>OX459003.1:2453703-3892036 GCA_949774965.1 Diarsia brunnea | reverse complement strand
TTATTCAAGCGTCAAAAGAGCCTTGTTCTAATTTTACACTGTCCAGGGCTTAGTATTTACAAAATTTAGTTTTCCTCGCAAAAGCAAATTAAGTTATGAAAATCAGATAAAATTAATGCGAGATATAAACACAAGTACCTCATTATAAACTAAAACATTACTAAACATTACTACTCTGTGTGAGACACAACAAAGAAACAAATTGTAAACAACCACTAAATTTAATGAAGTGAAGTAGGTACTAAAATAAACCACAGATAAGAAAAGATATTATAGAAACTATCAAAAATAATATGATTATAATATACAAGTTCATTTTTTTAACGAAAACCGTCTGCTTTATTAAGTCATATATTTTTACTTAATCCTTGTTTTAAAATAGTTCACGTCTTCATTTACTCAAATTAAATAAAAATAAATTAATCTTTATTCAGAATTCTAGAAAGGTAAATTAACAATATGAATCTTAAACTAAAAATATAGGTAAAATAATTTTAGATGCCTGTATGTAACCTACATGTTTAGCAGTCGAGCTTGCAACTTCTAGACCAACGATGCAGTTTCCAAATTAAATCTGAAATATCTAATAACGTACTTGAATAACATTATTTCCACAAACTTACGAACATCTGATGTGAAAATCTACAAAAAGTGGTTTCCCATCCCTGGTCCGTCCTCACCAAACGCTGCTTAATTTTACAGATCTCCTAAATTTATTATTTACCTACGACACCCTCATTTAAAATCCAAATATTGGACATAAATTCTCTTCTATAATAACCATGACATCGCAATAATTTTGGCCGCACGCAATATTTTTTCTGGTAATAATTTCTATCCAGCGTTTATAGCCAGCCCTTATTTTTGTGTTGCGCTTTATTGTTTGGGCGATAAAGGCGATAATTGATCGGCAAGCGATCATTGGAGCTTAAGCGGTGTTTAATCGGTCAGTTTTCACGTAACGTTTGATAGCCCGTGCGTGATATTGAATACACATTGTTACGAGGATCGGATAGCAGAATCTCCACTTGTTAGTAATTTTTTGCATTGACATTTTTAGTATAAATCGATTATTACATTTCAGAAATTCGTTTAATCAATGGAATTTATGTGACGAAAACGCACAACACATTGTTGTAAACGCATATTTACAACAATAAAAAAATGTTGAATGTAAAATCTACATAAAAAACCTTTCCTCCATTTAATTTGGAGGGTGAAAGTCTCCCACGGAAAAAAACATGGTGTTAATTACTTAGTGGTGGAGATCAGGTCGGAATTCGCTCCATGTAAAGTACTGAAATTTTGCTGTAGACTGGAAACTAACCCCGTATATATAATAATAACCCCGTAATAGTCAGAGAAAAAAAAATTAAATGAAAGAAAAGAAAGAAAAGACAGAAAAGAAAGAAAAGAAAGAAAAGAAAGAAAAGAAAGAAAAGAAAGAAAAGAAAGAAAAGAAAGAAAAGAAAGAAAAGAAAGAAACGAAAGAAAAGAAAGAAAAGAAAGAAAGAAAACGTATATTTATTTGGACAAGGTATTGTATTATTTTATTGGGACAATCCCGCTACACTATTGTCAAACCACTATAACTCCTAAAAGCCAGGGTCGACAGTGGCAATCACCAGAAAAGCGCCGAGACAATGAAGCTAGAGGAACTCCAATAAAAACAATTTACCTGACTTAGATCCCAGAACGAAATTAATCAAATTTTGCAAAAAAAAAAAAACTTTTTTGCAAAAATAAACCGACTTCAAAAACACAAAAAAGTGAAAAATACAAAAACGTGAAAAATAAACTTCACAATAAAAAGCAGCTTCTGAAGTCTATATATACAAATACATAGATAACAAACATACAAAAAAAAATAAAAATAAAATAACATTGAGAATTGAGAACCTCCTCCTTTTTGGAAGTCGGTTAAAAATAGCGGAAGAGTTAGAAAAAAAGTCATTCAAGGTAGTCGGAGTAGGTATTTCAAAATAATCACAACATAACCAATCTGATCACATAAAGAAGCCTCTAGGACCACTATTCGACCACACCTGTGTCCTGTCCCCCCTTCCTGTGCTGTTATTGCCATACCCCAGGGGAATCGAAGTCGTTCCCCCCAACACTCTTGCAGCGCATGACAGCACGTGACCACTACGTGTCTCCAAGCTCCCAAGGGCTTTCAATAAATAAAGTGAATTCCAAACTATGAGACTTTGCTTTATTTTTGTAAAGTGTGGTCTGTTTTTTTTTAATATTCGAGATCTTTGGTTCTACAAATATTTCTAATATAGCTTTATGTGAAATTCATTTCTTGGCTGGATTTTATTCAAAGGATTTAAATAAATTGGGGTCGAAGTTCATATGGCCGCAATCGATTTAGGTTTAAGGCTACTTTTGGGTTATTTCGTTCCATTGTCGGCCTCATCTCCGCCCTTCCTAGGATTCTATTCAATACTAAAAATTGTCTAGTGGTAGCTGGCGCGACTGCTGACAATAACTTCTTTACTTTAACAAAGAGCTACGGGTGCTTACGTCTGAAATTTCTTAGTAGCAGCCATGGAGCCGGAGCCTAGATTTGTGCTCGGTTCCTGGCAAAATACTCGCCCCCTTTTACTTGATACACAAAAATGTGGGTAAACTATTAAGTTCACCTCTACCTAACCCTTTGAAAATTACACGCGAAGCGTCATGTAATGTTTATTGTAAGAATCACATTTTTTAAAAAAAAAAACGTTGCCCCACACTATGAATTTCTCCTGTGTCGTGGGTGCGATTACAAACATTTAAACTCACATCTGTAGGCCATACAAATATTTGTTCCGTGCGGGGATCGAACCCGCGACACGCAGCGCAGCAGTCGAATCGCTCCGCCACTGCGCCAAACGTGTCGTCAGTCAAATATGTAGCCAATCATGATCGTATTCCAATCCGCCCGTATGTCACAAGACATTGCAATAACCTCAGCATAATGTGCTTTGATATTAAAGCTTTTACCGTTTTAATAGCCCTGACAGATGCTGGTTCTTTTTTGATTAAATCCTTTACTAGACGCGGATGTTATAAATCAGGGTTATCGCCACTGCTTTGCGGGTTTCATTTTTGGATTAATATTTGAGTGGGTGAGATGAATTGGTAATGAATTGTTCTTGTTTAGTGGGTTTGGGGGTTATTTTAAGTAGGTACGAGCTGTTGAGTTTTTAGCTAGTTATTATAGACTAGCTGTTACCTGCGACCAACGTCCCCGTTAAGTTATTTTGAAAATAATATTAGTTCCGTATTTACATCGGTTTTTGTTCCTTCTTAGCAATACCATAATCTTCTCACCACCCTGTGGTGGTGCCGACAATACGACAATAAATGTAACCACTGGTAGTTCTAGTTCATATGAACATTTTTAAACTATCGAATAAATCCTAACATCGTCGTGGTGCTGACGACACGACAATAACACAGGCACTAGCAGCAGCCAGATGCAACATGCTGGCTCACAGATTCGCTCGTTGTAGTAACGAAGTCAAAATAACTCTGTTTAAAGCTTATTGTCAAGGGTTCTACACGAGCAGTTTGTGGGTCAGCTACACGCGGAAGGCTCTAGATGCTCTGCGTGTACAGTATAATAATGGCTTCAGGGTGCTGTTGCGGTTGCCCAGGTTCTGCAGTGCGTCAAGCATGTTTGCGGTGGCACGAACTGATGACTTTTATGCAGTGATAAGGAAGAAGACCGCATCCTTAACAGGCAGAATGAGGGCTAGCCGCAACAGTATTTTGATAACCCTAGCTGACCAGTACGATGCACCGATTTTGAGGCACTGTGTCGGGTTGCTCGTGCGGCAGTGAGAAATAATTATGTGTACCTACTTAGTTTATAAATACTAACACTTAGTTGATAAGTTTGTTTGTGTACTAACCATTGGACCAATGTTGTCAAATTAAATAAAATATATTATTATTATTAATAACCTACCTAAATGTCTTTGCCAAATTCGTTTGTTACATTTTATTTGCACACGTTTTTGCAAATTATTCCTAAGTAAGTTGTAATGTATTTCGTTTACAGTTTTATGCTACTTAGTTTTACTGTTTTTTTCAATTTTGGTGTTTATATTTATTTGATAGTTTAATAATGTTCCCATGAACTAGAACTACTAGCGGTTTCATTTATTGTCGTATTGTCGGCACCACCCTGTATATCCTTATTCTAAAATAAATGCAGCCTAAGTTACTCTCTATGCATAGAGAGTAACGAGTGAAGGACAGTTCCGTCTCGTCAAAATCAGCCCCCCCGTTTCCGAGATTAGCCGGAACAAATTAAAAAGATGTGGATCTGTTATAAGAACCGTGCTTATTTTTATACGCATAATAATAATAGAGCCGACGAGGAGAGTAACACCTGAGGAATCTCTCGTTAGGTAGCTGGATCAAGGGCTTGATGCAGACAGCGGTACTCCTGGACACGGCTCGTATTGTTAGAAAGGTCTCTAGATCCCTGACCTAGTAGCTTGGACACTTTTCCCTATACCGGTGTGCTACAATTTTTTGTTTTTTTATTTTTGTAAATAATATTTAAAAAAATATTAGCTTGTATGTGAGTAGTTTGTAGAGCTGTATAAGTAATCACACTAATCACTATGAATGCATTAAGCTGATGTCAGTGAATCCTGTAAATGCAAACATTTACAATAAAGTCAGAACTGATTGAATGGCAGTACATACTGCTAATGCAACTCAACATACTAATGATAATTTCGACATTAGTTTATTGATTTCTGAATGGTTCTCGTTTTATCTCAAATACGGAGAAGCAGTAATATCATAGATATTATGACCGTTTGTTGATATAGCGGGCTTTTTATTTTTCACGTCATGTTTGTTGTCACACCTTCTTAATCATCTCTCTAGCTTTTTCCCAACTATACTGGGGTCGGTTTCCAGTCTAACCAGATGCAGCTGAATACCAGTATTTTACAAGGAGCGACTGCCTATCTGACTTTCAGGTCACTGACTACTCCCGTCGGGGCTGCGGGTTGTTCGCAAGAGATACCGCGGCCTCGACATGAAGGGCTAAGAAGGAACATGGGTAGTTTTCAGTCAGTAGAAGTCTGACACTCCCTATCGCTCTGCCCAAGAGCGGGAGGGGTTATTTGATGATTTCAGACCTCCCAAAAAAAAAAAAAAAAGGTCACCAACTACCTGTAACGATCTATATATGGCAGCCGGGACCAACAAGCCCGCCACTTTATTCCCAAACCACTGTAACTCCTGTAAGCCAGAATCAACAGTGGCGACCACAAGAAAAGCGCCGAGACAATGTAGCCCGACGAAGTCCCAGAGAAACGAAATTAATCAGAAAAGAATAGCGGAGGAGTAGGAAAAACATAATTTGCACTTCCTTCCATATTAGCAGGAGACAGAACAGAACAAGGCCAAGAGTATTATTGTCATTAATATTACTGGGTCCTAAGTTGTGAGCTGTTATATTTGATTCCAATAATAGTATGACACCAAAAGCAACGTGTTTTCCGAAGCACGGAGGAAACTCGGTATGTAATGTGTATACCAACCTAGGTAATCGTGGCTTAACCTACAGATCGACCCAAATGGCAGTTGTATTGAGGAGATATTAAAAAGCGAAATTCTACCTATAATTTATTTCTTCACATGTGGTTTTATTAATTTGAATTGCTTCCATGAACAAACTGTTACATTCACCCATAAACACAATGTGGCGTGTGCCGGCTGCATTACATAGTACGCTACCAAAAACAGCAATTTTTCACACCAAAATAAAAGTTCGTTGCCCGTTATTACTTCCATACACACGTTATTTCTTAATTAGTTCGACATACAGAAAGTGTAGATGGAGAATTTGCGACAGGATTTTTTACACCCCGTAATAAAAAGCATTAAAAAAGAAGAGCTAACAGACAAAAATAACACAACAGCTAACAACACAACAACAAAAGAATAACAGCTGCGTGGATTGGTCTTCAGTTTAAGCCGCAGTCGTTCAGTAGCCTGAAAGTCCGGCAACAAGTCTTACCAATGAGTATCATTATTATTATCCAATACTAATTTGGTTGTGTGTCGCTTCATGTAAAATACCGGTATTTAGCTGCTTCCGGTTAGTCTGAAAGCCGAGCCCAACCGAGCCGAGTTTGGGAAAAGGCTAAGCAGAAAATGAATATAAAGCATCCTAAAATAATAAGTACAGGAACGGTGTCAACATTAGGCGCAGCACACATGTAACCCTGTATAATTAAGTGCCACAATATAGTCGTAACTCGCACACTCGTTTATCTGTGCCCCGAGTTTAACGCCGCGATCCGACTGACGGCGACATCTCACACTCCACTCCCGCTTATATTACATTCGTTTATTAACTTTTATTCAACTTTTCTGCGAGCTGTGAGTAACGGGCTTTATTTTATAGCGAGGGCTATAACTCTCGGAGACAATGACTTTGATGGCTCATTTACATTAGAAAATGTCGTGATCATAAAAAAGCAGTCATATTGGATGTTTTTCAGATTAAAAATGCTACTTTATGACGTGCTTTAAATGCATGTTTTTAAAAGAGGGTTGGGTATACAATGTTGATGGATGGAGAGGGAGAGAAGAACATAAAGTAAAACATAAATGAATAATGTAAGGAATGTTATAAACAATTACGAGTAAAAGGACTGAATGATAGCGTGACCGTTGAGAAAGGAAAACGGAAGAAGAAAACTTTGTGATGGCCACAAGAATCATAGACAAAATCAAAAATCATTTATTCAAACTGGGCTGATAATCAGCACTTTTCGAACGTCAAGATTTACTTTACTTTACTTATTTACTAGTAAAAGTCCCCCAAAACGCCCACCCTTCGACACTTTTTGTGAAGCCGGACAGGATGATGATACCGACGTATCTTAAATTCTGCGGGCTCACAATATGTGTTTTTACGCAACTACTTGATAGTAACATAAGTTTTTAAACTATCACTAACATTACTATTTACACTGAAAATGAATCGGGATGTTAACCATGTTCAACATGTGTAAATATCACGTGAATGAAATGGTCGCTGTATCACAATCTCCCTCTCTCACGCAATAATATTTATTTATTGTACATTATACATATAATTAAGGGCTTTTTGTGTACATAATTAGTTAGGGTATGATGAGGCTGACGTACTTTTGTAAGGTAAAAGCCTATAAATAAATAAAGATTTAAAAAAAAAAAACACGTTTACGGTGCAAATTATGAAACTGTGTATTTTATGATCTTATTATTTGCCCTTCGCCTCTTCTCATTACGACTTAATCTTTTAGCACCGTTCAGTTTACTGATAAGCAGCGTTATCGGTAAGGCTGTGGTTTTGCAGGTCCTTCCGGACATTTGTCATTAATTTTTAGACTGTATTACCTTTTTTTTTTTTTTGGGGGGGTGGGAAATCATCAAATAACCCCTCCCGCTCTTGGGCAGAGCGAAAGGGAGTGTCAGACTTCTACTGACTAAAAACCACCCATGTTCCTTCTTCGCCCTTCATGTCGAGTCCGAATTACGTGAGTCAGAAAGTACGCTATGACGAAGTACGGTATTCAGAATGTTCGTTACTCCGATGTACGTTACTCCGAAAGTTTGCAACTACGAAGTACTGTATTCAAAATGTTCATCACTCCGATGTCCGTCACTTCGTAGTAGCAAACTTTCGGAGTAACGAACATTCTGAATACTGTATTTCGTCACAGTGTACATTCTGACTCACGTAATTCGAACTCACAAACTTTCTGTATACCGTACATCGGTATTTCGAACTTCGAAGTAACGTAATACAGTCACTTTTTTACGAGGACCGTAAAAAAGTTTAGGCCTACGCTTTACATGTCCGTACCAACTTAGCCTGGACTCTGTGAGTACACAGTCCTCAGTAATGGCTGGTGTCTATTATGATGAGTTTCCAATAGTGGGAGAAAAGCGATACTTAACTGTCATTTCTGTGGCCACTTGGATAAGTATTATCTATAGACTTACGGATACAAGCCCAAAGCACCAGCAACCAAACAACATCCAACAAGATTTTGTTAGTTCTCTTCGTGAATTAAACGAGAATAATAATTGTCGTCACATAATAATTGTTTAGCCTTATATATATAGCAAATGTCCTTATTCATTGCCTAAAATAGACACACATTTACTACCATTATATTTAGTAAGTCACACACAAACACGGAGAGGAAAATGATAACGCAGCCGACGGCACATGAATCCAAGATGGCGACGATCCATTAATCACGTGACCCAGTGAGGGGATGACGCGCCAGTCCCCCAGATTGACTGACAAGCACTGTGGTAGTTAATTTGATGATACAATAAGGACTTATCGCACTTATAGTAAGAGATTATAGTTGTAGTAAATAACATAACATAATATCGCGCCTATAATTAATCACCGGAGGGAGGCAGAGTGTACCTCAGTAAAACACAATATACGTTTCGCCTGTTATATTACAGTTCAAAATAATAAGGGCGAGCCGATTGCCGTCAACGGGGAACAAATCCGGACTCCGTAGCTGCTACTGAGGAATTACTGATGTTAAAACCCAATAGCACTTTGTTCGACCCGGGACTCGAACTCAAGACTTCATCCTCAGCAGTCGCACTTGCAAACACTAGACCAACGAGGAAGTCTTTTCTGGTCCTCCGAGGATAGCATGGTCATAAGAGTACCGAGGTTTTACAACCAGCTTTGAAAAACTTACCTGATTATCAGTTCCAGTTTCTTTCCTAAACATTTTTCTTTTACGTGACACCCACAATGTTTGTGGGTGTAAACATGGTCTTAGTTTTTAACCGACTTCAAAAAAGGAGGAGGTTATATATTATCATGGAAACTGTATCAAGTCCAATTGAGTATTATCAGCGAATGCCACTCGTGGAAACTATTACTGAATTAAACCATTTCTTTCTGGAAGGTTGCATCTTTAATTAAACTTTAAGCCGACAGATCCCAAAGGAATCTATTGGAGGCGAATACAAGGAGGTCGATGAGATGGATGTGGCATTTTTTTATGTATTGAGAAATGCTCCTAACAATTTAAATAGTTAGGTAACTTTATTTTGGTTGTAGAAAAAGTAAAACCCTAACTGGGTTTTACTTTTCTAAATAAAATGTGATTCTGCCAAATATCATCATCATCTGCTTAGCCTTTTCCCATTTATGTAAGGGTTGGTTATCAGCAAATATGTTTCTGCCGAATAATGAATGTAAAAGTTACCATCATTGCATTTTTGTTTTGTTCTAGATCATACATGAAAAACTTCTAGTCGCGGAGATATTTTCCAATTTTTTTAAAATTCAAGTTTTTCATGTTATAACTTTACTTTAAAACCCTCCAAAATCCCGTTCTGAAATCCAAATTCCGGGCTGTTACTGATGAATTCTAGAGGGACAATCCTTATAACACTTAAATTGACCTGGGAAAGTCAACTAGAACCTCATGCTCTGCAGTGACGCTTGTGACAGCTCAGGATTGGTGCCCTGAGTCAGGATCGCGGCAAACCACGAAGGAGATGGCGGGACGAACTGGATGTCTTCCTAATTTTTTTTTTATAAAACTTTGCCCCACACTAGGAATTTCTCCTGTATCGTGGGTGCGTTCACAAACATTTAAACTCACATACACAAATACCCAGACCCGAAACAACTATCTGTAGGCCATACAAATATTTGTTCCGTGCGGGGATCGAACCCGCGACACGCAGCGCAGCAGTCCAATCGCTCAGCCACTGCGCCAACCGTGCCGTCATACACATTGTTAGTATTTTCAAAATTTTTACTAAATCCATGTCGCGTCCATTCTTCCTAGCTGTGCCATCGAACAGTAGCACAGAGCTACCAGATAAAGTCAGCCTTCTAGACTCATTTAACTTGATGCAGTCGCTGCCAACCATTCATTCCGTTTGACTTTTCATTTTTATTTCATAGTCTCATCATAAGCCTTAGATTGACTTTTTAATTAATAGATTAGTTTTTTTTATAATTTTTTGTGCATTGTTTTATCAGATATTGTAGCTACCCGTCGGGGCTGCGGGTTGTTTGCAAGAGATACCGCGGCCTCGACATGAAGGGCTAAGAAGGAACATGGGTGGTTTTTAGTCAGTAGAAGTCTGACACTCCCTTTCGCTCTGCCTAAAAGCAGGAGGGGTTATTTGATGATTTCGCACCCCCCCAAAAAAAAAAAAAGTATTGTAGCTATGTGACTATACTGAGCAAAGGCATGACAGTGTTAAACTGCGTTTCCTGCTGACCAGACCTTGGATGGTTGACCATGCTTTGCACATCAAGTCCCTGTTGGCAATGGGGACAACGGACCAACATCTCGTCTTCTGTTCGTTGTTGTTTTAACATTTTGTCATGAATTTAAAAATTACATGAGACGACTTGAATTGTCAGAAGAAGTTCTGCTATAACAAATAACATAATTTTCTAGTTTTACTTAATTGTCAGATATTCGGGCCACAGATTACCTGTAACGATTGTCAATAATCTACAAATGACAGCCGGGACCAACGGCTTAGGGTGAGGCCAAACGAGCGTAATTTTGTGAGTCGTGAGTCGCAGTATTTCGGTCGCAGAAATTCACATCGCATCGTCGCATTTGGTTTCATAAAAAAGTCCTATTAGATTCACACGGCGACGCAAAATGAGTTCTTCTGCGCTCGTCTGGATCCCAATACAATTTTTGCCGGGCAGAATTTCTGCCACTCACGACTCACAAAATTACGCTCGTTTGGCCTCACCCTTAACGTGGCACGGAGAAAACTTGGTATGTATTAGATGGGCACCCATCCATAGACCAACTTGGACAAGTGCGCATTAACCTGAAGATAGATTGGAGTGTTTGATAATATCTAGCCACAGGTTCCTTCATGTAATTTTCTATGTAAACATAGAAAATTACATAATTTTCTATGTAAAAATACATAATATATTATAAAAAAAAGACGTGTGGCACTCGGAGACTGCCGCGGTAAAGCTATTGCATAGCATTTTTTATCAACTTATGCAATTATAATTATTTATTTATTTTATTAATGCAGTATTTTTTTCCTTTGTTTTTTTTTCTTTGATATTAATAAATGCACTTTGTTTATTCATATTTAAAACACTTTGTACACAAATTATACGAGTACAGATATTTACTGTTGTACATAGATGATAAATACCTATACACCTATATACTTTCTCACAAACAGCTGATTACGGTAGTTTTCCAATACAACCAATGCCACCTAAAGGCGGGTTGCTGAACTAAAGAGACAAGCGTGATATTTCAAAAAGTCATTAAAAGTTCTGGTATTTATCGATAGATGGAAAAACTAAAAAGTATCACCGCTGTGCCGGTCGGAGTGGGGGGTGTTAGGTTTATTTTCGTTACGGAATTTCTGGATTCGATCCCCACGCTCAAGGCCTGCGATAGAAGCTATGCAATAGCTTAAAATAACATATATTATACAAAAAAAAAATACATATATTATATACAAGCAGGAATAATCAATGTAGTGATCACATAATAACGTAAATACAAATCCAATCCTCTCCACATAATACTAACCCACTTCTGGGGGTTTAACAACAAAGTTAACAGGATTATTAGTAATGCAACACGCGACGTTGCGGTCAACCTCCCGGCAACCAAGTTTACTTACTTATAGTAATTAATGTACGGCCGTTAGTTCACTATTGTTGGTAGTCATATGTATAGTATAGAGAGTATTTTATGTTATTGAAAGTAAAGTATCCAAATCATCATCATCATTTCAGCTGAAAGAAGTCCACTGCTGGACACAGGCCTCGCCTAACTGTCACCATATTGACCGGTACCGTAAATAAACAAATTTAGTTAAAAAAAAAGTTTTATTATAGTAAAAAGAAGAAATTAGATTTAGCAATCAAAATTAAACACGTGTACAAATTTTAGTGTCTGCGTTATTAACATTACCATCCTAGCTGTCGGCACAAAACGTGTCTGACAATAAAAAAATGTAAATATTTATTTCAATAAGACCTTAATAGTCCTTTTAGTTTAGCAGCTGTTATTTAAAGTTTTTTTTTAAAGTTAATAAATTATCAAACACGAAATTTTTCTGAATTTGTTACGGCGTATAACTTATAAAAACAACAAAAAACGTGACTACAAAAGGAAAAAATCTGGTAAGGAAATTGTCTTTACTGTCAACTCTTAAAACGGCAAGAATAAATAGTATTTTACTTATCTGTGGTCGTCGTTGTAATTAAATAATACAAGGTGCTGAGCTATTTATGGGGCCCTGGGGGCTTGTAGTCTGAGTCTCGACGTGCTAGGAAACCGAATACTTTTCTTCTTTTTTTCCCAGTATTTGTACAAGACTTGTCAGCGTGGATGTCTAATTTATTGATGGTCTTAATTATAAAGATTTAATGTATTAAGTATTTTTAAGCTCAGTACCAAGAACGTGAGTGTTGGTTGTTTTTAATTAGACAGGACAGGTGCGTAGTACTCGCGACTCAGATTTATGAGCAGTAAGTCATGGGATTGAACCCAGGCAGGCGCATTGCTTCATATAGTTTATTTTATTACCACTGCTTTCAAAAACGGTGAATGCAAATATCGTGAGGAAACTGGCACGTCTTTGAACCGAAAAATTCGAAGACTTGTGACATCTACCAATCCGCACTGAGCACTCGTGGTAGATTATAGCCCATTCCCTTTCATAGAGAAGAGGCCTGTGTCCCAGCTGTGGGAACATTATAGGCTGATGATGATGATGGCGTCCATACATCGATCATAGCAGGCGGCGTTCCGTGGTTGCTGCAAACCTGCGTAAGAAAAATGCGTGACTTTATGTATATATGTAAATTGTTCATTGTTTTCGAGTTACATATCCTTTTTTTTTATTGTGGGTTGGGAAATCATCAAATAACCTCTCCCGCTCTTGGGCAGAGCGAAAGGGAGTGTCAAACTTCTACTGACTAAAAACCACCCATATTCCTTCTTAGCCCTTTATGTCGAGCCCGCGGTATCTCTTGCGAACAAACCGCAGCCCCGACGGGGAGTTACATAATTATCCTGATCTTATGAACACCTTCGAGGACATTGGCCTCCTTCTTCCGAAAGCCAAGCAGTAGTTAAAGAGCCTAACCAAACTAGGTAAAACTATGTCCGCCTTATTACAAAAGGTAATTAAACCTGGTTTAACTTAGACTTGGTTTATCTCGCATGACGTCTCACTTCAATAGTATTCAAAAGAAAGTGACAGCATGCAAGATAAACCAAGTCTAAGTTAAACCAGGTTTAATTACCTTTTGTAATAAAGCCGTGTAAGCTTAAAATATCTTAACTTAACTTAACTTGGCCAATTTCCTTTGATATCTCTATTTGTTTATAGTGAAATTCATCGCATATTTTATCTTTTTATGTCAGGCAAGGTCACATCAAAGTACAAAGCTGCTTAAAGACTAAATCAAAGCAAACCAATAAAATTTAACCTTAAAATATCAAATTGACTTTATAACCTCATTATGAACGCAAAATATCAAAAAAAAACCGGCCAAGTGCCAGTTGTAACTGCACATGAAGGATTCCGTACCAAAACGGCAAAAAATCACGTTTGTGTTAAGGGAGCCCCAGTTAAATATTTTGTTTTTAGTATTTGTTGTTATAACGGCAACAGACATAATCATTAATCATCTGCGAAAATTTCAACTGTCTTGCTATCACGGTTCATGAGATACAGCACAGACAGACGGACGTACAGTGAATTTTTAATAATAGGGTCCCGTTTTCACTCCTTGAGTAGGTACGGAACCCTAAAAAGCGCTGTAAAACGTTCACAATAAAGAAATGATTTATAAAAACGATGAAACTTAACAATGTAACCATCAGTGGAAGTATTTCACTTGGTTGTTTTTATGGTCGAACTTGCGTTTTTATTAGTGTTTGTATAAATCCGATAAGCCGCGATGATAGTTCCCGGGTTTTGTTTTATGGCATTACTTTGTTTAATGATTTGGCGTTTGTGGAACCAATTGGCTGGAAGGTTTTGTCGTTGAGTATTTTAGCTTCACTGTTTTTTTTTGGCAGAAGTCATTGTATGAGCAAAAACTATTTTACACAATAAGTTGATGATTTATTTTCTCAATCAGAACAGGTCAGACAGAGCAGTGGCTAATTGTTGTGTCCAACAGATTGCCGCTAAACAGAAAACAAAAAAAATCTTAATGTTTAGTGATATTGTTTTCAACTCAAATCAGAACACAAGTTATAAATGTAAAGATTGCAACACATTTATTTAAAACCTCTATTCATTGCTGACCCACAGGAGGTAGTGATCACTCCTTACTATTTAGGGCCTAGACTGTAAGCAAAAACACGGAACTCTAACTTGTACAACAGCAACTTTTCATCCAAATCCCAAAAGAAAAACTTAACTCTTCTACTTTCTAAAGTCCGCTACAATAAAAAGGAACGAGCAAAACCGTCACGTTTATAAATTGACCTGGTAGAAATGCAAAAAAAACTTTCAGTAATATATTTGCAACACAAAAGTTAAATAGAAACATTTCATCCGACAGTAAGGAAAGCCGAGTATAACTTTGTTTTTAACAAATCGTCCTTAATATCAGCTGTAACTACGGTGCAACCTTTGCATTCTTGCCACCGAAGATTTAAATGTTTAGATAGAAACTGTAAAGAAGAAGAATAACTGAAGAAATTTCGTAGATAAAAATTTGAAGCCCATGTCTCTGAGGCACTTGAAAGTGAATAACATAACAAGTTTGACGTCCTAATCATAGTGACAGGTTTGTCCCATCTATTGTCAGTGTATTTAAATATCTTAAGATCAGCTTAGGGCGGATTCGACCAAACAGGAATAAATTTTATTCTTGGAGTAAATCGCTACTTATTCGAGTATAACTCAATTTCATGTTTTACCAACTACAATTCGAGGAATAACGAGTCTATTCGGGAATAGTCACTATACCACCGTCAGGCATGGATTAAGAAGCTTATTCCGAGAATAATAAAATGGCGTCCTATTGTCAGCTGTCATTTCAACTCAACAGTCAACAATAATCACCACAAGGAATTATTCGATAAACATAAAATGCAACGTTTAAATGACTTGATTGAAGATGATAGTGATAGTGATGAGGAAGTTATACCTAGACGTCCAAGGTGGCTAAAAGAGAGAATAGATTTATTTGAATATTATGATGATCGTGATTTCACGATAAGGTTTCGTTTGAGCAAAGAAGCAACCTTGTTTTTGCTGGCGAGAATTGAACATAAATTGGAATACATTTCCGACCGGTAAGTGTTAGTTCCTACCTCCAACAACATATACATTTACATAATTAACCTGCGTGTTTAAAGTTACTTATTGTACGGTCACCAAAAAACCTACCTACTAACTTATCTCTTTTGGTTGTGATGACTGTACGTGTTCGTTAAGTATATGTTAAGTTTCCTGCCTATCTAGCACATCAGTATTCAAGACATAAGTTATGTTACTGTCTATAAAATATCCCGTCTAATTAAGTATATTATTATTTTTCAGCAACTTAACTATTTCACCGATAAACCAGTTGCTGGGAACCTTGAGATTTTATGCAACAAATTCCACTCAAATGGTTATCGGTGACATCTGTGGTTGGAGTACACCTACTGCCAATAAAATAATCCACAGAGTCAGTGCCACTATTGCTGCACTGCACAAGGAATATATAAAATTTCCTACTACCAGATGAGGAGGGAGCAAGATAATTTTTACCAAATAGTTCGATTTCCACGTGTCATTGGTGCCATGGATTGCACGCACATAAAATTATCATTTGTACCACTCCAGTGTCAGGTGGGAGGTGAACAAGCAGAACTATATAGAAACAGAAAAGGTTACTTTTCCATCAATGTGCAAACAATATGCAATGCTAACTTGGAAATCACTGACATAGTAGCAAGATGGCCAGGATCGTGTCACGATAGCACAATATTTAATAATAGTGTTATCAAAGCGAAATTTGAAGATGGGTGCTACAATGACTCGATTCTGGTTGTTGACAGCGGATATGCTTCAACATCATATATGATGCCTCCATTAGGGAGCCCGAGAACGCAAGCAGAGCAACTTTATAATGAATCGCAAATAAGAACAAGAAATCCTATTGAAAGAAGTTATGGTGTGTGGAAACGAAGATTTCCTATTTTGGCACTTGGAATGCGTGTTAAGCTAGAAAAAGCACTGACAATTATAGTGGCCACTGCAGTTCTTCATAATATTTTACGTCGTAGAGGGGAAAGTTTACCTTCAGATGATCCAGAACTTGATTTACCAGTCCCTTGGGAGCAAATTTTAAGAGATGGCCAAATGCCACAAGTCATTCAAGGAGAGGAAATTCCCGTGCGACGGCATGAGACCCGGGATGCTCTTATTGCTGATTATTTTTTTAGTTTGATGTAACTAAACAGAATAAAATAAAAGTAATTAAAAAAGAATATTGTTTTTAGAATTTATTCCTATTTTATAATTATGACACTGGATGACAAACAATATATTAGGTACCTATTCATGTGGAAGAAATGGAAAAGTCAACGGTTCAGCATGACATAGATACCTATTCACATTAAAAAGGAGGAATTAAAAAACTAACAATCATTTTCTATTTTTGAAAGCAAGCTTTCTTCGCTTCATGAATAAAATGTTAGTTTTAATTTTTTCTTGTTTTAATATCTCCTTTTTTATTTGAATATCTAAGTCATGCCGCACCTTAGACCTTTCCATTTCTTCCACAGCAAGCTTTGTCTGTTGTTCCAAGGCTTCAATTTTCTTTCGATGCAATTCTTCTAATGAAGAAGATGTGGTTGTGTGGATTGGCCTTCTCCTAGAAACCCATGTCCGAACAGGTGATGCATTCTCTGTCATCTCTGTGTGTTTATTTTTGAGGGCCGATGATACAGGAGTCCTCAACATTTTTGGTGTATAATCTCCCCAATCCTTTAATATAAAAATAATGAAATTAGTAGGGTAAAGTAATAACTTGACATACATAGTTCAACTTTAGTTAAATTTGTCCTATATTTAGCTACCAAGTTTAATAAAAATCCGTCCACATGTTGGGTCTGTGAGCTAATAGTTCAGTCATTCAAGCACTGCTGGGACACAGGCCTCCTTCTCTATGAGAGGGAATGGGCTATAATCTACCACGTGGGCCCAGTGCGGATTGGTAGATGTCACATGTCTTTGATTTTTTTGGTTCTAGGACGTTCTAGGATGTTTCTTCACAATGTTTTTTTTTATACACAGCTGTTAATTACCTTTTTTACAATATTTTCATTTTCACAGACTACATCTGTGTCACTTGCGTCTTGCACAAAAAATGTTGTAGGAAACATTGCGGTATCTGCAAATAAAAGTAAAATTTAAAATGAAGACAGGGCAGTCATGGGAGGCATATTTAACACAAATTATAATTAAACTGAGTGATAATGAGATATCAATGCACAGCCCAAACTTTTCCTCAGTGAAAATCGTAAAGGGTAAACTAACCTGTGTGTTCTGTCTCTGCTGCTGGTAAATCCTCTGTTTGTGCTCCAACCATTGCACCTTGGTCTTGCACCGCTGGAATACTGGAGTCATTATCATAGGGGTTAAATAACCCAATAGCACTGGTGGATATAAGAGATATGATCCGTTGTTGTAAATGGTCCTCCTTTTTAGGCGGTATTGATGATCCACCACCTAAAACAAAAATATTTGTAAATAAGTAAAATAAATAATGAATGATGATGAATATGAGGAATGTTAAGCATATCGATTTACATGTTTGATTATCACTTCAGCCACAAGAATTCACTATTGAGCATAGGTTTCTTTAACGAAATTTCATAGGTATCCATTGACTGTCTGCAACCTTTATCAGGTTGTCTGTCCACTATGTTGGTGGACATCCTATGCTGTACTTTCCAGTACTTACGTTGCGTCAAGCCATCGTTTTAAATCCTTATTGCCTATCGTCATCATGAAGGAACTATTTTCAGTGGCATATCATTTGATGCTGTTTTCCCAAAACAGATTTTAGGTTATTTAAAAAAAAAGTTAAAGTAAGCATTTTAGCATAGGTACCTATGTACATAACAATAATAATACTAACCTGTTTGGATCATATGCTTCCTGTTTGTTGCTGCATCTTTTCTTGCCACCTTTTTCATGCTCTCCCATTGAGCTTTCAAATTATCCCCTGTGCGGGAACAGTGGGTTGTACGGCTATTGTATTGGTCAGCAATGATTTGCCATTGAGCCAATTTTGATTTGACCGAAACTCCATCCGTTTTTTTGTTTTCTATTATTTTAAAATGTAACTCTACTAGGCCTAACAAAAGTTCTTTTTCAGATAGCAACCAATTAGGACTACGTTTACGCATAACGTCACTCATTTTATACATAAGATTATCTAAATTAGAATGCAAAACTCGAAAATAAACACCACATGAACTAAACCGAACCGACAAGCGAAATTTCAAACACTTCAATGTTTTCAAACTATACTGACATTGACAGCAACTTTTCCGCGCTATAATGCGACAAATGAGAGTTGACATGCGTTATGCTTCTGCACTCTCCCGTTCGTAGAACAACGTTTTTTTACTGGATATTACATTCGTTCACATCATGTTTACATTCACTCCGCTATTCTCGTGTAACTAAACGAAGTATAGTTAAACGTTAAATTGCATGGAAAAACGACTATTGATTTATTCGAGAATAAAATCGTGGAATACACTATTCCTGGTAAAGTTATTCGTGTATAAATTCGAGTTTGGTCGAATCCACCCTTACTGCGTCAAAGATTACCGCGATTTTGCTTTGTTGATCTCACTTGACAATTTTTGTCTTCGTCATTCATCAATGGCAATTCGTGCTGGTGGTTCTAGGTGGGATGTGTGTACTCTGCACTCTTCTCAGGTACACGTTTTCCGCACGATCTAAGTAAGGCATTTCTTACAATTTAAATCTTTGCTTGCCACACCATTTTGCCTATAACTCATTTTATCTAGTAATAATAATGTTTGTTTGTGTCAGATATTTTATTTTAGCGTGTCTACTATCGACCAGTGTTCCTTATTGACCTGGAAACGCAACAACTGGAAGTCATGGGGAGAAGCCTTTGCTCAGCAGTGGTTAGGATCTTGCATCATGCAGGCTGTATCAGAGTGGAAAGAAGTCTTGAATGGCATGCAAGATCTCATAAATACTCATCACCATTCTCCTGCCCTTATCCCAATTTATTTGGGGTCGGCGCAACATGTCTTCTTCTTCATTTACCGGCGCCACTTTCAGATAAACACTACACATGTCAAATTAACTTTCATGGATATAATAGAATAATAAAATATAGAATAATAAATAATATAACATTATTTCAGTAAACCTGTCTGCGCTCAAAGCAAGAGTAAACTGGCACGCTTGCGGAAAGCGATGGATGAAGTCAATGATGGACATTGACTTCATCCATCGCTTTCCATCAGGCGTGACTGAGGCCAAGAGCAGGCCTATTTTTAACCGACTTCCCAAAAAGGAGGAGGTTCTCCATTCGATCGGTATGTTTTTTTTTCTATGTATGTACACGTGTGATCATATTCACGTGATTCTTTTTTTGTGGAATAAAAAACTTGTGTAAATTAATATTTTATTCAATCAAACTTTCCTTGGGTTTGATTAAAACTGCTTTAAAAAAAATGTTATCAGGAAAACCCAGCCAGTATTTAATGATATGGTAAGAAAGGAGGTGTCTCATGACTTGACGAGAAACAGAGAGGTATGGAAGAAGAAGACATGCTGCGCCGACCTCAAATGAATTGGGATAAGGGCAAGAGAATGATGATGATTTCGAGAAAGACACAAAACGTTAAAGAAAATACAATGTTTGCAAGCAAAGTCCCGGTTCAGCGCTAGTATTCCCCAAACCCCCGCCGAAGTTTCCGTCGGCAACCAGGTGCACCTCGCAGACGCTACCGTTAACTTGTTACACAACTTCCACTAGAAATTGTTCAGTTTTTTTGTTATTTTATACGAACTTTGTACGAACGCAAATTTTTCAAACGAATTTTTGTAGTTTTTTGGCTTCGGGTGTGACGTGTTAAGTTGTTTAGCGTTTGTGGTAGTAAGTTGTTGGAGCTCCGTTTTAATTTAACTTTAGGTTTGTATTTAACGTTTTATTAACAACCAGCCAATAAAACTGGTGCAGGAGTTTTACTGCTTGTTTCTGGTAATTATAATAACATCAAATTTTAAGTTAGCATAGATTTATTAGCTTTGTCTACTTATGATGGATTTTGAGAATATCAATAGCACTTTTTAAACGTATATCGTTGAGATTATAACCGGAAAAAAAAAAATCTAAGGTGACCAATCTCCGCAGAGATTAGCCATGAGTGACCACATGATTGGCGACAAAAATGATACCCAATGACAAATATTATTGTCAAACTTGGCATTATGTCTGCCTTTGTACAGTTTTACTTGTGCATCATCATCTGCCTACCCTTTTTCCCAACTATGTTAAGGTCGGCTTCCAGTCTAACCGGATGCAGCTGAATACCAGTATTTTACATGGAGCAACGTCCTATCTGACCTCCACAACCCAGTTAATACTAGGTAATACGATACTCTTTGGTAAGACTGGATGTCAGAATTTCAGGTCACTGACTACCTTTAACGACTGCCAAAGATCTATATATGGCAGCCGGAACCAACAGCTTAACGTGCTTTCTGAGGGACGGAGGAGACTCGGCATTTCGGGCGGTCACCCATCCACAGACCGACCTAGGCAAGAACAGCTTTACCTAAAGATCGACCCGAGTGGCAGTTCTTATTAAGCCACAGGCCACGAGTTTTTACCTGTGCATAAAGTATTAATAAATAAATTTTAGATACTAAAACACAACCTAAAAAACTTCAAAACTTAATTGTCTCTAAGCAAGAGACGTTCCCTACAATATGCAAACACTTATAAACTGCAAGGATCTTGCTTACTTAATACAGTGACTGCTAAACTTGCATATGCTGCGAAAGTTTTGGGCAAACGTAGCTGGAACACTTGGGCATTATAGCAAAAGTAACAGTGGGCGAACTTTAGATAAACATTCAGAAGTTAAATAGAATATTGCAGTATTATAAATTAGCTGTGCTCAAAGAGTTTTGTGTTTATGTCAAAGAGTGTAGGAGCCAGTGTAATTAAAGGAGCAAGCTGCTTCTGTTATTTTACACGACGTTAAGATTAGTGTATGTATGGCTTGCTTAGCACCTTCTTCGTGTCGTGTCGATATTACTCCTATATAACACGGTTTGGACCCAGTAGGCGGCCACGTTTATTGCAGATGTTAAATAGAATATTACAGTATTATGAAGTAGCTGTGCTCAAAGAGTTCTGTATTTATGTCGAAGAATGTAGGAGCCGGTGTAATTAAAGGACCAAGCTACTTCTGTTATTACATATAGCTTGAAGATTACCCGACTGCCTCTTTGGCAACTGCGACTGCTGGGCAGACGGCCCTGGGTTCGATTCCTGGATCGGGTATAGCGTATTGGGTATTTCAGTCAAGAATTTCTCAGTAGCGGCCACGGTGTCTGATTGGTGCTCGGTTGATGGCAATAGGCTCGCCCCCACACCCAAATTTCGCCAGTTCCCATGTAATAACATGGGAACTGGCGAAATTTGGGTTTACTAAGTACATCTCTGCCTAAACCTACGGGAATCACGGGCGTGATGTTATGTATATGTTGTCCACAGAGCTTTAATTTCCAGTATTCCAAATCAAATAACTTTTCGTTACCCTGTTCTATTTTATAATCTAATAAATTAATTTATTCAGTTACGAGGCACTCAGCAAATCCGGGGAGAAGATACAAAACAAACAATTTACTTTTTAAAATCAAACCGCTTAACAATTCGCACTTGTTAGCATTTGCCGAAATTTAAAATATTTCCAACAGCGCCCGAGGGCCGAACTTTTATCAACTTTTTTATTAAACTGTTAAAAAAAACGGAACAAAATTTTATTATATTTCACGCCAATAATAATATAAATTCAGACGAATGTTTAACAAGTTATTGGATTAAGTTTACTCATGGTTTAACTGTCGAAGGGCGTCCACTGCTGGACATAGGCATAGGTAGTCCAGCAGTGGACGTCTTTCGGCTGAAATGATGATGGTATAGTTATTTTTTTAATTACCACACTTTTCTCCTCTTCTCAAAAATCAAAAAGATTTTCGAAAATTTATCTCCTAAAACGGCTTATATGAATGTTCACAATGAAATTAGCAATAACAAAAATTAAGCTAACTCAAAAAAACGTTTTCATGACTACTACTACAGACCACTAAAAAAAAATTCAAATTAAAATTTAATTATTTTGCATGAAATAATATTAAATCAATAAATTGTTGTGATTAACAAAACAGTTTTGTAACAATTCTTATAAGACATTATTATTTATCTTCTGTTGGTAAAAAGAAACCAAAAAGTTTTATATCGCCCTTAAAAATCTTCCCAAACCCAAAGAAAAATGTCCAAACATAGTTTAAGAATTCGGTGCCAAGATAAGTCCAATTTGTGACTACCTCTCGCAACCCTAAACAGTTGAACCACCCCCGATCGGCTATCTAAATTAGTTTTTTGCAAGGAAGCGTAAAACAACTCAAACACTTCTTTTACTTTATCACGACAAGGTCTTAATTAAAAAGTTGAAAGCAATCAAAACGATATTTCAAGAAGATGGGTTCAGTGGGCCCGGCACAAACGGACGAACGGTTTGATAAAACTAGTAGGGACAACTTCAGATCATTGCTCATGCATGCATTTTTTGCTCATTTGCATACAGGATTCAATACATTATCTGTCGCCTATCCGATGGCTGCAAATTATGTTTGACTGTACCTAAAACGTATGGTAAATAAGAGTTTAAATTGAGTATTGGTAGGTTTTCACATAGTTTTATTTAGTTTTACCCTTCACATTGCGACGTTAGCAGCGCGACAGTCGGGTGACTATAAACAAATACTGACGGTTTGTTACGGCTCTTCCCATAAAATGTGAAGGAATGTGCTTCTGCCGCGCGACTGTCGCGTTGCTAACGTCCTAATGTGAAAGCGGCCTTAAATATACCGGGTGGTGTGCCTCAAGTAGACTTGGGTACGACATCTGGTTAGATGCGGAAATGGCCGATGGAGCAAGGCTTTGACCGAGTGGTGGTTAGACCAAAGAATCCAGTGCTATTCTAAAGCTCATTTGGTTGACAATAACGTCAAAGTCAGCTTAGTCAGTCACCCAGCGGTGGCTGATATGATAATTATACCACCATCAGATTGATTGTGCTTGTCCGAAACATTCAAATCAAAAAGTCAAATTGTTATATTTTGGGTTCAAACATTACGTTTCTGTCGCACGTTCGTGTAAGGTCTTTTGTTCCCGTCATCATCAAGTCGTATCGAGTTATTAAAGTCACCCCGGAATAAGGACAAAGATAATAAAATTTCGATAAAATCCAGAGGATACTTTAGAAACGTCTGTTATGGTTTAAATCCACATTAATTTTGTTCAATCTAAGAAGGATTAGGCGGTTGATTCGAAGAGGGATAGAGATTGTGGGTCCCAGATGAGTTCGGCTTAATATTGTGCTTGAGTGCGAAGTGTTTTCAAATTTAATTAATTTCTAGATGCTATCGAGTTTTTTCGCGGTATCTGATGGACGTCTTTAGGAATTAACTTAAGTACATGTATTTTGCTGGATTAAGTGCCGCTCGGAATTAAGTTTGTTTTCGAAGAATTTATTGAGAGGCATCATTTTAGTATTATTTTAGTTAAGAGTCTTGAAACATTTTATCTGTTTTTCTAGTAATATTACGTAAAAAGTGCTTACATAATTTTGGGCAAATATAATTTGCCCGTTTGTTACTTATCCACTTAATTAACAAATAAAATCGAATTTTATTTCATCATCGTTCATTTAATTCTTTCATTGGTCCCACATTGAAAGATTTAGAAGTCCTAAGGAGAGGACTTTGCCCAGCAGTGGGTTGGCACAGGCTAACAGTAACCTCACTAATTATAATTCCTCTGCCCTTATCCGAATTTATTTAGGATCGACGCAGCATATCTTCGTAGTTCTTGCGTTCTTTATTAAACAAAAAAGTCACAAAGTTATTTAAAAATACTTCTTAAGGCACACCACCTACCTAAGTTAAGGTTAAGTTTCAAACAGCATTTTTTACACCACTTGGCACTGTTACAAGGGCAAGAGTTCGTGCACTTATTGCAACCGTAAAGCAGGTTTTAACGTTGCAACTTCAGCACTACGTTTCTTCAGGCAGACTTATTCGGGACTACAGGTATGCGAACTGAGTTTATTTGACCTGTGGGAACCCGTGTTAGCATCTATACTAATATTATAAAGCTGAAGAGTTTGTTTGTTTGTTTGTTTGTTTGTTTGTTTGTTTGAACGCGGTAAACTCTGGGACTACTGGTTGGAATTGAAAAACTCTTTTTGTGTTGGATAGTCCATTTATCGAGGAAGGCTTTAGGCTATATAACATCACGCTGCGACCAATAGGAGCGGAGCATAAATGAAAAATGTTGCAAAAACGGGAACAGATATTCCTTTTTGAGAGCTTCCGTTGCGTGCGCTGCGAAAACGGTTTAAGTTACGCAAATATCATGTATCAAGGAATTGTTCCTCTTTAAAAGTTCTAAAAAAAAGTCCGCGATAGCATATGTCTATCTTTTAAGATTGACTCACTGTAACCATTTTTTACTATTAAAATGTTAGGTTAAAAAGAATGATATTTTGCGAAGCTTATTTAACCCATATGGTATTAATCTATATCTAAATAAATGTGTTTACTAGCACAGAAATTTAATATAGAATATTTGTGCCCTTTACTTTATACAGTTTAAACAAATATCTTAGAAGATATCGCAATGTAAAAATATCCGCGCGACAAAATAATTACGCGTGCGGCAGTCATTCGGTCCGGTGCGGTAGGTTAGTGGGGATTCTGGCCTCCGGGGACTCTGGAGAAATTCAAATTCAAAATATTTACTGTTTACAAGGTACAAGGTGTTACTGTACATTTAACAGTAAGAGATACCTATAGTAATTCACACTTTAATATAATCTAAACTAATATTATAAAGAGGAAAGATACGAGTTTTTGTTTGTTACGATTTAACTCAATTTATGTTGACATGATTTGTTATGAGCTATATTATGTGACGCAGACGAAGTTGCATGGGTCAGCTAGTTCGTTCATAAAAATACTAATTATTGCTACGACGTAGCTGGTACGGTCTACGGCCGCTACGGCGTAGCACATAGAGAGATTTAGAATATTTTAATTTATCAATGTGTTTCTTTAGACTAGTTTAGACAGACTTATTGACTGTGGGTATGGGAACCGAATTTGTTCCCATACCGTATTTAAGTTATTAGGTTTTAATTTTATAGTTTTGAAAAAATATAATAATATATTATGAGTTACTACTACGCCGCAGATAAATTCT
Organism: Diarsia brunnea; assembly: GCA_949774965.1. NCBI lineage: Eukaryota > Metazoa > Arthropoda > Insecta > Lepidoptera > Noctuidae > Diarsia > Diarsia brunnea. The sequence goes on along the minus strand of OX459003.1, from coordinate 3,866,454 downwards.
TCTTCCTTAGTGCCCAATCTGGTGGCCTCTAACTTCCCTATAATCACGATGTGGGTTTCAACAAATGATAATTATACAATACGTACACGGGGTTGCAACACGTTACCTTCTTCCATAATTATATGATAAGTACATTATTATTTTCATATATCGTGTGTAATTTTTTACACACAGTAAAAAGTTGCCACATGCTTAAAACTACTTTCGAGTATGATAAATATCATAGTTTCGTAACTCCAATAAACCTTAAAAGTTCGTCATTTAGACACCAAATTGCCGTCTACGATTTCACAAACTCGTCTATCACTATTTCAGTGAAGTGCCCGTTGACGCATTTTCCCTTTATTTCTTTGTAAAAGTCCACCATTTTTGTCTCGTCTGCCATTTGAGTGAGTGATTTTTCATGTAGTCTACCGATAGCTTTGATAAGTTCACTGCCTCGCGTGACAAAGGAGACTGGTATTGTTTTGTTTTTAAAATTGTAATTATACTTTTGTTTATAGCCTTGTTTATATGTATATTTTGTTGTAGACTGGAATATAGATATTTTTCTACTGTTTTAAGGTACGTAGGTACAGTGTAAAGTGCATATTTGTGTTTAAGTCAGTGTGAATTTTGCAATGTAATTATAGAGGTTGAGTTTTTCATAACTATCATCATCATTCACAGCTCCCTATGGCCAAAAGTCCTCTGCCAAGACGATGCAGATATCGACTTGGTACTCGCACCACGAACGCCCTTAAGTTGAGGTTGCAGCGCGATTCAACTAGCGCGAAGCAACTGCACTCTCGCCACGTAGTTAGTCTGCTGCCGCACGTACTCCACGATGTTCTCCGCCGTCGGTAGTGATGTAGTGTAGGTGGGAGATGTACACTGGAGTGTTCGGCTTTGCGGCACGAATATGCCAATTGGGTTCCGATGGAGCCGTGCTGCAGCGGTTCTTGATGGCACACTTTCGATGCTTCCTCCTCAACACCGTCATAGAACTATCGTCAGCCGGAATCGGCGCCTTTTCAGGCACTTGCTTAACAGAGGGAGCAGTTATGCCCCCGATCAAATCTCATGGATCACGTCAAGAGTTTGCAGATGCTGTAGACCGCCGTAAACGCGCCACCGCTTCAGGCCAGTTGCGGCTAAACACAAGCCAATTTTTTTTTTAAACTAGAGAAAATAAAAGAAGTTGTTTATTTTAAATACATTTTATTCCAACCTTTTACAGTGTAATAATAGAATTATTCATACGTAAAAGTACACAATTTCCATTTTGTTACAAAATACAGATATTTTATATAATCATCAATGTTGAAACTTTAAACTCTTTTTGGAGCGCGGGAAGCGGATGGATGAGGGACGCACAGAAAGGAGTGGCAGAGAAAAGGGGAGGCCTTTACCCAACAGTGGGTGATTCCAGGCTGAAATGATGATGATGATGATGATTGAAACTTATAAAAAAATTGGCACATATTTAAAAGCATTGGCGAAGGTATTTCGCAGAATTTTTTACAACGGTACATGAATTTTAAAACTTTGATTGGCACCTGCCAAATATTCGTGCTATCACTCTACGGGGACAATAGTTTTGTCAAATACCTTTTTTTCAAATTCCTCGTAGTCCCTGTTCCCTCTAAAGGTTACCTTGCGCACTACGTGACCACGACTTGTCGCATAACCGGCCGCTATACCGGTTGTGAGACCAAACTTTCTTGCTTATCGAAGCCGCCAAATGTAGTGATGGTGGCTGGGTAGTGGTATTTTCAACTTTTTAAGGAACCACACATACGATTTTCTTGCGTGAAATACTAAATAAATTGGCCTTCGACTCACACAATATGAGTGTCATTTACCTATATTTACAGATCAACTGTACAGGGTATGTTAAAAAAATCAAAGAAAAAAAAATGTACATAGTCTTTAATATACAGGTCTCGTTTAACTTATCACAAATAAAATATATTATTACAAATACACTGACTCTCATAATCCAGTGTATAAGTTAATTATTTTAGATCGGATAGGTTCATCGTTTAACTTAAAATCTCATAAAGTTGTCTTAAGAGTACTTTATTATGAAGCTCGTATCTCACAGAAATATATATTTACAGATTGAAAGTTTTCTTAATTTAAAAAAAAAATGACCTGCTTTTCTTTTTCCATATTATCTTTAATTTGTAATGCAACAGCCTGATATTATGGATTCAAATACATTTAAATCAACGTTTTGAGAAACGTTTTAAAACTAACTTTCTGTGTGATGAACTGATGAAACATCAATATAATATTATCCTAGTCAACAACGCTAAGATTCTTACATGCAAATCACTACATAGTATAAAACAAAGTCGCTTTCTCTGTCCCTATATCCCTATGTATGCTTAAATCTTTAAAACTACGCAACGGATTTTGATGCGGTTTTTTTAATAGATAGAGTGATTCAAGAGGAAGGTTTTGGTATATAATTTGACCGACATCCACGCGGGTGAAGCCGCGGGCATCAGCTAGTATAATATATAAAAAAGATTTTAGAAAATATTGTAGCTACCAATATAATAATCTAGGTTCTGTTGCACCTCAAATCTATATTTTTGCTGTCACAAAATGTTATGCTCAGATAATCAATTTTTCTTGCAATAAGTTTACCCATTTTTAAAAAAAACTTCGGAGTTAACCTACCCCAAGAATTTCTTTCAGTTTAACCAAACATTATTATGATTCAGTTTGGGGCACATTAACAACAAGTCAGATTATGCACTATTTGTAGCAACGTAGTCGAGTACAATAAGGTAGTTAACAAAAAAAACTAATTAATCCGTCAGATAGATTTCCAAAAATATTGGACACGTATTTTTTCTTTTTTCACGTAAACAAACAATGAAAACGACACAGTGCTTTGAAAACTCGTGTGACGTCATATTCTAAGACATTAGTGTGACATTTTTTACCGGTGAGTGACGTCACAAACCACCACTCAAATCTTTGAAGCGTTTTGTCTTCGTCAATTTTTTATGATTTGAAAAAACAAAAATACGTATCCAATATTTTTCGATAATCTAACAGACGGGCTAATTAGAATCATATTTTTTTTAGTCAGACAACATCCCTATTATACAACTATTTTGTTCAAACACTTCTTCTTACCGAGTCGATGACGATTCATATTGACTCAAAATTTGTCATTTACAGTAGCGTCCATGTAGTAGTATGCATGTAGTGACGTGCAAGTAACGGGACAGGCAGGAAACCATAGGATTTTTGTATCATTAATGTACAAAGGACGTTATTTCAATAATTTTAAGTGTTAATTTACCAAATCCGAACCTTGCGATAAGTTACATTTTCGGCGTCGTTTCTACGGTGTGTTTTGAGTCTTAATATAGTGTTTTTGAGTTTGGTTGCTTACAACCAAAATCACTTGACTAGATACTCGTAATTATGTTTTATTATCACGGTATTATCACATAATATAGCCCATATTGTCGTAAGGTCCCTGTTGTCCCGATTCGTCTGTGGTTACTATCGAGTCTGACCTTGGCGATAACAAGGACTTCTGTGCTGGTTTCCAGGCTTCCGTTGGTGTGAATAGTTCCATACCACGCTGTGAAATAAATGTATGAATTAGTCATTTGAATTTTATCAAATAATTTATTTCAATGAGCTGAATTATAGTCAAAAAACTTTAGTGTCCTTACTCTTATTTGACAAAAAATGTTGTCACACTATTCAATTGTTAAGGTCAAAAATGACAATTGTAAGGGATGTCGTCACCGTTTTCCGGCACGAAGAGAAAACCAAGTTCGTGACAGGGATTTATTTAAATCACAATCAAATATAGGACAAGTCCCGGCAACCTCTTCCCAGTAAGGACGAAGGGAGCGAACAATGGGTCCTAAAACAAAACTCCATCAAAATTAAACATACTAGCGGAGGTCATTAGACCACGGAAGATCTTAACACCGAGATTCAGGATCGTGACGTATTTGTACAGCGCCATCTAGCGGTGAATGACGGCACTTACTTAGTAACTGCTTTGCATTATAGATGTCGCTAGTGGTGTTAAATGTTGTTTGTTACAAACTCCCCCTCAGTTCCCGATGACGTCTCGGCGAGAGGAACTGGAGTTCTATTGCTTCCTAGAGCGTCCACGCCCTCTTTTACCGGCGGGAAGGGTGGTTTGGGTAACCGGCTTCTTCGCAGGTCGTCCTCTTCTTCTGAGCGGTTGTACGGGCGCGGGGACTTCGGTAGAATTTTCACCTTTATATGGTGTTAGAGCAGACGTATGATATAGTCCGATTGGATTTTCAGGAGTAGTTGGTGAAGCTACTTTAAAGGATGCGGGCCCGTGCTGTTGCACTATAATATATGGACCATCTCTTCGGGGCGCAAACTTAGCTGTCACTCCCAAATTTCCTCTGCTGATCGGATGTATGTTGACAAGAACCAGATCTCCTGGTTGGTATTGAGGATGGTTGCGTCTCTGTCGGTCAACATATTCTTTGCGACCTTCTTCTTTCATTTCCTGAACTTCTCTCGCTTTCAGTAAGCTGTCTGCCAGCGTCTTAAGTTTCGGGGTTATTTCAGGTATGATGTTTTCAGAAATGAGTATATTCCTGAAATCAACTTCGTTATCCCTTGGTGATTTTAAATTCATAAGCCACTTCAGAGCTTGATGGTCCGTGATGACGGTAATTGGTAAGCCCTCTATGTATGCTCGAAATTTGTCCAAGGCCCATACCACAGCTAGCGCTTCCCGCTCGGTTGTGGAATAGTTTCTTTCGGCTGCCGTAAGTAATCTACTGGCATATTCCACGGGGTGCTCTTCCTCCTTCTCCCCCTGGACGAGAACCGCTCCTAGTGCAAAACCACTAGCATCTGTCTTCAAGATGTAGGGCTTGGTTCCATCATAATGGGTGGTGCACGTTGTGAAGGATCCCTGCTTGGGCGGTGAGATCTTCTCCAGTAAGGTTTGAAACTGGGTGTCGGACAGGTTGACTGACATCGTTTTTGGTGAGGTCCTCACAGTTGTCGTCGTTAATCTGCCTGAGCGCGTGACGAACTTCTGTTTATCCTGTTCTTGCCCCACGTTGGGCGCCAGTTTGTAAGGGATGTCGTCACCGTTTTCCGGCACGAAGAGAAAACCAAGTTCGTGACAGGGATTTATTTAAATCACAATCAAATATAGGACAAGTCCCGGCAACCTCTTCCCAGTAAGGACGAAGGGAGCGAACAATGGGTCCTCTAATCCAAAAATATAGTTAATTGTTATCAGGCCAGCTGAGTCTCATGAGATCATTCCCCGTAGGACGTGATCCACAAATGCACTGCTAGTCCAGACTTACAAAACAAAACTTCATAAAAATTAAACATACTAGCGGAGGTCATTAGACCACGGAAGATCTTAACACCGAGATTCAGGATCGTGACGTATTTGTACAGCGCCATCTAGCGGTGAATGACGGCACTTACTTAGTAACTGCTTTGCATTATAGATGTCGCTAGTGGTGTTAAATGTTGTTTGTTACACAATGTAATATTTCTAATTTATTGTGATAAGTTCTAAATAAGATCAAGGTTTTGATAAGAACATCCTGGGTATTAAAAGACTACCTGAACCAAGTGGTAATAGTACATTATGGTATAAGTGTGTAACGTTGGTGATTACCGCTGAGGCGCCATTGAGACCCGAGCCGTTAGGTGAGGGTCTTAAGAGAGCCGAGGACGGTAATCATCAATACACACGTGTATCATACGACGTTTTTCAACACACTTGTGAAGAAAATAACACAAAAAAATCATTTTCAACAGTTAAAATGAGTTGTGAAAAAAATTTCGCCATGGCGGGAAAAAATAATCAGTTTTCCTGCGAGCGCATCTAACAATGGCAATCGGCCATAGACTAAAAGGATGAGGTTTCTTTTTTTTGCTTTTTGCGGATAGCGTTTCAGCCACGTACAAAATGAGAATTTCAAAGTTTTTTTTATTACAGAGAAAACAAAAGTTTTATTTATTGAAAACGTATACGAGTTGAAATTATCTATTTAAATTAATAAGTTTTCCTGAGCGCGCATCTAACAATGGCGATCGGCTATAGACTAAAAGATTAAGTTTTTGTTTTTTACTTTTCGCGGATAGTGTTGCAGTCACGTACAAAATGGGGATTTTTTTTTTTTTACTACAGAGAAAACAAAAGTTTTATTTATTAAAAACGTATAAAATACAAGTTAAAATTATCTATTTAAATTCGAAGTTGCATGAAATGAGCAAGGAATAGGTACATTAATTTATTTGTAGTATTGAACACAATCTTTTTAGTATCGAAACTTTTTTAAGAACAAAGCAACTCAATCAAAAAAATTAAAAAAAAACCTATAACTCACTTGTGAATAATGGTAATGAAAAATTCACAGTTTGATTACAGGTGTCATTACATGCCTAATTGCGGTGAAATTAGAGCCACTTTATGAGCAAGTGTGTTGAAAAAATATATATTAAGAATTGTATAAAGAATCTTATAGTAAAAACTGAAAAAGTTACTTACATATCCATGGTACAGCGCCCATCCTACGCCCACTGGGAAGAACATCAGTGTTGAGAGGCCCACAGCCCAGCCTAATAGGTCAGCGAATAGAGGAAACACATAGCCGTTGTAGCTAGGAGTTTCCCATTGCGCCAATATGAAGATTAGGATGGCCTGCACAAAAATAACAACTGATATCAAGAAGGTGCTTCAAGGTAGTAATGTGGTCTGCGGGTTGTTCGCAAGAGATACCGCGGCCTCAACATGAAGGACTAAGAAGGAATATGGGTGGTTTTTAGTCAGTAGAAGTCTGACACTACCTTTCGCTCTGCCCAAGAGCGGGAGGGGTTATTTCATGATTTTCCACCCGCCAAAAAAAAATGGTAGTAATTATAATTAGTAGGTATTATAAAAGGAGCTTGTGGCAAAATAATACCAGCTGCATGAGAGAATGAGAGCAGAGATGGCCCAGTGTTTGCGGCCCCGACTTACGAACAATGAGTCATGGGTTCAAACCCAGGCAGGCACATTACATTGTGTAATTTATTTCATCGCCACTGCTCTCAAAACGGTGAAGAAAAACATCATGTCTTAGAACCAAAAAATTCGAAGACATGTGACATCTGCCAACCCGCACTGGGCCCGCGTGGTGGATTATAGCCCATCCCTCTCCTAGAGATTAGGCTTGAGTCCCTGCAGTGGGAGCATTATAGGCTGATGATGATGATGGCATTAGACAATCTTCAAGTTAAGCCGCGCTTGCCTAGGTTGGTTCGTGGATGGGTGACCATCCATTACATACCGAGTTTTTTTAGTGTCTAAGATGTTGGTTCCAACTGTCTATTGAAGATCTTTGACAGTCGTTACAGGTAGAACCAGTTACCATGAGTTCAGATAATTCAGTCGCTCCATGTAAAATACTGGTGTTCAACTGCATTCAGTTAGACTGGAAGCCGACCCCAACGTAGTTGGGCAAAGTCTAAGCAAATGATGACGTTGACTTTGTTGGACAGACCGAGTAGGCCACAAAGGTCTTTGGCCTTTTGTGGGGGAAAGCTTATCAAAATAAAATAAAAAAGAAGTGCTTCTGGGCATATTATTTATTAGTTTTGTCATTATCATACACATCCCGACTTTACCCACTGCTGGGTTTAGGCCTCTTTTTGCTCGTGCCAAACTCTACACTCTTGTGCAAGCCTCATCCCGGATGTTCTCGCAATGGCAAAAATATCGTATGCCCATCTCTTCGCCGGCCGACCAACATTTTTGTACACTAACTAAATACTCACTACTAAATAAACTACCGGGCACCTTGTAAGTGCAAAGAAACACAAATTAAAATTATTCGATGTTTCACAACACCGCCTTTTTTTTTTGGGGGGTGGGCAATCATCAAATAACCCCTCCCACTCTTGGGCAGAGCGAAAGGGAGTGTCAGACTTCTACTGACTAAGAACCACCCATGCTCCTTCTGAGCCCTTCATGTCGAGGCCGCGGTATTTCTTGCAAACAACCCGCATCCCCAACGGGTTCACAACACTGCCTGGCCCAGCAATTCAGTCAAAATTAATCAATCTACGTACTCGGGATATTACAAGATAATTCTCACGCACGCAGACTATTAATCAATTACATTAATTACAGATAATTGTTACCATGATGGTATCAATCGATTAACTTGTACGAGTACGTGGCAAATGGATTCCGTATTACTGAGTTGACTTAATGACTTAGTTGAGTACTTCACGTCTAATTGGAAAATTCAATTGTATTGGTATATAGTGCGTGAATGTAATATAGACTTTTGTTCCATATGGTGTCGGACGTAAAGAATAGCACCATCCCATAACTTCCCGTGGGTGTCGTAAGAGGCGACTAAGGGACTTACCAGAGAATGGGCAGCAGCGTTCTCTGTGCCTTTGTAACAACCGTAATGCGATCGCCAACCCGCCTGCCAAGCGTGGCGATTATGGCAAATCCCCCCCTTCTGGGGAGGCCTATGTCCAGCAGTGGACGTCTTATGGCTGAAATGATGATGATGATGAGACTTTTAGGGGATTTTAAGTAAAACTTAAAGCAGTGTTAAAATAGTGGTGTGCAGACTGGCAAGTCATAGGTGTCGAGATTAAACCTAAGGCACGCAGTTCTGATTTTGCTGATTCTTGTGTGTATTGTATATGTTACGACGGGAAAACCACTTAGGGAACGCTGCTCCTAAACATCAATGGCCTCCGCCATATTGTCTTCGCCTTAGATTCCTCTTCGTGGTAGATGGGTATATGGGTAGTTGAAATCACACACAATACTTGACTCAAACACCAAACGTTTATTTACAATAGTCCATTTACAGGCACTTATAAACTTTTCAGGGGTTGAGACCCATTCACATGAATCATTGTTACTATGGAGAAGAATGGGTTGAAGAAACTCCATTTAAATCATGTTACAATTCTCGTTTGCACTAATTAATGTTAATCACATCAAAAACCACTTTCATTTACATTATTTGCTAAACGCGAGTTATTGTGCATCTTTCGTCACACGCGTGTCTACTTGTCTAGTCCGTCTAGCGGAAGTACCACGTACTCAGTATTGTTATTAATTACTTTTAATCAGTTAAAACTAATAAACAATACTAAAATAGTTCACAATTGATTGTAATAATTATTTAACAATAAAACAATACCAATATTAATGCGAAGGTGTTATTAAGTTAATGTCTAATTAATAGGTTCATTACTTTTTACAACAGAATGTTACTTACGCCATTTCCGGCTAATTAAAGGATTTAATACAAAGAACAGGTTTTCTACTAATAAATTGCTCTACAAAATAATCTTATGACTTTTTAGTTTATAATTACATAAAGAAACTGATTTAGTCGTGGTTTCAGATTATAAATTGAGTTATTGATCATTAAAATCGTATTCGCCGCCATCTTCACAACAATGTGCAATGACGTCTCCAGCCTAATTTCAAGTGAGCAATCATTAAAATCCCAATATTCATAATCAATTAGCTTATCTTAATTTTAACTATAGTTCTAGTTAAAGACCTCTGTTTAATAAATCATTATTCGAGCCGTCCACCATTCAATTACAAACCATCTCTGTAGTAGTTAACACAAAAGCTAACAGATGGCACTGTCGCTCATGTCTTTCAATATCGATCCCGTAATAATTACTGTACAAATATCTCAGAGATGGCAGGTTCATTAATGATTATAAAAAACTAAGCTAAGCTATTATTATAAGCTGGTTATTAATTAGATTGCCTAATGATCCCAGCAGATAGACACTCTCGCGGCGACACGGCCATTCTGATCGGCGGTGCGCGCTCTGCACTTGCCGTTGCCGTCCGCTCGTCCGTCCGTTGTCCTAAGTGTAGTCTCGTGGTTGTTATCTGAAATAGTGGAGATAAATTTTGTCGGCAGATTATTGTTGCTTTTATTATCCTACAATGTTTATTCAATTGTAGGATTTAGTAACATTCATTCATTGGTTTATTCAACATAGAAACCTTGTAATAGATCTGACATTCAATGCATTTTTGTATCACCTTGCTAGACACACATGCACAGTTACAGACATTTATAGCTGTTTGGAATTTTTATTCAAGTTATTAGATGCTAAGCTGTTAGCTTAATAAAACAATTGTTGCCTGAATGATTCAATTACATTAATTGAATTGAGTTTATTGATATTGTTTGATCAACTTCTAGCTTACAAGAATTTTGTTGGCAAAATTATTCAACAGCATTAATTGAATTCATTGATAGTTTGATCAGCTACTAGCTGAATAGAATATTGTTTGATTAGCTCTTAGCTAAATAGAATATTGTTGGAAAAATTATTCAACAACATTAATTGAATTATTTTATATTGTTTGATCAGCTACTAGCTGAATAGAATATTGTTTGATTAGCTACTAGCTTAATAGAATATTGTTGGCAAAATTATTCAACAACATTAATTGAATTTATTGATGTTGTTTGATCAGCTACTAGCTGAATAGAATATTGTTTGATTGCTACTAGCTAAATAGAATATTGTTGGCAAAATTATCAACAACATTAATTTAATTTATTGATATTGTTTGATCAGCTACTAGTTGAATAAAATATTGTTTGATTAGCTACTAGCTAAATAGAATATTGTTTGATTAGCTACTAGCTAAATAGAATATTGTTGGCAACATTATTCAACAACATTTATTGAATTTATTGATGTTGTTTGATCAGCTACTAGCTGAATAGAATATTGTTTGATAAGCTACTAGCTAAATAGAACATTGTTGGCAAAATTATCAACGACATTAGTTGAATTTATTGATATTGTTTGATCAGCTACTAGTTGAATAAAATATTGTTTGATTAGCTACTAGCTAAATAGAATATTTTTGACAAAATTATCGAACATCATTGATTTTATTGATTTCATTGATATTGTTTGATAAGCTGTTTGCTTTTTCAGCAAACAGATAATATTGTTGCTTACTATGACTTGACTTTGCAACCTTGTATAATAGGTCTACTGTCTACTAGATTTGTTTTAAATAAAATTATTGATAGCTTTAGACATTGTGATTTGTATTTGGTAAATGTAGTGTGAGTAGTATGTTTTTATTTGTTCATTCTCACGGGAAGGTAATGCTCTGTGATAGACACAAAGTCTTGGATTTGACAGGATAAAAGGATAGGATCAGGAACACCGCTCTGTGATAGACACAAAGTCTTTGATTTGACAGGATTAAAGGATAAGGAGTTTAGGACCATTGCTCCGTGACAGGCACGAAGTCTTTGATTTGACAGGATATAAGGAACCAGGCTCTGGGCGTTTAATACGCCGTGGACCCAGCAGGATAACATGAGAGTATTATTTTATCAGTTCCCTCCACGGCTGCTGATAGATCATTTGTTGTGTTGGTTCATTACCAGTCACCTCCACGGCTTCTGATAGATCATTTGTTGTGTGGGTTCATTATCAAGTGCCTACACGGCTGTTGATAGATAATTTGTTGTGTTGTTTCTTTACCAGTTGCCTCCACGGCTGCTGATAGATTATTTGTGTGATTCATTGTGAGTATTACTTATTGCGCTAGTTGTTTCCTCCACGGATACCATTAGCTTTTTGTGAGTATTATTATTTTATACTTCATTAGTTACTGTTAGTACTAATACTTTGTTTTTGTTAATAGTTGTTGCTTACAACTGGCAGGATTGCAAAAACATTAAAATAATGAAAATGGAATACCTGATACTCATCACACATGAGCATCATGTAGGTAGGTAGGTTGATTGGCGATTGTATTGAGCCTTTTAATGCAACACTGTTTGATATCAGTGGTGAAGTGTTTGAAGTAGTTTGAAAACTTCTCACCTTTTATGTTAACTTATGGTGTGTAAACACTGAAACAGTCATTCTGGGTTGGCTGTCCTCATGCTGTTTCTCATTTGTTAGCTTCATAGCCGGCGACACGGTCATTTGTTCACCAGGCTGTAGTACTTGATGTTGTTTATATTTGTAGTGAATTTGCTCTACTATCATTTCCTCTTTTATAAGATAATTGCCTCGAATCTGGAATGTAAAAGTCATGCAGGTAAATAATAGAACAAGAAAAGATGTTATGTAAACATCACACCTGCTATCCCAGAAGGGTTAGGCAGAAGTGTACATCATCACTTTGCCAGTAATGCTTAAGGCTCTTGTTAAAGGGCAAGACTGTTTGCCATTAATATTATTGTCTGGACTGCTACTGAGAAATTCCTGATGGAGAAACTCAACAACATTGTTAGACTCGGGAATTGAATCCAGGCCCACACGCTTTAATTGTATGGTGCATTACTACTAGGCCCTCAAAGTAGTCTGACTAAATGTTTAAATTAGTAATGAAAATTTGGTAATCAATTGTTTTTAAATAGTTATCATACTTAGATGGTAATTAAACTAAGATGGGAAAGTTAATCTGATTAAAACTACTTTAAAAACACTATTGGTTGTGTTACTGTACTAGTGAAACATTCACAATTTAACTTCTTTAAAGCTTTGCTTTCTGTTGAATTATCGCACTGAATTTCATTGTCACAATTTGTTGAACAACGTTGATGTTTCGTTAATTGTTTTGTTATAAAACACACATAAGTACCAGTTACATAACAAAGCATTACTAATGTAAAACATGTGCATTGAATCCAACTCATATGCTATAATGGGAAATAGTATGATGTTATCATTGCGTTTTCCCATTAAAATAATGTTTATTGTGGATCAATTGTTTATCTATTTATTTATTTTTTTTAAAACTTTAAGCTAATCAATTAGAGATGTAGTAAGGTCAGATGTAGATTCGATTGATAGATATTGAATAAATAAATAATTATTGTAATATTTATCATGACATATTGTGTCATTACAATACAAAGATTCACATCTGCCGGGTGTCCAGTGACGGACAACTTTGTTTGTTTTTAATGAATCTTGAAACATGTTATCCAATACAAATGTTTACAAGTTTGTATAAAGTATTTAATTGTAATTCTTCACTTGAATGTCAATTAGGAGGGATTTCTAATAAGAATTATTTCTATTAAATGTTTTATTCTGAATGACATTTCAAAACACAACAAGATTTAATACTAGTTAATACTTGGTTAATTAATTAATGTGTGAATGCAAGTAACTAACTATCATTTGATTCATGAGTTCAGTTTGAGACACATTAAGTACTGATTTGTATTTTAATCATAACTTTGAACGGGTAATGACCTTATCACTCCATAAGTGATTAAAGATGTCTTAATATTTTAATCCCACGGGTGTCAATTTAAGGTGGCATTAACCTAGCCAGTGTGTAATGTGATAAGTTAAAATATTGTTAACTGCACTACAGTTACTAAAATGAATAAAATAAAATACTTCCCGGGTTTGATGTTTCATCCCATAGGTTCATTTTTATTGATATGCTTTCCAAGTGTTCATGTTTCTTTTATTTTGCTGCTTCGGTCATTCTGTGCTGTACTGTATGTTTGTCATTTTGATTGGACTATGAAGTTTTCTGTCACATAAAACTTCATTGTTTGTTTTCCCATGTGTCAACTTATTGTCTGACTGGGTCATGTGTGTTCAAGTTGAAATAAGCCATAAATCATGTTGGTATCTGTCAACCACTAGGATGAAAATACAGCCAAATCTTAGACGTCATAGTCTTCAGTTCAATATTTTCCTGTATGTCATTATTTGGATGTTCCGGCGCATATTCATGAGCAAAGCGCAGATAAAATCCCTTTCTTCTGATGTTACGACGGGAAAACCACTTAGGGAACGCTGCTCCTAAACATCAATGGCCTCCGCCATATTGTCTTCGCCTTAGATTCCTCTTCGTGGTAGATGGGTATATGGGTAGTTGAAATCACACACAATACTTGACTCAAACACCAAACGTTTATTTACAATAGTCCATTTACAGGCACTTATAAACTTTTCAGGGGTTGAGACCCATTCACATGAATCATTGTTACTATGGAGAAGAATGGGTTGAAGAAACTCCATTTAAATCATGTTACAATTCTCGTTTGCACTAATTAATGTTAATCACATCAAAAACCACTTTCATTTACATTATTTGCTAAACGCGAGTTATTGTGCATCTTTCGTCACACGCGTGTCTACTTGTCTAGTCCGTCTAGCGGAAGTACCACGTACTCAGTATTGTTATTAATTACTTTTAATCAGTTAAAACTAATAAACAATACTAAAATAGTTCACAATTGATTGTAATAATTATTTAACAATAAAACAATACCAATATTAATGCGAAGGTGTTATTAAGTTAATGTCTAATTAATAGGTTCATTACTTTTTACAACAGAATGTTACTTACGCCATTTCCGGCTAATTAAAGGATTTAATACAAAGAACAGGTTTTCTACTAATAAATTGCTCTACAAAATAATCTTATGACTTTTTAGTTTATAATTACATAAAGAAACTGATTTAGTCGTGGTTTCAGATTATAAATTGAGTTATTGATCATTAAAATCGTATTCGCCGCCATCTTCACAACAATGTGCAATGACGTCTCCAGCCTAATTTCAAGTGAGCAATCATTAAAATCCCAATATTCATAATCAATTAGCTTATCTTAATTTTAACTATAGTTCTAGTTAAAGACCTCTGTTTAATAAATCATTATTCGAGCCGTCCACCATTCAATTACAAACCATCTCTGTAGTAGTTAACACAAAAGCTAACAGATGGCACTGTCGCTCATGTCTTTCAATATCGATCCCGTAATAATTACTGTACAAATATCTCAGAGATGGCAGGTTCATTAATGATTATAAAAAACTAAGCTAAGCTATTATTATAAGCTGGTTATTAATTAGATTGCCTAATGATCCCAGCAGATAGACACTCTCGCGGCGACATATACATAATAGGGTAGTTAACAAAAAAAATCTAATTAGTCCGTCAGATAGAGTTCTAAAAAATATTGGACTCGTATTTTTTCACGTAAACAAATAATGAAGACGATACAGTGCTTTGAAAACTCGTGTGACGTCATATTCTAAGACCTAATGTCTGAGAGATTTTTTACCGGTAAGTGACGTCACAACCCCCCACCCAAATCTTTGACGCGTTCTATCTTCGTCAATTTTCATTGATTTGATAAAACAAAAAATACGTATCCAATATTTTTCGATAATCTAACAGACGGACTAATTAGAATCATATTTTTTTTAGTCAGTAATCATCCCTATTATAACTAGCTTTGGTAAAGGAAAAACATCGTGAGGATACCAGCATGCCTGAGAGAAATATTATTTATAACGGCATGTAAAAAGGTCCATAAAATGGGCGACATAAAAATCTGTCAACAGGTTAAGCACGAACGTAGCCATGAACGTGGAGCAAGACATTCATTGCTTTTCATCTTGGATATGTAAGGCGTAATGAACTACAGAATATACTCAAACGATGTCGTGATACGCTGATTTTCAAGTTATGAGGTCATAAAACAGTGACCCTAATCAACATGAAATTCTTCTCAAATACAACTCATCAAGTCATCATCAGCCTATAATGTTCCCACTGCAGGGACTCGGCCTCCTCTCTAGGAGAGGGATGGGCTACAATCCACCACGCGGGCCCAGTGCGGGTTGGTATATACCACATGTCTTCGATTTTTTTGGATCTAAGACATGCCGGTTTCCTCACGATGTTTTCCTTCACCGTTTTGAGAGCAGCGGTGATGAAATAAATTACACCAAGTACCTGTCTGGGTTCGAGCCCACGACTTACTGTTCGTAAGTCCGGGCCGCCACCACTGGGCCACCGCTGCTCTCTAATACGACTAACTGCGGTACTCAGAGATATTTAATGATTACTTAGGCCATCACTTAGTAAAGATTTGACATCCCTTTGTATGACAAAACTGTCCAAACCTTTACTAAGTGATGGCCTAAGTAATCATTAAAGCTCTCTGAGTGCGGCAGTAAAAATTTAGAATGATGATGTTGGTTTCGACCACAGTGCATTTAATGTGTGGTTGTCGATAGCTTCGGTGTGCTGCTCGTAATACTCGTACTTACAATGCTGCCAATAGGCACGATGACTGTCCACACGGACATCCAGTAGAACCGCAGAAATTTGTTATGCTTCATGCCCATTGACGCGAGATCACTCATAGCACGGTTGATGCCATAGCTCCAGGATACTGCTGCACACTGGTGGGAAAAGGAATTATTAATCATTTAATCTTTATTACTAACTAGCGGACGTTACGCAGTTTCCCCGCGTAGTTCCCGTTCCCGTGGGAATACAGGGATAAAAAATAGCCTATTTCAGTTGGATAGTGTAGCTTCCCAACGGTGAAAGAATTTTTGAAATCGATCCAGTAGTTTCGGAGCCTATTCGTTACAAACAAACAAACAAATCTTTCCCTTTTATAATATTAGTGTAGACTAATCAACCGTGTATTTAGAACAAAACATAAATTACCGAGCTCATACTGTCGCTAAGCTTAAGTAGGACTGGACTGGCACGTCCCACAGGGCCAAAATAGTGACTTTTTGGAGCCATGACAAAGCCAGAAGACGTCGGGCAGACCTCGTAGAAGAAAGTGGGTTAATCTGGACAAGACTTGCGACCAGTAAACCGAATTAGCCTTTTTTTTTGGAGGGAAATCATCAAACGACTTCTCTCACTCTGGGCGGAGCAGAAGGGAGTTTCAGAATTCTACTGACTAAAAACCACCATATTCCTTCTTAGCCCTTTGTGTTCGGGGCCGCGGTATCTCTTTTGAACAACCCGCAGATCCACATTGGCCTGGGATCGAAACAGCTGGAAGTCATGGGAAGAGGCCATTGCCCAGAAAGAAGAATCAAGCTAACATTATCAGTATTTGTTTCCCAACATGTTGTACTCTCTTCTTTTCCAAAAGAACCACATAATGCAAAATATAATTTAAAGATTTTATGTAAAGCTTAAACTCACCTCAGCCATACCAATCAGTAGAATAGCCCAAGAGGCCGTGTTCCAATCCAGAAGTTCCAACAAATACACTCCGCCGCTGAAACACATCGGGATCCCCAGAATGAAACACGTCAAACATGTGAACGCGGTGACCTGGAACAAAATAATACAAATATTAAACAGATATTTTTTTTTTTTTTTTTTTTAGTCTACGTTGTGTCCCACTGCTGAGCAAAGGCCTCCCCTTTCTCCTTCCATACCTTTCTGTCAAGTGCGATCTCTGGCCATGTTAGCCCCACAAACATGATCAGATGATAAAGAAAAAAATCGGAACAAGTAATAAACTTCATAAAAAGAAAGCAAAGATACAGAATCAATTGAAAACTGGTGAATTAAACCTAATAAATTAGGTTGAAGACGAATTTCTTCTTCCATCCTTGTGACTGCCTCACCAGTGGTGCCCGATTGTCGGCAATAGGGTCGCCCCTATTACATGGGACTTGAAAGAAAACTGGCCAAATGTGGCTGTAGTTGTGTGAGTACAACTATGTTGTGTTAAGACAATAAAATTCGTAAGTACATTAAATAAAGGTGCACACACGTGTACAAGCCCTACACTACAAGAAAATATTTGACTCTAATTAAAAAAAAAAAACAATTTCTTTTCACTCACCCTCCAATAATTCTTCCTAAGATGTGGCCACCTGTCAACAATGGCGGTGTTTATGGCTTCAATACCAGCAAACTGACTGCCCAACCCCAGGATGAAAAGCATGAAGAAGAACAGGATACTCCACATCCTGGCCACTGGCATTTGGAGCAGCGCTTCAGGGTACGCCACGAAAGCTAATCCGGGTCCTGAGTCCACTACAGCTGTAAAATAAATCAATAGAAATCAGTGAAAAAGGATCGTTAATACAGTCGTAGTTGTGGCCGACCGCCATGACCACGACCACACTGTCAGTGTGGAACTACCTACAGTTATCTTCCCTAAATCTCCCTAATTCAAAATTCCTAATAAATTTTAATTTTTGATTTTCCTAAATCTGTTGAATTGTATGTCGATTATGATATATGACTGTGATACTCGATAAATCTATCCTCTATAATATAAAATTGAATCGCTGAATGTGTTGCTAAGCGCATAACTCGAAAACAGCCGAACCGATTTCGCTAATTCTTTCTTTAGAATAATCCTTGAAGTACGAGGATGGTTCTTACTTATTTATTTATTTAAACTTTATGCACAATAGTGATACATAGGCGGACTTAATGCTACCAGTCAACCTTAGGGTTAAACAAGACAACATTGTAGGACGTAGGTAGTTGGTAGGTAGGTAGTACTTGCTATTGAGAAAATTCCTGACGGGTAAAACCAAATAATACTCCCCGACCCGGGAATCGAACCCAGGACCTCATGCTTAGCAGTCGCGCTTGTGACCACGCAACCAAAGAAGCATTTTATTACAAGTCCGAAAAACTACAATAAGTTTTATTGGAATTCAATGCGTCAACAAAAAAAAAATATGTCAGATAATGATAATTATTATGAGTAATGATCAAAAATTTTTCGGGAGATACATATCTAGATTATAATGTAATTACAATCGTCAAGCATGTTGATTAATGTTGATAGCATACTTGGTTACATTTAAATCATTATTTACTGATTCTTACTGCCGCACTCAGAGAGCTTTAATGATTACTTAGGCCATCACTTAGTAAAGGTTTTGACAGTTTTGTCATACAAAAGTATGTCAAATCTTTACTTAGTGATGGCCTAAGTAATCATTAAAGCTCTCTGAGTGCAGCAGTTAATCTGCGATTGAATTGAGTGTTACTAGGCTTGGTATTGGATCGCATGTCAACCCCATAGGTGGGCCCGTATAAGACTCAAATCACACCGAGATGGCAACAAAGCGGCGAGCAGTTTCATCATCATCATCATCAACCTATAATGTTCCCACTGCAGGGACTCAGGCCTCCTCTCTAGCAGAGGGATGGGCTATAATCCACCACGCGGGCCCAGTGCGGGTTTTTTTTTTTTTTTCTTTATTTATTTTTAAGGACTTTTATACAAATGTACATGCCAGTCCCATCGGACCCTCTTAAGTAAAACGTAACAACACAAACTTAATTAAATTATAAGCAGATCCGGATCTAGGTGTTAAAGTGCGGGTTGGTAGATATCACATGTCCTCGATTTTTTTTATTCTTAGACATCACGGTTTTTTCCTTCACCGAACAGTTTAAGTGTCATATATTTTTTTAACTTTATCTTCATTACTATAATACATAGTATCGCTTGACAAAACATAGTCGTCGGAGACCGCGTGCCTTTCATCTATCTTCGGTGTGAATTGAGCCTAATGCATAACTGGTTCATTGAGACCAAGAGTTTTGAGAAACGGAGAAATGGCAGACCATGAAGGAGATGAATTATTTTTATAATTAGGTTCCTAAAAACACTGTTACACGCCTTTGCGATGAAATGTTTCCACATAACTGGCGAAATGTGAGTGTTCTGATACGAACGCCTCTGTTACTCCCCTCCCCTCTTAGGGGACTACAGGCGTTATGTTATGTTTATGTTATGAAATATTATCTTATACAGGGTGGTTCCGATAATACGACAATAAATGAAACCACTGGTAGTTCTAGTTCATAGGAACATTTATAAACTATCAAATAAATCCTAACACCTTCGTGGTGCCGACGATACGACAACAAACTACCTAAATATCTTTGCCAAATTCTTTTGTTACATTTTATTTCCACTCGTTAATCAGTGCAAATTATTCCAAAGGTTAATAAACCAATATTTGTTTGTAAATTGTAATGTATTTCGTTAACAGTTTTATGCTACTTAGTTTTATTGTTTTTTTTATTTTTTTTATTTTGGTGTTAAAACTTTTTTGATAGTTTAATAATGTTCCTATGGATTAGAACTACCAGTGGTTTCATTTATTGTCGTATTGTCGGCACCACCCTGTATGTAGCTGTAATAGTAAAAAATACTCAAAATGATACTGATAAATGTCTATAAAACCCTTCGATCATGTCCAAAACACGTGAGGATCCAAAATTGTTAATAAGTATCTGGTAGTAGACAGAATATCAAACCATGGCCTTGAAAGAGCGCCTAATATAACACGAAAAAGCGTTGTCAATATAACAATAAGTGTTATCTTAGTCGATAACAACTTCCATCCATGTTATGGTGTCATGTCAAGCAATAAAAACTTTATCGATAGACAAAAAGTAATTAATAGATATAAGAGTAATTTATAATAACAACATTTTGGCGTTTGCACATGGATAAATAAGGCTATTGTTTATGGCGAAAAAGTCGTGTGATATTTGTTTGTTTGATTTCGTTTTTTGCCACCGACTTCAGAAGCTGATTTTTCTTCAGAAGTTTATTTTTCACCTTTTGGTGTTTTTGAAGTCGGTTTTATTTTTTGCCAAAAAGTTTTTTATTTTTCCATTTTTAGTTGTTCCCAAACAAATAATAGGTTTTATTTATCCCCAATAAATGGAACATTACATAATATCTTACTGTCCAAATCTGGGTGTACACATCTGCGTACCCCCTCAGATCATACAGGCGTGATGTTACGTCATGATGTTGTATAAACAATAAACATCCAAGCGATTGCAGCAATCACGACAGATTTGCCGTCTATTTTTGAAGAGTTCTATTGTATATCTCCGAAGATCAGGATCAGATCTTCACCAAATTTAAATGGGACCACCTCAGGAGTATACTCTTTCAAATAAAAAAATAATTTTGAGAATCGTTTCTCAAATGGAGGAGAAATCAGGTAACATACATAAAAAAAAAAAAAAAAAATACATACACACGAACATAGAACCTCCTCCTTTTTTGAAGTCGGTTAAAAAATGGCTAGGCTTTGAGGCTAGTCAAACAAAGGTATTACATGGAGTAAAATACAAAAGTGAAATAAAATCTTTACGCATACATTCCTTTAAGGATTAGACAAAAGCGAACTGTATTTCAATTTCCTTAGTAATGTTTAAGACCCTTGTGAAGGAGACTAGTCATTTGCAGGACTTGATAAATTAAAAAAATAAACTTGATTTTCTGCTTGTTCTTTTGTGTGATATTATGTGCCTAACCTTATTTCCTACTGAAACCATCCTTCACTTTATTAAGTAGCTAGTCACAATAAACGATTAAAACACACCATAATAATTATCGCAAAACCAATATCGTGTGTTTAATAACGTGTTTAGATTATCATGCTGATTCCACCACAGTCAATTAACTTTTTGATTCAAAAACCGAAAACCGCTCGTCACCATGTCCACCATGTCTTTCGATTTTTTTCCCGGTGAATTTATACCAGAAGTTTAATTATGAAAATTGCTTTCTATCGCTTTCCGAAGGTTTTTGCAGTAATAATCTATACGAAGAAGAGTTAACGTTTGGAAATTGGGATGTAGGCGATAATTTCATAACATCACACCTGTAATTCACGAAAGGTTAGACAGACGTGTACCTAACCCAATGCCCCATGCAATAGGGCTCAAGCCTATTCCCATCAACCGGATACAAGTCCAAATACCGAGACTGCTGATGAGATATTACTGATAAAAACTTAATAACACTGAGAATTGAACCCGGGACCTCTTGCTCAGCATTCGCGCATGCGAACACTAGACACAAGGCTTAGAAGGAGACACAAGGCATCTTCATCACCCGTCGGGGCTGCGGGTTGTTCGAAAGAGGTACCGCGGCCTCGGCACAAGGGCTAAAAAGGAACATGGGTGGTTTTTAGTCAGTAGAAGTCTGACAAACTACCGCTCTGCCCAGAGCGGGAGGAGTCATTTGACGATTTCCTACCACAAAAAAAAAGCTTTGCTTTGCTTTGCTTTTGACCTCACTCCGAAAATATTCCGAAAAATACTCCGAATGGGAAGCTGCATTATCATTGAGTCGCATTAGGTTATATTAAAAACTAGCTTTGCCCACGGCTTTGCCTGCATGGAAATTATATACAAAAATCTTCCTCCAGAACCACTCTATTCATAGGTGAAAAAAGTATGAAGATCGGTGCAGTATTTTTGAGTTTATCGCGAACAGGCAGACAGACATAAAGACGCGGCGGAGGACTTTGTTTTTTAATATGTAGTGATATTTTCTGACCATAACAAGAGTGAAGTCGCGGTTAAAAGTTAGTTTGTTTTTCAAACATTTGAAGCGGTGTGGCTACACACCGCTTTAAATGTTGAACCTAGAAAACGTCTATTTGACAACGTAAAACTCAATGACGAACAGCAATAAAAACGCGAGTTTTTTACACAAATACCTCGTTATTCTGAAAAAGCCATAAAACCGTTTCTTTTCCAAGGCCTTTGTTTCAAATTTCCAATACAAAGCATACCGTCGGAACCGCACAAAGAACAAATAGGTAGGCACCGTAGGTAACCAAAAATGTTAGCTCACCACAATGCAGGCAAATTAAATATTTACAGTTTAATCAATCCATTATCTTGAACCGGAATACATACAACGCTTGCATTCGTAACGTGGAAATCAACAAGGGATCGAGTGTTCACGGTGAATTGAGAATCTGATAAATATACCGCCGAGTAACTCTGCTCTGGAGTTTGATTAAAAAGATTTTTTTTTTCTTTTAGTTTCGATGGAAAGGCGAATGCTTTTAGTAAAATTTGGAAGTCCGAGTGATGTGCAGGATGTTACGTATGGGTAAAGTTTGTGTGAGGAACGATGTGAAAGAGAAAAGAGTAAATATTGCCGTGACTTCTAGCAGGGAAGAATAGAAGAAGGAAGCGAGTTGCGCCGACCCCAAGTAGAATGGGATAAGGGCAGGAAGATGATAATGACAATTACATACCAACTGAGACCACGTGGACACAATTTATTAAATATTTCTTCTACACGCACTGTATCCCACTTTAATTCCACTATTCCCAAACCACTGTAACTCCTGTTAGCCAGAATCAACAGTGGCGACCACAAGAAAAGCGCCGAGACAATGAAGCCCGACGAAGTCCCAGAGAAAAGATTTAACTGTCTTGGATCCCGCAACGAAATTAATTAGAAAAAGAATAGCGGAGTAGAAAAAACATAATTATTTATATATTTTTTTTTAATTCTTCTTTAGTTCGTGCCCTTGCAATGCTGAATACTCTACTGGCATCGACACCGAAATGTGATTTGTTTGCTTCTAAGTGGCTTGATGTATGTCGTGTATGTTTGAGTTTCTGTGAGAGGATGAACGAAAGATGATTTATTTTTTCTTGAGCATAAATTGATTGATTGCACGAAAGTAACTTTTTTCTTTTTAAAATTTGTTATTTTTTGTTCCTGTACAATATATATGTGTAATGGTTATAGCTAAAAAAAAACAACCGACTTCAAAAACACCAAAAAGTGAAAAATAAACTTCAGAAGAAAAATCAGCTTCTGAAGTCGGTGACATTCAAATTGTTTGTTTGATTTCGTTTTTGTCACCGACTTCAGAAGCTGATTTTTCTTCTGAAGTTTATTTTTCACTTTTTGGTGTTTTTGAAGTCGGTTGTTTTTTTTGCAAAAAAGTTTTTTTATTTTTGCATTTCTAGTTGTAGTCCTATACAAATATTTACAATGCATTCAACGTCCAACCAAGAAACCTAACCCTTAACCTTCAAGATTCCCTTATTATTGCTTTCAACTCCTAACCGTTGAGGAGTAGTGCCTTCCATCATTAGCTTATCAACACGAAGTGATGACTGCTAAAGTCCATTTCACGAAAGAAGTCCCGCGGACAATTGTGGAACTAAATTTAACAGATCGGCCATGTTGTCGTTTGTCGATGTTATCAAGGTGCGTTTGTTGTGGTAGATATTTTGTGAGTTTATTATTGGACTAGCTGTGCCCGCGACTTCGTTCGCGTGCTTGTCGGAAACTAAAATGCGTCGCTTAGATAAAAGTACATTTAATCATTGCCCTGCGTTAACTTACTGACGCTGTAGAAAATAAGAAGAGAGTAATGCAAAGTACTGACTATGTCTCATACTAAAGTTTAGATGGATGGGTGTTTGTTAATCAAACACGTCAGAACGGCCGAACGGATCTTGAAGAAATTTGAAAAAGGTACATTATAGTCGACAGGCAGACAGATTGTCGTTGGCGCGTTCGTGTTCCACGTGCGCCTCAAAGATATGTCAGCAACAATTAAAGGGCCCCAAAGGGACGTCTGCCGGGGCTGAAGTTTGTCCGCAAGAGATACCATGACCCCGAAACACAAAGGGCTAAGAAGGAACGTGGGTGGTTTTTAGTCAGTAGAAGTCTGACACTTTCTTCCGCTCCGCCCAGAGCGGGATGAGTCATTTGATAATTTACGAACCACAAAAAAAGGGGGGATTAGAGGGTGTTTCGAGAGGGTACCTGTACCGAATCTGGGATATCGAATCTGAAATGGCCGCCACCTCCTTCTGCGAAGCAGTAATGCTAGCGAAAGAGGTGGCGGAACGTGAGAGGGAGACAACCTCTCGTCCCAGCCGCCGCGGGAGACGCTCCGGGTATCGGGGGCCACGTAATGGCTTCCGGCCACCGTAGGCGCGGGCCTGTGAACGGTGAGTAACGGGCTAGTTAATCGTTCGTCCGTCCTATGACGATGGAGGCGCGTTCGTGTTCCACGCGCATCTCAAAGAGATGTCAGCAACATTGAAGGGGCCCCCAAGGACCGACGCCCGTTGGGGCTGCGGGTTGTTCGAAAGAGATACCGCGGCCTCGACACATAGGGCTAACAACACACCACATCTATATGACGACATGGTTGGCGCAATGGCTGGACGATTAACAGTAGCACTGCGTGTCGCAGGTTCGATTCCCACACGGTACAAAAAAAAAATATCTTGGGTTTTATCTAATTTTAATTTATTTTAATACTGTGTAATTGGTAAATCATTATTTGTTGACTATTCATGAAACATATGTTTATTTAATAACACCGCGGTTCAGAAAATGACATCAAATGAATAACGCCATTGTCGAAGACGAAGATAAACTGCTAAAAAAGAGCGATCAAACACACTATAGGGTTTAGGCTATGTAGATTTTGAAAACAGCGTCATTTAGACTAATATCTACGTACCTTAATTTGCTATCTTTACTTATTTAAAGTTATCTTGTGAAGGCATTTATTAATAAGTACCATATTCGTTCAATAGATGTCGTTGCTTGTCTCATTCTTGACTATAATGATAAGTTTTTCTTGAAAACTATAAATGCATATATCTTTTGATAGAGAGCACCGATTACGATGAAACAAAGACTAAGTAATAGCCCAAGTTACGCACAACATTTATCTATAAAAGTTACCTACTTTCGTTTCGTAAATTTGACGTGATGCTTAGTCATCGAAACAGACAAACAGACAAAAATTCCAAAAATGCTGGAAATGTGTTCTGTTGGTTATACTTTATTACCCTGACAATTTTTTTTTTTAATATTTTCGATGTACAAAAAAGATTTTTCTACAGATTTATTATATGTATAGATTAGTGCGTTATAAGGTTTATTTACGATGCCAAAAGTTGTGAAACAACATTATGTCTGCGGGACTTCTTTCGTGAAATGAACTTTAGATGCGAATACTTGAATAGCGTCAGAAAAAGTACGAATATCTTACTGTCCAAATCTGGGTGTACACATCTGCGTACCCCCTCAGATCATACAGGCGTGATGTTACGTCATGATGTTGTATAAACAATAAACATCCAAGCGATTGCAGCAATCACGACAGATTTGCCGTCTATTTTTGAAGAGTTCTATTGTATATCTCCGAAGATCAGGATTAGATCTTCACTAAATTTAAATGGGACCACCTCAGGAGTATACTCCTTCAAACAAAAAAAGAATTTTGAGAATCGGTTCACAAATGGAGGAGAAATCAGGTAACATACATAAAAAAAAAAAAAATAATAATAATACATACACACGAACATAGAACCTCCTCCTTTATTGAAGTCGGTTAAAAATTAATTTAATTTTACTTTTAACTTAATTTAATTGTTATTTTTTGTGTTTTATAGCATCGTATTGGATGTTTCCGTAATGCTGCTATAATTAGTATTAAATAAATAAATATTTACAAAGTAGGTAGTTGTTATTTCAAATGTCTATTTTGGCTAGACTAGTTAGTTCTAGAAACAAACTTTGATCATACCTCTTCGTATAAAATAAGTATAAGATTAAACAGTAGTCTTGAATTTCATTGCAAACGCACGCAAATTCCCTAGACGAATACTCGGTAAATCAATTTATCAATATTATTACATATAAACGATGCGCTTTCTTAGTCATTTACTGCTACACGTATTAATATTTATGATGATTTCAGCAATAAAAAGCGTCTATCGTATTCGTTTTTGTCATTTACAATAAATGTGTCCTAAACGCATTATTGTTACTTTTCTTAGAATTGTTATTTACGTTCTTTTCTTTGTTTTATTTTAGTATTGCTGTTCCGCTATTTTATCAGAAACAGTGGTAGTTAAAAAAACAAATAAAACAATATCTATCAGGATCGTACGTTTTAGATTTAAAATTACTGCGAATTTTAATAAATATATTTCAAAGAATGCACCCAATTACAACCAACCAGTATTTTGTGAAACAGCATAAAAATCAAATACAAATAGTTCCGTATTTATAGCAAATTAAAAAAAAATGTGAAGGATAAAATAAATCTAGAAGTTTCAGTAGTAAATGAGAAAAAAATTCTTTCCTGATCATATTATCAGCTGAAAGAACTGCTGGTAAAAGGCCCTCCTCCCTTAAAACGAATTATTACATATTTTTCAATTCCATTACAGAGATATATTTTTTTTTAATTACAAAACAGGCTACTATTGACCTCCTGATAAAAAGCGTTGAATGAGATAAATGATGGAACAAGCGTGCTCATAAGATACCTGTTCACTCTTACTTTGAAGGCAGAGGGGTTACATGGGGGAGGGAAAAGAGATGCCGGCAGAGTGTTCCAAACTTTGACATACTGTACTTATGTGTTTATGGAAATAAACAAATACATAAATATTGCGCATAATAAACACAATAAATAATATGCAACAAATCCACCAGATTTTAGCCTCCATATTACCTATTTCAATATTTGACGTACAAAACAACAATACATTAAATTAATCTAATAGCTTTGCGCAGTACAGTTGAATAATAAAGTGGGCTTGTGCGAGTATTGTTTGCACTCAGACCGTGTGTGTTTACAGCCCCCGGCAAAGCAGCCCCGGATTAATCAACTTAGGTTAATCGCACCGGAAAGGTTTTTTCGAACGTTTGTGTTAAATTGCCTCGTTGGTCTAGAGGTTGCAGGCTCGACTGCTGAGCATAAGGTCTTAGATTTGATTACCGGGTCGGACAAAATGTGATTGGGTTCTTCCATTGGAGATTTCTCAGTACCAGCAACGGAGCCTGGATTTGTGTCCGGTTGATGGCAAATAGGCCCCTACGACATGGGACGTAAACGTAACTGGTAAAATGTGGGTGTACTAATTAATGGTTATCTCTGCCTAACTCTTCGGGGATTATAGGCGTGATGTTATGATATATGTTAAACCACGCTCACGATTTTAGAAGATGCGACCGACTTATATCAATTTCATCATCTTGCGATTTTCTTTGCAAAAGCAGCGTTGCGTAGCAAGGGTCGGTAGGGTCGCGTTGCAATGGTGGTGAGTCGAAGCAAATCATCCAAAAATCTGTTTCTTTTAATGTTTCTGACATAAAACACGCGTCGTTTAAGCGTGGCTAAGTCTAGATTTTATTTTTTTACCTCATACGGGAAAATGATCTTAGGGCGTCCCAGAATTTGATAGGCACACAGTTATTCACCAAGGATGTTAAAATAGAAATCAGAAATCTTACCATCAATTTCCACACCCATTAGCTGAGCTTGGAAGCCCAGCACAGAGAAGATGGCGAAACCAGCGTAGATTGAAGTGAGGAAATTCGTGATACTGACGAAGGAAGCATCGAAATGACAGTTGTTGGTGAACTTGTTGTACGACGCCAAGGTCACGAGAGATCCGCACGCCACACCGAACGAGTAGAATATCTAGAGGATGAAATAGGTAAATAGTTAGAGCTAGTAGAAGTAGATGAAAAGCAGGACTACATAACAATATACTTTGTTTATAAATATATGAACATTGTGGGTGCCGCAGATTTCTACATGTTTTTGCGAAAAAAAATGATTTTTGACTTAAATACTATGATTGTAACAGAATGATTTGAACTTACAAAAATAATAGATTTTCTTTAGTCAAGAAGAGTATTTTTATATTTTTATGACTTCTGAAGCAATACCTATATTTAATATTGTATCACGACTTCTAACACTCTATTCACCAAAACAAGCGAATCGTTTCCATAATTATTTACAAAACCAACAAACAACAATACTAGTCACAACAATGGCCAAAATATTTTCAAAACAAAAAACAAAATATCGAAACAAAACAAACGCAGGTGATTTCTTTTTGTTTGTCAACTTTTGTGTTTCCAGCGAGTGCTGAATTGAATTTACGTGTTTTAATTTTAGAACTAGGTACCATTGTGTTCGCATAATATATAATAGCTTTTTGCTTTTCCTGAAAACGGGCATTGAGTACTCTCCTTTGAAAAAACAATTGTGAATGCAAAAACAGTTGTTACATTAACAACTGGTTTTCTAAAGCAGAATACCTACTACTAAATGTTTCATACATCTGTAATACTATCGATAACGAGGCAAAAAGAGTATGTAAGGATCGTAGCAGGTTGTTCGAAAGAGATATCGCGGCCTCGGCACAAGGGCTAAGAAGGAACATAGGTGATTTTTAGTCAGTAGAAGTCTGACACTCCCTACCGCTCTGCCCAGAGCGGAAGGAGTCATGTTGTGATGATTTCCCATCCCCAAAAAAAAAAGGCAGGTGGCGTTCCGTGGTTTTTACCCCATGGGAAAATGGCGTGAGTTTATGTGCATATGTGTGATAATACTTATGGAGGCGGATAATCATGTGAGAGGGCGATACCAATCTATTGAGTTTGTTTTAAAGATTTAGATGACATTGAAGTTAAGGTTATCAAACTGGTTTGGACCGTCTGTGCACATTGAAGTATGCAGATAAGTATACTGTAATATGGCGCATTTTGTTCGCCGTTTGATCGCATATGTATGAAAAATTTCTAAATTGTCATTTAGTTGATTTAAGACCATTCAGGGAAGATAAGAATAAAGATAAATAATGTATGTTTTTTCAGTTTATTTATTTTACGTTTCTTCTCTAGAAAATTAAAAGTTTACTAACTAGCAAAATTCCGTAAACCAGTACGGCATAAAAATAATTATAAGCACACGAACAAATTTCGGAGCAGTCTACAAAGTTTTTAATTAAGAAATTCGAAAGTCTGTGGCCTGGATAAAAATATAAATTGCTATTCCTTTAACTTTTCCAGATAATTAGGCACCGCATTTATTTATTCATGAAATAATGGCCGCCATTACGGACAAAAATGTTTTCGATGGCTTCCGATTCCTTCAATGGATTGATGTTTGTTTCGAAAGACTTGAACATTGTATAGCAGTTCTAATAGCTTTTATTTTTAGCAAATTCTTTGCACTATACTTAGTCAAAGTTGGTAAGTTTTTATGCAAATATTTTTGCTCAAAATACTTGCGGTAAGTCAATTATGTGAGGCTTTTTTGATGTCTAAACATTTGATTAGCTGAAAGGTTTTTTAAACGAGTCTATAATTTGTTCTTTACTTTAAAAACACTAAAATTTTTTGCAGTTTTTTTATGTCTTTTGTTGGTATCAGTAGATCAGTTAATAAGAAGTTATATACGTACTTATTATGTTATGCATTATTGAATATATTTAGTTTATTACTAATAATTCTTTGTGAGATTGGCTGTATTAGTATAAGCACAAAATCGTGTAGTATCATGGAATTATTTAGTTTAAGCTGTGATTTAATACATTTTTTTGTGGGCATGTGAGTGTGAATGATGTGTCGTTCACGCTCCTTTTTTAACAATCAGTTTCTTATAAGTAAAGACTTTTAATTGGCGGTCGGTCTCACGAACTATTTTTATTCTGTTTTGTTAGCTGTAAGACTTCCATTTGCGCTTTGAGCAAGGAGTTGCGGACACCGACCCGTTACACAATACAAGTCTTCCATAGATGATTAAATAAAAAATAAAAACCTGTGAAGCTGCATCACCCCAAACACTAGCCGTAGCCAAAGTTTCCCAGTTTGGTGACAAGTAGAACAGGATCCCATCGCCAGCTCCTTCCAAGGTAACTCCTCGGACTAGAAGAGCCGTCAACATGACATACGGGAACAAGGCAGTGAAATAGACCACTTTGCCCGCTGATTGGACACCCTAAAAAAATATATATTTTAGAACCAAAACCAAAGAGTAATTGTGGTAGGCAGATAAGAAGTTCAGGAGAATGTAAAATAATTAGTGTGTCCCGTGACAAAAGAATAAGACGTAAGACGGTGCGGACTAGACTTAAAATAGTGAATTAAGGTAAAAAAGGTTGCCTGTCGAAGCTGCGGGTTGTTCCCAAGGGATACCGCGGCCTCGACATGAAGGGCTAAGAAGGAACATGGGTGGTTTTTAGTCAGTAGAAGTCTGACACTCCCTTTCGCTCTGCCCAAGAGCGAGAGGGGTTATTTGATGATTTCCCACACCCAAAAAACAAAAAAAAGAAAAAAAAAATAGAAAAGGTTTATTTCTTGTTGTAACTGACATATTTTAAAATATTTTATTATTTTTTATTGTTACTTTAATTTGAAATTAAATATGTTTATGTAGGTAATTTTGTACGCCATATATTGGCAAAACATAGTGCACATTTTTCGTAAAATACTATCTGTAAATACCGTGGGAAAAAAAATGTACCTATGTTAAATAAATGATTGATTGATTGAAAAAAATATTTACCAATGTTATTTACATTTAATAAAAAATATTTACCAATGTAAAAAACATAGGTAAATATTTTTTATTAAATCATTTAAATTGTTAAACCAAAGCAACGTTTTTTTCTTTATTTTGTCTACAAATCTGACGAGTAATGATAGTTTTTTTTTACATTAAGGGTGTACAAACACCCTTAACGAAGTTGAAAGACTTATTCTCTCATTCATTACAAATGCATTTTTTACCCGACTGCAAGGATAGGGTTATGTTTTTCGCGACTATGTTTGTTTTTAATACTCTTTTTTTGTTCTAGTTGCACAGATATTCGAGGGTTTATCCTTACCTTGATAACACAGAAGAAGGCAATGAGCCAAGCTAATGCCAAGCACCCCACCAGATGCCACTGTATCTCGCCCCAGTTCTCCCAGGTAGCATCACCCCTACCCAGCACACGTTCACTGAAAGAATAATCATTGATTAGGCTAGAGAACCTCCTGTCGGGGCTGCGGGTTGTACGAGAGAGATACCGCGGCCTCGGCCGCAAAGAGCTAAGAAGGAACATGGGTTGTTTTTAGTCAGTAGAACTCTGACTGTCTCTACCGCTCCGCCTAGAGCAGGAGGAGTCATTTGATGATTTCACACAAAAAAAAATCTAGAGAATCGAGAGATATAATGTGACATTTATGAAAAATGTTTGAGTTAAGTTAGGTATTTTTAGAAATGCGATGTGCAGTTACAACGGAAAATGTATGTGCTTCGTTAATCTTGGTGTTCACAAATTAGTAAGCACGTGGCCCCAAATAAGTGAAACCTAAGCGCGTTAGAAAGTTTATTTGCAGCTTTTTTTGAGTCCTTAAGTAATCAGCTGTTGTGATTAGTAAGTGTGAGAAAATATATTTACTAAAAAACCAACGCTAAAGATATATGACTCATAAACGAAATACCTACAACCACTTTAGTTATTCACACCTTTTTATTTTTTTTGGCTGTTGGAAAATTATCAAATAACCCCTCCCGCTCTTGGCCAGAGCGAAAGGGAGTGTCAGACTTCCACTGACTAAAAACCACCCATGTTCTTTCTAAACCCTTCATGACGAGGCCGCGGTATCTCTTGCGAACAACCCGCAGCCCCGACAGGTAATTATTCACAACTTTTTTTATGGTGGGTGGAAAATCATCAAATAACCCCTCCCGCTCTTGGGCAGAGCGAAAGGGAGTGTCAGACTTCTACTGACTAAAAACCACCCATGTTCCTTCTTTGCCCTTCATGTCGAGGGCGCGGTATCCCTTGCGAACAACCCGCAGCCTCCATGGGGCCCCTTCCATGTTGCTGACATCTCTTTGAGGCGCGCGTGGAACACGAACGCGCCGTCGACACGACCTGTCATCGTCAAAAGACGAACGGACGGCGAGCTTACCCATCACTCACCGTCCACAGGCCCGCGTCTACGGTGGCCGGAAGCCATCACGTGGCCCCCGACGCCCGGAGCGCCTCCCGCGGCGGCTGGGACGAGAGGTTCCCTCCCTCTCACGTTCCGCCACCTCCTTCGCTAGCATCACTGCTTCGCAGAAGGAGGCGACGGCGTCCCATTCCTCCTCGCCCCGGACCATGGCAAGCACCAGGGCCGGACGCGAGAGGTCGCCGCCGCCGATCGCCGCTACGAGAACACGGCGGGGCTCCGCCCAAGCGGGACACACCTCCACAGTGTGCTCCACCGTGTCCTCCGGCCGATCCTCGCAATGGTGGCATCCGGGCGTTTCCTCCCGCCTGATTCGGTGCAGGTACCTCCCGAAACAACCGTGTCCGGTGAGTACCTGCGTCAGACGGAAGGTGAGGGCGCCGTGGCGCCTCTCCAGCCACTCCTCAAAGAGGGGACTTACCGCCACTATCGTGGCGTGCCCTAGTTATTCACACCTAACAATCAATTTCATCTACATACGAAAACTCGTACTACAATTTATTAATCAAATGATATGATATTCAGAATATTAGAACGTGTTCAAAACTTCATTAACAAAACAAACTAGCATCTGTCATTTTCCACGCCCCCATACTTTTGTCATTATCCACATCAATTTCAAAGACTATAAATATAGGGTGTACAAATACCCTTAACGCAAACGAAGGGCACTTGTTCTCCCCACCATTGCGATCATTTTTTTGTTCTAGACCGTACCTGGGAACTTCCTAGTTACGGAGATATTGGTGGTCAAAGTTCTAAATTTTTCACAGCTGTTTTTGTAAATACTAGTTTTTCAGGTTTTAACTTTACTTAAATTACCTCCATGACCCATTTATTATTCAAAGCATCCACTAGCACAATGTTTTAAGAGTGCTACTTTTAGTTTTACCGTAAAATGTGATTTTTGACCTCAAAAAAAAAAGTCATTTCCCAGCAAAAATTTTTGCGTAGGGGTACTTAGATTGATGTACAGAATGCTTGGTTGACGGCTGTGTGATGGGTTGATTTACACCCTGTATAGTACTTTATGGATGTTTGCTTTATCAAGTAGTCGGCTTAACATAAACTGTGGTGGCGATATGGAACACATTATATGGATAAATATTTATAGAACTTCTACCTATAGGTATTTACTGATATATACGGATATATATATCCGTATTTCAGTAAATCTAGTATAACATGGCCTCGCTTTATGTAGATTTTCCGTAGAATGAGAGATCTGCATAAACTGGGTTTGTATAGCTTGACTGGCCGCTGTATGTCCCTTCAATTTATCTTTCTGTCTTCTATATAATATACTAGCTGATGCCCGCGGCTTCACCCGCGTGGATGTCGGTCAAATTATATACTAAAACCTTCCCCTTGCATCACTCTATCTATTAAAAAAAAACCGCTTCAAAATCCGTTGTTTTAAAAATTTAAGCATACATAGGGACGAACAGACAGCGGCAGCGACTTTGTTTTATACTATGTAGTGATAGTGATGTCAAAAATAAGCTTTAAATTCGAAATATTTTATCTTTTTACCGGTTGTAAACAGTCAAAATACTGTTTGTTTTTATCCAGAACTATTCAGATTATAATGATTGGGAAACAGAAGCCGGCAGTGAATTCCACAGACTGGCGGTTCGCACAGTAAATGTGGAAACATAGCGCTTTGTTCGGGTTAGTGGAACTTCAACCATTTAACCGGTAGTAGAATGTGGATATTGAGAGAATGCGTGTGACTTGTTAATTCAAATTGCTTTCATCATTGTTTTCATACATAATTATTTCATGATAGTATGTCTAACGATTGAAGCCATTGCTCATTTCTGTGCATAATATTATCAGATTAGTCATCATAAATTGTAGACTAACGTTTCATGGAAAAAAAAATCGAGTCGTAGAAAAATATAGTAAACTAGCTTTTGCTCGCGGCTTCGTCCGCGTGGATGACGGAAATATCAAAAATGGCGATTTTTGGGGGTTGAATTTTGAAAAATCCTTCCTTAGTATGCCTACGTCATAAGAGAAATAAATACGTGTGCGAAATTTTATGTTTGTAGCCTTAGGGCTACAAACATAAAATGCCATACCCTTAGGGGTATGGCCTGTGTTGGGGGCCACGTGATGGCCTCCGGCTACCGTAGACGCTGGTCTGTGGACGGTGAGTGATGGGCTAGCTCGCCGTCCGTCCGTCTTATGACAATGACAGGCCGTGTCGACGACGGCGTGTTCGTGTTCCACGCCTTAAAGAGATGTCAGCAACACGGAAGGGATACTAAGAAATTCCAATTCAGGACCCCATACTCCGGAGTCGCGCTTTCGTCCACGAAACTAACGGGTGGCTCCCTTGGTCTCGTGGACGCAACAAAGTACGAAGTTAAAATATAATTAATTATTAGTTCGGCAACGGACAAATTTCCAAAGAGCACTACTGATTATTGCCTGACTCATTATTATCTGGCATCAGCTTTCGATGTAATACCAGTGTTTATCACTAGTATTTTAATATCTGCATGATGGAAAGGATAAACGTAGTTTAAGCGTAATCCGTCAGATAGCAGTCGCAGCTTATAACTTCAAAATTGCACTTGATACTGGCCAGGGCAAAAATACCGTTGGAAAAATACCGCAATTGGCTCTAGCTCTCTCAAATAAATAAAATCGAAGTTTCTGTTTTGAATAGTATCCAGTTTTTTACTAAATGCATATGAAAATATCCGGCACTTAGAACAAAATCATTTTTAGGGTTCCGTACCTCAAAAGGAAAAAGCTGGACCTTTATAGGATCACTCGTGTGACTATCTGTCTGTCTGTCCGACCATTTCCCCCCCCCCTTATTTCCGAAACTACTGAACCTAAAATTTTGAAAAAGATACAGAAATTAGTTACAAGTTAAAATTACTTTTAGATTGCAAAAACACCTATAAGAAGTCTATGGTGCAAAAAACATATGGAAAATCTTTCAATATCTACTACAATGGTACGGAACCCTTCATGTGCAAGTCCGACTTGTACTTGGCCAGTTTCTTATTTAACAATAAAAAATTGTCTGTCTGTCTGTTTGTTCCGGCTAATCTCCAAAACGGCAAGACCAATTTTAACATGACTTATACTAGCGAATAGCTGATGTTGTACTTCTAACTGTTTTACTCTTCAATGTGTATTCAGAAATATTTACATATATATTTCACCCTCAATTGAATTTGTCTACTCACAGTCACAGTTAACAAAAGTTATTACTTATCATGAATCTTGTTTCGTCACAATTCGTCGGCCACTTATCGTTTTAATCTGATAAAACATAATTATAATTATCTGTAGTGAACAGTGGCTGTTGGCTGATTATGGAAAGGTCAGGATACTTGATAACAGTTAACAATCATTAAATTAACACTTTAAATTCAAGTAGCTTGGATAAGTTTTTGAGTGTTGTAAATATGAGTAGTTCGTCTAGAATTCTAGATAGATTATAGCGATAGATGAGAGTAGAGGGAAACTAAATGACGGATGTACTGTTTTTTGAATGATGAAAAATAAAGATATGCTGCGCTGGGATAAAAAATATAGAAAAGATAAAGACATAAGGGCTGAAAAATATTACTCTTTAACACTGTAATTCATGAAAACCAGAATTAACAGTGGCGACCACTAGAAAATTAAAAATTATTTAGATGCAGGAAAGCGAGGTTCTACTATGAATCTTGCTTTCCGCATCGAAATATTTTTTAATTAATAAATCAGCGGAGAAGTAAAAGAAAAATTGTGTACATGTATGGATGGACTGAATGTAAGATAATATTATGGCTAGAAAAGAGCTGACTATTGAAATGGGCATAAGTATAAAGGAATAAGGAAGAAGATGTGTTGCGCAAACCCTAAATAAATAGGGTAGTAAACTAAAAAAACCTAATTAGTCCGTCAGATAGATTTCCAAAAAATATTGGACACGTATTTTTTCTTTTTTCACGTAAACAAACAATGAAGACGATATAACAGTGCTTTGAAATCTCGTGTGACGTCATATTCTAAGACATTAATAGGACATTTTTTACCGGTGAGTGACGTCACGACCCCCCACTCAAATCTTTAACGCGTTTTATCTTCGTCAATTTTTATTGATTTGATAAAGCAAAAAAAAAGGATCCAATATTTTTTGATAATCTAAGAGACGGACTAATTAGAATCATATTTTTTTTAGTCAGTAAACATCCCTATTGGTCTATGGACAGGTGAATTACTGTTCAAAATAACAAGAACGGACATGCTATTGACGTTTAACATAAATTAAAAAAATCATTAACAAAAGGAAAGATAATCAGAAATGATTGTCGAAACATGGCCATGGCATGAATAATTATAAAGTTAAAATAATTATAGCAGACGTAAATAATTTTGAAACAATATCAGGTGCATCAAAAATCAATTGTAATCATTCTACACGTATATCAACGGTTTTTTATAAAGCATGACCAGTTTTGTAAATTCGTGTAATTTAATTTATTTTGATAACATTGAGATAGCATGTCCAATCAAATTCCAAAGTGAGTACACTTGTACCTAGGTCCTAGTGTAAAATGCACTTAATGGTCCAGTATTATAACAAACTATGGAAGGTGAGATGATATTGTCATTGCATCGAATGCAATCTCTGTGGTCTGCAAACATAGAGGTATCTTGCCTTTTGATAATTCTGTCAGATCAACAGTGTAACGTCAGTGTATCATTTATAACCATTGCTCCTGTAAAATATCGCTTTGTTTTTATGTTTATTAAAGCCTAAAATACGAGGTTCATGCTTTATCTATTTCAATTTAATAAACATAAATATGGACAAGTACCTAAGACCGGAAAGGTTTGATGCCGACTCGACATCGAACTCCAGTTCAAAGGAATGGCAGCACTGGAAGATGACATTCGAAAACTTCTTAACTGCACAGCAATATAGTCGAAATGCTACAGATTCACCGGATGCCGCAGCACAGAAAGAAGCTATGTGGAACTCAACCAAGCTACAACTCCTCATAAACCATATCACTCCGAGGGTGTACGCAACTGTAAGTGAGTGCACAACTTATACGACAATGTTGGCCGCGCTGGATAAACTCTACGTGAAAGCAAAGAATGTCATTCATGCTCGACATTTGCTCACAACAAGACTCCAGCAAACGGACGAATCGATTGATGCGTACCTCCAGGCCTTAAAGCAACTAGCCAAGGACTGCGAGTTCACCGCTGTCGACGCTGAAACGAATAAGAACGACAGCATCCGAGATGCGTTCATAGCGGGCATTTCGTCAAACAAAATCCGTGAGCGCCTTCTCGAGAATCTGACACTTACATTAGAACAATCTTACAATAAAGCCCAATCGATAGAGATGGCAGAGCGGAACAGTCATCATTTCACCATGGTAGAAGTCTATTCGGTTTCAAATGTTGATAATGCTGGGAACGGAGATTCTAACACTTCTGCTGCTACTGCCGCTGCTGTACCCAAACGAAAATGCTTTTTTTGTGGAGCATCAGCTATACACTCTCGCAAGGACTGTCCTGCTCGAGATGCTACATGCGCAAAATGTAATAGAAAGGGTCACTTTGG
Source organism: Diarsia brunnea (assembly GCA_949774965.1). Lineage (NCBI taxonomy): Eukaryota > Metazoa > Arthropoda > Insecta > Lepidoptera > Noctuidae > Diarsia > Diarsia brunnea. Next base: position 3,828,454 of record OX459003.1, on the reverse strand, counting down.
AAAAGTCTGTCGTAGCAAGACTCCGACAGCTGCTTCAACAACGGCAACAGACGACTGCGGCCACTGCAGTTGTATAATATCTGCTGCGGCACCGACTTCACTGCGCAAGGCAATGGTGACAGCTTTCATTAAGGGAGTTCGAGCAGAAGCCTTGATTGACACCGGGAGCTCCCTGAGCTTCGTCAATGAGGACTTCGCCAATCTCTGTCAACTCAAGAAGAGACGTTGCGACCAAACTATTTCTATGGCTTCCTTATCTCACAAGTCACAGGTTAACGGCTCGACAAACCAGAATGTTAGGATCGGAGACAACACCTATAACAACGTCAATCTCTTGATTGTGAAAAACTTATGTGCCGACGTTATAATTGGCCATGACGTCTTAGAATCACACTCGACTCTAGAATTCAAATTCGGTGGACCAAAAGAAACGTTAAAAGTATGCAGTGTAGCTGCAGCCTCTGTCCCTGCTGTACCCCTATTTGCTAATGTAACAGCGGACTGCAAACCTATCGCTGTGAAGTCAAGAAAACACAGCATAGAGAATAATGCTTTTATAAAAGCAGAAGTGGAGAAACTTTTAAAAGAAGGAATCATAGAAGAAAGTCAATCACCTTGGCGAGCGCAGGTTTTAATCACAAAAAATGCGAATCACAAGAAGCGAATGGTAATAGATTACTCACAAACCATCAACAAATATACAGAACTGGATGCCTACCCGTTACCCAACATTGAAGAGATGATAACAAAGGTAGCTAAATACTCGATTTTTAGCGCTATAGATTTACAGAGCGCATACCACCAAGTGCCCATCCTGCCTGATGAAAAAACCTTCACAGCTTTCGAGGCATGTGGTAACCTGTACCAGTTTCGCAGAATTCCGTTTGGTGTAACCAACGGTGTGTCTAGTTTTCAAAGAACTGTCGACTGGCTCATCAGAACCGAAAACCTAAACGGTACTTTTGCCTACATTGATGATATTACTGCATGCGGAAATACACAGGAAGAGCACGACAAAAATCTTAGACTATTTCTCAAAGCTGCGGAGAAGTACAACCTTACCCTAAACAAAGAAAAGAGCAAGTTCACACAGTCGACTATAAACATTCTTGGCTATACAATTGAAAATCATGTTATCAAGCCAGATAGTGAGCGACTAAAACCGCTTCTAAATATGCCTCCACCCAATGACGTAGCCTCTCTTCGAAGGACTCTCGGTATGTTCGCACACTATTCGAAGTGGATTCCTAGTTTTTCACAGAGAATCCATCCTATGGCGCATACCAAAAGCTTCCCCTTAAGCTTAGATGCAGTGAAATGTTTCGAGGATCTGAAATCTGTTATAGCGAAGTCATCAGTACACGCCATAGACGATAAGGTACCTTTTACTGTCGAGACTGACGCTTCCGAGCATTCCATCGCCGCTACATTATCGCAGGATTCGAGGCCCGTCGCCTTTTACTCAAGGACCCTCAATCAGAGCGAGCGAAATCACTCAGCGGTAGAGAAAGAAGCCTATGCCATCGTAGAAGCTTTGAAGAAATGGCGCCATTTTCTTATAGGTAGACCATTCAAGCTCATCACGGACCAACGATCGGTTTCCTTCATGTTTGATGCAAAACATACAAGTAAAATTAAAAATGAGAAGATCCAGAGATGGCGGCTGGAACTTGCACCATACAGATATGATATTGTGTACAGACCTGGAAAAGAGAACCATGTTGCTGATACCCTTTCCAGGGTGTGTGCCTCCATCGAATCTCGAAAAAGCAGACTCTTATTTTTACATGAAACTATGTGTCACCCTGGCGTTACTCGCATGTACCACTGGTTAAAGATAAAGAACCTACCCTATACTGTCGACGAAGTAAGGGGGATGACTGCAAACTGCCGTATATGTGCCGAGATCAAGCCAAGGTATTTCAAGAATCCTGACCCACTTCCTAAGCTGATAAAGGCTACCTCACCCATGGAACGCCTTAGCATTGACTTCAAGGGTCCTATTCCATCGAAAACGAATAAAAGCTTCATTCTCACGGTAATAGACGAGTACTCAAGATTTCCTTTCGCATTTCCCTGTTCGGATATTAGTGCCAAGACAGTAATAAAACACTTGAATAGCATTTTTATGATATTTGGATTCCCGTCGTACATCCACTCAGATCGGGGGACATCGTTCTTGTCGTCAGAAGTAAGAGAGTTTCTACATTCACGTGGCATCGCGACAAGCAGAACTACGGCCTACAATCCTCAAGGCAACGGCCAAGTCGAGAAATTGAATTCCACCCTATGGAAAACAGTACAGCTCTCTCTGCGTTCGCACGACATGCCTATAGAAAATTGGGAGCATGTACTTAATGTCGCTCTCCACTCGATTAGATCGCTCTTATGTACAGCTACTAACTGCACGCCACATGAGCGCATGTTCACACATCCGCGAAGATCGATGAATGGACACAGTATTCCAACATGGCTAACCAATTCGGGGCAAGTCCTCATGCGCCGTTTTAACCGTTCTAATAAGTACCAGCCAGTGGTGGAAGAAGTGGAGCTGCTTCAAGCGAATCCAGATTACTCTTTTGTGAGACTCAGAGATGGAAGAGAAACCACCGTCTCGAATCGACACCTTGCGCCTGTCGAAGGGCAAGGAGAAATTATTTTGGATCAACCGGATGACCTGATACAGACTGAAATAAACGCGGACTCCGAAAGCCACGATGATAGTAGTGAATTAGTCACAGAACCAGAAGCTACAACTAGCTATGCGCCACGTCCTCCCAATGATGATCTTGAACCAACCCCTCCACGTGTGGAACTTAGAAGATCTACCCGGAGCAGAAGGCCGCCGCGACGTCTGGAAGACTATGAGCTGTAATACATAAATATAGTGTGGGAGAATGAGATGATATTGTCATTGCATCGAATGCAATCTCTGTGGTCTGCAAACATAGAGGTATCTTGCCTTTTGATAATTCTGTCAGATCAACAGTGTAACGTCAGTGTATCATTTATAACCATTGCTCCTGTAAAATATCGCTTTGTTTTTATGTTTATTAAAGCCTAAAATACGAGGTTCATGCTTTATCTATTTCAGAAGGTCTTCATCATCATCAGAATGCAGCTGAATACCAGTACTTTACATCATCATCAGCCTATAATGTTCCCAATGCAGGGGCTCAGGCCTCCTCTATAAGAGAGGAATGGGCTATAATACACCACGCGGGCCCAGTGCGGGTTGGTAGATGTCACATGTCTTCGAATTCTTTGGTTCTAAAACATGCCGGTTTCCTCACGATGTTTTCCTTCACCGTTTTGAGAGCAGCGGTTATGAAATGAATTACACAAAGTAATGCACTTGTCTGGGTTCGAACCTACGACCAACTGTTCGTAAGTCGGGGCCGACACCACTGGGCCACCGCTGCTCTCGCTCGTATTTTACATAGAAGGCCTTTATAAGAAAGTGTCCTCCACGACATAATTAGTATTGGGTACATTGATATAAAAACTAAAGATATGGTCGTCCGAACATTTGCTCGACGCGTTCGCCATACAGAGAATCGGTATAGTCTGCTCGTTAACGTAACCTTGTATAAGCGGCGTGGTATTTTAGAGGTATAAAGAACATAAATAAAGTTTTTACTAAAATTTACGACCGCGACCGCAAATGAAGAGAGCCGATCGTGGACTAGTTCACTTCGGCTTAGGAATGACCGTTTTAGGACCAAGTTCGAGGCGTCATTTTAACATGCGGTCCGCCCAGTCCTTGCGCAGTAATATATAAGTCAATGATTGGGTAATATATTACTCAACTCTCAGTAAAATAACGACAGTCGAAGTTCTTAAAATGATAGCCTTGACTAACGGGTTTCGCGTACTTTCTGAAGCACGCGGATCTCTGTATAGAAGAGGTGACTTCATTGCCATAATCCAGCTAGTCTCTGCTTTGAGAATTTTCTGGTAAGAAACCCGATACATCAATAAACAAAAAAATATATATTGCTTCGATCCAACTCACTTGTAATATTCTTCAGCTGCTAAAATTCTTGTGACATTTCTGTACCAAGGGAAGTATTCGCCATCTAAATCCATGCAATGACTTCCATTGTGTGGCAGGTAGCCGACATCAAGGCAGATGGCACCGATACTCACACACTTTCGTGTGTAATATGTCTCATCTGATGCTGATCCAACATTGCCTTCTCGGCAACGGGCGTCATATTCACCACTGTAACAATCTGGAAAAAAGGTCAAATTTAAAATGTACTATCATCACCAAAATATGAAAATGCTCAATTCTAAAACAAAATCCCATGCACATGATGACCACATCTGTTTACCATGTGGAGCAATAAGTGCCTGGTGCTGCAAGTAAAAACAGTCCTTACGGTCGTCAGAATCATTGTTGGCGATGGTACATAATAACACACATTTATATGAGTATACGCCTTGTCAAACGGAGAACTCATTGCAAATGGAAAATATGTCTGTTGAAAAACACTTGGATTAATGTATCTGTGTAGCCAACAGAATGCCATCAGCTACGTACACGTATATCATAAAATCAGTGTATGTGATATTTATTTTATGTCAGCCTACTCAATCTTACTGCTGGCCTCTCCAATGGCTTTCCAATTTTGTTTACAATTTGCCTTCTCCAACTAATCCATTTATTTTCTTGTTTCTTGGGCCTATCTCAGTTATGACGTATGTGACTAACGCATTTCAAGTTTCACGCAAAAAAAAACGGTTTCCCGCTTTCTGATAATACACGCGTACTAACATCATCTGCCTAACAATTTTCCAGTTTTGTAACAAATATAACCCGAAGCAGGTATTACAAATATTTTCCAGAGAGCGACTGTCCATCTGTGCTCCACAATCGAGAAACTCAGAAACACAATATTAGTAATAAAGACTCGTTAGACTTTCAGTCTTCAGACTACTCGGAAGTAATATATTTACAGCCGCTTACATTTACATTAAATAATGCTGTTCTATTTAGACTTTAAGACAGGATACTTACTATCGGTATTATAGGCATTGGTGCATGACCCCCAGTCCATGAACCCAGCGATTGAGACAATCGTATAGAACAGGGTCCAAGCGACGATGATCATGTAGTATATCGATATAATAGAGATGACCATCAGGGTACAGTAACCCAAACCACTGAAGAACGGTGAGATCGCAGTAAATGCTTGCAATGGACCGATACCTGTGAACTGGCCTATGTACAGCTCAAGGTAGAAGATAGGAAGTCCAATGAATATTAACATAAGGAAGAATGGTATAAGGAATGCACCTGGAACAAAGAAATTAAATGAATTATTTTGAAACTATTACACAGCATTATTGACTTGACATTTTTTCATTACTGAGTTAGAATTTTCAAGTTGGGTACTTTTGTATAATTATAGTTATGCATTACTATAATCCATTGTAGTTCAATATTTGCTACCCAAAAACCTACAAAACATTATTTAAAAAAAATCTGGATTAATACAATTATGTTTAAAAAATAATAATGAGATGATCTTTGAGATATATTGCTCTCCAATAAAAAAAAATCATTCATATCGGACTTTTCAGCGTAGTTTTACATAAAAAAATTACGTATAGAATTGAGAACCTCCCCCTTATTTTACGTCGTCGGTTAAAAATATCATGTGGCGGTACTGATCTAGTGCTTATTAGTGTCCTCTGAACTATAATATGATTATAACTATAACTATCATACATTGCACTTACCACCGCCATTCCTGTAGCAAAGATAAGGGAACCTCCAGACATTTCCCAGACCAACAGCATATCCAAGACAAGCTAAAATGAACTCTAAGGGTCGTCCCCAAGACGCTCTTTCAGGAGTGGTATCTTCGACTTTATTTGGTTCTGCCTGTAACAAATACAATAATCATTAACCCTAAGCATATTTTGCATCGACTCTTCTTACCTATGCGTGCCGCAGTATTCAGTATATGTATTACTACCTTCACGCCTGTATTCCAGGAGGGGTTAGGCAGAGGTGTACCATGGGTGTAGGTACCTAATAGTACACCCACATTTCACCAGTTATGTTTACGTCACATGTAATAGGTACGACTACTGAATCTAATGGCTATAAAACTTAAATTCATTTATTTACTAATAGACAACGCACCAGAGAGTACCAAAACGAACAACAAATTTTTCGCTGAAATGACATTAATCTATCAACAATTTCGTGTATGTCAAAAGTACTCTGTGATCAACAAGTAAGTTTTTTTGGACAATCGATATGACAAATATTACATTCCATTTAGCTATATAATATGTAAGGAGTCTTCTTTAAAAAAAGTTATAAGCCTTTTCAATATAACTTTTTACCAAAACAAGAAACAGCTTTGAAACAAAATCGATTAAACGTCAATAGGTACCCATTTATACGCTGACTAACTTTCAACCTGTTCAATCAGTAATCCGATAATACCTGGCGAACAGCTTTTCTTGTAAACTCTCAGTTAATGTATTCCAAAACTGGTGTCTTAGTTTTATAATCACCAATAAAGTAATTACACAAACTTTGTGCGGACGAAAATCGGGAAGTGTTCCTAAACTTAATCCCTTCAAACAAGGGAGTAATCGTACCCATTAAAATGTAAATTCGTTTAATAGGGTAGTTAACCGAATAAAAAAAAAAATCTGTTTAGTCCGTCTGTTAGGTTATTGAAAAATATTGGATACGTGTTTTTTGATTTATCAAATTAATAGAAATTGGCGAAAATAAAAACGTGCCAAAGATAGTGTGGGGCTGGTAACGTCACTTTCTGGTAAAAAATGTACCAAACTGTGACGTCGTGCGACTTTTCGAAGCACTGTGTCGTCTTCATAACGGCACAGAAAAAAAAATTTTTTTTTTTCTTTCTTTCTTTCATTTATTGTTTACGTGAATAAAGAAAAAATACGTCTCCAATATTTTTTGGAAATCTATGTGACGGACTAATTAGATTGTTTTTTATGCTAATCCTTACGCTCATTTCTTAGTACATGGTAAGATCGCAGGTGACTGAGATACTAAAACGAGCATAAGAATTCTAAGATGAATTCGTTTTCCCCGATTTGGCTTTTCATGAGATAACAGATTATTTTTATTTTACGTCTACGCCATGTTTCCAGTTGCACAATCATGATACATATTAAATTCACCTTTGGGCCAGGATGAGTGGCAATCACTTTCAAAATGTTTCGTATTTCTGAAACGACAACAAAGGCCCTAGCACAAGCGCACGGTGCATTTATATTAAGAAATGTAAATAAATGTAATATTTATATTAAGAATTTATTTATACCTATGGATAATTATACTGGTAATGCTTGTAGCAAACAACTTAACTAAAATGCTGTTATAGGATTATTGTTTTTTCGATTCAAAACTCAATATATTTACCTAACATTTTCACCGCGCGCTCGTGCAGAGTAGGATTGACGTAATCTTTTGTACATCTCCATCATCGTTGTTTATTTATTTTGCTCGAAAAAACAAACAGTTGTAGAGAAAAAAAAATAAACATCTCAATAAACAAGTATTATTTCATACAGAATATCACTTTGTGAAGGTCGACTGGTATTACTAACCAAAGCTTTTTTTTTTTTTGGCGGGTGGAAAATCATCAAACTCTCGCTCTTGGGCAGAGCGAAAGGGAGTGTCAGACTTCTACTGACTAAAAACCACTCATGTTCCTTCTTAGCTCTTCATGTCGAGGCTGCGGTATCTCTTGCGAACAACCCGCAACCCCGACGGGTCTAACCAATGCTTATGAATTCGAATTTAACTTAGCGAAAACAAAACTTCATGAAATCAACGGGGTTGTCAACATTTTGATTACATGCGTAGGAATGACTATAACGTTAGTTAGTGTGACTAGGGACCGAATGTTGTGGTCTCATTGCTTAGTTTGTCCAAACTTTGGTAGTTATAAATTCGATGCGGCGCAGTTTGTGCCACCATTGTTGTGAGTGTCACGGAATGTTCTATATGTACCTGGAGAGCTTTGCATTGAAATTCTGTGGAATTCCGGGCAGTTGTTAAAATTGACAAAATATTTTTGTTTTGAAAGACATGTTCATCATTTTATTTTTGTATGCAGTGTTTGTCAACCTGATAAATGTTATATACTCGTAGTTAGGAACTCTTTTATTAAATTCTAGTTGGAAATTTAGTTAACTCACTAAACTATTGTCTTATAAAAGAAATAATGGTACCAAGTTATATAGGAGATGACAACAAACCTATAATATTAAAAAAAACAAAGAACATAAACCGTATCAAAGTGATAAATCGTTGTGTGATTAGATTATGCTGCAAATGAAAATTGAAGCTAACAAAACATGCAACTTTTACATTCAAAGCAACTACGCTGGCTAAAAATCATCAAAAGTTAATACTCGTAAGACAGCCCCAACGTGCTGTTTTGTTAATATGTTACTGATTAAATCAATATGTCCTCGTATACAGGGGATGATCCTAATAAACAGTACACCCACATTTCGTGCTTAAAGATAAACGTCATTTTATTTGTAAAAACCCGACCCGAAAATTAAAACCACGGCCTCATTCTCAGCATCAGCCAGCTCAAAAATCGATTATTTTAATAACTCCTTCAAGCCACTGATTAGAACTTCTCAGTATTAGCCTTTTTTTTTGGCGGGGGAAAATCATCAAATAAGGGGTCCCGCTCTTGGGCAGAGCAAAAGGGAGTGTCAGACTTCTACTGACTAAAAACCACCCATGTTCCTTCTTAGTCCTTCATGTATCTCTTGCGAACAACCCGCAGCCCCGACGGGCTCAGTATTAGCCTGGATTCTAGATTTGCGCCCATTTGATAGAAATAGACCAAAAGCCCTTTTTAGATAGGACTTAAATAAAACCAACTCTGCCTAACGTTTAGAGCAAATAACGTATGCTGGTATATTGGAATTTACATACCTACCGAGTAATTGTATTATCATACAAAATTATCTTTAGGTACCTATGTAAATGGAAACGTGATTTTATTTGAATCAGATTTCTTTTCAATCGATCATCATTATTGTGTTTTATATCGATATCAAAAGATAAAGGCGAGAGGCGAGCGTCGTCAAGTATCTTTTGTCACAGTGCGTGGGAGTAGATTTTTTCTATTATGGTATTCATATAAGAAAATGGTAAAGGGTTATTAAGATTAATATGAGCGTACAATTGATTATTGTTTGATAAATATAATATAAAAAATGGACAATACGTATGTATCATTTTCTTATATAAGTTAACCTCACACACTGAGCTTAAGATACCTTAAGCTCAGTGTGTGAAGTTTAAATCAAGCGAAGTATTAAATGTGACTCACGATTTTAATTACCCTACTTTTTATAACTTGTAATGTACATAGTTCATTCTGATTAACAATATATACAAAAAACACGACTTTGTTTGTTTCATTGCCTGATTTGCCACCGACTTCTTTTTTACAAAAAAAATTTTTTTACCCTGTAGAATGTTTTGCCATGAATTAATTTTACGTTGTTACCAGAAATTATTAAGGACCTTCATGTCGACTTACCTAGACCTAAAAGAAAAAAAAACTACCAAACTGATTTTGATGAAATTTCTATGGGGCCATTTGAAAGGCGTTTTTCTTCCATTCTCCTTTTTCAACCGTCACGCTTTCATTTACTTCTTTTTCTTTCATATTATCATCATTACTCTGCTGCCCTTACCCCAATTTATTTGGGGTCGGCGCAACATGTCTTCTTCTTCCATAGGTACTTCTCTATTTCTCGTCATATCATCCTTCACTCAGTCCGTCCATCGTTTCTTTGGTCTTCCTCTACTCTTATAGCCATCTACATTCATACTCAACATTTTTCTCACAACATTTTCTTCATTCCTTCGCATCACATGTCCATACCACGACAATCGATTACCACACAACTTTTAATTTACCGGCGCCACTTTCAGACTTCCTCTTATGTACTCATTTCTTATTTTATCCATACGCGTCACACCACACATCCTCCTTAGCATTCTCATCTCAGCCACATGCAATTGCCTTTCATTTATCCCTTTTGTGGCCCAACATTCTGATCCATACACGACAGCAGGTCTAACCATGGTTTTATAAATCTTCCCCTTGAGTTTAAGGGGAATGCGGGAGTCGCAAATTGTTCCCGTGACCTGCCGCCATTTCATCCATCCAATGCATCCAGTTCTTTCATATTTTCAATCCTCCCACAATTCATCCATGCATCGTATTAATAACAATACCTAACAGAAGATGGCCAAAAAAATTAACGATAAGAAATTGAACCAATTTAAGGACTACCTATGGAATTTTTGTGTTCATGAAAACATTAATAATTATTGTTTTCACATTAATTTGCAACCGAATTGTTTGATTATCAACCTAAGATAATAAACTCACGTTTGTAAATCACTTAACATCGATAAAATGATAAAGCATCGATTATTCTGTAAAGCCAATATAGGCTATCGTACGATCTTTTTTTTGTTTCTCAAGTATGTTTTAAATCTTATCTTTTATATTTTGTAAGATATTCTAAATACTTTGTGGATGCCATTGTGTAGTAACGTTTCATCATCTGTTCGCTTTAAGGTCTTAGTGTCGAAATAGTACTTCTGTTTATCAAACGACTTTAAAAAATGGCGGAGAGATCTCAATTCGGTTGTCTATTAATAATTAATTTAATAATTATGTTTGTTACATCATAACGCCGTCATTTATGAACTGATTAGAAAAATACTTTTTCATGTGAAGGGATATGTACGAGTATACTTTCCGATGGACCGATAGAACTTACATCAAAATTGATTCAATACTGTGGGTTTTTTTTTCTTTTTGGCCTATGTTGACTTGGTGTCTTTAATAACTATTAGTTACAATGTAAAATTGATTTATGATAATTTATATGGTTAACAAAACAAAAAAACTTTAAAAAAAAATTTTTTTCGTTTGTTTATTATATTTTATTAACATTACTAAAATAGTTGGTGACAAAAAAAATAAATGAAACCAACAAACTCACTAACTTCCGGAAGTAAAGTACAGTTGGTTTTGTATTGTTTTGGCAAGAAGTTTTTTTTCTTTCGTCATGCAAAGTCGTATAATAATTTTAGTGGTAAATTATACCTAGAAGCACTCTATTGGTATGCAAACTTTATTATCTTTTTGGGTGAAAAATAAAAAAGGTGTTCAAAATAATGTGTAAAACGAAAAATGTTATTCTGTTTTTGCGTTCATGCAAAACCGGAGGTCATTGACCCTTCGCGAAAATACCGCAGTGACCCATCGGTGTCAGATGGCATTTACAATTTAGCCGAAACGACGAACAGCTGATGCGTAGCGTTTCGGTTAGTTTTGTTGTATATTTTCCACGTAGTTTCATTTTTTTAATGCTCATTTTAGTAGTTATGTGCAATAAGAGTAATCGTTGTAGTAATTGAACAAGCTAAGTCTTGTTTAGAATTAACGTTTAGTATTGTTGTCATTATGACATGTAAAAATAAAAAAATAAATTAGTTTGTAAAAATTATGTGCAGATGTGGCCAAACCATTTCGAAAATATTTTCTAAAACCAAAAAACCTTACTTGGATTAAATTATGAATTCTACCGCATTATCTTATCTTGTTATAGACGATTAACTAAATACGAAATTATTAATTTCTAATTCAACTAAAAAAATAATAGCCATAGTAAAAAAAACTTAAAATAAGATAGGTACAGTCAGCATCAGAAGTAGATTAATACTCAATGTTTAATAGCAGGTTTTTTAATAAAAACTTGTTAGATATAACTCGTTACAAAAAAAATATTAAAGAGTAAGGAATATTTTAAAGAATAATGTTCTGAACATTGTCACTTAAATATCCGAAATGATAAGCAACTTCTGTGGCTGACCGTACAAAAAAAACAAAACGGGGTTCCAAACTTGCCTTATTCACAGTAAAGTCAGTACCAGCCATTTTGAACCAAACTCATACACTATTTTTTTTTTATAAAAACATAGGCACAGAAATCTCGCAGTCCACACACACCACACGACTGGACTTATAACGATTATGTCGCCACGTATCACAAACACAAACTGAAATGTGAACAAAATCATGAGTTTTATCTCAAGATTGATATCGGACAAAAAAGCGATAAAAACGATAATAAATGTATTGTGTAGAGAAATCAGTATGCCCTGATAGTGTTCGGCTATTTAATATTCTAATTAAATCTTGTATTGACGAGGTTTAATGGTTATGTGGGTGGATGGAAAAACGTTGCCAGAAACTGCCAAACTTCTTCAAGTGATTTTAAGCTATAAAATGTTCCCGTCGGGGCTGCGGGTTGTTCGCAAGAGATACCGCGGCCTCGACATGAAGGGCTAAGAAGGAACATGGGTGGTTTTTAGTCAGTAGAAGTCTGACACTCCCTTTCGCTCTGCCTAAGAGCGGGAGGGGTTATTTGATGATTTTCCATTCGCCAAAAAAAAAAGCTATAAAATGTTGATGGTTAAATACAAAATCGAAAAAGAAAATTAGATAGTTTCTGCTACCAAAACTGTCTAATTTCTCAAAATGATTTTTAACCAGACAATGTTGATAGTTGTTGATATAATTTATATGCATGAATATCAATGTTGATGGATGGAGAGAGAGAGGAAAACCAATGAAAAGATGGATGGACTGTCACCTCACATATATGTGACGATTTACAGGGAAGAATGAAAGAAAAAAAACGTGTTGAGCCGACCCCAAATCACATAGGGCAGGAAGAAGATGAAAATGTTGATAGTCAACTTCAAAATGGAATGCGAAATTTGGACAGTTTGTGGCTACTTAATGCGTTTGTCAGTTCAGTTAAACAATAAGGTTAATTTATTTGATTGAGTTTAATAATTACATACAGTCAGAATAAAAATACTATCGTCAACTTAAGATTTCTTTGTTTGGGATAAAGTGTAAGTTTTTGTATGAGTGCAGTCAAGTATATAATTGCATTTACTTTTAAGATTACATAAATACATATAGAGACTTATGACAAACGATACAGCGTTTGACATAACAAAATTGCAATCAGTATTGCCTGTGTACTAAAATTATAAAGATTTCTGCGTGTTTATCAAGAAACTTGTTCGACTGTACGTGCCCACTGACGACCATGACTTTTAAACACAGAATCATCGATCAGAAAGAAATTTTGGTCTCACGACCGATCGTTCGAGTAGTTTTGTACAAAATAGCGGCCGGTCGTGCGACACGTCGTGGTCGTATCGCATTTGTGCGAGTACCTAACAGATGTACGAGAAGCTACAGATAAAACAGATTTTAAATTGGAAAAATCTGGCAAAGGTTACGATATAAAGATTTTACTTGAAAAAGATACTTTTGCTGATCATGTAGCATAAACATCGATAGAGAATAAGAACGTGTCAATTCAAGATAATATTTTCAAAAAAAATACGGGTGCAAAAATAATTTGCCCTTCTGAACATCCTACATTATTTTTTGACCAATATCGGATAACGGATAAATTACCGCTGATAAAAGAATACATTAAATGAATCAATATTACAAAATAATCTTATCCATAGACTTACTTGTACAAATCCTATGTAGATACATAGTTAATTTCTTACGAACTTTACGCCGAAAATAAATAATTATGTCATTATTTCAGAGTTATTTGTTGAAATCAGTCGTCCTATTTATTCTATTTAATTTGTTATTCATCTAAGTGATTGTGTACTGGTAGATATATCTCTGACTTACCCTTTGGGATTGCAGGCGTGATGTTATGTTATTAAAATTGAGGGGTCCTAGACAAATACTCAGGTAATTTCTCAGTCAGTGCCCGTCGGGGCTGCGGGTTGTTCGCAAGAGATACCGCGGCCTCGACATGAAGGGCTAAGAAGGAACATGGGTGGTTTTTAGTCAGTAGAAGTCTGACAATCCCTTCCGCTCTGCCCAAGAGCGGGAGGGGTTATTTGATGATTTTCCACCCGCCATAAAAAAAAAGGTAATTTCTCAGTAGCAGCCATGGAGTCTGGATTTGTGCCCGGTTGATTACAATAGACTCGCCCTCTATTACAAAAAACTTAAAAAAAAAATAAAAAAAAATGTGGGTCTACTATCAGGTACCCATACTTTAACATAACCCTTCGGGGATTATGTACAGGCTTGATGTAATGTTATATGCTGAAAAGTATATGTCATGACTGTCCGGTTTTCGCAACCGCAAATCGGTTTAACCAACACTTTACTTTTAACCGTAATAAATAAAAACCAAATCTCTTATATCTAACCAATCTGAAGAAATAACAATAACAGCACTCGAGATGTCCAATCCCATTAGATAAACGAAACAAATCGTCACATCAATAACTTGAAATAAAATGCTATACGAGAAATATGATAGAACCCTTTTAGATGAAATTGGCAGTGGAACAATAATTGGCATTGTCGTTGTGTTATGCTGTGGCTCGTATTTCTCTCGCACCCTTTGTAATATGAATGGAGGAATGATTGACGTTACTTGTAATGTGGTGTTGTTTGCCAATAATATGAGTAGGTCTGAAAAATATTTTTAAAAAGTATTTAGTTATCATCATCTGCCTAGCCTTTTCCCAACTATGTTGGGATCGGCTTCCAGTTTAACCGGATCCAGCTGAATACCATTATTTTACTTGGATCGACTACCCATCTGATCTCCACAGCCGAGTTAGTACTGGGTTATTAGTTTATTACCCAGTGCCAACTCGGCTGGGCGGCAGGGTATCACATTTCGCCCTTTGGCCGATGGAGTAAAATTCTGGCCGAATGGTGGCCAAGGTTGGGCCAGAGAAACCAGGGCCGTCCAAAAGCGCGTTGGGTCGACGATATTGTCAGGAGCGCGTGTGACGGAAAGGGTGTACGTGGCGCAGGTTATAAAATAAGACCACGTAACCTCGTCAACATAAAATATATTTCAACAATAAAAAGGGGTGTGGGCAAGTTTGTGGTTCACAAACCCAAAGATTGTCTTGTAGGGGAGCACAGTACTGCCCTGATAGCCGGTGTGGCGATGCCCGCAGCGAGGTGCCACGCTGGAAGACACCAGGGCTCAGGTGTCGGTGTCGACCCGATGTAACTCGACGCGGCCCACGTGGCAGGTATGCCCAACGGTGGGATGCCGGAACAGGCGACGGAACCAAAACGGGTTCCAGTAGCCGCTGATGTGCAGCCGAACTGACGGGTGTAACGGGGGACGTCAGCCGGAACCTTGGACCCTGGAAAATGACGTCCAGCGTGTCACGAGATGGTTAAGGGTCATCTCCGCTGGTTGCGACACCAAGCCAAGCAAAGCAAGCACCGTGCGATAATGGAGGATGCTGGTGGATTGTCACAATCAGACGGAGTTTACATGATCTCATGCGTGGAAAAACGGCATGACAGTACATTTTCGGTGTGAAGCACCAAATACAAAATGAGTTGAGCTGAAGGCCTTTATATTTAATTAAATGAACATTGGCGTAGCACAAATTTAGATAAAACAAGCATACATGCCAAGTTAACCTGCAAAGACAAAAGAAACACAAAAATATGCACATGATTAAGCTTTCCAACACTTACCCAGTATGGGGTTTTCAAAGACACCGAATTTAAATGCTCGATGGCGGAGAATAATTCGGATTAAGTTATGTTTAGGCCCGGATAATGGCGAGTTAAGACACGTGTGTAATTCACTGGACAATTAGGATCTGGTGAGACGTGTGATCGCTTCGGGACTAAAATTCCTTATGTCAAACGAAAAGATGGAGTTGGCAGCCTAAATAGCGATGGGACATATGCGAGCCGTAGACAAATCCTCACTTGCGCGACCGATATTATGCATTATCTGGCTCTTAGTAAGTATTGATTGTCACCGCACTACTTATTTTTATCTGTGGCTCGTCCTTGTCAGTTGACACATGAATGTAAACATTGCATCTTTGATGTGTTTTTATTGTTATTATGCTAATTATGTTAATAACTGAGAAGTGTAACGTACTACGTTACAGTACCCCGCCGCTTGGTGAGGGTTTTTACTCCAGTAAAAATCCTTTACTCCCATTGCACTTACATCTGTTTTACGACCCCTTTTATTCTTCATCATTCATCCATCATAACTCATACTCGTATTCCTTGCATACTGGCAGACCACCTTAACATGAGGTGAGTCCGCGCCCTAGCAGCTATGTGAGAGTTCCATGTCCGTAGTTGACTTGATACTCGCGGAAAACAGAAGTGCAAAAGAAGGCAAAAGAAGTCTACTGGGACTATAAAATTGAGATCGATTAAGGCTTATTTAAGGAGTAATCACCCGCTCCTGCAAAGGCTTTATTATTGAGTTGCAACCCGCTCAGAAGTTATTTTTGTGTATTAAAAGAAAATTGGATGTTGGCTTATTTTAGGAGTAACCACCCGCTCCTGCAATGGCTTAATTATCGAGTTGCAAACCGCTCAGATATTTTTATTTACTCCCGGTAAAAATGTACCGAGTTAGGCGACTACCCATTCAGAGGTTCCGATTAAAGGTGGAGAGACCACGGGTAAGGCACAAGACAAAACAAGTGAGCGTGGTTCTCCATCGGGGCTTAAATAGGAGGCCGAATAAATGACGGATTAAGACACGTATTATGTCACTGATGAGGACATCGAGTGAGCGTGTCGCCGTCAGAGGATAATATTCATGCACTGGCTTATGCAGTAGCATAAATATATAAATAAAAGTAAAAAAATTAAAATGTTAAAGATGTTACTTATTAACTCCTACTAATTTTAAGTCCTTTATATGCCAGGAACCTAAGTCTTTACCTAACATATTCTGCAGAACATAGACCAATGGTGATTTCTTGGCTATGACTTTTGCCTTAATAAACTTTGGAGCCAGCTTTTTCGTGAACCTGTTCCCCTTGTCACTCAAGAAATAAGCGCGTTTCATGACCACATCACCAACGTTAAACTCTGCAAATTTTCGACGCAAGTTGTAGTGCGAAGTGTTCTTTAAATGAGCTTGCCAAAGTCTGGATTGCACCGTATCGAAAACGCTAGAAAGGCAACCTAAGTTTTCGGCGTAAGCGTCACGTGGCAAGAACACTATCTCGTTGCCGAGGTCGTTGTTCGTGTAATGAGTACCGCAAGTTACGAGTTCGCGACCGAAGACCAGGAAAGCTGGAGTAAATCCAGTGGCCTCGTTAACGGAGCTGTTCATGGCAAATTGCACCTTAGGGATATATAAGTCCCAGGATCTGTGATCATCATCCACATACGTTGAAATACATGTTATTATCGTTCTATTATAACGTTCCACTAAGTTGACCTGCGGGGTATATTTTGGAGTGTAGAAAACGTTTGGGATTGCATATTTCTTAAACAAGGCATCTGCGACCTTCCCTGTAAATTGGGTTCCATTGTCCATTAGTATAGCCTGCGGTACACCGTGAACGAGAAACACAGATTCCTCCAAAATTTTGGTAATGATCTCAGCGGTTGCTCTTTTTATTGGATATATTAAGCAATATTTTGAAAAACAACATGTAATAACTAATATGTAATTATTTTGCTTTCGCGAAGTTGGAAGTGGACCCATAAGATCCATTGATAACATTTGGAATGGTCGTGAGCAATCTTTTGGACGACCCATTTCTCCCAGTGTCTGGTGATTTTGGGACTTGTAGGCTAAACATTTGTCGCAAGTACCTATGAATTTTACTACTGCCTGGTACATGCCTGGCCAGTAGTAGTGTAGAGCAAGACTACGATATGTTTTAAATATGCCCATATGTCCAGCCGTGGGTACTGAATGGTTTTCATGTATGATTTGCTCACGTAATTCGGTTGGCACGACCTCCTTCCACGCGAATTCTGAAGTTAAGTTGTATTTATTCTTCGATAATCTATATAAAGCGTTATTTTTAATTATGTAGTTTTTAAATTTAGTAGGATCAATTAAGCAACCGTCATAAATATTCCTGTACCAAGAGTCTTTAGTGTCCAAATAAGAGTTGGAAGTACTAATGGCACTAATTGGGACGATCCTAGATAAAGCATCTGGTATGACGTTATCCACGCCACGCCGATGTTTGAGAACAAAATTGAATGCTGACAAACGAACTCCCCAACGAGCCAAACGACCCGTTGGATTGCTTATTGAGAGAAACCACTTGAGCGCGCTGTGGTCAGTGTAGACAGTGAACTGTTGCCCATTTTCGATGTAACAACGCCAATATTCTAGGGCGGTTACGACGGCCAGCGTCTCGCGTTCGGTAATGCTGTAATTTTTCTCAGCCCCGTTCAATGACTTACTCATGTAGGCAATTGGATGTTCTTTGCCATCAATTGTTTGGGTGAGCATTGCGCCGAGGCCAAAATCGCTTGCATCCGTATGCACCTCAAACGGTTTATTGTAATCTGGACATGATAAGACTGGAGCTGACACTAGACTTTCCTTCAATTTCTG
The DNA here is from genome assembly GCA_949774965.1 of Diarsia brunnea. Classification (NCBI taxonomy): domain Eukaryota; kingdom Metazoa; phylum Arthropoda; class Insecta; order Lepidoptera; family Noctuidae; genus Diarsia; species Diarsia brunnea. The sequence continues at coordinate 3,809,953 of OX459003.1, read as the reverse complement.
GAAAGCGGCGTCGGCCTCTGATGTCCATTTGAATGGCGGGGTACCTTTCTTAGTCGATGTTAATTTGTTTAAGGGACCAGCTATAGTACTGAAGTTAGGAACGAAACGTCTGTACCAGGTCGCCGTACCTAGAAAACGTTTAAGTTCCTTCTTATTGGTTGGTGCTGGGTACTTTAGTATAACATCGACTTTGGAAGGATCAGTCCGCAAACCTGAGGCATCTACTACGTAGCCTAAGTATTTCAATTGCGAACTAAAAAAATTACATTTCTCTAAGTTGATTGTTAAGTTCGCCTTTTTGAGCTTTTCTAAAACCCGTAAAAGTAAGTTCACGTGGCTATTGAAATCGCTACTAATTATTATTATATCATCTAAATATGCGAAGACCTTAAGATCGAATTCAGCGAACAGCAGGTCAACTAAACGCTGTTGAGTGGCCGGGGCATTCGTAAGACCAAAAGCAGTCCTTTTAAAGCGAAAGGTGCCCCTGCCCGGAACATAAAATGCTGTTTTATCGCGATCCTCCTCAGCTATCGGTATTTGCCAAAAAGCCTTCGATAAGTCAATGCTGGAAAGGTAACGCGCGTCCCTGAGGTTATCTAGTATCTCTGAGATGTAGGGTAAGTTGTATGCATCGCGTTTAGTGACTGAATTTAGCTTCCGACTATCTAAACAAAATCGAGGTTGTCCGTTTTTCTTGGTGACAAGGAGAACCGGTGATGACCACGCGCTTTCGCAAGGCTCGACTACATCGAGAGAAAGCATCTCGTCCACCTGTTCTACCAGGATACGTTGTTTTTCAGGAGATAATCGATAATAACGCTGACGGATTGGTTGACTGTCACCTGTATCAATGTGGTGAGTTATTAGATCGGTTACTCCGAGACCCTTGTGCTGTGATGAAATGTTCTCATACTGATTAATCACATTATCTGCCAAATGCTTTTGTGATTCCTCTAAGTTGTTGTAACCCGTAATTGTGGTACGATTGCTGCTCTCTAGAGTACAATTTTCCAATGAGTTGTTTGAAATCATTACACTACCAACATACTTGGGACACAATTCAAATTTTCGCCAGAAGTCCACACCTAGAATGAGATTCGATTTGATATCTGGTATTACAAAAGCTTTAAGTAAGTGGAATTGGTTTTCAAAGTGAACTGGTATATGAATGTAACCGATGCTTTGCAAATTTTGTCCGCCTGCTGCCCTAACTGCAATGCAGTCGTCCGTGATAAGAGACATTCCTCGGTCTAATAAAACCGTATGAGCACCGTTACCCAAAATTGTGACGGCTGAACCCGAGTCTAAGAGTCCAGTGGCTGGTACTCCTTCGATCTGTACTAAAACATAAGGTCTGTTATCTAAATTATCTTTTTTATCGAGAATTGTGTGTACCTTGAAAGACTTGTGGAACCATTTAACTGTGTGCAACCACTTTTCCCAGTCTTGTCTGTCAAAGTTGTTAACGACACAATTCTCGGTGATTAGTTTTTTTTCTTACTGGGACTGTTCTTACTACATTTCTTGCAGGCAGGACGCTTAATGTCCTTCTGTCCGCAGCCAAAACAAAAGATCTCGTCCGTCTTTACAGTACAATTCCTGTAAGCATGCTCGTTACTACGACAGCGTGGGCAATAAGGAATCTTTTTATGTGATCCTTTATTTATTGCATGAACATAGTTAGGGGATATGGAGGAATCGTTACTGTTATGTGAAACTTTTTCTTCTGTTCTATTATTACTATTACTGTCTTTATGTCTATTGAACTGATTGAATTTTTTGTTATAATTATTGTTACTTTTACTTTCTGTTAAATTTCCCGAATATGCAAACTGGGGTGCTAAAGTACTTGATGAGGGTCTTGGTGGTTCTTTAAATTGAGCAAGGCGTGATTGAATGTTTTCGTAGTTACGACAAAGAGTCCTCAGCTGTTCGATTGATTTTATTTCGGCAACTGATGATAAGATGTTAGCATAGCATGGACGAATGTTATGTAAAAGTAGTTCTAGTTTATCATCCTCCGATAGTGCTTTTGTCAACCTCGAAAACAAGCCTGTCATTATTGACAAGTAAATAACTATGTTTTCTGACTCCCCTTGGGTTCGTGCTCTGATTTCAGTTAAAAGTCTATAATCATAGTCAGACTGATCAAAGTCGCGTTTTAATAAATTTGCAAGTTCATCCCAGCTAGATACTGAATCCCTAATGCTTCTGTACCAGTGGAGCGCGCCGCCAGTAAAAATCTCGGTCGCGTGAGTGAGGATTTTATCCGTTGGTATTCCTTTGGCAAGACAAAGTTCATTTACCCGCTGTAAGAAGGAACGTACGCAAGAATTTCCCTCGAATTTTAATTTTGCAAATCTATTTTGACCACCATCACATGACACTGACACGTGAATAGGAGAAGCCAAGCTATGTGTGGATAGAGGTTGATTACTAACTGATGATAAGGGGTCCGAAGCTGATGCGAGTAGTTCACTTGATTTTATCACCATCGACTTATATAGGTTTACACACTCATCGTACTCTGTTTTGTTTTTACTTCCACATGTTATTCTATTTAATCTGTGGTAAGCATGATTTAAAAGATTTTGAATTTTCATTAATGACTGTTTGTCTGTAGTTGGTGATTCTAAACTATTATCTGCCTTACTTCAAATGGGCTAGTGAGAATGTCCTCAGATGGAAACATTGGTCCGCATTTTGCAATCTGTTTTCGCAATTCCTGAACAGTAGCGGCGGGTGTTTCCCCTCTGATAGCTACTTCGTATTCGAGCTCTGTTTTTTGCAGCGACATGAATTTTACTGGATAAGCCATGTTGAATTTGGTTCAAAAAAAGTAATTATGTTATTTGTAATTGAGTTTAAAATTAAAAAAAAAAAACCTGAGTCTGGTAAGTGTTGGATAGCAATCAGCAAGGTATTATGAGCGTCAATTACTCCGACTGTTACAAAATATACTTAATTATAACGTCTTGGTTGTTGGCCGTGTGAAGTGAGGAAGCTACGTTAAGAAAAGAAAACAATATAAAAAAAAAAAATTTTTTTTTTTTTTTTTTTTTTTGTTGTGAAAAAAAAATTAAGTTCCAAAAATTTACTAAGTTTCTATAAAAAAATCGGTGCAAGTAATGTGTACGCTTCTGGTATTTAATTCTGAAAAGATGACAATATTATTTTGTGAAATAAAATATGAGTCACTATTGACATCCAATGACAAATTTTTGCTGTTGACTGTACTCAGTATAACAATAATGAACAAGGTAAGTGGTATCAAGTTTATAGGCAGGTAGACAGTTAGTAGGAAAAATTATTAAATAATATGTAGGTAGGTATGTTAGGTTGTCAGTAGGTTGGTTGGTTAGTGGATAGGTTGACAGTAAGTAGGAATTGTATTGTGGGAAACAGCTGTTAATTCAATGAAATAGTACTGTATTTTTGAGTCGTCAACAATAAAAATGTTCACTGCATAGAACATTAGTGATCCAGGTCAAATGTATACAAGTACAAGGTTAATTGATATTATACAGGCTTTAATTCCAATTTACAAGTTTGTAGAAACAATTTTGTATGTTACTAAATTTTTAGTATTAAGTTGTATTACTTGATTTTAATGTTGTTGTTTTTTATGATTTACTATGAAGTTAAATTCTTATTTAAATTGATGATAAATGAATCTAAGTTAGGGTATAATAAAATACCAAAAAAAAATTGTTGACACTTATAGCGATATTAGAGATATTATTAATAAACGCTAATTGTGTCAGCAGTAGACAAAGTTATTATGTCTATAGTAGCCAGTAATTGAAAACCCGGCAACCCAATCCCTTCAACCGGCTCACAGCAAGCTGCTTGCCGGTAGAAATAAGAAAGAGCGTGGTACCTCCCCGGGGCGAGCCGTTACTATTAGCTCTACCACTACTTATTTTTATCTGTGGCTCGTCCTTGTCAGTTGACACATGAATGTAAACATTGCATCTTTGATGTGTTTTTATTGTTATTATGCTAATTATGTTAATAACTGAGAAGTGTAACGTACTACGTTACACGCGGGAAGCGGATGGATGAGGGACGTACAGATCAGAAAGGAGTTGCAGAAAAAAGGGGAGGCCTATAATACCCAACAGTGGGTGAGTCCGGGCTGAAATGACGTGACGTGACGATCTGGACTCATTCCCAACAGATTGGATGGAGAAGGCAATTAGCAAACGAACTTGAAAAACCATGGGGGAGGCCTTTGTCCAGCAGCGGTACAGCGTAGGCTGAAAAAAAAAACAAGTTTATTTGTTTTCTCAGTTTTATGCAGCTGTTAAATACCAGTATTTTACTTGGAGTGCCTGTCTATCTGATCTCTACAACCAAGTTAGTTTGGGGTAATTATATACATATTGACAGAAGCATCGGCTTCTGTCAACAGAATGTTGTGCTAGATTATTCCTATTTTACAATAAATTCATATTTTAAGGCCTCTTAGAGATTTGTGTTGGCTACAACTTTAAGGTTGATTTTTCCAAGAAACAACAAAATATTTACAAAATTCACCGCTAACTTTATATTTAATTAAGAAGGCTTTCAATAATCTTTAACAATAAATTTGTTGATATAGACCAAGTTTGTAATCAATTGAACTGAAATTGTTAAGATAAACCAACATTTTGTTAAAACCCTAAACTTGAAGACTCTAAGAAAACTGAGACTATACTGAGTGGTTTAACAAACTAGATTTAAAACGAATAGCATAGTAGTAATGACTGCTTCGATCAATCTTCAGGTTAATCCACGCTTGCCTAGGTTGCTGTATTATGTGATGACCACACATAACACACCAAGTTTCCTCCGTGCCTCGGAAAGCCCGTCAAACCATTGGTCCCTGTCATTTGTAAATCAAATCAAATCATTTATTTGCATAGAATGTAGGTACAATACAATAATGTTGTTAAAATTTTTAATATAGTGAGCCGGGTACATTCTGCCTGAGTTTAGGCACGCAAAATTAAACAAATAAACCAATAATTATCAATAATATTGTTAGTAATACTCTCAAAAAAATAAAGAGAATGAGTACAATTCTAAATACAAGACCAGATATAACAAGACCAGATAAGGCAAAAAAAGTATATTTTAAAAATGTCAAACGAGATTACTGGAATGTCACAAACAGGAATAAAAAATACATTAATAATCACAAAAAGAAGTTCAAATAAATTATTATATAACAAGTCGAGAGTAGATGTCAATATTTATGAATCTGTTGAAATGTCACACATGTTGTAGATTTATGACAGTGGTAACAGGTAGTCAGTAACCCGAAAGTCTGTCAACCAGTCTTACCAAGGTCTTACCCCCAAATATAATAACCCAAAACTAACTTGGTTGTGGAGGTCAGATAGACAGGCGCTCCATGTAAAATACTGGTATTTAACAGCTGCATAAAACTGAGAAAACAAATGAGCTTGTTTTTTTTATCAGCCTACGCTGTCCCACTGCTGGGCAAAGGCCTCCCATGGCTTTTTAAGTTCGTTTGCCAATTGCCTTCTCCATCCATTCTGTTGGGAATGAGTCCAGATCGTCACGCCAGCGTTTCTTGGGCCTACCTCGGTTACATAAACTTGTTATCGAGTTAATATTTCTTTATGCGTAACTGTGATCTTTGTAGTAACTGTGATCGCATGCCAAATTTGTTACACAGTTATTTTACAATACTGCTCATTCCATGGGTATACAATGGTAATGGTATAATCTGATTTCAAACACACAATAATTATACATGGATATAATGAGTGACATATACACAGAAAAAGTTTGCTACAGAGGTAGATCCGTAGTTTTCAAAAGAAAGACCAATCAGTTTAAAATTTTAGATTAAAATACCTTACTACTAAGTAAGGTATTTTAACTTAAAATTTGAATAGAAATGCATTACTACGTAGATTCCAACTTCATCCACAAAATATTAGAAGTGCAATACTACGTAGATTCCAACTTCATCCACAAAATAATAATTGTCCGCTACTTTGAGAAAATATCCAAGTCTTGTAAACGCCTCTAATTTTACCGTCCATTGCAAATGAAAAAGTCAAGACGATGCATTCATAAGACTCATACCACCAGCTGCGAACACCGAACGGCAATAAAAGAAAATTATAAGCAAAGCTTACAACCATTCCGCCCTATCATCCCGTCTCGACGTTTTTGTTTTAAACTTACAAAATTGCCTGCCATTTCTCAGACGACCTTAGAAACAACGGACGACCGTAATGCGAAAATATATCCAGCCATTAGTATGGAAAAAACAGCAGTAGTGGAGCTTCTCTAGACAAATTGGAAAATATCCTGTTTGCAAATTACGAATAATTCTCTACAAATGGGCTATGGATAAAAGATGTTTTAATTTACATAACGAGGAGCACTTTTGCTTTCTTCATTTTTTTCAATGACTTCTTCTCCGTTTGAGAGTTGACTGTGTTGCTCCTTGCGCTCAATGAGGCCCTCTTGTCTGGGATAATCGTAAAAATTGTTCGCTTTTCGCTCTCGGCTTTCATAAGATGTTTTGTTATTTAGTTCGGTGATTAAGATGTTTCGATAGATTTATTTTTGTCGAAAGCTTTTGATTTAGCGCTTTATCTTTTAGATTGTTACTGAACACAATGTTTATTGATTTTGTTTGGATTTATTGTTTTAGTTGTCTATAATGACTACTGTTCGAGTTTTGCGATTTTTTACTGCCTCGTTGGTCCAGTTGTTTCGTTAGCAAGCACCTAATCCTAGGTTCGATTCCCGGGTCAGCCAAGGTGTTATTGGGTTTAGCAGCTACGGGGTCTGGATTTGTACCCAGTTGATGGCAATAGGCTCACCCCCTATTTCATGGGACTTAAACATAACTGGCGACATGTGGGTGTATTACGTCCACCTCTGGCAAAATCGTTCGGGAATTACAGGCGTGATATATATAATCATTCAACAGCTTCCAGCGCTTTGGTCGATAAGTTTTTATGCCACGCGACCCACGCGTTGTGTCATCACTATATCGCAGCTATACAATCACGCGCACCTGCCTTTTGGTTCAATCATTGTGTTGATTGGGATTTAGTGTCACGCCCACCACCACGCAGATTAATATTAACTCTCACGTGACCGCCGTTCGGATCAAACGGTAATCCTACCTAAAAATCGTCGTAGTTAGTTCGGCCTAGTTTGTAGAAGAGCCTTGTGTTTTTGTATTTTTGTCCTTTTTTCGAAGATAGTGTAATAGCTCGTGGCTAGATAATAACTGCCACTCGGAACAATCTTCAGGTTAAGCCGCGCTAGCCTAGGTTGGTCTGTGGATGGGTGGCCACCTAATTCGTACCGTGTTTCCTCCGAGCCTCCCGGGTGTCATTTGAAGATCTTTGACAGTCGTAACAGGTAGTCAGTGGCCCGAAACTCATACAACCAGTCTTACCAAAGGGGGTCTTCATCATCATCATTTCAGCCATAAGACGTCCACTGCTGGACATAGGCCTCCCCCAGAAGGGGGGGATTTGCCATAATCGCCACGCTTGGCAGGCGGGTTGGCGATAGCAGTATGGTTGTTACAAAGGCACAGAGAACGCTGATGCCCATTCTCTGGTAGTCCCTTAGTCGCCTCTAACGACACCCACGGGAAGATATGGGATGGTGCTATTATTTACGTTCGACACCATACGGAACATTAAGGGGGTCTTAACCCAGTAATAACTGGATTATGGAGGTCAGGTAGGCAGTCGTTCCATGTAAAAAACAGATATTCAACGGTATCCGGTTAGACTGAAAACCGATTCCAACATAGTTGAAAAAAGGCTAAGCAGAGATGATGATGAGTCTAATAACACACTATAATAATGTCCATCCAAGATTACTAGAAGACGGAGTGTAAAAGAAGTGCTTTTAAATGATCCAGGCAATATACCTCCTCCAATGGCACACTTTGATATCGCTAGTATTGATATCAGCCTGACCTTCAAAGTTTTAAGAAAATGCCTATCTCTTCCGATACTTAAAACATAAATCATAATACGCCAATAAAACGATTATATGCAATAATCATGTTGACAATCGTTGGTCATGCCATCATGACATCATCTGCTTATTCTTTATCTGTTCCAGGACTGACACTAATCACCGGTATACCAGAGGATATGAGGTACGTTTTTTTTTTTTGGCTCGTGGAAAATCATCATATAACCCCTCCCGCTCTTAGGCAGAGCGAAAGGGTGTGTCAGACTCCTAGCCCTTCATGTCGAGGCCGCGGTATCTCTTGCGAACAACCCGCAGATTAATTAAGAGTTATAAAAGGATCACCGAAAAATTCGAACCCATGTGACATCTACCTACCCACACTGGGCACGCGTGGTGAATTATAGCCCATCCCTTTCCTAGAGGGACATTATACTTAGGCTGATGATGTTGAAAAAGTTAACGGAAGAAGACCCATGAACCCATGTACTATTGTTAATTAGCAACAAGCCCCTCTGAAGTACTCATCATCATCATTTCAACCCGAAATCACGCTCTGTTGCTTTCTTCTGCAACTCTTCTCCGTTCTGTACGTCTCTTATCCATCCGTTTCCCGCGATCCTGCCGTGGCCAGCCCTAGTTTCTTAGGTCCTGGTTCCTGGTTTTTGATGAACTACTACTATTATTGTGCAATTTATTCTTATTGATAAAATCGTAATCTCTCATTATTTTCAATTATGAGTAAGTAACATACGTCCGGACGATATGTTGTCATCTTCCAAAGAAAGTATTACGCTGTTATTTTTGAGCATACGAGACTATTAGCATGTAGCATGTTCAATTGTTTTGAGACATTGTAAAAATGTCGTAAAAGTATGTAGGAACATGGCCCTTATCAGCGGTATTAATTGGATCCATGATCTCAATTACTAAGTTGTACATTGTAGGTAGGCGTGGATTGTCGGGCGAAGAAAATAGGGACACTAGTTCACTAGCACAAAATCACTTTTATTCCTTTTAAAATATTCACCAAGTAATAACCGATAAAATAAAATAACAAAATAGATATAGCACAAGTAAGACACTCCACCGAGCGCGTAGCACGCCTGTGCGATCTCGACCGAATCTCAAACCATACTGCCTGTAAGTCGTCGCCCCACCGCCCGCTAGCGCTCGGTGTTGTGTCAGAGTGTCGTGTGATCGGATGTGACGTAGCTGACATAGATAAGTCATGTTCACGACACTCTTAAACTAACAGCGACATCTATTAAATCTAACTAAAACTAATTTTAATATTAAAGCGCCGTCACGGCCAGACTGACATTCGCACGTCCTCGTGCGTCTCCATTCTCTTAAGTCACCGGTTGCCCATCGTTCTTTATAGAGAATAAAACTGGTAGATACATTACTCTGTACGCTCGTCCTATCCTGACATGATGACATTTAGGGACGCACACACGTAAAGCGATTACGTTTGACCTCCTGCAAACTAATACTGGCTGAGGCGTCCCTTCGGCCAGCCATCATCTCCTATGATGACGTGGCCCGGACAACCTAGCCCTCGACTAGTCATAATCTCATATGACGACACCTAACTCAGAGAGCGACAGCGTCCCTTCGACCAGTCATCATCTCATATGACAACATGGACCGGACAACTGGCTCTTTTCCTGTCATCTCGTATGACTACACGTAACTCAAAGAGTGACAGCGTCCCTTCGACCAGTCATCATCTCATATGACAACATGGACCGGACAACTGGCTCTTTTCCTGTCATCTCATATGACTACACTTCAATTGATCTCACAGCCTCTCAGACTAGACGATCAGTGCAATAATATGATCCGGAACATCGGCCTATCTAAGCCAGTCCCTTAGATCACACTACTACACACACCCTACTATATGATCCGGAACATCGGCCTGCATAAGCCAGTTCCTTAGATCATACAACTACACACACCCTACTATATGACCCGGAACATCGGCCTGAATAAGCCAGTTCCTTAGATCACGCTAAACACACCCTAGGACGTCGACTCACATGAGCCAGCCCCTAAAATTTCCCTCACTCAGTTAAGTTAATCTCGCAGAATGTAGCAATGTTACCTTTAATTAAGTTTCTTCACTCTCGGAGGCCGCGAGGGTTCCAGAGCTAGCGGTCAACGTACGTGAACCACACATCGACAAGGTATCACTAAGCTGTCATCACCAGATGATACCCACTCCACTCCCCGATCGTAGACCGCCGTCTCGGCCTCCTTCTCATTATTATTAAGTAACGCGGTAGCTATCGCTACCAGACCGACTTGACCCCCGGGTACTAAACGCAGATTTTCGTGTGCATATTTTTACGTTCGATTAGGCCCATCAATATTTTTTAAGTCATACTAATCAATTTCTACAACCTTGGTAATTAATAATGGACCTTTGAATTTTCTGTGAAACTTTATCTGATTGCGCTCGTTATTTCTTATAAAAACATACTCGCCTACAGAGAATGGCTTCAACATTGATGAGGCTAAGTATCTGCGAGTCACACTTGACTACATTATTATCTCAGTTACCCGTGAGATATACAAGTTCGTTACATTTTAATTTAATTTTTTTTTTTAAATTGGGACAAGCCCTAGACCTATCATAGCTACACGCCTCTAATCCGCGAAAGGCTAAGCTGTGGTACACCACTACTTTCACTGGGTAGGTACAAGCCCGCCACACCACTCTTAAACCACTGCAACTCCTGCAAGCCAGAATCAACAGCGGCGACCACAAGAAAAGCGCCGAGACAATGAAGCCCGACGAAGTCCCAAAGAAACGATCCAACTGTCTTGGATCCCGCAACGAAACCAATCAGAAAAGAATAGCTGGGGAGCAGGAGAAACAACTTCCTCCCCCCTACATATCAGCAGAAGACAGAACAGAACAAGGCTAACAGGCACACAGGGACGTGTACAACCGGGACAAGCCCAGCACCACGGGGATTACTGTCATCAATACCACTGCGTCCCAAGTTGTGAGCCGTTATACCTGACTCCAACAATAGGCACGACAAAAATGCTTGAACGCACGGAAACCCGTTTTAGTTTCTACAAGGATCGCACAGCAAACAACTCAGGAAGTAACCCGTACATCATCCAACACAACCTTACATTCACTCCGCCAAAGACCACACTCGCATAAAATATGATGTGCCTGATTGTTCATTTTCGCAGCCAGATGCAGAACATTGACAAAAAGGTGCGGCAACAAGCCTGAAGGAAAACAATTTACTACCAATTTGCCCGCGAGAAATTGGGCAACACAGCGATCTAACGCCAGCCACGTCCTGGCCAGCCGCCCACGAGCAGAGGGAAAGAACTGGTGGAGGCGCCGGCCCTTGACAGAACTATCTCACCCACACTGCCACTCAGACAAAAGCTCCTCCCAGACGCCAGTCTGTGGTACCAGTAATCCAGCCATTTCAGCACGGTCACGCTGCATCAACAAGTCTGCGGCCGCGGCCCCTCGCGCGCAGCAGCACATTGAACCACGGCGCCGCACCTCAAGATCGACCGGAAGCACCCCTGCCAGTACCGGCAAGGCTTCAGTACCAACCGTCCTACACGCTCCACACAAGAAAATCAAGGCAAACCGCTGGCTTTGAAGTAATTTACGTCGTACCGCTCCTATGGTGGCCCTATCGGCCCACACTGGTGCCCCGTAGCACACACATCCCAAGCAAGCAGCCTCATAGATATTTCCTAGAGTTAAAAATGACAAACCCCACGCAGACCTGGACACTCTCGTTAAGGCATAAAAGCCCCCTTAGCTTTTTCAGCGACGGCCTCCATGTGTTCTATGAATGAAAAACTCCTCCCCAAGACAAACCCAAGGCAGCACTCGGTCCGCTTCCCTTTAACGGGAACGCTATTAAACCCAATACTAGGCCATGATTTAAGATTACCTTTGAAAAGAAGTTGACAAGTTTCGTGCGGTGAAGGTCAGACGGTTACGATCACCCCACCGGGATATTCAATTTAGGCAAGTGTCAGCCAAACTTTCGAGTCCAGCCCGAGCACTTGACTGCACGAGCTGCAGGCCGTCGTCCGCGCAACCGGTTTACGTACAGCCGCATGGAAGTGGAATCGCGAGGAAGTCACGAAAGCCTACACTCCATACATACGGACCCACAACCGAACCCTGAGGACATCCCATGGTAAAGGACCCCGACATAGAATGATGTCAGAGTTCGTTATTGTACCTGGTAGCCGACTAGCCAAGTTGGAAGTCACCAATAAACAGGCGGAACCACTACCAAAAAGAAAAGGAACGAACTCACCCGGTGGTAGTAATGGTGCCGGTTGCCAGCCCTCACTCACACAGGTAGACCTCCCTGTCAGCCGGTTTCTCGTTGCCTCCTTTGTGGTCGGACACGCTGGTGCAACGTGCTTTTGTTGACCACAAAGGTAACAAGTGACAGGGCGCGGATGCACTTGCATCTCCATAGGCTGCTCAGCTGTCTTCGTAGTTGCCTTAGCAACAGGCTCTTTGCGGCGTTTGCGAGAGTCCATGGCTCGATGAACTGATATACCACAATGATAACAGTTTGAGTAAGACGTGGTTCATTGTAGCGACTTCTTTACACTTCACCTCACCTCACTTCACTTCCCTTCACTTCTCTTACTTCCCTTCACTGCATTTCACTGTATTTCACAACATATAACCACATACCACTACATTTCACTACACGTCACTGACAAAATACCTTGGAGAACCCGTAGCAACTGAGATCTGGTAGATACGTTACAAGAATGCAGCTCTCGTCGTATCATACCATCCTTTTGGCATAGCACCGAAGTTACAAACTCCGTGATGACGTCTTGGAATCGAGTTGGAATCCTAATAGTCCTGCGGTAACATAGGTTTTTCAAATTGTGCAAAAAGCAATTATTCCTTTATTTGCCTCCAGGGTAACTGTGAAGTTTGTAATTCGATGCCCGTTATCTCAGAGCATGTGCAAGCACTCGCAAAAGTTCTGCACCATTTAGGTTCCTGCTATTTACTACTATTTCCGTTATCCTGCACCAACCTTTTATGACCGCATCAGTAGCATCAGGATCAAACCGTATCAATCGCGCAGTTGCGTTGAAATTTGACGTTTGCAGTTGAACGGTTGCCAGGAGTCGTGATAACAAAGTCTCCATATCTCGCAATAGGTAAGGCGTTGGCGGGGTACTACACTGTGTCCGTTATTTTCTTCAGGTCTTTGCCCTTCGAATCCCACTTCTGATGTAGGAACATGGCCCTTATCAGCGGTATTAATTGGATCCATGATCTCAATTACTAAGTTGTACATTGTAGGTAGGCGTGGATTGTCGGGCGAAGAAAATAGGGACACTAGTTCACTAGCACAAAATCACTTTTATTCCTTTTAAAATATTCACCAAGTAATAACCGATAAAATAAAATAACAAAATAGATATAGCACAAGTAAGACACTCCACCGAGCGCGTAGCACGCCTGTGCGATCTCGACCGAATCTCAAACCATACTGCCTGTAAGTCGTCGCCCCACCGCCCGCTAGCGCTCGGTGTTGTGTCAGAGTGTCGTGTGATCGGATGTGACGTAGCTGACATAGATAAGTCATGTTCACGACACTCTTAAACTAACAGCGACATCTATTAAATCTAACTAAAACTAATTTTAATATTAAAGCGCCGTCAAGTATTTATTAAATTGCAATGTTTGTATGTTTATTTAAGTAAATAAGTACAACTGAATTTTGAATGATCGACTGCATAAAGTATAGCGACGCGAGGTAAGCAAAGTGACGTCATTCTAAATCTAAATAGTGGACTTCGAAATATGGCGTACCAGTTACTTTTCATGCATTTCATGATATTCGTATCGAATGAGGTTTGCTGAGAAAATACGAAAAAAATTATGTCACACAAGACTTATTTTTTTTAATGTTTTTTATTCTGTAAGCTTGTTTACTATCTCATCTCGATCCGAAGTGATGTCAATACAGTGCTTATAAAGCTTTCTAGTATGAAGTTGCAGAGAATGAATATGAATAGATTAGATCACAGTCATCACCATAAAAGTACCAAGTTGGGGCTTGTCAAAATAGTATCAACAATAAAAAATAGGGCAATATAACTCAGACCTAAACCAGACATTTCAGTACAATCCAGTTCCACCAGTAAGTCGTTTTGGTTCAGCGACCGAATTCTAGTAATTCTAGAAACTGACGAGGTAATGTATTATTTAGTTATATGTCAACCTGTGACTGCAAACAGTCACCGTCAACTGTTTACTTGTGGAGGGAAGCGTGTGTAGTACGAAGGTATTAATTAATGAAACCAACTCTGTGTTGGTGGTGGGTTAAGTTAATAACTGATGACGCGATTTGGTTGCGTTGGTAGGCCTTCCACTCGCCCGCCGGGGCTGCGGGCCGCGGCCTCGACATGAAGGGCTAAGAAGGAACATGGGTACCGTGGTTTTTAGTCAGTCGAAGTCTGACACTCCCTTTCGCTCTGCCCAAGGGCGGGAGGGGTTATTTGATGATGTTGACCAGCCAAAAAATAAAAAAAATGGCCCCCAGTCGGTCGACCGATGATCTGGTGAAGGTTTCGGGGTTCTGCTGGATGAGAGACACATGGGACCAGTCAATGTGGCGACACTTGGGGAGGCCTATGTCCAGCAGTGAATGTGTTTCAGCTGAAATTATGATGACACAATAATATGATGATATCCACTGCCCAGGTTTATACTGACTTCGTATGGATAAAGTTCTGTTCAAGCTTTGTGGCGGCTTTGAAGTTAGCTACGAGTTGCGGTCTGCTCACGGTTCAGACTTTCTGGCGGCTCCGAATATCTAGGTCAGGTAAAAGCAGGGTTTAACTACTCTTGGAAGCTTTTTGAGAAGAGGCCAATGCAATATGTGTAGGAACAATAATAACCAAATTAAGAATTAAAAAGAATCAAATTAATAACATTCATGAAAAATTACCTTGTGAAGGTTGCGGGGATCTTTTGTCCAGCAGTGGACGTCTTTTGACTGGAATGATGATTAAAAATGACACTTATGGCTATCAAGTTAAGGTACTCACAAACATCGCTACCAGTTCATAACATGCCCCCCACAGACCCCCGCTGGGAGGGGAACACAACGCATAAATCTTGGCCGCAGCTCTTTCGTTGCTTCCGGGGAAACCATGTTCGCGCCCTAGCACCTCCCACGTTCGGTGAAATAACAATACTTTAACATTTAATTAAAATATTATGAAGCTTCCTTGATCTGTAAATAATAAGGACTTTGTTGGTTTTAAATTGGCTGGAGTGTTTATTTATGTACATAGAAAACAGTTTAAAGAAAAATGTTGAGGTAGTTGGCCGTTGGTCCAGTGGTCGCAAGCGCGACTGCTAAACAGGTAGATACTGGGCTCGATGCCCGGGACGGGTAAATTGTTATTGGGTTTTCTCATCAACGAATTTCTCAGTAGCAACCACGTAGCTTAGAGTTAAGTGCGGTTGATGGCAATAGGCTCGCCCCCATTTACATAAGATTTAATCATAACTGGCAACACGTGGGTGTTTTAATAGTTACTCCTCGGCGTTAGCTTTCAGTGATTACAGGAATGACGCTATCTAATATTTATAAAAATTAAATGAAAAAAGGACGACCTTATTTTTAGCCAAGAGCCAAGCTATCAAAGTTATTTATATCCATATTCTGAGTATCGACGAACTAAAAATAGCTCGCAAAGTAACGATATTTCTTAACACGAGAGAAACTCGAGGGTAATATTGTAGTTTAAGCTCACTAGAAAATGTTTTAAACTAAGTTTATCAGGAACGCGAATATATTATATTGATTAACTAGTTAAGTAACAGGGTTAAAGTCTCGGTTAGATTACACTAAGAGAGGATTAAAATTTTAATAATATTTTCACAAAGTTTGTGCTGTTAAAGTTAGAAGCGAAAGGAGACTTTGATAAAAATAAAGGAGTGAACAAAATTAGGTCAGTTTAAAGTTGATTAGTACAGGTCACACAGAAAAAAAGCCATTTAATGTAAATTCAAGACCACAAGTTATGCAGTATAATATGTATAATGCAGTTAAATTACTCTTACAGGATTACATTAACTTAGCGATGCGATGCTAAATCGTCCTTCCTCAAGAAAATCGCTACATAATTTTGTTAGAATTGTCACCGTAATAACAGTTTCACTTCGATAGATTATAATTTACTGAAAAATAATACGTTAAATTGTAAACAGTGTCTTACGGTTCACAAACTTTTGACAGTTTAAAATATCACGAGACAGATTATAATCAATCGGTATTTACTATTTTACGGTGACATCCGTATTTGCTCGCGACTGTACAAGCAATTGATTCAGTAATCCCCTGCCATTCGACTCTTCACTGAAGAGCACTAGAGTTGGATTACATACATTTGCTCAACTGATCGACTGGGTCTCCTCTTGATAACTGAAGCGACATGTTGATTACGAAGAGGTATGGCTACTTATGGTAACTAGCGGTTCTTTTAATGATGTAGTTTTCAAAATCTGGTTTCAAATTTTTCAAGAAAATCTAGTAGCAGTAGTGGTGTGTCTGTCGGACTGCCAAGGCATAGGTCTCGCGTTCGAACTGTTAGGACACGACTTAACAATCCCTTTTTAAAAAAACGAATTTAAAACGTTAAATGATTATATTCATTATTATTACAATTGGAAGGGAAATTTGGTCAATACTTTGACATGCGACCTTTCCGGTAGGAGTCTCAACCCGAACTGAGCTCTAGTCCCTGACCAATACACTAGGTCTTAACCGTTATGATGACAAAGGGCTTATTAGGCACTAAAGGGTGCATTCTAGGGATGTAACAACCCCCCGTTTAAGAGGAACTTTACGGTTTTCATGGAAAGTTACGAGTTAATTCTTAACCTTGGAAGAGGAATTGTTTCAGGCTCCGGATCGTTATCTAAGTTGTTATCATTCTGTGAGTCAGGCTTTCTTTTGCAGTCAAAATATTTCCCAAACTTCTTACAAAGTTTATAACTAATAAAGATTAAAATTAAAATGATTACAAGGTAAGTTAAAAGTGGATAATGAGAACTATATTCAATTAAGTTCGGGCTAGGATTATTTATAATTTTATCAACATCTGACAATATTTGATTATTGATAACGTTAGGTAGTTTGTCTAAGTCTATATTTGACAATTTAGAAAATAACAAATTGGGTTTTGATATATTAAACTTTTCTAGATTACAACAGGCTTCATTAATTAAATTAAAATCGGAAACTATATTTTTAACATTTATGACAATATTGTTTCTACCAAACAGTTGTTTGTTTCTACAATAAGCAGTACAATTAGGTGCAATATTAAGTATACCAGTACCTAATATTTTCAACTCTATTAAATCAGATTTACACTGGATAGAAAGTTTAGTCGGTTCAGATTGGACAAATATCCATCTGTTACCTTGCAATTCTTACCAAATATCTATCTGACCATACATTAATTTAGTTTGACAGTATTTAGGTATTTTCGTAACAATTTTTGTTAGTATGTCGGTTTCACAGGTTGGTGTTTCTGGAATTGAGAGTGTGTTAACATCATCACAAATATAAACTCTATTTACGGGTTCAACACATGATTTTAAGTTACTTATACAGGTATATGTTAGTTTATCTTTACTAATGCCAATATAATTACAAGATGCTACAATCATAGCATAGGAGTTTGGCTTATCTATGTTGTGCGGTATGGGTACCGAAATAGCCTTAAACAGATCTAACTCAAAAGAGTGTACAAGAGGAACTTTAATTACAAAGATTAACTTATTGTTTGCAAAATAACAAGACAATTTTAATATATTGATTAAAGCATGAATATTATCTAAATCTAAGTCTAAAGGCAATTTTTCATAATTAGGTAATTTTCTAACATTATCTACTAGCTCATTATACAACTGTTTAGGTGTCATAACTGACGGATGTAGAGTATTAGTTTTAGCGAATAGCATTGCATTTACAAGGTCGTCTAATCTAAATGACAAGGTAAGTAGGCAAGATGACAGTTCAGTATAGACATCGTTCATTTTTGATTTAATATATAGCTTATCAGAAATAATAGACAGGTTACTAAAAGTGCTAGATAGATTAATAATAGCGTCATTCAAACGGATTTCGTTTGTGTTTAGAGTTTTAAGAGTTTCGTTATAACGGGAAAGAGCCGTGCTCGTTACAATTATGTTATCCTTCAAAATAGACGCACGCAATCTTAATATTATTACTATTTAGGGTTTGAATAGCGTTATTATATCTTATAGCATCGTCTTCATCCATTGTGCCAATGACTTGTTTGAAAAGAGAGCCAACTCCTGCTAACCAAGCGGATCTCTTTTCACGCCCAGATGTTAAATGAGATAAGGTACTGTAGTCCTTTTGAATATCAATAAGTCGCAAGGCCAGAGGGTGTAGTATATTTTTGCATTCGGATTCCTTAAGTACTGTATTTTCTTGACACAAAAGTGTGGAACTTCTTAAAACATTATTTACGTAGTCCATGTGGGGTTTTATGTATGCAATATCTATGGGTACAAGCAAATGAATATTATCCCTGGTCTGTTTCATGATTCCTATCGGGTCGAAGTATATGCCAGGGCTTTCAGAAACTTGTTCGACGATATCAGATGTTGCAAGGGACAGGAATGTAGATATTCTGAAATATATACATAGGACAAAATATTTAACTAATGCTATATTTTTTTTATAGTTAAGTTAAAACTAAGTTTAAAGATACTAGGTTATAATACTAGGTTAAAAACTAAATGTTAGTTGTTTCTGCCAACTTTAATTCGTCATAGTGATACTTAACGTGGCGGCGATTAACGAGAAGGGTCAACGTATTGTTGCCATTAATTTTTATCACTTTATATGGGCCCTTCCAGATAGGCAACAGGGCTTTATTTTGCCGCGGGTGGTGTTTGATATACACCATATCGCCTGTTTTATATTTCATAGGTCTGGTTTTTCTATCGTAATAGTCTTTTGATGTAATTTTAGATTTAAGAATGTTTTCTACAGCTTTCTCTCTGGAGAGTTTCATTCTTTGTTGGAGTATACGGACATAACTAGGGTATGTAGGTTCTAGTGCTGTATCATAGACAGAAGTGGGTATAAATGGTTTGCAACCGAATAATAATTCGTATGGTGTATAATTTGTGGTGCAATGGATTGTGGTGTTATAGGTTAACATTGCCGTGTAAACATATCTCGGCCAGTCATTTTGGTTGTCATCGACGAAAGATTTTAAATATTCTTTTAGAGTCGCATGACTTCTTTCCAAAGCACCTTGAGTGTGTGGATGATAGGGGCTGGACCATACCTGTTTGATTTTCAAAAAGTTACAAGTTTGTTTAAACAGATCAGCTGTGAAATTGGTTCCTTGATCTGTGAGAATAGTCTTAGGGATACCAAATTGGGATATGAAATGGATTAAACACTCAGCGGTTTCTTCTGCTGTAGCACTTCGGATAGGATAGCCAGCAGAGAATTTCGTGAGGTCATCCTGAATTGTTAAAATGAACCTGAGCTTGGCCGTGCCTGATTCGGGCAACGGTCCGACAATGTCAAGTGACACGCGTTCAAAGGGTTGCGTAGATGTAGTTGTGATCTGCATGGGAGCTCGATTGGTTCTACGCAATGCTTTATTGGTTTGGCATTGATCACACTTTCGGACATAGTTTTCGACATCTCTGCGCATATTGCGCCAATAATATTTCTCCTGGATTCTACTTAACATTCTATTTGAGCCCAAATGACCTGATATGGGAATATCGTGGTTCTCTTTTAGGATTTTAGTAATTTCCGTTGGAGAAGGGTAAATAATGGTATTTTTGAAAATATGAGTTACGATTGAAGTAGAGTGAAAAAGGTATGTAATTATATTATGAATTTTCATAAAACTATGCGAGTCGAATGGATTACGGAAGTCCGTCGTAGCGAATTCGGTTGTGTTTTTATTAATTAATTCAAGTTTTAGATTTTTAAGGCTCTTAAAAATATCTTCATAGTTACACTGATCAAAATGATAAACTTTTACGAAAAGTAAGTAGAATTTAACATTATTATTTTCGAAAGAGAGAAAGGAATGTAATGTTCTTTCTTCTTTCAGGATATCTTTCGGTTCCGGAAGATTATCGATGACTTCCGAAATATAGTGATTTGACTCGTCGAGGTCGATGGAAGTCGGTATAATAATAGTTTTTATTTTTGTTTTTAATAAGTTTTCACTATGTTCATGAATTTTAGTATCAAATTGATTTAATTTGCTGTTTATTTCTTTCAGGCATTTAGTATAAGTGTCGTCGTCATTTTGGACTTCAGGTGGAGTTGGGATGTCAAAATCTTCGGGGAGTTCGAGGTCATCGGGTAACTCAACGTTTTCAGGTAAGTCTAAAAAGTCAGGTAAGTCGGGAATTTCAGGTATTCCGGGACTTTCAGGATCAGCGGGAAGGATTTCCGGCTGTGGAGGTAGAGGTGGAATACTCACTGGTGGTACTTTGTCGGTAAGTACGTGAGCAGTGTTTGGTAAGCTAATGGATTTTACAGGGTAGCGGGAAAGAGCATCAGCGTTGCTGTTGATCTTGCCCTTTTTATATTCGATCTCATAGTCGAATTCCTCGAGTCTTAATCTCCATCTTACTAGTTTGGAGCCTGGTTCTTTACAATTGAATAGCCACCTAAGTGGTCTATGATCAGTTAAAATTTTAAATTTGTGGCCATAAAGATATGGGCGAAATATTTTTGTTCCAAAAATAATTGCCAGACATTCTTTTTCAGTTACGCTGTAATTAGTTTCAGCTTTATTTAATGTGCGTGAGGCAAACGCGATAGGGCGGTCTTTCCCTACCTCGCCTTGAGAAAGTATTGCTGAAATAGCGTAATTCGACGCATCACACGTCAAGATGAAAGGTTTAGTAAAATCGGGGTATATTAAGACGGGTTCTGAAGTTAAATTATTTTTTAACTTTTCAAAAGCAAGTTGTTGACTATTAGTCCAGTCAAACGGTATATCCTTTTTTAACAAGGATGTAAGAGGTTTCGCTAGCTTAGAAAAATCGTGCAGGAAGCGACGATAATAGGACACCAACCCTAAGAATGATTTTACGTCTTTAGCGCATTTTGGGACAGGGAATTCGCTTACAGCTTTTATTTTCTCGGGGTTAGGTTTTAAGCCTGCTTCACTAATAGTATGGCCAAGATAAGTAACTTCTTTGCGGAGAAACTCACACTTGTCCGGTTGCAGTTTGAGGTTGAATTTCCTCAGTCTGTCAAATGTGTAGGATAATTTCTGGACATGGGATGTAAGGTCGTAGGAATATATAACAATATCATCTAGGTACACATAGCAGTGTATACCTTGCAGCCCTGAAAGGACTGTGTTCATAAGTCTCTGAAAGGTTGCAGGGGCATTTTTGAGGCCAAATGGCATTCTAATAAATTCGTAGTGACCTTCGGGTACACTGAAAGCAGTTTTAGGGACATCTTCGTCTGAAATTTCTATCTGATGGAAACCTGACGCTAAATCGAGAGTTGTAAAGTATTTGCTATTACCAAGCTGGTCTAGGATTTCATTAATTTGGGGAATTGGATAGCTCTCTCCAATAGTTATGTCATTGAGCTTCCGATAGTCAATCACTATACGCCATTTTCTTTTTCCTGATGCATCCACCTTTTTGGGCACTATCCAAATGGGAGATGACCATGGGGAGGTAGATGGTTTAATGATATTTTGTTCCAGCATCTTACTGATCTGGGTTCTGACCTCATCTTTATGAACCTCTGGAAATCTATAAGATTTTACATTTATAGGTTGCGAGGAACTTGTTTTGATCTCGTGCTTGATCGCACTGGTTGAAGTAAGTTCGTCGTCGGGAAGGTGGAATATATCTGCATATTGACTGCAGATGTCATAAAGGACTTCAGATTCTTCTGAGTTTAAATGGGAGGTTCGTAACTGTTTAAGGACCTCGTTTGTTCTCTCATAACAATTTGCGTTAGGTTGAGATAGGCATATTTCATTTTTAGTCATAGGTATTAAGGTCAAAGATAGGTTAGGATCTATTGAAATAGGGTTTTCAGATACATTGAGGATAGATACATTTATTCGATTATTACTTTTTACTTTCACTATTGAGTTAGCAACTAGCAATTTGTCACAAATATGTTGGTCCAAAATTATACCCTCTTTAACTTCTGGGTTTTGGACTAAACATTCTATGATGTTTTCGGTTCGTGGTTCAATAGTGTAAGATGGATGATTGAATGATAATTTTATATGATGGTGTGCGATTTCCAGCATACCAGAATCGTAATTTATTCGGCAGCCATTTTTAACGAATAGGTCATTACCTATAATACCATCATAAGGAAAGCCTAGGTTATCAAATATATGAAATTTGTGTGATACTATGTATCCAGGGGATAGACTTAGGTCTAAAGTAAGGTTACCGTGACTCGTAATCGGGTCTTTTGAGTCTATACCTTTTATTCTGACAACATCAACTCTTGTTTCAGGAGGTTTGGTAAGACATGATTTCTTTATGATACACAAGGATGCTCCAGTGTCTATCAGAAGGGTAAGTGGTTTCTCGCTGACAGACGACTGGGCGACGACATAAGGTAAGTATGTTTTTAAGTTAGTATTTACTTCATACACTTTGTAATCATCACTGTTTTCTTTTTCAGCAATGCACATGGATTGAAGAGGATTGGAGATGTCTTCTGTTTGGGGCTGGTTACCCTGTCGCGTGACATTATGAGAGCTGCCAGTTTGGGGCTGGTTACCCTGTCGTATAGCTCTAGAGGATTGATGGTGATTAGACATAGGATTAGCGGCATCGTCTTTTAAAGTCCGTCTCGTGCGACACCCTGTCGAGACGTTTAGTAATTTAAAGTGTTCTGATCAGATTCTAGAATATTTGTAATGGAGTCTTCTTCATAATTCACAAAGTTTACATGAGGATTTTTGGGCTTAGAAGAATGTTGTTGCGCGGGGTAATTGAATTTATTGTTGTATTTTTTATTATTAAATTCGCGCAATTTACATTCGGCTAAGGTATGACCCTCCTTCTTACAGTATCTGCACACTGACGAATCCCTAGAGGAAGAAGGTTGATTGTTATTATTAGGTGGAAGTGGCTTAGGTGGAGGTCTATTATTTTCTTTCCTAAAACTAACATTCTGTTGGAATGTGTGTTGTTGAATTTTTTCTTCAGAGATCGCATAGTTGACGGCTTCGTTCAGGTTTTTTGGATCTCTACATCTTACAATGTTAGCTATGCGAGGGTGTAACCCTATATTAAATGTATGCAGGGCTAGATCCTCCATCGCGGCCACTCTTCCAACAAGTTCACTTTTCTTTGTATTGGAAATAGTCACTTCTGTAAGTAGTTTGGACAGGCAAGTTTCGACTCGCAGATGAAATTGGCTAACCGTCTCCTGGTTAGTTTGATGACATTCTTGGAGCTCGGTGAGTAAATGGGCATAATGTTTTCTCTCACCGAATTGATTTTTTAGGAATTCTTTGAGAGATGACCAATTGTCAAAGTCTTTAATGGAGCACGCGCTTTGCGCTTTGCCATCTAGTTGGCTGATAATAAATTTAAGAATAATATTTTCTTGTGATGAAGAAGACAAAGATATTGCGTTATCGCAGTTTACAATAAAAGCATTTAGTTTATCTCGAGAGCCGTCAAATGGCTTGATAAATTTTAAAATAACGTTTAGGGGTATTTCCTCATCTCTCACCTCCTTGAGGTCTTTTTTAGATTCGGATTTGCTCATTTTGGCTCTGAGATAAAATACAAGTAGCTAGAATAACTATTATAAGGTCGCGATATAAAACTTTAGCCAACTGGTTCTTGACGGTTTATCAGTATTCTGAGTACTGAGTTACCGAATACGTGGGCGAAGGATGTTTAGACTACGGTCTGGACACAATGTTATCTACAAAATACAAAGTAACAGAACTATAAGGTAGCTTACTATTTTTTAACTATGGGAAATCTATAAATAGAATTAAAATCACTGAACTGACTCACAGAACACAGAAACACTTCATGTTGCGGAGACACGGAGGACGTCTGATCCTGGTCGGTGCTGGATACGAGCAGGTCCGTAGAATGCGCTTACAGCGCTCTGCCCAGTACCGCTGCACAGTAGACAGGTGACGACTTGGATGAACCTCGAAAAGGCCTTGGATTTGGCCTCTCGAGCTGGAGTTAGCCTTTCGAAGGCTACTGGATATGGCCTATTTCAGCCAAGGTTGGCCTCTCTTAGGCCGCAGATAGGTCGTCAAGGTCGTGGTGAGTTCGGGTCGTAGGATTTGGAGCACACAAGATACACTTGGCACAGAGACACTTTCACTGGATACACTTCGCGGGGCGTTCCACAGGATACTATATCCCTTTACCGCTGCCACCAGACACGACACGACTTAACAATCCCTTTTTAAAAAAACGAATTTAAAACGTTAAATGATTATATTCATTATTATTACAATTGGAAGGGAAATTTGGTCAATACTTTGACATGCGACCTTTCCGGTAGGAGTCTCAACCCGAACTGAGCTCTAGTCCCTGACCAATACACTAGGTCTTAACCGTTATGATGACAAAGGGCTTATTAGGCACTAAAGGGTGCATTCTAGGGATGTAACAGAACCTCTCACACACCTCTGAACTTTCGGATTTGTGTGCGTATTGTATAATTATCACTTGCTTCGGTTCGGTGAAGGAAAACATCGTGAGCAGACCAGCATGCAGCTGAGAGATATTTCTCGACTACATGTTATGCAAAGTCAGAATCCCAATTTTGTAATAATAGTAAACGGTGATACCCACAGACACGGTTACTTTGAAAATGTGTTGTCTAGCAACAACCATTGCAGCGTATCTAGGCTCTGTTACAGTTCTAGGAATCAATACTTAGGAATAAACATACCCCGACGGGGCTGCGGGCCCCGTCGGGGTATGTTTGCTGCTGGCTGCGGGTTGTTCGTAAGAGATACCGCGGCCTCGACATGAAGGACTAAGAAGGAGCATGGGTGGTTTTTAGTCAGTAGAAGTAGTCATACTTCTACTGACTCCCTTTCGCTCTGCCCAAGAGCAGGAGGGGTTATTTGATGATTTTCCACCCGCCAAAAAAAAAAAAGGAATAAACATACAATAAAACAATGTACTCTGTTACATGCTAGATAGAGCTCATCAAAGCTCGACCGCCAACGAGAGAAATAGTTGCAGTTGAAGTGGCTCCTTTAATGACTACTAATGTTAACCCTAGAAAGATAACCTACGTCGCAGAGGCGCCTGCGCGGGAAACATATTACTGTAGTTTTTTATCCGACGCGTGTATTTGTTTGTCCTTCTGAGCCAACTCAGTCGTCGGTTAGCCCTTTCATGGGATAGCTGTTTCCATGCTGTAAGTTCTATAGTTTTGTTTATATGACGAGTCTCACGAGGCGTATGGTTATCTTTTGTGAAACATTTAAGAATTAATTAATTTGAAATATTTTTTTTTGATGACAGATTTTTCTTTTATACTTATTATATTGTAGTCATAATAGCTTGTAAGAAATAACTCAATTTTTTTAGATGATTATAAGTGTTTTTGTTCCTGAAGCATAAGGCTGTTGATTTATGTTAGAGGTCTACTCATTTGGTTTTAAATTATTTTAAATAAACAAATTAAATAAAAATGTATTTAAAATTGATAGTTTATATTATACCTTTTAACACAATACCATAAATCATAAATATTTTTTATTAAATCATTTAAAAAACACGTATTATAAAAGGGTGCGCCTCTGAAGCGTATGGTTATCTTTAACGTATGCCGTGGTATGGTTATCTTTCTAGGGTTAAGTACGATTCAAACCAAAGATATAATTTTGATGACTGCCTCGCAAGCGCCACTGCTGAGTATGATGCCCTGAGTGCGATTCCTGGTTCGGAAAAAGTGTTATTGGGTTTTTTCATCACGAATTTCTCACTAGCCGCCACGGAGTCTAATTTCGTGCTCGATTGGTAGCAATAAGCTCGCCCCCTGTTACATGGGATGTAAACATAACTGGCGAAATGTGGGTGTACTATTTAGGTACACCTCTGCCTAACCCTTCGATTACAGGCGTGATGATTTATGATGATGTTAAGCTATGTCATATTTAATGTCTAGTTACTAAAACCTTGTCAAATAAGCAGCTTATCATAAAAAAGTCAAGTGAAACAATAATTGTCTACCAAAGTACTCACTTCAAAGTCTTGAAAACATTTGTCTCGTCCTGACGCAATAGAACAATCATTGCTATCGCCATTATTTTCTCTTATCATTGTCTGCGAGTATCGACTAGCGAACTTCGATGGTCCATTTCATTGATAGTGATGTTAAAGTGTCGATACATTTTATTTTCTTTTATCGATGATCGGGTTGTAGGTATCTTGTAGTACTAACATTCACAATGTATTTTAATGCGCAAAACTTCACTATTTACTAAACAGCGTAATATTAAAAGTAAGAACAAATAAAATTAACATCATATTTCTGCACTACTACAAAGACCAGCGTGCTCACTTTAATAAAACCCTTAGCATACGATCTGTATAGCAATTAATTACCTCGTAGAAACCAAATATTATAATTATGCGTAAATGTAAACACTATTTCTTATGTTTTATGTTATTTAAGTTAAGCCTATTGTCTAACTTAAACATTTTATGTACGCCATTTCTAAATGGCACAGCAGTCTTTTACAATAAAATATGTTACGCAATAAACACTGGTTTTTGTAGGATAAAAGAAATGAAAAAGGAATAACTTGTTGTAAATATATTAGGAGATTATTTTATAAGAAAGCACACACGAAAAGTATCTCAGAACAATCAAAGGTGACACAAGTACCTTAGAACGTACTACTTTTTAAATTCAAATTTACACCATAAACACATATACAGAAAGTTTGTATATCCAATACACCCTCATAAATTTTAATTTTAAATCATTAAAATATATCCAAATCAATAATCTTTAACACCTAAACCAGTAATGCACTTAAAGTGCTTTGCACTACATAATGGTTTAGTGAGAACGTCAGCTATCATTGATTCAGTGGGTACATGTCTCAGTTCGATGTCGTTGTTATCTCGGAGCACTTCCCTAATATAATGATGCCTTATATCAATGTGTTTACTGCGTGCGTGAAACATTGGGTCTTCAGCCAAACATATTGCTCCCTGATTGTCGGCATGAACAACTACTCGAGTGTACCTCACAATTCCTAACTCCCTCATAAGACTATTCAAATAAACTGCTTCTTTCATACATTCAGATAGACTTACATATTCAGCCTCACAAGTCGATGTAGCCACGCTACGTTGTTTCCTTGATTGCCATGATACACTTGCACCACCTAAAATAAAAGCATATCCAGAATATGATCGCCTATCTAACAAGCAATTAGCCCAATCAGCATCCGAAAAACCTTGAACACAATCACCAGTTCTCTTGTATACGAGACTGTGTCGCATTGTCCCTTTAAGGTAACGTAATATACGTTTCGCTGATTTCCAGTCGCATATTTCCGGTTTCGTTAACTTTTGGCTTAGTTTACTCACCGCATTTGCAATATCAGGCCTAGTTGCGTTGCTCAGATAATTTAGGCAACCTATTAGTTCCCGATAAGGCCATGTTTCATCCTTTTCTGTATCACAATTTTCTTCGGATTTCACTTTTGAATTAATTTCCATAGGAGTTGCACATTTATTACATTTTTCCATATTAAATTGTTCTAATAATCTTTTAATGTAATTTTCTTGTGACAATATAATGACATTGGCATTTCTTATAATGTCTATTCCTAAAATATATTTCGCCTGACCATAATCTTTCAAGTCAAACTCCTTCGACAACTCATTTTTGAAATCGATGATCAAACCTCTTTCTTGGCTTCCAACTAAAATATCGTCGACATATATTAATACAAATAAGATAGTATTTCCATTTTGCTTAAAATAAAGGCATGGTTCGTTCAGACTCTGCTTCAAGTTCATTTCAGTGAGTTTCTTGTTGAGCCTGAGATTCCACTGACGTCCAGCTTGCTTCAAACCATACAATGATTTCCGCAATAAGCATGAATCGCAACCATTATCCAATTTACTAAGCATGTCTTGCGCGTGCTTTCTAACGATAGGATCTTCTCCCTCACGATTCATAAGCTTCATTAAACTCTCTCTTAATAATTCAGGAACTTCCATGTAAATCTCTTCTTCCAATGAACCATTCAAGTAAGCGGTATTAATATCTAATTGGTGAATTTCCAAGTCCAATTCAACAGCGAGAGCCATTAATAATCTGACGGTGTCCAGTCTAGCTACAGGCGCAAAGGTTTTCTCGTAATCAACCCCATATCGCTGACTAAAACCCTGAGCCACAAGCCTAGCTTTCTTCTTAAAAGTCTTGTCGACATTCTGTTTAATCGTTAAAACGTAACGGCAACCAATTAAGTTTCTGTTTTTCGGTCTTCTAACAATATCCCATGTCTCTTTTTGAACTAGACTCCTAATTTCAGATAGTATAGCCTCCTCCCATTCTGTTTTATCTTCACATTTGAGAGCATTTTTCAAACTCATTTCAGCTGAACCAACAAAATCTGCAGTTTCATTTGAATCAATAAAATTTATTGGTTGTTCAACTTCGGTCATTCGATAGATTTTTCTTGGACGGCCTGCACTACCTGTGCGTAATAGTTTGGGTCTACCAGGAGCTCTTTTCATCATCCTTTCTTGATCAATATGTCCACGCGTTCCAAGCGTTCTTGATTCTTCTAGATGATGATCAATATTTGAAGAGTTTGTCTCTGCATTCTGTTCACATTCTCTCGATTCTACACAGTATTCTTGACATTCGCTCCAAATCTCATCGTCTACTTGTTCTATTTGATTATCATGTTCTTCCGGTGGAGTATACTTTAAAAATTCGATTTCAATTAACTCTTTATCCGTATTCTCTTTAACATTCGATAGTCCTAGCTCTTGCGTCGAGATCTCGTGACATAAATTATCATTTTCGTGAAATCTCACGTCTCTTGCAACCATAAATTGTCTTCGCTCTGGAATCCATACTCTATATCCTCTCGCATTCTTTGGATATCCAACAAAAATACCAGAAATTCCTCTTGCTGTGAATTTATCTTTATTTGGATCTTTATTTAAAATATGTACCTTAGTTCCAAATTTTCGAAGGTAATAAATCTTCACTGGTTTCTCTAGCCATCTTTCATAAGGAATATCACCATGTAGACTGCTTGTAGGACATCGATTCCTGATATAACACGCGGTATCCACTGCATCTGCCCAAAAACCTGCCGAAAGATCTGAACTTAGCAACATACACCTAGCCATTTCTACTAGAGTCCGGTTCATTCGTTCAGATATTCCATTTTGTTGTGGTGTCCGAGCAACTGTCAGTCTTCGCATTATTCCAGCTTGTTTTAAAAATTCGTCGAACTCAGCGTTACAATATTCACCTCCATTGTCGCTTTGAAGATACTTGATCTTTAATCCGGTTAGATTCTCAACTTGACTTTTGTATACCTTAAAAGCTTCTAAGGCTTTACATTTCGTACTTAGAAAATATATTTCACACCAACGTGTACAATCATCAATAAAAGTAATAAAATATTTCGCACCTCTTACAGACTCACATCTCATAGGACCTACAATATCAGAATGAATTATTTTAAGTTTTTCAGCGCAAGGACTCCCGGAATTAGAAAAAGGTAACGCAGTCATTTTTCCTTTAGCACATATATCACAATCAAGTAAGCTCTGTACTTTGGTTGTGTCAATTTTGAAACCCAATTTAGTTAAAAGTTTATCGACATCCTTACCATTTAAATGTCCTAAGCGTTCATGCCAACTACGTATGTCAACATTTGCATTACTTAAACTAAATGAATATTCAGATCTATTTAGACAATACAAGTTCCCTTTGCGATGAGCACTCAATTTAATATTACCCTCTTTGTCAATCACATTTGCTACATTATGTTTAAATGTGACATCACAACCATCGTTGGTTAACTTGGCTACAGATATTAAATTTGTTCTTAGGTTCGGAACATAAAGTGTATCACGTAATTCAATAGCGGTCTTTGAATGTATGTTACATGCCGACAACCATACAGTACCCTTACCTTTTATTTCAGTACTTACATGCGTAGCTAAATTTAGTTCTCCGGTAATAATAGTTAAAGTGTCCCTGAACATACTCGCATCATTACAAAGATGAGACGTGCACCCACTATCAAAAATCCAGTCATTTTTTTGTGCATTTACAGCATTACATACTTCTAAATCTGAAACATTAAAAGTAATTAGTGCTTCGTCCACGTCCTCATGATGTGTTGTTACAACATTTTTTAGTACCTTCTTTTTGTTCGGACACTCTGATGCCTTATGTCCTTGTTCGTGACATTTAAAACATTTATATTTAAATCCTTCTCCTCTGGTAGTTGAGTTAATTTTGTTTTCAACTTTTCCGCTTTTATTCCATTTCTTAAAACCTTTTTTCGCATATGTATGCATTACGCCTTCATTCTGAGATCTATTTATCTCTCTGGATTCGTGCTCTTCTAATATTTTAATCTTCAATGCCTCTGGCTTCGGCAAGTCGTCCCTTGATTCAATGGCACATCTAAAGCTTTCAAATTTTCCAGGTAAACTATATAACAACATTATAGACAGCAAGTCGTCGTTGATATGTATACTCATTTCTGCCAGTTTATCAACAGCGTCGAAAAAACTATTTAAATGATCTCGTACATCACCTGTTTCCGACATCTTGTGTAACATTAGCCGCTTTAGAAGTGTAGCCTTCTTAGCAGGTCCTTTCGAAGCATAAATCGACTCTAATTTCAGCCAAACTTCTCTGGAAGTGTTACAGCCCCTAATATGTCGAAGTTCAGAACCACACATCGACAAAATTAGATCCGCTTTGGCCTTTTCATCCTCTGCTTCCCAATTCTTAGCTTCTCCTATTTCTGACGGTTTCAGTACTTTACCACTAGTAAATTTCCATCCATCATTTTTAATTAGGATCGCCTGGACCTGGATTCTCCAGCTGTCATAATTTTCTTTGTTCAGGGGCTCGATCCTAAATAGACTGCTCATCGTCGCTCCTTTTTACACAAATAATTACTTTACTGGATAAAAAATAAAATTTACTCTCCTTACGTAACTCTTAAGATCTTTCACACGATCTTCGTTATTCTTATCCCTTTTTCGATCTCGTAGCTTTGAGTGACTGAATGTCTGGGCCCATAACCAATGTAGGATAAAAGAAATGAAAAAGGAATAACTTGTTGTAAATATATTAGGAGATTATTTTATAAGAAAGCACACACGAAAAGTATCTCAGAACAATCAAAGGTGACACAAGTACCTTAGAACGTACTACTTTTTAAATTCAAATTTACACCATAAACACATATACAGAAAGTTTGTATATCCAATAGTTTTTGTTAAACCAGTGGTTCGTAAAATAACAAATTGAAATAAATAAAATTGAATAAATAATAGAAAAAATTTACATCGATATCACAATAGTGATATCGATATAAAACGGACGGGAAATATCCCAGCCCTATAAATTGGTACAGCTGAAATAATTCAAGTGCACAACAATAGGGATCGGAACTATGTCGCATTCGAAGATAAGTACCGGAATCAGGCTTGTTATTTCCCTTGTCACTGTATTGTTCGATGTTGGCTATGATCCCGGATGATAGTGAGGCTAAATTACTGTTACTGCCGTGATCTTTTCATAGGTAAGCAGGAATATATTATGGCAGATGGCTGAATAAATGGGGTTATAATTTTTTAAATATGTTTCCATTGTTTTTTTGGCGAATAGTACTCTGTCTGTACGTCTGAAAGTGGCGGAAGTTTCAATATGTATTGTACGGTGAGTCTATGATCTCGTAGGGGACATAAATTATACTTTTGTTCGGAAAATTTCCACGAGTCGTTGTAGTTTTCCATTAAAAACCATCATAGACCTCATCCACCGATTTCCATCAGGTGTAATCGAGGTCAAGAACAATAAAAAAGTACATGAAATAAAATTAAATAATCATGTTAAGCTCCTATATATTATTGTGACCTACATCATTTTTTTACGTGATTTTTTTTATCGCAACAAGTTTAGAACTCGAAGTAAAATTTAGTAAACTGAATTGAGAGTAATCTAACATCATTAGTATTTAGCAAAACCCTGGTTTATTGAATCTTACTTAATTTTTAATGAGGAGTTCATTTGCTCGGCTAAATTTATATCCGTAATAATACCCGTTCGTGTCGATTTTCAGGTTTAAGCCAGCTTTTTCACTAACAAAAATTGAGAATATCACTACCAGCAATTAGGTTGGGTTACTTTTTATGCTTTGCCATATAATAGACCAAAATAGACTAACTTTTAATAGGAACAACGTAGAACAACGGAATCTAAACGAAACCACTACCACCACAATTACAAAACCTACTTGTAAGTACACACAGCTTTATTAGAAGGACACAATCCCAATGTTTTCCTTCTAATGTTATTTTAGGCCGTGAATACATAGCCGGGGTCTTCATTTGATTTCCTCTAATTACTAGCTTGGTCCAACCGCAATCCTGTACCGGGTCTTGTGAGTGTTCATCAGTAATTGAGTCTTGTCTAGTTATACGTGTAGATAATGGACTTTTCTTCTCGATTTTTCCTTAAGTGAGTAATCTTGAGGTATTTTCCTAGTAAGTATTGGGATAATATAGTTAGGTTCTCTCAGTAGCTGGATTGTGGATATCAGCAGGGCTATTGCGTATCTTTTTAAATATCAGTGGCTATCATAGTGTCCATCGATTAACTGTCAGTTTGGTACAAAATGGAACCTTTTGACAGTTAATCGATGGACACTATGATAGCCACTGACATTTAAAAAGATACGCAATAGCTCTACAGGTAGGCAGTGATTCCACGTAAAATACTAGTATTCAGTTACATCCGGTTGGTCTAAAAGCCTTCAGCCACCTGGTCACATTCTTGAACACAGACAAAGTTGAACAAATGGAAAACTTATTCGTTTATTCGCATAAGTACCTACAACTGAAAACCTTGCCGTGGTGATCATGATGGCAAGATTAATATTATTTAGTTTTTAAATTAATTTTGATTGTGATTTGACATTAATTGATTTTGTTTTTGATTTTAATTTTGACATTGATTTTAATTTATTTTTTAATCCGATTTTAATTTTAATACTGATTATGATTTTGAGTCTAATAATTTGGTCGTTCCATTGTGTGCTGTGAATTTTATTAAGTATGGATCCTGATATCCGAAATAAAGAAATATTATTTTATTTATTAAGGATTGAACTGAAAACAGAAAACCAGATTCAGGAACTTAAAATTTGAACAAATGACATAAAGAGGGCTCGAGCTATCGGTACATTTTCGTGTCGTCATGCTGGTATTCATGAAGCATCCACATTTTATACAGTTTTTCACAAACGCATTACATATTTGTAATGCATTACACATTAAATATTTGTATGACCTACAGATAATTGTTTCAGTTCTGTGTTTTTGGTTGGATATGTGAGTTTAAATGTTTGTGAACGCACCCACGATACAGGAGAAATTAGTAGAGTGAAGCAAAGTTCTAAAAAAACACCCCGCCACCAACCACCGCTCACTCGTCCACGATCCCTCAAGAAACATGTCAACAGAGCAAAGTAAGAAAAACAAAAAACCAGATTTTGTAACCAGAAAATTTTAAAAAAAGACAGAAAAGGACACGGGTCTCAGGACACTTTCTAGTCAGCTTGCCTGTATAAATTGCATCCTCATTCACCATTTCATAAACTTCCCATCATTCTCCACCACATTTTCATTCCAGAACCAACCACCACTCACTCGTCCACGATCCCTCAAGAAACATATCAACAGAGCAAAGTAAGAAAACTTAGTAACTAAACCGGAAACAAAACACCAGATTTTGTAAATTGAAACAAAAAATACAGAAAGACACAACTCTCAGGACAGTTTTGTGTCATCTTGCTAATATGAATTGCATCCACATATTATTTCCAGTTTTCCACAAACGCATTTCTCATTCACCATTGCATAAACTCAGCATCATTCCCCACCACATTTTCATTTCGCCACCAACCACCGTTCACTCGTCCACGATCCCTCAAGAAACATATCAACAGAGCCAAATTATTAACAGCAATGAGCCCTAGGGATTGGCACGGGTGTACATTTAAATAATTAATGTGGCAAATAGCCTGGGTCGGTGGCCGCGGTCAACGGCTAATAGCCATTCAGAGACCAAGGACTTAGTTTATTGGGCCAATTTCGGTACATTTGTTACCGTGGCGGCTACAAATCGAGACGGCTGCACGACGCGTGGTGATTTCTTCTTGTTTCGTTTGAAATACGATGTTTTATTAAAACCTGTGAGTCTTTTTGGTTTTTGTTTGGGTTTTACTGGATCTTTGTCTAGGTACGATACCTTAAATGAGACTAAATTTGTACCTGGAAAAGAGTAGGACGCTACAGACTGGCCAACACCTCAAGCTTCTTTAATCTGGCAAATTTCTTTATTAAATCGCCTATATCCAAACGTAGACCTAGAATCTAGACATAATCTTTTCTAAAGTTAAAATGTCACAGGTAATTGAAATTTCTCCGTTTTCGATGACAAAAAAGGGGAATACGTAACGTCGATCTTGTCAATTTTTTTCTGATAATAATCTATCTGAACTGCAACTGTCCCTACCACATTCTACGGAGACAAGCTTGACACAGCGTGACGGCAATAGTTTATTCTGATACCTACCACTGAGGCTGTCTCCTCTTCATCACTATCACTACATATTATAAAACAAAGTCCTCCGCCGCATCTGTTTGTATGTTCGCGATAAACTCAAAAACTGCTGCTTCAATTTTCATGCTGTTTTCATCAATGGATAGAGTGGTTATCGAGGAAGGTTTAAGTATATAATATTCCACACGGGCGAAGCAGCGCGCATTCAGCTAGTAAAATTATAATTTCCAAAATACTCTTACAAGGCCTCGCGTCCATGGTAACACTTTTAAATATTAGCAAGCCGGAAAAATAAATAGCTTTACATATTAAAGGGCCAGATTTTTCTGGTTTAACTATCACTGACGTGCCGTCTACCGTTCTCAACTACATGCAAAAACAAAAGGCGTTAACAACGGGAGGGGATTTTTTTCACAAAAATAGTACTTGAGCTATCTATTCCGTCCGTCGGGGCTGCGGGTTGTTCAAAAGAGATACCGCGGCCTCGACACAAAGGGCTAAGAAGGAATATGGGTGGTTTTTAGTCAGTTGAAGTCTGACACTCCTGTCAGACTTCAACTGACCGCTCTGCCCAGAGCGGGTGGCGAGTCATTTGATGATTTCACACCCTTCAAAAAAAAATGCTATCTATTCCGTTTAGTCCTATGTTGGGGCATTCCCGAAACTGCACGTGAGTAAAACAATCTTAAACCCGCCTTAAATAATAAATTAAACTGACACTAGTGCGTAGAAAGTTGATGCATTCGCTGAAGAATTTCATAATCTTTGTTTGCGATACTGCCAATAAGTAGATAAGTTTTTCATGATTTATTACCTTCTCATATTTGTGCTGACTACTTGGTATATGGATGACTAATTTATGATTAACCGTGGAGGTTATCTAGAGCGCGAATTATGTTAGTCATCTTTATAGGGTGTAAAAGTACCCTTAACGCAAACGAAGGGCATTAGTTCTCCCCACCACTGCGGTCATTTTTTTGTTCTAGACCATACCTGGGAACCTCCTAGTTCCGGAGATATTGGGGGTCAAAGTTCCAAATTTTTCACAGCTGTTTTTGTAAATACTAGTTTTTCAGGTTTTAACTTTTCTTAAATTACTTCCATGACCCGTTTACTATTCAAAGCATCCACTACCACAATGTTTTAAGAGTGCTACTTTGAGTTTTACCGTAAAATGTGATTTTTGACCCAAAAAAAAAAGTTATTTCCCAGCAAAAATTTTTGCGTAGGGGTACTTGGTTTGATGTACAGAATGCTTGGTTGTCGGATGCGTGAAGGGTTCGTTTACACCCTGTATGTAAATGCGAACGCAGCCGATTTATTTAAAAAAAAAGATTGATTTACTATCAGACAATTGCTATTAGAATATTTATGACTTTTTGAATGACACTATTTGACATTTTTCATATATATTTTATTTTATTTCCTATTTTGTACATTATTTGACATTTATTATTTCTCTTCAATTTTTATGACATTTTATGACTTTTACCGACTTGTTTATTTTGTGCTATAAATTTTGTTTTGTGTTTATTGTTAATTTTATAAATTTGTACGCCTTACGGGTGAAACATGTACGTACGGTATTTTTTTTTTAATGTAACATCCTGCATGCATAACTTGCACAAATAAAATGATCTTTATCTTTAGCGCATTAGGCAGAAGCTTTCGAAAATTATTCATTATTCTTTTATTTCATTCTTTGCAAGTTCATTTACGTTCATTAGTTGAATTGCGTAACCTACTTACAAGTTTATCAATTTGCCATATTGATCATACAAGTTTTAACAGACTGCCCTGTTTGGTCTAGTCGTCGCGATTGTGATTGCTGTGGATAAGGTCCTGGGTTTGATTCCCACGTCAGACAAAATGTTATTGAGTTTTTCATCGGGAATTTCGCAGTAGCAGCGACAGATGAATTTCCGACCGGCTAATGTCAATAGGCTCGCCTCCATCACACGGGACTTAAACAATACTGGCGAAATGTGGGTGTACTAATTGGTGCACCACTGCTTAACCCTTCGGAGATAACAGGCGCGAAGTTATGTAACAAATTTACTTTAAATACCTGTACAACTCAATGTACTCATCAGCCTAATGTTTTGTGCGCGTTATGTTGAGCGCTACCCTGATTAGCTAATCCCTGATTTCAAAGTCGCTAGTCGCTATCCAGCTGTATTTTTTGTGCTTGAAGTACAGAATGCTTGGTTAACGGCTTTGTAAAAGTTCCCTTTAGAATGATGTGTTTGCCATCAAATGCAAAACAACTATGTCAGTATGCCTGAAGTTCTTTGAGATGACCTAAGTGTAATATACTTAGGTCATCTCATAGAACTTATACTAATACTAGTATCCCTGAAGTTCTAAGTTGCACGGAACAAATATTTGTATGGCCTACAGATAGTTGTTTCGGGTCTGAGTGTTCGTGTATGTGAGTTTAAATGTTTGTAAACGCACCCACAACACAGGAGAAATTCCTAGTGTGGGGCAGCGTTTTTTTTTTTTTTTTTTAAATAAAAAAATATACTTAAGTCATCTCATAGAACTTCAAGCAGAAGGCAAGATTCATCATCATCACATTCATATCATTATTTCATATTTATTATGAATCTTGTCTTATAATCTTTCGTTCTTTAATTAATATTGGGATCTAAAAGAGCCAGTTTCTGGTAAACTTTCAAAAGCAATATACCATAATTTTAAATTAGCGACCAGTAATTGAGCGGCAAATTATCATTACCCAGAGCTCGAAAATGACATCATTTCGGTATCATCATGATAATTGCATATGCCCGAGGGTCATCTACTGATGGACGATATGGACATAGGTAGACAGGTACCTATCTGTTCCATTATACAGCACAAAGGACGAACATAACTCATTACCAAGTGGCAATGCGGGATGGATTTGTAATGATGAAACTACACATCCTACTCAATTGAGAATAATAATTATTCGATCATGTAACTGAGTGTATAATATTATCACACTAATATTATAAGGGCGAAAGTTTGTCATCATCATCATCATCATCTTCCTGCCCTTATCCCATTCTATTTGGGGTCGGCGCAACACGTTTTCTTCTTCCATTATTCCCTGTTACACGTCAAATTAATAATTAATTACACGCAAAAGTTTGTGAGTGTGTATATTTGTAACTCTTTCACGCAAAAACTACTAAACGGATTTGGAGAAAATTTGGGACACAGATAGTTTATAACCTGGATTAACACATAGGATTGTTTTTATCCCGATTTCATCTTCCCATGGGATAATTTTCGAGTTGTAGCGGGCGAAGCCGCTGGCAACACCTAGTGTATCCATACTATCGATGCGGACAAATAGGGAATATGTCATGAAGAGAGTTTTGAGTATGTATGTGAATGGGTATACGAGTAGAGGAAAACTAAAGAAATGATAGATGGACTGTGTAAAGTATGATATGGCAAAAATGAAGGTTTCTAAGAATAAAAGGAAAACGATGAGAGGAGAATGATAATGACGATGACTATCGATACTTTAATACTAATTTGAAACTAACTCTTTCTGTCGGACTGTTAATTTAATACGCCCTAGAGATTGATTTAGATGCAACTACATTCCACGACCATTATAATATTGTTATGACCACTACCAAATACCCTTTTTTTGGGTTGGAAAATCACCAAATAACTCCTCCCGCTCTGGGCAGAGCGGTAGGGAGTATCAGACTTCTACTGACTAAAAACCACCCATGTTCCTTCTTAACCATTTGTGTCGAGGCCACGATATCTCTTTCAAAGAACCCGCAGCCCCGACTGTTACCAAATGCCCCTCAGTGCACTTTCAATCGATACTTAGAACCTTCTTGATATCATATAAAAATCACGTCGTGTCACTATGTTCGTAGACGCTAATCTCTGAAACCAACCAAACGATTCCAATGAAATTTTATTATTGTATACGGTTGGTTTCAGATTGCAAGAAGCTAGTGCTCCTGTGCTATCCAGGGATACAGTATTATGAAAATGTCGTTTGTGAGTTTAGATCAGATATTAAAGGAAATACGGAAATTACCCATTGATATAATTCCAAAAATTGTTTCACTGATAGTAAGCTACACGATTATCGAATGTCGTTGAATAATGTTTGTTAGAAGCGAAAGAAACCGCGTGGGTTGCTAGTATTGTAAACAAAGGTTATGAAAACTACCACATATTATTTTGTGAGGATGGATGGATGAATTTTTGCTACTCTTCCACCCAAAACTACCAAACGGATTCGGATGAAACTTGGCACTTAGTGAGGATGCTTTTTTTGCACATCCGTGAGGCACACAGTTTTACGATTTGTTTAGTTTTGAGTTCATTATTTTATATTACTTTGTTTTACATGGCGTGTATTTGTGGCATGTGTCAAATAAATGCATTTTATTACTTTCTCTCTTTCACTTAGTTCCGGCAATACACGGGCGACGCCGTGGTCATAAGCACGTAATATCCTATTAATGAAACGAAGCACTTAATAAGCGATGTTTAAATCTGGTCAACAAATCTTAATCCGATTGTAATATCACAGACTTCCAATCAATTTGATAGTAGATAGGAAATTAGAATGACGTCAACAGTGTTAGTGTCTTTTAATATTTTGTGAATGATGAATGCAGATATGAAGATATAAGATATGACCTTTACCTACAAGGGGATAGGTAGGAACTGCAGGAAATTCTGTTAATTAGGTTAAGGACGGAAGGAACATCACAGGTTCTGAATACATTGTACTCAAAAATTTTATTGTCAGTCAGAAAAAAAAAACGGATAAAGTCAGACAAACATTACTGAAACGGAGTATCGTATTACCCCGTACTAGCTGGTTTATGTAGGTCTCTCCATGTAAAATACTGATATGATATATGCATCCGTTTAGACTGGAAGTCGACCCCAACATGGTTGAGAAAAGGGTAAACAGCTGAGGATAAACTTTCTCCTGTAAATCCATCAAAGAAATCATTAATACTTCTCAGTATTCAACTCCACGTGTTGCGAAGTAAACAAATGTTCAGAAAATAATATGAAAGATGACGACGATTAAAAATACAATTAATCGTAAAATAATTAACTAGTTTCTTTAATAAATTAGCCCTTGTCTTCACAACACCTGTTCTTAATAGCATTATGGCGCAGTATTATTATCTATGAAGATTGAACCGTATTACTGGCAGGTAATAAACTACTGCGTCCTGTGTTTGAATAGGATTTATAGAGAAGGAGGTTAGTACCACGTTATTTCATTACGTATTATTGAGCGACTGGCGATATTAAGACAGACCAGGCTCCATATTTTAATATTCAAACCCTACTTGAATTATTGCCAATACATCAAAATTAGAGGTGGGCGTTGATTAACAACCTTTTTTTAACGACTTTTCATACGTCAACGAGTTAACTGTTATTCATCAATGAAAAAACAGGTTGAAAATATTAGCTGTTAATTTGCGTCAACGCACACAACTCATTAGTTAAATGTTATTTTATTCATTTCTGAACTCTGAATTTCCATGCGGAACAAATACTTCCGTCGTGTCACGTAAAATTCACATAGAAATTAAATAATCTTAATTCTTATCAAATCACTCTTCAATAAATTACTTGTTACAAAATTGTTATTGATCAAAAATTCAAACCGTTGACAACATCAACGTCAACTTTAAAAAACCAGCTAATTATTTAACTGTCCTAATATTCTTCAATAAACTGTTTGCAACAAAACATTGCGTTGATTCAATGATTGACATACATTGACGCTAAACGTCAACGATTGAAATTTAAAAACCTGTTAATAATTTAACAGTTTTTTCAACCTGTTGACCATTGATGATTAACAGTTAAATTACGTTAACCAGAAAACCGTCAATGACACATCCCTAATCAAAATGAACTGCGCCTCTTATCTAATGATACAAAGATCTTAGGGTCTGGATGTCATCTGATATTATCATTTACAAGGTTTATTTATTTAAACTTCATGTACAAAAGTGGTACATAGGTGGACTTAACCACAAGACATTCTGTACCAGTCAAACTTAGGGCCAAATATTACAAAAATAAATAAATCAGGAGACTACTATTTTTTTAACATAAATTTAATATACATAAATAGGTACATACTAATTTATATATATATAACGGCGCGCGATAATTTAGTTGATTTATTTTAACATTTTTTATAAGTTGTAATCGATTATTTTTACTCTGTGGTGTAAGAATTATTTCTTTATTGGTAATTTTAATTTAGAGCGGGTAACACCGAATGGAGTTGTGAATGTCATGGCGGCGGTGACGGTCACTTTTGACGCGACCGTCAGCCGAGGCACATGCACAAACCCATTGGCTCTAAAGTAAACTTAATTATTTTCCTTCTGTTATTTAATCAGTAATTATTATTGTGATCATTAGTTATTTTGGTAAAGTTTTGTTAAAATATTAAAAGTTAAATTAAGTGAGATATTTTGTGAATATTATTTTTCAACTACCTGCACCTACACGCCCATAATGGAGGACCAACAGATAACGGATCAGCAGCGACACGTGGTGTCTCAGCCGCACGAAAATCCGTCATCAGAAGTGGGATACGATGGAACGTCGCAAGAACAGTCCACAGGTCAGAATATTGATTCTTTTTCAAGTGCTAGTGAAAATAACCGTTGGAAATTGTTATTTGAAATGCAGCAAAGCCAAATGAGAGAATTGATTCGCGCGATTAAAGAACCTTGTTCAGAAGATTTTAGGCTAGCACTACCTGAATTCAATCCCGAGTCTCGAGATAGTGATGCTCGAGCATGGTGCAATACCGTCGATTTATGCTTGCAAGAAAAACAAATTTCTAGCAGTAGGCTGATTATTACAATGAGTAAAGCCCTCAAGGGGTCGGCAGCTTCATGGCTAGCTCAAAATACTTTTCCTGGAATAATTTGGCCTCAATTAAAGGACCTATTTCTAGCTCGTTACGATAGTGTTGAAACTCCTGCTGCAATGTTATACAGGCTTTTTAATGAAAGTCCTAAGGAAGGAGAATGCTTGTCAGCTTATGCAAACCGATTTCTGAGCACTTTACTTAGTCAATGGAACAACTATTCAACTGAAAAGATAGCAATCGCTGTAACTATGGCGCATGCAGCTAAAATCGAGCCACGGCTTCAACGGTTGGCATTTACGACGGAGATTGATACTCGAGTTAAACTACAACAAGAACTGATGGCTTTTACGTACCGAAAAAGAGGACCTCCAATGCAGGACAAATTAAATACACCTGCCGACGCCAAGAAGCCAAAGTTCGACCAATCAAGAAGATGCTACAGCTGTGGAAAATCGGGTCATATGGCAAATGAATGCTTGACTAAAAGGTCTCGCGATCCTTCTGCTAACCCTCAATCTAAGTTTTCAGAAAATAGTGGATCGCAACCAGCCAAAGATAATGTTTCAAAGAAACCATCGACGTCAGTGACCTGTTTCTTCTGTGGTGAACCTGGTCACATCGCCACACGCTGTCCAAAGAAGGAAACTGACTCCGGGAACAGCCGAGTTGAGAAGCGAGTGGATATCTGCACCATTAAGCCAGCTACAGATCTACTCTCTACCGAATCTGGTGAGTCGTTCTCATTTTGTTTTGATTCCGGTGCTGAGTGCTCTTTGATCCGGGAAAGTTTAGCTAGTAGATTCCCTGGTAAACAACAGCAAAATACGGTTACGTTATTAGGCATAGCCCAATCTAGTTTACAATGCAATTTTCAAATACTGTCCACAGTTATGATACAGGGTTACTCGTTACAGTTATTATTTCATGTCGTACCTGACTATTGTATTTCTACTGCCATTATGATAGGACGGGACTTACTTTCATTGGGGTTTTCAGTTGAAATTTCTGAAACATCATTGTTATTGAATAAAATTAAAATAGTCGCTGTTTGTGATGTAGGCTCTAAAGTAAATGACTTTGGTGGTATTGATAGTGATATTCCCAATGAAAATAGAGAACAATTAACTTCTTTACTTGAAAATTACGAAGATTTTTTTGTAGAAGGCACTCCTACAAGTAGGGTTAGTACAGGAAAATTAGAAGTAAGATTGATTGATCCCAACCGCACTGTACAACGCCGTCCATACCGGCTTAGCTGTGATGAAAGACAAGTAGTGCGCTCTAAGATCAAAGAACTTCTAAATGCTGGTGTCATTCGTGAAAGTTGCTCACCTTTTGCTAGCCCTATCTTGCTGGTCAAAAAGAGAGACGGATCTGACCGTCTTTGCGTGGACTTCCGTGAGCTTAACAGCAACACAGTTCCCGATCGTTATCCATTGCCTTTAATATCTGATCAAATACAACGTTTGGTAGGAGCAAATTACTTTACATCTCTTGATATGGTTAGTGGTTACCATCAAATTCCTGTAGAGGAAAACTCAGTGGAGCGTACAGCTTTCGTGACGCCGGATGGGCAATTTGAATATTTGGCAATGCCTTTTGGTCTTCGGAATGCTCCATCGGTGTACCAACGTGCGATAAATAAAGCTCTAGGAGTTTTGACGGAGTCATTTGCTGTAGTCTATTTAGATGACGTCATTATCCCATCTCGTAGTGTAGATGAGGGTATTGATCGCTTGCGTCAAGTCTTGAAAGCTTTAACAGACGCTGGTTTCTCTTTTAACATAAAGAAATGTGCTTTTCTCAAAACTGAAGTAGAGTTCTTAGGGTACCACGTAGCCGCTGGCGAAATACGACCAAATCCGCGAAAAATTAGAGCATTGACAGAACTAGCACCTCCCCAAACGGTTACTCAACTACGTCAATTTATAGGCTTAGCTTCGTACTTTAGACAATTTGTATCATGTTTCTCTCAAAAGACCGCCCCTCTTTATAGATTAACTTCAGGTAAAGGCAAAATACAGTGGACACCAGCTTTTGAAACAATAAGAAAAGAAATTAT
Source organism: Diarsia brunnea (assembly GCA_949774965.1). NCBI lineage: Eukaryota > Metazoa > Arthropoda > Insecta > Lepidoptera > Noctuidae > Diarsia > Diarsia brunnea. The sequence continues at coordinate 3,766,086 of OX459003.1, read as the reverse complement.
TGCGACACTTACCAGCAAACCCGTTCTAACTATTTTCGACCCAAACCAGCCGATAGAGTTGCATACGGACGCCAGCGCTGAAGGCTATGGTGCCATATTAATGCAAAAGATTAACGGAAAATTACACGTTATTGAATATTATAGTCGCCGAACCTCTAGCGCTGAGTCAAGGTATCATTCATATGAGTTAGAGACGCTAGCAGTGGTGAATAGCATAAAACATTTTCGCCATTACTTACAAGGACGAAAGTTCACAGTAGTGACTGATTGCAATGCAGTCAAGGCGTCTAAGTCTAAAGTAGACCTTACCCCTCGTGTCCATAGATGGTGGTGTTTCCTTCAATCTTTTGAATTTGATGTTGAATATCGTCAGGGCAAAAATATGGGACATGTAGACTTCTTATCGCGAAACCCTCTACCAGCAATCACCAAGTTAGTCAGTAATAAAATAGAGCAGAAAAGAGTTTATTTAGCAGAAATATCAGATGAATGGTTACAAGCAGAGCAAAGAAAAGATGAGGAGGTTAATTCCATTATTGTGAAACTCGGGTCTAATGAACTTACAGATGAGGCGGTTAAGACTTATGAAATGAGGAGAGGCGTGTTACATCGAAAAATAGAACGTAATAAACGGAGTGTGTGGTTACCAGTGGTGCCAAGGGCTTTTCAATGGGCTGTTATTAATCACGTTCACGAGAGTGTAATGCACTTAGGTTGGGAGAAAACTCTAGAAAAGACTTTTTGTCATTACTGGTTCCCTAATATGAATAAATACGTAAGAAAATTCGTTGATAATTGCATCACATGTAAGGTCTCAAAGCCTCATTCGGGCAAGGTTCAAGTCGAGCTCCATCCAATTCCAAAAGTTACGACCCCGTGGCACACCATTCATATGGATGCCACGGGAAAACTAAGTGGCAAGAGAGATAACAAAGAGTATGTGTTTGTTTCTATCGATGCTTTTACAAAGTTCGTACTTTTGCATCATACTATGAATATTGACGCTAAAAATGCTATTAAAGCTTTGCAATCGAGTGTGTCTCTCTTTGGTGCACCTACGCGTGTAATAGCGGATCAGGGTAGATGTTTTGCTGGGAAAGAGTTTAGGGACTTTTGTACAACTCACAACATTAGTTTACATTTGATAGCCACAGGTTCTAGTCGTGCTAACGGGCAAGTAGAGCGAGTTATGTCCACTTTAAAGAACATGTTAACCACAGTCGAAACCGGGAACCTTAAGTCGTGGCAGGCAGCCTTGCCTGATGTCCAACTTGCTATCAATTGTACCTTTAACCGTACAACTAAGGCAAGCCCCCTTGAACTATTGATAGGAAAGGTTGCTAGACCTCTTCAGTTAATGACTCTTGATACAGACGAGACACATGTTAATTTAGACGAGATCAGAGAGCAAGCAGCTCGGGCAATAGAGGCAAGTGCCTCTACAGAGAAAGCTAGGTTTGACAAAAACAAAGCCAAAGTAAATAAATTCAAAGTAGGAGATTATGTACTACTAGAAAATCATGAGCGGAATAAAACAAAGTTAGAGCCAAAATATAAAGGACCTTATCAAGTGGCTGAGCTGCTTGATGGTGACAGATATTTGCTTAAGGCATTAAACTCTAATCGAACGTATAAGTATGCACATGATCGTATACGACCTATGCCTGAGTGTTACGTTCCTTTAGAGTTGAATGTTGGGCTGGAAACGCCAACTAACAGTGTAGAGTCAGAATGTTCCGTTAACGGCGCTGTTGCTGGTGAGTAATCTAATTTCCTGTAAGCCTGTGTGGCACTATGAGCTTTTTTTGGCATCTTTATGCCTTTGTGACACTTGTGAGCCTGTGTGGCATCTATGAGCCTGAGTGGCACTCGTGAGCCTGTGTGGCACCCGTGAGCCTGTGTGGCACCCGTGAGCCTGTGTGGCACCCGTGAGCCTGTGTGGCACCCGTAAGCCTGTGTGGCACCCGTTAGCCTGTGTGGCACCTGTTAGTTTTAGCCTGTGTGATACGTGAAAGTGTATGATACTATGTCGTGCATTTGCGTAGCACTATCTTAGTACACTTTCAGTTCTAGTAATGTTTTGGGTCTTGGTGACGATTAAGCCTGGATTTATTTCGATTAGACGTTTCAAGATTTGACAAAGATTCTTGATAATTTTGTTGTGGTCAGAATGACCGAGTTTTGAGGTATGTGACCAACTGGTTGTTTATTTGTTCACAGATACTGAAGAAAGTACACACGAGGACGTGTGATGATGCAGGACGGCCGTAACGGCGCGCGATAATTTAGTTGATTTATTTTAACATTTTTTATAAGTTGTAATCGATTATTTTTACTCTGTGGTGTAAGAATTATTTCTTTATTGGTAATTTTAATTTAGAGCGGGTAACACCGAATGGAGTTGTGAATGTCATGGCGGCGGTGACGGTCACTTTTGACGCGACCGTCAGCCGAGGCACATGCACAAACCCATTGGCTCTAAAGTAAACTTAATTATTTTCCTTCTGTTATTTAATCAGTAATTATTATTGTGATCATTAGTTATTTTGGTAAAGTTTTGTTAAAATATTAAAAGTTAAATTAAGTGAGATATTTTGTGAATATTATTTTTCAACTACCTGCACCTACACGCCCATAATGGAGGACCAACAGATAACGGATCAGCAGCGACACGTGGTGTCTCAGCCGCACGAAAATCCGTCATATATATATATAAAGATAGACTGACTGATTGATCTGACTGTCTGTTTAATATAATCGATTTGAATCTAGCTTAGATAGCACTGTGAAGAAATGTATATGAGGGAGGCTTTTCCCCAGCAATGGATCATACAAGGCTATTAAAAAAACCTCTTTTAACTAAACCATCTTCAAAAATTCCAAACCCTTTTATAGACCATTGTCTCTTTAGTAACGACAGAATTCCTCTCGTTCGGCATACATTGCACGTTTCTATAGCTTAACCATTGCGAATTTATGAAACAATCCGCGTAATGTATATAAAATATTAGAGATCACTATCACGTACTCACTTTATTAAGCCTATAACATACTGAGGGAATTTTATTGTACCAACATGCAAAATAGGCCGATAGGCCAAACGTGAACGCGCGGAATAAACGTAGAGAAAACTCGGAATCCCGAAGGGTGACACATAAGACATCAATCGATATTTTTTCCACTACACTTTTTTTTTTTTTTTATTTGCAATGGGCTTGCTCTTGACCTCAATCTTACCCTAAGGGCAAAGATGAGGTTTAAATTTACGCGCGAATTAAATAGATTGGGGTTATATGAACTCGGGAAAACCGACGCAGGCAGGGAGTTCTACTCCTTGGCTGTGCGCATAATAAAGGACTTAGCAAAGCGCTTCGTTCGAATGTGTGGAACATCGACTAGGTATGGGTGATAACCTGCAGTACGCCTGGTCTCCCGATGGAAGAAGGGAGATGGTGGAATCAGCCCGTGGAGTTCCTGCGCACACTCTCCGAAGTCTTCACAAATTCAAGCACCAAGTCCATCAAAACTAACTTTTTATCTTATTTTTCATTTCTGGCATCTTTGTATTTACTGCACTTATTCCTAAAGCTACCCACTGTTGCTGATAGTGTTATTTCTGCACGATTATTGTAACTTTTTTATGTTATAGGTATTTTAGTTTTTTTTTTTGCATGCTGTGTCTATCGCACCATATTGTACACTATACTTGTATCTTATTGTTTGTAATTTTAGGATAAACAGTGTAACAATTGTAGATAGGCCAATAAATAAATAAAGAAGTAAGCATCTAATAGAACACTCACACTTCACTAATAATGTTAATCCCATGTAATACAGGGTGTAAAAGTACCCTTAACGCAAACGAAGGGCATTTGTTCTCCCCACCACTGCGATCATTTTTTTGTTCTAGACTATACCTGGGAACCTCCTAGTTACGGAGATATTTGGGGTCAAAGTTCCAAATTTTTCACAGCTGTAAATACTACTATTTCAGGTTTTAACTTTACTTAAATTAGCTCCATGACCCGTTTACTATTCAAAGCATCCACTAGCACAATGTTTTAAGAGTGCTACTTTGAGTTTTACCGTAAAATGTGATTTTTGACCCCAAAAAAAAAATCATTTCCCAGCAAAAATTTTTGCGTAGGGGTACTTAGTTTGATGTACAGAATGCTTGGTTGACGGATGCGTGAAGGGTTCGTTTACACCCTATATAGGGCAAGTCTACTGCCATCAACTGGACACAAATTTAGACTCAGTGGCTGCTACTGGTCGAGTGGTTTAGGCGTTTGCCTATTGAAGCGGTGCTCGTGGAGGGTGGAAGCATACTTTGTTAGGTGGCTTCTGGTTTGGCTAGGACATTGCAGGCTTGAATCACCTGATTGACAGATAAAATAATGATTCCGCCGTGCTTCGGGATGCACGTACAAGCCGGTGGTCCCGGCCGCCAAATGTCGGTCTTCAATCCATGTCGGAGGCCTTTGAGGTGGTTTAGAAACTCTGACACTAAGGTGTGTGGGGTCGTTAGACCTTACTGCCCACACGATAAGAAGAAGAAGAGGAGTACTTTATAACAGTTTGTCCGACCTGAAAATTGAACACAGGGCCTCAAGCTCAACACCAACTTGCTTCGCACTTGAGACACTCATTTCGCACGTAATGTTGAGTAAAGGTAAAAACACACACACGCAATACGACGTCGAATCGAGACAGTTTGCAATAACATTTATCGTGGATAGTAAATATTTTCGCTAGAGGTTCGCGCTATGCAATAGTATTGGTGCAGGATTGATGTCATTATCACGTGTGTTATGGTCCTTACTGCCGCACTCAGAGAGCTTTAATGATTACTTAGGCCATGACTTAGTAAAGGTTTTGACAGTTTTGTCATACAAAAGTATGTCAAACCTTTACTAAGTGGCGGCTTAAGTAATCATTAAATATCTCTGAGTACCGCAGTTAGAGAGTCAGTTTTTAAAAACAAAAGACATTCGAACCTTCCAGACGCGCGTTCGAGTTAGGCCTTCGGTAATAATGTTCGAATGCTTTTTCAACTGATTCTGTTTGGAGTTCAAAGGGATGGGAGGTAGATATATTCAGAAGTAATAGAGGTTTCGTTGTTGCTAAGTAGGTTATGTATTCGTGGAATAAAATATATTATTTAATGGATTGTTCTTGGTAGGTCGGAATAATCTGATTCATTGATTCAAAAATAGATTGAGTTTTACAGGTAGTCAGTAGCCTGAGAGTCTGACAACCAGTGCTACCAAAAGGTGTCTTTTACCTCAGTATTTACTGGATTGCGAAGGTCCGTTAGACAGTCGCTTCATGGTCGCTTTACATAAAATACTGGTATTCAGCAGCGTCCAGTTAGACTGTAAGCCGACCCAACATACTTTTGAAAAAGCTAGGTCGATTATGATTGATTCAAAAATAGATTACAACAGACCTCAGCAAGTGGAGAGTCTATATAGCATTTTCCCAACTATGTTGGGTCCGGCTTCCAGCTTAACCGAATACTGCTGAATACTTGTATTTTTAATACAGCTTCTACCTTTCTGACCTCCACAACTTGGTTAGTACTGGGTAATACGATACCTCGAGGTAAGACTGATTTTCAGTCTTACGTGCCACTAACTGCCTGTAACAATTGTCAAAAACTGTACAAATGACAGCCGCGACGGCTTTACGTGCTTACCGAGGCATGGAGGTATGTCGGTGTGTAAATGGATATAATAATAATTCAATTATTCATTTATGATATGATATGATCACCCATCCACGGACCAAACAAGAAATATTATACACTATCTGATGCCGGTCAAATTTTATACTAAAACCTTCCTCTTGAATCACTCTATCTATTAAAAAAACGCTTCATAATCCGTTGCGTAGTTTTAAAGATTTAAGCATAAATAGGGACGGACACACAGCGACTTTGTTTTATACTATGTAGTGATAGTGAAGAACGATTGGAATAATTGGCTGGAATGTTTATTTTTATCATCATCAGCCTATAACCTTCCCACTGCAGGGACTCAGGCCCCCTCTCTTGGAGAGGGAAGGGCTATACCTAATCCACCACGTGGGCCCAGTGTGGGTTGGTAGATGTCACGTTTCTTCGAACTATTTGTTTCTAAGATATGCTGGTTTGCTCAAGATGTGTTCCTTTACTGTTTTGAGAGCAGTGGCGATAAAATAAATTACACAAAGTAATGCACTGGCCTGGGTTTGAACCCACGACTTATTATTCGTAAGTCGGGGCTGCAACACAGGCCATGTCGAAGGCGCGTTCGTATTCCACGCGCCTCAAAGAGCGGCCACCAACTTTGCAGGGATCCGCGCAAGGGCCAACGCCTTCCGGGGCTGCGGGTTGTTCGAAAGAGATACCGCGGTCCCTGACACAAAGGGCTAAGAAGGGACATGGATGATTTTTAGTCATTAGAAGTCTGACACTCCCTTCCATCCGCCTAGAGCGGGATGAGTCATTTGATAATTTCCCACAACCCAAAAAAAAGAACCTTATTATAATATTCAGCATCTCTTACCAATAAAATGTGAAATTAAGTAGTGATGACACAGTATACAGCATAGCTTCTATAATGAAAGCTGCAAGTCTTAATTAATTAAGTAGAACTGTTTGTACAACTCATACAAGACAAGACGGTGAAACAAATAACAAGCAGCAATTGTATCTTACCTTTAATTAAATTCAAAGCGGTATTTGTATACCTGTCTTTATACTTAAATACAAACGAAATAACGAAATGTACTGTAATTATAAAAGCTTTTAATGGTAATTTGCAAGTGAAAAACTGTATTCTGTATTCTATAAGTAGAAAGAAAAATAAAATTATGTGTCGCAATATTACAAAAAAAATATCACACAACCCATAAAAAAGTACACGTCGTGACTTCGACAAGCAGCAGGTTACCACTGCCACAGTTCAGTGCTGGTTATTAGTAGTCATCTGTGAAAAAACGTATGTAGAGTCCATTTCACAAAAGAAATCCCGCAGACGCAGCGCTGTATGTTGCGCGACATACAGCGCTGCGTCGTAATGTTGTTTCACAACTTTTGGCATCGTAAATAAACCTTATAACGCACTAATTCAATAATAAACTCACAAAATATCTACCACAACAAACGCACCTTAATAACATCGACAAACGACAACATGGCCGATCTGTTAAATTTAGTTCCACAATTGTCCGCGGGACTTCTTTCGTGAAATGGACTTTAAGTAGACATTCCTTCGGAAGACGCTCGCTGGATTTTAACAATATAATTATTATTTCAACTTTCATCTAAGTAAAATTGTTAGAGCAGTTTTCGAGGCCGTGACAAATATTGCTCATTTAATAGTTTAGGATATTGATAATTATCTATTTGACATTTAATTTTACCCACAAAACTGTGCACTACACCACACCACTTCGACGACTTTCACTTCACTTCACCACTTTATGACGCGTAAGAACGCAATATAATTATTATAATTTATTACCGTAAATAAATCATGCTGTGTATTCAATTTCGCGAGATGATTTATCACAGTTTGAAAGTCAAAGGTGTAATATTTTTGCTAGTGAAGACTTATTGTGTCTAGGCCCAATTAAGGTGTAACACCTAAAACTATTTTGAACGAATTTCTGAAGGGTTTTGCACCTGGGTATATAATTTAGTTACTGCAGTATTTTCTTGTTGAAACCCTTTTAAATTTTGTTTACCAAAACGGCTTGCCAAAATTCAATTACCCTGAAACTTTTAATTTAAGTTGATAGTAATGTTATTTATCATGTTTGTTATGATCTATTTAGAAGGCACATTTTGTAAATAGGCATATTATCTTTACACTTTTTATTTTTGAATTAAATGTGTTTAAATAAATATTTGGACTACTATGTATTAGAGAAATGTTGATGCGTTTCTTTGTTACAAACTAACTCAAAATATAACCATACTATTACGACATAACTCCTAAAAGCAGTACAATTTTCTCGATGCTCAGTTATAAATATCAAAGTTTTCACTACACAAACCAAACCAGGACCAAGACGTTTACAAAGAAAAAACGAACGTACATAAACACAAGTTTTTATTTACAACAATATTCCCTTCAAAACAGAAACGTATTACATAAACACAGCCCAATTCATGGTGCAAAACAAACGTTGTATACAATTGACACAGCGTACTTTAACGTACTAAACCAATCGTAAAATGTTTATTTCTGTCGCTTGTTAGGGGTCCCATGTGTGAGAATTTCTCACGGGTTTTTCCCTGTCTACATGGTAACAGGAGTTTTAATACGGAATAGGGAGGCCCATGTTTTGATGTTGATGTCATAAAATACGACGTACTGTTCAATGTAGCTATATCTGAGTTGTTTTGGCGATTCTTTTTGGAACTTCCCGGATAGGAAATATCTAAATGTGTAAGACTTTTTTTTTAAACCATCATCACATCATGTTTATATTTTTCGTTTTTTTTAAACGGGACCAGTGTGGGTCGTTAGAAGTATCAACATCTAACGACCCACACTGGACCCGTTTGGTTGATTAAGGCCCATTCCCTTTCATAGAGAGGAGGCCTGTGTCCCAGCGGTGGGAACGTTATCGGCTGATTATGCTTATGAGCAAACAAACGCAAGCAGCCTGACAAGTTTAGCAACCTAATGTTTGACAAACGGACTCTTTATCTTGTCCGCTATCACTTTTAGAATGTTCCTACACGGTGCAATAATGAGGCTACCCTCTTTCTCGTGATTGCTTGTAATCACAGTGTCATCTTGTTTAAATGAAAGTGTCTTTATAGTGTCATTAAATTAATGGGATGATTCAGGATGATAGGAGCTACGAGATGGTTATTAACACCCACACAATGCAATGGTAGAAATCCAATTCTACGGAGACTCTGATTGCACTGTATAACAGGCTGGTGTTCGCAATCCTCGTCCAAAGCGCGTAAGTATGTTGCGTACGGGTGGGTCATTTAATTGATCCCCAAGAAAGGCCTGCAGCTCCTTGGTGTTAATGACATTTTACCTGGGTTACCAAAGTACGTTTCCCCGGAGACTCTGGCATATGACGTTTCTGTTACCTTCACCAAGGCGCTCAGGACGGTTACCGAATGATCTTAGGCAGTGAAAGTCTGCCCTGTCCTCGTAACTGAAAACAAAGTAACTTCAAAAAAATACTAATTTTAGTTTCCTACCGTTTTTCGGTTACGAGGACGGCTCTTTGAGTAACCTATAGCGAGGATTTTCCACACAGTAACAAAAATAGAATATATTTCTGCCTCACGGGCATCATACTCGTTTTTTACAGAGTCACAGGTATATCCGTCGATCGAACTATAACTGCTGAAATACACACGCACACTTTGAATTATATTATATGAAGGTGTCCTATTATTAATTAGAACTCTGCCTAACCCATTACATAACACCACGCCTGTAATCTTCGAAGGGTAAGACAGAGGTGTACCCGTTAGTACACCAACACTTCGCTATTTATGTTTTAAGTCCCATGTAACAGGGGGCGAGCCTATTGCCATCAACCGGGCACAAATCCAGGCTCCATAGCTGCTACTGAGATATTCCTGATACAAAATCCCACTACAACTGTATGCTGTGTGGTACTATATATTTGGCTATTTCAACAATCAAACCAAATCCACAAATATCATCTAGGTATCACCAGAACCGATGACATAAACTCCTGGCTCATTTTATGACACTGGCATAAAATAAACATCCGCCGTTATCTAGGGAGTTGAATCTCAGCGAAACAAATGACAGTGTCAACATGGCGACTTCTGTTCATTTTGTGTTGTGCACCTTTTATTTTTCATTGCAGCCTGCCACCGAGCCGCGGGTAGCGGGAGGGTGCGGCCTCGAGATCAGCAGGGCTATTGCGTATCTTTTTAAATGTCAGTGGCTATCATAGTGTCCATCGATTAATTGTCAAATGGTTACATTTTGTACCAAACCATAACCATTTGATAGTTAATTGACGGACACTATGATAGCCACTGACATTTAAAAAGATACGCCCTGCATAGGTTTTGTGAATGACACTGTTATAATAATTATTATTTTAAAAATTAACTTTGATTTTGAGTCTTGTTTTATGGAGGCAAAATCAAATTAAAAACTGCGAAACCTACCTACTTTATAATTTTAAGTGCAAACATTTTTCAGAAGATGTCGTGGTAAAGGAGTGAGTTCTGAGATGACAAGTAATAATGAAGTATGAAAGAAGTAGAAATGCTGCGCTAAATTTGGATAAGGGCAGGATAATGATGAAGGCAGGGTTTTCCAAAGTGACTGCGGGCTATTCGCAAGAGATACCGCGGACTCGACATAAAGGGCTAAAAAGGAACATGGATGGTTTTTAATCAGTAGAAGTCTGACACTCCCTTTCGCTCTGCCCAAGAGCGGGAGAGGTTATTTGATGATTTTCCATCCGCCAAACAAAATAAAAAGGGTTTTGCAAAGTACCATTGGAGGTTATCAGTTTTCTACTATTTACAAAAGTGAAGTGTAAAAAATAATGTTATTTACACTTGAACTATTTTTGAAATAGGTACCAACTTATTGTCAAGTCAAGACTATTGCACAACAAAGTTACAAGATGTCGTTATTCTGGTCCATGACAAGTTTATCTTGGCCGAAAGTGATTTTTTTGGCCAAAAAAGTGATATTACGTTAGCCACACTCAGCTGCTATCAAGGTCACGTCACATTTATCCCTAACAAACATAACTTATACAAAATATAACCTCGAAAAATATCTAAGAGCTACTACTTTATAGTTCCCTATTTTATTTTATTTATGTTCTTGTTTGGAACTGTTAGGAACATTATTTATCCAAATATATGACAACTATTTCCATATCTCACGAATATATAATAGGAAGTGATGTACTAAATAATTTAGGCTAGGTAGGTACTCCTTCGTCTATGCGAAATATATTGTAACGGAAAGGAATTTGGGTCTTTGCCAATAAAATATATTATGTTGCCTGACATAGCCATTGATTTCTTTTTCACCCACAAATCAAGATAACAGAAAACACAGATATCTAATGTACGAGAAGATGGTGAAATTTCTGGGATATGGAAACACTATTGTTTAGGCGTAACCGACCGTATTATAACCATATTCATCATCTGCCTAGCCTTTTCCCAACTATGTTGGGGTCGCCTTGCAGTCTAACCGGATGCAGCTGAATACCAGTATTTTACATGGAGCGACTGCCTATCTGACCTCCACAACCCAGTTATTACTAGGTAACACGATACTCTTTGCTAAGACTGGATGTCAGAATTTCAGGTCACGGGACCAACAGCTTAACGTGCTTTCCGAGGCACGAAGGAAACTCGGTATGTCGGGCGGTCACCCATTCACAGACAAGCCCAGCTTACCTAAACATCGACCCGAGTGGCAGTTCTTATTAAGCCACGAGCTCCTCTTATAGTAACCATATTAATTACCTAGGGTAATTCAGGCACAGTCACATTTTTCAACAAATAACCCAAAAACCAAACATTGCTAATAGACCTTACCACCTCCAATCTAAGAGTAAATCTCCCTAAATATCAGGCCATAATACCACAATATAAATATGGACAGTACGGAAACTACCTACAAACGCTCGAAACCGCACACTCACACAAACATGCGCATCGACGGGGCACTTGGCAAGTCTTCGCAGTGCGCTCAGTTGTGCGTGCCGCGCCGAGACGAGTGGTCAGTTGGTCACGTATAAGTTCATATCTCCCGATATTTTTTTTAAATGCAACGAATGTATTGCGCGGTATACGGCTGTGTCAACTCGGCTTCATCAGCAGAAGAAAGTATTTTTAATCGACTTCCAAAAAGAGGGAGGTTCTGAATTCGTCGGTTTGGTTTTGTTTTTGTATCATATTTGTTTCCGCATAACTCCCTCATTTATGAACCGATTTGAAAAAAAATTTTTTAATCGAAAAAGTATACTCCCGAGATGGTCCCACTGTTACCATGTCTGGATCTGATGATGGAATCTTAACGAAATCGAGGGCAACCCTCAAATTTTATAGGCACGTATTACGTGTTTCGTATTTTTTCTAATGCTATTTAAGTATTTACATCTGGCAGTCATTACCTCTTGTTGATGAGCTGATGATGGAAGGAATAACTCCTTAACGGTTAGGAGTTGGAGGATAATTCTTAAATAAAATCTTATGGGGTTGTATTCTTTCAGGTTATCTTATGGCGTCGGTTAATCTCAACAAAAGACATTTATGTAGTTTAAACACGGAAAACAGTTTAGTACACAACAACTTGTAGAACTATAGATCTTTAACTTTGTCATAACGGCGCACGCGGCTTAACCTGTTACAAGTCTTGGCGGGAGCGAGCCGCGGTATTTAGATTGTATTTGTAAGCTAGCTTTTTTTAATTCGATTGATTGATCACAACAGAATAAAAATGTTATGTTGAGAAGTTATCTAGGGACTTCAGCAACCGTGCATAAAAGGGACAACCCTATGGCTTCAATGGAGCGTAGGTAGTTATGCTAGGTAGTAGGTATATATCAACTAGGCTTAGTTTCGCTACTGTCCATATTTATACTGTGATAATACTAATCTTTTTTGTGTTTCATTTTGAATAGGTTCAGAATTCTTTGAATGTTTGGTTCTAGGTTCATGCTACGACGAAAACATTAGAACAAAGTGCACGTTAGGTTCAAACTTAAAACTCCTAGAACTTATTTTTAATTACGCTCATGAACAGAATTCACACTCAAAACCAAATCAAAAACAGAGAGCCCAATAATTCGTACAATAACAAAAGCATAAAACTCCGTCACTTTTGTAGCCCCATCCAAAGAAATGGCCGTCGCGTTGACGATACTCGTTCCCGGGGCAATGATAAGCGAAATAAATGAGATATCTCCGTGCCGGGACAACGTCGATACCGGCCAGAATGAATTCCTTCTCGCGAGTAATTGTACGCTGATGGTACAGCGGTGCTGCAGTAATTTCACTCTGGTAGACAGTGAAACTGGCGAATGTGGGTATTGGGTACATGAATTTAGGTTTTCGTTCTGTCAAAAACGGTCCAGCCGTTTTAGAGATTAGCCGGAACAAACAGACAAAATTAAATTAAAAATACCAGGTTTTTAGCCAACGTAAAAATCGACGGTTATTATAATTATGTAAGTTTTACGTGTATGCCAGTTTGCCTGTCTACATAAGATCGTAGCTCTCGAACAGATGATCCGATTCTCATTTAGTTGCTTTTGTTTGAAAGATTTCTTGGTCGAGAGTTTTTAGGCTATGTTTGAAGAAAAATGATAATATTACAAACAAACACCGGACACAATTTTATTTATTTGTATATATCAAGTCGATATCAATTTCAACCATGATATCAACCGCGTTACTAAGGACTTTGATACTTATTGACTGTAAGTATCAAAGTCCTCCTTAGTAACAAGGTTCTGTCTAGCACATTTGATTGCATCATCATTCCTTATCGCTGTCGTACTAGACAGAAATACCCAATTTTAATCACAATCATATTTATAGCTGCTGGATAATCTTTCTAACAGTCACGTGTATGGCAGAAAAATGCGTCGTACGTACCTCATAGCATGAATAAATTCATTTACGTAGGTAACTGTATTAATAGCTGTCCGACCCCCCAAAAAAAATATTTTTTGGCGGGTGGCAAATCATCAAATAACCCCTCCCGCTCTTGAGCAGAGCAAAACGGAGTGTCAGACTTCTACTGACTAAAAACCACCAATGTTCCTTCTTAGCCCATGTGCCGAGGTTGCGGTATCTCTTTCGAACAACCCGCAGCCCCTACGGGTACTTACTTTTACCTTACTTTAACTTCGGTGTTTTGTTAGAAATGTACTGGGCGCTTTTTTAGTTACTGGTGAGTATTTTTTGTTTCGAAATAATTGTATCAAGGAATTAAATATTAAAGATGTGTGGACTCTATACCTAGCAAGGCGCAGTGATGACAGGTAGACTAGGGCTGTCACCGAATGGCGTCTAAGAACTGGCAAAAGAAGTGTGAATCGTCCGCTGCCGAGATGGGCAGACGACAATCATGTTGTTGCCATCGGGGGAAAAACCTGGATGAAGCTGGCACAGGACCGTGGAGAATAGCACAAGAAAAGAGAGCCTATGCCAAGCAGTGGGTGAGTTCAGAATACAGATGATGATGATGATGTGTGCTGTAGACCAGAAAAAGTTCTATATTTGGCCCACTCTCCCCGCCATTCCCTTACGTATATCCGCAAAGCGCTGCTATCTTGTTTCTTCTTTTTGTCTTACATTCTGACTGAAAAAACATAATTATGAAAACGTACATCATCAGATACGCTGTTGTTGTTGTAACAATGATTTTGATAAATAACAAGACTAAATATCTTAATGACTTGATTACTATCATTCACATTTATCATAAAAACAATTGATTTTCTTCTATTGTTTGTTATAAACCTGTCTATACCTACAACTGTCCTCAAGATAAAAAAACATGTTGTAACTAATACCAAAATAATTTCATCATTTATTATAAATATTAATATTTATAATAAATGATGATAAATAATAATAACATTAATAAATTAATAATAATTAATTTATAAATTAATAAATATAAATAAAATAAAAAAAACCTTATAAAGTCTTATTATTAATAAATTAATTAATTTTTTTATTTTATTTATTTATTACTTTTTTATTAATATTTCATTAATTATTATTTATTATAATGCTAGCTTAGCTTTATATTATCTTAATTTTTTGGAAATTGTGATTTAACATTAATAATTTCAGTGAAGGAAACGGTAAAGGAGAACATGGCGAGGAAACCCAGCATTCCTCCTTTTTGTGATTGGACTGGTTTCTTAGCCTTTTGTGTCGAGACCGTGGTATCTCTTTCCAAGAACCAAGCATATCTTTTTTTATGGTGGGTGAAAAATCATCAAATAACCCCTCCCGCTCTTGGGCAGAGCGAAAGGGAGTGTCAGACTTCTACTGACTAAAAACCACCCATGTTCCTTCTTAGCCCTTCATGTCGAGGCCGCGGTATCTCTTGCGAACAACCCGCAGCCCCGACGGGCGTCGGCCCTTGCGGGCCCCTTCCATGTTGCTGACATATCTTTGAGGCACGCGTAGAACACGAACGCGCCGTCGACACGGCCTGTCGTCGTCATGAGACGGACGGACGGCGAGCTTACCCATCACTCACCGTCCACAGGCCCGCGTCTACGGTGACCGGAAGCCATCACGTGGCCCCCGACGCCCGGAGCGCCTCCCGCGGCGGCTGGGACGAGAGGTTCTCTCCCTCTCACGTTCCACCACCTCCTTCGCATCACTGCTTCGCAGAAGGAGGCGACGGCGTCCCATTCCTCCTCGCCCCGGACCATGGCTTGCACCAGGGCCGGACGCGAGAGGTCGCCGCTGCCGATCGCCACTACGAGAACAAACCAAGCATGCCTGAGAGTTATTTCTCGACGGCATGTACCGCCAAGTCAGAGGTCCATTGGCGATTTAAAAACGCCTATACCAGGTTGGGCACTAACCACATGATTAAGAAAGAAGTACCAAAAATTTCGCAGAATAGGTACAGTTCTTCCAGAAAATCTGTTCGCTTCGCCAATTAACGTATTTATTCGGAAATACGAACGCGATACAAATGGCATCCAATATTTATGGGAACCATGAAAGTACTCACCTAATAGGATAGTCCATCAGATAGATTTTCAAAAAATATTGGACGAATACGAAATTTTTGGATTTTCAAAAATTTCGTATTTTTTTATTGATTTGATAAAACAAAAAATACGTATCCAATATTTTTTGATAATGTAACAGACGGACTAATTAGAATCATATTTTTTTTAGTCTGTAAACATCCCTATTAAAATTATCGTAGTTAGAACATTATAGATGAACTCATTTCTGATTAATTTCGTTGCGGGATCCAAGACAGTTAAATTGTTTCTTTGAGACTTTGCGAGCTTCATTGTCTCGACACTTTTCTGGTGGTCGCCACTGTTGATTCTGGCTTTCAAGAGTAACAGTGGTTTGTGAATAGTGTGGCGGATTTAATATGTCCCAAAAAAAAATAGCTGAATTATATTTTATTACAAAACACTTTAAATGTCTGATAAGATACAATAAAACACAAAATTAAATATGGCTGTACCAAGTTATTTCTTTAGCAAAAAAAAGTGTCAGTTTTCTACACGTGTTTCACGTATGCCACGGACCACGTGCATGGCTCCATTTTCCTTAATTTGCTAACAGAAAAAGTATATTTTAGTTGATACATACGCGACGTCAAGGCATGTTCGCTGATGCCTTGTGCGTGTCTCGAAAACACGTGGCACGGCCAGCTTTATTGACGACTCAAAGTTACTTGTTATTTTCTCTAGACCGAGATCCCTCATTAGATTTGGTCTTGTGGTCGCGATCAAAGCAAAGGTTTGCTGGGGAGAGTCGAGATAGCATTTTCTCATCAAAGAGACACTAGGTACTACTTCTAGGGTAGTCTACCAAAGCTTCTTCATTCGTAAGATTTTTAAGGACACACAGCAAGTGAAGGACAGTTAAACTATGAATTTCTAGAAATATACTAGACTGAAGCAAGTACCGACAGCGACTGTCAAACTTTCAGACTTCAACTGCATCTAACGACTATCTCAGAAATTCATAGAACAAGTTAGACCGACTGCTTTGAAGCACGGGTGACTCTTGATGTGTAACTGTGTAAGTTACCGAGGTCAACGAGAATCCAACTGCAGTTTATAAGGATTTAAATTCAAGGTTAATTTTTTTTTCTTTCTTTCTTTTTTAAAAAAAAACGTTGCCCCACACTAGGAATTTCTCCTGTATCGTGGGTGCGTTTACAAACATTTAAACTCACATTCACAAATACCCAGACCCGAAACAACTATCATACAAATATTTGTTCCGTGCGGGAATCGAACCCGCGACACGCAGCGCAGCAGTCCAATCGCTCAGCCACTGCGCCAACCGTGTCGTAACCGTGTCGTGTCGTGTTGTTTAAACCAACAGTGGGTTAAGGTACAAGAGTACAAAGGTTACCACAATTATTTATATACGATCTAAGACCGTAATTAAGTCTAGAATACTAGAAACTTCAAATGCAACATTACAATAATATAGGACAGACGACTCTAAAACACTAACACATTTTTAGTTTTCTGTACATTGTCTGTCGTTGCACGAGTTTTGTTTAAAACGCAGATTCACGGCTACATTGTTTTGAAGACTGTCTGCATTACTTTATTCATGAAACGACGAGACAAACAGATAGCTGTTTTTATTATTATTGTATGTAGAACAATTAGGTTTTTACAGCTTCAATGATTTGCACGTTCAATCATTCGTTCAAATACGATGCCCTCAGGCTTGTACGAGTGACGTTCTTCGCAGCATAATCAGCGAATGTTTCCACTGCTGACCTTCTCTCCAAGAGAGGGAGTGAGCCTTAATCCAACGCTCTGGTATAGTACGAGCTGGTGAATGCCACGTGTATTCAAAATTTTGCGACAAGCTGGTTTTCTTTTTTTCCCCTCTCGATTTCGAATCAACTGCCTGCCTTTTCCCAACTTTATTGGGGTCGGCTTCCAGTCTTACTGGATGCAACTGAATACCAGTATTTTACATGAAGCGACTGCCTATCTGACCTTAATAACCCAGTCAGTCCGGAAAATACGGTACCCCTTTGTAAGAAAGTTTGATAGCTAATCAAACTTTCAGCCACCGTCTACATGTAAAGACTGTCATACATTAGCTGTTGTCAACGGTTTGACGTGCTTTCGAGGCACGGAGGAAACTTGGTATATTGTAATCATGGTCGCCCCCATCTACAGAATACGAATGAATTCAAAGTTGTCTTTTTTTTCATCGTATATGCAATTTAATCAGTGTTGTAGTGTGTAGTGTGTGTTTAAGCTGTTGGTCTCGGCTGCCATATACATATCTTTGGCAGTCGTTACAGGTAGTCAGTGACCTGAAATTCTGACATCCAGTCTAACCAAAGAGTATCGTATTACCTAGTATTAACTGGGTTGTGGAGGTCAGATAGGCAGTCGCTCCATGTAAAATACTGGTATTCAGCTGCATCCGGTTAGACTGGAAGTCGACCCTAACATAGTTGGGAAAAAGGCTTAGCAGATGATGATATGCAATTTAATCAGTGGCTAGAAATCTATCTTTATCAGTGGAAACTTTTACCTGACGGAGCAGATATTTATTGAATCATTCTGTCTCTATGTAAGAATTAATTATTATTATAGATGTATCTTATCTCAAAGCTCAAGGCTCTTCACCCGACACGACCTTGGTTGCCAGACCTATCAGCACAACAACGCATAAAAGGGAAAACCAACATGTTAATCTGACGAAGATATAATGATGTGTTTATTCATTTTTTTTTAATAATCAATATATATTAGGTAACATTAATGTTATGATAAGACTAGTCTTACCAAGGGGTATTGTATTACCCAATATTAATTACGTCGTGATGTTTGTTTCATTAATAAATACGAGTTATTCATTATTTTCATTGAAACCAATCATTCATATTCAAAACATGCTTTACATTAATAATCGTGATTTGATCAAATTATTTTGTATGAAAACTGAAAACAAAATAAAGATAACTGACAAATAATTAACATTCCAGTTGTTTCTTTGATATGAGCTCATTCATACCCCAGAGTGATGAGAAGTAAACCTTGTATAAATAAATTTAGTTTTTGTCGTCCAAAAAGAGTTGATAAATCCACGTCATTTGAATTCAGAGTTAGACGTAAGATGTGTTTTCGCCATCCACTCATAGAGCATGCTGTGGTCTCCTGTAAAAGAAAAGAAAGAAAGAAAAAATATTTATTTGACGCAAAAACATAACGAGCATACAAATAGACTTACAAAAAAAAATACACATACAACGCATAACAGATATTAAAAAATATAAAATTATTAGTGAAGGAGTACACTTACTTGATACTTTTGCCGTCCCTTATGCATTTAAAATGGTCTGTGTGTATCCTTTGTTGGAGATCAATAAATAAATTCCATGATTCCACGATACAGGATCAATAAATAAATTCCAGGATAAATAAATAAATTCCATGATTTATACTTTAAAGTAAATATAATTAAAAATCAAATTTATCTCATCATGTGCCTAGCCTTTTTCCAACTATGTTAGGGTCGGCTTCCAGTCTAACCAGATGCAGCTAAATACCAGTATTTTACACATCAAATTTATCTAAACAAGTAATACAGAATTTAAATAATCCAAGACAAGACCTACCGTACCTACCTTCAAAAGATTTTGTGATAACAACAGCTGTTGACAACCAAAACGTTGATGAGAATCAAGATTAGTTTGAATACGTAATACAATTACGCAGGTTGATTAAAAAAGTACCTATTATTTATCAGCCCTGTAAATACCAACTACTGATCGTTTCAAGCTGAAATGCCTACAAAACGCTGAAGGATAATAATTATTCCACACATAGCAACTAAGTAGGTATTTACATATATTTAAAGCTTTATTTAAATATATCCTTGTCTGATTGCCTTGTTGACTGGCTGTGTCCCAGACAGACAACCACGACAATACTTGGATTATTGGTATCTTTAGTGATTTGTTGATTATGATACGAAAATAATCAGTAATCGATGTTTTGCAACTGTCCATTGTCCGGTTGGTAATACCCGCCGAAAGTCCTGTTTATGCAAAAGTCGTCTTTATTATTACTTTGAAAGCTTTGCAGTTGCATTACCGACATATTAACAGAAAAAAACATTTGTGTACCTGTAGTGCACCCACATTTTAACAGTTATAGATGAACAGAGGCTGAAAATATTGCCATCTTTTACCGTTTAATTAAATGATTTGCTTCTGTTTACTTGGACCAATTTTACAAGTCGCTTGTCTGAAGCAAGACTGTGCAAACAATATTTGTCCATAGTGGATTGAAATTGGGCTCCAACTGCATTTGCAAGAAATAGGAGATGGCTAAGATTCTGGTTTAAAAAAATAGTTAGGACAACCACTGATGTGCAGCCATTTTCTAGGTGAACTTCTCAACAAATTAATGAGCTACCCGATGTTAGTCAGTATTTTTTTTTTAATAATTTACCCTTCTTCTTCTTAGCGTGTCGATGGCAAATTTCTATACGATCAAATCGTTTTGTCCCAAAATTCAGCTATGCGGACTCCACTCGCTGATGCTGTCATAAGGTCGTCAAGTGTGCAGGTGTCAGGGCATACAGCGCAAGATGGAAAGTGGGACATTAATAATTTACCCTCAATAGGCAGGTACATTGAAAAGTGATTAATTTGAAATATGGACAATAAAAAATATCATTGATACTTATAATCACCTATTTGACAGAGATAATTAATACTGATTAATTTTAAACAAATTAAGCCAAATATATTTATCAATACAATGGAATTTCCGGCGTGTACAGTACACATTCTACGACCTGTCCAATGTCCATTGCTAAAAGACGAATCTTGAATTTGAATTTGTGTGTAATGCAACGTAAGTCAATAGCCGTGTACTGACTGAGTGCACAGCCTCGCGAGGCAGCCTCGGGCGTATGCCACGCGACACGATCATTTTCATTTTTTTATTAATTTCCTCGGGCGGGGCACGTCCTGGCCGACCGCATGAATAGCCTCGCGCGCATGCCTCGCGAAGCTGCGCGCTTAGTCAGTACACCGCTATTGACGTACGTTGCATTCCACAAATGGCATTTCACCATACTATCTTCCGGGCAGGGCATGCTTTCGATACGGGACCAATGCGGACTACTGGTCCTTGGTTTTCTCCGGCTAGTCCCGTCATCTCCTGCGCGGTATACTGCGTCACCTCCCGTTACCGGACACTTAAAATTTGGGATACTAAAATGGCACACTACTTTGTTTACTCAATATTTTTAATTTAGCGTTTATCGTAATTTAGTCCGATCCTAATCTAGAGATAAAACTCACAATTTACTTCACATTTTAGTTGCTGTTTGTGATAAGTAGCGACATAATTTCTTTATAAGTCCTGTCGTATGGTGTGCACTACATTCGGGAGTTCTGTGTCTAAGTTTTTGTTAATAAAAAATCTTTTGGGATTCGCCGCAGTCGGATATATAAATAAATAGTTTATGAGTTTGATTCAAAATGTCTGCTAGTGAAATTATGAACAAGGCAAGTTTAAAAAAAAATTGTTTATTTTTCGTACATTTTTTTTTTTTAGGTTTTCCTAATTGTTATTGTGAATTCGAGATTCTAAATTTTTTTAGATGTTGTTTTTAAAAACGGTACATGCCATTAAAAAAAGAAACGGTAAAATTCACAATATTATTCAAATAAGAAATGGTTATAAAAATGCTCCTGCCCTTACCTCAATTTCATAAAAATATTTTGCAACGGTTGTACATTTTCTTTTCTTTAAAAAAAAACCACTAGGAATTTCTCCTGATTGTTAGTGCGTTTACAAACATTTAAAGTCATAATAATATACACAACCAGATACATATTATTTCTAATGAATATTCGTTTAAACCTGTAAATAATTACTTATTATTATATAAACTTGAACTTGTGTATTCACTACAAGAATTACTCCTATTGCACAAACTAAGATGGCCTTGAAAAATGTTAGCTAGCCATATCCAAAATATACAGCAAAACTAAGCATAAGCTGTTTGTTCGGCTGAATTGTGAATACGCCGACGGGTTACTGCGGTATTCTCACAAAGGGTCAATGTGCCATCGTTCGAAAACTCGTCAAAAAAATATAATTTTAAATTGAAAAAAAAATAAATAAAGTGAAAAATAAACTATAGAACAAAAATCAGCTTCTGAAGTCGGTGGCGGTGAAAAAAAACGAAATCAGACAATAAAATGTCATATATAATTTTTTTTTTAACGAGTTTTCGAACTATGGCACTTTGGCTCTTTCTTTTTTTTCACTTTTTGTGTTTTTGTTTTTTTCACTTTTATTTGTTTTTGAAGTCGGTTTTCTTTTTTGCAAAAAAGGTTTTCTATTTTTCCATTTTTATTATCTTATACAAATATTTACTATGCATTTAACATCCAACCAAGAAACCTAGCCCTTAACCTTCAAGATTCCCTTATTATTACTTTCAACTCCTAGTAGTACCTTCCATCATCAGCTCACCTAGATAACCTGAAAGAATGCAACCGTATATACGTCCCCATAACATTTTATTAAAGAACTATCCTCCAACTCCTAACCGTTGAGGAGTTATACCTTCCAACATCAGCTCATCAACATGAAATGATGACTGTTAGATGCGAATATTTATAAAGCTTTAGATAAAACACGAAACACGTAATACGTGCCTATTAAATTTGAGGGTTGCCCTCGATTGCTCTGGGATGCCATCATCAGATCCTGGTTTCCTTATCATAGCACTAACTTTGGGGTATCTCCTTTTCAACGAAAAAAGAATTTTCTATATCGGTTCAGGCGTCTTCGAGTAGTGAATATACATAAAAAAAGATTCCAATGAATTGAGAACCACCTTTTTTTTTAAAGTCGGTTAATGGATTTGCCTTCTATCATCAGGTAAACCTAATAACCTGAAAGAATATAGGTTTCTAAGAATTAACTTATTAGGCCTTTTTCTAGACAAAGTTTCTGCCGTTTGGACACCTTTTGTCGATTCGAATCTCATTATTAGTTCCCAGTTCCCATATTCTGTTCAGAATGCAGAGAATGGGAAGCAATTCGAACAATAATAGGGGCAGGTGCATAGCAGCCTCTAGTGTGTTCAATTCATGGGGTGGAGTTTTCTCAACTTGGTCCGGTCGGTGTCAATGCTTAAGATCGTTGATAGTGGAACAGTTTTTGAAGTAGAGTAGACTGTTTGCATTACATTATAATTCACTGAAAAAACTAGAAACTGCTGTCCTCTCCTCTCCCCTTCCCTTTACACGGGACTTAAAAATAACTGTGTGATTGATGAAAATGAATGGCAGGCGGTTATAGGAATACCTCTGGAGATACAAGCGTGATCTTAAAAAATCTCATCACACAACCATACAAAATAATAAATTCTAATGGTAAGAGTATTATCAAGTGATGTATGGCGTGAAAAATTCAAAATAATTACAATACCATAAGACTAATTGATCAGAACGTCATACATTATGTGCAACTATGTAGAAACTAGCTACAGTTGTTAATTATAAAATTAGGAATGGACAATGACATAATTATACACTATTATATACCCACAACGAATAGATCTTAGGAAATTACTCGTTTCATTACAGTCACTATATGCGTATATGTGTAAGTTTGCGTATTCAGTTACTATAATTACGCTGATCTTACTAAAACAAGAAATAAGCTTAAAGTATTAGCAGCTCCATGCATTCCATGTTCCATTTACTAAACATAAAGTATTTGGGAAAGAAGTAAGCCGTTAGGTCCCGGAATAATACGAATTCCTGCATAATATTATTTGAATAGCAGAAAAGCGTATCGAACGAAAACTCCAGCGACTCCATTCAAGCTCTCGTCACAATTCAACGAATTTACATTTTAATGAGAACGATTACTCCCCTGTTTGAAGGGATTAAGTTTAGGAACATTTCCCGATTTTCGTCCGCACAAAGTTTGTGTAATTACTTTATTGGTGATTACAAAACTAAGACACCAGTTTTGGAATACATTAACTGAGAGTTTACAAGAAAAGCTGTTCGCCAGGTATTATCGGATTACTGATTGAACAGGTTGAAAGTTAGTCAGCGTATAAATGGGTACCTATTGACGTTTAATCGATTTTGTTTCAAAGCTGTTTCTTGTTCATTAATTTTTGGTAAAAAGTTATATCGAAAAGTCTTTTTAAAGAACACTTCTTAGACCTATTGTGATATGGAAAAAGTTGCTGATTGGTTTCGTCATTTCTGTAAACATAGTTTTTGTTGAGCGTTGTCTGATAGTAGATGAATTTAAGTTTTATATTGCTTATAGTTGCCAATAAGCCGTAAAAAATCCGTAAGTTTGTCTTTTTCATAGCATTAATGTTTAATGGTGTTGTTACAGTCAGAACCAAATGCAGCAAGTAAAGCAGAAGATGGCACTCCTGAAAGAGCGTCTTGGGGACGACCCTTAGAGTTCATTTTGGCCTGTCTTGGATATGCCGTTGGTCTGGGCAATGTCTGGAGGTTCCCTTATCTTTGCTACAGGAATGGCGGTGGTAAGTACAATGCATGTCTTATGATTGTTATACTTAGTTATAATCATTTTAAATCTCAAAGCACACGAATAATCTCAGCGCCAGAATACGAATATGGAGAATACGCTCGCAAAAAGTCAGTGAAATATGGAAAAGTCACCGACTTCCAAGAGTAAAGTTACTTATCACTTTTACATTGGAAGTCGTTTTTTTAATACTGTGAATTTAAATGGTTAATCGTTTACCTTTACTAAGTTTACTTTAGAAATATAATAAAAATATCAAATCAAAAAGTAAATGTTTCGATTAAAACGATTAACAACATCTTATTGATTTATACGTGAGCAATAAATAAACAATATAAAATGCCTTTATTACGACATCGCGTCACCGAAGGGAGAAAGAACGATAAAAGCCAAGAGCCAAACAAAAAACATATCGCCCTGAATCTGTATGAATTATTTATTGAATCCCTATCGGTCAATAAGGACCTCCCGTCAGGCAAGCCCCGGGATTTTGAACAAAAATATTGTTTTTAGAGTGTACATATTTTATTTATGGATGATATATGTTCTTATATTTTTAGTCGTGTCGTAAATAGAGTTTTGGTGATTTACATCACCTAAGTCAGCTTTTCTTAGAATGGTATGAAAGTAATGGATGTTCGTGGTTTAATAATAACTGTCGCTCGGGTCGATTTCTGGGAAACCGACTCCAAAATAGTAGGGAAAAGGGTAGATAGATGATGAATGTTAATTATATATTTACACGAGTTAGAACACGATGTATTTCTGTTGCTGTTGTAACGAAGACAACTTTTTTTCCTAAGTACAGATATTTATTTGCTAGATGTGGTACACAGGGCGACACAAGTTATACATTTCCAAGATGACATGGCCTTGCTTTGTGTAGATTTCCTGTACAATGAGAGAGTCACTTAAACTGGTGTTTTGAATAGCTTGATTGGAAATTAGTTGAACTCGATTTTAACACCACACATTTGATTTGTGGAAGGTTTTGCTCCAAGTAAGAAAAAATACAGAGTTTCAAATGAATAATTCTATTCCTTTGTTCCAGGTGCATTCCTTATACCGTTCTTCATCATGTTAGTTTTCATTGGACTTCCTATCTTCTACCTTGAGCTGTACATAGGCCAGTTCACAGGTATCGGTCCATTGCAAGCATTTACTGCGATCTCACCGTTCTTCAGTGGTTTGGGTTACTGTACCCTGATGGTCATCTCTATTATATCGGTATACTATATGATCATCGTCGCTTGGACCCTGTTCTATACCATTGTCTCCATTGCTGGGTTTCTGGACTGGGGGTCCTGCACCAATATCTATAATACCGATGGTAAGTGCCTTGTATTAAGTTTTTAGAAAACATCGTTAGGAAACCGGCATGTCTTAGAACCAAAAAATTCGAAGATATGTGACATCTACCAATCCGCACTGGGCCCGCGTGGTGGATTATAGCCCATCCCTCTCCTAGAGAGGAGGCCTGAGTCCCTGCAGTGGGAACATTATAGGCTGATGATGATGATTAAGTTTTTAAGAGCTTCTTAATAGAACATCAGTAATTTACCTCAATGTAAGCGAAAGTTGACTTATGTAAACTACCTAGTCGTTGGCTAGACAACTCTAGAGGTTACAAGCGCGACTTCTGTGCATGATTGTTCGCGAGAGATACCGCGACCTCGACATGAAGGGCTAAGAAGGAACATGGGTGGTTTTTAGTCAGTAGAAGTCTGACACTCCCTTTCGCTCTGCCCAAGAACGGGAGGGGTTATTTGATGATTTTCCACCCGCCAAAAAAAAATAGGTACCGGTTTTCCAGGTCGTGCAAACTGTTATTGGGTTTTTACACGACTGCCCCAAAAAAAAGAGTGTTATGTTTTTAGCGTTCATGTATGTATGTATGTATGTATGTATGTATGTTTGTTTGTGAGTTTC
The DNA here is from genome assembly GCA_949774965.1 of Diarsia brunnea. NCBI lineage: Eukaryota > Metazoa > Arthropoda > Insecta > Lepidoptera > Noctuidae > Diarsia > Diarsia brunnea. The sequence continues at coordinate 3,739,857 of OX459003.1, read as the reverse complement.
TTTATTCCACCATAACTTCTAAACGCCTGAACCGATTTTGATGTATGTGGTATCGTTAGATTCATTGCGTCACCCCGGGTAACATAGGCTAGATAAAATATCAAAAAACATAATAGGGTGGCCATGGTTTAGAAATAAAAAGATCTTTTAATTTTTTTTTATTGAAATTTCAATGAAAAATGTAATCATCGTCTAGAACTTATTAAGTAGATTACAAAAACATACCACAGTAGTATTCAATATCTATTGTTTACTAGTAATACTACTCAACAAATGATATGGTGACATTTTAAACCCGGGATTCGATACGAATAAGCTACATATCAATAGATTCTCTGTAATGAAAGAAATAAAACTGGCTAGGTTACAACTCCCAAATCCATCTACGACGGCATCTAAATGATTTTTAAGTTTGTATGAAAAGTCAGTATGCGTGAATCAATTTACTTGAAACATGGCAAAAATATTAATTTAAAGAAATAATAATATTTGCAATAATAGAATTTTCAAAATCACCCCTTAAAGGGTAGAAAAAGAAGATCAGGGTAGATTTTGGTATGGACAAATCTGACTGCGAGATTCAACTTGAAATTCATTACTAACACAAATGAATAAATCATGACGTGTGTTATAAAACAATAGTTAAAAAAAACCGTGCGAGTTGAACCCACGCACCAAGGGATCTGTAAAAGTTTTTTGGTACCTACTATACTTAAAACTGTTTGGCACTACACTTGAATTTCTTAGAATGTTAACAAAATATTCAAAGTTCTTATCATTGTATGTAAATTGCATGTATATATTAAATTCAGCGTAAATTGTTTACAAATAGATACCTACATGAAATGAAAAATGTTTGTAGGTATAAATTACGCAATTAAGTCATTCAGATCATTTCACACGTTCCTGAGGAACTGGGTCTTGATTGACGGATAGGCATACGGACAGACAGACGGAAAACAAAATGTACATATTATTAGGGTTCCGATTTTGCCGACCGGAATCCTGAGAAATGAAAAAAAAACACATTTTCCCCCTTCTGGGGGAGGCCTATGTCCAGCAGTGGACGTCTTATGGCTTAAATGATTGGTTATAGGTCAAAATACCGATATAAACTAAAAGATATGAAATAAAAAATAAATAATTAAAAAAATTAAAAAACACGCCTGCCATGACAAAAAGTACCTAAACTAAAAAATAAAAAACATAACACTCTTTTTTTTGGGGCAGTCGTGTAAAAACAAGTCAAACGAATTCAGCGATGAATGGGAGCAAGTTCCCGTAAATGTATTCGAAAATGGAAAACTGAAAACTAAAACTTTTATTGCAGTCGGGGGACCTGTAAAGAATTGTTCCACCGAACTGTCCCCCGACTGCAATAAAAGTTTTAGTTTTCAGTTTTCCATTTTCGAATACATTTACGGGAACTTGCTCCCATTCATCGCTGAATTCGTTTGACTTGTTTTTTTATTTTTTAGTTTAGGTACTTTTTGTCATGGCAGGCGTGTTTTTTAATTTTTTTAATTATTTCATCAGGTATTTCTTAGTAACAGCCACGGAGTCTAAGTTGGTGTCCAGTTGGTGGCAATAGACTTAGCCACCTTAAAAAATACTGACAAACTGTGGCGCAAAGTTTTTTTAATTTATTTTTACTGCAAAATTGGCATGCTTTTGATGTCAATCACGCCCGCTCGAAAGTGTCATGATATTATTAATTTAGAACATTTTTTATCAGCTTGTTACAGTGGTGAATACGACACTATTTGCCGGGAAGGTAATAATGGATCAGCTACAGATGAAACATACTTCACACGCAAGTGCGTGAGTATCGGTGAAATCTGCCTTTCTGTTGGCTACCAGCCACATAATGGAACTCATTGCATGGATGGAGATGGCGAATACTTCCCTTGGTACAGAAATGTCACAAGGATTTTAGCAGCTGAAGAATATTACAAGTGAGTTCGTTTGAATAGTTAATGGGTCATGGAGATTGGAGTAAACTAAAAACGGTTGAAACATTAGGAACTTTGACCCCCAATGTCACCGTAACTAGAAGGTTCCCAGCAGGGCTATTGCGATTCTTTTTGAATGTCAGTGGCTATCATACTGTCCATCGATTAACTGTCAAATGGTTATGGTTTGGTATAAAATGGAACCATTTGACAGTTAATCGATAGACACTATGATATCCACTGACATTTAAAAAGATACGCAATAGCCTTGCAGGTATGGTTCACAACAAAAACAATAATTGAAAGGACGGGGAGAATAAATGAATGAATGATCTAGATTTAGTAAGATTTCTTTTCTGTATCTTTACTTCAAGTCAGAGTCTAGCTGGCTTATGGCAATAAAGTCCCCCTCCTCCTGCAGAAGGGATTTAACGCAAAAAAGTGTATACCCGATAGGATTTCTTTTTGTAAAAATGACGACCTTCCATTAAAATTTTCAACATCTTTAAACTATGATTACTTTGTTGTTATAACATTAGACCATCAAGTGCATTTTACGTTCGCTATAACGCTTTGAAATTCGATTGAAAATGATATCTTAATGTTATCAAAATAAATTATACTAGCGGACGTCACGCGGTTTCACCCGCATAGTTCCCGTTCCCGTGGGAATACAGGGATAAAAGATAGCCTATGTCACCTGGGGATAGTTTAGCTTCCCAACGGTGAAAGAATTTTTGAAATCGGTCCAGTAGTTTCGGAGCCTATTCGTTACAAACAAACAAATCTTTCCTCTTTATAATATTATAGTGTAGATAATACGAAACAATATTATGATGTTTATAACCTACTAATTCTTTTTTCAGTGAACGAGTACTAGGTAGGGGTGATGCTACCTGGGACAACTGGGGCGAGATACAATGGCACCTGGTAGGATGCTTGGCTTTAGCGTGGCTAATTGCCTTCTTCTGTGTTATCAAGGTATGTACTACTTAAAGTTGTTTAGTAACCAAACATGTTTAAAACGAACGCCAACTGGTAATTTGCCAAAATCGTTTCGTTTGGTAAAACCATTTTCTTTTTTTCACATAATCATTCATTTTTTCCATCTTTTAAAGATCATTATTTTCTTAGTCTACATGTATTTTATTGTACCTTCTCATAATTTTTCATTTTATACTAGTTACAAGATTGTTTTTACTGCGTAATGGGCATGCTCTGGGTTTTTTTTCTTTCTTTTTCTCTTGTACTCGATTATGGCTGGTGAAAAGCCAACCGTCGGTATGAGGGTTACTTTATGTAATGGTAGTGCCCCGAAGATGCCTGATAACTGTTATGTTGAAGTTTTTGATAAGTGGATGGGAACATAGACAATGGGAGAGAGAACCACATTATTCTTAAAGCGACTTAACACATGTAATTTCAGGGTGTCCAATCAGCGGGCAAAGTAGTCTACTTCACAGCTTTGTTCCCATACGTCATGTTGACGGCTCTTCTCATCCGAGGAGTTACACTGGAAGGAGCTGCCGATGGAATCATTTTCTACTTGTCACCAAACTGGGAAACTTTGGCTACAGCCAAAGTTTGGGGTGATGCAGCTTCACAGGTAATTTTTTTCTAAAAAATGGAGATTTTAACATTAGATATAATTTCACATAAAGCTTTTAGGGGACAAAAGTTAAAGTTTGGTCCTTTAGTATATGTCAATAGTCATGAGTTTCACCTTGTTTTTTTGTAAATCTATGATTCTATTCCTTTGCAGTGTGTTCATCTTTAACTTACCACTCTTTATATCTCCTTCTGACTCATCTATTTCTTCTAGATTTCGTTCCTTAACCCATCTATCTGTTTCTCTAGATATTCTACTCATTCGGTGTGGCGTGCGGATCTCTCGTGACCTTGGCGTCGTACAACAAGTTTAGCAATAATTGTCATTTCGATGCTTCCTTCGTCAGTATCACGAACTTCCTCACATCTATCTATGCTGGTTTCGCCATCTTCTCTGTGCTGGGCTTCCAAGCTCAGCTAATGGGGGTCGAAATTGATGGTAAGTTACTGCTTTCTATTCAAGCATCCTTGGATTTCTTTTACTCTCCTCGTGTGACGACCTTGTACATACACATGTGTTCATACACATTTAGAGCAATGCGCTCCGCTTCTTCATGCATACATACGGCTGATATGACTGATAAAAAACAAAGAGTCAAAGTGAGAAGTGATTTTGGTTTTATGAATTAAAAAACCAATTAACTGTGCAATTATAATGGCAATCTGTATACGATTATACACATACGAGTACATAATTACTGAGATATTGAGGTGGGTTTTAAACGTTTATTATGACTACCTAATTAAACAAATAATTAATGAATTCAGTAGAAAATCATTCTTGGTAATAATTTTATTCAATTCGTTAAAGTTTTATTTAAGCTTTGCGTAAGCTTCAAGAACTTTAACAATACTGGTGAAAATAGTTGTATAGGTTTTTGACAAATCTGGAAAACAGACATAGTTTAAATTGCAGTTTTATTCCTTTTAACTTACAGCTTTATTCCATGCAAAACCTTTGTTTGGCCGGCTTCAAAGCCCAGCTATTTTATTACAAAACATACGAGGTTTGCGCCATAAACAATGGCCATATTCATCCTTGTGCAAACGCGAAAAGTTGTTGTTGTAAATAACTCGTATATTTATTAATATATTTTTGTGCATCGACAGCTTTTATTGCTTGACATGACACCAAACGTGGGTGTTCGTTCTTATCGTATGATTACGCATTATTATAATATCGACAATGCACTATTGTATTTTACCGAGTTTCTTACGTGTCACGGAAAGCACGTTAATCCTTTGATACCGGTCATTTATAGATCTTTGACAGCCGTAACAGTCGTTTCGGGCCTTGAGTCCAGGAATCTGACCACCAGTCTTACCAAAGGAATTAATAATTGCCCAATACTAATTGGGTTAATTGGGTTGGGTTGGAATGAAAGTCGATTAACAAAAGGTATTTACAAGGTAGATGTGAGTGGTAATGCCGGGAGGGGACGCCCTAGAAAGACATACACTGATCTTATTGGTGCCGTTCTTCTGAAAGGACAGGTGCGTAGTACTTGTAACCGGCGTGCGTGTATGACCAGATGTATGAATGTGGACGAGGCAAAAGGAGTATGTAAGGATCGTAGCAAGTGGCGTTCTATGGTTTCTGCCTACCCCCATGGGAAAAGGGCGTGATTTTATGTGTATGTGTACTAATTGGGTTGTGGTGCATAATGCAGTAGTAGGCAGTTGCTCCATAATGATATTCGGCTCCATCTGGTTAGGCAGAAAACCGACCCTATCGTTGTTGGGAAAAGGCTAGCATTTTCTCATCTGCCTAGGCAAATGATGATAATGTTTTATTCGAGCGGTTGCAGACTAGAAAGAGCCCCGTATGGTGTCGGACGTAAATAATAGCACCATCTCATATCTTGCCGTGGGTGTCGTAAGAGGCTTTTAGGGACTTACCAGAGAATGGGCAGCAGCGTTCTCTGTGCCTTCGTAACAACCATACTGCGATCGCCAACCCGCCTGCCAAGCGTTGCGATTATGGCAAATCTCCCCTTCTGGGGGAGGCTTATCTAGCAGTGGACGTTTTATGGCTGAAATTATGGTTACAGACTAGCGTTTATTTTGTGCCTCATTACATGCTTCAAAAAAAAGCGAACGCGTGTTATAAGATGATTATTAAGTGACACTTTAAAAGCGATTACCATTTGTCTAAGTCTTCAGACCATGATCAATTTTTAACAAACAATTTCTTTTGCAGTGGTGGTGGACTCTGGACCTGGGTTAGCCTTTGTGGCGTACCCAGAGGCGCTACTCCAAATGCCTGTCGCCAGGATGTGGAGTATATTATTCTTTCTGATGCTTTTCATCTTGGGATTGGGCAGTCAGTTTGCTGGTATTGAAGCCATAAACACCGCCATTGTTGACAGGTGGCCACATCTTAGGAAAAATTACTGGAGGGTGAGTGAAATAAAATTATTCTCTTGTTTTGGATGTTGGTGGAAAGATTCGTCATTCCTAATTATGACGGTTTAAAAATAAAACAAAAAAACACAACACGCAGATGTAAGGTACCTACTACACGGAGTCAGCACCGTTTTTTTTTGGGTGGTGGGAAATCATTAAAAACCCCTCCCACTCTTGGGCAGAGCGGAAGGGAGTGTCAGACTTCTACTGACTAAAAACCACCCATGTTCCTTCTTAGCAATTGTGCCGAGGCGACGGTATCTCTTTCGGACAACCCGCAAGCCAGCATCGCCTCAGGTTCGCTCCATGCCTCGTTCAGGACTTTTTATATGAATTTCCATAGGCCAACACAGACATAAGCATGCAAACTATACACGTCAATTTACCTTTATTATTTTATGCAAGTAGTATAATTCACAAAAAGTATTACTATGTCTTACGGCAATCTTCCTTCATTCGAATCTATAGGGTGTAAAAGTACCCTTAACGCAAACGAAGGCCACTTGTTCTCCCCACCACTGCGATAATTTTTTTGTTCTAGACCATACCTGGGAACCTCCTAGTTACGGAGATATTGGGGGTCAAAGTTCCAAATTTTTCACAGCTGTTTTTGTAAATACTAGTATTTCAGGTTTTAACTTTACTTAAATTATCTCCATGACCCGTTTACTATTCAAAGCATCCACTAGCACAATGTTTTAAGAGTGCTACTTTGAGTTTTACCGTAAAATGTGATTTTTGACCCCAAAAAAAAGTCATTTCCCAGCAAAAATTTTTGCGTAGGGTTGGTTACTTGGTTTGATGTACAGAATGCTTGGTTGTCGTATGCGTGAAGGGTTCGTTTACACCCTGTATAGATTTGTATCTGACCTAATTTTGAAGGTTAAGTTCATTAGTTTCCTGTTGATTTTCGATGTTTCTTGTTCACTTTTTTTTGTTATTTACTGTTTATGTTACTCACATTTGTTTGATTTTTTTCTTGATTTAAAGTGTTTTATTTTTTTTCAGGTAACCGCGGCCACATGTTTCACGTGCTTCATTCTGGGGATCCCGATGTGTTTCAGCGGAGGAGTGTATTTGTTTGAACTTCTCAATTGGAACACTGCCTCTTGGGCTATTCTACTGATTGGTATGGCTGAAGTAAGTTCAAACTTTATTTAAAGGTATTAGAGTCTCTTTTACGCTGTGAGACGTTTTTTTTTTTAAATATTTTTAGAGTCAATATTTTTTGTGTACATTTGTTAAAATAAGTACATTTACATAAACATAACATCACGTCATGTAAGGGTTAGGCAGAGAAATGCCTAACAAATCAAGTACACCCACATTTCTCCAGTCCCACGTAAAACAGAGTGAGCCTAATGCCATCGAACTGATGGAAAAACCAAAAACACTTTGCCCGCCCGGGACTTGAACCCACGACCTCATGCTCAGTAAGTAAAGATAATGGAATTAATAATATTTTTTCTCACCAGTGTACCGCAGTATCCTGGAGCTATGGCATCAACCGTGCTATGAGCGATCTCGCGTCGATGGGCATGAAGCATAACAAATTTCTGCGGTTCTACTGGATGTCTGTGTGGACTGTCATCGTGCCCATTGGCAGCATTGTAAGTATTACGGCACACATTGACAGAGTCTAGAAAGCCACCAAATGCACTCGCTGCGGCCGAAGTAGACTAGATGGCATCACTATGGCTGTATTCAAAGAAAGATTATATTTGACCACCAATATCTCCGTTACGAAAACGTTTACAAGTATGGTCCAGACCAAAAACAAATCACAATGGTGGTGAGGACCAGTTTCAGCTTTCAGCTTTGATAAGTTTCTTTTAACAACCATTAAAATTGACACTTTGACAAAACAAAGACCTATTTTATTTTAATTTCACATAAGATTTTTAATTGGAAGCATGTTTAAATAGTTATACCTCTAATTATAGAGCCCTTATAGCATCGTTTTGTGTGAGTGCGTAACATTGTGCGTTACCGAAAAAATAAATTAAACACAGCTCGTTTATAAAAAGAATCTCAACTATTATACGTAAATAACAGCTACCTACGCTTTTTTGCGCTTTGTAAATAATTCAATGAATTATTATTTTTGTACAGGCCATCCTGATCTTCATATTATCGGAATGGGAAACTCCTAGCTACAACGACTATGTATTCCCTCTGGGCGCTGACCTGTTGGGCTGGGCTGTGGGCTTGTCCACGCTGATGTTCTTCCCAGTGGGCGTAGGATGGGCACTGTATCATGGATATGTAAGTATAAAAATTCACCATGTGAAATTTCAACCACTTTGGCAGATTTTTTAACTGATTACCTCTTATCGAATATCTACTTTGAATAACGTAACAAGTAATTTAATGACAATTTTCAAGAATACATTTTATTATATACAGGCAAATTAATGTACTTTAACATTAACATAAAAAAAATGTCAAAAGTAAAAAAAAAAACAAAATGAAATTTGTGCGACACAACTGTCTGGAGTTTTTGAATGTCTTATCAAAATTTTATTAATTTTATTTTTTTTTTCACAGCGAGGAAAAGAACTATTCACACCAACAGAAGCTTGGAAACCAGCAGAGAAATCCTTGTTAACCCCAAGGTCAGACTCGATAGTAACCACGGACGAATCAGGACACCAAGGACCTTATGATAATGTGGGCTACATTATGTGATAATATTGTGATAATAAAACACTATCATTAACACTGAAAACAAGATATTTACAATGTTTACTGTTTATTTCTGATTGTTTTGTCTGCTCATAAACATCCATTAGCAATATCTTTAATTTATCCGTCATTATGGTGCTTGCAACAGCGCCGAAATATCGGGAACTTGAAACAAAAAGTAAACATGATAAATATTCCGTTTTCGATGGAAAAAAAAATGGTAGTGACTACATCAGTTTAAAAACTAATAAAACAATATCACAATATCTAGACAATTTGATTTTAGTCGTAAGCAACCAAACCCAAAACGACCTAAGTACATATAAGATTTAGGTTCAAAACACAACGTAGAAGTTACGCATAAAAAGTTTAACACACTTCAAAAAGCTGTTTCGGCGTTTCAGCTTTAGCAATACAAGGGTGCGTAGGTGTAAAGGGTGGTGGTGTCTGAAACCACCACGACGGCAATCCAAACTATAAAGGATGATATGATAAGTAAGGACGTTTCTGATTAGATGACGCGTTATTACGCAAGGAAGAATAAAAGAAGAAGAAGTAAGAAAGAAGAACAGAGAAGAAGTAAGAAAGGAGGAAAAAGGAAGGAGGAAGGAGTGAGGAAGGGAGAAGTAAGGAAGAATAAGACATGCTGCCTCGACCCCAAATAAGTTGAAATAAAGGCAAGAGAATGATGACAAATAGTTGCATAGTCTAGAAAAGCTTTATATAGGGTGTAAATCAACCCATCACACAGCCGTCAATCAAGCATTCTGTACATCAAACTAAGTACCCCTACGCAAACATGCTGGGAAACGACTTTTTTTAGGTCAAAAATCACATTTTACGGTAAAACTCAATGTAGCACTGTTAAAACATTGGGCTAGTGGATGCTTTGAATAGTAAACGAGTCATGGAGGTAATTTAACTAAAGTTAAAACCTAAAAAACTAGTATTTACAAAAACAGCTGTCAAAAATTTGGAACTTTGACCCCCAATATCTCCGTAACTAGAGGGTTCCCAGGTATGGTCTAAAACAATAAACTGATCGCTGTGGTGGGGAGAACAAGTGCTCTTCGTTAGCGTTAAGGGTACTTTAACACCCTATATGGTTAGATTTTTATTATGATTCGGAACAAACTCGGTAAATATCACATGGACGCAGTGAAAAAAACTATCCTCTTTCCTTTGACCAAAAATTGCCATTTTTCTTCGTAAACCGCCTTAACTAAAAACTCCTGACCTTTTATCAAAGTTCAAAACTATTCCTGTCTAGAACCATCACAAAAAGGTACCCAGCTTAAACCCAAGCGATAAGGTCAGTACGTTTGTTGAACAACTTGAAAAGTTTCCTGAACTTAATTTCCCTTCGGCTAACTTCGGGGAATCTCGGCTGTAAATCTCATCAATTTGTTGGGTATGACTGTCGGCCGATCGGGCCCGAAGGGAGTGTGGCCAGGCTTCCCTTATTGAATTACGTTCGAATTTGGAACCCTTCGGTTGGCGGGAGATTTTTTTGCTTGTACGTGACCTCTGCCCGATGGAGGAAGGTAACGTATTTATGACCCTTTATTTACGTAGCCTAGAGCCCTAGTTTTTTTGGGAAGGTTGCCTGTTTATGTTGGGTTATAAACTGTTTAGAAATACTTTGTACTAGCTTATGCTTGCGGATTCGGTCGTGTTATTTCACATCGACGACAGGAATACATAGCCAACAAAAAAATACACCAAGGATGCGTTCGGTACCACACTTTTTGGATTTAAATTATGTATGTACCTCCAAAAAAAACGATAGATGAACTATGTGAAGGATGAAAGATCAGAAGGAGATAGGAGGTGACTGCATCTGGGATGATTAGCAATAGAGTATGGAAGAAGAAGATATGCTGCCCCCACCCTAAATAAATTTGGATATGGGCAGCAGAATGATGATGATATGTGTGAACGATTTTCACGCGTGTATTCATAAAAAAACAATAACGTATTACAGTATAAATAGATGAAACATCAATTTTATTCTAATGTGATGTCTAACAAGTAAAATGAAACCACGGACCAACAGCAAACATGTCGAAATTAATTTCAACATCCCTATAGAATATAATAGAGAAGACTTCTAAAACGATAATCCCTCAGAACGATCTACCTCACAGTTATTATAAACAAGCGTTGCCCCCAAAGACAGTCCGTTCCTAACCAATTTAACGATCCCAAGAAATATCCCTAATTCCATTGGTTCATCTGAAATTCCAACGACTTTGTACACTGAAGAAATTAACTAAGTAAATATCGCTTATAATGAAAACGCCCTTTGTTTGTACAGATAATTGGCAACGATAATACGACATGAAAAGCGAAAATTGAAATAAATTTAACGAAATTCCTTCTAATATTCGCTAAGGTCTGTTGAGAAGCGTCTGTATCAACTTTGTATTGTGGACTGAACTTTAGGGTATTTAAATTGCGATGAAAGGGTAACTTAACTTTTGACTTGGGTTCGCGAGCCTAATAAGAAACGTTGGGTCGCCCTGTGAGACACCACATCTAAACGTTTGTTCACGTTTGTTTTTGATTAATTAACTGCCATATACGTCGTTGTCCTGAATGCGAGCGGTTAATAGCGTCTTTAATTTAATGTGTTTTGTTATTTTGTGTTGTGGATACGTGGTTTCCATATGTGTTCTATTCTATATACCTGATGAATTTCTTTTACGTGTTTTTATGAATGATCATGGAATTTCATTCTATACAGAAAAGAAAAGATCGTATATCTTCCCGCCCTTATCCCGTGTTACTTGCGATCAACGCAACGACGGCACGGTTGGCGCAGTGGCTAGGCGATTGGACTGCTGCGCTACGTGTCGCGGGTTCGATCCCCGCACGGAACAAATATTTGTTTGACCTGCAGATAGTTGTTTCGGGTCTGGGTATTTGTGTATGTGATTTTGTATGTTTGTAAACGCACCCACGATACAGGAGAAATTCCTAGTGTGGGGTAACGTTTATTAAAACAAACAAAAAAACAACAAAAAAAACGCTTTTAGTTCTTCCATGCTCCTGTCAACCGTAACACTATCATTTACTTATTTTTCTTTTAGATCATTCCTCACACAATCCATTCATCGTTGCCTTGATATCTCGCTATATCTCATCGAGATGTAGAAAACATGAGTCTATGAAATTATTCAATTTCATATTGAATTGCTACACGGGATAAACTGTTGTGACATGGTTTGCATTTAAAAACTGTGCTATTATGGAATTTTCAATTCATAATCAAGTTTTTAATTATAGGATTCGAACGAATAGCAGTTGTGGCCTCGCCCTCGAACCAAAGCGATAGGTCGCGTGAATAAATGAACGTCTTGTCACTCATATGTTCTGAAAACTCGAACCGCCATCTATCGGTGCGACCACGCAAACATGCTCTTCGAACACAATGAACGCAATGGTTGCATGTTCTCAATTTCGCTTAGATTTCAACCAAATACATTCAGATATTTACGAGCTATAAACGACCAATACTTGTTACTACTACCAATTCGTTTGTATGACTATCCTTAATAATATTTATGCTCTACATAACATAACACATGTAGTCCCCGAAGGTTTAGGCACATCTGTTTTTTATAGTACACTTACATAATAGCCAGTTATGATTATGTTCCAATAGAGGGCTAGCCCATTGTCTGAAAAATCCGTGATAGAAAAACCCAATTACACTTTGCCCGACCCGGGAATCGAACCCAGGTCCTCACGCACAGCAGTCGCGCTTGCGATCACTAGACCAATGAGGCAATGCGTAGATGTCCGCTTTATAATTATTTTATTCCTCTTTGGCCCGAACACAGCTAGGAAAAGACTTCAAAACCTTAATATACCATAATTATTTATTGAACACTGATAACCTATAATATTCTAGACTCAAGTTCAAAAAAGCTTCCAACAAAAATTCTAGAATATATTTTTTTAAATATTCCAAACGAAAAAACAAAACACAGACAATCTTTTTACCTCTACAAGCTACCCGTCTCTGGTTTCACAAAAATCTTGACAAGCTCACGTACCTTTTTTATTTCGCGACAGCAGAGAAATGATGTAAAGGTATTCCCTCAAGTTGATAACTCAATTTGTCGTTTCTTGCTTGAGGCGGTAAACTTCGGGAGGGATTTATCTTTAGTCCAAGTTTAGACTAAGATCACTAAGACAGATCCCAGGTGCAATCTCTGTAACTATTGTAAGGAATAGAAATTTATAGTCGGACTTGTTACTGCGGGGAAGTGTTACACCGTGGTGTGTTTTGAGACTATTGAAACTTGTAAAAAAGGCCAAGTCGCGCCACTCAGTTCTTCTACTGCAAAAAGTAGTGAGATCCATGTAATATCAAGTCAGTTAATTTATTCAGTTCCTACTTAAGGGACGTTCTATCTTAAGTTATTACGTAATAAAGTAACCTAAGTACATCTTATAGTGAATATCAATATTAAAAATCTTTGATGTTTTAAATAAATAGATTGACTTCAATTCAAATTGAATAAAATTTGAAATATACCGTGTTTATACAATGCCTAATTGGTTACTAAAAATTCAGGCTTCTCGTTTTACTCACAACGACGTTTTATGAGGTCGAAAATGGCCCGAACTGTTTCGAGAAAAGTATGGTACGGCCGTGCCGCTTTATTGCTCGACTTGGCGGAGGCACTGTCGTGCCCTCAGATATTATATTATATGCGACTTGTTGGTCTAGCAAAGTGTTACAGGGTTTCTCAATCAGGAAATTCTAAGTAACAGCCACGGAGTCTGGATCTGTGCCCGGTTGATGACAATTGGCTCGCTCACTATGGTACTCAATCATAACCGGTGAAATGTGGGACTGTACCCGCTGGAATAATAGGCATGGTTATATTGCGTTTATATTGATTACCTACCTATTCTCCTAAAAACTTTTACAATCCTATTCGAATAACGATGAGCTGCGATTTTTAAAAGATAGTTAACGTGTAATCGTTATGCGTATTTATTTTTCAGTGTTAGAAAGTCCTAAGTTCCTAGAAAGTCATCACTTCGAATTCATTGATTTGACGCTTTTCTCTACATCTTTTTCGTCAATAATGTGGGCCATTTAAGGTAAGCTCGTCACATTTCTCACGCCATTACAATTCCTTATAACAGCAGGCTCCGATCAAACAACTGCGAACGGTTAATCCAATTACACAACGGTGTGACAGCGGTCCGTGGCGCCGTACTCAGTCAATTGGTGAATTTGCATTCCAAATTCTCGACTTGACGTCGTGGCGATCCATTCCTTGGCTATACCGCTATACGGTACGTGAGACTTACAGACGGTCTTGTAGCCGATACAAAATGGATTGCTCACTTCAGTTGCCGTCTGTTGTTTGGGCTTATGTTTTGTCAGAATGTTTGGAGATTAAGATTGTTGTTGTTCATTAGTTTAGCTTTTCTTATGGGCTTATTGTTTCATACTTCGGCCATCGTAGACGCGGGCCTGTGGACAGTGAGTAATGGGCTAGCTCGCCGTTTGTCCGTCTTATGACGACGACAGGCCGTCGGGACGGCGCGTACTTGTTCCGCGCGCACCTCAAAGAGATGTCACCAACATGGCAAGGGCCGACGCCCGTTTCCCACCTATGTTGGATCGGCTTCCAGCCTAACCAAATGCAGCCGACTGCCAGTATTATTAACTGGCACGACTGCCTATCTGACCACCACAACCCGTAACGTGATACTCCTTGGTAAGATTAGTTGTCAGACTTTCAGGCCACTGATTACCTGAAAGTCTGACAACTAATCTAATCTAATCTATCGACTGTCAAAGATCTATAAGTGACCGGGTCCAACGGCTTGTGCTTTCCGAGGTCCGGAGGAAACTTGGTATGTAATGGGTCACTATGGTCACACATCTATTGACCAACCTAAGCAAGCACGGCTTAACCTAAGGATCGACCCGAATGGCTGTAATTATTAAGCCACGACGTTTTTTTTTTTGTTGGTTAGAAAATCATCAAATAACCCCTCACGCTATGGGCAGAGCGAAACGGAGTGTCAGATTTCTACTGACTAAACACCACGATTGTTTCTTCTTAGCCCTTCATGTCGAGGCCGCGGTATCTCTTGCGAACAATCCGCAGCCCCGACGGGACATTTGGCTGGGGGCCTTAAATTCATTTAAGGCCACTACAATATAGTCCGGTTGAGCAGTCTTGCAACCTTATTTAGGAGCCTATTGCGATGAACCAAAGTCAATGTCACTAAAGCACCAAAAACATCTTATAATATAATACTATTGGTTGCATACACCCCACTAAAACAAAAAGTCACATCGTATATCAGCAAACGCTAAACGTATATCGGCGAACGCTAAACGTATATCGGCGAACGCTAAGCGCGAGCGCGTATCTGGGTTTAGCAATGTTTATGCAGTTCGCCACCGTGTATATCTATTGCATTAGTTGAACACAAATTGAGCTGAGTACTGGTGAAGCGAGAAGTGATTACTATTTGTGGAGGAAATTAGTGCGGTTTGGGTTGTTAAGTTGTAATAAATTAAATTATTTAGGAAATGGCTGCCTCGTTGGTCTGTGGTTGCATGTGAGACTGTTGAGCATATTGAGGTCCTGCGTTCGATTCCCATTTCTTCAGAAATTTCTCAGCCATGTAAGCAGGATTACAGCCCGGTTGATGGCAATATACTCATCTTTTGTATGGTACTTACTCATAACTGGCAAAATGTTGTACCATTAGATGCACCACTGCCTAGTTCTTCAGGGATTACAAGTGTGACGTTTTACTCACGAGTCATGTTTGTAACTAGACTCTCGTGAATCTATGTATTGGTTACAAAGAACTGAGGTGTACCGATTAAAGGGAGAGAACCTCTCGTCCCAGCCCCCGCGGGAGGCGCTCCGGGCGTCGGGGGCCACGTGATGGCTTCCGGCCACCGTAGACGCGGGCCTGTGGACGGTGAGTGATGGGTAAGCTCGCCGTCCGTCCGTCTTATGAAGACGACAGGCCGTGTCGACGGCGCGTTCGTGTTCCACGCGCGCCTCAAAGAGATGTCAGCAACATGGAAGGGGCCCGCAAGGGCCAACGCCCGTCGGGGCTGCGGGTTGTTCGCAGATACCGTGGCCTCGACATGAAGGGCTAAGAAGGAACATGGGTGGTTTTTAGTCAGTAGAAGTCTGACACTCCCTTTCGCTCTGCCTAAGAGCGGGTGAAATGCGAAATGACCCCTCATTTGATGATTTTCCACCCACCATAAAAAAAAAAAGGTGTACCGATTATTTTTAATGATATTGCCTATATTTATGCCACGGTAGGTAGACACCACAAAACGCCACGCTCTATACGACTCCTGCGAACTTCTTTTCATGGTCTTCAAGGCAAGTGCACAGACATCATGTCTACAATTACTTTGAACGGCGCTAATATTAAGCAGGTAACTAAGTTCTATAGTTAGTGTTGTATCTGTTGTTGTGTAGTGTTGTTTGTGTTGTTGTATTGTCGTAGTTAGTGTTGTATCTGGGCCGTATACTTGTCGTCGACCTTAAAGACGATAATGACGTGGAGATGGAGCGCAGGGCGTTGGCGGTCCGCGGGAACATGTTGTCACGCAGATTTTTTCGTCAAAATATGATTATTTAAAGCGTACTCTACCTGGCCTGTACACGGGAAGTCTGTGGTTCAACTTTTCTCGGGGGACGCTAAATGCCTTGTGCGTCCAATATAACAATGTTTTCAGGATGATGTTGAAACTCTCTCGTTTCTGTAGTGCCTCGGGGATGTTTGCCCAATCGGGTACAGATGGTTTTCATGCTATCATCAGAAAAAGGTGGCATCGCTTGAGGATTCGGGGGAGTGACAACAGCATCCTGAAAGTCGTAGCTGAGGACCCGAGAGCTCCTGTGCTGAGGCATCTCATGCGGAATCATTGTTCTCATGAAATGCCTCGTAAGTACATGACTCATGCCCGTCGAGGCTGCGGGTTGTTCGCAAGAGATACCGCGGCCTCGACATGAAGGGCTAAGAAGGAACATGGGTGGTTTTTAGTCAGTAGAAGTCTGACACTCCCTTTCGCTCTGCCCAAGAGCGGAAGGGGTTATTTGATGATTTCCCACCCCTCCAAAAAAAAAAAGTACATGACTCATTTTAAACTTTATTATAATCCAATATGTTACTAATCCTAGGATATAAGTTGTTCACTAACAAATATGGTTCTATTTTTTTTATTATTGTTTTGCCTAGTTTTAGTCTTTTTGACCAGTTTTATAACAGTAACATTTCGTTTTTTCAATGTTTTGAAACGCGATGAGCGTAATCTTCATGTACATCACTCATCAAAGTAAATTTCAGCTTAATTGATTGAAATGATTATTAATTGATCGTAATCCATCTCCTATTCAACATTTTATTTGCCTATATAAACAGTTGTCTGTGCGCTAGTACAGCACCGTGTAGTTGTTGTGTTTCGCTCCACAAATGCACGATATTTGTTCACTGCAACCAGCTACTATGTAACGATAACCGGTACTGGCAATGTACTCGTAGTCGCTGTTTTCTTTTATAACATCTCTACTTTGATATTTATTTTATTTAATAGTAGCTTTTGCCCGCGGCTTTCAACTTCACTATGAGACTATAGCAGTTCACAGCTGGGCATTGGTCTCTTCAAACGCACAGCACTTAACTCGTTTCCCAGCAACACTCATTTAGATACCCTGCGAAAATCATCGCTCCACCGAGCCTAAGGGCGTCCTACCTTACGCTTGACGATTTGCGGGCCAACCACTTCCTCGTATACAACGAGTCTGACAACAAAAGGGCAAGACGATTTGGATGTGTCGGTACTGCTAGGGCCGTTGCGCGAAGGTACGGGAAGAAAGGTCATGCAAGGAATTGGAGGCCTGCAGTGCACCGCGTTTTTTTTGTTATTAAATGTACTGTGAAAGCCAAAGTCTCAATGTTGCTTCTATCCCTGAATTCTTGTAGTAAAAGGAGGATTCCTTTGACTACAAGAAAAGAAAAACACACCAACTTTTCCCTAAAACAACCGAAGACCGCAACATTTCAATACAAACACCCATGTTCAAGTTTCACGAACAATGTTTATTTGTAACTTGAAAACTAACATAACAGTACATATGTACTCCGCTGCCCGTATGAATACGATACAGCAATCACGGCTCAAAAGCGCAAAGCAAACAAATGGTAACTTCACATACACGAACAGTGTCGATTGGAACTTGTCCAAAAGTGGAGTTATTTTTACTGTATCTCATTGTTATTAGGAGTTTTGTGGTTTTTTACGTTGATATGAAGTGTCTGCTTGTTAAACAGTAAAACAGTAATGGTTAAACAGTAAAAGCCGCATGAGTCGATATTCAAGGTCGGTTCGTGGATGGGTATTGATACATTACGTACAGAGAACTTTCCATGCCCTGGAACGTAAACTCGTTGGTTCCAGATGCAATTTGTAAATCTTTGCCAGTACAGGTAGTCATTGACCCAAAAGCCTGACAACCAGTCTTACCAATGGGTTACGTGTTACCTTGTACGTCATCATCATCAGTCTGTCGGGTTTCAATCGAACTGGATGTAGCTGAAAACTAGTAATGTGGGTACTTACATGGAGCGACTGCCTATCTTAGTTCACAACCCAACTGTGTAATACGCCCGATACCTCTCAAAGTTATAAAAACTTTGAAGGTCCAGTTTGCAGCTTTTAGCCAATGAAAGAATATTCCAATTTAGACCAATCCTAATAGTCCAGTCATTTTAGGCATTTTAATTAAACCCCAATTTTTTTCAATGTCGATTTTTCACATGTTCATTACAACGCCTTATTAAAGGTATAATACAAAAATTCAGCTCACTCCGTTTTTTTCCGCAGATAAAAAGTAAAATGACTGGACTAAAAGTAGAGACCCCATGGACTACGATAGTCTTCATTAAGAATAATTATAGCTGACAATAGAATACTTACTTAAAAGCAGCATTTCAACTGGCAACACTACCTTTGCAAGGCTTTGAAACGCGAGGAGCGCAATATTGATGCGACATCAAAGTGAAATTCAGTTATGTTGATTGAAATGTTTTAGCTCAATAGCTACATACCAATTTATTTGATAAATTGCAGAGGACCGTTCTCGAGCAGTGAGCGCCATTGTATTGAGATATTAAAATGATTGGCGATTCACTGCGCCATTGTATTTATTGATATTAAAATTATTGGAATAGTTATGACCTATGTATTACTTCACAAGGCAAAGTTTTAACCAAGATTTGTAACAATATTTTGATTTAAATTATAAAATAATTCCATGGACAGAGTGTCCATGGAATTATTTTCTTACTCATTCTTCTCCATAGAGACCTTTTTTTATTATATTTTTTTCCGGGTGGAAAATCATCAAATAACCCCTCCCTCCCGCTCTTGGGCAGAGCGAAAGGGAGTGTCAGACTTCTACTGACTAAAAACCACCCACGTTCCTTCTTAGCCCTTCATGTCGAGGCCGCGGTATCTCTTGCGAACAACCCGCAGCCTCCATAGAGACCTACGCTTTGGAATGGGCAACTTCAGTACTTTTTTTTTTTTACTCTGTGCCTGTAATGATGTAATTGAAATAAATGCTTTAAGATATTTCTGTTTACTTTTCATATAATTTTGTTTTATTGTCATCATCATTATGTTCTAATGTAATTTTATTTATTTATGCAAGATCAATAAATACTTTTTGTTTCTTTTAAGCACTCTATGCCTGTCCGTACAGTGATTGAAGAAAGGGAGTGTTCAGCTTCAGTTGACCTTTTAGTTCAAACAGCTGAAATGCGGTCTGAAATAAATAAACAAGTCCAGCAGAACAATAACATAAATATTTAGATTGTTTGCGAGTTTCAGTTTTACTTATTGTTGATTTTCTAACGTTAAGAGTTAAGTGCGTGAGTGAGGTGAGGTTTGGAGGGATTGAGGATCTGGTGGTGGTGGTGGTGGTGATTACAGGCGTGTTATTATGTTAACAGGAACCCAAAATAATGTTTGTTAGAGCAGTTGTCAATATTATTGAATGACAACACGGACACAGAAAGTCAATGCCTGCTAACATTGCTACAATTACCAATTCGTAAATTAACTGATAATTTATAATTTGCCAAACTCTTTCACATTTATACTTCAAACCTAATACTTTCAGTGGCGCCATTAGTCGAATTGGTTTTATTGTAATATTGAAAAGGTCACAAGAGAAAGGAACATCTACTCATTGTAGAATCACCATGTACTACCTGCTCGCAAACGTATGCTTATTGACCACAGATATACAACTGTACCTAGAAAACGCATGAGCACCTACTTCGCATGCCCGGTATTCTATACTTAACAAGGTTACTGTTGCAGTAAGCGAATTTGTTTAAAACAACAACGTTACACCGACCACCGTTACAACTCGAGAACGTAATTCTAGATATTAAAAAAAAAAACCCGCCTGCCATGTCAAAAAGTGAACTAAAAAATAAAAAACAAGTCAAACGATTTCAGTGATGAAATGAGAACAAGGGTCTTGTAATTGTATCCGAAAATGGAAAACTGAAAACTAAAATTTTAATTTCAGTCGGGGGACAGTTCGATGGATCATTTGTTTACAGGACCCCGACTGAAATTAAAATTTTAGTTTTCAGTTTTCCATTTTTGGATACAATTTCGAGACCGCCACCACTGGGCCACCGCTGCTCGCCAGGTATATCTATATCTATGTTATTGCCCTTGAACTAACCTAACCGTCCTTGACCCATCCAAGTCAAGGACCTTCCAGTCAATTTACAAATGAAAATGGTTGCAAATATAATTAAACATTAACGTTGTCTTTGTTGTTGTTACGAACAAAGGCTATTTCTTAAAGATAGTGTCTGCTTTGTTGGAACAAAGCTAATGATATTAAGGAGTTACGCAGTGACATAGGGCACGATGAATGTCTTATAGTTTGTGTTTTCTACGTCCTTGTCTGGGCTTGAATTCTAGGACTAACAGATGTGGATAAATTTAATTTTGGACTTTAAACGTAACACACGGATCTCTCATTGTACGGGAAATCTATGCAAAGCGAGGGCGTGTTATACTGGAAAATGGATAGTTAGATGTGTTTGATGAGGCTGGTAGGAGGTGGCGTGGAAAAAACCCTGTCAGGTTTTAGGGGAAGCCAGCAGTGGGGCGGTACATCCCGAACAATACTTATGTATTGTTCTTGTCTTACATAAATCAATGTTTGAGGAGCTCGTGGCTTAGTAAGAACTGCCACTCGGGTCGATCTTTAGGTAAAGCTGTGCTTGCCTGTTGTTCTAGACCATACCTGGAAACCTCTTAGTTACGGAGATATTGGAGGTCAAAGTTTCAAATTTTTCACAGCTGTTTTTGTAAACACTAGTTTTTCAGGTTTTATCTTTACCTAAATTACCTCCATGATCCGTTTACGATTCAAAGCATCCACTAGCACAATGTTTTCACAGTGCCACATTGAGTTTTAACGTAAAATGTGATTTTTGACCCAAAAAAAAAGTCGTTTCCCAGCAAAAATTTTTGCGTAGGGGTACTTAGTTTGATGTACAGAATGCTTGGTTGACGGCTGTGTGATGGGTTGATTTACACCCTGTATAGATCTTGGGCAGTCGTTACAGGTAGTCAGTGACCTGAAATTCTGACATCCAGTCTTACCAAAGAGGTATCGTATTACCTAGTATTAACTGGGTTGTGGAGGTCAGATAGGCAGTCGCTCCATGTAAAATACTGGTATTCAGCTGCATCCCATTAGACTGGAAGCCGACCCTAACATAGTTGGGAAAAGGCTAGGCAGATGATAATGAC
Source organism: Diarsia brunnea (assembly GCA_949774965.1). NCBI lineage: Eukaryota > Metazoa > Arthropoda > Insecta > Lepidoptera > Noctuidae > Diarsia > Diarsia brunnea. The sequence continues at coordinate 3,718,341 of OX459003.1, read as the reverse complement.
ATAAATTAATGTTTGTCTTTCAGTTTTTAGCTCTATTTTATCCAATTGTATTTATCTAGACTAATCATCCAAACCACTGAAATATAATCAAACTTCCTATATACTGTAGGATAATAAACACATAACATTCTGAAACCACAGATGAAAACTCATAAAGTCATAGCTGAACGAATTATTTGGTAGTTTATAAAACTTTTTCGAATATTCCTGACGTTTTGAGTTCAGAAACCGCATTATTATGGATCCTAAAGGACTGCCCTTTCGAGACCAATAATATAATATTTGCGGTAAATGTACAAATGAAAAGATGAAAAATTTCACAGATGAAAAGTGATTTCGGATATTATTGTCTTTGAACGAGTTTTGACATTTGTTGACATTATTTTTTCCAAGTTATCTTAGTACACAGATCAACAAACATATATACTTAGCGTCTAAAAAATAAAATAGTTTTTTTTTTAATTTGGCACATGCCACAAGTTTACACAATCTGAACATATGTGGCGACAGCGACATCTATCGCAACACATGCGAACTAAATTGGCAATTCCTACATCGCGCTATCAACATTATCCGCGACATTAGCCTATATAGAAAAATCCCGACTTACATATGTCGGGCAGTTAGCCCACCAGACACAACACCCGTCTGGTCGGAGGATCCTCCCTTTTCTATGGGGGATGAGGAACTTTACACCCTGTTCCTCATACCCCCCAAACTGGTGACCCCGACGTGACCCCCCCCGTTTTATTTCCCAATTCACGACAGATATCCGCCACATTTCTGGTAAGGATAATGTGGTTGCAGATACCTTGTCGCGAATTGAAGAGCTAGCAGACCCCGTAGACCTCGAGAAACTAGCTCAAGCTCAGACTTCTGACTCAGAACTCTGTAAGCTCTTGAGCGAAGGTACTTCTCTGCAGCTTAAAAAAATAACTGTCCCAGGAAGCCGAATTCCCCTGTACTGCGACGTCAGTACTTCAGCTTCCAGGCCATACGTACCTAAACCATTTCGCAAGCAAATCTTTAATAGCTTGCATTCTTTAAGCCACCCTGGCAGCAATGCGTCGGCCAAGCTGATAGCCGAGCGGTTTGTATGGCCGGGCGTGCGAAAAGACTGTAGGGACTGGGCGCGTGCTTGTATACCGTGTCAGAGGACGAAAGTCAACCGTCACGTGACTTCTCCTCTTGGCACTTATAACTTACCGCGCGCCCGGTTTAAGCAGATCCATATTGACCTGGTTGGTCCTCTCCCACTTTCCCAAGGTTATCGGTACTGCTTAACAGCCGTGGATAGATTTACACGGTGGCCAGAGGCAGTACCGATACAAGATATTACAGCGGAAACGGTGGCCAAGGCTTTGCTGTCCATTTGGATATCTCGGTTCGGTTGCCCTACAGACATTGTAACCGACCGTGGTCGACAGTTCGAATCGGCCCTGTTTCAATGTCTCTCGAAGATAGCCGGATTCGAACATAAGCGGACGACAGCCTACCATCCGGCATGCAATGGTTTGGTTGAACGGTTTCACCGCCAGCTGAAGGCCGCGATCGTCTGCCATGCAAACGATAGATGGACGGAATCTTTACCATGGGTCTTATTAGGCGTAAGATCTGCCTTTAAGGAAGACCTCCAAGCCTCTTCTGCGGAAATGCTGTACGGGGAGCCGCTAAGGTTACCCGGAGAATTTTTTGAGCCAACAGTCAACGGTACATCAGACACAGCTGAATTTACTGCGAGGCTTAGAAATTTCGCCGAGAAACTGCGACCGGTACCAGCTTCCCGCCACTGCAATCCCAAAGTGTTTGTATATAAGGAGCTAGAAACTTGCGGTCACGTTTTCCTCCGCGAAGACGCATTGCGGGGTGCTCTCCAGCCTGCTTATTCTGGGCCATATAAAATCATCACACGAGGGGACAAGATCTTTAAAATACTCGTTAAAAACAAAGAAGTTACAGTATCCATTGACCGACTGAAGCCTGCCTTCATTCTGTCTGACCAGGTGGAGGAACCCTCACCAGTAGTGCCGCCGAGTTACACAACACGTTCCGGGAGGCGAGTTAAATTTACTGACTTCTATCGCCCTTGACGGTCTCTGGAGGGTAGTGGTGTAGGCATCTATACACTTGATTTAAATTATTTACATTATTATATTTATCTATGTCTTAAACTTAATCTAATATTTACAAACCAATCACTGAATACTAACATACATACTTCCTTACCAGTTGATCGATAAATTTACTATCGATAGTCGATGGTCATAAACTATCGAGCGAACCATCATCACTAATTACCAATATCCGTACAACTATCAATAGCTATATACGGCCGGCTACGGCTGCGCGGGCGCATGCCTTTTACCGCACAAGGTCAAACCAGTCAGGATCACACCTCGACGCGGAGCGCACGCTTGTCGGCTCGATATTGTAAACACGCGGTATCGCGAATTACCTTTGCTTTTTCATGTAATCTCATTTTCAACCATACTTCGTCTGTCTATCAATCTTCTACTTTCATCCTTCCGCTACTCTATACTGTGCTTGTGCTTGTGCTTATGAACTTGTGCCTATTGTGCCTTCTGAACTTTGTGTACACGTGTAAGGACTTGTGGACAATAAAATATCGTCTATAACGTGAGTTACTTATTATTTATACCACGACCCATACCACGTAACCAAACTGGTGACCCCGAGCATGAACGTCAGCGCAGCCTTCGTGCAGCTACTTCAAACGTCATCATCACTTCCTCAAGCCTTCGAGCAGCGAGTCATACCGTCAGCCAGCAACCACGGCTTCAAAGGGTATCTTGACCACCAGCATGCAGCGGAAGCGCATACCTGGTCATCACCCTCAGCCTCATCAGCGACCTCGGCACAGCACACTGCACTTCGGCCGGTCAGCAAGCAGAGACGTACTTCTCTCCTGGTCGACGCAGCAGCCAGCCACTACGCAGCAACAGCATCACTCCGACTCACTGGAGCACAATGCACCATCACCCCGACTCACTGGGGCATCACCGCAAGCCAGTTCCGACTCACCGAGAACTACGCGGCATCCGGTTCCGACTCACTGGAACCTTCCACTGGCCTGGCAAGCATCAAGACTCAGCCTGCTATCGACCTCCGGTCTCGGAGGGGAGTGATGTGGCGACAGCGACATCTATCGCAACACATGCGAACTAAATTGGCAATTCCTACATCGCGCTATCAACATTATCCGCGACATTAGCCTATATAGAAAAATCCCGACTTACATATGTCGGGCAGTTAGCCCACCAGACACAACACCCGTCTGGTCGGAGGATCCTCCCTTTTCTATGGGGGATGAGGAACTTTACACCCTGTTCCTCATACCCCCCAAACATATATCTAACCAAAAAAGATGGTTGGTTCATTGCTGGTTTTCAACTGCACCTTTTTTTGTTCGGTAGCTGCCGGCTCTGCCGGAGTGTTCAACTGCACCTGAGATAGTGGTGTGTGTAGTGGTATGTGTCTTCCACTTCCCTCCATATCCAGTAGGAGACATAACAGAACAAGGTCAATAGACATAAAGGGACTAATAATTAAGGGATTAATATTATGATTAATATTAATGGAGCTTTTTGAGCATCTGCTAGTACAGCAATAAGTTTAGTCGCGGAACCATGTGCACCAAAACCTCCTAACATCTAAGACTTGGCAGCCAAATCTAATCTAACGAACAATATCCGCCAAGAGTTCATTAACTATGAAACCGTTCTTTATTTCCGTTTATCACATTAAACACCGGCGCAGTTGGAATTTATCCAATTGTGCAACGATATCGCCAATATAGCACCCAAGTGCATGCGACGATTCCACATTAATAATTGTTCCGGCAATGTTCCAAATATGACGTTATTGCATAGGGATTTTCTTCTCTGGAAATGGTTTTGTTCCAGTACTTGGCTCATTTCTTATTCCCATCATATGCTGTATTACGTATCGGTGATTTTTGGAGTTTTTTAAGTGTTAGAGTTGTTCCAGAAATTGTTTGTAAGAGCATCGTTGTGAGAACTTATGTTGATGTCACCATGGTGCTTATAAATGGAGGATTAGCTTGAGAGTCAAATTGGCGCTTGGTGCGTTGTTGTCAACTGTTAACCCGTTTTTAAGACTTTACATCAGATACGCGTACTATAATCATGTTAGGTTTGATTGTTAATTTCTGATTATATTAATCTGAACATGTTTCAAGTGTCTCATGTGTCAAGTTCTGGAGTGGCGACCGCAAACCCGTAGGTAGACGTTGCGTTGGAAGGCCCCCCACTGGGTGGACTTTTGACCTGGCGAAGGTTGCCAGGGTCAGTTGGATGCGAGACACACGGGACCGGTTAATGTGGTGTGATGTGGTGGGAGGCCGATCTCTAGCAATGGACGTCTTTCGGCTGCAATGATGATAAATAATCATGTTTGGATACTCACAGTCGAGTTAAAAACACTTCTTTAGTGGAGAATATTATGATTATTATTTCCTTTCTCATATACCCATTCAATTTAACCTTCCAATTTTTATTTTCTACCAAATCTGTACTGCAGTAGCAAAAACCTGCTAACGTTTAGGACAGAGAATCGAGCAAAACTACCTTCATTGTAAACTTTTCAACTCCAACGGCCTGAACAAAAGTACCGGTGTAAAAAAGCTCTGAAAACCTAGTACGGTGATAAACTACACGACAGTTATAGCTGATTATGATAGTACCTGAATTCCCCTACATTGTGGGTTTAAAGTTGTAAAAGTACTAACAAAAGGTAGGGCTGTAAATGAGACTTACTTTTGTGGTGACAGTTGTGATGTCTTTGTAATGTTGTCAAATATATTGGGTTAGTTTAGTTTAGTGCCTGTAATAAGTTCCTGTATTATTCTGGCTTTATGAGTGTTTTTGGCTGGCTTTGTAAGGACATAAATGTGTTTGTTTAATTGTCAGAATTTACAATAAGTAGAAAATCGTAAATGGCCTGCAAATTCATATCATTTAAGAATACCTACTGTTTGTTTTATTAGCTGTAAGTCTTCAAAACAATATATAAAAAATACTCCTTTAAAAAAAGCCCTGTCTTGCTTACATAACTACTTTTAGACGAACTAAAACCGAGTAGCTTTCAAAATCAAATAATACTCCCACAATTAGCCCGTTTGCCTTTAAAGTAATAGATCGATCTATCGTAGACCTCATCTGTCGCTTTCCATCAGATGTGATAGAGGTCAGGCCGCTGGCCGATATATTTTTTTTTTTTAAAAAAACGTTGCCCCACACTAGGAATTTCTCCTGTATCGTGGGTACGTGGGTGGGTAAAAATCTGCTAAAATAATAAGTCTGGAACCTTGTAACTTGTAACCCGATTTTTATTAAATTATAGCAAAAAAAAAATACATATCAAAAGAGTGCCACCGTAGACGCGGGCCTGTGGACGGTGAGTGATGGGCTAGCTCGCCGTCCGTCCGTCTTATGACGACGACAGGCCGTGTCGACGGCGCGTTCGTGTTCCACGCGCGCCTCAAAGAGATGTCAGCAAAATGCAAGGGCCGATGCCCGTCGGGGCTGCGGGTTGTTCGCAAGAGATACCGCGGCCTCGACATGAAGGGCTAAGAAGGAACATGCGTGTTTTTTAGTCAGTAGAAGTCTGACAAAACCTTTCGCTCTGCCCAAGAGCGAGAGAGGTTATTTGATGATTTTCCACACGCCAAAAAAAAAGCTTTAACAGTATAATTATGAAAATCATGATGAATTTTGATTATTGTTAAATTAATCATTTTGTTTGGTCTTTTCTTTCTTTATGTTATACATACTTGCCTTAGATTTACAACGGTTGAGTTTTCGAAATTGCATTCGTAAATACGGTCCATCCAAACGTTACTATCTATCTCGGTATAAAACGAAACTAAAGACAGACCGGTAAAAGATTTTTAGTGATTTACAGTGTTGAGATACAAAACGTTTCGAATACTGATTGAACTGTCCTGTCTGTATTTGAGTTTTGTTGAATACTTTTATTTCTACGTTCTATTTTTATCAGAACTGAGGATTATCGAAGTTGTGTCACAAGTAAAGATATATTTGTAACGCCATGAAGTTAAACATTTCTATTTTCTCAAAGAGGATAAGAAGTCTGGCTAAGAAGAAACTGGTGGAACTGGTGGTTGGGAAGCCACAGTTTTGCACGTTATATTTGAAACCCACGTAGCTGTCGACTTTCACCATCAACCGGGTGTGAATTCAGACAAAGAGTTCCTACAGACATAATTACAATCCCTGACGGAACAACCCAACAAAATTTTGCCCGACCTGGGAATCGACTCCAGGACCTCACCTCCAATCCACTTCAGCTCATTTATCACTTTCCATCAGGCTTAATCGAGATCAAAAGCTGACCCATTCTGCATTAAAAACAAAATAAATATTATGTAAGTACTAACTTATGAACTCAATAACGATACCTTAATTAAAGAAATCCATGTATAAAATAAAAATCTATAAATATATCTAAATTTGGAAGATATTATTATGAGGGAATAAAAAATATCATAAACAAAGATAGTCGCGAAAAACATAACCCTTTCCTTGCAGTCGGGTAAAAACATACGACTCGCAGCGTATACAATTGTGAGAAGTAAGCGAGATCTCAACAAGAACCCAAAATACAAACAAAATTAACAACTTAAATAAGTTTTCTCCAAGACAATGTTGCTAATTGTGAAGTGCATGAGGTTGCGGTAAGCAGTTATAATTATGCACGTACCGTATTGAAGCCGTATTGTGTCATGAAACTCCTGGAGTAAGTGTGTGCAGATTGTGAACGTGGAACTTTTGGAGAACACGAACTGCTTCTAGAGTATTGTGAAGTGTGTTGGGTCGTAATATTGTGTTTGTTGTAGGAGATCGTGGAGTAGGTAAGAAATGAGTGTCAAAGATAACGCCTCATAGTGCCCGGGATACACGAGGCCTGTTTTTCAAGCCAGGATAGCAGGCTAGTGTCAGTAAGCTATTACTTCTGGCTTCGTGTAGAAAAAACTAGCTTCATTACTAGCATGTTCCAAGCCAGGGCAGTTAGACAGGACAGTTTAGTAGAGAACTAGCTTGCTGTCCTGGTTTGAAAAACTGGCCTCGTGTATCCCGGGCATAAGGGCTTGAAACCGGCACCAGTGACTAAGTTGTGTGGTAATCGGTTGTCCAGGTACAAATAACGATAAGTTCGTAAGGAAAAATAAGATAAAAAAGTAGGGGAAGACCAAAAAAAACAAACAAAACCAAAGATTGAGAAGTATCCCGTCGGGGCTGCGGGTTGTCTCGACATAAAGGACTAAGAAGGAACATGGGTGGTTTTTAGTCAGTAGAAGTCTGACACTACCTTTCGCTCTGCCCAAGAGCGGGAGGGGGGTTATTTGATGATTTTCCACCCGCCAAAAAAAAAAAAGTTTGTGAAGTATTGTCTTTGCCCAACTATGTTGGGGTCGGCTCCTTGTCTAACCGGACGTAGCTGAATACCAGTATGTTACATGGAGGGTCTGCCTATCTGACCTCCACAATCCAGCGTCATAACTAAACACACTCAAGTAATACTAAAAAGGTTTGAACTATACGACAATAATTGCTTGACATATTTTCGTGATTCTGATTCTGTCCAGTCTTCTACATGTATATTAATGTGATTCTAATTCACGTATAAAAACAGTAGCTATAGTTGCTGCCAGTAGATGTCAATAGCGGTCATTGCTCTTTCCCTAATATCTCTTCGTACGAACCAAAACAAATAAACCATGTATCGTTTTTCATTAGAAAAGATGTTCAAGATCACGACAGATTCAAGACATGAACAGGTTTATTTTTGGATTTCAAAGTTAAGAAATCCAAAAAGCGGTCATTAACCCATCTAGGGTTAATGACCACTATTGACATTTTAACTGGCAGCAACTATAGCTCGCTGCTAGCTTTACTGATACAACTACGCAATGATTCAGGAAATATCAGTTGGAACAATAATAGTATTGTTGTCAGTACAATATTTTAATTTCACGTCCAATTTATCCGATATTTGCTAGTTTATCGGGATTTTATATCGTGTCGAATTTGTATTATCGGATGTAAAATTGTTTGGTGGGTGTTATGATTGTTGTGTTTCCCTGCAATTCATCAGTCTTGTTTGTTTGAGCGCAGCGGTGTCCCAGTGATGGCGGCTCCGAATTACGAGCAGTAAGTCGTGGCTTCGAATCCAGGCAGGTACATTACTTTGTGTAATTTATTTCATCACCACTTCTCTCGAAACGATGAAGAAAAACATTTCTTGTCATAAAGAGGAGGCCCGTGTCCCAGTTGTAGGAACATCATAAGCTGATTATGATTTATGCTATGCTGTGTTTGTTAGGTGACAATAAAACATTTTATATTAACACACTCCTACAATTTTAATAACTACAATCATCATCTACCTAGCCTTTTGCCTACTATGTTGGGGTCGGCTTCCATTCAAACCGATTGCAGCTGAATATCAGTATATGTTAGATGGAGCGACTGCCTATCTGACCTCTACAACCCAGTTAATAGGTACGGTAATACGATACGATACCCTTTGGTAAGACTGGTTGTCAGACTTCCAGGTCACCGACTACTTGTAACGATTGCCAAAGATCTATACAGGGTGTAAATCAACCCACTCCCTCACAGCCGTCAACCAAGCATTCTGTACATCAAACTAAGTACCCCTGCGCAAAAATTTTTGCTGGGAAACGACTTTTTTTGTTGGGATCAAAAATCACATTTTACGGTAAAACTCAAAGTAGCAGTCTTAAAACATTGTGCTAGTGGATGCTTTGAATAGTAAACGGGTCATGGAGGTAATTTAAGTAAAGTTAGAACCTGAAAAACTAGTATTTACAAAAACAGCTGTGAAAAATTTGGAACTTTGACCCCCAATATCTCCGTAACTCTATGCCCTTGTAACAGATCTTTCTTTGAAACTTTTGAACTAATAGGTATCTTGTGCACTATATCTAGGTTTCTATGATAAAAAAAAAACAAATTTTGAGAAACAAATTCAGTATAAGCCTTCAAAAATCTGCTTTTTTGTAAAAAAAATTACCTGAACTTTGGCCGTTCAAAATGTTCTCATAAATAAAAAAGTAAAGAAAATATTGTGATAGAAACCTCGCAAATGTAATGGAGATTCTGAATGATACTGTTTTATTCCCAAAACTTGTAAGGCTTACTAAAAAAAACACGTATTTCCTGGAACAAGTTTTATGAAATTTCCGCACAATATTTTTCGTTTAATGTTATCGCGTTCTCATTTCACGATCGTTACCGAATGCCAACCGAGCGCTCAGGCGCTATCTCTTACTTTTCGCTTTGCCTTTCTTTCTAACATTGCGCTGGATGAAACGACAAGCTTTTCATCCATGCTCGCGTTGACGATAGACGGACCGGGAAGGGCCCTCTTAAGGGTACTTTTTCACCCTATAATGGCAACCGGAATCAACAGTTTAACGTGCTTTTCGAGGCACGGAGAAAACTCGGTATATAATGGGTTACCCCATCCACCGACCAAAGCAAACGCGGCTTAACCCGAGTGGGAGTTATTATTAAGCCACGTTGGTTATTTTTACACTAGGCCCGTAGGGATATTCTAATTTTCTTGTCTTTCTTGTCTGGCCTTTAAAAAACTTTGCATAATATCTTTGCTCTGGTTGCCTACAACCAGCTGACAGTTTTAAAATTAATCTCGACACAGATCAAATAAATGGAGTTTCTTTTCTGAGCATTCACTTATCAACTTTACAGTTTAAGCAGTTGTTATAATCTTCAATAATAAAAATATATGCAGCGTGTAACAGAATGTATCTATATATATAAAAATGAAACCCGTTTTCCGTTGTCACGACTTGGCATGAAAACGGCTTGACCGATTTGGCTGATTTTTTTTTTTAAATGTTCGTTGAAGTTCGAGGATGGTTTTTACGGCGAGAAAAATTCGAATAATGGCCGGAAAAGCCCTAAAAACAGCCCTTTTCTTTTTGCCATACAAACGTTTTCTAACTAAAACGTCAAATCAATTTGAGCTTTAATACCGTACCCATAAAGTTCAAGTGTTAGTGGAGAGGTTCCGGGAACGCAAAACAATTGAGTGACGTTCAGTTGTTCAGTCAACGAATGACAACTTCAAACAGACCATACGACATTATCACAATAATCACAAATAATTACTGTTTTTTCCCAATAGAAAAATGATTTTTCAAATGGTGTTTGCGTATAATATAAAAATTAATTGCTGTTAGTTAGTCGCGCTAAAACTAGAGAACGGCTAGACCGATTTGTCTAATTTTGGTTTTGAAACATTTGTGGCAGTCCAGAGAAGGTGAGAAATTAGTAGTATGTAGGTAGGTAGGTAATAGGTAGGTGGTAGGTAGTTGGTACGTAGGCAGGTAAAAGGGCATTGCAACGCACGCGGGGTACAGCTATATTATATAAAAAAAAATGAATAGCTGTTCGTTAGTTAACTCGAGAACGGCTGGACCGATTTGGCTAATTATAGTGTTGAATTATTCGTGGAAGTCCAGGGAAGGTTTAAAAGGTGAGAAAGTGGAAGGTAGGTAGGCAGGGTAGTAGGTAGGGTAGTAAGTAGGATAGTAGAGTAGGTAGGGTAGTCGGTAGAGTAGTAGGTAGGGTAGTAAGTAGGTAGGGTAGTAGGTAGGTCGGGTAGTAGGTAGGTAGGGTAGTAGGTAGGTAGGTAGGGTAGTAGGTAGGTAGGGTAGTAGGTAGGTAGGTACGGTAGTAGGTAGGTAGGGTAGTAGGTAGGTAGGGTAGTAGGTAGGTAGGGTAGGAGGTAGTAGGTAGGTAGGTAGTTGGTACACAGGCAGGTAGTGGGTAGGAAAAAGGGCATTGCAACGCATGCCGGGAACAGCTAGTTAAAGATAAAATTGTTGTAGATTTTGCCTTTTACTCATGTAAATATTGGAGGCTAAAAGTAGACAGAGTTGCACCCACAGATATAGATGTACTCGCGAAGTAGGTGCTCTTGCGTCATCTAGGTATATTTATACCCGTGGTTGAAACTTTTTGTAATCCTTATGTATTCGTAGTTCAAAATCTTCATGCCTCCTTTTGACTAGGCAACCCTAACCCATGCCTATATAAAAACCGACGATCGTTTTCAATGGCAAAAATTTAGGAATTCATGCGCATGAAAACTTTTCATAATTCTGTTTAGCAAAATTACTTAGTTAGTGTGTCCCCTTAGCTAAACAAAACTCAAACAAAATCAAAATAGTAACAATGTTACATCTCCGGCAAGCTCCATCGTCACGAAAATAAAACTTTCCAAAACATTTTTGTGTTTATGTTCTCACGTTTAGAACATTTTCATGCATTTGGTCACGAGTGAACAACTTATATGACCCGTGACAAGCAAAACATGTCTTTTTCGTGGAAACGTCAACAATGAAATTTTCTAAAAGTGGAAAATATATTCTGAAAAAGAACTTTGAAATAACTTTGCGCTTTACACTGATCTGGCATTCATGAAATGCTACGAAAAATTGCATATTAATTTCATTACATTTAATTCCACAATTTTTCCGTAACGAAGACTTAAAATAACAAAAGATAAAATCAAAATCAAAATCAAAATCAAAAGTCATTTATTCAAACTAGGCTGATAATCAGCACTTTTCGAACGTCAAAATTTACTTTACTTTACTTTACTCATTTACAAGTGACAGTCCCCCAAAACGCCCACCCTTCGACACTTCCTAGTGTTTTTTGCTGGAAAGAAGAAGTGGCGGAACAAACTCCCCAGCAACACATCTGTCTGTTTGGTTAGAAGAACCAGACTCGATACAATAGAAAGGTGTAACTTAATATTACGATTGATTACAGACACAAGTCAAAAATAAAAATGTATATAATAATAAAAACAAAAAAAAGACATAACATGTCAGTAAACTAATTTTGGAGAAAGAACATAAATAACAAACAAACAAACATTGTCTTGTGTTCAACTCAGCGACCAACTATTCCTATCATTTAAGTAGTCGTTAATGGAATAGTAAGCTTTTAAACAAAGATTAGATTTTACTTTGGCTTTAAATGCATTAAATGGCAAGTCTAGAAAAGAAGATGGCAATTTGTTATAAAATGTTATACCGAGCCCTACGAATGAATTATGAACTTTGTGAAGCCGGTGAAAAGGAGCGCGTAGTTTATGCTTATTTCTAGTGTTAAAATTGTGAATATCACTGTTTTTAGTGTACAGGTGAATATTTTGTCTAATATATAAAATGTTGGCAAAGATGAACTGAGAAGCAACCGTGAGAATACCAATCTCCTTAAAAATATCTCTAAGAGAAACTCGGGCACCCAGCTGATAAATTGCACGAACCGCTCGCTTCTGCAGAACAAATATATTTTGAATATCAGCAGCTTTGCCCCACAGCAGAATACCGTAGGACATAACGCTGTGAAAATAACTAAAGTAGACTAACCGTGCTGTATCAACGTCAGTGAATTGTCTTACTTTTCTGACGGCGTATGCGGCCGAACTTAGTCTTCCCGCTAGGCTTGATATGTGTAAACCCCATTGTAATTTTGAATCTACTGTTATGCCCAGAAATACAGCAGAGTCGGCAGTTTCCAGCTCTTGATTGGCGAGGATAATATTGGGACCTAGATTTCTAACATTGGGTAAAGCGAACTTAATTATTTTAGTTTTCTTAGCATTAAGAACAAGGTTGTTTGTTGTGAACCAATCCGTGACCATTGACAGCGTGCTGTTTACGTCGTCAAAATCGTGTCTATTCCTATCTACTTTAAAGATAAGAGAGGTATCATCTGCAAATAGCACAACGTCACAAAAACCTTTTAAATAATATGGTAGGTCATTAATATAAACCAAGAATAAAAACGGACCCAGTATTGAACCTTGAGGTACACCAAGCCGAACCGGTAGTCCGGAAGATTTGGCGCCATTTACGTCTACACATTGGAATCTATTTTGTAAATACGAATCTATCACATTTAGGGCCTCATTTTGAACACCGTAATGACGCAGTTTCCGTAAAAGCGTGTCGTGATGTACGCAATCAAAAGCTTTAGAGAGGTCGCAGAAAACACCGACTGCATTTTGTGCGTTCTCCCATGCGTTAAATATGTGTTTTAGCAAAGCAACACCTGCATCCGTAGTCGAACGACCCTTTGTAAAGCCATATTGATCATTGTGAAGGAGATTATTTAAATTAAAATGTACTAACAACTGTTTGAGAATTAATTTTTCAAAAATTTTGCTAAATGCGGGTAATATAGAAATTGGTCTAAAGTTACCAATATCATGTTTGCTGCCAGATTTAAATAGAGGGATGACTTTACTGCTTTTCATAAGATCAGGGAAAGTCCCCAAATCAACGCATTTATTGAAAGTGACAGCAAGACAGGGGGCTACAATGTCGATTATGTTACTTAATAGTTTAATAGAAATGCCCCAAAAATCACCTGTGTTTTTAGACTTAAGTGAATTAAAAACGTTAACCACATCAATAGGTGTTACATGTTCGAAACTAAATACGTTACCACATTTAGACACGCTGCTATGCAAAAGATCTTCGGCTTTAGACGGCGACGAACTTAGGGAACGAGTCGTCGCTATAGGTATGCTGGCAAAATACTCATTAAAAGCCTCGGCTACGTCGGCTGCTTTATTAACTAATTTGTTACCCACCATGATCTCAAGGTGATTATCTTGTTTAACAGATTTACCCGTTTCATTGTTAATGATTTTCCAAGTGGCTTTAACTTTATTATTAGAATTTTTAATGGTCTCGCTTAAGAATTTAGATTTTGCAATAATACAAATCTTTTTAAATAATTTAGAATAATTTTTAACATAGTCTAGAAAAGTTGTATCAAACCGGTATTGTTTAAGACCATACAACTCGTATAATCGGGTTCGACTTTTGTAAATACCTGGTGTGGCCCATTGGTTGAAGCCCACAGAAGGTCCCTTAATGTTAACAGTTTTCGACTTAAAAATAGATAGGTATTCATTTTGAACAACATCAAAAAGGGCTTTATAAATTTCATTAGGAGTTTCGTGTTCTACTATTGACGGTGTTACTTTAAGTGCTACATTATTTTTAAATTTATTGCAACGACTAGCTGTATGAGGCCTGCATTCTATTGTGCGCGGCTTTTTTTTTAATGGCATAGGGAAGCTAGCTTTTAAGCCACAGTGATCAGACGATAAGTCACTTAACACTAATTTATCCTCGGCAACACAATCACTGAACATATTATCAAGGCAAGTTGATGAAGAAGCCGTGATCCTTGTTGGTTCAAAAAACAGATTAACTAAATTAAACGATCTAAACAGATTGAGAAACCTGATACTTAATGGAGTAACATCTAAAATATTAACATTAAAATCTCCACATAAAATTATAGATTTATTACTTGATTTTAATTTATTAAGTGAATCCTCCATTACAGTTTCGAAACGAGTAAAGTCCCCAGAAGGGGGTCTATAAACACAAATTATTAAGTATCGCTCGAGTTCAACGCAAGACAACTCAATAATGCGCTCAATGGAAAGATTAACTAAGTCTAAACGTTGTTTACATTTTAATTTGTTTGATACAAGAATTAAAGATCCACCGCGAATAGCATTTTTTCTCACAAATGCGCTCTGTACGGTATAGAAATCATCATTGATAAATGCTACTTCATGTTCCTTCAACCAATGTTCAGTTAGGCATAAAACCTGAACATCTTGATTCTCCATAAACAAACTTAACTCTAATTCTTTGCCAGATAATCCCTGCATATTTTGATGAACAACATTCAACATATGCAGCCTACCTGTTGTCGCACCTAACAGTTTAAACTACAAGGTGTATCAATAAAAGTGTTAGTATCTGTATAAGTGTTAGTAACAAAAGCAGTATTAGTATCACTACTAACAGAAATCGTTGGTAAACGCATACCAGTGTCGCTGTGTATATTGTATGCTAAAAGGTTAGCAATACGTCGCTTAGAACTAGGTGGTAAAAACATTGTGAAGTTAGTGAGTCTGTAATCAGAGATAAATTGATTACAGTCAAAATACAAAATAGCGTCACTGTGACGACATGTCCTATTAAAAATTAACAAGTTTAAATCATAAATGTACCTATTTTGCTCAACAGACAAATATTGAGAATAAGGCAAAGCACAGAAAATGAATTTACAATTAATGGTCTTGTTGAGATGTAACATCAAATGTACACATTCAATGATGTCCTTTTTACTTACATTTAAACTATTCCCATATAATAAGATAACAGTAGAATTGGGATTTATTTTAGTCAATTTAATATTACTAATTATTTGGCTAACACTGGCACCAGGTAAACAATAATTTATAACATAGTGTGGTGAACATTGATTAAATAATGTACCAAAACCTTGACCAAACTTGTCGGAAAACAAGTAACTACTATTTGCTACAATATTATTATTATTACCAGCTGGCTGAGCCCCTGAGGGTGTAGGTGAATGGTGCTGAGGCTGTGGTGTACCTGTGCAGACACAGCTACAAGAGAGGTTATTTGTCAGGGACTCATATCTCTCCGCATTGTACGTGACCAGGTCTACCAGCTCATTGGCCTCCTGCATGCGCTTACTCAGGTCTTGTTGAGAAGCCTCATATTTACTAAAAATATCCTTTAGTGCATATTCCCTAACAAAAAGCTCATCCTGAAGGTTCTGAGTGTCTGTATCATACAATGTCCGACATAATTGTAATTCACTGTCACACTTCTTTAGTTCTTGAATTAAATTTAAATTTTTTTGCCTTAGTTTTGTGTTTTGTTTGTTAACTCTTAGGCGTTTCAAAGATTTTTTAATATTTTGAATTCGTTTATTGATTTTGATGTATTTTTTGATCTTATTATGACTAGTAAATAAATTATTTTTAGAGATAGTTTCGTTGGTTAAGTCTATGGTTACTATTGGCTCAACACATACAGGTCCTGACCGGCTACCAACCAACTCATCATAGAGACTGCAGGTGTTCACAGACTCTTCACGGGCTCTAAGAGATTCTAAGTGAATTATTGAGTGTTGGGCCCTACTTAGCTCTTGTTCCAGTTCTGATATGCGACATAAAGCCTGATCGTAGGTGTCACTGCATTGCTGGAAGTTTTCAACAAGTTGACGTAGGTGTTTGTGCTGATCAAGTATGTCCATATGTTGTGTGTGAAGTTCCGCAAGCTCATTCTTGAGTTGGGTGTTTTTGTTCACCATTAACTCAATTTCAACTTCACTTTCATCTCGTTCCCGCAGCAGCTTGCTGCACTCATTTCTGGAAGCATCCAGCTCCTTCAGTGCTGCTTTCAGTTTGTCAGTCATGTCACGAATGGTAGCTCCACGTGTCATCATATTGACTGATATCCACAAACAAGACCTGAAATGCGACAGGAAACAGCTGAGTATGTGAAGAGAATACTTATGTCAGTTGAGAACTTGAGAAAGTTGGAGGGGTTTTGAATTTAGAAAGAAGTAAAATAAAATAATTAAAACAAAACAAAAGTTTTTAGAAAGGATGTTAAAATATGGAGGTAGGTAGGTATATGAGAGAAAAGAAAAAGGAAAAAAAAAACTAAGAACAAAGAAAAGCTATTTGATTTGATATTCTCAAAATTATAGTTAATACTCTAAGGACAATTTCAACATTAATTTGATCACTAGAAAAACTATTTTGTCAAAGGATTGCTAATAACATGAGTTTTAGTGGAAACAAAGTGTTTCTGCATTAATTATCAAATAAGGGATATATACTAATGACATATTAGACACATATTTTGTGTAGTAGGGTTTGCAGTGTATGTTATGTCTGGGGCAAGTGTTTTCGTCCTCGATTTTGCTTCCACAATTCGTCAAGCAAAATGAGACATAAACGTAGCCGGTGTGTACTGGACGTCGCTCAGAGCCCTGAGCAGTGTTTGTGTGATGTATAGCATATAAACACAATATAAATAACACAGCAATGTTATGTAAATCAAAACGAAATACTCCCCCGGTTCGGAGAATTCAAATCCACAGTTCAGACGTTGACAGCCGGTACACGAATTAATGAAATATCAATTGTTTTTGAGTTATCACAATAAAACTGGTCTCAAACACTACGTGTATCACTTATTTCGTTGATTCTAATATAAATAATAGATTTAAAACAAATTAAACACAATAAAACAATAATTTTAAGATAAATTAGTTACGAGGTCGTTTTTTCACGACGATAATAAGAAACTCTCCTGTCATGTCTAGAAATGAACTAATAAAAATAACGAGTCAAATGATTTCAGTGATAAATGTGAAAGTGAGAACGAAACTCAAAATATTTATTGCAGTCGCGGGACCTGCAAAGAGATTATTGTATCCACCGAACTGTCCCTGGAAGTATAGTGTTTTGTTTGAGTCCCTTGCATTGTGCTTATCCTTACTGTACAGTCATATTTATCGCTAATCCTTTAGCAAGGTAAAAAAATAAAAAGTCGAGAAAATAAAAAAAATTGTGTAGGGGTACTTAGTTTGTTGTACAGAATGCTTGGTTGACGGCTGTGTGATGGGTTAATTTACACCCTGTATATGAGTTTGGGTCTCGATGTCTCTGACACCGCCTATACAACTCACACACACAAACACAACGTTATCACATTCAGGACAGCTGTAGTCAAATAGACACAGGTAAATTGCTCTGTAACAACACTGACCAACACTATGATGGAACAGTTAGCGACTATTGTCTATCACATACGCTAAATTGAACTGTCCCGGTGGAGTGGGTTTGTGTTGGTGACTTTGAATTCGATACTTCTATATGAGAAAAGAATAACATAAAAAGCTAAGACCAACGCTTTGGAATGGGCAACTACAGTACACTCACAGTTATTATGCCTTGTGAGTGGGACTGTAGCTTAGTTGATTAATTTATTTAGTACTAGCTGATGCCCGCAGCTTCGCCCGCGTGGATGTCGGTCATATTATATACTAAAACCTTTCTCTTGAATCACTCTATCTATTAAAAAAAACCGCTTCAAAATCCGTTGCGCAGTTTTAAAGATTTAAGCATACATAGGGATATAGGGACAGAAAGCGACTTTGTTTTATACTATGTAGTGAAGTGATAGTGATTTGGTCGACTATTGAAAAGTGCCTGTAACTAAGTGGCTTACTTGAAATATATATTTTGATTTTAACAATAAACAAAGCATAAGTCTATAATAAGGTAACAACTAATATTCCATCTTACATGAATGGGCAGGTTAAATTTATTTTCTCTGTACACATCTATTTTACATGTTTAAGCACCTATTCACCACCACCGTTAACATACACAGCCGTGAGGTAGCCAGTGTAAATGTAGTTTCTTTCTTTGATTCTTTAATTTTCTTTCGTAAACCACACCGAGGAACACAACGCCTATCTTGTAAAGTAACATGTTTGCAGAAAACGTTTTCTGCAAACTGTTAGCTAATAAGGTATTAATATTAATACCTTATTAGCTTCTGTCGTGGTTAAAACTAACACCGAACCGCAGAAGGCCAAAACGTGGATGGCGACACGAATAAGACAGCTTCAAGAAACACTGCACCACTGCTGCGAGTAACCAGGAGGTATAAAATAATGGAAAGACATGGGCTCATATAAATAACGTAGTAAGACTTCGACTGCGTGAAAGCAAAATATACTAAAAACATATCGCACTCGCATTACACAGTGTAGCATTCTACTAGAGTATAAAACCCTGTCAGCAACGCGAACACGACTAAAATGGCTCCCGCGCCTCTAACGACCAATCAACGCTGCACGTGGAAGGTTACACCGGTAACCCCGTCGTGTTCGCTACAGGTTTACCAACCGTTAGCGATACTATGACTACAGTATGTAAATGTTGGCAGACAAGCAACTGGCGGTAGAAAAAGATGGACTGACGTGGAGTTTTCTTTTTTACTGTTCCTGACTGACCGATATAATCAGCATATAATGTCCACCTGCTGGGATACTAACAAGCCTCCTGCCGTCGACAGCAAGTCATACACCACTCGGGCCCAGTGCAGGTCGAAAGATGGAACTATCTAGTTGTTATTAGCGTGGTCATGACGCTTAAAACTTTGTTATTTTACTACAAACTACGCTAAAACGGTATATTTATCATGTTTACTATATTTGTTATGAGTTCCCGATATTTTGGTGTTGTTACAAGCGTCATGTACAAACTGTTTAACGGGTAACAGTTAACATGGTAAATGTCCCGTTATTCGTTTTAATAATAGATATAGTAACCTGCAGGGCTATTGCGTATCTTTTTAAATGTCAGTGGCTATCATAGTGTCCATCGATTAACTGTCAAATGGTTCCATTTTGTACCAAACCTTAACCATTTGACTGTTAATCGAGGGCACTATGATAGCCACTGACATTTAAAAAGATACGCAATAGCCCTGCTGGTGAAGGTGGGGATCCGCTGGATGCAAGACGCACGTTACCGATCAATGTGGCGACATTTGGGGAAGGTTTATGTCCAGCAACGGACGTCTTTCGGCTGAAATGATGATGATGATGAAAGTGATGGAGACCATCATCATCATCTGCCTAGCCTTTTCCCAACTATGTTAGGGTCGGCTTCCAGTCTAACCGGATACAACTGAATACCAGTATTTTACATGGAGCGACTGCCTATCTGACCTCCACAACCCAGTTAATACTAGGTAATACGATACTCTTTGGTAAGACTGGATGTCAGAATTTCAGGTCACTGACTACCTGTAACGACTGCCAAAGATCTATATATGGCAGCCGGGACCAACAGCTTAACGTGCTTTCCGAGGCACGGAGGAAACTTAGTATTTCGGGCGGTCACCCATCCACAGACCGACCTAGGCAAGCACAGCTTTACCTAAACATCGACCCGAGTGGCAGTTCTTATTAAGCCACGAGCTCCTCACCATGGAGACCATGTCACTGTAAATAAAAAATAAGGAAATAATTAACTGTAACGTTATTTTCCGCAAAGTACTGCAAAGTCACTTCCAAACAATGACATTATTCATACACTCAGCGCAAAACTAAATATCCCAAATGTATTAATTATTATTAGTACTTGTTCCAACACTTTGTATGATATGAACTGTAATTTATCACCGCCAGTGCAGCTGCTGTTGAAATTAAATACTATTATACAAATTATGTGAAGAGCTGGGTTAAATCTGCGTATGTAGGTCGCGAGTGCCTGCGGGTACTTCAAATCTGATAGAGGAAGAGTATCTTTATTATTATTAAATGGGCCGTTAAATCATGCAGTGATGGCTTCATGTGAACTAGCTGTTTAACCGCGACTTTTATCCATGTGAAATTATTGTGAATAAAATAATTATACACAATAATTTCACATGGGTGAAAGTCGCGGCCAACAGCTAGTTGCAGCTGCAAGCCAGTTCTTCAAGCCAATGCTGCAAGTCAGTGCTGTAAGCCAATGTTGCAAGCCAGTGCGGCAAGCCAGGACTGCAAGCCAATGCTGCAAGCCAGGGCAGCAAGCCAGGTCTGCAAGCCTGTACTGCAAGCCAATGCTGCAAGCCAGTGCTGCAAGCCAGGGCTGCAAGCCACTGTTGCAATCCAGTGCTGCAAGCCAATGCTGCGAGCCAGGACTGCAAGCCAGTTCTTCAAGCCAGTTCTTCAAGCCAGTGCTGCAAGTCTAAATAAAATTTTACTTCTGTATTTAAATCGAATTTTGTTAACAATTTCATAGGTTTTCTTTTATTTTTGCACAGAACCCTTTTTTTTTTTTTGGCTGGTTGAAAATCATTGAATAACCCCTCCCGCTCTTGGGCAGAGCGAAAGGGAGTGTGAGACTTCCACTGACTAAAAACCACCCATGTTCCTTCTTAGCACATTATGTCGAGGCCGCGGTATCCCTTGCGAACAACCCGCAGCCCCGACGGGAACCCTTAAATCTTTATTTGGAACAACATAGAAACCATTTCGTTTTCTATAAAAAAAAATTTACAACCTATACACTACGATTAGTAACAAATTGGATTAAAGTAAAGTTGTCCTTATTCTTTTTCACAAATATTACTTTTATTTGTGAAAAAGGATAAGGACATCAGATACTCCTTACATCATCAGCTATCAGCCAATGAAAATCCGTTAAAAATCGGTCTAACCGTTTTGGAAATTAGCCGGAACAAACAGTTTAACCGACGAAACTATTATCAGTTACGTTCTTGTACCAGCCTCATACAGTGTATCACCTACTTCAACCAAATTCAGAACCAAATCTAACAAAATTATACACACTTCAGACCGTTACATAATCTAATGAGTTATAATAAATTAAACATGTAACTGTAAATATAAATCCATACATTTGCTTCTAAATAACAAAATTTTGAAGTACCTAGTACCAACTCGAGTGCCACCTAAGTTCTTTTTGAATAGCAAATTACACATTATCTTAAATGTTCCGCAGAATGGCAACACAGATTTAAAGAAAAATAACTTTTCGAACTCAACGGAATTATGTATTCAAATATGGAATTTGAAATTCATAAGAAGTCCCTATATTTCGAGAGAAACATGGTTATTTATCGAAACATCTTTCACAAGCAACGTGCGCTAGAAAATGTACACTTTTTTTTCTCTATTTTGTCATTTCCCCTTTTGAATATTCACGTTCACAATCGAGTAGTTCGACGCGAATTTTAAAATGTTTAGCACTTTTTCATGCAGTTTTTCGAGCAGAATAATGTTCGTCGAAGATGTCTTTATGAAGTCTGTCGCATTTATTTTATTGCTGCTTTATAATGCCTTTTGAACAGTCTGGGATTCGCGAGATCAAAAACCTTCTTTCGGAAGGAAATTATGTATTTTTTACACTGATGATAACAGGGTAGTAAACTAAAAAAATCTAATTAGTCCGTCAGATAGATTTCCAAAAAATAATGGACACTATTTTTTCTTTTTGCACGTAAACAAACAATGAAGACGATACAGTGCTTTGAAAACTTGTGTGACGTAATATTCTAAGACATTAGTATGTCATTTTTTACCGGTGAGTGACGTCACAAACCACCACTCAAATCTTTGACGCGTTTTGTCTTCGTCAATTTTTATTGATTTGATAAAACAAAAAATACGTATCAAATATTTTTCGATACTCGTAATCTAACAGACGGACTAATTAGAATCATATATTTTTTAGTCAGTATAAACATCCCTATTATACTGAGTACAGTCAGTGACCAGATTGACAACCAGTCTTGCAGATGATGATGAGTCGAAAATAAAATTAGAAAAATCGGATGCGTCGTCGATGTAATAATAAACATTCTCAAAGTTCTTCTCATCAAGTTCTTTAACAGCTTATATCAGCATAAAGCTGCTATTAGAGTTTACACGATTTAATCAGTTTTATATCAATCTAATAAACTAAATCGGATAGCTAAATCAATGACTATCTGCTGCACTCAGAGAGCTTTAATGATTACTTAGGCCATCACTTAGTAAAGGTTTTGACAGTTTTGTCATACAAAAGTATGTCAAATCTTTACTAAGTGACGGCTTAAGTAATCATTAAATATCTCTGAGTACCGCAGTTAGTGTCTATGAATCAAATGATAGCTGGCACAATCACTATCAATTGAATTAGCACTAACGATTATTGAAGCGTCGTACAGAATCCATCTTATTTAGGGTTGGTGTAACATGATATTTTCTTCGATTCTCCTCTATCAATCGTCACGCTGTCATTACTCCTTTTGTCTTCATGTCATTCCTCACACAATCCATCCATCTTTTCTGTGGTCTCTCTCTCCCTCTCCATCCATCGACATTTAGTAGACCACTAACGATGCGCAAGCATTTATCACTATTCAATTCATTTTTTCAATTTTACATCTCAACCAGTGCGGTATATTTGGCAGTTATCGGCATGTCGATATTAGTATCGATAAACGTCAACATGGAATGACATTGCGTTGTTTACGAGCGTATCGATAAAATCTGACGCTTTTCCCAGCTGTCCGGTAACAGTAATTTTAGAAGCTCTCTTTATTTGTTTCAATTTCAATTTCGGACGGAATTGTGTGAAATATTTGTATCGATATGATTTATTTATGAATTTTGTTGTTTTAATTTTGCGTGCTATGTAGGACTATGACACAACAAGCAGTCACAGTCAGTCTAACACCCCGCCAAACAGTTTAACCAACTTATGTGTGCAGGCGGGAAAACACAGAATTGAAATAAATATACCAAGTTTGACAATATCGATGCCTTTTTTCTTGACAAACAGCGCTATCTTGAACTACAAAGATAAAGTGTTCATACTGTGCGATGCGATAAGCAACGTGACTTACGTTATAGAAGCGCCATAGTAATCCTAATCATCGAGGACAATGCAACAAACTATAATTGAATAGTCAAACGAACTTACCTGTAAGTGAAGTTCGACGGTAATTATACTTTGTTGCATTGTCCGAAGATGATTGGTCCCACCCGACCCAGTATCTCCATGCTATTTATTCATATGAGCATGAACCCTATGTTGTAAAACCAATAAATTGCTATGAACTTAATGAAGATATTTACAGAAGCAGGTGACAGGAAGCTAGCACAGATAAACTTTTTTCTTTAAACTTATGTGTTGGCGCCACAGACTAAAGCCGTGACTTTCCTTCGCAGTTTTCTTTGCAGTTAGGGTTAGCTTTTTTTTTGGGACAAGCCCGCCACACTATTCTCTAGGGTTAGGTATACGCTTCTACAAAAAAAAAATAGATATTAAAGTTAAATGTTAATATTTTAGTGTTAAGTATTAGCAATGTAAATATTCGCATACCGCGTCTAGCGGCGATTAAGGACGTATTTACAAATCCGACGAAAAAAAGCAGTTTTTCGGTACATTATGTGGCCAAATGAAACTAAACCAAGTGAAACCAATAATTCACACATATAGATTACTCTTTAATCTTCAATAATTATCTCCTCCTCTCCGCACAACATTTGCGATATCGTGTTGACTTTGGGTACATTACTCTCTCTTTTATGACATTAATTCATCTATTTAAAAATATTTTATAGAACTAGATATGTTCAACTCAAATAATTATTATTAGAACTATCAAAATATTACAAGCAGAGCCTGAAAAAAAATAACAATCAAACCTAATTTTTCGGCATATTTATCGTTATTGCGTGGACCTTAGGTTTAAGGTTTATTTTAGTGGTCACGGTCATGATAAATTACGCAAAAATTTGAAATGCAAGACTTATTTTGCGCTCAACCATCGTCGTGGGTGGATTCTGTGTCGTTTTTTAGCTGGAACTCGTGTTGAAAAAGATAGCTCTACGAGCACAAAATATTTGTAGTAGTAAGACTCAAAAATTAAATGTGAACCGCGAGAATTCGTAAACGCGCCCTTAAGTCGTGAACCATGCTATTTTTATTTTATAGAATAACTTTGTGCCTATCGTATCCTAAGAATACATACAATGTCTTTGTCTTTGTTGCTGTTTTAACACGTGTCGTTTAACCTTTTTGCTCAAAGCCACACGCTTGTAATATAAAATTTTATTAGCAAGTCTATATGGCGGCTAAAAATATCTACGACACCTGAGTCATTTGGGCCTAAAACTCGCATGAAAATCTTTTTCAGTTAATGGTCCCACCCGGCCCGAATTTGCTGACGCACCTGTGTAATACTTTAAAGTAAATTTTGATCTTAAAATAAGTTATTTTTAGCCTGATTTACTGAAATCAAGGCCAAGTCTTATTTAATGACAGTACTCCGTGTTTTTTTAAGCACGTGGAAGACATTAATAAGAGTGGCTGATAAATTGAAAAAAAAAACAGAAAATAGCTTTAGTTCTGATCAAAAGTCTACTCAAGAATACATAAAATCCCGTCGGGGCTGCGGGTTGTTCGCAAGAGGTACCGCGGCCTCGACATGAAGGGCTAAGAAGGAACATGGGTGGTTTTTAGTCAGTGGAAGTCTGACACCCCCTTTCGCTCTGCCCAAGAGCGGGAGGGGTTATTTGATGATTTCCCACTCACCAAAAAAAAAAAAAAAGAATACCTAAAATAGCAACTATAATACTTATTGCATACCACTTCAGCTAAAATCCCCTCATTAAACTTCACTGTACTAAAAACTTTGATTACAACAATAGGGTAAAAAATAAAACAGACACCACCCTTTTCATGACAAATGAGTTTAAAACAAACATTCAACCTCTATAACTCAAAGTATTCCAGTAAAGGTCAAGGTATTAACTAACTTTTTACATACGTAAACTGAACTGACTGTGAAAGTTCCAAAAGTTGCCACTTTGCCAGCAATATGCTGTAGCACCGCTGACGTAACGCCGCGTCTAAATTAAAGTTGCACACAAACACACCCACAAGTATAGGGTGTTACTTTGTGCACAGACACACACTCACACACTAAGAGCGGATTGGCCTATGAAAGTGAGCGAGATAACACGTCTAAACGGTGGCGTTCAATTTGTGACAGTTACAATATTTCGTGGCAATTATATCACTGACAGCTGTTGAAATCAGTTTGGATGTTCTGATTGAATCCTGTGTCTTTGGTCGTCCACTAAGGCTTGGTTAAGGATTGTTTGGCAGGGGCCCGCAAGAGCCGATGCCTGCCGCGGTTGCGGGTTGTTCGAAAAAGATACCGCGGCCTCGACACAAAGGGCTAAGAAGGAACATGGGTGGTTTATAGTCAGTAGAAGTCTGACACTCCCTACCGCTCTGCCCAGAGCGGGAGGAGCCATTTGATTATTTTCCACCCTCAAAAAAAAAGGCTTTGTTGACGGCTTTTTACGTCAAACTATGTAACATTACGCAAAATTTAATGCTGGGAAATTACTTTTTTTTGAGGTTGTAAAGTCACCTTTTACGGTAGGCCTGTAATATGACCCACTCAATATATTGCATTACAGCATTGAATAATACGGGGGTCGTAGAGGTATTTAAAGTAAAATTAAAACATTAAAAACCTGTTCATAAAGAAAACTTGTTAAAGAATTGTAACTTTGACCTCCAATATCTCCGTAACTAGAAAATTTTCCCGATATGGTTTAGCGAGATCAAAAAAATAACTAAAAACATATCAAGAATAACTGCCTTTCAGCTTAGTTTAGGGTATTTTTACACCCATTACGTTACACGTGTAGACAAGAAAACACACCTACACCACGTAAAACAAACATCCTGTACATATTGCAATAACAGGGAGGGCCTATGGGGCCTTCCGACTTCGTTAAAGGTACACCCGTTATAATACACCCATTATATTACAAGTGTAGACAAGGAAACACACCCACACCCATGTAAAACAAACAGCCTGAAAATAAATCGCAATGACGGGCAAAACAATTGACATCCGACTTCGATAAGTGTATTTTTTACACTTAATAGATTGATCTCAGACTTGGTCTTTGACAAACATTCAAAAGTTCAAGCTAAAGGTTTGCCAACGTGCAATGGAGCGTACTTATCCTAGGCGTTAATAAAATCGACCGTATACGCAACGTCACACTGCGCTCCAAAAAACAAATTACTGACGTTGCTCCAAAAACCACTAAGCTGAAGTGGAACTGGGCTGGCCATAACCTGCCGTCCGCCCCAACGAGCTGTGGGCCAAAATAACCACGTTGTTGAGCCCTGACATAGCTAGAAGGCAAAGCCGTAGACCTCGCAGGTGATGGCGGGACGAGCTGGATAGAACCAACGACCAGCAGGGCTATTGCGTATCTTTTTAAATGTTAGTGGCTATTATAGTGTCCATCGAATAACTGTCAGTTTGGTACAAAATGGAACCATTTCACAGGTAATCGATGGACACTATGATAGCCACTGACATTTAAAAAGATACGCAATAGCCCTACAGTGGTCCACATTGACCCTGGTTTGCTAAATTTGGAAGTCATGGAAGGCGGCCTTTGCCCAGGCTAACAGTTACAGTATTATAATTATATTGCACGTTTAGATAAGAAAACACACCCACACTAACGTAAAACAAACAGCCTGTACATCTACGTCAAAGTCTTGCATGTGTGCAAACACAAATTAGGTTTTAATATTTCACGGAATTCTCTCTTAGTACAGAGGCATTGTAGCATTCTTGTAGATGTAATTTTCGCGCCTAATAATAGAATAACGGCCTTTCTGAGTTCTAATTTTGAAACGAAATATTTTGTTAAAGCTCTGTAATACTGAGAAGGTGGCGTCTGAAATATGTAGATAGTTTTCAGAGAAATATTGATTTTTTTTAAAGAAAAATGAAGAGGTTTTTTTTTATTTCTAAAATAACTTTTCAAACATGATTGCAGCCATAACTAGCCTATAATGACCGCTTTGGTTCAGTCGCAGAATGTACCTTTCGCAAAATGCACCCCATACGCAAAACGTACCATTCTCAAAATGCACCATTCGATTCATGTACTGACGAGTTAGTATTTATTTTTGTCGTTTGCGCGATCGTATTGCAATAAAATCTTTTCGGGTACATAATAATATTTGAATGTCTAGCATGAAAAAACCTACGCGTAAAACGACAACGTTAAAAAGAAATGATTATATCAATACCGATTGTATCGTAGTATCGAATATACACATGACTGTCATCTACATTGACAGTCATGTGTATCTTTTGTTTATGGAATGAAAATAATAAAAACTTTTTGATGAGTTTGTGAGGGGAGTTGAACTCTTGTCCTAACTAAATATTAGACGTCAAACAGTCCGCTAAATCTATTTGTGTCGCACGAAAGATATTATCAATCCCTAATTTGCATTTTCATTACCTGTAGCACTGTAAAAGAGTTAATGTAGAAAAAAAGGTACGTTACGCGATAGGTGTATTATAAGAATGGTGCATTCTGCGACTGAACGGTCCTAGGTACTACGGTTTCATCACTATATTTTGCTTCACAGATTTCATTTAATACCTTTATTTCCCGTACTCTGCTCTTCTACCATAAACACATACCGTCTAAGTTTAAACTGTTATAGTTCATACGAGGCAAATACTTTAAATGAACTACAAACTTATTTATTCAAATTTTACGAACCAACACGAGAAATATTTAAACTCATTAAGCATCATTCCAGGCTATAAAGTTTTTAAACATTTAATTGACATGTTTGTACACGAATGTTAAAATACACATAAGAGTTTAAAGCCGCGTTTTCACTGAGTTAAGGGAGATAGCTAGGCTAAGAAAAATTAATTAATAATTAATGAAGTACAATTTATGACTTACATAACAATTCACTTCATTTTTATTGCTCCGCTAAACGCAGCTGTGGTGGCAACGAGTTATCAGGGCTAGATGTTTAGTTTTTGCGTACCTGATTTCTAGTGCTGTGCCATAAAAATATTGTGAAACCAAATCATTTTGTGCAAAACGGTCTAATTAAGGAATTAGATACTAATCAATCGATAGATTAGGGGCCTGAAAAAAAAAATATATGCAGCCTCCGCCGATAGATTAATTTTGTTGTCACCTGGACGTATTACAAAATCAAAATCAAATCAATTATTCAACAAAATAGGCTCAGTATAATAGATGTTACGGTGAAACATTATAATATTAGTCAGGTAATAAGAGTGCACTAACCATCGTCACAAAATTCAGCTACACATCCTTACTTACATCCTTGCACCGCGCAAACCTCGCAAGCTCTGGTAAAAACCACCATACTGTTACCACCACATCGCTTAGCTACGTCGCCCATCTCTAGAGGAAAACCAGCTTAAACGAACGCCAAATTAAGTTAAATATGGTTCTCTAGAATTAAATGTGCACGACTGTACAAGTTTTAACATTCGAGTGAATGGCGGACTTGAGTGCTGTAAAAAGTTGTTTTTTTAATGTTTTCATTACATGCATTACAGTTGAAGTAGTCATCTATTACGGGTTTAAAACCGGGATTATGTTGTGTATCAATGTTTGTTTTGCAATAGGGATATTTCCACACTTAAAAAGTATGATTTGATTTAGTCCGTCAGTAAGATTATCGAAAAATATTGGATACGTGTTTTTGTTTTATCAAATTAATAAAAATAGACGAAGATAAAACGCTTCAAAGATCATGAGTGGCTTGAAAAATAACTATAGTAATAAATGTACTGTAATATGACGTCACACGAGTTTTCGAGCACTGCATTGTCTTAATTTTTTGTTTACGTGAAAATATGTGTCCAATATTTTTTGGAAATATATCTGACGGACTAATTACATTTTTTTGTCAACTACCATTGTAGATTGTCTGTTTGTTGTGTCTACAACCCTTCGGATTACATAAAATCATGCCTCGTAGTCTCCGAGGGATCTGCAGTTATGTCTTAGTCCCATGTATTAGGTGGCGACCCTGTTGCCATCAACTGGGCACAAATTCAGACTCCGTGACCGCTGCTCAGAAGTTCCTGTTAGAAAAACCAAAAACACTTTGCCCGACCCGGAAATCAAACCCAGGACCTCATGCTCAGCAGTCGCACTTGCGAACTACTAGACCAACAAGGCAGTCACGCTTCTGATTAATGGTAGTTAAAAAAATACACACTAACTGTTCTTAAATTACCTAGACATAGTAGGCAAACCTGATTATATAATACACATTCCTTTTTAAAGATGAAGATTTTGTTCTGCTTGAAAACAATTAGAGAATGTTGCAAAACTTACTGTTGTAGGAGAAACAGCCAAAAATGCCCATACCCAAAGTAAGTATTCTGAAAAATTAACTGTAAATTTTTAACCAACAAAAGAACACATAACCCCAAAAATTACCCCATCACGTGTGAACACCCGAAATAAAAAGGTTATAGCCATGAGGAAATTAAAAAAGTAGCCGTGATTAACTCACAGCGCTTTAAAGCGGCAGTAAGCGTTAAATTCTCGCATCACCATCATACGCGCTTTAAAAAAATATATGTACATATTATGTAGCCTACAGGCTTTTGGGAACGTTCCCGAGATTTACTATTATAGGTACTTGTTTCATTCGCGTAAACGGGAAATAAGTCTATCAAAAACTGAATAATTTTGTGCCTATATGAATTTTATGGTGGTGTTATTTTGTTTAACAATGTTTCGCTACATTGTTACCTTTAATGTTGATAATGTCGTTTTATAACTTAACCTTTGTACCAACATCATTATACTTCAAAAACATGAGAATTATGAAAGAGAGAGAGAATTTACTTTGTTTGTGATAAAAACGACAATGATGATTTTAAGAGATAGGAATTTTATCATCATTTTCTTTATCTGTAAGTTCCTTAAATTGTATCTTCTCAATATGACAATTTTTTTTAAGATTTATTCTGAACTAGGTTTCGTTTGCGGCTGTCTAGATGGAAAATCATGCCACAGATACGTAATACTACCGATATAAGAAGAAAAACGTAACAACGTGGGCCATAGTTTAATAAACCAGACAAAGAAAAAATTTCTAACTATAATAATTATGAGAATAGTCTACGTTCAAAATACGATCAAATAAGACCACAAAAAGGATGGATGGACTGTGAGAAAGATGATACATGTGTGCATGATGATCTGGCTAAAAAGGAGGAGACTGCTAAGGTGACGAGTAACAGATAAGTATGAAAGAAGAAGACATACTGCGCTGACCCCAAATATTTGGGATAAGGGCAGGCCCCGTCGGAGCCGTGGGTTGTTCGAAACCGCGGCCTCAACATGAAGGGCTAAGAAGGAACATGGGTGGTTTTTAGTCAGTAGAAGGCTGACTCTCCCTTTCGCTCTGCCCAAGAGCGGGAGGGGTTATTTGATGATTTTCCACCCACCCAAAAAAAAAACAACCCCCAATTTTTATTAAATGGTTAACAATATTTACCATACAACTAAACCATTAACACGACCGTAAAAACCCCTTTCGCTTGCTTAACTAAATAAATTCAACCCTAATTCAGTATCACAATACCCCAACTATAATAAAGTGTGTAAAAACAAAGTAGATAGTAGATACATAGATATAATGTTCTAGCCTATCAAAACAATTTACACGAATGAATGGTCCATCGTTATGAGTAACGGTTCACCCCGACCATAATGTATTCTGCTCACAGTGGTCTAACAAAAATATGATAGCAATATCATACGTCTTTGGATTTATTTGTAATTTTGTATTACACGATTCGTTGACAACACGATACGATTGGGTTTCACGATTGTTAAGGAATTAGAGGCCCTAGTACGAGAGCGCAGTGTTAACGTAACTTGCATCGTAAATATTATTTTTGTTGCTAAGTATAGGCCTCTCTTTGTTTGTACCAAGCTCCACGGTCCTGTACCAACCAGCCTCGTCCAGGGTATTCCTGTTCCTGCAATGGCAACAATGATGTCTACAATACAAATCCTGCCTAAAAATAAAAATAAAACCAAGATACACGTACTATACAGCTTCACATAGGCATACCACAACATATACACAAACAGCTGCAAATTAGTTTATAAGTCATTTATTGTTAATTATTTTTTCACCCTAAATTAATTTTTAGTCACCTTCTTTTAACTTGTGCAATAGTCTCAATGTTGTTAAATATCTAAGGGAAAGAGGGAGATAGCCCCAACACAAGTATTATCAATTACTTACTGGGGATGTCTCATTATAATCCATGTAACTGCTTTTTTGGGACAAATAAATATTTTTCATTATTTTCATTTTTCACCTATCTTGCCGTCGGACGACCAACACTCCTCTTCCCCTTCCTTAAACGCCACGCGGTCACAACTTTACTCCTTCTGCCATCACCGTGCCTTGTTAGTGATTTTTTTTAATAACCTTCGAAATTTTTCTCTGGGAACCTTTTTAGCGTCTACTTCCAAGCTGTTTATATGATCAACCCCCAGTCTTGTTAACAATCATTGTCAAAGAATATTTCCAATATCGTATCGTATCATTACCGCATCATATCGTACGTACAAAAGCGCTTTTTCTTAACAAATACGAGTAATATAATAATAAAATAGAAGAAAGTTAAGGGGTAAGCATCCATAAGCTCGCCGTCCGTCCGTCTTATGACGGACGACGACAGGCCGTGTCGACGGCGTGTTCGTGTTCCACGGGCGCCTCAAAGAGATGTCAGCAACATGGAAGGGGCAAGGGCGCCCGTCGGGGCTGCGGGTTGTTCGCAAGAGATACCGCGGCCTCGACATGAAGGGCTAAGAAGGAACATGGGTGGTTTTTAGTCAGTAGAAGTCTGACACTCCCTCTTGCTCTGCCCAAGAGCGGGAGGGGTTATTTGATGATTTTTCACTCACCATAAAAAAAAAAACAAAAAGGGTAAGCATCCATATTTCCGGCCCTGAATTATTTATCATTGTAATTCCTCTGCGATCAGTTTGTCATGTTATCTCCCTTGGGTTTTTACAACAAAAATCCCTGAGGGTCTGAGTTTTCGTGCAAAAAACCTAGACACAGCGCCGCCTTTGTATGAAAGATTTTACTCTTAATAATTTATCATTTTGTTACCTTTGTTTACGATCGCGTTTTACATAATTACATACACTTACGATTTTTTCCTAGTATTGTATGAAACTTTATTTCTTTTCTATCTAAGTGATGAGCGGTTCCTTTGTCTTTGTAAGTTCTTCAGAAAGTTATTTTGTGGAATGAAATTAGTAAAGACACAGTAAAATGTTATTTAATTGCCTTTTTATATTTGTCCGACTTTCACTATGCTTTAAAACTATAAAAACGAGCACGTCTGCTGCTGATGATATAATTTAAAGCTTTTCGGTTTAAATTTTTTGAGGTTGTTTTATTTTCCGATAACAATTTATTGTTGGTGTTCGGGAGATCCAACTCGTAATAAACAACATAACACTGTCCATGGGTGAAATATTATTTATATTAGTATAACAAATGAAGAACCTTTATTTATTTATTTATGTACACACAAAATACAAAAAAAAAGGAAAAAACAAAAAATAGAAGAGCACAAAGGTGCTTATTTCATAAAATTTATTTTCAAATCTTATTAGATTATTTGTTTTATTGTTTCATTTGTCTAAATATCTCTTCACCATATCTAGCGAGACGAGACACTAAGAAGCATATAAAAGTTCAACACATCAAAAACTTGAAATTCAGGAAGTCCTGCCAAACAAAATTGAACAAAAGCATGAAACTCCACCAATCCCCCAAGGGTAGTTTTAACTTTAATCTATGTGGCTGACGACCCGGCGTTCCAGCGATTGGAAAGAAATTGCTGGAATGTGAGCCACCGACCAAACCGCCCCAGGGAATACTTTATTTAATTACCTACGTATCATGGTCCATTTTTATTTTACCCGAAACGATTTGTGGATTGGATAGAGTTTCGCTATTCACTTGCTTTGTTGTCCAATAACTCTTGAGTTTTTTTCGCGGTATATCGATATCGGATTTATTGTTTTTTTGATCGAGTGATGTGCTTGTGTATTGCGAGTGTTGTGTTATTTTGTAACCGCAATATCAAAAGTTCCAACTTAATCAAATATCAAAAAATATGGTTTTGTTTTCATGTTGCGGCCAGTCAGGTTATAATATAAAGTTTTCAACACAGATCAGAATTTACAAAGCAAGGCAATTAAAATCTGTTAATAGGTATTAGTGTTTTTTAACATTAAAACACTATCATCATCTGCTTAGCTTTTCAACCCACGACCCACTTAGTACGTGGTCCTACAATATTCCTAGGCATGACTTGTTCCCGTCGGGGCTGCGGGTTGTTCGCAAGAGATACCGTGGCCTCGACATGAAGGGCTAAGAAGGAACATGGGTGGTTTTTCGTCAGTAGAAGTCTGACACTCCCTTTCACTCTGCTAAAGAGCGGAAGGGGTTATTTGATGATTTCCCACCCCCCCCCAAAAAAAAAAGGCATGACTTGTAGAATGTAGGGCCACTGATTAAATTACCTGTAACCAATGTCAAAGATCTACAAATGACAATCGACTTAACGTGGTCTCCGAAGCACGGAGGAAAGTTGATATGATACTAAGTTGTCACCCATGCACGGATCAGCCTAGGTAAGAGCGGAATAATCTGAAGAAGCCACGAGCTCCGTATAAACTTACTCACCAGTGAGTGACAAACATTTTCATTTGAAACATTGTAGAAGTTCTGCAATGTCATTTTGAAACTACAAAAAAATATTAATTTTAACATCCAAAGAATACTTGTAACAGTAAAGTAACAATCTACTAATTTGTTTGTTTGTCAGCGATTCCAAGAAGTTAACTGCACCAATGTACTAGAACTTTCCACGAGACGGTTGAGAACGAGCTAAACTCGCGCACGAGCTGCGCTGAAGTCATAATAAACAACGTATGTATAAAACTTTAACGGTCCAGAAAGAGGTGGCGAGATGATCAGACTCGTAATGCGAAGGCTGGTTCGAGGAGGCCCAAGAAAAGAGCTCTTGGAAGGAATTGAGGAAGCAAATGCCCAGCGGTGGTACAGTGCCGGGTATCATCATCTGCCTAGCCTTTTCCCAACTATGTTAGGGTCGGCTTCCAGTCTAACCGGATGCAGCTACCAGTATTTTACATGGAGCGACTGCCTATCTGACCTCCACAACCCAGTTAATACTAGGTAATACGATACCTCTTTGGTAAAACTGGATGTCAGAATTTCAGGTTACTGACTACCTGTCACTGCCAAAGATCTATATATGGCAGCCGGGACCAACAGCTTAACGTGCTTTCCGAGGCACGGAGAAAACTCGGTATGTCGGGCGGTCACCCATCCACAGACCGACCTAGGCAAGCACAGCTTTACCTAAAGACCGACCCGAGTGGCAGTTCTTATTAAGCCACGTGCTCCTCACAGTGCCGGGTAATAACATAAAAATATCTTATTTCCCGGGGTAAACTAAATAGCTCGAGGCTGATAATAATGATGGTGAATTAGACGTGCTTTTAGTGTATGTCTATATAATAGGTTGTCTCATTCATACTTCAACTGGCAACACTTTACGGTCTACAGTCCTACATAAATAGAGGGTTTAGTTCAACGCGGACGTGTCATGATTAGTTTCTTTGTTTTGTCCGATTTCTATATTGGTCACATGTGTCCGCTACCTTAATGTTACTACTATAGTTGCTGTCAGTTAAGATGTCAATAGCGGTCATTGACCCACCTACATTTATTGAAGTTCTTAACTTTTTTTTTTACTAGCCTGCTCTGTCCCACTCCTGAGCAAAGGTGCCTCCATTCTTTCCACTTCTCTTTCTCCTTCCAGTTTTGACGGAACCGACCTAGTTTATCCCGCCATCTCCTTCTTGGCCTGCCGTGACCCCGTCTCACTTAACTTTAAAACTCAAAAATAAGCCTGTTCATGTCTTGCATCGTCATCTAACGTGATCTTCAACATTTCTACTAATAAAAAACGATACCATGGTTCATTTGTTTTGGTTGGAACGAAGAGATATTAGGAAAAAGGCAATGACCGCTATTGACATTTTAACTGGCAGCAACTATAATACAATCGACACATTTCAATCATGACCCACTGTGACGATAAATCGTTTGAAACCGTCAAAATAACAAAGAATAAGGTCGTTACTATGAAAATGTATGTTTACCCGAATGTCGACCTAATTGTATTTGAATGTCTGTAAGAAAATAAGATTGTGGTGGGCCATAATTCCAATTTGTCGATTGTACAAGAGAGTTCATTAAACTTTGACTTGTTCACTTGACAAAAGACATTTATTTTCTCTTTTTACCTCTTAAAGCAGTCCAATTAAACAAGAGTTTCTCTTTACTAAAATCTTGAACAATCACTTAGGGTGGGTTGCACCATATTACTATAACGATAACCAAACCGTAACAAGCCATAAAAGCATTAAAAAAGTATAATTTGATGGCTTGTTA
This sequence comes from Diarsia brunnea, assembly GCA_949774965.1. Lineage (NCBI taxonomy): Eukaryota > Metazoa > Arthropoda > Insecta > Lepidoptera > Noctuidae > Diarsia > Diarsia brunnea. Next base: position 3,682,404 of record OX459003.1, on the reverse strand, counting down.
CGGTTTGGTTATCGTTATAGTAATATGGTGCAACCCACCCTTATAGTTCCAATCGAATCTAACAGTGCAACTTTTTATTTGATAACAGACCTAAAAAACGTTGTCAAACAAGATTTGAATATTAAAAAAATATATAAATTTGCATACACTGGAAAACAGCCGCGTCATATTTTGTTTAACATGCTGTCAGCCAGTGACCTGGAAATTGCAAATATTAAAGTTCGTGGGCTACCCTGGTGCTTCCCCTTTCAAAATGTTGGTCACCACTACTAAAAAAATACAAAAACTACTTGTGTAGTAACATCATCATCATCACTGCAATTACCTACTCGGAATAAAAACAACGATTTAATAAACACTCGTACCTTTCATTAGAAAAAAAAAACCACAAGGATAATTACAGTCCAGTATAATATCTTCAAAGATAATCAAAAACAAGTCATGCACACAAACCAACGAGCCCCAAATATCCAAGCTACACGAAGGGAAACCCGATAATATCCGAATGTAGCCGAAAACCGGGGTACCCATTAACGAAATTAGCCGAGTCAGCGCACAGTCTTCATTTAAAAACTTACAGCTTATTTTCTTGGTAAATTGAAAATGTTGAAGAACTAGTTTAAATCTTCTGTGGGGAAAATTGGGTAGCCCGGAGTGTAATTAGAGTAAGTAGTTATTGGGAAGAACTGGGGAAGAACTGATGTTTGCTGTGTGATCTCTAGCTTAAAGATAAGGAACCTAAAGTTGCAGAGAATATGGGTATTTTAATACAATAATATACTAATGACTCACCACTTCACACAGTATGTATGTCTTTTTAATAACATCGAAATTATTTTCACATAGACATAACATAATATCACACTTGTAATCCCCGATGGGTTAGGCAGAGGTGTACTCTATGGTACACCCACATTTCGCCAGTTATATATAAGTCTCATGTAACAGGCGACGAGTCTATTGCCATCTCGAGAAATTCCCGATGGAAAAACCAAAAAATACTTTTCCCAACCCGGAAATCGCACCCAGAACCTTATGCTAAACAGCCGCGTTGGATACCACCACATCAATTTTAAACTTTCATAATAAATTTTTCTTCAAAACCTCATGTTTTTGGAGGCTAATTTCTAATTTAAATACTCGTGTATTTAATCAGGAAAATACACTAGGCTTGCCATTTGAATCCCTCGTAATGAGGATAACTTAATTAATAATATTCGAAATTCCAAGTCTCCGTACGAAATGTTTTCTAAGAAAAACTTACACGTGCTTATGAATGAATAAGAAGTACTCATTGTTTCAAACTGTTCAGGAATTAATAACAACTAAAAATAAAAGTTCTGAAGCGGGAAATTCCTGCTTTCTATGTGATACTAGTAGTAAAAAAAATATAAATAAAAAACCATTTATTTATTAAGGCACACCAATAGCATAATTACAAAGATTGTCACAAGGTTAAATAAATCAATAACAGGCATGTACTATATTATTATTTTTTGTCTCAGTATACCTAAATTATAGGCTGTGTCTTTTTAAAGACGTGACTTTTTTATTATTATTTTATATTCTATGAATTAAAAGACTGAAAGCTGTTTACTGAAATTAAATCAAAAGTCAGTAATTTAAATTAGTGACTTGATTATAAACAGCACATTTAGAACGTGAAAGTTTAGAAATGGCAGTCCTCAAAAACGCCCTTCGATAAGTTTGTCCCGCCACTTTTCCTTAAAATCAAAATTAAAATATTTTATTTTACATAGGCCTACATGGGCACTTGTAATATTTGTGAACCATTAACCATTACCTGTACCATGATGTACAAAACTAACCATGAATATCCTCAATACAAAATTCACGTTCTCAAGGCTCTAGCATATTTTTTATAAGACCTCAGATCGTTTACCTAAAGCGCTCACGTAGGTACAGTATGTCTGAAATACATAATGTTAGGTAGGGCACTTTCTATTACACTGAGATCCGCTTTATCACGTGAATACTAGAGCATTTGTGTAGAAACCACCACTTTTCGGGAAAGTAAGCAAAAGTTCGGCAATAACATGTTAGATAAGTAGGTCGTATAGTTTTCTGTTAAGTTGGTACACGAGTTTCAATGTAACGTAATGGTTTATGTGCGAGAATTTCAATGTTATTATGTAAAAGTATTTGAAATTTTCGCTTGTTTGTTTCTTTTTTCTTACTGTTGTCCCGCACTAGGATTTCTTCTGTATCGTGAAACCAGAATCGGTACAACTGCCTACAGGCCAATTATTTTTTGAGTGTGGGAATTGTGCCCGCGAATTGCAGCGCAGCAGCCAATCACTCATCCACTGCGCCAACTGTTGCTAGAATTGTATGAATAAAAAGGTGATGATTCGAAACATGTAGAAGCTATATTTGGTAGAACAAAAATAGTGCTGTAACCAAAACCCCATGCTTTAAATCTGCTCCAGCAAAGACCGCGATTTCAAACCAACAATTTACACTTCTCTCTTACATTTAGAGCTTTCACAAAAACTATTCTGTATTGGCACCGAAAAGGTCCAAAGTTGCTAAACTATTAACTTTTGTTTAGTCCCAAACGGTAGGGAAACGCTTTATCATTTCGATGGGGCCTACAAATTCAGTTGGTCTGCAATAAATCTGACACGGCAGTCGCCAGGCTGTAGGAGTGTTTAGGATTTTGCGGGATGATTTTAAATAGGGTAATTGCTTACATGATACCTTTCGATTTTAAAATTTAACAACCTTTATTTACGTTGTCTTTTAAAGAGGACTATTTTATCAAGGATTTGTTACAATAAGTATTAGTAATATCTGCACAATTTTCTTGAAAGTCTTGTCATTACTTTTTCAAGTGCCACTGAGTACGACCAAACTCAATCTACTTACCCAATATTAAAAAAGCACTTTTCATGTGCAACAGATTTTACTTCAACAAAAAATGGGTCACGAAAATCACTCGCAAAAGTTCTCGCATTTAAAAATAGTAGCCACCCTATTCGGAACGGAACTCCGGATTTTTCTGCTCGACTGTGTTGAAACTGAGCGGCGACTCCGCGAGGACGCACTTTCCTTTATCTGCTACGATTGTCCCGAGAATTTATTCTCATGGACACAACTAGAGATGAATATAATTCATATTGTTGTTTTTACGCCATGCGCGTCGTTCGTTGTACGCCAAGTCGGACGTTGCCGCGTCGGCGCTATTTCGGTCGGTAGCACACGGAGCGTCTTGAGGATGGTATCCACTTTAGGATAGAAGTAGAGAAGAGATGTTTGGTTAATAACTAATCGGATAAAAATTATAATTATGCGTTTTTGCTGGTTTAAAATTAAGGGCCTATAACTCATTATGACCAAGAGCCATTACAGTCATGGACGTCAAATTTCGCCAGTTAAATGTGTATACCTGACACTTCAGCTAGAAAGCCATTTCTTGGCTTCGAACCGACCAACTGGTCGAAGAGAACTCTCTCACTTAGAGGCCGCAAATTGATAAAAGATTCTCGCAACCTCGGACGAGCATATTTTGCTCTGGAACGATTAGCGCAAACACTCCCGCGTACGTTGATGAAAGGGTGTTATTTCGCGTTGGACGATGGTACACTCGGTTCGTCAGTATCCGCTTCTAACCTACCGTGAACTGTCTTAACTGTTCTCTTGTCTTAATATCCGGAGATAGCACTACTCCGCTCCAGCCAGCTCACATCTTTGCTCCGCTAGATAGAAACATCATGTCCGCTACGCCGTGCATCTTACTCGTAGCTCATGCATCTCCTCTCCGCCTCGCGGCCTCGGTGTAAACCACGCCTAACTCGCCGGCGAGATGGTTGGGTGAATAAATTCGTGAACAAGTTGTATGTAACGTCATGTTACATGGAATTGTGAAATTTGTGTATAAAACATTTTTATGATAAAAATCTTTTCTACGTTGCATTCTGTGTACAATGTTTATAGCTCGTGACTAAATAATATCAGCCACTTGTGCCGATCTTCAGGTTAAGCCGAGCTTGCCATAAGTTGATCCGTGGATGGGTGACCACTCATTACATACCAACTATTCGCCGCGTCGTCTCGTAAACCCGATAAGCGGTTGGACTCGGCTTTTATTTTGACACATCATCATCTGCCTAGCCTTTTCCCAACTATGTTGGGATCGGCTTCCAGTCTAACTGGATGCAGCTGAGTACCAGTATTTTACATGGACCGACTGCCTATCTGACCTCCACAACCCAGTTAATACTAGGTAATACGATACTCTTTGGCAAGACTGGATGTCAGAATTTCAGGTCACTGACTACCTGTAACTACTGCCAAAGCTCTATATATGGCAGCCGGGACCAACAGCTTTTATTTCGACAGTCGTAACATATTGATCGATATTTAAAATCACTCTTATTGACTGAACTAAAATGACTTACTGCCGTACTCAGAGAGCTTTAATGATTACTTAGGCCATCACTTACTATTAAAGGTTTTGACAGTTTTGTCATACAAAAGTATGTCAAACCTTTACTAAGTGACGGCTTAAGTAATCATTAAATAAATTTGAAATACAACAATGATTAATGAATACAGTGTAATGACACTCTGAATGTTGCAAAGAGTATATTCTTATTTAATAAAGTTTTTTTACCTACCTTGAATTACATTACAGCATACTTGATATGCGTAATTAGTAAAGCTTAACCCGCGGTTTGCAATGAGTGAGTGAAATTACGTTGACACAATTTGTTGATGGATTAAGTTGCACTTCACGGGGATAAAGCGCGCATATTAAAATTCTGGTTATAGTATAATTTATCACATTATACCTAGCCATGTTTTAAGCGTAATATTGTACCAGGTGCTTATTTTACTTCAAAAAGTAATACAAAACTTAATAACTTTCATAATACACAAGTCATGTTAATAAAAAGCACGTGTGCAATAAATTCATTTTAAATTATGACACAAGTATGAATTATTTATTTACTTTTAATTAAATATAACAAGCTTTCGCACGAGTTAAGCCTTTGTATAAAATAAAATAAATTATAATTACTCGTTAATATTTTATAGTGGAGCTCGCGGCTTAATAAGAACTGCCACTGGGGTCGATCTTTAGGTAAAGCTGTGCTTGCCTAGGTCGGTCTGTGGATGGGTGACCGCCCGACATACCGAGTTTCCTCCGTGCCTCGGAAAGCACGTTAAGCTGTTGGTCCCGGCTGCCATATATAGAGCTTTGGCAGTCGTTACAGGTAGTCAGTGACCTGAAATTCTGACATCCAGTCTCACCAAAGAGTATCGTATTACCTAGTATTAACTGGGTTGTGGAGGTCAGATAGGCAGTCGCTCCATGTAAAATACTAGTACTCAGCTGCATCCGGTTAGACTGGAAGCCGACCCCAACATAGTTGGGAAAAGGCTAGGCAGATGATGATACTTACTCGTTAATATTTTAATTTTTTATCAACACAATTAACAGAAGCCGTTTAAAGAGAATGCAGTTGTTTACATTTAAAACTGGAGCTTTTAAATTCAATATTTGTGTGGAAACAATTTAAATACTCTGCCTGTTAATGGGTATCCTTATCAAATTTGTTTTTTATAAAGCAACGTTTGCAATATAACTAGAAAGTTCCTACAACAAACAAATGATTGCAATAACAGGGAGAACAAATTAGCAACAACAGAAGCTTCTCATACACTTTTTTTTTTATTGGGGGGTTGGGAAATCATCAAATGACTCCTCCCGCTCTGGGCAGAGCGGTAGGGAGAGTCAGACTTCTACTGACTAAAAAACACCCTTGTTCCTTCTTAGCCCTTTGTGCCGAGGCCGTGGTATTTCTTTTGAACAACCCGCAGCCCCGACGGGGTTTTCATACACTTCACTTAGATTTGGGTGCAGGATTTAAGCCCTATTATTAATGTTTCTAATGCAATAGAAAAGCATAATGAAATCACCTAATTAGACATAGATAAATCTTTTCTCTTCTCCTCCTTCTATCATGTCAATTTCAAACCAACCTCCGAACCGAAAATAATGTATGGTTTACATTATTTTCGGTTCAAAGCTAATCGAATGTCCGTCATAGCGGCGATGATTGGCGCCCACTGTGTACACACTGGCTCACACAAAGGACGACATGCGGCCTCATTCATTCACTCATTCATTTGGTTCGTCTTGTTAATGTGTTTCAGTGCCATTGTTTTGTTTCGCTTACCTGTATAATTCATCATTTGCATAGTAATTTCTTTTATTTATGTTAGGGTTGTTTTCCTGTTTCAATGCTGCCAGAATCTTTTCATGATTGAGAAATTATTATATTTATTCTAATCATCATCATCATCTTGCTGCCCTTATCCCAATCTATTTGAGGTCGGCGCAACACGTTTTCTTCTTCCATTCTTCCCTGTTACACGTCAAGGTGGCATTTATTCCTTTCTCATTCATATCACTCCTCACACAATCCATCCATCTTTTCTTTGGCCTTCCTCTTCCTCTCCATCTATCAATATTAATATCCATCACTTTTTTAGTCACATGCGTTTCATCCCTCCTCATTACATGACCATAACAAGATAAACGACTTCCTTTCAATTTTTCTGTAACAGGTGCCACTTTCAAACTTCCTCTAATATACTCATTCCTTACTTTATCCATTCTTGTCACGCCGCACATCCGTCTCAACATTCTCATCTCCGCTACATGCAATCGTTTTTCATCCATCTTTTTCAAAGCCCAGCACTCTGATACATACAGTACGACAAGTCTAATAACGGACTTGTATATTTTCCCCTTTAACTTCAGTTACCACTACTATTGTTATTTGAACACATAAAATGGCAGCGTTACTTTTGATTTTGGCAACCCTTGAACAACTACATTTCCAAATGACTGGATATAGTCAGCTGTTTTTTTTATTATCGATGAAAATGTTCTGTAGTATCATCATCATAATTCACAGTTGGACAATTCAGCCTGAGAGACCAATACCCAGAAGTGGGTCAATACCCACTGCTGGGTATAGGCCTCGCTTTGCTTGTGCCATTCTCTACGATCCTGTTCCAGCCTCATCCAGGTTTTCCCCCGAGGGTAACTGTGTCGTCTGTCTGCTCATCTCGCCGCCGGACGATCCACATTAACATAACATTATGTCTATAACTTAACATTCAATAAATCTCAGACAACTTTGACTCATAGATATGACAAGATATGATATTTTACTCTATGGTCAGATAGGCAGTCGCTCCTTGTAAAATACTGGTATTCAGCTGCATCCGGTTAGACTGGAAGCCGACCCCAACATAGTTGGGAAATGGCTAGGCAGATGATGATGATGTTCAGAATGATGTACTGAATACAGGGTAACCGTTTTTCCATCGGCATCCCTCCCACCCTGAACTATGTTTACAACTCTACCCAGCCCACATTTTTATATAATTTCCTTTTAAATATAGGGTGTAAAAGTACCCTTAACGCAAACGAAGAGCACTTGTTCTCCCCACCACTGCGATAATTTTTGTGTTCTAGACCATACCTGGGAACGCCCTAGTTACGGAGATATTGGGGGTCAAAGTTCCAAATTTTTGACAGCTGTTTTTGTAAATAGTAGTTTTTTAGGTTATAACTTTACTTAAATTACTTCCATGACCCGTTTACTATTCAAAGCATCCACTAGCACAATGTTTTAAGAGTGCAACTTTGAGTTTTACCGTAAAATGTGATTTTTGACTCCAAAAAAAAAGTCGTTTCCCAGCAAAAAAATTTTGCGCAGGGGTACTTAGTTTGATGTACAGAATGCTTGGTTGACGGCTGTGTGATGGGTTGATTTTTTTTTTTTTTTTTTTTAAGAAAACGTTGCCCCACACTAGGAATTTCTCCTGTATCGTGGGTGCGTTCACAAACATATAAAGTCACATACACAAATACCCAGACCCGAAACAACTATCTGCAGGCCATACAAATATTTGTTCCGTGCGGGGATCGAACCCGCGACACGCAGCGCAGCAGTCCAATCGCTTAGCCACTACGCCAACCGTGCCGTCAACCCATTACACCCATTATTCTTTTACCTTAGTTAAAAGCATACTTGCTATGGTCAAAGAGACTTCCTTATCAGAAAACCATCCGCCGTTCGATGTCCAAAGAAATTTCCAACGCACTTAAGCTCATGAACGCTCTTCCTCATTTTTCTTTAGCAGACGTCCATCATTTTAACTAGCACTAATGAAGGTTCCGTTTAAAGGAAGACAATATGGCTGCCACGTTTAAAACATGAGACGTTAAGTTTCAAACAAGTTCTTAATTACGTTTTCGCGTTTCGCGAATGTTTTCATAAACTATTTTATGTTATTGCTTTTGTTTTCTCACTCATATTTTGTTTAACGTTTGTTTTATTTGAATTTCTAATGTGTTTTATGTCCTTAATTAGTCGTTTATAACGTTTAGAGTAATATTTTATATCATTGTTAGACTATGTATATGCTATGTAATAAGCCCCCAGAAGCTGCGTAGATTCCCACAGAGCTACAACGTGGCGTATTTTGCAATAACGGTTCTTATCTTGTTGACCGATACTGATTATATCATAACACAAAACAACCGGCATTTTCTAACAATGATCTCAGACAACGACTAAGATAGGAATTGTTCAGTGATGATCGGTTTTTCATTCCATAATAGATAGCACAACATAACATAACATCACGCTCGTAATCCCCGAAGCCTTTTTTTTTTGTTTTTTTTGGCGCGTGGAAAATCATCAAATAGGGGTTATCCCGCTCTTGGGAAGAGCGAAAGAGAGTGTCAGACTTCTACTGACTAAAAACCACCCATGTTCCTTCTTAGCCCTTCATGTCGAGGCCGCGGTATCTCTTGCGACCAACCCGCAGCCCCGACGGGCGTCGGCCCTTCCATGTTGCTGACATCTCTTTGAGGCGCGCGTGGAACACGAACGCGCCGTCGACACGGCCTGTCGTCGTCATAATACGGACGGACGGCGAGCTAGCCCATCACTCACCGTCCACAGGCCCACGTCTACGGTGGCCGGAAGCCATCACGTAGCCCCCGACGCCCGGAGCGTCTCCCGCGGTGGATTCCCGAAGCCTTAGGCAGAGGTATACCTAATATTACTCGAGCTCATACATAACATCACACCACGCCTGTAATCCTCGAAGAGTTAGGCAGAGGAGTAAACTCACATTCCGCCAGTTATATTTAAGTCCCATGTAACAGGGGGCGAGTCAGTTACTATCAACTGGGCACAAATCCAGACTCTGTGGTTGCTAGGTATAAATCTCTGATAGAAAAACCCAATAACACTTTGCCCATCCCGGGAATCGAACCCATGACATCATGCTCGGCAATTCGTGGCAGGCAGTTAAAGGCAATTACAATTAATTTATTTACTTTGCCCAATAGGGGATCGGACTGGGTCATAAAATATGATTCTAATTAGTCCGTCAGTTAGATTATCGAAAAATATTGGATACGTGTTTTTTGTTTTATCAAATTAATAAAAATGGACAAAGATAAAACGCGTCAAAGATCATGAGTTGTGACGTCATTTGTAGGTTAAAAAATGTACTGACATGTGACGTTTTCGAGGAGTTCACAAGTTTTTGAAGCACTATATCATCTTCATTTTTTGTTTATGTGAAAAAAGAAAAAATATGTGTTCAATATTTTTTGGAAATCTATCTGACGGACTAATTAGTTTTTACCGATTCCCCTATTACATCCCACGATGGCTCACGTATTACATTTGTACATCACGTCCAGTACTCTTAGTTCCTACATAGTAATTGAGTATCGATCTCTAAAAGACCTTTGACCTGTCATTTACGACTCGTTAATCGCCCGAACGTCTAATATCTTTAGTCTGGTCCATCAACTTTCAGAAATGGGTGATCTCGCCACTTTTGTGCCAGTTGTCCTTTTTCACAAGAGATTAAATGCGGTCAAAATCACGACTCAATAAAATAGACTCAATAAAGTAACGGTATATCAATTTTGAATTGTAAAGTCTCTTAAAGGCTTGCTGCTAAAATAGGTAGGTACTTATACTTATGTAAAATCCATGTGAAGTGACACATGTATTTTCGGTGCTGTTATTATTCTTCATGAATTTAATGTGAAACAAACAGAACAGTCGGTAATAAAATAATAATTAAATAAATAACGTATCTGCCTAACCCTAGGTGTACCTAATATGCGTAGTTCATCCTCATTTCACCAGTAATATTTTTATTAAGTCCAATGTACGAGTAATAAGGCACCGAGCTTAGTGTCATCAACCGGGCACAAATCCAAAGTTCGTGGCTGCTGCTGAGTAAATATTTCATATGGAAAACCACTATAACAATTTGCCCGACCTAGGAATCGAAGAAATGACCTCATGCTACGCAGGCACGTTAACTATTACACGAGGCTATGAAAAACATAATAAAATAACTAAAACATACTACTTCACATGTTCTGCCACAATAACGAAAATTACTATTGATAATCATTACGTCCAAATAAAGTAAAGATCATGGTACTGAACCCATAATTAGGTAAGTAGACAAAAATGAGTCAAACAAGAAATAGTTAATTCAATAAATCGACAAACGAGAACCTATAAATATCTCAAATTAAATCACAAAGTCTCTCTTTCAACACTGAACAACTATCAACTCTACTACGAGCACTCGAAACAAAATATACGGCACACTTTCGCATAAATTTAATCTGTTAAACTCACTAACTAGAGATTTAAAGGGGAATATTTTAACTCGCTTAACGTTTCAGGAGTATAAATAAAGGCTTTATCGCCAACTGGAGTGGCATCGAGTACTCTTAGTTGTGCTAATAGAAGACTGCTAATAAACTGTCCGGGGTTCTTGTCTGCAAGCCGATCTCTTTGTTGTTTACTTTGTTGTTATTTATTATGTGATAAGTGAGTGTTTTATTCAAAATAGCAATGAAATCTTTATATGTTGTGTACAAATGTTTACATAGGCATTTGTCAGCACTAAATTTTACTCATAACATAACATCAGGCCTGTAATCCTTGGGCTGCGGGTTGTTTGCAAAAGATACCGCGGCCTCGACATAAAGGGCTAAGAAGGAACATGGGTGGTTTTTAGTCAGTAGAAGTCTGACACTCCTTTTCGCTCTGTTCAAGAGTGGGAGGGGTTATTTGATGATTTTCCACTCACCAAACAAAAAAAAAAAAAAAAGATGTAATAAAAAAGTTTAGGCAAAGCTGACCCATAAGTATACTCACCACATTTCGCCAGTTATGTTTAAGTTCCATGTGATGGGGGGTGGGCCTATTGCCATCAACCTTGCACAAATCCAGACATTTACTGCTGCTGAGAAATTCTTGACGCAAAACTCAGTAGCACTTTGCACCACCTAGAAATCGAATCCTACCTCATGCACAGTAGCCGCGCATGTGACCATTAGCCCAACGACGTATCTCTTACGTGTTGGAAACGCATAGTAAAAGTAGACATATCTTCTTTCCTTCTCAATAAGAATGTATATGTCGCAGTATCATGAACATGCATAAAAATAAAATAAAATTGTAGTAATACAATTTGGAGGGGATCGGCACTGTTAATTCTTAATACAGGCTATATCATAGCCTAGCAAGGAGAACAGCACGTCACGAACCCACTTTGTGAAATTTGTTACATAGTACTACAATCGGTTTTATATAAATAAAGATTATAATTATTATAAAAATAGTGTCTATAAAAATTACCTAACCATCAGTTCTTACAAAATTAATATATTCATAATTCCTTCAAATTTCCCAGTTCAGAATCAAAATCATTTACAAAATCCTTAATAGTCTCAAACAGCTTAAACAGGTCCCAATTCCACGGACCTGAACAATTGAATCGTCTTAGTTCTCGCACAAATTGAGAAGGAAGGTCGCTTGAGTGATTGCAGTGGTCCAAAACGTTTCAAAAGGGTCAGAGTGTTGAACAAGATGTCGAGTGTCTTTAAGTACTATGTACTAGCTGGGTTTCACTTTCCATTTTTCGTTTGTTATGTCGTAGTTAGAAAAAGCTACAAATATTTTGCAATTACTTTTTAACTATTAATTTTTGATTAACTTCTGGCGCCCAACATAGGACAAGTGTGACCCATGTTGGGCGCCAAAAATGATGAGATCGTAACCAATGTTGGGCGCCAAAAAATGTACGACTCGTTGGACACAAAGACCCTGCGACGTTACTTGTGAACAAAACAATTGCATGACATGTGCATGCCGCTTGATGCCAATCATATTATTATCGTTTAGGTCTTGAACTTGAAAATCGTAGCCCATGTTGGGTGCCAACAACATTTTGCCGTTGTATGGCGTAAATAAATGTGAATGTGACCTCGCAACAAAGCCGTCCGCTTTTCAAACGACTCTAAATACTGACAATACAAACATAATAGATAAGCGAATGAACACGGCAGCTTTGTATGAAATCATCCACAAAAGCATTGAAGTACTTGTAACTGACTACCCTCTAATTTATACGCCTTCATTATTACCAACAGCCCTTTGCTCAACGGAAAGGTAATAATAAGCTATTACGCGTCTCACTGTGTTGATTATCGCGGTTCATATAATTCAAACGGGCTATTAATTTGGCCTGCAGTGTATGGGCTACGATTACGTTCAGCCTGCCGTGTATTGTGCTTCTGATGTAATGGCTATTGACTTGATTTAAGTTTGTTTTCGAATCTACTTCTGTTTAATGTTAGATCGCATAAATAGTTTATGTGTTTCTGTCTATATCATTTAGCACTGAAGTGAATTAATGAAAATCTCATCCATTTTACTTTGGTGTAATGAGTTGAATTCTAGAATGTTTCTTAAATCGTATTTTTTTTGTACACACAATTATAAGTTTCATCATCATCATCAGCCTACAGCAGTCCACTGCTGGACATAGGCATCCAAAATCGCACGTCACTCAACTTGATTCATTGATAAGTTTGAATACATACATTTAATTCGGATATACTTAGTTAGCGAAAGATTAACAAAGTAAGGACTGTGGCGGCACCTACAACGTCCCATGCAAACTACGCATTATATCTGACGTGACGTAATTCACACAAAGACTGCTGGTTGGTTTCAGGTTGTCGCGGTCGGTTGTTTAGGAAATAACCTGGTAAAAACCGTCGAGTAATAACCCACAAACACAACAACCATCTAGTCGAAAGATTCTCCCTTTTACTTTTGAACACTTGTTCAAAACACATTACACAGCAGCCACTAACAGCATCTAACTTTAGCACAGCAGCACCTTAGTTAGTTTCTTGTAGCTAACTTGGATTTACCTTTAAAATTATACAGATACATTAAGAAATTGATGTCAAACGATACTTATAGCGACAACACTCGCTTAATTCCATATATTATATATAAAACAAAATAGCTATCAATATTTTCATTTTACTAGAATTATAAAGATTTCTACCTATATACTTATTAGCTTGTTCGACTGTACTTTCCACCCATGTTTATTTATATTTTTTATAATTAAATGTCATGCCAATTAGGTTAAGTTCAATTGCGTTCTACTTACAGAAACGAAAAAACTTACTAAACGTCTTCAAATCCAGCTCACCCAAAACCGTATCAAGCCAAGACAATAAACAAGTGTCCCCCGCACTACATCGTCAACGTTAATATCTCAGTGGAGGTGACGGATGACGCCTTTATGAGCATTCCTTGGGGACAGTGGCCGACACTGATTTATAGCTTGATCACATCACAAATCTTCGCGCTATATAGAGTGGCTTATGGAGTGTGGTAAAATGTAGCTTCTGGACAAAGTGACCCCCTATTTGTGTGTGACACGAGGAGTTACTAAGTCACGTCTTTTGAATTAATAGGCGTAAGTTTGTGGTCATAATATTACAAAACATCACGCCTGTAATCCCCGAAAGGTTAGGCAGAGGTGTAACAATTAGTATATCCACATTTTGCCAATAATGTTTCAAGTGCCAAGTAATAAGGCGGGCCCATTGCCATCAACCGGGTACAAATCCAGACTCCATGGCTGCTTTTGAGAAATTCTGGTGGAAAAAACCCCATAACTCTTTGCCAGACCTGGGAATCGAACCAAGGATCTCATGCTCACCAGTCGTAATTGCAACCACACCATAGGTATTTGCATAGTCTTAAAATAATGTGCTCAATTTGGGGCATGCTGCCGTGTAAGCTTCATGGACACTGTTTTGTTTGTTTCTGCGTGAAATGCAAGCAATCGAAGAATGACGAAGAAGAATTTTATCGATAATAATTTGGACAGTAAAAACGATTTTGCTGGGGTAACGCTTATGCGTATAAGCGTTACCCCAGCAAAATCGTTTTTCAAGTTTAAAATTCTAATTACGCTCAAAAGCGTAATTTTTGCTGGTATAAATTGTAATAACCTTGAAGGTGCTCGTTGACATTCTTTGAGGACAGTGGCCGACACAGATTTTATATAGCATAATCTCTGTTCTATATACAGTTGTTTATGAGGTGTGGTAAAGTTTAGCACCTAAACTGTGGAGAGGTCATGTAACAAGCAAATGCGGTATTCTTACGTCTTTTGAATAAACAAGAGTTAGTTAGACTGCCTCGTTGGTCTAGTGGTTGCAAGCGCGACCACTGAGCATGAAGTCTCGGGGTCGATTCCCGTGTCTGGCAAAGTGTTACAGGGTTTTTCCATCACGAATTTCGCAGTAGCAGCCACAGAGTCTGAATTTGTGCCCGGTTGATTGAAATAGGGTCACTCTTATTACATAAGGTGGCGAAATGTGTTTGCAATGTCAGTAAACGATGATCGAGATTTTTTTAGAAAATCAAAGTAAAAATATATCATAAACGGAATAAAATAACCTCAGAAAATAAGAAGAACATGAAAGAAAATAATTACAATAATTAAGTCAACATGTTCCGAACAAATATCACTTCGTTTTCCTTTTCCAAATCAATTTTCCTCATTAATGGGCGGAAAATTGAACAGTATCAGATGGAACAAACTTGTACCCTGTAGCAGTGTAGCATTTAGTTTCTTGTAACTCCAGCACAGAACTTGGAAAGTGAATCTGTATTTTCGGACCCTTACAGAATAAACGCAAATTCTATTTATTACCTAATTGCACTTGCTTAGTATGAACAGTGTAAGTATTTATCGCAAAAATATTGTACTTGATCGAGAGAAAGCACCAAGCAACTTCAATTTGCTTAAATAATAAAATAGTGTCATACTTTCTAAATAAATAAAATTTACATTAAGTGAGAAGTCAAGTACTAAAATTAAAACTTTCATAAAACAAAAACAGCGTGTTAGCAGTTTACTTGCTGTCTGCAAGTAAACTGCTAACACGCTGTTTTTTTCACTAGTAGGTTTTCAGTCTGTGAAATGGACTTTTAAAAATAATTATAGATTATTTGTAACTAAAATAATTTAACTTATTATTATTAGTTATTTACAATTAAGACGTCCGATGTCTGTTCCCAACTAATAAGAGTAAATTTCAGGAGAATGAAAGCGTGAAAGCTTTTGCAGAAAAACTCATGGAAAACGATCGAAATTTTATTTGTGTACTTCAAAAAGCACAAGTCCACACCTACCATTGAATCCGACATTAATCAAATTATTAAATAATGTTATTATGCTTATTTACACAAGAATTCCAACACACACAAAAAGGCGAACAATCACACAATCCCATGGCAATTCCACGAATAAGGCAAAGGTAGGATGCAGGCAGGACGACGGTGGGTGACCGCCAGCCACCGTCGATTTCCCATAGGACGGCCATTTAATTACGTTTCCCAGACGTTCAGCCCGGCTTTTGTTTAAAGAATCATTTAATTTTTCCTACTGGCAACACGGGAATAGTGAGGTTCGCAGCCATATTGTTTTGTTCTGATGGGCATTTGTTTTGGCTTGAGTTGAATTGAAAGAATAAGTGGAAATGTCTTTGTAAGAAGGCTTTTATAAAATGTCTTGGGAAAATTCGTAGTGGTGAGTTATAAAAATATTATTGTCACCTAAAAGGCTCCATACTCCCATAAAATATGACTTTGCGTTTGGGAATTAGTTCTTAAGTATTAACTGATCATCTTCACTTACGCTTAACTTAACACTAAAGCTTAATGCATTAACTGGTATTCAGCTGCATCCGGGAAGACTGGAAGCCAACCCCAACATGGTTGGGAAAACGCTAGATAGATGATGATTCATCATGAAATTCATAACACACACAAAATAAACATTTCTCTATATAATACCCTCGGTTCACCACATAATAGGAGACTAATGTGAAATTGGAAGGATTACCGCAGTACGTGGTCGGAGAGTACCTACACGTATATACGTTTGTAAACGATACGTTCGTGTAATGAATTTAAATTAATGGTATCAATCAGTACAAACGTTCGGTATTCAACAAATAACATGACCGTTCTAAAATTATAGCTTTAATGTCCAAAATGTTGTGTGATTGAATTTCTGTGGGTATTGTTAACCCAATTAGGGACATTTGGAAATTGTATTCGTTTGTTTGCAGAGTTTATTATGAATTTGGACTTTGAAATCTCGCGTTGTTGTTTTCAAATATCTATAGAAATTATTGTTTTGTTGACATTATAACACTGCATAGGAATCACGCTATCATAATTATATTGATACCTGTTATTTTTACAGTCACCTACAAAATTGCATGAATACTTTAGTGTATTTTGCTGTGAACTTTTATTGTCGACAACTAGTTTACGTTAGGTGGCGTCATTTCTCGCTTCACACGTTTTTATTTCAGAATTGTGTTGTCCATGCATTTTTGCAGGTGACTGTACGTTAGTAATTGTATTAACTTTTGCTGTGCTTAGTATAAAAATCTATAGAAGTTATTGTTTTGTCGATATTATACGGCTACATACGAACTACAGTCTCATTATACAATATTATGCGTACCTTTTTCTTTCTATTCTAGTAGTAATCATTGTACGTATTGTTACAAATATATATATATTATATACATAATAATATGTCTGTAGAAATTACTGTTTTGTTGACATTATAGCTCCATATATGAACCACACTGCCATTATACAATATTATGCGCACCTTTTAATTTATGCATTGGTAGCACGCACCTTTTTAGTCGAATGAATTAAAGCTCGCCATTCACTGTCAGACTGACGACAGAGTAACGATTGTCGAGCTTGAAGTGGATTAAAATTCCTTCGTTTCCGAGTTAGGAGACGATATCAGAAAGCCAATTCCTCTAACAAAAACGTCATCAATTTGTTTTGTCCTGTGTGAGACTAATAAATATTTTTTCTTTCTTTTTTTCTTTCAAAACAGTTAAGATTGCGACTGGTTTTCTCAGTGATGATAAATGTCAAAAATCTTATGCTTTTTTGCCAGATTGAGTTCCATTTATAAATGTGAACTTTTAATGAACTGTTGCACCATTGGTTGTTATTTCGTTATTCTAGAGAATCGTTAATTTCAATGCCCTTTGAGTCATGTATCTGTGAGATTCAATATACTGTTTGCAAGCGCTATAGACTACGGGGCTGCGGGTTGTTCGAATGAGATTCCCCGGGGCCCCGGACACAAAGGGCTAAGAAGGAACATGGGTGGCTTTTAATCAATAGAAGTCTGACACTCCCTTCTGCACCGCCCAGAGCTGAAATAGAGTGTCCATTTGACAAAACAACAGCTTTTTCTAAATGGATGTGAAAGTATATGCAGTACTTATAACAAAAATCATTATTTTTAATTTGTATTTGTCTGTTTGTATGTTCTTTCTGGCCACTTTTATTTTAGAAAAAGGATTAGGGTTCCGTGCATAGAAACCTTTGAAATTGTAAATCAAATTATCACAATGTAGAGAAAATAGAGAAATAATATTTTTATAATAGGGTAGTTAACTAAAAAAATCTAATTAGTCCGTCAGATAGATTTCCAAAAAATATTGTGCACGTATTTTTTCTTTTTTCACGTAAACAAACAATGAAGACGATACAGTGCTTTGAAAACTCGTGTGACGTAGTAATTTAATTTATTTTAGGAAATTTCCCATTTTCCATTTTAATATTCTAAGACATTAGTATGACATTTTTTACCGGTGACTGACGTCACAACCCCCCACTCAAATCTTTGACGGGTTTTATCTTCGTCAATTTTTATTGATTTGATAAAACAAAAAATACGTATCCAATATTTTTCGATAATCTAACAGACGGACTAATTAGAATCATATTATTTTTGTCAGTAAAGTCGTGAGTTGGAGCTAGTAGGTATTTAAATTAAAATCTTACCATCCATGCGAGCGGTTGCCCCATCAAAATACCCCATTTCGCTAAAATAAGGAAATTCACGTCTTAGATTTACTCATTTCATGTTAATAAGCCTTCTTACCTTCTTTTGCCAACCCCATCGTTTCAGCCTATCTGATTGCATTAGAAAACGCCAATGTTTATGTATTATTACCCTATAAGGGATGAGGTAATAATACATAAACATTGGGGTTAAGTTTACCCCATTCCCCCATAGATGATGGCTGCCAATAATCTTTAAGATGTTTTAGCAATTTTCTTTTACACGACTGTTCTATTTTTATTTTTATCGCTTCAGAAAGTTTATCTTGTACACTATTTATGTATCCATGAAATTCTTTGTAGAATATCTCTGCAATCATAAACGCGTACTGAAAATCAAATCCAAGACGACCAAGCTGCCGTGTATTCATATTTTAAGAAAGAAGAACGTGTTTTAGTAATATAATATAAATTACGACGCTAAAATATCAGTAACAAGGAATTCTAAATAACGCTTAAAACCAACAATAATACTAAAGGGACTGCAATATGTTATTCAAAATGAAAATTTCATTTATACGTACACATTACCATATCCTAAGAAAATACGAAGGCAATAACTTCACAGATCCATTTCTATGAACCACTTGAAGTATAAATAAGACAACCTATTAACCGGCCCTACAACTTAGGCCCGGCAAATAGCATTGTTATTTTGTAATATTGGCGGAAACAAATACAAAAGAAGACTGTAGGCTGCAACAATTTAAATATCTAGTAACCGGTGTCAAACCGTTGTTCCGGGTCTGGTTGCTTGTGTATGTGAGTTTCAATGTTTGTAAACGCACCCTTGATACAGGAGAAATTCTTGGTGAGAGGCAAAGTTTAAAAAAAAAACTAAAAAATAAACCTACTCTGGTTTACAAAGTATGACTTAAGAAATTTATTTATTTAAACTTCATGCACAAACGTGGTACATAGGCGGACTTAATGCCACAAGGTATTCTCTACCAGTCAACCTTAGGGTCAAATAGGACAGCACTGTGGTAGAGTACAAATACAAATAAATTAGGAGAATAAAAAAAAAAAAAAAAAAAAAAAAGAAAATAAGCAAAAGCAAAAAAAAAAACAAAAAAAAAAATAAAGCCGATCCCCATTCAATTTTACTAAAATATCAAAATATGGCAGAGGTACAGAGGAAATACAGCGTGTAAAACTTCCATTTCTTGTATTGATAACAGCGTAAGTACTTGGTTAGCTTAGGCCTATGTAGAGATCTTTTCTGTGATAAACCTCAACTGACCACGCGGGTGGAGTTTAGGGGATCTGTGTTCAATATTTCCCAAATACTTAACGACATTTCGATCAATGGACTGTGTAAAGGATGCTAGATAGGAGGTGTCTGATAAGATGGCGGGTAATAATAATAATAATATATGAAAGACGGTGGAATGTTGCGACAACCCCAAATTAACTAGGATAAGGGCAAGAAAATGACGACGATGATAAACTAAACACATTTTCGTAAAATACTGCCTGGTGTAGTCCACAAAATGACGTATTCCTATTACAAATCAAAATCAAAAGTCATTTATTCAAACTAGGCTGATAATCAGCACTTTTCGAACGTCAAAATTTACTTTACTTTACTCATTTACAAGTGACAGTCCCCCAAAACGCTCACCCTTCGACACTTCCTGGTGTTTTTTGCTGGAAAGAAGAAGTGGCGGAACAAACTCCCCAGCAAAACATCTGTCTGTTTGGTTAGAAGAACCAGACTCGATACAATAGAAAGGTGTAACTTAATATTACGATTGACTGCAGACACAAATCAGTAATAAAAATATATATAATAATAAAAACATAAAAAAGACAACATGTCAGTAAACTAATTTTGGAGAAAGAACATAATTGTTACATTTGGTGCTTATCAGCGCTCTATAACCCATTACTGCTCAATGTACTATTCGACCAGTGTAAGGTTTAGTAGAAAAGCAAGCAGATAGAAGTCCGAACAGATATTTTATTTAAGGGCCCTTTATATGGGCCTTATTCCACTGTAAGACCCGAGAAAAGCAGAAATGTAAATAGGAATATGTAAGGTTGATAGGGCGTTGGGAAAACATATGATATGCCTAAGGGATGAGAAGAATCTGTCGAGGCTGCGGGTTGTCCGCAAGGGATACCGCGGCCTCGACATGAAGGGCGAAGAAGGAACATGGGTGGTTTTTAGTCAGTAGAAGTCTGACACTCCCTTTCGCTCTGCCCAAGAGCGGGAGGGGTTATTTGATGATTTCCCACCCCCAAAAAAAAAAAAAGGGGTGAGAAGAATGGGTGCTATGGACCAATCATCACTACATAGTATAAAACAAAGTCGCTGTCGCTGTCTGTCCGTCCCTATGTATGCTTAAATCTTTAAAACTACGCAACGGATTTTGAAGCGGTTTTTTTAGTGATTCAAGAGAAAGGTTTAAGTACATAATTTGACCGACATCCACGCGGGCGAAGCCGCGGGCATCAGCTAGTATATTATACAGTAGTTTTTATTTTGGTCTAGTGGTCGCAACTGCGACTGCTGAGCATGAGGTCCTGGGTTCGGTTCCCGGGTTGGGAAAAGTGTTATTGGGTTTTACCATCAGGAATTTCTAAGTAACAGCCACGGTCTGGATTGGTGCCCTGTTGGTAGCAATAGGCTCGCTTCCTATAACGTGGAAATTAAACATAACTAGTAAAATGTGGTAGTACAGTCAAACAAGCTAATTAGTATACAGCCAGCCAACTTTTTTTTTTTTTTTTTGTGGGGTGAGAAATCATCAAATAACCCCTCCCGCTCTTGGGCAGAGCGAAAGGGAGTGTCAGACTTCTACTGACTAAAAACCACCCATGTTTCTTCTTAGCCCTTCATGTCGAGGCCGCGGTATCCCTTGCGAACAACCCGCAGCCTCGACAGGACAGCCAGCTAACTTGCATTTACTTTTAAGATTATAGAGATACATTCAGAGACTTATGTCAAATGATATGCATAAACCACGCGCTCCTTTTCACCGGCTTCACAAAGTTCATAATTCATTCGTAGGGCTCGGTATAACATTTTATAACAAAGTGCTATCTTCTTTTTTAAAGCCAAAGTAAAATCTAATCTTTGTTTAAAAGCTTACTATTCCATTAGCGATTACTTATATGATAAGAATAGTTGGTCGCTGAGTTGAACACAAGACAATGTTGGTTATTTACGTTCTTTCTCCAAAATTAGTTTACTGACATGTAATATTATTATGTCTTTTTTATGTTTTTATTATTATATACATTTTTATTATTGATTTGTGTCTGTAGTCAATCGTAACATTAACTTATACCTTTCTATTGTATCGAGTCTGGTTCTTCTAACCAAACAGACAGATGTGTTGCTGGGGAGTTTGTTCCACCACTTCTTCTTTCCAGCAAAAACACTAGGAAGTGTCGAAGGGTAGGCGTTTTGGAGGACTGTCATTTGTAAATAAGTAAAGTAAAGTAAATTTTGACGTTCGAAAGTGCTGATTATCAGCCTAGTTTGAATAAATGACTTTGATTTTGATACAGCGTTTGACATCAGTCGCTTAAGGAGAAACGCTTTATAAAACAAAATTGCAATCAATATTTTCAGTGTACTAGAACTATTAAAAACTCTACCTATTTACTTATGAGCTTGTTCGACTGTACTACCGATTAGTACACCCGCATTTTGTCAGTTATATAAGTACGTAGGTGTGTCCATAAACACCTATGCCAAACGCTTTGTGGATTACAGGCGAGATGTTATGTTAAGTTCTCTTTATTGATTTTCATGTCATGTAGTTTTTTACCTCATCAAGCCCTAGTAACAAAACGTACAAAGACACCAACTGCGATACTCAGAGATATTTAATGACTACTTAAACCGTCACTTAGCAAAGATTTGACATACTTTGGTATGACAAAACTGTGAAAACCTTTACTAGGTGATGGCCTAAGTAATCATTAAAGCTCTCTGAGTGCGGCAGTAAGACGATGGTTCACTAACGAGAATAGTAATTAACACAATTCATAAATTGTTTCATAAAACATAGCACGTTTCGAAAGAGAAATAACACTTGTATTTTTTGTAACATCCTGTAGAAGATTACATTAATTAAACTCATTGTTACAGGGGCGGGAGAGTGATACATTTCATGTTTTTCTTACCCAAATTGTGGAAGTAATTATGTTTTCAGAAATAATGACGATGCTGGTAAAGGCCACATAATAATGCAAAAACAGTAAAACCAAAGTTTTTGATACAAAAAAAATAGGTTTAAATACCGTTGCTGTGGGTTGTTCGAAAGAGATACCGCGGCCTCGACACAAAGGGCTAAGAAGGAACATGGGTGGTTTTTAGTCAGTAGAAGTCTGACACGGGATACCGCTGCCAAGACCGGGAGGAGTGATTTGATGATTTTCCAACCTCCAAAAACAAAACTCTGTCTGCACTCACTGGGTATAGGCCTCTCTTTTCTTGTGCCAATCTCCACGGTCCTGTGCAAGCCTTATCCAGGTTTTGCCCCCGATGGCAACTATGTCGTCACTCACTATCTTAATGATTATAAATGATTATTAAAGTCAACTCTTAAGGCTGTCTGTCTACTGAAGCGGAGCGAGAAACAGAGAAATATTGACCAATAGGGTTGCATAAAATCTGCCCTCTGTTCCAGTGTGCAATACTATTGGTTAATATTTCTCCGTTTCTCCGCTCTGCAGCCTCGCTCCGCTTCAGTGGACAGGCAGCCTTACTATACAAAGAGACCTGGTCAGGTTGCTACGTACTGGTCGGACAAAATCTGAGTCATCGATTCGAGATGAAGATCGCAAGCATCAGTGTAACCATTGCAGAATACTGTTAAATAAACAAAAAATAACTTATATTCAAAACATATCTTCTGCACTCATCTTTGTTAATTGGCCCACAAAATAAGTGTGGGTTGAGTATTGTTACTCTATTATAACATTTTTAAAATAAAGACAGAGTCTTTTACATTATTCTTTTATACTTGAGAAGGATCTTGCTGAAGTTTTGACAATTAACTCCTGTAAACAATGAGCGTTAGGAATACGGAAGCGGATGTCTGTTTTATAACATAATCTTAAAAGCGACATAGCGTAAAGGGATGGTTGGAAAATAGCTATTTAATGAATGAGGATAAAAACACATTTGTGTATGCGACTTCAAGGACAAAGGTTGGATTTATTACGTTTGTGTGACGAAAACAAAGCAATTTAAAGTTAAAACTTTAATTATGTTATTTACTAACAAATATTTTTATTATAATAATTATTAGCTAATTTAACTATCTAAAGCACCAACCATTTCGTAAAAAGCAATGTTTAAAAATAATCTCCAAAAAAGTAACCTTTTAAATACACAACGTTCGAACATAATATAGAAAAACGTGACAAATTTTCAAAAGCCAGTCCAAATATGTTAAAGTATTTATTAGCCGTTGTTTTAAAAACTCATGATTAGCACATTTACAATAACTAACTCGGAACGTGGATAACATTTCAATACATTTTCAATTTAAAGTCTGACAATCCATTGCGAGCTATAATATTTGAAGCCACAATTTATCTAATTATGTACTGTAAACGGTGCTTCCTCTTATGTGTGTAGATTTTTTTGTTTTTTTTTTTTTTTGGGACAGAACGCCACTCTATCTCCGGATCACTGTAACTCCTCATCAGCAGTGGTAAGCACCAGAAAAGCGCCGACACAGTGAAGCTCGGCGAAGTTCCAGAGAAACGATTTAACTGTCTTGGATCTTGCAACGAAAATAATCTGATAAGAATAGCGGAGGACCAGGAAAAAACATAATTTCCACTTATGTGTGGATTGTGTCTACCAGGGTGGTTTTAGCGAGGTAAAGATTCACACTTCACCCGGTCTTCTTCCCAAAGACCGTTCGCCCTTTGAAGATTTCCCCCGAAAACAAAAAATAAGAAACTAGGAAAAACCAGCACTCCGGGCGAAGCAATTTTCTATTGGCAAAAAAGGGGCGAAGAATTTTCAAAAATCACTTTGTCATGACGTGAATAAAACAAAAAGTTTATACGTGTTCATTTCTATGAATAATTGATGTATTTTACAGGATTTTCGGATTTTACAGGCTGCTATTGGCTGGCTATCTGTTCTCCCATAAAATATTTGAGGTTAGTAGAGCCTTACAGTCTTCTTCTTCTTTATCTTGTGTTTATTGCATCACCAGGTGTCAGACACTTTTTATGCCGCCCATAGTCCTCCGACTTGAAAGAAAGAAAACATATTATATTTATTTGGCTTGACTTGGCTTTACATGCCGTCGAAAAATATATCTATGATGTATGCATTCCTACACCGTGTCACAAGTGCAAGTAATTCTTATTACACAATACGCACATAAATCCGAAAAATCAGAAGTGCATGCCTTAGAGTGCGTTACCTGATCTCTTCTTGGGTATTTGGCTTGAACTCGTAACCTATAACTTGGCAGTCCAACGGTCATACCACTAGACTAAGACTGCTATGAGTCTTAACGCAATAAATATCCTTCCACTCTTCTCTCCGTGCGGTTTTCTCCAGCTATTCTTGCATAAAAAGCCCCTAAGTTGTCTCGCCTGCAACGTTCAGCGCTTTCTTGGTCTCCCTCGGCGACGACGCCGCCGGTCTTCTGGCAGCCACAGCGTGACGACCCCAGCTTTTCGGTCCTGATGCATTCTGCAGACATGGCCCACCCAATTCCACTTCATCCAGCAGCTACTGCCCACAACAGCGATTCCTGTTTCTAAGTGAAAGTAAATGATAACAATGAATAATGTTTAATTTATTTTAGAAGCAGCAATCAATTATTGATAGATAAATTTAATCTCCTTCATATCTTCGTATAGCTACTCTCAATCAATGGGCATCCACCCTCCAATCCAACTGTTGGACGAAACAATTTATATTCTGATGAACATGTCCAAATGAATAATGCAACATGTTACAAATAAATTAATCAAAGAGAGAGAGCGAGTACGCAAACGAGCTTTTTATAATAAATCGATTAGCTTTAATGGAATGTCCTGTTTAGAAAACGTGGTTATTATCTTTGCTTGTGTATTTAAATGTTCTTCAACATTTTTACAATAATTGTTCAATGCTTACCTAAAATCATTTTAGTTATTTTGTTTAATTTTATTTTGTAGTCTTATATTTTCTATAAAAAAAATTGCTCGTGTAGTTCATTTGTTTAGCTTTAGTGGGTGAACCGTTATAAATAAGCTTTTGTAGTTTTGTTTAGAAATCTATTCGAATTTAAGTTGACAACCAGTGTCAGATTTTTAGTCCACACACTAAATGTAACGACTGACCAAGATCTTCAAATGAGAGCCAGTACCTACAGCTTTTACGTGCTTTCCAAGACACGGAGGAAACTCAGTATATAATGATTGTTGACCCATCCAAGGACCAACCTAAGCAAATGCGGCTTAATCTGTAGATCAACCTGAGGGGCTGTTATTATGAAATCACGAGCTTCTAACTCTGAGTAACAAGCACAAATACTATGTGGGTCACAGATGATACACGCAGGAGATTAACTACCTAACACTTGCACTGAACTGACATCTGTCCTAGATTTACTGCAACGTCTAGCAGCTAGCTTAATAGAACAATATGCCTACCATCTATAATGAACGTGGAAAATAGGACAGTGAAGTGTGATGATTCTAGTTTAAGAAATTGACTTGAATAATGTGAACGACACCACTAAATGCGCCAAGCTAAGAATTTAAGCAGTAGGTACAGACAATAATTTTGTGCGTCTAAAGGCACTGAAAATGTTGTATTGTCAATACGACGGTCACTTTGACTTCATATCTTGTATTAGTGAACATCGTGAGGAAACCGGCCTGTCTTAGAACCAAATAAATCGAAGTCATGTGATATCTACGAACCCGCACTGGGCCCGCGTGGTGTATTATAGCCCATCCCTTTCCTAGAGAGGAGGCCTGTGTCCCTGCAGTGGGAACATTATAATCTACGCTTCAATTAGGATGAGCTCTTATTCATAAAATGAATAGAAAACCGTTTCTTTTTGACAATCCCCTAAAAAATAATTTTATTTTAATTTTATTTCGGGATTGTTAGTAAGATGCCTTAGTCAAGATCACTTTAGAAAACAAAGATGGCTCATACATCAACCAAACATTTGACAGACAGACAAAGTTTTGTCTCATCATCATCTGCCTAGCCTTTTCCCAACTATGTCGGCGTCAGCTTCCAGTCTAACCGGATGCAGCTGAATGCTGGTATTTTACATGGAGCGACTGCCTATCTGACCC
Source organism: Diarsia brunnea (assembly GCA_949774965.1). Classification (NCBI taxonomy): domain Eukaryota; kingdom Metazoa; phylum Arthropoda; class Insecta; order Lepidoptera; family Noctuidae; genus Diarsia; species Diarsia brunnea. The sequence goes on along the minus strand of OX459003.1, from coordinate 3,655,744 downwards.
CCACAACTCAGTACTGGGTAATACGATACCCCTTGGTAAGACTGGTTGTCAGACATTCGGACCACTGACTACCTTTAACAACTGTCAAAGATCTACAAATGACGATCGGTACCAACAGCTTAACGTGCTTTCTGAGGCACGAAGGAAACTCGGTATGTAATAAATTGGTTAGCAAATGTTGTAGTGCACACAACATTTTTGCCAACCATCTAGTAAGTTTGGGTTAATTTTATTCACCAACTCGACACAAGTAACCGGACACACGTGTGTCCAGTTGGTGAAACTCAAAATTAGTATCACTTATTAGTACGTCATCTGGACTCTAAAACATTTTAACGCGTGTCCACATAGTGTAACTTAAATTAAATCAATTTAATGTTTTCGCCAACTGGACACACGTCCGCGTTTTATCAGAATTCATGAGAAAGTACAGTCACGCAGATTAATGTTCTGTATCGCCAAGTTCCACTGTTGGGAACGGGTGATTTATTAGGTATGTCATTGTAAAATATTTAGTAATCAATGCACCAAACACATACACTCCTGTCATATTAAATTCCTCGTCTAGTGACGTAACACAAAGCACAGATATTATTATTGTAAACCTGCAACTGTACTTGTCAATCTGATTGATTCACACAACACTGTCTAGCTAACAGATACAGGAATCTGTGTGTTTCCGCGATAAGGGGATGTCTAATTAATTATTGTAAATGCTTGGATAATCTAGACGTGTCGAGATTCGTCAAGATATTTCGCCTTTGTCTGTAGGTATCGAGTTTCCGTGACCAAGGCAACTTCAACTCAAACGATTTTAAAACTGTTGCTGTTAGCCAATATCATGCTTCTGTGGCTGAAGGAAAAAAACCATATGAAGCGCGCCTTCAGCGGCTTCTCAAAATATAGAAGGTGCAGAGCAACCGGGGCGATAGTTGTTGGAGAGCGGAATAAAAACTCGAAACTATGTTAAAACTATATACATGAAAATCTATATACAATTCACAAATTTTATAATGTCTTCAGAAAATATTTACAACACGAAATTATCGAAACGCGACATGAAAAGATTTTTTATCAAGAAGAAGTGACAGACAAACAAAAGTCAAAAAATAGAGTGCCGCAGCACCGGCCAGCAACATTCGTACGCCGCCTCCTTGATCGCGGCCTCGCGGCACTACATCAGCCCCCTCTTGAGACCGTCAAGGGCGATAATGGTCAGGAAACCTAACTCTACGTCCCGATCTAGTCTTGTGAACAATTGCTTCGCGATCTGGTGATTTCTGGTTCCCTGATTGAGTCACATGTGTTGTTTTGTGTGTGTCATGTTGTCGATCTTGTGATGAATGAGTGGGATTGGTTGAATGGGTGGGTGTGTGTGATGATGTGTATGGAGTGATGTCTGGGTCACGCAGTATGTAGGCGGGCTTGACTCGATCTACCGATACTGTGACTTCCTTACCATTAGCCAGAATAGTGAAAACCTTTTCACCACGGCGAAGCACCTCGTATGGTCCAGAATATGCTGGTTTCAAGGCACCACCAACAGTACAATCTCGCAAGAATACGTGAGTGCAAGTGGCTAACTCCTTGAACATGAAAGTTGGACGCTTACTACTATGGTGTGAGGCAGGCGAAGGCCTCAAACACTGGACAATACTTCGCAGCCTTGATGTGAATTCCATCAAGTCTGGATTACAGATGATTTCTGAGTCGAAAAACTCGCCTGGCAGACGTAATGGTTCGCCATACACCAATTCAGCTGAGGTGGTTTGCAGATCTTCTTTGAAAGCACTACGGACACCCAACAAGACAAGAGGGAGAGATTCAACCCAATTCCCGTTAGTGTGGCAGATTATGGCTGACTTCAGCTGCCGATGAAATCTTTCCACGAGACCATTACAAGCTGGATGATAGGCAGTGGTACGGTGATGATTGAATCCTGCGATGCGCGAAAGATTTCTGAATAACGCAGATTCGAACTGCCTACCACGATCTGTCACGATATCAACTGGACAGCCAAACCGGGAAATCCAGCCACTGAGTAGGGCTTTAGCAACAGTCTCAGCCGTTATGTCTTCCAAGGGTATTGCCTCAGGCCAACGCGTAAAGCGGTCGACAGCGGTGAGACAATACTTGAAACCTTGAGACAGAGGCAATGGTCCTATTAAGTCAATGTGGACAAATTTGAAACGAGCTGCTGGAAGTTTGAAGGTACCAACTGGAGCACTCGTATGACGTGTAATCTTGGAACGCTGACACGCTATACACGCTCGTACCCAGTTCCTGCAGTTCTTCCTAACTTCAGGCCACACATACCGCTCAGAGACTAGTTTGGCGGTTGCTTTTGCCCCAGGATGACTAAGAGAATGCAGACTCTCGAACACTCTTCTCCGTAGCGGTTTCGGAACAAACGGCCTTACTGCGCTCGTACTGACGTCACAGAACAGTTCAATGTTGCTGCCTGGGACCTTCAGTTTTTTGAGACGCAGTGACGTGGGGCCTTCTGCGAGTTGGGTGAGCTCTAGATCAGAGTGCTGAGCGGCTGCCAATCGCTCCAGATCGATTGGCTGGGAAATCTCCTCAACTCGCGAGAGGGTATCAGCTACCACGTTGTCCTTGCCGGATATGTAACGTATGTCAGTGGTAAACTGCGCGATCAGGTCCAGGTGCCGGAACTGTCTTGGCGAGCAGTTTTCTTTCCGATTGTGGAAGGCGAAGGTCAGAGGCTTGTGGTCGGTAAAGACAGTGAAGTCCCGGGCTTCGAGCATATGCCTGAAGTATTTTATGCTCTCGTAAATGGCGAGGAGCTCTCGATCGTAGGGTGAGTACTTCTGTTGAGAAGAGCTCAGCCCACGAGAGAAATATGCCAAAGGCTCCCAGGACTCGCCACTACCAGTCTGCTGCTGTAACACTGCGCCAATGGCCTTGTCAGACGCGTCAGTTACGAGCGCTATCCTTGCATCGCAACTGGGATGAGCAAGCAAGGCGGCTTGGCATAGTCCCTCCTTGCAAACTTCAAATGCGTCGAGCAGCTGACCAGTAATATGAACTGGGTGCGATCCTTTCACTGAGCCGGTGAGTAGCGCGTTTAAAGGAGCTTGTTGTTTAGCTGCGCCTGGAATGAACCTACGATAAAAGTTCACCATACCTAAGAACCGACGTAGTTCTTTCACAGTTTTTGGTACGGGAAAATTCTTGATGGCGTCAACTTTGGCTGGAAGTGGGGTGGTACCTTTGGCTGATATGCTGTAGCCTAAAAAGATGACCTCAGAAGCGCCAAACACGCACTTTGCCGTGTTGACGACCATGCCGTACTGCTTCAGCCTGGCGAAAAGTTGGTGCAGATGCTCTTCATGTGTTTTTTGGTCCTTGGAAAAAACTAGGATATCATCCAGGTAGGCGTAGGTGAAGTCCAGACCCCGTAGCATCTCATCGACGAAGCGCTGGAACGTCTGTCCGGCATTACGAAGCCCGAACGTCATGAACGGAAATTCGTAAAGACCGAACGGCGTTGTAATGGCGGTCTTCGCGATGTCATCTGGATGCATAGGGATCTGGTTGTAAGCCTTGACCAGATCAATGGTAGAAAACATGGTACAACCTGACAAACAATGAGCAAAGTCGTGTATGTGCTTGATAGGGTACCTGTCGGGTATCGTTCGGGCATTTAGCATACGGTAATCCCCACAAGGACGCCATCCGTTGTCTTTTTTAGGGGTGAGGTGAAGAGGTGAAGCCCATGCTGATTCCGAAGGCCGGCAAGTACCGTTCTGCAACATCGCCTCGAACTCTGACTTTGCTATTTTAAGCTTATCAGGCGCTAGCCTGCGTGGTGTGCAAGAGACCGGTGGCCCAGGTGTGGTGTGGATGTGATGTACGGTGTTGTGGTGTATTGTGCGATGAATGCCATGCGGACGAGTAATGTCAGGGTATTTTGAAAGTATGGTGTGATATACAGAGTCACCAGACATTACCTTCACCGAAGAAATGTTGTCCTCGGTTCGCGCAAGTAAAGCCGCAGTCACAAGCGTAGTGCTACCGTCGATGAGACGTTGGTTTCGGACATCAACAATAATATTATAAAATGAAAGGAAATCCACGCCTATTATCGCCTTTGTAACGTCAGCCACTATAAAATTCCATGGAAAGTCGCGACGCAACCCTAGGTTTAGCACTAAGTGATTAAAACCGTATGTATTTATAGCTGACCCGTTTGCGGCACACAGTTCATAGCTGGTCTTTGCACGATACTCTTTTAAGCACTTACGAGGAAACACGCACAGATCACTACCCGTATCTACAAGAAACTGCATTTTAGTCCGCCTATCCGTTACGAACAAGCGACCGGTACTCGGGCAGTCGTCGGCCGCCATTACCGACTGCCCTTCGCGTTTCCCGCGAAATCACAGGGTTTCATACACTTAAGAGCCTTGTCGCCGAACTTGTGGTGGTACCAGCAAGTCGGGAACTTCTCGTAGTTGGAATGCGATCTAGCGGACGATGAGCGGCCCCGAGGATGTGAAGATGATCTTGATCTTGACCGCGCCATTCGGTCGAGCTTAGCAGTCAACGCTTCGACTTGTCGGGTTAACGCAGCAATCTCGCTCGATCCGCCAGACATACCTGCTGAAACTCCTGTAACTTGCGAAGTTGGTGACACGGCGTCTAGGACCTGGTCGGCAAGCTCGGCAACCTCGTCCAGCTTCATCCTGGCCTGTGACGCGATGATGGGCTGCACGCTGCTGGGTAAACGACTGGACCAAAGGGTTCTGAGCAGGTCATCTGGTACACCAGATCCAGCTAAGCTTCTCAGTCGACGTAGGAAATGCGATGGTTTGCTATCTCCTAACTCTTCGTGATGAAGTAGCTGCTGTACCTGCTTTTCCCGTGACGCGGACAGCCTCTTGATGAGCTCCATCTTCAGTGTCTCATACTTGTCCGAAGCTGCGGGACCAGCGACGATGTCCTCGACGATCTCGATATACTGCGGCTCCAAGTGAGACAAAGCATGGTGATATTTGGTGGTATCAATCGTCACTCCTGCCAACTCGAACTGGCTCTCCAGGCAAGAAAACCAAAGGTTCGGTTTAGATGGGTAAAATGGCGGTACCTTTACAGCGATGCGGTTTACGCTTGTCATCTCTCCGCTTTCTTTGCTCTCGTTCCCCGGCATAATGTTCCACAGGGGTCACCAATGAAGCGCGCCTTCAGCGGCTTCTCAAAATATAGAAGGTGCAGAGCAACCGGGGCGATAGTTGTTGGAGAGCGGAATAAAAACTCGAAACTATGTTAAAACTATATACATGAAAATCTATATACAATTCACAAATTTTATAATGTCTTCAGAAAATATTTACAACACGAAATTATCGAAACGCGACATGAAAAGATTTTTTATCAAGAAGAAGTGACAGACAAACAAAAGTCAAAAAATAGAGTGCCGCAGCACCGGCCAGCAACATTCGTACGCCGCCTCCTTGATCGCGGCCTCGCGGCACTACACATATAACAATTTATCGAACCCGAGAATCAAACCCATTACCTCCAGCTACACATACTTAATTGTGTCTGTCGGATGAATCTAAACCAAAACCGTATAGTAAAGTTGTATTGACACACCACACAAGTTTTTAAAAGCGGACGTCATTGTATGATGTTCCTTTCACTCACATCGTACGTCAGTCTCTCCCTAAAATTCAGAGTATCGTAGTTACATCTGGGTGTCGAAAAACAGATAGTTTGCAGAGCAAATAAAAGCTTTTAAATTGGCTCAAAGGTCGTTAAACTTTTCCGCACGGTAGAGACTGCATTTATACAAATATTTGAAAAGGTAATTTCTATTTATTTTTAACTTGAAGTAAAACGGAATGAGGGTAGAAAGATGATGGATTGTTGTATTTAAATAATAAAGTAGCAATTATTCTACAACTATACCAGTAATTTGTGAACCTATTTCTCTGCCTTGTTGGTCGAGTAGCAAGCTCGTCTGTAGTGCAGGAGGTCCTGAGTTCAACTCCCAGGTCGGGCAAAGAATAATTGGATTTTTCTATTAGTAATTTTTCAGTAGCAGATATGGAGACTAGATCTGTGACCGCTTGATAGCAATAGGCTCGCCCCCTATTATATGGGACTTAAACGTGGGTAAAATGTGGGTGTACTATTAGGTACACGTCTGCCTATCCCTTCGTGAGTTACTGACGTGATGTTGTGTTTCTCTAAATTTATAAAAATTGGGTGGTGGGAAATCATTAAATAACCTCCCGCTCTGGGCAGAGCGAAAGGGAGTGTCAGACTTCAACTGACTAAAAACCAACCATGTTCCTTCTTAGCCCTTTGTGTCGAGGCCGCGGTATCTCTTTCGAACAACCCGCAGCCCCGACAGGAAGTTCCACTTTATTGCTGTATTTCAATCTAGTAGCAAGTGTTTCCCTTGAGGAGCTCGTGGCCTAATAATAACTGCCACTCGGATCGATCCTTATATTAAGCCGCGCTTGCCTAGGTTGGTCTGTGGATGGGTGACCACCCATTACATACAAAATTACCTCCGTGCCGCGGAAAGCACATTAAGTTGTTGGTTCGGCTGCCATATATAGATCTTTGGTCGTTACAGGTAGTCAGTGACCTGAAAGTCTGATAACCAGTGTTACCAAAATCTTATTACCGCGTATTAACTGGGTTGTGGAGCTCAGATAGCCAAGTAAAATACTGGTGTTCAGCTGCATCTGGTTAAACTGGAAGCTGAACTGAATTTTTTGGACGTACATCGTACATGCATTTGGGACGATTTTTTTCTTAGTTCTTCTATCACAACCATAAATTCCTCTCAGCAATTTCTAGGTTTTCTGCATCTTTATACATTACTGGCTGGTGTTCCTACTTACGTATGTATAATGGAACGAAGCACCAAAGCTGCTAATTATAATGAGATTTGTGTTCATAAGCGACGTAACGCAATATCAATTTAAACTGGGAATTAATGCCTTAACCTACATATTAGTAACTCTTGTGTTCTGTGATTTTGTGCTAGAATCTAGAATTAGTAGTGACAAGATTAAATAGATATAAAACGTTGATTACGGTTCTAAAAATTCACTTACAAGATTCCAAATGTTTTTGGTGATTTGTAATACATATTATATCTACCTAAAAAATACATAACATCACGCCTGTAATCCCCGAAGGATTAGGCAGAGGTGTACCATTAGCACACCCACATTTCGCCGGTTTTTCATAAAACCTAGGACCTCGTGCACAGCAGTCGCGCTCGTAACCACTTAGACCAGCGATACAGACAATCAAAAAAGCCTAAAATATTCATGTAAAATATTTAAGTGAATACAAGCTAAAACTAAAGGAAAGGAAATTTAGGGAAATTTCAAAACGCTTAGTTGACGCTTCTCGTAACCCAAGGGCTGGCTTTTATCTTGACCAGAGGCTAAGTGTTGCCATACAACGTGGCAATGCCGCCAGTCTTTTGGGCACATTACCGGCTGACAGCGTTGAGGAGCAGTATTTTGATGCCTTTTTATAGTTTCTTGTTAGTTTATTTAATAGTTTTTAATTAATGTACATAGTTACTTTTATCTTGTAATCAATAATAGTTAATATTATAAAAAAAAAAAAAAACTATACTCTGATATTGCAACATACATCACCATCAGTTATTTTTATTATTATGTGCCTTATGTGTCCCCCTGTAGGGACTCAGGCCTCCTATCTAGGAGAGGGATGGGCTATAATCCACCACGAAGGCCTAGTGCCTGTTGGTACACATCACATGTCTTCGAAGTTTTTGGTTCTAAGACTATGCCGGTTTCCTCACGATGTTTTCCTTCACCGTTTTGAGAGCAGCAGTAATGAAATAAATTACATAAAGTAATGCGCCTGTCTAGGTTCGAACCCACGACTCGTAAGTCGGAGCCGCTACCACTGGGCCACCACTGTTCTCTTCACCATAAACTTACCTCAATTCAATAAATTCCCTTACACGTAAACAAAAAAGGAAATACCTTTATTTTACCAACAAAACATCAACCAAGGTTTCCATAATAATTATCATCCTCACACATAATGGCTTATTTAGATAAGAGACGGCGCGGCGGCGAAACGAGCCAAGTTTCTCCCTCATGGGAACCCCACTTTATGCGAGCTTGCAACATTAATGATATCAAGCAAATTGACAGCTCGATACGCAAGTGTACAGAGGAAAGTTTGATGGCAGGATTTGGTGATAATGTAATGAGTTTACTGGTATTTGATTATCATATAAATATGAGAATAAGTCTCAGTATTAGCTAAATTGATTCAGTGGTAGCAAGCATGTCTGCTGACCTAGAGGTCTTTGTCGATTCTGGGTATTAAAGATTTCTGAGTAGCAACCCCGGAGTCCAGATTCGTGGCCGCTTGGTGGCAATAGACTGGGAAAAGGGTGTAAGTTTATGTATGTATATTGTATGTGTATTCTGAAAACATACGGACAATATTTAATTAGTCGGCCATTTTACCCTCATGGGAAACTCGTTTCGTGTGTGCAACATTAAACTTATCGGCGGAATTGACAGCTTGATACACAAGCGTGAAAAATAAGTAAAGAGTTTTCCGTACAGGGGCTTATGAAATGTGAAATTTTGTTGGTTTATTGCATTAATTGACGAGAGAAGCTTTTAATTAATTTAAATAAATGTGATAATTTTTTTTATTCAGCTGATTCAAGAAGAGTTTTTATAAAAGTATCCTGCACCTCATTACCTTTTCCATAACTGGTGAACAATCATTTTGCTGAAAACTTTAATCGGAAGTTCTAAATTCTAGTGAATAGCAAGTCACACACACATTTTCAACTATAGGTTCTTTGGTATTCCTCTACTTTTAGCCATCTATTTCCTTACTCTACGTTTTTCTCACAGCATTTTCCTATTCCTCCGGATGACATGGATATACCTGACCAAAGATAACACTGTTTAACTAGTACTTACTCTATAACTTCTACATAGAGATTTGATTTGATTAGATGATTACTACTCCCAGGCCAATTCTCCCTTCCCTCTCTCCTTGATCTTAAATAATATTAGGACTCCAGCTATTACCCAAATGACAGCAGAACCCACTAATTGCCCAAACACCTCAACCAAACCGCAACCTGTACCGCCACATATAGTTATTTACCAGTCTGGCCGACGTCGCCGACAAATTACAAGCGTCGGCCAATCCGTCCTTTGTCCAGCATGACTAATGCGAGATACGGCCGTAATTCCGGACGGCCAATAAGCGCACTGGCCGGCTACAGCCGTTACTCAGGAGCTGGGAGTGTGTGATTTGTGATGCAGTTTCCGAATACCGAAGGTTTTTTGTTTCTCTAAATCAAAATCAAAACTCATTTATTCAAACTAGGCTGATAATCAGCACTTTTCGAACGTCAAAATTTACTTTACTTTACTTATTTACAAGTGACAGTCCCCCAAAACGCCCACCCTTCGACACTTCCTAGTGTTTTTGCTGGAAAGAAGAAGTGGCGGAACAAACTCTCCAGCAACACATCTGTCTGTTTGGTTAGAAGCTTGGCTCTGTTTGTGGCGTGGGGTTTCCTTATATGGTAATTTCGTGGTCGAGGTAGAATTACCTCTTATAGCAGCTTATACCAATCTATGAGGAGTATGAGGAACTCAATATAAACTTATTCAATATTCCATAGAAAAGGGAGGATCCTCCGGTCTGTAGATTGTCCGGATATTGTGAATGGTGGCCCGATAGTTGTCGGGATATTGCGGGATATTGTAACCGAGGCAGGTTATCAGACAGTAGAGATTATAATTATAAGCCAAACTTATCCCGTATTCTTAAACCTTAAAGTATAAGTTGTGCTGAATACTACATATAATTATTATAGCTTCCACTGAAACTAGAAAAGAAGTCGATTTACTTCTATGATTCTTCTTAGCAGATGCGTCGTCCGAACGAAAAAAACCTTAACATCTCAAATAACTCAAAGCCAACATATTATTAACATCCAATTGTTTCCCCAAACACTCACTTCAAAAACAGGGTAACTCTAAAAAACTCCCCAGTGACTAATTCCACTCAAAAAACTCATTAAACCGCGGACCGAAAGACAAAGATGTGATATAATAAATGTATGAAGCTCCGTGCGTCAGATGTGACGTCGTAATCGCTTCCACAAAATTATGGTGTCCCGGGACTAAATTATTAACTGCGAAGGAATAAGGAACAGAATTAACTCTTTTGTTAACATACGCGGGACATGATAGAGGGAGGTTCAGAAGGTTTATATAAATCGAGATGTTTCCCGCGACCTTATATACCTAATTATGACTTACTTGACTTAATGTCCTATGTCCCCTAGATGGGGCAGAGGGCGTCGATAGATGTCCTCCATCGCGATCGGTCTTGAGCTTCACGTTTCATCTCACTCCACGTCATACCGATGTTCGCTGCTTCTGCCAACACTGTGCGGCGCCAAGTTTGACGAGGACGGCCACGCTTTCTTTTCCCTTGGGGATTCCAGTCCAAAGCTTGTTTGGGTATGTGTTCGGGGTCCCTTCGGAGCGTGTGGCCGATCCAACTCCACTTGCGACGCTTGATCTGGAGGTCGATCGGGCTCTCGGGGCATTTCTCCAAGAGTTCTAAGTTGGATATGGTCTCGGGCCAGTAAATACCGAGAATGCGACGAAGACAGCGGTTAACGAAGACTTGAATTTGACGTGAGATGACCTTTGTTACCTTCCACGTCTCGCACCCATAAAGCAGCACGGATTTTACATTGGACCCGAATATCTTAAGTTTGATCCTTCGGGTCAGTTTCCGCGACTGCCAAACAGGTCTCAGCTGCGCGAAAGTAGCTCGGGCTTTGGCGATCCGTGAAGTGATGTCCTCTTCACTACCCCCAGTCTCTGCCACGACGCTCCCGAGGTAAGCGAATTTGTGGACGCGTGCCACTGCCTCTGTGCCAATCAGCAACGGTGAGTTATTCTTCACACCAGTTCTCATCTCCTGGGTCTTCCGGATGTTTATTTTAAGGCCCACTTCTGCCGCTTCTTGACGTAAATCGTTCAGCTTTGCTTGCATGTCGGCGTGGGTATGACTCAGCAGGCATAGGTCATCGGCGTAGTCTAAGTCTTCCAAGACGTTGGATAATCCCCACTCTATGCCCAGGCGCCTGTTTTCAGAGATGCGAAGCATAATTCCGTCAAGAACGACTAAGAAGAGAAGCGGCGACAGTAGGCAGCCTTGGCGGACACCCGCGTGTACTGCTACGTCATCCGAGATGAGGCCGTCATGGGTTACCTTGCAAGAGTATTTTTTGTAAATACTCTCCAGCAGACGGACGATTTTCGGCGGCACTCCAATTTCTAATAAGCGGGACCATATGCTAAACCACTTCAGCGTATCAACGGCCTTTTCGAAGTCGACAAAGGTTAGGTAAATTTCCCTCTGCCATTCTGATGCCTGTTCCAGTATGATACGGAGAGTGTTGATCTGGTCGGTACATGAGCGGTTCGAGCGGAAACCAGCCTGTTCCCTGCGTAGAAGAGGATCCACGGCCTTCGACAGTCTATCTAGGATGATCTTGCAAAAAACCTTCGAGGGAATCGAGAGCAGCGTAATACCTCTCCAGTTATCGCACTGGCTAAGATCACCTTTCTTAGGAACAGTTATGATCAGACCTTTATTCCAGTCGTCCGGGAGCTCTTCGGCGGTCCAAATCTTCTCGATAAGAGGCGTCAGAACGTCGACGGCAGAGGATAAGTCAGCTTGTAACATTTCCGCCGTTATTAGGTCGAGTCCTGGTGCTTTGCCTGTCTTCAAAGAGCGGACTGCCTCCGCAACTTCAGTGGCTGTCGGTGGTTCCGTGTTGATGCTTAGGAGCCGGGATGTTGGGGAACTAACTTGCAGCACGTCGGGTGGTGATGTGGCTGACAAACGGAAGACCTCCTCAAAGTGTTGACGCCAGCGTAGCAGCTGCCCTTCTGATGTCACAACGAGCTGACCATCTTTGGACTTCAGCGGCTTTTTCTTTGATCTGTTGTTGCCTGCCAAGGTTTTAGTAGCTTTATACAACTCCTTCAAGTTACCGGTGTTTGCAGCTTGTTGAGCACGATCAGCAATACCATCAGCCCACTGCCTCCTATCTTTGCGGGTACTGCGATAAATTTCCTTCCGTTTCTGACGGTATTGAGTTTTAAGGTCGGCTCGTATGGCTTCGTTATGGGTTTCAAGCAGTCTCCGATAAAGCTTTCTTCTGTCCTCGATCAGATTCCACGTACGTTGTGACATCCAGTCCTCCCGAGAGTGATTAAATTGTGTTCCCTAAAACGGTGGAGCTGGTCTCTGTATAGGCCACTTTAATGCGGGTCCACTCCTCGTCTAATGAGTCCGAAGCAGTATCGAGTACAGAGAAACGATTGCGCAACTCGAGTTGAAAAACTTTACGCGTGTCTGGGTCCTGCAGTTTGTTGACGTCGAACCTTCTTCCGATCTTGCTGAGTCCTCCAGCCGCACGGGCTACAACAACTTTAAGTCGGACTTCAGCAACCACCAGATGGTGGTCGCTATCAATATCAGCGCCCCTACGGTTGCGAACATCAAGCAGTGAGGAACGCCATGTGGAACTAATGGCAAGGTGGTCAATTTGGTTCTTAGTGACCCCATCGGGTGAGTTCCATGTGTATTTATGGTGGTCACCATGAATGAATAATGATCCTCCGATGGTAAGGTCGTGGTTCTGACAAAACTCAATAAATCGTTCCCCATTCTCGTTGCACACTCCAAGTCCCTGTGTACCCATATGTCGCTCGCGGTTAGTGTTAACACTTCCAACCTTTGCATTCAGGTCCCCCATGACGATGATGATATCTTGTTTCTTTATGCTCCTAAGGGTGGCGTTGAGAGCGTTGTAGAAGTCGTCCTTGGTATCCTCAGGTGATGCATTGGTTGGGGCGTAGCACTGGACAATGGAGATCTTCCGGGCTCTTGAGTTGAGACGAGCATACATGATCCGGTCTGAGATCGGTTTCCAGTCCAAGAGGCTGTTCTTAGCGGCTTTAGAAAGGAGGAGCCCCACGCCGTATTCGTGCACATCTTCTTCACTTTCTTTACCAGAATATAGCAAAGTCAAGCCCCCGGGCGTTCTCCGTTCACCAAAACCGTTTCTCGTCACTTCGCTTAGACCGAATATCTGCAGGTTGTAGCTTAGCATTACTGCTTCTGCTTGGGCTAGTCTACTGTTGTCGCTAAGCGTTCGTACGTTCCAAAATGCAATTCGTGTCCGTTTTTAATGCCAAAAGTCGTCGGTAAAAGATCGGTCCGGTTTCTATCTATTTCGGTTTCAGGAATCAATTATTGTCGGGCAAGCAGATGATTAGCCCACTGTGCCTTAATCCGATAGCGGGGCTGCCGCTTTAGAGCCTTCGGATGTGCTCGGTTTTGTTTCGGGTATCCTCCCTAGTGAGGTGATTTTGTTTTGGGGCGCAAAATATTCGCCCTTCGCCCTGCATCCGTTAGCTCAGCTGCAACTCGAGGTGGCGGGCGCGCGGCTGCGCGGTTGCAGCAGGTCCCAGGGAGAACGACGGGGACGTGGATGACTCGGACTGGCTAGGGTTCTGCTTTATACGGTACTCCGCCACGAGTACAGCAGAGAGTATACAATACCTAATTATGTTTATGTGAAAATATTATAAAAAAAAATTACTTCCCAATTTGGAATGAACGTTGTTACCAATTTAAAAAGGTTTTTATTGTCACAGAACAACTTTTTTTTAAAGAAGAGTAGTCTAAGTTACTCCTTAGTCTTGGCCCCGCTAGCTCCTTAGTACCGTCAAAATCGTAAAAAACAGACAGATAGACAGATAAAAATTGCATATAAGTACCGTAAATCACACCTTCTTTTAACGTATTTAAAACCAAACTCAAGCAGTACGTTATTGTCAACACAAAATTATTGAGCTAACGTTCTGTACCTTAATAATAAGCTAGTCTTTCAAACCAACATGTCAACATCGTACCTGCCTACAATAAGATAACAAAACTTTTTGGCAAAAAATAAAACCGACTACAAAAACACCAAAAACTGAAAAATAAACTTTTTTTTTGAAGTCGGTTTTATTTTTTGCCAAAAAGTTTTTTATTTTTCCATTTTTAGTTGTTCCCAAACAAATAATAGGTTTTATTTATCCCCAATAAATGGAACATTACATAATATCTTACTGTCCAAATCTGGGTGTACACATCTGCGTACCCCCTCAGATCATACAGGCGTGATGTTACGTCATGATGTTGTATAAACAATAAACATCCAAGCGATTGCAGCAATCACGACAGATTTGCCGTCTATTTTTGAAGAGTTCTATTGTATATCTCCGAAGATCAGGATCAGATCTTCACCAAATTTAAATGGGACCACCTCAGGAGTATACTCTTTCAAATAAAAAAAGAATTTTGAGAATCGGTTCCCAAATGGAGGAGAAATCAGGTAACATACATAAAAAAAAAAAAAAACATACACACGAACATAGAACCTCCTCCTTTTTTGAAGTCGGTTAAAAACTGTTAGCTACTGGACTACATGTTACCCTAGTTATGTGTTTATTCGTTAAGTGAACAATGTATGTTCTTTTAGAATAAATAAAGAATCTTTAAACCCAAATACTTTCAAAAACATTCAGTAAAAAGTTGTTATTTTGAAATTACAAACAGATACTTCAATTTCATTTATTTGCACAAAAGATTTGTATGGACAATTAAATGTTAAAGCAATTACATTCTGTGCTGTGAAGGTCTGCGGGGTGTGGGATCTTTTTAATGTTAACAACAAGGCCTCGTTTAAAATGTAATATTGGACAAGGAGACATAATATTTAAACTTGTCTCTACGCTCCTCACCAGTATCGCGGCGAGTCTCGTACGGCATTAAGATACAATTCCCAAGGCAATCGCCCCGCAAACCGCACTAACAGACCACAAGGTCTGGTTTCTATCACCCGGCATGGTGGCCTACCCTGACATCTTAAGGTCGCGCTAGGGTTGTTGCGCGGTGGTCGGGGCTCTCAGGGTACCTCGCGACATTAAAATTTTCTTACGTTTTTAGCATTTGGCCGGTCAGGACAGGCTGTATGTTGATAAAAAAAAATAGTAATAGGGTAGTTGAAAAAAAAAATTTAACTAGTCCGTCAGATAGATTTCCAAAAAATATTGGACACGAATTTTTTCTTTTTTCACGTAAACAATAAATGAAGACGATCCAGTGGTTTGAAAAGTCGCGCGACGTCACAGTTTGGCACATTTTTTACCAGAAAGTGACGTCACCAGCCCCCCACTCACGATCTTTGACACGTTTTATTGTCGTAATGTTTTATTAATTTGATAAAACAAAAAACACGTATCCAATATTTTTCGAAAATCTAACAGACGGACTAAACAAAATCATTTTTTTTTAGTCAGTCAACTACCCTATTGTATACGTGTTACTGATACTGTTAGCCTGTATCTTCCCACTGCTGGGCAAAGGTCTCTCCTCGTGACTTCCAGTTGCTTCGATCTAAAGTCAATGTGGAACACTGGTCGCTTGTCTTGTCCAGATCATCTCGCCATCTTCTACGAGGTCTGCCGCGACCTTCTGACTTTGTCAGGGCTCCAGGTAAAGTCCATTTCACGAAAGAAGTCCCGCGGACAATTGTGTAACTAAATTTAACAGATCGACCATGGTTTATTTACGATGCCAAAAGTTGTGAAACAACATTATGTCGCGCGACATACAGCGCTGCGCCTGCGGGACTTCTTTCGTGAAATGGACTTTAGTGGCAATTTTGGCTCACAGCTTATTGGGCATGCGGCAGACGTGGCCAGTTCAGTCACACTTAAGCTTAGCGGCTTTATGAGGAACGTCAGTAATTTGTCTTTTGGAGTGCAGTGTTGTGTTGCGTACACCGTCATATAATCTTCGTTACACCTATTCAGTATTTTTTGTCTTATTGCAATGTGCTATGTAGCTATAGAATCAAAACAATTCCATAGACGACTCATAATCAGACGATCCTCTATAAATTAAGACGTGACAAAAATTTCGTGAATCTTATTCAAAATAATTATAAACTTGAACTTCTGTGTCCCTCGCCCTTGCATACTAACAAAGCCTTATTTATTAAATAAACAGGCAACAGTATAAAGGGAATGTATTCTAATTATAACTTGGGGAGGAGACTAATTAATTTTTTAAAAGGAAATTCAGCCACGTTCATTATGATTAATTCAATAGGATAGAAGATAATTGGTTTTTAAGATAATTGATTGAGAGTACCTTTTACCTTTTTCTTACTACATGAATGACTGACAGCTTGTGGCTAAATAATAATAGCCACTCGGGTCGATTTTAAGGTTAAGCAACGCTTGTCTAGGTAGATCCGTGGATGGGTTACATACAGAGTTTCCTTCGTGTCTCGGAAAGGTCGTTAAACTGTGGTCCCGGCTGTCATATGTAGATTTTTGACAGTCGTTACAGGTGCTCAGTGGACCGAAAGTCTGACAACCTGTCTTACAAAGGGGTATCACATTACATTATTACCTAATAGTAATTGTGTTGTGGAGCTCAGATAGGCAGTCGCTCCATGGAAAATACTGGTATTCAGCTGCATCAGGTTTGACTTGAAGCCTACCCCTATACAGGGTGTAAATCAACCCATCACACAGCCGTCAACCAAGCATTCTGTACGCAAAAATGTTTGCTGGGAAACGAGTTTTTTTTTTGGGTCAAAAATCACATTTTACGGTAAAACTCAATGTAGCACTGTTAAAACATTGTGCTAGTGGGTGCTTTGAGTAAGTAAACGGGTCATGGAGGTAATTTAAGTAAAGTTAAAACCTGAAAAACTAGTATTTACAAAAACAGCTGTGAAAATTTTTGAACTTTGACCCCTAATATCTCCGTAACTAGGACGTTCCTAGGTATGATCTAGAACAAAAAAATGACCGCAGTGATGGGGAAAACCAGTGTCCTTCGTTTGCGTTAAGGGTACTTTTACACCCTATCATCATCATTCTCTTGCCCTTATCCCAATTCATTTGGGGTCGGCGCAGCATGTCTTCCTCTTCCATACTTCTCTGTTTCTCGTCATCGCATGTGACACCTCCTTTTTTACCATATCATTTTTACACCCTATATAGTTGGGAAAAGGTTTACTTACGTTTATAGCATTTTACCGGTCAGTGACAGGTTTTATGTTGGTAATAAAAATGGTAATTTTATACGTGTTGTTCACCAATTCATCATCAGCCTATAATTTCCCCACTGCAGGGACTCAGGCCTCCTTTCCAGGAGAGGGATGGGCTATAATCCACCACGCGGGCCTAGTGCGAATTGGTAGAGGTCACATGTCTTCGATTTTTTTTATTCTAAGACTTTTTTCCTCACGATGTTTTCCTTGAAAGTTTTGAGAGCAGTAGTGATGAAATAAATTACAAAGTTATGCGCCTGCCTTGGTTCGAATCCACGACTACCTGTTCGTAAGTCAGGGCTGCAACCACTGGGCCACCACTGCTCTTTAACGATTAGGGTAAGGTTATCATTACCAAAGCAAATGTTAGTAAATCAACTCCCCTGCCAATCACGTACTAAAAAGTACAATAATAAAACATTCACCGAACTCCATTACCATTACTCACCAAAACTAACGAACGGTCGAAACAATCGACTTCGCTAATCCCTCCAATCAGTTCAACAGAATCGTGTTAAATAACTTACTTAGCCCCCGAAGCTCGAGCCACGAGCCACGGGCCCGTGATCCAACTGGATCCGGACATGGCATTGCCATTCTAAACTTGGCTAATCCCAGCTTTGCTTCGAAGTCACCCTGTAGGACCCCCGATATTAGCAGGCAAGTAAATTATAGCTTAAAGTGATTTTGCGCTTTGTTGTGGGAAAGGATGTAAATAGGGTAGTTGACAAAAAAAATCTAATTAGTCCGTCATAGATTTCCAAAAATTACAAAATTAAATTTAAATATAAAATTAAAATTGGACACATTTTTTTCTTTTTTCACGTAATCAAACAATGAAGACTGTATATACATTGCTTTGGAAACTCATATGACGTCATATTGCATGACTTTTTTGTCAGAATAAACAGAATCATATTTTTTTTAGTCGGGAAACATCCGTATTATTATGGTCCCCACCCTAATATCTATTGATATACAAGTCGGATCTGGTCATGGTGTCATATGAAATGAATCGCAATCGCGCCAGTGGTGACATCACGCGACCTACTTACATGTATATATACACACCACAGCGAGCTTCCACAGAGTCGTGTTGTTTTGAGCTCTCAGCGAGGTTGACATTCAGTGTCTCATCGTTGTCGAGTTGGGACGTCCCAGAACAGTACCCGATTCATTGTGCCCCGTGTTTAATAAAGTTACGCATTATTTTAAGTTTCCCAATCAGGGAAGTGTTTCAAAAATCACTGCAAAAAGATGTCGGTTTTTGGTGGGGTTTTTCATTATTACACATTTTTCGGTCTAGCCCCTCAGCCCGCAAACAAATCAGAATAATAACGTGCGATAAGAAACTATGTTTCAAAATATTGAACATACGAACATTATCAAATCGCTTAACATTTAAGCTGTTTTTATTTAGAGCTATATTAGCAACAGCTTAGATAGCCAAAGACCAGACCAATATTGCTACAGCTGGTTTTCAGTGCTTTTCAAAAGTTGTAGAGTGTAGAAATTCCTATTTATAAGTTTGAGGTAGTTTGGCAAATCCACCAGTAACACCACAATATCTAGCTTCATTAGGACTTATTAGAAATGTTTCTACAACTACTTAGTGGTGTATTTCTAGTTTGATCTGAAAGTCTGGTTGCTAACTGACCAAATATTCGGAATGTCTGGTTTAGCAAATGCTCTAAAATGTGCAATGTACTGAGCAGATTTTTCCTGAACTGCAATACTGATATGGTGTGGATTAGGCAATGTTAACTTAGATCTTAAACAGCAAACAGATTATTTAGTTTTATAAAATTCTTATACTATAAACCTATGCTATGAAAAAAACTCAAACTTGTTATTACGTTTATATAGTTATTCTGACCGTTTTTGGTCACGGCGCGGTCCACCTTAGTCGAGATTGGCTATCGGCGCACGAGAAAATATAGTGCAGATGTGCATTCGTAGACACAGGTGTACTCTGTGTTCCTGTACCCTCATACGAGTAGTTCAATGGTACGGCATCCAACACGACCGGATATAGATCAGGCCCAGGACCAGGCCAGGCTTAACGTGCTTGCCGAAGCAAAACCAAACTTCGGGCTACTAATACGAAATATCTCACATCTGCCTTGCCTTTTCTCAACTTTATTGGTGTTGGCTTCCCGTCTTGCCAGATGCAGCTGATTACCAGTATTTTACACGAAGCGACTGCCTGTCTGACCTCCACAACCCAGGTAGTACGGAGCAATCATCCACAGCAGGGACCCAGGCCTCCTCTGTAGGAGAGGGACGGGCTATAATCCACGACGCAGGTCCAGTGCGGTTTGGTAGATGTCATATATCTTCGAATTTTTTGGTTCTAAGACATGACGGTTTCCTCACGGTGTTTTCCTTCACCGATTTGAGAGTAGTGCTGATGAAATATATTATACACAGTAATCTCCTGACTGGGTTCGAACCCACGACTCACTGTTTGTTAGTGGGGGTAACTGAAAATATCTTAGCCATCCTTGTGATACCTTTATCTCCATTAAGAACAAGATAATTTCTAGTAGGTATCCATTCATAGATACTTTCTCACATAATTCGCAGCATCATCAAACACTTACATACACAAAAAGAACACCTACTCTCCGTCACTGATCGCTTAAAGCCGACAATAGAGCCAAAGGTGCTAACAGCGATTTGTTAGAACACAATGAATGTGCCGAAGATAGCACAGTCAGTCCCATTAATCCTAATAACGGCCTCGCTGTGTCGAACTTTAGAAAGATAGTCTTTGAAAAAAACGGCTATAAAATCAAGACAGTGGAGATCATTCGATTTTAGAGATAGGCTTTTTATACTTGTTTCGATTGAATTTTGTAGGACTTATTAGTTTATGTAGTACTTTATAAAGCTTTGAGGAGCACTTAGCTAAATAAATATAATAAGCGCCGCTCGGGTTGGTCTTCAGGTTAAGCCGCACTTGCCATAGGTTCATGGATGACTGACCATTGCATACCGAGTTTCCTCCGTACCTCGGGGTTACGTTAAGACATTGGTCCAGGCTGTCATTTGTAGATTTTTGGGAGTCGTTAAAAGTCCAGAAAGAACCCAAAAGTCGGAAAAACAGTTTGACCAAGGGATATCGTATTATCTAGTACTGGTTTGTGGAGGTCATTTAGGCAGTCGCTCCGTGTATAGTACAGGTGTGCAGCTGCATTCGGTGAGACTGGAAGCTAACCACAACATAGTTGGGAAAAGGCTAGGTAGATATATGGTATATCCACTCATTAGTGAAAACCCTTTGACCATTTCGAAAAACAGAATTTCCTCAATTTATTATTAGTTTTTCAGAACAAAGTGGTGACCAGCTCATTAGTAGGAAAATCCACTCATAAAGGATCCTTTTATAACAAAACAACAGAAAATGACCGGTATTTTCAAATTATTTAACAACAGACAAAAATACACGTGCACTACACAAAGAGATTTTGCTACACCGTAGCAAGCGTAGCCGCGTAGCAGTGACACCGTGTCCTTTCAGCTACGCCGTAGCAAAATTGCTACACTTTTATTGCATCTATGAAATGTTGTGTTTCTGGTTTTATATGGAGAGAAGTGGTTCCAAAAGTTCTTGGGTTGTTTAATTTCTGATGTAACTGTACAATACCGATCTACTTTGTCATTTTTTTCTTGTGTAGTATATTAAATATCAAAAGTATTCTACTATTAATCTCGTATTTGTCCACTAAATCACGACGAATTTCCCGAGAACGAACGATTGCAACTTTATGATAATATCATCATCATCAGCCTATAATATTCCCACGGACTCAGGCCTCTTCTCTAGGAGAAGGATGTGCTATAATCTACCACGCGGGCCCAGTGCGGGTTGGTGAATTTCACATGTTTTTGAAT
Source organism: Diarsia brunnea (assembly GCA_949774965.1). Lineage (NCBI taxonomy): Eukaryota > Metazoa > Arthropoda > Insecta > Lepidoptera > Noctuidae > Diarsia > Diarsia brunnea. Next base: position 3,634,626 of record OX459003.1, on the reverse strand, counting down.
TTTTGGTTCTAAGATAGCCGATTTCCTCACGTTGTTTTCCTATACGGTTTTGAGAGCAGTGCTGATGAAATAAATAACACAACGTAATGTGCCTGCCTGGGTTCGATCCCAGAAAATAAAATCAATACAGAAGATGGAAATTACTTCTAAACGTTAATATACACATTGTGAATATAGATATTGGTGTTCATGATTCTCTTACTTCTACTACATTATGAACTAAGTTTCTTGGCACAGATATATTGATGATTATCTGCGGCTTTACTAACTGGAGTGCGTATCGCGGCATCATTTGCGTTACTGCGTGTTATCGACGCAGATAAGCGCGGCAGTCGCTAGTGAGAACACGACTCAATTGGTAGGGCTGGCAGGGTAAGGAAATCGTTGTTTTAAATTATTGTTTTTTTCGTGTTGGTGCTACGTTAGTTTGTCTGTATTGTCACAGTACATGATGGATGGAGTCCAGTAGATAAGTGTATTTTTACGTTTTGAGTTACTGCGTCTATTAATTTCAAGCATATTATGTAGTCAAAGCAAAAGTATCATCCTTTTTTTGTGGATGGGAAATCATCAAATCCCTCCCGTCTTGAACGGAGCAGAAGGGAGTGTCAAACTTCTACTGACTAAAACCCACCCATGTTCCTTCTTAGCCCTTGTGTTCCGGGGCCACAGCATCTCATTCAGACAGTTCCGCAGCCCCGGAAAAGTATTATCCTAAGTTTTAAACTTATATACACTTATAGACGGCACGGTTGGTGCAGTGGCTGAGAGATTGGACTGCTGCGCTGCGTGTCGCGGGTTCGATTCCCGCACGGAACAAATATTTGTATGACCTACAGATACATAGTTGTGTCGGGTCTGGGTGTGTTTGTGTATGTGAGTTTAAATGTTTGTAAACGCACCCACGATACAGGAGAAATTCCTAGTGTGGGCCAACGTTTTAAAAAAAATAAATAAAAAAAATAAACATTGTAGTGTGTAATTTGTTATTATAACTGTCTTTTAACCTTCGATTAATTGCATATAAATCTCTCTACAGTAGAATTATAAACGCCACCAACCCTGAGCACAGATCAAGACTTCAACCACACGACATAAGCCCGGTACACACAAGTATCGTTCCAAAACTTTCAGGCAACGGGATTTGCGAGGATACCACATTTATCCGTTTTTCACGGTTGCCGCCTTATGCGCGATAAACCAACGGAGGTAAGCTTTAATATTTATTGTTCTCTCTTAAAGGAAAGGTATTTCGTACTGTGATATCGTAAGCTACTGGCGTTTATGTTGTTGGAGATAAATTATTATTATGGGGGAAAATATGGGATATTGTTTTTGTGGATGGCCAGTACCATGCGGCTGTATATCTGAAGACTTAGCACGCATTTTGGAATTGATCCTTTTTTTTTGGCAGGTGGAAAATCATCAAATAACCCCTCCCGCTGTTGGGCAGAGCGGAAGGGAGTGTCAGACTTCAACTAAAAACCACCCATGTTCCTTATTAGCCCTTCATGTCCAGGCCGCGGTATCTCTTGGGAACAACCCGCAGCCCCGACGGGTTGGAATTGAACCTTGAAATATAGATTTTTTTACCACGTAATTGGCCAAATATTCCTCCAATTGTTGGAAAAATCTAGATGAAGCTGACCCAGGAACGTGGAGATTGACTCAAGAAAACAGAAGCCTATACCCAGCAGTGGGTTAATTCAGGGTGTGGATGATGATGATGATGATGATGACTCATAAACCTCAGCAAAACTAGTCAAGAAAAAACAGGCAAGGTGTTATTTTATGTGAGTGTTCATAGAAATTAATAACAAACTGAAATGAGAAACGAGCACTATGAATGTACATTTCATTTATGTCGCGTGTTTGTGCTAACGTCCACCGAAACGAATCGGAAAATAAATACTAAAGTACTTTTGTCGACCAAACTGTAAACCTTGAATACGAAATAATTTTGTTACAGGTGGCACCGGCACAGTAAATCTGTAACAGATATTTCAATAAGATACTTGTCTCAAATTCTTCGAAACAAGCAAAATAAAATAGACACATTTTATAAGCGATTACAAAAATGGAAAATCATTGACAAAAGCTAACGAAAACTGATGTCAATCCTATAAAAATTCGTTGTAGAATTAAGAAAAATGTACTTGAGTAAACTTCAAAATAGCAACAGACAGCACATGTTCTGTCCTAACGTTGAAATCGTCCAAACCAGCCAAAACATTATTTTATTTCTACCAGCAAATACGATTTTTATAAACCAGCTTTCTCCTCCATGCAGTAAACTCAAGACTAACGGGAAATTCTCGACAACAACAACATACATAATTTTAATAACGTAAAAGCTGGTGCACATGTCCTACACTTTAGCGAAGACTGGTTGAGTCACTTCTAATTATGTTTAGAAAACTAGTCATATACATACCTTTAAATAGAGCAGCTACTTATAATCACACAATGTTTTCTGGATGAATTGTTGTTGAAGATGAATGTTTGCTGGACATAGGCCTCCCCCAGAAGGGGGGGATTTGCCATAATCGCCACGCTTGGCAGGCGGGTTGGCGATCGCAGTATGGTTGTTACGAAGGCATAGAGAACGCTGCTGCCCATTCTCTGGTAACTCCCTTGATGTTCTATCACTTGATGTCAAAGTTCAACTTGCATTTTTATGCCTGTAGCCAACACCATAATATTTAACTGTGATTTATATTTTATCAACTTTCTACTCCATACAATAAACTCAAGAGCAGTTCGGAGGACCTAGCAACAACAACATAAAGGGTGTAAAAGTACCCTTAACGCAAACGAAGGGCACTTGTTCTCCCCGCCACTGCGATCATTTTTTTGTTCTAGACCATACCTGGGAAGCCCCTAGTTACGAAACGGAGAAATTGGGGGTCAAAGGTTCCAACTGTACTTAAATTACCTCCATGACCCGTTTACTATTCAAAGTATCCACTAGCTAGCACAATGTTTTAAAAGTGCTACTTTGAGTTTTACCGTAAAATGTGATTTTTGACCCCAAAAAAAAAAAAATTTTTTTGTAGGGGTACTTGTTTGATGAGTTTGATGTACAGAATGCTTGGTTGACGGCTGTGTGATGGGTTGATTTACACCCTGTATACATCAATTTAATAACGTAAACGCTAGTGTACACGTACCACACTTGAGAGCGATGCTCGGAGACCGGTCGAGTCGCGTCTAATTCTGTTGCTCGGGACGTCTCGGGAACTAGTGCTGAGGGCAAGGCAGCCCTTGGAGAAACTAGTCGCTTAAGTGAGTATGCTTGCATGGAACTCGGCTTCGTGCAGGCGTGCATTTATTTTGTGTATAGAAATACTATGGTTTGATTGTGCCTGTTAAATTTTTAGGGAACGATGTTTTTCTTAAAGTTTCTAAGGATAGATGACTACGTGATTGTTTGTTACTCTTTCACGTAAAAAAGGAGGCAGATATTTATAAAATTTGTCATAATTTATAATCTAAACCAGACCGGCGTGGTAGATTGGCCTTGGCCCATTCCCTCTTATAGAGAGGAGGCCTGTGTCCCAGATGTGGGAACATTATAGGCTGATGACGAAAATGATGAAGATAGTAATGCGGCTTACATATTAGAATAACCTATAGGTTAAAATATATAATGATAGTGTGAATAATTATCCAAGTTATTCAGACGAAGTCCCGTGGGAATGTTAGTATATAATTTAAAGAACGTAAATGCTGGTGCATACGTACTACTCCTAAGCGATGTTCGGAGACCCCGGTCGAGTTGCTCCAACAACTAAGCCCTTAAAGAAACCAGTCACTTACAGTACCCGGCGATAAATATTGCACATCGACCTTTGGAAAGAGACAATCGGCAAATTTCGGCTTTCGTAGAGCGCTATCTCTGTCGCACGAAATATGAACAGTCCGGTATCTATTACAAGCTGTTAAAACAATTATGATTTGCTTCTTTTGATAATTGTTTTTATTCTTTGTATAAAATACACCAATTTCGAAAGGTCGATGTGCAATATTTATCGCCGGGTACCGTAAGTAACCTAGCCTTGATGCTTGCGTGCATTTATTATGTGATCAGAAATAATACGTTAACATTTTAGTTGTTTATCTTTTACATAAAATAATTATAACACCATGCCAGTAATCCCAGAAGGATTAGGCAGAGATGTACCTAATAGCACATTCAAATCTCGCCAGTTATACTTAAAACTCATGTAATAGGGTCGAGTCAATTGCCAACAACCAGGCACAAATCCAGACTACGTAGCTGCTGATGGAAACCCCCAATAACACTTTAAATGACCCGGAAATCGATCATGACACAGGACCCCATGCTCAGCAGTCGTGCTTGCGACCACTAAACCAAGGTGGCAGTCCAAATAGCGATTTTATTTTATTGCGTTCATATTTTTATTTTTTATTTAGTTAACTAAATAATAAAATAAAATTAATGAATGAATGTTATAATTAATTTGTTCTTGAAACATTTTCAATGTTGCCATTTCCAAATTAACTAAACAAAACCGATGAACGGTTTTACAAAGCTAGATCCAATGGTTAAGCTATAACATTGGTTCAAACCATCGAAAAGAGGGCGTTGTGTTGACGACGTTACCTTCATAAAGAAGTTTTATTACATATATAAGCTACTTAAAAAAATATGTTTAATTGATTCAGTATGTTCCACCACAAAACACTGGCTGGAATAGTCAAAGAGGAACTCGCATTCACGATTCACATTGTTTCGCTACGTGAGTATATTTTCACAATCGCATTCATTCAAAAAACCACCACAGGCAAATAAACAACAATGACATCGAAATAATGGAAGCGTATTTCATAATTCCATTTTTAAACCGATTTTAACCCTTCCAAGCGTTGCTATCATACCATCGCATATAAAACCATCGATATATCATGATTCATGAAAGGGTTTTTTTTTCAATTTCCCCCTGTAAACAGACCTCCATCCATATTAAAACAAGTCGAGTATTTCAGCAACTTTTTCACAACCTCAGGCTATGCGACGCGACTTACGTGAAGCGTCCATTGTTTTCTATGTATGAGTGCCGTTGAATCTCAGTAAAGGTGCGATTTAATTACAAAAGCACGCTAAGGTGTGAACCGGACACACTCGGATAATGTGCTGAAACATCTATCAAAGTACTGTGTCTACCGGCAGTGAAAATGTCCATGTTATTATGGTTCAACCGCAGGTTTAAGCGACATACGCGTGTCACTTGTCTCCTGTGTTAGTTGCGTAAATTTGCAAGCGTGTCGCGGTAACCGGAGCAAGTTAACTGAAGAAAACATTGACTTATGTCATACATCTGGTGCCTACTCTAAATAAAATCTTAAATTATAATTCACATAATCATTAAGATTGAGTTTTTTTTAATAGTATGGATATTTATTTATTTATTTATTTATGTTGTTGGTGTTGTTGTTGTTTTGTTTATGTTGTTGTTGTTGTTTTTTTTTTTTTTTATGTTGTTATTTGTTTTATTTATTTTAGCTGCTTTGACGCATAATATTGTCCATGAGCTGAAGTGATGGGGCACTTAGATTTAAGTTAGACATATTCATTTTTATAATTAGTTTATATATAGTAGGATAATTTCTGAAGTAGTAAGAACTCATTGTTGAAGAGCCAAAATCAATAAATAAATAAACTTTTTTCTTTTTTTTTTCCTCAGTTGCAATCGTAAAACGCGTGTCACTTCAACGTATAGGTCGTGGTCAAGCAGTTACGCATTAAATATTGATCGGTTGATAAAACCTTTGGCTTTTAACAAATTACTCTTTAAGGGTAGATGAAAGACTAATATTTTTACAATAATAGACCAAGTTATTAAAAGGTTTTTTAAAGAATACTTAATTGGTTTTCACTTGAGATTGAGGGATCAAAAGCGACGAAATAGGGACTCATTAGATTTGGAACTTATTTTTCTTTTACTTGAGTTGAGTTTTTGATTTTATATCAAGTGTTATTGAGTTTTGCTACTAAGCTTAATTTTATTTGGTGGGTAGGTGGGTACTGCTTTCCTTTTAGTGGAGTTTTTTATTTGATCCCTTTTTGAAAGTACAATAAAGTGTTATTTAAATTCGAGAGACATTATATTTTTATTTTGTTGAAAGTAACTCTCATTGAACGGAATAAAAATAGCTACAATATATTTTAGAAGAGAGAATTGTATAACCTTTTATAAAATATTTATACTGGTTCAAGTACCCTGATGCTATATTAAGTCAAAAAGACTTCATAAAGGTTTAGTTTGGTCCCGTCGGGCCATAACCCCGACGGGTTGTTCGAAAGAGATACCGCGGCCTCGACACAAACGCCTAAGAAGGAACATGGGAGCGTTTTAGTCAGTTGTAGTCTGACACTCCCTAACGCTCTGCCCAGAGCGGGAAGAGTCATTTGATGATTTACCACGCCCCAAAAAACAAAAAAGGTTTGTACAACAAGCTGACCCGCAATGTCCGGAACACTGCACTAATACCAAGCTTAAATTCAAATAAGTTTTTTGTTTTCTGTTGTTTACCTTTCTGTCCCACTGGTGGACAAACACCTTCCCCATTCCTTTAAATCTCTCTCGATGTTTTACATCATCTGGCTAATCGGTTAGAAACGAGTACAAATCATCACGCCTGTGTTTTTCCTGCCTCGGTGACGACGTCTTTCTTCGGACACCACTATTAGACGAATATAGCCTATCTGTCCGGTCTCATCCTTGAAATATGGCCCTGAAATATCTGCCAGTATTCGCAGCCAATCCTAATTCTCTCTGACCAAAGCTTTACTTGTAATCTTCTCATGAAAACATTAAAAAACAAACTCAAATACCCAAACAACAGTTCACCAAAAACAAACACGAACAAAACAATTGAATTCCTACAAAGTAATAATGACATTCGAACAATACGTGTCCGAATGGAAGTCGATCGTAAGCCGGGCTTCGGTATTCATGTCCTTGCCTTCTTTAAGGCTTCCTGAAAGCTGTTTTAGAATTCCATTTAGTCCTAACTGAAAGTCTAGCTGTCGTCACCGATGTATTGCTGGGGGATACGATTCGAATAGTGATTTTTAGTGTTTGTTCTTTGTAGAAATTGTAGTTTTGTTTTTGGTATATGTGGTTGGGAGAATGGCTTGGTTATGTGATGTGAGTAGAGGAATATGTAAGTACACGGATTTTGTAATAATCAGATATTAATAAAATAACATCACGCCTTTAATCCTCAGAGGGCTAGGCAGAGGTGTTTCTAATAATGCACCCACATTTTGCCAGTTAAGTTAAACTTCCATGTAATAGGGCCTTTTGCCATCATCCGTACACAGATCCAGACTCCGTGGCTGCTACTGAGAAATTCCTGACGGATAAACTCATTAATACTTTGCCTGTCCCGGGACCCTTGTGGACCCCAAGACCTCTTGCTCAGCAGTCGCGCTTGCGACCACTCGAACAATGAGGTAGACAGTAATCAGCATCAGTAATGGCTGGCTGATATACAGTATGTATATGAAACGAGGGACTTATTGAGGGTAAGTATTCAGTATTTGATTCTCGTCACAAATGTGAAAAACTGTACCTTAATTTGTGACGTAATTTTGTGCCATGGCCTGCACGCTCTTCAGATCTCGCTGTGTTTCGCCATTGTCCTACGCCAGTTTTAAAATATGAAGGTAAAGTGGATTATACCTAAAAGTCATTGACCGCGCACATGTTCTGTCTGTTATTTATCAGTGTTTTTTTTAATATTTTTATTAGTATCTTGTAAGCATCCACAATTACGGGTTTCAATATTATGTCCTTCATTTAAACTAACAAACTGTATTATATAACTGGAGAATTTTGGCAAGGCCATCCAAATAAACAGTCATACGTAAAAAATGCACACAAAAAAAGAACAAAAAGCACAAGTCTTCACTATACATCCATGTCACTCCAGTTTTATATCTTTTACCCTAGACACAAAGGTTTCCATAAAAATAAATAGTTTTTATGACAACACCCTGCATACCAAGTTTCACCGTAAAAGTGGTCCGATGATGGAGCCCTGTGGGACCCAGGTGATATTTGCATTATGCAGAGATTCATCAGGGAAGAGTGTAGTCCCTTGACATGCATTTGTTATGTATGAGGCTTTTATGGGGTAAAGAGGTGTTTTAAATTAGTTGTATGTCACAGAGAAGTCCTTACAACTGTGGGTGGCAGCTTCATCTGGAAAGGTAGGCGTAGCGCACAGCTGAGTCACAGGTTTGATTTCCAGTCCGGCAAATGTGTTATTGATAAATTGTGCCTGGTTGAAGGTAATAGGTTCGCTTTAATATGGGATTTATTAACTGGTGAAACGTGGGTGTAAAGTCAACGAGTATCAATCAAAAAAACAAAGCAAATAAAAGTGTTTTTTTCTGTTACTGTGTTGACGAAACATGTTTTATCTCAAAGTACAAACCGTTATTTCACAAGAAAATAGCTTCTGAGTTTGTTTTGTTTGCTTGGTTTTTTGCTCGTGGCTGTATATATTAGGCGCACCTCTTCCTAACTCTTGGGGGATTACAGGCGTGATGTTATAATGATGTTATGTTACAAAAAATATAAAGCTCAGACCAGTAGGGCTATTGCGTATCTTTTTAAATGTCAGTGGCTATAATAGTGTCCATCGATTAACTGTCAAATGGTTTATGGTTTGGTACAAAATGGAACCATTTGACAGTTAATCGATGGACACTATGAATAGCCACTGACATTAAAAAAGATACGCAATAGCCCTTTAGATGCTGATCAGAAAAATCACCACACAAACTCGAGAGAGTCATGCAAAGTTATATATTACTAGCTGATGCTCGCGGCTTCACCCGCGTGGATGTCGGTCAAATTATATACTAAAACCTTCCTCTTGAATCACTCTATCTATCCGTTGCGTAGTTTTAAAGATTTAAGCATACATAGGGATATAGGGACAGAGAAAGCGACTTTGTTTTATACAATGTAGTGACAGTGATTCAATATCTGTGCCTTCCATAAGTTTATGACATTCGCCCATTTCACCCTTGTCATGACTACTTACCTCCCTCATTTTGTAAAGACATGAGACCTCCATGCTTCTTTGTTAGTTATTTCCCTCTTCAATATTTGATTTTATGAATGAAGGCTTTTTACTTTGACATGAATATGAATGTCTCGTTTCAATGTAATTGGAGTCACTTATTCGGGATTCGGGAAGTGTCAATTCATAAAAATATTGAAGGGAAAACTTTTGATGTTTTATGAGATTATGTTTTTTTTTCTTTTGAGGCCAATTTTCCTATACGGTTTTAGAAATATAACTGAACCTGATCAGCCTATTTAATTTGCGTTGAAGACTTGTCACTCACAACTCTTGAACGTGGTTTTGATGCGCTGATTGCGTTCAGTTCTATTTCTAAACCGTTCTTTGCTTAAATAAAAATTCGCCCTCATTCGTGTAAAAGGTTGGTTTGGCATACTCAATTTTCAACTCAGACCCAGCCTGTTCCATTGCTGGTCTCCCCAGCCGAAACTCTTAGCACTTAGTTTAGAAGTTTCTACGCCCTGGCAGGAGGTCTCACACTCAAGATACCCACAGAATAATCTGTTTAAACAGAATCCTCGTAGGTTGCCACGTCGAAAAAAAAATTTTTTTTTTAATACAGCGGGCAATTCCCACAACACTCACCTGCATATTTGCAAAAAATACGATACCACGAAAAAATACAACAAACAAGAAATAACTCAAAAATCGAACCAAATATTTCACCATAAATCCCGATGATACCCAACCAATCAACTCCGGAACAAACATCCATTCCATATTCAAATAAATCGCCACAAATAATTCTTACTACCCACATATGAATATAAATAAATGTTTAAATTGCATTAACTTCACATATTTCCCTTGAGGCGTATCGTGGTGAGAGGCGAATTTAACTTGTAGAATGTAGAATACCTGGCCAGCTCAAACTTGTTTTAATAGAAAAAAGTTTGGACCAGAGGAGCGCATGAAGTATGGTAGTTTGTAAGTCGTTCGTCGTGTGGTGAAGAGATAATATATGTAGTTGATGTGAGCGGATAAAACACGTAGTGCCTGAACTATTTTGCAGTTTTCTCATTTTGTGTTTTCGTTTGGTGCTAGGTACTTTTTCTTTCTTTTTTTAAAAACGTGCCCCACACTAGGAATATCTCCTGTATCGTGGGTGCGTTTACAAACATTTAAACTAACATACATAAACACCCAGACCCGGAGCAACTATCTGTAGGACATACAAATATTTGTTCTGTGCGAGGATCGGACCTGCGACACGCAGCGCAGCAGTCTGATCGCTCAGCCACTGCGCCAAACGTGTCATGAAATAACTTGACTTCATTAAACACGAATATCTACGGGATAGCCATATTTATTACATTACATTACGCCTGTTATTCGCGAAAGGTTTTGCAGTTACGTTTAAATCTCATGTAATAGGGGGCGAATTTATTACCATCGACTGGACACAAATTCAGGCTCTGTAGGCAATTCAGGATCCCGTCGGGGCTGCGGGTTGTTCGCAAGAGATACCGCGGCCTCAACATAAAGGGCTAAGAAGGAACATGGGTGGTTTTTAGTCAGTAGAAGTGTGACACTCCCTTTCGCTATGCCCAAGAGTGGAGTGGTTATTCGATGATTTTCCACCCGCCAAAAAAAAAAAAAGTCCGTAGCTGCTACTACATGGACACATACTTTTAGTACATGGGATTTAAACATAACTGGTGAAATGTGGGTGTACTAATGGGTACCTACACCTTTGCCTACACCTTTTTTTGGGGGGTGGGTGGGAAATCATCAAATGACTCCCTACCGCTCTGAGCGGTAGGGAGTGTCAGACTTCTACTGACTAAAAACCACCTATGTTCCTTCTTAGCTCTTTGTGTCGGGGCCGCGTGATATTATGTTATTGTGTTATACCTACCCATTGCTAAAATAAACATCGCCATCTTAACTTTTGTAAACAAAGTTACACTAGATATTCTCAGAGCGTACCATTGGAATGAGAACTCTTTATCTATATGCGATAATATAAGGAAACTTGCAACGGAATCTAGTTGGTATCAGCTAACATTGAACATACGAGTATGAAAGGAGTGTTAAAGAACTTTGCTGGTGGAATAGTAATCTGGCTTTCCTATTTCAATACGGGATGCAAGTGTTATGTAAAATAGTATTTTGTTTGGTAAGGGAAAAGGTTTAATTTTGTTCAATCAACAATAAAGCTATATACAGGCTTATTTAGTTTGTAATTTATTTTAATTTAATTACAGCGACTATATCAGTTTGCAAAATAACAACTGCTTTTTTGTTTTTTTTTTCAATACATTTTAATCCTGTGACCATTTTGTACCAAACCATAGCCATATGACAGTTAATCGATGGACACTATGATAGCCACTGACATTTAAAAAGATGCTCAATAGTCCTGAGGTTTTGGATTCGAAATCCCGATCGGACAAATTGTCATTGGAATTTCCCATCACGAATGATGATTATGGTGATGAATGATTGAGAATAATCATTTCCCGGAAACAAAATTTGTGCACAAATAATAGCGACTCTATTGTCAATATTTGGGCGAATCGTTATTTCTTAAGATCCTTCTATTATTGACATTATCTTGGCACAATTTCAAATTCCGGGATTCAGAGTCGAATCTCAGAAAATGAAAAAATGGTAATTAAATCCAGCCTTCGAGTATCATTGCCACTACCATTCTTCAAACTCAAAAAACTTAAAACATTTATATCAATTTGACCATCACAAGTACTTCTCAATGTAAAAAAAAACAAAGAAAGCCAAGCTACAGTAACAAGGCATAATAACTTGTGAAAGTACTGTGTTACCCATTCCAAAGTGCAGATCTCTATGGAGAAGTATGGTCAAGAAACTCCATGGATTTTTTTTAACCACAAAAACTGTCTTAGAATATCTAAACATCTTTCCAAAACTGCATCACAAACTCACACCCGTACATAAGATGGTCATAAACGCTGCACATGTGAGGGTCCTCCACACGAGTGCGACTTTTCGCGCAACACTACAAACAGAGGCGACACTTCACACGTTGTGACGTCACGTTGTGCTCGGCACTTCATTATGAGGAGTTGTGCTTTAATTGTGTTGTAATTGTATGAGAGGGTGGAAGAAGAGGCTGTATGATGAAGGATAGTGTAAGTTTGACTTAGAAGAATTTTCTAAAATATTATACAGGGTATGCGCATGGTTCGACAGATTTTTGGGATGGTTGATAGAGTCATTTGCGCAGTTTTACCCAAAGACCCCATGTTCTGAGTGTTTGGCAAAGGTGTACTTAATAGAACACCCACATTTACACATTTATTCGTCATTTGCCATCAACCGGGCACAAATCCAAACTGCATGGCTGCTGCTGAGAAATTTCTGATGGGAAAACTCAATAACACTTTGCTCTAACTAATGTTTAGCGTTCAACGAGGCAGTTATTCATAAAAGCTAGGGGTCTAAATGGTAGTGTGGTGGTGACGACTAGGATTTGGGTCGTCCCTAATCCTTTCTTTCACATTAAGAACTAAAATACAACTAATCTCAGTAACAGTCTAGTCAAAACCCCAAATAAACCAAACATTACCATACCACAAAACCTATCAACCAATACTTACAACCAAAAGTCACGAAAACTTTTATCGTCGAACAATAACACAGTAAATACCGTGACTATTAAGTTTTACGTCGCAAGGACGTACGTGAGACGTCGACGCGACGTAACGGCCACGTAACGATCTGTTTACGTCCCCGTAACGTACTCTTAACGAACACGTGTCATGTTGGCAATCGTAAAACGTACCTGTGTAGATACCGTCGGTTTGGGAGCTTCGAATTTGGTTACATTATATTTACGTAGAGATTTTAGTTATCAAAGACTGATTAAATGTTTGTCGGAGTCGATAATTGGTAAGGACATGAAATTAGCCTCAAGCACGCCAGTGGTGACACAAGGCGACTTGCTTACAAGTGTACTCACTCCTCAGCGCGCTTCAACAGTGTCGTGATGTTGTGACGAGGAGTTGAGACGTCTCGGAACTGTACCCGATTCCCCGTGTTAACTTCTTTTGTCTCGTCCACGTTCATACATCTATTTATACACGAGCGCCTGGTGCTAGTACTACGCACCCGAGCTATCTAAAGAACCTTACCAAAAAGGTGAGTGTCGACTCCTCCCGGCGCTACCAAATGTGGGGAACTTGATGAGTGGACTGTATTATTTTTGTAGGTGGTTGGTATTTTGGAGTTGGAGGCAAAGTACGTGGCGACTGGAATACAAAACTCCTTTTTCTTCTCAGATATAGATTTAATAAATGCAGGACCTTACAACACGCGTGGTTTCTACATAATTAGAAACTTGACAGTGACACAATCGAATCAATGTTGCAATTCTAGAAAAGCTCTGTTGGTGTTGCCAGCATGCTGCGCAACCACGCATGCAAACAATTTGTTATTGTTTAGAACAAGATAATAAAAAATACCTTGTAAATACCTTTTGTTAGTCGCCTTTCACTCATCTTCTACCCATGACCAAACCATCCCAACATATTATTTTCAATTTTGATTAAGTTCTACATCTTCTTGTAAACCTGTTTATAGGTTTCACTATCTTAATTAAACCATAAAGAACTTAAAGGCAATGCTGAGCTCAGCAGCACTTAATAGTACTTTTATGGTGGTTTTTATAGGTACTGCAGCTTGGAGCAGCTTTAAAAATTCCTAGTAATGATTTTTACTTTCTTGCTCTCAGTTATAACTATTTATGTGCACATAGCGTTCTTATAGCCTGGATAAAATACAATGTGGTGGAGTGAAAGGTCACACATATTTCTCTAGATGTTTTGCCTGTTTATGTTCGATGGGGTGAAAATGTGTTAAACAGTGGTTAAAAGTGGCCCCCTGCCGGAAGGGCTCCTTCCTGAGACCTTCTGTTCTCCCATCACGTGCGTTCTCTTATCATGCTCTACCTACACAGCCATCAAGTGGTTATGCTGAGTTGGCATATTTCACCCACTTCTGGGTATAGGCCTCTCTTTGCTTGTGCCAAATCAAGTGTCTCCAAGTTCTTGTGCCAGCCTCATCCAAGATATCCTACAATGGCAACAAAGTCGTCGGTCATATCGCCGCCGAACACTTCTCTTTCTAGACCCTGGACCCCTATTGGTCATTCGCCACCTGCCATCATACCACCGAAAAAATTATATATTAACGCATCCAACTTATCTATCTTCCTAACTCAGTACACCTCGTTGTTTGGTCTCACAATCCGGTGAACAGTTTTATGCCCCGTTTACGAGCCGATGTCTGATCATCGACTCAGCTACCTCTACACTCCATAAACGATTGTGATTACCTTTTTATTACATTACCGAACGAATTATAGGAGTTTTGGTTCAGTGTGGAGTTTTTATGGCGGAGAATCTTTACAGTCTGTTGTGTAAACGTTATGTTGGTTTGTCAACTAACTAAGTTGTTTTACTTAGTTCTTAAAGTGCTTATCGCAGTGTATGCCCTTTACAGAAATATAACCCTATTTCTAGGAGCCGGTGGTCGGTGAAAACTGACCGGAGGCCCTAGAAAATTGTAGTTTTATCGGCGACGGAAAAGTCAAAAAGTAGGTATGGAACTGACATACTTTCAAAGCCAACATCTTCCTTACCAGATGTTTCTCAGGTGTCGTCCGGAACAAAATTAATATCGTAATAACTAGAAGCGGTTTCATTAACGGTGTATTCACACCCTTTAGATGTATGCATCCCTAAGTAAAAACTGACCTAATAATCGCAATTCTATTTGGCAAGTGATCAAACCGCGGCCACCTATTGTGGGGTGACGTGTCATGTGTTGCAATATGCAGTCCATGCGGTTGCGTGCGATCGCGTGTGTACAACGTCCCAAAAATATATCGCTATGAAATAAAACAGGGGTGTCCAGAGTAAGACAATTTATTGTATAAAAATACCGTGGAGGTCGTTCAACACAGGAGAATCTTAACACCGCGATTTACAAAAGTGACGTCACTGCACAACGCCATCTATCATCGAAAAGCGGTACTAAAACTAAACATACATATTGGGTTTCTTATAAAACTTAGCAATTGCTTTACACAGATTAGACATTCCGCCCACCATGGACGGCTCTGTCCATCAAAATTAACATAACAGTTTACTTAAAATTAATGATTTGAGGTTTTACTATCCACTATGACTTAAAACTAGGGCCTTAATTATTCATCAATAAGATGATAACAATAACTAAGAGCTAACAGGTAAAATAATTAATTTCGATAAAGGTCTTTTTATCTCATTATTTTTGCACCGTATGGTTACAACGCGGGTAATGTTGTCCAAACCTGGATGTTTATTTGTAATAACCCCGTAAAGCCATTTAGCGGGTGGAAGACCATCCTCCTTCACCAGGACCACGTCTCCAATATCAGGTTCAGGCTTACGATCCGACCATTTATATCGATGTTGCAATTGAGTTAAGTACTCTAATGACCACCTACGCCAGAAATTTTGTAGCATTTTTTGCGTAAGATGCCACCGCTTCAGATTACCAGTGGATGAATTTTCATAATCAATATCAGGTACTGTTACGAGAGGTTCACCCACGAGAAAATGGCCAGGAGTCAAAGGACACGAGTCTTCTGGATTGTTAGACAGCTGAGAGATCGGTCTCGAGTTAAGGCAGGCCTCAATTTGAGTCAGCACAGTTGTCATTTCTTCAAATGTCAAAGTGCTGGTGCCTATAATTCTTTTCAAATGGTGCTTCGTGGACTTGACACCAGCCTCCCACAATCCTCCAAAATTTGGAGCATGGGGAGGTATGAAATGCCAAGTCGTACCATTCATAGATAGGAAGTCAGCTATTTCCGAAGCTACCATAGACCTTTCAGCGTTGAATAGCTGTCGTAATTCCTTTGCACTACCAACAAATGTAGTCCCATTGTCGCTCCACAAGTCTAATACTCTGCCACGTCTGGCTACGAAACGCTTAAAAGACGCAAGAAAACTCTGAGAAGTCATGTCACTGACTACTTCCAGATGAATGGCCCGAGTGGACATGCAAACAAACAAACATATGTATCCCTTAGTGGAGCGATGACCACGACCTTTAGAGGTTCGGATGCTGATTGGACCTGCGTAATCTACGCCACTGCATTGGAAGGGCTTCTGAGAAGACACCCTGGCTTTTGGTAATTGGCCCATCATTTGTTGGTGTGTTATTTTCGAGTGTCGGATACAAGTTACACACTTGTGAACATATTGCCTAACGAGAGTCCTTGCATTGGGTATCCAGTATTTGGATCTTAAGTAATTGAGCATCAATTGCGGCCCGCCATGCAAAGTTTTTTCATGAGCCTCCGCAATTAAAAGATTGGTGAAGTGTGATTTATGAGGGATTAAGATGGGGTGCTTCATATTCTCATCAATAGAAGCCCGGTGCAAGCGACCGCCAACTCTGAAGATCCCGTCATCGTCAAGGAAAGGACTCAGCGAGGTAAGTCTACTACTTTTATTTAATTTACGATTTTTTTTCACAGCTTCTATTTCCTCACTAAAGGACTGGAGTTGGCAGAGTTTGATACAGGTAAGTACAGCTTCGTTTAATTCTTTTGTAGTTAGCCAAGTAGATATTTCATTTTTTTTAGATTCAACTTCCTTCATACGTAAAAATCGTCTACAGTAAGCTATTACACGTATCAACCTCCCGAACTTCGAAAATCTAGTAAATAGACTATCATCAAATTCTGCAGTTGCATGACATTTTATTTTTATTTTTCTTTCTTCTAGCGTAGTTTCTTGTATATTTCCCTTATTATAATCTATTTTTTCATTCTGTAACCATACTGGACCTTTTTTCCAGAGTTGCAAATCGCTACACTCAGTAGGGCTTATTCCCCGAGATGCGCAATCCGCTGGATTTTCCGACGTCGACACATGTGACCACTGACATCTATCCATAATAGTGAGTATTTCGGAAACACGATTCGCGATAAACGTTTTCCACCGACTAGGGTGGCCGCTTAACCACGCCAAAACGACGGATGAGTCTGTCCACGCATATAAGTGCTGTTTGGGAACTTCTAGAGTTGAGGCGACTTCTTGGAGCAGCCTTGCTAGTAAGACAGCTCCACAAAGCTCTAATCGCGGGATTGATACCTGCTTAACAGGAGCAACCTTGGTTTTTGAAGTCACCAAGGCTGTGTGAATATGTCCATCTCTATCAATGATGCGGACGTACACTACCGCGGCGTATGCTACATTGGACGCATCTGAAAAGCCATGCAATTCTAGAACCTTGTTCTCCTTGCTAGAATTGATCCAACGAGGCAGACGAAACTTAATAAGATTACAAAGGCTTTTTCGAAAGTCCAGCCACTCTTTCAGCAACGGTGCAGGTAGTTCTGCGTCCCATTCGATCCCAGTCATCCATATTCGCTGAATAAACACCTTCGCAGTGATGATTGTCGGTGCTAACCATCCGAGGGGATCGAATAGTCGCGCTATATCCGAAATAACCTTACGCTTTGTCACGGGTAAATCTACAGCATTAAGCTGAATAGTGTAAACGAACTCATCATTGTCTTTGTCCCACGTTAAGCCTAATATTTTTGAAATTGCATCTGTTTTTAGTTCCATATTTCCTTGTGTTTGTGACATTTGTTCACCGTCTTCAATCAATTTTATTAACTCTTTGTTGTTACTAGCCCACTTTTGGAGTTGGAAACCTCCACGCTTAAGCATTTCCGATATTTGCTTGTATATTTTTACTCCTTCTTCTACGGTTTCACATCCCGTCATCAGGTCATCCATATAGAAATCTGTAACAACACGGTTCTTCGCTAAAGGAAATTCATCGCCTTCGTCCTGAGCTAACTGCTGCAATGATCTTACTGCTAGGTAAGGCGCCGATGATGTTCCAAACGTTACTCGTAAATGACGTAACACCTGAATTTCGTCCTCTGGATTCTCACGCCATAATATACGCTGAAAATCTGTGTGATCATCGTATACCTTAATCTGTCTGTACATCTTGACGATGTCCGCTACCAGGCAGATAGGTTCACGACGCCAACGCATGATGATATGACGAAGCTCAGGTTGTAGAGGAGGACCCACCATTAAATCGTGATTAAGAGACACCCCGTTGCTACCTACACATGATGCATCGAATACGATGCGCAACTTCGTTGTACTTTTGTCGTTACGGATGACTGCATGATGCGGTAAGTACACAGAACCTTCCTTGTCCCTATCCTGTACTATATCCATATGATTAAGAGCTATATACTCATTTATAACAGTTGAATACTGAGCCTTGAAATCGGGACTCCTTAGGAATCGCTTTTCTAAGGTTAAAAGTCGTTTAAGAGCAATGTCTTTCGATCCCCCCTCTTTACAAGCAGGATCGCTTGACCTGAAAGGCATATGCACAATATAGCGACCCAATTCGTCTCGTTTAGTCGTGGCCTTAAATATATCTTCGCACTTCTGTTCTTCCGGGGTTAAGTAAACCTTATCGTAATCGCTCTTGGGCTCAGATTCTAACTCCCAGAATTTTTTAAGGAGTGTATTTTCATCTGTATGAGTAGAATGTAATGTGACTATGGTATTGTGGCATGTCTCGCTTTGGTTGAATTCACCTACTTGACCAGATAAGATCCATCCTAGTCTAGTATTTTGTGCAATAAGTCGACCAGGTGGACCTCTGACTAAACCTTCTAACAAAATCTGGCCATAAACTTCGGCACCTAAGAGCAAATCGATCTTGTTCGGAGTATCGAACGAGGGATCAGCTAAAGCCAAAGACGAGACTGTGGCCAAAACGTTTGCCACAACCTTCCTTTCCGGTAAAATAGTCGTCAATTTCCTTAAAACATAAGCTTTAACAGTGATAATAAAACTAGGGTCAACGCGTGATTTAACTTTAATGAGAACCATCGAATTTAATGAAATCATCGATTGGCCTTGATCACATCCTATGCCTGAAATTGAACCCTTAGTTGGTATTCTTTTGAGACCCAAGAGCTGGACTGCAGACTCCGTCACAAAGGAAGCCTGAGATCCCTGGTCTAACAGAGATCTTAATACTATAGCAGTACCACTCTTGGATTCCGCTGCAATTAGTGCAGTGGCCAATAATATTTGGTTATGACTACTTGCAAAACAACTTACAACATTAGTGGGATTACTCTGGGTTGAAGTAGTACCAGCAGAAACGCTGCTTTCTGCTGGGGCTTGATCTGTTTTATTACTATCAGCAACTGATTTGGAGACGCCTTTAAGGTGAAGAAGACTATGATGCTTCTTTTTACATATATGACATCTGGTGGACTGGCGGCATGCATATACTGTGTGGTTTGCCCCTAGACAGTTATAACATAAACCATTGGTTTGGACAAAATTACGACGCTTATCTATTTCAAGAACGGCGAATTTTTTACAGTTAGCAAGCTTATGGTTTTCCTGACAAGAAATACACGATGTAGTTGAGACATGAAGCGACTTGTCTGGCACATTACGATTGGACTGATGACGTTGACCTTTGTTGTCTAAAAATTCCAAAGATCGAAATCTTTGTTCGAGGAAATTTCTGAACTGATTCATTGTAGGGAAGTCATCTGAACAATCACTGATTTTTAATTCCCATTGTTTACGTGACTCAGTATCTAGTTTTAAGCTCAATTCATAAATAACTATAATATCCCAATGCTCAACCATTATGCCTAAATTCTCCAAAGCATGTAAACATTCGTTAGAAGTATCTAATAACTCCTTAACTGCGCCGGAGGATTCGGTTACAATATTTTTTTGACTCAAAAAACGTTTAATTATACAATTCGCTAAATATTTTTTATTATTAAATCGATTCTCTAATTTAGTCCAACAGGTTGCATAATTACTACTAGTAATAGGGATGTGCCGTAAAAGACCTTCAGCCTCTCCAGACAAATGTGATTTTAAATAATGCAGTTTCTGAACATCGTCTAGTAGATTATTATTGTGTATTAAAGATTTGAATAAGTCTCTAAAACTAATCCACTCAGAATAACTTCCGGTAAACATAGGCAACTCAATATTTGGCAATTTTACTGAACATATCCCTTTAGAACCGTTTGCAGAAGGTTCAGACACTTTGGATAAACTATCCGAACATACAATTTTCTTCAATGCTTCCCTCAGCTCTGCTTTATAATCAGTATACCATTCTTCAGTAGTCTCATATACGTTTTTTAAGTTGTAATCCGATTTTTCGAATTCAATAGACTTAACCGATGCAACAAATTTCATATGAGTTTCAGAAAACGCTGACCAGTTAGCTTCTAAATTTTCTAATCTAGTTTCTATGTATGAACTGGTTACTCGCTCCTTAGGTGATTTCTTAAAATTAGACCTTGCTTTACTGATAGTAGAATGTAAGTTAAACTGTAGATTACTCAAAGCTTCCATGTTGAAAGTGTCCTTTAAACAAACTGTTCCGGAACGCTATGCTAAGTTCGTGGACAACACGTAAAAAATCACAAGTCTTTGAACTTCGTACTCTTCGCTGCAAAATCGGGCATAGGTTCCCCGTAGTTCACTTTTTATTGAAATTATTCTAAGTTCATGCACACGTTAATTTTTCTAAGTCCAAATTGTTCATTGAAATTTTCTAAGTTAATAATGTCTAAATTTGCTTTTAATGGTTAAGTGTCAAATTGTCAATGTGTAAATTTAGTAACTGATATTTTAAAGTACTCACAGGTTCACAACACTTCACTGTCCACACACTTTTACGTAGCTCGTCGCAATGATATGCGGGGTACTGGCCCCCCGCACTGCACCTGCTGCTCACGCCAACTGTTAGCACCAGCGCGGCTGACCGTTGTGTACCACTCGTACATATACGCTTTAAGCGCCAACCTTGTACGATCCGCCGATGCTGCTTAGCGATGCCCGATACGTATCGATATTTTTATATATCGATACAACACCATGCGATATCTCGATACTTTGTATCGATACACGTCAATACGATATGCGGCGATATCGTATCGCTTCCAGGGTATATCGTATCAAAAATATCGCATGATTTAAACATAGGCAATAAACGATATAACCGATATATTAAAAAGTAATATTGAATCCAGTTCGACGCCAGTAGTAAGTGAAAATATTGAAGAAACTGATCTTTCATCAAACGAAGGCATATGGCAGTTTCACAACCAATTGGTGACTGAATGTTATCAAAAGTTACCTATACAACAAGGGATGGATGATGTTTTGAAACAGTATCTCCGAGAACCGTTGTTGGATCGAAAATCAGATCCTTTAATGTACTGGTCAACAAGGACTGCAGCCTGGCCAGATCTTACTAATTTAGCTTTAAAGTATTTATCAGTAGTAGCGACATCAGTGCCGTCAGAACGCTTGTTTTCTTCTGCTAATAACACGCTTTCAGAAAATCGCAACAGATTAGATCCGCAACGATTATCAAAATTATTATTTCTTAGAAGTTTAGATGTCAAATATTGGCAATTGTAAATTTTTTGTGCACTTATTCTATTTTTAATAATAATAAACTATATAATAAGTTGAGTCTGAATTCTTAGTTTTATTAAAAAAAAAAATAGACGATACGATACGATATTAACAATATCGATACAAAGCCTTGTGCTAATATCGTGTATCGATACAATCCGAAACGATACATTGCGATGCGATATATCGATACAAAGCAAAATATCGGGCATCGCTAATGCTGCTCACCACTGCTGTGCTGACGTCACTCTCGCCGCAGGTTGACCATTCAACCTGACTCCTCCACAACAACAAGGACAATGCACACCAACCCTTTATCCGGTTCCGAAGGACCACTTGTACAACGTCCCAAAAATATATCGCTATGAAATAAAACAGGGGTGTCCAGAGTAAGACAATTTATTGTATAAAAATACCGTGGAGGTCGTTCAACACAGGAGAATCTTAACACCGCGATTTACAAAAGTGACGTCACTGCACAACGCCATCTATCATCGAAAAGCGGTACTAAAACTAAACATACATATTGGGTTTCTTATAAAACTTAGCAATTGCTTTACACAGATTAGACACGTGTGACCACTGCAATCACTCGGCGCACAATGTGGTGTAGTCTATGATCGGTATTATAAACTGTACATGATTAATTTATGATTTATGAAATTGTCCCAAACAGCAGTAAACGGTAACGCGGCAGGCCCAGAAGGAGATGGCGGGAAGTAAAGTGCAAGTAAAGTACTTTACTTGTACTTTACTTGCACTTTACTTGCACTTTACTTGTACTTTACTTGTACTTTACTTGCACTTTACTTGCACTTTACTTGTACTTTACTTGTACTTTACTTGTACTTTACTTGTACTTTACTTGTACTTTACTTGTACTTTACTTGTACTTTACTTGTACTTTACTTGTACTTTTACTTTTTTTTACTTATTTGTATATCTAATAAAGTAACAGGCGCTATATTATGTTATGTTCAAAATATCATACTGAGAGCATCTTTGTGCAGGTTTGATAAAGCTAAGAGACTGCACAAACACTTAATAGTCTTGTACCAATAACAGTAGATACCTACACCGGCTAGCAATGCGTTCACTGCCAAAATTGGTCCTAAATGGCCCTCGTAATAGTCGTCAAACGGAATTACCGTATGCAGTACATTTGGCAGACGGATTGGTGATAGATAGAACGATAACACAGACCATAACACCCCGTTCACAGCCCCGGGCGATACGACTTGCGTCATGCGACACCCGCGCGTCTCTTGTGACGTCACGTGAGCTTATCATCGCTCCGCAAGTCACGTCGACATGACTCGTGATATGTCCTGAACAATATTTTCAATTGTTATATCATTTGTTTTCTCCGCGTTTTGTCGCAAGACGCATGTCGCTTGAATGTCTAGATTTTGACGAAGAGGGTAGGCTGTGCGCTCATTATAAACTTTCTGATTGGTTAATATGAGAAATTATGAAAATTCTCTCTAAAATAGTCTTGTGTAACACAGCATTATGAGTTTTTTTCTAACCTCGACAAAAAATATCCGTGTCCGGACCCTTCAAAACTACTTTGCGTTTTTTACTCCTTTGCTGACCAAGACTAAAGAGTAGTTGGTCATAGAAATCGAATCCATTTCGATTACGGCTCCCTCCTTTTCACAGCCTATGTCAGTGTCCCAGCAGTGGAAACATTATAGGGCATGATTCTTGTGACCCCTTAATTTTAAATTGGTATTAAGATAATCCCATTTGATTTAAACACGGTGTTTAACAACCATAATATTTTACAAACTTACGATATGGAACCCCTAACATAAGTACCGCTAAAATCTCGTTAACTGTAGTTTAAAGTTATTAAGATCCCTTTAAAATAACGATACTGTTATAGTTATTCTAAGATTAGTTGTCTAATGGTCAATATCTGTTCTCGTAGAATTGCTATCTTGGGCCTATATTGAGATATTAATTAAAAATTATATCTACTTTGTAAATTGATGAATTAATAAACTAAAAGACGATTGTGTTTCTCACCCTTTTTATTTTTTTTGGCGGGTGAAAAATCATCAAATAACCCCTACCACTCTTGGGCAGAGCGAAAGGGAGTGTCAAACTTCTACTGACTAAAAACCACCCATATTCCTTCTTCGCCCTTCATGTCGAGGCCGCGGTATCTCTTGCAAACAACTCGCAGCCCCGACGAGGTGTTTCTCAGCCTCCATTTTGAAACCTGCTATTAAAAGTGTGACTTCGCTGGTTCAAAAGTTAGGCTATGGCCAGGCGTTATGGTCTAAAACAATGACTAATCAATATGAGATGAGTCTTCTTCTCATTTGGCCCTTATTGTTCCCAGACTTGGTCTTTGACAAACATTCATAAGTCCAAACTCTAGGTCTGCCAACGTGCAAAGAAGCGCAGCATTCTAGGCGTCAAGTTAATTACGAAACAATACACTACACTCCAAAATATAAACTATTACCGTTGCTTATACAGCCGCTAAGTAGAACTGGCCACGTCTACCGCATGCTCAATGAGCTCTGAGGCAAAATAGCCAGTTTCTGGGTTTCCTGTCACGGTAGGCCAGCGTCCTACTTTGGCCCTGACTCGAAACAACTGGATGTCATGGGAAGAGGGCTTAGCCCAGCAGTATGATGACGCGGGCTGACAGTATGAGATGAGCGTGAATTATTCCGAAAAACGATTCATCAACTTAATTAATATTTAAATGTGGTTTTAACGATAATTCTCTGTAAATTTATCTTTGTAGTATTCAACTGAATTTAGCAATTGAAAACTGAGAGGCAATAATGCACAAAAATGTTTAATAAGTCGGCTAGAGGTTTAAGGGTCGCCCGTTCAATCCCGTTTAGTCTATCAGTTAAACTATTTGCTGGTTAATTAAATACCTATCCAGCGATAAATTCTTAGTGAAACCACTTTGTTTCAAATAGTATTCAGAGTATCCGAAGATATTAATAATAATTCTAATATCAAAGTCCAACGAGCTTTGCCACAGAAACAGAATGACATAGGACATCTAAGCAGGCGGCAAACTCTGTGTTATTGTGTTTTTCATTGAACCCAAACTACTCGACCAATGGAACAGGACATTTTTTTTACCATTTAAATTCGAAGTCTGGTAACTGTAAGATCTAACTACTTTAAAAAGAGAACTCGAAACAAACAGTGTTAATCAGAAACATTCTTTGTCTAGGTCATAAATTATACTAGCTGTTGCCAGCGGCTTCGCCCGCTACAACTCGAAAATTATCCCACGGGAAGATAAAATCGGGGTACAAACTATCCTATGTGTTAATCCAGGTTATAAACTATATGTGTATCAAATTTTATCCAAATCCGTTTAGCAGTTCTTGCGTGAAAGAGTAACAAACATGCACTCACGAACTTTCGTCTTTATAATATTAGTGTGATTTCGACAACATAGTGATCTGTCACCCCAAAAAAAATCCTCTAGCAAAAACAGTGTGTAGAGTAGCTTAGTTTAATGCACAGAATACTAAGTTGATGGATTTGTGAAACGTTCGTTTACACCTTTTAAATAATGAAAATCTCCAATACTACACCATTGGTCTCGAACTTACCCGCCTCAATAAAAAAAGCTTGAAGTCAACCAAGCAGAAGCCAATGTCAGTAACCCCAACCACATCAAATACAATCAAACATTATAACTGCCCTTTACTACCACAGTAAACAATTACTTTACCCTCATAAAACCGAAAACAATACAATGTCCACAATACCACTAAAACGTCACACCGTGATTGGACAAGTCTCGTAAATACTTAACGATGTTGACCCCCTATAACTATCGGTTGAACAGTTAACAGGGCTTAACTGTAGTTTAACTGCCGCACAGTTAACCCTTACTAGCGGCTTGATACAATGTTATCGTCATAGGATTAAGATGGTGATCTCTATTGATAGAAGTTACTGTATCATGGGTTTTATGGCGCGAAGTTTACAAATATCGCTGGTTTATGGAGGTTTATATTAATAAAGTTATTGATTACTGTTGTTGGTTGGAGATCATGTTAAGATTGCACACGTCATGTTAGGTAGACTAGCCAGCCAGCAGGATTGGTAAAGAATCTGACTGTTCTATCTAAGATGTCCAGATTTACTGAATAATTACTACATATCAATCAATCAAATTATTTTCAGGGAACTGAGGCCAATTGAGGCAATTATCTTATACAATAATAAACTTATACTTTGTTTTTTCTAGCCTGCTCTTTCCCACTCCCGGACAAAGGTCTCCCTCCACTCCATCCATTTCTCTCGAACCCGTGCGTCCTCCTTCCTGGCGGAACCTGTCTAATTCGTCCCGCCATCTCCTTCGTGGCCTGCCGCGACCCCGCCTCACTGTGTCAAGGCACCAGTTTCCTGCTATTTTGGCCCACGGTTTGTCCGGCATGCGGCAGACATGTCCTGCCCAGTCCCACTTGAGTTAGGCAGCCTTTTGAGCCATGTCAGCAATATTTGTTTTGCAGCGCAATATTGTGTTTCGAACGCGATCAGTTAATTTAACACCTAGTATACTGCGCTCCATTGCTCTTTGGCAAACCTTGAGTTTGGACTTTTGAATGTTAGTCAAAGACCAAGTCTGTGCACCATAGGTTAAGACGGGATGAATGAGTTTTCGTTTCAGTGCCATAGGCAACTCACCCTTAAATAGTTCCTTCATGGACAAGTAGCTCTTCTAAACGTTTTCCGTTCGTCTTGCAACTTCTTTGTCTTGCCTTTATTAACAATTCTTAAACTACATAACTATACACGTAACGATGCCGGCGTCGTGTTTCTCTGCGTGGTGTCGCGTAGCCGACCTCTGAAACGTCGAAACAGGACACCTGTCGACCAAAAGTCCTCTTTTAAGAAGGTCTGAAGATGGTGAGTTGGAACACGTATCACGAACGACGTAAAGTTGGTGTTGTGACGTGACTCCAACCTTACGACCCTCAGAGTCCAATTGGTCTTCCTCAATCTTTGTGAACTTGATTATTGAACTAATCTTTTAACTCCAAGAGGCTGAACAGGAGATAGGACTCAGCGGTCCAGCCTTGGATTGTTCTCTTGATTATTCTGTTAAAATCATAGGCTGTGGTCACCTAAAGTGATTTGAAGCGGCCAAATTATTAATTTCCTGGACACGGTCATTGAAATACATAAATTCAGCCTTTACAAATTCTAAGTCTGCTAATAGAGCACGCAGTGTTACATGAGCAAAACCGCAGGCACAACACGGTCTAAAATAATACCATGGATTCAGAACAAATATAATATTCCTATACATTATAGTAGCTGAGGGCATTAAACATATACATCTTTCAATTTCAAATTGAAATTAAAATACACAAATCCAATTATTTGATTATTCAAATAAACGATCAAACTATGTATTTAGATAATTAAATTTATAAATAACTGTACGCCGTGGTTTATGTTCTATGAATGAAACTATTTCTGTGAATCAGATAAAATTTACATTTCAATTACTTTAATGAAAATAATATTCTAATCATAATTTAATCCAATTTGTTTCATGTTTCAATGCTATAGAACAAAATAATGGAATATTTTAATGGAATGGGTAAGGCATTTTAATACAGAATTCAAGATGATTACACCCACATAAACCCGTACAGCGATAGAGCGAATATAATTGTCTTAACTTTGAGATCAATATGACTAGAGAAGAATTAACAAGCCAGTATAAGCCAGCCAGCCGCACGGAACAAATATTTGTATGGCCTACAGATAGTTGTTTCGGGTCTGGGTGTGTTTGTGTATGTGACTTTAAATGTTTGTAAACGCACCCACGATACAGGAGAAATTCCTAGTGCGAGGCAACGTCTTTTTTAAAATAAATAAATAATATTTAGCCTTATCATCTTACTGACCCACTAAGATTTGCCAAATCTACTGAATCCCAAAAAAAACATAATTCAAGCTTGCGCAACAAAAGATCTACAAACAAAAACGACATATCTCGAACAACTTTTTACAAACCACCAAACCTACAGCAACTTACAAAGCCTATTATGTAAACCAATGTAAGTACATACTTACTTACAGGTACCTTTCACGTAAAGCGAACGCCGAAGCTAAAACGTATGGCGTACTTAAGCTATAATCAAACTCCGCTTTCAAACTTTGTGGTGTATAATATGTTAAACAAAGTCTTAGACATGGAAGCCATCTAAGTCTGGCACGACTTACACATTCAAACTTTGCCTGTTGACTTATTTGTAGGTTACGAGAAAATAATATCGAACGGGAATTAATTTGCTGGGACATTGATAAGACTCTATCGTTTCTGAAGTTGTCGAAAGCGACTGTTTAGGTTGGTACTGACTTCAGTTCCCGGGTAAGTTTTTTATAGCTACTCCTATTTTTAAAAGTCGGTCGTTGGTCTAGTGGGCGCAATCGCGAGTGCTGAGCGTGAGGTCCTGGGTTCGCAAATTGTTACTAAGCTATGAATGGAAAGCTATTGTGGATAATTGTAGCAGCCGAGTCTGCTTATCGAGTCTCGACGGTCAGTCGAGTAGATAGCCCATGTAATATGGTGCACGGTTAAGCTCTAGTGGCTCGTTTTCGGCGTTCTGCCGTCCGGTTAAGGCTTGTATTCACGCCAATGACCTTGTGCATAGCTAACTACCCCTCTCGATCGTAGACACGGACTTCAAACGGACGCATTTTAATTTATTATAATTAAAATAATGCATGTTTTTAAAAAGTAACAAAACCAAAATATTTTCCTTTGTATTGCAAAGCAGTAGATATTTTTTTATATTGTTTTGTTAAAAAATGAAGGAGTAAAATGGTTCAAATCAACGATTTGGAGGTGATTTTGTTTTTTTTTTTCTGATTATGTGATACCGATAGAAAAATTATGGCTAAACCAAATTACGTGTCATATCATGTAGAATACTAACAATTTTTCTCAGATGTAATTTCTCTGTACGTGCCGGTGAAAAGCTGCTTCATCTGCACGCTATTTTTAAGCTTTTTCGAGAGAGCAGCCTTAAGGAGTACCTAAGCCTAACGTGGTAAAGATCCTTGTGGCCAAGTTGAAGGTTTTTCCATCAGGAATTTCTCAGAAGCAGCCACGGAGTCTGGATTTGTGCTAGGTTCAATGCAAATAGAACTTAAACATAACTGGCAAAATGTGGGTGTACAGTCACGAGCACCAATATGTATACACTTATCAACGTTAATAAGCAATTGTCGTCTACTGTATGGGTACCATTTTCATGTTAGGTAATGAAACTAATATTTTGGACCCATATTATCGTTAAATAGGTCATATCTCAAAGTTGCAATTGTTATTTCACGACAAACTCGCGTTTGAACTTTGCTAGATGCATACACACTATTGCTCGTGACTGTACTTACACCCTAGGTACACCTCTGCCTAATCGCGATTAGAGGCGTGATGTTATGTATTTTTGAAAGGTTCAGAGGAACCCGACGGAGTCCAGATTACAGCCGAATTAATAACAATGGGTCGCTTCAAATTACATGTTACTAAAACATACCCGGTGACTGGATTTTCAATTTAATATAATATTTAGAGAAAGATACACCTTTGAGTATTTTCTTTGAATGAGAAGTGACTATTGTTGTGAACTATGTCATACAATTCCAACTGAAGCAGATCTCGGAAAGTGTAGGAAATGAAGTTCTCTTTGACTTTAAACGTGCTGAATATAATACTGGTGGTCTAATTGTTCAGTGTCGCAGACCATAAAATAATGGGAAACTAGTCCTCAATATGTATCACTTTTATTAATTTAAATTCTAAATTCAAACACCGATCAGATATCATTTACAATATGAACGCTTTGTCCCACCAATAAAACAATAATGAAAATAACAATAATAATTTGTAGTAATCATTATAAGTTCTAATGAGTAATCATTACAACACAAAATTACGAATTATTTTAACACAAATACAGTTTAAACTAACTTCAAACACATCACCTGTTTGTTACAATGAGGTTGTTGATTTCATCCGCGTATACCTATAAATTGTATTAAATACACGTTCTGTTGTTTTCAAGCATTTTCCAAATCCGGAGCGGAGCGTATATCGCTAAATTCAATTAAGTCGCTTACAAAGGTGTAAGATATAAGCGAATAGAGGTTATGAAAGTTAATCCATTTTCAAATTTCATTTATTAGATTGAATGCAGTAATTCAGTTGAGAATCTTAGAAAAATTGAGAAAATAGGATGTTCCTACGATGTAGCAATTACAAAATAGATGTATAAAATAGTTCAAAATCAAATCAAGTAATTTATTCAAATTAGGCTGATATTCAGGAATTTTTTACGTCAAAGTTTACAAGAGACAGTTCCCCAAAACGCCCGCCCTTCAACACTTCATAATATTTTAGTTAGGAATAAGAAGTGGAGGAACAAACTCCCCAGCAAAGCAATTTATTATAATAAAAAAAAAAACTTTTTATTTCAGACATTTTGGTCCATAATATTTGTTAGTAGTGACTTAAAAACTATGTTACATTTAAAAAATTAGGATATTACATTCAAAAATTAAAACTTTACATTAAAAAAATAAAAAAATAATAATAGGTGTATAATTAATAATAGGTATACGTTTAAGCAAAATATGTTTTATAGTGCCTTAAAACATTACCTGAACCTGACTCAGACCGCTGGACTGCCAAGTCACAGGTCTTAAGCTCCAACCCAAGACGATTCGGATTCATGAGACTAATGTTGATTTTTTCACTTCCTTCGATGACGGGAAACATCTTGAGGAAACAAATCCAGCATTCCCAAGATATATTATACGAAGACATGAGGCCCGTGGGCGGCATAAAATTTCTAACACTAAGTTAGAAATTTTATCGACCGTCGCGTTGAAAATGCTTGGAGGAGCTACTGGTCCATGAAGTCGTTTATGAAGGGTGACCTTCCTATCTCACTGAAACGCAAGCTCGTCGACATGTGTATCCTGCCTATCCTACCCTATGGCGCACAGACTTGGTCCTTGACGGAAGCTCAGAAGTCCAAACTCAAGGTTTGCCAAAGAGCGATGGAGCGTAGCATTTTAAATATCAAAATCACCGATCGAATTCGTAATACCATAATACGCTCCAAGACAGGCATCGCCGATGTTGGCGATAAGTCTGCGAGGTTAAAGTGGGACTGGGCGGGTCACATTTCCAGGAGAGGTCAGGACAGATGGGCCAAAATCGTCACACACTGGGTGCCTAAAGACGGTCGTCGTCACCGAGGCAGACCCAAGAAACGTTGGCGTGACGATTTGGACTCGTTCGTGACTGATTGGCCAGAGAAGGCACAACACCAGGAGAGCTGGAAAGAAATGGGGGAGGCCTTTGCCCAGCAGTGGGACACAATAGGCTACACACTAAGCACACGAAAAAGACGAAAATTCAAAACTACAACTGTCTGGCGATCACTCCTCGCTCATTCCCTGTACCTCAATCCTCTGTAGGCGCCTCTAGCGTGCCCTCGAAACATAAATCGAACCCCGTTAAATCAGGCCTGGCCAATTCTCACGGGGATTCTCCTCTTTAAAATTTACTTAGCGAACAATAAGACGTTTTATATAATTTCAAATTAATTATACTGCGCTTCACCCTTTGAATTTGTCTCTGGAACAACTTAATGAAACTTTTGTCTAAACGGTTTAATTAAAGTTCTGAGTCTGATGGGTACCTTCTCAAAGGGGTACTGACCGGTTTCTAAGTTACTTAGGCATTTTTCTTCTGTCAAGGTCGACGAGTGATGATTGTCATTGTCTTTCTACTCTTGGCTCATGTAACACTGTAAAAGCACGACACATGCCTGTTTTCCATTCTTCCCTCTCTAACATCACGCTATCATTCACTATTTCTTCTTTTGTTATTATGTCTATGATTTCTGTTAGAATAGGTAACTTTCAATTAGAACTATGATACTAATTCATCGTTGTCAATAAACAAATAAAAAATAATAAAAAATAAATTGTTAACGTGAGATAAAAAGTTTAAAACTGTTTAATGCCTTTTGATATCACGTGTGCCATGAAAAAGCAATCTCTTTAATCCTTCCAAATTTAAGCCCAAAAAAAACAGAATATTTCACCCAACAAATCTTTGTAACAGAATATAAATATAACACAACTCCCCGGGGCTTCACCACCTAATAAATTACTTTTGCAAATAGAAAAATAAAAGTCCCGCCACACTGGATGTACAATAAACACGTAGATTGTGCACTAATACGAAGTAATGTTCTTATAATATGCACAAACAATGATTTATACGCGTTCGCCCGCTCGGGTAGAGTAGACGGCGATACAAATTACCCTTAATCGGTTTATTTACCTGTGGGGAGAGGATCCTGTAGTGTAGCTACAGCTTTATTGCAAGCTCCATTGCTAGACAGTTTAAGACTATTGTCATGGATGTAATCTGGTTTCTGGAAGCTTATTGAAGTAATCTGTTGTCAAATGTTCTGTGTGATTGGATTTATGTTCTTTTGGAGATTGTACTTTGGTTGTATTTGAGCAACAGGAGTTCAGTTGTATTAGAAAGATCTTCTTGACTAAGCATGAGGTTTTGGGTTGGATACCAGGGTCGGGCAAAGTGTTAGCGGGTTTTTTCATCTGGTATTTCTCAGTAGCAGCCACGGAGTGTGGATTTGTGCCCGGCAATAGGCTCAAGCTGCGAATTATGGTACACCATGGAACTTAACCATAACTAGCAAAATGTGATGTACTATTAGGTACACCTCCGCCTAACCCTTCGGAGATTACAGGCGTGATGTTATGTTATGTCAAACCATCAGTATCTTAAAATATCGAGTTCGCATTGAAAGAAATTTTCAACAATTACAAAACCGGTGGTAACTGAATTCACTTAACTGGCGTTGGACTCATGAAGAGCTTTTAATCATCCCTTTTGAATGAGCTCTTTAAATAACCTCGATCGAATTCCATGGCACACCCACGCGTCTCACAAAAGCAACACCCACGTCTGTTTCAAAATATCAATCCCACACACCTGTGCATCGAAGGTTAATTGTTACGAAATGAACTTCACAAATTGCGGACACCAAAGTTTGCTTACATTGAAAATTCGTTTGACTGTGGCAGTGTTTTAACATCATCATCTGCCTAGCCGTTTCCTAACTATGTTGGGGTCGGCTTTCAATATAACTGGATGAATGAGAGATATCAGCAAGACTAAGATAATTATGCACCAGCCGGCCAAGAACTTTTGGAGTTAATCCGATCAAGCCTGTACCTTGCTGTCCGTTTCCCAGAGCAACACCTAGTGCCTTCAGCAGATGTTCGTACCCCTCAGGGGTTCCATTAGTATTTTCCCCTGGTTAAAGGCCTTTACTATTGAGGCACTTACACGATGGTCAGGTGCAGACAACTAGGTTGAGCTGCGATATGTCTTTCATAAATAAGACAGCCGTGCAGCCCATCAAGCGCACATCACGTCTAGTTGAAGTCCTCCCTTTTCTATCACGGAGTTTATCCTTATGTTTTCAATTTAATAACCCAACATATATTATCCCAGTACCACAGAATGCATAATACTACAACTACCAGTACCAAATTCTCGACTAGACAAGCAAATTAACTCAAACTACCGACCTTTAAAAAAAGATGAACTGAACCACCCTTGGCAGTCACTACCAAGTTATATAAAAGCACATTTTCCCACAAATTCCATTTGTCCCGCTAGACTGACAGACAATTTAGCGCGCGCCCATACTCCGGCTCATTGCGTATGCGCTACATTTAAGTGGAACAGCCTTAGCTTACGTCACGGAATTGTGGAGCATGTAGATACAGGGTGGGAGGGCACCGATGCTAAAATGGTTACCACGTATTAAGTACATCATTCTGAAAACAGCCATTGAAATTTTTCGTCGATTTAAAAAAAACAGTAGTTTGTGACAAAATTGCAATAATTGCATTAATTAAAAAAAATAGAATAGCAGAAAAATTTAATCGCAGAAAAGATCTTCCTACTATTCTGCAGGCAAAGTTCAATGTTGTCAAACACTCGTCACGTGTGCAATCTGTCAATCTGTTTAACAAATTACCAGCAGAATTAAAGAATATTCAGAATGTGAACATGTTTAAAAATAAACTCAGGGCTTTGTTACTGAAGAAAGCCTATTATTCCATTGACGAATTTTGTAATGACAAAAGTTTTAATATAAATAGTACTTAAATTGAATTAACTGTATGGATTATTCTTTAACTTGTTATAGATTTCTTCATTTTTTCTTGACATAAAAAGTATTTTTGTGTAGCATTTTGCTGGGGACTTTGTTCTGTATTAATGCGAGTATGACTGTTAAGTTAGTTTTAATTAGGATAGACGTTCTAACTTCGAATGGCTGTGGAATGAGGTTACTTACTTATTTATTTTTATTGTAATAGTTTATGATGCTTTTTTTGTGTACCTACCTACTGTGCAAATATTTCGACAAAAATGTATTTTTGTTATGAATTAAATAACTTGAACTTGAATTGCATTTATTTCGGGCAGCACCCATAGTGTAAGTAACAATGATCTTAGATACTAGTGTTAGTAGACAAAATACACAAATGCAGCAGTATGGAGTTTCATACAATAACTAACACTGTTAAAATGTATGCAACAGCTGTTTATCTATATATTTAGAGTGCACTAATCCCCCATACAAAAGTTATGAGATTAAGGACGGCCAGGTCGAAGTCTTCGTAAAGTAAGAGAAAAGATTGAGATGAGAAAGCTCTAAACTCTCATATTTTATGCATCGCTGTACGTAACCCCATTCCTGTTGACTACTGCGACGTTAACCAATAGAGAAGTTTGGAATGCAAAACGATGCTGATGACATATGGCATTACAGCCTAAACTGCAAAAACAGGAAAAAACAAACTTGCAAAAAAACATGCAAGACATAAACAATTCCCAACTGCAACAAGACGTGACAGAAGCTACATTTATGTCGCTGCCATATTCTAAAGACATTTTCCGTCACAGCAGAGTCTTCACACTGCGCACGTGCCCAGTTTGAGTGGACGAACTAAGACTCTGTAATATCCGACGCATGTCTTACTATGGAATACGGACGACGGTTAATAGTTTATCGATTTATTTATGTGTAAGCCATAAATTTTAGTTTTGACTTTAAAAAAAGAAAAAAGTTCACCGCTGTTGTTTTCGACTGATTTCGTTACGGGTCCCAAGTCATCTGAATTGTTTTTGGCCGTCGTATAAAATCATAGCAGTGAATAGTAAAATTTGGCTGTGTACAGGATGACTCAAAGATACTCTGATGCAAAATATATTTGCCTACTTTCGTCATTTCGGTTTTACCAGAGTTAGTACGCCGTATCAATTCACTATCCCCGAGACTATGTTAGTTTGCTGCCAACTTCTACTAATCTTATTCCATACAGACATTTTTCAAACCATAGTATCACGCCCAAAATCCTCATAGTTATTTTTTGATACTGAGACCACACAAAAGTTAAACCGAAGATTGCAATCTCGCTCGCTTTTGCCCTACTTACAAACTTAACTACCACAGATGAACTAACTGGCACCTAACCTATATTATTTCGTAGCTTAGTATAAGGACAGATACCAGATTTTCCAAATCTAACCTCCATCGCACCAAATCTCCAGTTTCATACAAACATTGCAATAACCGGATCTGAATCAATATGGTCGCTCTAGAAGGCGGTCGTTGCTTATGTGACATCACAACTGTCCTGTAACACAAACAGCGGTAACTCAACTAATCTATGTTTTGGGAAGACAAGGAAG
Source organism: Diarsia brunnea (assembly GCA_949774965.1). NCBI lineage: Eukaryota > Metazoa > Arthropoda > Insecta > Lepidoptera > Noctuidae > Diarsia > Diarsia brunnea. The sequence goes on along the minus strand of OX459003.1, from coordinate 3,599,181 downwards.
CCGTGGAAGTGTTTCTCGAAAGTGGACAGGCTTACCATAGGGTATCGTATTACTCGGTACTAGGTAACTGGATTGTGGAGGTCAGTTAGGCAGTTGCTCCTTGCTTCTTTTTAGTACAAGAATGAGAAAAGCATATTTTTCCTGCCCGTTTTTTTATTCTGATCCTCAACCATGCCTATGCTACGATCTTCCGAACGTCATCCAGCAATCTCTATTAGGCTCATCAATCATTTCTCAATTTCAGTGTTTTTTTTTACTGTTGTACTATGTGTACTTGTGTGAATGTTGTGAGGAAGGTTTTAAATATGAATGTGGAAGGATATACGAGTAGAGGAAGACCAAAAAAAACGATGGATGGACTGTGCTAAAAATGATATAGTAAAAAAGGAGGTGCCTCATGAGATGACGAGTAACAGAGAAGTATAGAAGAGGAACACATGCTGCGCCGACCCCAAATGAATTGGGATAAGGGCAAGAGAATGATGATGACTATGTGTACTTGTGGCATGTCCCAAATTAATGCATTTTCTTTATTATTTCTTCTTTTTATCTGGATTTTGATTTTATTGAGATACAGCTGTTTGTCTTAGGAGAGTAGACTACACATGTTCCGTCCGGATATTGCAGCGCTGCGCTCTCAAACTTAACGCGAAGTTGAGCACTGTGACGTCAGAATATGGCTTAGAATGAAGCCAGTTGGAATCTCGGTTTAATGTTCTGTGGCTATAAGGTGGAGATTAGGGTTTTAGTGCGGAACTGAAGACTGAAAGTTGGCTTGCGTAGCCTTCAGTGGATGAGCAACAGCATTCTTTTCAGTGCTTATATCAACACCCTCTATCATCATCGCCCGTCACTTCACCATCTCAGGTCCAGTTGAAAACCAGCGTCGGGCAAATTTGGCGCAATCGTGTCTACAAATAGGTTTCTTTTTGTGTCTAACTTGTGGAATGTGTTAAATAAATGTTTTCTTTCTTTCTTTCTCCTCTGGTTATTATTTATGTTATAACTCCTGTCTGATCCACTACAAAACGTTAAACCTGTGTTGTTCTGTTTACTAATTGATTCAAGTAACCGTTGCAAAAGGCCAAACCAAGAAGCGATTGCTTTCAAGGGGTTTCGTATTTCTATAGCGACTCATAACAGCCCATTTTGACTTATACATTATCATTAAGCTTATCATTATACTGTCTTGCTGGTCTAATAGTCACACGCTCATCTGCTGAGCATGAGGTCCTGGGTTTGATTCCCTTGTCGGGCCCAATTTTGGTGGATTTTCCATCAAAATTTTACGGTAGCACCAACGTAGTTTTCATTTTGTGCCCGATTAATGGCAATAGGCTCGCTCCCTATTACATGGGACTTAACATAACTGGCGAAATGTGGGTGTTTTTAGGTACACCTCTGCCTAAACTATCGGATGTTATATTATGTTATCTTCATTATTGAAATAGAAGGTTCCAGGCCTTAGCTGTCTTTGACAAAAACCAACAGTCATCATGGAAACATGTAAATACCTTATGAGCAGCAGTTTTCTTTCTTTTTTGACTACCTGTTTCATATCCTTAACACAACAAGACAACTACTCATTTTTACCCACATTTCCAGGAGACATGATAAAAATTTCCCTGAAAATATCGTCCCCTACCCGAGCCGCACCGTTGTCGTAACACATAATGTATCACATGAGGTGATATAAATCGAAAAGGTAGTGAATTAGCATGGTGCGACGTTGCCCATCGTTTGCATTAAGGTCCGGTGGCGACCTTAGATTAATGGACTTGGTCGCGTATTTGCAAAATCTAGTGTGGAGAACTCGGGAATTTTGTGTTGTCTTATGTTAAAGCTGTGTTTACCCATCTCTTTAAAAAAACGTTGATTCACCAACACTTGATATTTCTCTTTTACCAAACGCACCACACGCACAAACATTTAAACTTATATACTCAAAGAACCAGAGGAGTTCGTGGCTAAATAATAATAGCGACTCGGATCAATCTTCAGATTAAGCCATGCTTGCCGAGGTTGGTCTGTGGATGGGTGACCCATTACATTCCGAATTTCTTCCTTGCCTCGGAACCTCTTTGACAGTCGTTACAGGTAGTCAATGACCAGAAAGTCTGACAACCAGTCTTACCGTATTACCCAGTTAACTAACTGGGTTATGGAGTCGCTCCATCTGAAATACTAGTATTCAGCTGCGTCCGGTTCTACTGGAAGCCGACCCCAACATAATTGGGGAAAGACTACACACAAACAACCAGTCCCAGAATATCTACCTATATCATACATTTGTTCCGTGCGAATAGAATCCACGACACGCAGCTAAGCAGCCACAACGCCAACTTCGGATTTTTAGTTATTTTTTTTTTTATGTTCGTTTAAGTTGCTTCACTTCATGCTATGAAAGGGATGTGAGTGGTACAATATGAGCGATAAAACGTTACATAGTAGAAATAATCGAAAATGCCTTTGATTAACAATTTATGACAATAAATAATAATATAAACACTTCAAAAATCGGCAGCTAAATTGTTTGGCATTATTTTCTTTCTGAATATAATAATCTCAAACTTGACCTTGTATTCGGAATGGGGATAAGGAGTTTTTAACGACGTCGTCAATGATTGTTGAATAAATTATGCGACCTAAAGACATGATTATTATTTATTCATTGAAGAGCATTCCCAATTATTGCTGATCAATTTGATCGGCAATCATTAGCACACTATTATTATTTCGGTACAAATGTGGTGTGTATAAAAAAGTATTATTTATTACCTCTATGGCACTTTGCATCTTAAACAACAGTGTTTACGTACCTAAACCACAAACTTTAAAAGGGCATTGAATAATTTCCAATTCCTCGTCGCCGCGTCAGCTGGTAATGTGCCCAAGGGACTGAGGGCGTTGCCACGTTGTATGGCAATACTTAGCCTCTGATCAAGGTAAAAGTCAGCCCTTCAGACACTGTTTTTATACCCAGGAATGGCTTATGATTACCTACTCTTTATAAAATACTTGTGAATAGAAACTGGAACCCTGCTCTTCCACCTAGTAACGGATAAGGTGAACTGGACTTTATAAATGACCAACGCTCCAACGTAATTCAAATATACGCGTCCCAAAAACCGGTGAGTGTCCATTTTTCCCTTCTCCACTTTACACCCTAGCTCGAGGGTAGAAAAATAACCCTCTCGCATAGTCGGGACAGGGTAGCGTCGGACATTCATAAGATATGACTTGTATACAAATGTGTGAAAAAGGTTCTGACAAATTATGTTTATCATAAATAGCATTTTGTAGGGTGACGTATTCAGTTTGCTATGAAAAGAAATCTTTGAATATTTTATTATTTTCCTCGGTTGTCGTTTGTTTTATGTAATTTGCATTGTGTTTGGGTACAGGGAGCATGGGTTGTCTTCACATTCAAATGTTTGAACATCCGGCTCGAAGGACCAAATTATAATGGGGTATGTAACCCTTTACGGTTTACAGGAATGGACAATATTACCCTGGCGCGATGACGGTTCTAAATTGTAATTTATGTTTTTATCCAAAGTAAATGACATAATTTTATAATATCTTAGCAGCTGTAGTAGTAACAACTTGGAACGTGGATAGAATACTACTGAATAACCTATTAAGTAACTGTTAACCTTTTGACATCTATATTTAAGGTTTTATCTCAACCAGACTTCAAGCATTGACAAAGTGACATTATTATAACAACTGTTATTAAAATTTGAGTTATATTTCGTCAGCAGTAAAGATTAAATGACTAAAATATTATGATCTTTTTTAAACTAATCTAAGACATTTATCGACAATCACTCCGATGACACACACCTCGAACTCACAAGACTAGGAAGCACACAAAAACATTGAAACATGAATTAATAGTATGTTAATTAAACCAAAAACTTCAATCCGGAACTGAGGGCCAACTAAAAATAACCAAAAATCTACATAAATTAATTTGAAACAATATCACGCGTTTCGTGAGGAACCCGATTCTCTTAACGCCTCATTCAAGACCTCGGGCGATGCGACTTAGAATGGCCACTTACAACGTCAATTGTTTTGTTTGCGTGAATCAAGTCACGTGGCGGTAACTTATAGCATAAAAAAGGTTTATTGCAGGAACTTGACAATGGCAGTCGTTACAGGTAGTCAGCGACCTGAAATTCTGACATCCAGTCTTACCAAAGAGTATCGTATTACCTAGTATTAACTGGGTTGTGGAGGTCAGATAGGCAGTCGCTCCATGTAAAATACTGGTATTCAGCTGCATCCGGTTAGACTGGAAGCCGACCCCAACATAGTTGGGAAAAGGCTAGGCAGATGATGATGCTTTGAGATTCCGCTCTTCAATATTAAATTAAGAAGTGGTAAAAGTAGTGTTCAAAAAAAAATAGAATTTCAACATAATAAAGTTAAATCTCTAACTAAAACAAGACAAGACTTGAACACCCGCATCTAGATGGATGCGAGAACCGGTCAATGTGGCGACCCTTAAGGGAGGCCTATGTCTACCAGCGGACGACTTTCGGCTGAAATGATAAAAATAGGATGGTCTTGATGGTCTAAACAAATTCATTTACTTCCTGTATTCACTGTCGCGAGACATGTAGCTTTAACATGCAACTCCTGGCCAAGAGGTAAACCACAAAATTGGCTGTGTTCAAATATCTAAAATATGATAATTCCGCGTTCATAGAATGTGGAGGCTAAGAAGTTAGACCGTAGGGTTGCGGGTCCGAACGTTCACTGAATATTAAGCAAGGAAATAGAATTGTTAATATGGGGGAATAGGGTTGAAAGAAATACATGTATTAAAGTCAATTAGGTGAAATATTTAGGTTATGAAATGTTTGAAGTGAGAGGAATTTGAATAACCACTGAAACAACCTGGCTGGCTATTAAAAATTATTTCATAAGATAATTTTTTTATAAGGTCATTTTTTATAAGGTCATTTTTTTATAAGGTCATTTTTATAAGGTCATTTTTTTATAAGGTCATTTTTTTATAAGGTCATTTTTTTATAAGGTCATTTTTTTATAAGGTCATTTTTTTATTATTATTTTATAACTAAAACAATGCGTTTGTAACTTAACAGTCATTTATTTTCAGATTACTTTGGCCCTTAGATAATTTTCTTACAGATTAACTTAATTAAGTCTAAATACAATTTGAGTAACACAGAGTATGTTTGTACTATCACAGAGTTGTTAAAATCAGTCAAACATTGTGCAACATCGTTTATTAACAATGATTATTATATGAATCCAGTAATCCATATTAGTCCAGGCGTCTTGGAGATAAATAGAACGGACAGACACAAAACAATGTTTTTTTGAAAAATAATGAAAAATAGTATACTTTCATGTGCATTCAGTAAAAAGCTGTTATTTAAATTGCAAACATATTCTTCAATTTTATTTATTTGTATAGATGTTTAGATTAGTTCATTTATTAAGCAACAATAAACAAATTCACGACCCTTACCACCATCACCCTCAAATATCCGTCACAACAACCCCCAAATACCTCTGAGTGTAACAGATAACATTACCTATAAACACTCAAAACCGAAGCGGTAGAAGGTTAAGCTAAAAATGAGAACGGACATGTCGCCCGGGGCCCCATTAATCCTTCGACATTCCGGGCCGCTAGGGAGGAGGGGCCCGCTAATATACTTCACATAATTAAGGAACACGAATTTTATGATCGCATTTTCTGAACTGCCACTTAAATTAAAAGGGAAATCGGTTATTATGTTTTTGCTGTTTTATTTTAAATTTTATCTTTTTACGTGTTCGAAACAAAAGATGAAAACACTGACTCTATTAGTTCATAAGAATAAAAACAATCAAATAAATACCGCAAATATTAAAGTACATTTTCAAACAGCATAAAACTGTTAACGAAATATATAGAAACCATTTATAAATAGGTATTGGATCTTGAGTTTGAACTTTAAAACAAATCTGGAAATAAATAGCGAGTTGGGGTATGTGTTGTGTTGGAAGTATGTGTTTAAGGTTAATAGCGATATAAGGGTCGTTAACCTGTCGGTGTTAACCCAGTAATCTACGTCATGTTTAAAATGTAAAATAATGTTCTGTGACTAAACTACTTGATTTATTTGATTCAATTTTAATAGGTACACTGGGGCCGTCACTTGATATATGCAATTTAACTTTCTTATACTCGCGCCCATATATAGATCCATATTTAGATCTTTGGCAGTCGTTACAGGTAGTCAGTGACCTGAAATTCTGACATCCAGTCTTACCAAAGAGTATCGTATTACCTAGTAGGTATTAACTGGGTTGTGGAGGTCATATAGGCAGTCGCTCCATGTAAAATACTGGTATTCAGCTGCATCCGGTTAGACTGGAAGCCGACCCCAACATAGTTGGGAAAAGGCTAGGCAGATGATGATACTCGCGCCCATCGGCATTACACTTATACTCGCGCACGGTCTCTCAGACCGCGATTTGATCTTCATTCAGTTTTACCGTAAAATGTGATTTTTCACCCCAAAAAAAAAAGTCGATTCCCAGCAATATTTTTTGCTTAGGGGTACTTAATTTGATGTACATCATGCATGGTTGACGGCTCCGTGAAAGGCACGTTTATATTCTGTATAGTTTGGACTCTTTGGACATTAAAGAATAAAGAATAGAATAAAGAATAATTTATTGTTTAAAAAATTACAGTCGTTGTGTTGATTCCTGAAACTCACACTAGGATTCCCTGTGTCGTGAGTTCCAGGCTCCTTCGTTTCGTTTAGTTTCATACATTGCTATATTATTATAACCAATGTAACAGCTGGCGTCGTAGCGATCAACCAATCACAGAAGTGCATCATATATGTCGCCGCGAGAGTGTCTATCTGCTGGGATCATTAGGCAATCTAATTAATAACCAGCTTATAATAATAGCTTCGCTTAGTTTTTTATAATCATTAATGAACCTGCCATCTCTGAGATATTTGTACAGTAATTATTACGGGATCGATATTGAAAGACATGAGCGACAGTGCCATCTGTTAGCTTTTGTGTTAACTACTACAGAGATGGTTTGTAATTAAATGGTCGACGGCTCGAATAATGATTTATTAAACAGAGGTCTTTAACTAGAACTATAGTTAAAATTAAGATAAGCTAATTGATTATGAATATTGGGATTTTAATGATTGCTCACTTGAAATTAGGCTGTATAAGAGACGTCATTGCACATTGTTGTGAAGATGGCGGCGAATACGATTTTAATGATCAATAACTCAATTTATAATCTGAAACCACGACTAAATCAGTTTATTTATGTAATTATAAACTAAAAAGTCATAAGATTATTTTGTAGAGCAATTTATTAGTAGAAAACCTGTTCTTTGTATTAAATCCTTTAATTAGCCGGAAATGGCGTAAGTAACATTCTGTTGTAAAAAGTAATGAACCTATTAATTAGACATTAACTTAATAACACCTTCGCATTAATATTGGTATTGTTTTATTGTTAAATAATTATTACAATCAATTGTGAACTATTTTAGTATTGTTTATTAGTTTTAACTGATTAAAAGTAATTAATAACAATACTGAGTACGTGGTACTTCCGCTAGACGGACTAGACAAGTAGACACGCGTGTGACGAAAGATGCACATTATCTCGCGTTTAGCAAATAATGTAAATGAAAGTGGTTTTTGATGTGATTAACATTAATTAGTGCAAACGAGAATTGTAACATGATTTAAATGGAGTTTCTTCAACCCATTCTTCTCCATAGTAACAATGATTCATGTGAATGGGTCTCAACCCCTGAAAAGTTTCTAAGTGCCTGTAAATGGACTATTGTAAATAAACGTTTGGTGTTTGAGTCAAGTATTGTGTGTGATTTCAACTACCCTTAAACCCATCTACCACGAAGAGGAATCTAAGGCGAAGACAATATGGCGGAGGCCATTGATATTTAGGAGCAGCGTTCCTCAAGTGGTTTTCCCGCCGTAACATATATTATTTTCAACAGACTTCCAAAAAGGAGGAGGTTCTCAATTCGTCTGTCTGTTTGTTATTACATATCTCCGTCATTAATGAACCGATTTTCAACAAAAAAAAGCAGCTTCTGAAGTCGGTGGCAAAAAAAACGAAATCAAACAAACAAAATGTCACCGACTTCAGAAGCTGCTTTTTCTTGTGAAGTTTATTTTTCACTTTTTTGTGTTTTTGAAGTTGGTTTTTTTTTACTAGAAACTATACAGTACAGTAGGTACAAAAATATCTACACGTCTACCAAAAACTAAATTCTGTTTCTATTACTGCTGATAAAGTGCAAGAACAAAGCGAGCGTAGTTCACATAAATTACAACAACTTATCTTTCACATTTTTCTTCAGATATGAGAATTTAAAACCCACTCGCTAAAATAAAGTGCTAGGTAGTCTAGATTTTTTGTATCACGTTCTATTCAATTCAGGTGAACTCGTGGAATAGCATTTCAGATTAGTGTGCTGCAATAAAATTTTATTTTACAGAGGAATTGATAGAATTGTTTCAGCTGATTTATGTGCCAGTTAACTTTGCACAGTTATACATACATAAACTCACGCCTTTTTACCATGGGGGTAGGTAGAAACCCCAGAACGACAACTGTTACGTTCCTTACATACTCCTTTTGCCTCGTCCACGTTCATACATCTGGTCATACATGCACGACGAATTTAAAAAATCAGCACATCACATTTTATGGGAGTGTAGTCTTTGGCAGAATGAACGTAACATTATGTTAAATAGCGTACAGGTTACATCCGAAGTAATTTACTTTACGGACCTTGTAGAAACTGGAACAAATTTCCGTGCGTTCAAGCATTTTTGTTGTACCTATTATTGGAATCAAATATAACAGCTTACAACTTATTACCCAGTAATATTAATGACAATAATATCCGTGGTGCTAGGCAACTGGGCTTATCCCAGTTGTATACGTCCCTGTATCCCTATTAGCCTTGTTCTGTTCTGTCTTCTGCTGATATGGAGGGAAGTGGAAATTATGTTTTTCCCACTCCTCCGCTATTCTTTTCTGATTCATTTCGTTGCGGGATCTAAGCAAGTTCAATCGTTTCTCTGGGACTTCGTCGAGCTTCATTGTCTCGGCGCTTTTCTTGTGGTCGCCGCTATTGATTCTGGCTAACAGTTTGGGAATAATTTGGAAATAATAATAAATATTATTATTATTATAGTATAACGGGCTTGTCCCAATCAAAAAAAAATGCACGCCGATTGCGAGTACTACTGCTGAGCGTTAGGTCCTCAATGCGATTCCCGGATCGGGCTAGGTTTATGTAGGTGTATATAAGTTGGCGGTATAATACCCCCGTGCCTCAGAAAGCACGTTAAGCCGTTGGCATGCCTCTGAACCCTTTCCGGTTGTGTCGGATTGCTGTCCCATCGGATTATGAGAGTGAAAGAACAGAGAAATGAAAGAAGAAAGAAAGAAAAAGTCTTTATTGATTTCACACAGGACAAAACAAAACAAATTGACAAAAAAAAAACTAAAAAGTAATCATAAGAGACATACTTAAAATTAGGACATACTTAAGTTAAATTAAAATTAGTCCCGTACGAAGCCAAAAGACCACTACCAAGACTTCTCAGCATGGTGCTGTAACATTTGTGACAAATGTCACAGCGCTGGTATTCAGAGAGTGCACCTGTGTCTACACTGGCTACGCATCCACTTGTACATAAGCTAATCACCACTAAGATTAGCAGCTGTTACCGAAAACGGAGGAGTAGTTTCAGTAGTTTTTGTGAATCCAACACATGTTTATTTTTCCATCACTGTTAATGCTGCTAAAAAAGGCCCTCAAATCTTGAAGACCCTGAAAATATCAAAACTAAGTGACCGATTGTTTGCTTTGTTTCTTTCGCTGTATAAGAAAACGTGTGCCACGCCACTATTACAAGTTTGAGTGACTAAAATTTCAGTATGGTAATTACTAAGTTGTTCAGATTAACGCACATAAAAAGACATATACAGGTCGTAAAAGTACCCTTAACGCAAAAGAAAGGCACTTGTTTTCCCCACCACTGCGATAATTTTTTTGTTCTAGACTATTCCTGGGAACCTCCTAGTTACGGAGATATTGAGGGTCAAAGTTCCAAATTTTTCACAGCTGTTTTTGTAAATACATACTAGTTTTTCAGGTTATACCTTGACTTAAATTACCTCCATGACCCATTTACTATTCAAAGCATCCACAAGCACAATGTTTTAACAGTGCTACATTGAGTTTTACCGTAAAATGTGATTTTTGACCCCAAAAAAAAAGTTGTTTCCCAGCAAATTTTTTGCGTAGGGTTACTTAGTTTGATGTACAGAATGCTTAGTTGACGGCTGTATGATGGGTTGTTTTACACCCTGTATAAACAATGTGCACATCTTTTGTAAACAACAACAAACAATACAAAAACAGAAACTTTTAAAATTATATTACTGATTTAATTTTGTAACATTTTGCTTAAAACTATCCGTCTTTTTCAGTCCTCCAACGTTAAAGAGAGAGAGCAGTCGAACTAAGAACAAGAATGTATTTGCAAGTGTATATGTTTCCAAAATGGCTCCGGGTGTTTTGTTTAGCCAACGATCTGGTTTGGACCGGATATTACAAGTCGCTTGACGCCTTCACTCCAATATCGTGCTGCTGTTTTGAAATACTCTGTAGCTTAACATTGGAAAATTTATAAAGAGAAATATTAATCACAGAACAAAGAATTATGTCTTTTTCTTTTCTTATAAGTTATCTTTAGATCTCTGTAGCCCAAGATTGGTGTGATTTTCTTAGTTACTTTTTAAATCGCTTAAATATTAGTAAGTAAAATGCACTAACAAGTCTACATTTGGTGGTTAGACTTAGAGTTCAACAGCGCAGATATAATTTCTCACGTGAGAACAAACTTTTATAAAGGGAAACACACAATTTGATATTCATTTCAGAACTTACTACCATAAGCAATTCCGTTTCTACAAACAAATTACAGAACAAAAACACCCATCCAATATTCAACAACAAAAATATGGCGACAACTACAACATAAGACACCCACATCCAATATCTCTGCTTACCCCCAAAGGGACATTGCTCACGGAAAACTCGACCATACATTCTCGCCATCAAAAAATGAGTGACAGACAAACAAAAACCTTTTACTGTCGCTACTAATATACGGAACATCGCATTTTTTATAAGAATTCTCAAAGGGTCTCTGGAAGTCGAAAAAGTGATATGGGGGCGTCCCCAAATGGTAGCCATTAATTTGGACCTTGGACATGTCTGAGGCGAGGACAGGCCCTTCTGATAGGATGGTTCAGTAGAAACTTGTGTTTTGTTGCCTTCGTTGACTTATAGTATAACCTGTTTATCAAATAAGAGGTATCAAGAATAAAACAAAAAAAAACCTTCAATTTCTTGGAAAGTTTCCTTTAAAAAAGTTAAATCTACGTGTTTCCCGCGAATTTGGCAATATCGTCAATCCAACGAGCTTTAAAACGTGACAGACCGAGTGATTAACTTTCGCATTTCAGTAAAATAGCATTACGAATGTTTCTTCTTGACTTTGATTTGATTTAAAGATAGTCTTCTAAAATAATAAATGTTGGCCTCTTAGAGAAGCTCAGAGTCACGCAACGAGCCATGGAGAAAGCTATGTTCGGAGTTTCTTTGTGCAACAAAATCCGTAATCCGAAACCAAGGTCACCAATATAGCTCTCAAAATATGCAGGGAAGAAAGGTTCTCGAGTGGCGACCACGAACCAGAAGACGCAGCGTTGGTAGGCCTCCCACCAGGACCGACAACATCGTGAGAGTCGCGGGCAACCGGTGGATGCAAACGGCAGGTTGCCGTTCGTTATGGGGGAGGCCATTGTCCAGCAGTGGACGTCTTATGGCTGATGATAATGATGATGTTCTTCAATAAGGATTTCCTTATTTTGGAACACTATCTTCTTCTCCGTATTATACCTAAAAACACTGACAAATACGCAACGAACCGCCATTACCATTCCGATGATATTCATGCTGAAACAAAAACACGCGCCTTTTACTCGAGGCGGTGAGAACGCTACCCCTTTAGAATATGCAATAGTACATAAACACCTAGGGTTGCTCTCTACCTCGAAGCCTGAAGAAACCTTTTTCACTTTGTTTTTCTAACGTTCGTGGGTGTTTACTGAGTTTTATACGAAAATACTGTTCAGCTGAGAGGATGGATTAGGTTAGCTGTAGGTAACGCTCCCAAAAAGATAAGAACCCATGTAGGTATCTTTTAATGCTCTTACTTTAGAAAATAATTAATTATTAAAACGGGTTACATATTAACGGAAAAAAGCTTGTTTATGCGTGGTGATAATTTAATTTTGACGATTCGGACTCGTTCCTGATTGATTGGCCAGAGAAGGCACAACATCGGGGGAGTTAGAAAGGAATGGGGGAGGCCTTTGCCCAGCAGTGGGACATAATGGGCTAGCAAAAAAATGCGCGGTGGATTACAGTAACTCCCTCTTATACGAGTAAAGATCCAGGCGGTCATACCGTGACCGCATACCTCAGGGAGCACTAGCACAGAGACAGGTCAGAAAGTGCTATTTTGATGTTCCTGATAACGAAAATGTTACAAAATTGCTTGTGGTGAGAAAGGACAAAATTTTCGACAGAAGTCTAAAAATATTGAAGATTTGTTTTTGAAGTGATCAGTGATGATGAAAATGGAAGGAAGGAACATGGGTGGTTTTTAGTCAGTAGAAGTCTGATACCTTTCGCTCTGCCCAAGAGCGGGAGGGGTTATTTGATGATTTCACAACACCAAGAAAAAAAACAAAAACAAAGGCAGTGCCTTTGAATTCTAAGCAATATGACATTGTAAACATGATCAATAAGACTGCAACAATTATTACTGATTATAACAAACCCTACCCAAACAGATCCACTGTTATTAGATCTTTATAATATAATCTTATTGTATTATTATTAAACGTTTGTTAGTTTGTATGTAGGGCATAATCTTCAGAATAACTGATCTGATTCCGAAAATTATTTCACTAAAAGGATATTTAAGCTACATTATTGCTGAGTATCATGAGCCACATTTAAAACTTTCCTGTGTCTAAACTAGAGCATATAATTGTGTCGGACGTAAAGAATAGCACCATCCCATATCTTCCCGTGGGTGTCGTAAGAGACGACTAAGATACTTACCAGAGAATGGGCAGCAGTGTTCTCTGTGTCTTTGTAACAACCATACTGCGATCGCCAACCCGCCTGCCAAGCGTGACGATTATGGCAAAACTCCCCTTTTTGGGGGAGGCCTATATCCAGTAGTGGACGTCTTTTGGCTGAAATGATGATGATGAACTAGAGCAAAGCCGCATGCAAAAGCTAGTCATTTACAAAGAAGGAACTTCGCAAGCCAGAATAAGGTCCGGATACTCTGCTACCTCACATTAGCTAGTACTCATCGAGGACTACATTACATGCTCCAAACACTCCAACCTACACCCTGTTAATAAAGACACCGTAACACTATGGTAACCCCACCAAATGAAGTAGCCTTGTATCCTGCCCCTACACTACGGGGACTCCTTATAAAGTCGTATAATAGATGTTTTAACCCAAAAACGATAAAGAGGGGCTCATTTACATGCTAAGTTCGTTAACTTTAATTAGTGAACCCCACGGACACACTTATAATATCTTTGTTACGTACACTTAGACTAAGGGGCTCGATATAAAGGTAGGGTTACAATACTCTGTCCCTTTCCTTTTTTAGACGCTTAAAAGAGATGATGGTACCGAAGATTTAGACGCAGAAAATTAAATAGGCAATTTATTAAGTTGTAAGTAATAGGGATATTTTGTTTATTTTTCGCTCATTTCACTTATCCGATGTTAGATGTTTACGCTTTGTAAATATTTGGGGATCTGAATATTGTCACTTTATTTTTGGACTTATAATGTTAACCTCAAAGTTGTAAATTCTGCTATAAACTTGTACATTTTCAAACTGTAATGTGTGTTTATAAGGTTGACTGGTAGAGATTTGCCTGGTGGCAATTTTATGTCCGCCTATGGAAAATTTCTGTGCTGCAATGAAAGTCAAATAAAAAATTTATAAAAAAATATTTGAACTGATTGTTGACCGTAACTGCCTCTTTAGTGTAGGGCGCAAGCGTCACTGCTGAGCATGAGGTCCTGGGTTCGTTTCCCGGTTATGAGAAAGTGTAATTGAGTTTTTCCATCAAGAATTTCTCCGTAGCAGCCACGGAGTCCAGAGACTCTCGACCCCTATTAAATGGTACTTAAACGTAACTGGCGAAATGTGTGTGTACATACTATTTGGTAATTAAACGCATGATGTTATGTGTGTTAATTATAACGTCATTATAATAGATTAAAATGGGTTTTGATTGAGGTTGGCCGATTTAAATTACTATTGGACAAGTTTGACCGCATTCTCAGTTTGACATCGATCTCTCTCACTTAATTATTTGTATGGTCACTCTATGTTGGTTCTTTCAGTTCACATAAACAAAACATAGAAGAGGTTCATCATCATCATCATCATTCCAGCCTTAGAAGGGGGGGGGAGAAAAAAAAGAGGTTATTTTAGTCAAATAAGCCCAAAAAACAGTACTGAAGCAACAAAAAAACCCATAGAGCTAAAAATTGGTACCTACGAAAGTTTGGAAGACCGTTATAAATGAATACAGAAAAGTCCCCATCGATCCTATACCTGGAAAAAAATATTCAAGGGGTTAACATTGAATTTTTTTTTCAGCAAAACGGTAAACTTCATCATACAATTAGGTCAAACCAAATTGTAGATCATATAATTATTTATTTTTTCATAATCTTCTCAGCAAGAGGCCAGGCCAATCCGATATGGGGCTAAAAACCATGGTGTAACCAGAGACAAAGCTATGAACGTCCTTAAGCGTCAAGTTTTCTGATAACTTAACTTAAATCTCCCAGCATACTTAATCAACCGCCCAACTCTGACCAACAAACCGTACAAAGGTACATCGGCGCGCTATCCATTAAGCAATGTGCTTCATTAGTTTGATTCGCCTCATTTGATCTACTTCCTCCTAAGGTAAGATCGAGTGGATTAAGTGCATGTTTTGTACGAAAATCCTTCACTAGTATTACCCAAACAATCTTGATTTATTATTCTTGTTTTGGATAGAATAAGATTAAATAAAATACTGTGGTAGACTGGAAGCGTTTTATGAAAGCTATATATATATATCTGCCTACCCTTTTTCCAACTATGTTGTGGTTGGTTTTCAGTCTAATCAAATGCAGCATAACCCTCCTTTTGGTCTTCGCCGCAGTCGGGTAAAAATATGTTTGCCAGTATTTTTCATAGAGCGTTGCCTATCCGACCTCCGCAACCCATTTCGTACTAGGTAATAAGATACCCCATGGTAAGATTCGTTGTTATACTTTCGGTCCACGGGTTTATGAAAGTCAAATTAGGTAAGTAATACTTCTCGTTTTACTAAAACTATGTAACACTTAAATTACTATCGCATTTATTTGTTATGGGTTTTGAAAAATCTATGAATGACTACAGAACAGTAATAAATGTGCGGCTTTATCGCATACTGGAAACTGTAAATGAAACAATCTTTAAATTTTATCTATGTAAATCAATCAACGACCTTTCAGAATAACTTACTAAACACAACAATACTTCATGTACTTTTTTGTTTACCCTCCAAATCATCTCCAAATAGATAGACACTAAAAAGTTCTGTAAAGAAATAAAATTAAGCAATTTACATTCAAAGAAAACTCAATGCACTTTTACTGCACATTGCCTTTCCAACAAGATACATAAGGTCTATTAACCTCGCGCAATCCTTTCTTTTGAAACTATTTAAACGGAGTTAAAGCTTCAAGAATAATTACCTCTTCGCACGCCGGACGAAACTTGGCACTTGCTAAATATCTTACACTTACACTTTAGTTAGTAGGTTACGGCAATGCGTTTTTTGTTACTTTGAATCAAATTTTAGCGGATTCGTTTACAAAAGTGGAATGTTTACGTAAAACCGGGAAAACTGTACTAAGAACAATGCTAAGAACACGTAAACATTTGAACTAGCTGTTTAATACCTTATTGAAAAAACCCTCCGCGGACTGATATAGAAAATTCAGAATGTCATAATATTTAACTTAACCAATTCAAGAAATTATTTCAGGAACTTAATGGGAATCCAATAAAGATTTGATTTTCCTCATACACAATGTACCGTTTCCGAGGCAAAACGCACGTAGTGAACAGCAAGCGCGACTACAAGTTCGATGAACTCTGTAGCTAACCCGGAAGTGAACAACTGAGTTCACGCTTCGTCCGTTAGATTATTTCAACATCCCTTGTTGTTTTTTTTTTTCATTATTTCAGCCGTATTATCGATTTATTCTTATTCTTTATTATTAAAAATAAAAATACTCAATCAAAATTGCAATAATAAAGCTAAACTAATTTCTCTTACATGTAACGTTCTCAAAACACGAGTTCTTCCAAAGAATTCTCTTTCCTTAAAATCCCGTACACTATCGTAGTTACCATGCAAAACGGCCTCCAAAAACTTTATTTCATTCGCACGGAGCGTAGCAGCAAGATTTTATTTTTGAGTGTCTGCTAAAAGGCAGTTTTCTCAACCCCCTACATGCGGCCGGGATTGTTAATATTCCGTAGTCCTACACGAGCCAGCAACGTGCTTAGACTCGGAACCATTCCACTTGCCAATGCAATGTCTTTAATAGGACCCATAAATTGAATCTACATTAGCATGCGAGCAACTACATGAAAATGGACTCTGTATGTATTGCTGTAAATGCAATGTTTGTATGATTGTATTGAATTTTTATATTGGAATTGTGAGTGGAGTTTTGCTTGGATATGAGATTCGTCTTTAAGGCCATTCGCTGGTTATGAACCTAGAGGTTTAAGATACAAAAGAGACTCTCAGAAGTAGTCTTAGAAAATGTGTTTTATGTTCCATAACATAACATTACGGCTCTAATCCCCTAAGGGTTAGGCAGAAGTACACCCACATTTCACCAGTTATGTTTAAGTCCAATGTGAAAGGGGGTGAGCCTATTGCCATCAACTAGGCACAAATCCAGACTCCGTGGCTACTACTGAGAAATTCTTGGTGAAAAACCCCAATTACCCTTTACCCAACCTAGGAATCGAACCGAGGACCTCGTGCACAGCAGTCGCGCTTGCGACCACTGGACCAACGAGGCAGACACTTTTACAAGCATGATAAATGTAGCAAGTTTGATATATCGATGCAATTTTTTATGACAAGCAACCACCTTTAACTGCTCACTTAAAATTGACATACCATATTATATATTATGATACAGCATGGTACAGACACCAGTACATCGAACTACCCGAATCTCTACAATTTTCCCAAACAACCATGAACCTTTTGCTTTCACGATAACGTCGAAAATCTATTGAAGTAATTTTGACCGACAGCTCAATGTATTAGCGTCCGCACTTTTGACGTTTAATTTACATAGTTACGCATTGTTGGTTAAGGTTTGTTTTTTGTCTGTTTTGAAAAATCAAGACCGTCACATTAGCCCCGCACACACAGCCAAATAGAACTATGCAGCTCTTATAAGCAAGTTAAGTATCATGAGTGGCTCCTCATGGGGGCTTGGTCACAGACCATTAACTCTGCCAGTCAAGCTTCTTACAAGGAAGGAAAACATCATGAGGAAACCAGGACCGTGGAGCCGTGTATTTCTTCACCATAGATCATTTGATATGAAATACACATAAAATATTCAACCCTCCCCTCCGTAAGCAACATCTTTTGCCGTGTAAGTCAGTGATAACAGTGAGTGTCATATTTGTCATAAATAGGGTAGTTAACAAAAAAAATCTAATTAGTCCGTCAGATAGATTTCCAAAAAATATTGGATACGTATTTTTTCTTTTTTCACGTAAACAAACAATGAAGACGATACAGTGCTTTGAAAACTCGTGTGACGTCATATTCTAAGACATTAGTATGACATTGTTTACCGGTGAGTGACGTCACAACCCCCCACTCAAATCTTTGACGCGTTTTATCTTCGTCAATTTATATTGATTTGATAAAACAAAAAATACGTATCCAATATTTTTCGATAATCTAACAGACGGACTAATTAAAATCTTTTTTTTTTGTCAGTAAACATCCCTATTCCCTCTTTAATGTTCCAGTTTTTTTGGTAGGTAAATTAAGTGAGAATTTGTGTGAGAAATCACGGGTTAAATCATCTGTAACCATCGTTACAAATGATCGAAGGATAATAAAACATGTTTTATTGCATAATTTTATAGAATTCCATTAAATCGTCTTGTTTTTATATGAATTGGGTTGAGATGGTAAGGGTTTGGTGACTACGTTCAAAAATAGCAGTAAAATATGGGAAGGTTCATGTAAGCAGTGAATTTACTGAACTGTATTATGATTTGTTTTTTTTATGAAGCGCAGCCGCCTTAGCTTTGTTATGATGAGTTTTATTTAAGAGAAGAACCTTTTAATAATATTTTTGACGGTTATACTAAAATTTTAAGTTCCCATTTCTAAGAATGAAAATGGAATTAGTCGTAAAAGGAAACCGCAGACAAAACTATTGGTCTAAGCAAAGTTTAAACGCGAATTTCATGTGAAGTTTGTGATATTATGACCTACTTTATGATAATATAGGTTTAAAAATATTAATTTCGTAACGTAACAAGAAAATTAAATCAATCGACAGGCGTTTGCTTCTTATCGTTGCTAATTAGTGCTGCCGACCGTACATCATTGTTTTGAAATTTTTATGTAGTTGTATTCTAACTAAAGGGAAACCTTTGAAACTCCCGGTATCTACGTCATCGCGTATAATGTGATAATGTGTGTGGTGACAGCGACATCTATCGCAACACATGCGAACGAAATTGGCAAATCCTACATCGCGCTATCAACTTTATCCGCGACATTAGCGTACATAGAAAATCCCGACTTAAATATGTCGGGCAGTTTGCCCACCAGACACAACACCCGTCTGGTCGGAGGACCCTCCCTTTTCTATGGGGTATGAGGAACTTTACACCCTGTTCCTCTTACCTCTCCAAATGTATAATAAAATGGTCTAATAATATATCAAAATTATTCTTAAAAAAATATGTGTCTAGTAGTCCAACATCATATCACATCAAAAACAACACCCACAAAACCATTAACAAAGATACAAAAATCCCCATATCCCCACAAAGTATGGAATGTCCCCAAACAGATTGCGTGCCAACAAAACGTAAATATACTCCTTAAAGTGTCCGGCAGAAGTTACAAATGTCCGGGCACTGGCGAGCGAGGGTTTATGACAGGAAGAGAGGAATCCATAGTGGAAATGCTAAAGGCTGGACAGGCAGACATTGTGTTTTGATGTTTATTAGACAGGGGATTGAAAATGCATTGAGGAAATGGTCTTGCAATGGCGCCATTGCAAGACTATTACAACTGCTGATTGTGAAGAAATACTTTGAAAGATGAAAATGTTGGCGAAGATTTTGATTCATACTACATACTTATGTTGATATTAGTGCCTGACCTGGTGACAGAGTTTCTAAGCTACCCATAGGCCTCTGAATTAGCTTTACACGCCACCGAGAAATGACTATCTCTAAGGTCCTTCGCCTTAGCAAGTGATAATTATACAATAAGGACATGAATCCAAAAATTGAGAGGTCTTGAGTCCGAATTCGAGACATATTATGACATAGCAGTTTGACGGTTACACCACTAAGTTATCACTCTAACTACAGACTGGTAACAACTCAGTAGACGTATAGATCAGCACTATAACCGAATCTACATCATGTCACGATAATCACATTACATTAATGGCAAAATGTGGGTTAATATAATAACTGGGTTAGCCTCTATATAACCCTTTTTTTTTGGCCCTCCTGCTCTTTTGCACAACGAAAGGGAGTGTCAGACTTCTTCTGACTAAAAACCACCCATGTTCCTTCTTAGCCCTTTATGTCGAGGCCGCAGTATCTCTTGCGAACAACCCTTCGAATATTACAGGTGTTATGTTATAACTTTACTCCTAATCACAAACAAAAACGCATAATAACATGTAAAGTTATCAAAAATAAAATCCTGAGTGCCCACACGACGAACAAAATAAAAGCCATGCACGTTGGACACTGGCACATGCACCATAGCTTCATTAAAAAAGAAGAAAAAACACTATCGTTCCATCAGCGCCTACAAACCTAATTTGTATCCTTCTAAAACATTCCCACTAACGTTTGTCCACACAAAGGCGGCTTTGCAAAGCGTGGCCTTTATAAATTAATTAAGATACACACTATGTTTGTCCCACAAAAGAGCCATTGAGGTAAAACAATTGGTCTATTTTGTCCCGCACAGTGCATGAAGTATGTATGTCTTTAGTTTCCTTTGTTCGAAAGGATGTGCACACATTAATGCGGAGGCACGTTTCAATTGAGCTGTGCAGTTGCACATATTTTGATGGGGTGTTTGTGCTAAATAGACATTTGGGGGAGGGGGATTTATGAAAATAGAAATTTGGACTAAATGTTGGTTTATTTAAAATGATTGAATACTTTTGACTAAGTAACCAATTTATTTCTTTGTTTGAATCTCGTACAGATCCTTAACATAAACAATCCATAATGTTCCCACTGCTGGGACAAACGTATCTTTTCTGTCTGCGTGGAGTAAGCCATACTTCACTGCGCTGGCCCAGAGAGGTTCAGAGATCACATAAAACAGTGGTCCTTGTTTCAGACAGTGAATCACAAAAAAACATAGCTACCTACTGTTAAAATTGACAGAGTATTCAAATTCAACCTTGCCAAATTATTTCGGTCGCATAGTTGAATAACGTTTTTGGAACGAAGTTCCTTATCGCGCGTTGTGAAAGGGGGCTAGACGGAAAAAAATCTTACGAAAAGTTGTCACGACACTTTTTGCTATAGTAAGCTATTGTAAGCTGTGCGGCGTCGCATGTTTCTCTGTCTGTCTCTCTCTCTCTTATAGAAAGCAAGCCAGATATTTTCATTTCTACATTTCTTTTTTTTTTTTTTTTACATTTTTTTTTTTTTTTTTAATTAGCCTATTGTGTCCCACTGCTGGGCAAAGGCCTCCCCCATTTCTTTCCAGCTCTCCTGGTGTTGTGCCTTCTCTGGCTAATCAGTCACGAACGAGTCCAAATCGTCACGCCAACGTTTCTTGGGTCTGCCTCGGTGACGACGACCGTCTTCAGGCACCCAGTGTGTGACGATTTTGGCCCATCTGTCCTGACCTCTCCTGGAAATGTGACCCGCCCAGTCCCACTTTAACCTCGCAGACTTATCGCCAACATCGGCGATGCCTGTCTTGGAGCGTATTATGGTATTACGAATTCGATCGGTGATTTTGATATTTAAAATGCTACGCTCCATCGCTCTTTGGCAAACCTTGAGTTTGGACTTCTCAGCTTCCGTCAAGGACCAAGTCTGTGCGCCATAGGTTAGGATAGGCAGGATACACATGTCGACGAGCTTGCGTTTCAGTGAGATAGGAAGGTCACCCTTCATAAACGACTTCATGGACCAGTAGCTACATAATAAAAAATAATAACAATAACTTCGTTCCATCCGGGTGTTCCTTGACACCTCTCAAGTTTTTTTTTCTAGTAAAAAGTTGATCCTTGACGCAGACAAGTTGCTCTTGGAACTGAAATGAAGCGAATTTTTACTAACACAAAGTAAAAACAAACACTCGAAAGTTTCATAAAAACACATCAATAACAGTTATTGTAGAATTCACTCAATGTTAAGAATAAAGCAGACAGATATACTTTTTGCCCTTCAACATTTTGACCTTCATAGTCATTTACGTAAGCATTTCAAATATTATGAGAATGGAAATTATGAAGATATTATGTTTTGTAATCATTGAAATGGAAATACTGAATTATTTCTAATCGAATTGTAAACATATTATTTTATTTTTGTTTGTAAATATTTCTTTGAGATGAATGTTAAAATATCTTTGAGCTAAGTGTGTAATTTTAATAAACCTTTTCATTCCAATGTTACAACCATTCTAATAATATTCTTTACGTAGAAAATTCATTTAATAAGATGTTCAGCAGACACTTTATGTACCTTTAAAACACAAAATTCAAAAATGTATCCAAAAGAAAATTAAATAAATAATGTCCCGTCGGAGCTGCGGGTTGTGCGTAAGAGATGCGGCGGTCTCGACATAAAGGGCTAAGAAGGAACATAGGTGGTATTTAGTAAGTAGAAGTCTGACACTCCCTTTCGCTCTGCCCAAGAGCGGGAGGGGTTATTTGATGATTTTCCACCCGCCAAAAAAAAAAATATGTTAAAGCTTCAGTTCCAGGTTCCTACTTCTAAGTTATAAAAACAGGAACGTAAAGAAAAATGAGGGAAACCAATAAAAATATTGCCAGAGCGAATATTACATGTAGAATTAAAGTACGAACTAATTAAAGTGGTAGAATGAAGCGGGAAACCGGGCAAACTGGGCAGCCGTAAAGAATTGGATTGCATTAAGGATTCATGGTACGCTTCTCATAAATTGTGTATTGGCATTAGCATGGCGTGTATTCAACCTAATGAAGCTTGCGGGAATCGCAGTACATTGTTTAAACCACAGATATAGTATTCCTAGATATCACAAGTATCGCGATTCGTATGAAAACCAAGCGTGGCATTTTTGACTACTTACAATGACGTCATAATTATTATTTAGTTACTATACAAACAAGTTACCTTATAAAATAGACCACGTTTTAAATGTCTAGAATTTAGTCCTTCAGTTGTAACGGCATGACGTTGGTGTTTTTAACAAATTAACTTGCTGCGATAGTAATCCCGTTAATACATTGATTACTTTTAAATATTTTAGGTAAAATGTTGCTAGAAAGAACCAATTAGAGCTTAAATATAAAGTAAGTACATAGTTATTTCATTTACATTGAAAAGATATTAAAAATATTAGGTTATCTTACGTTATCTGGTTATATCTATAACTGTGGTTTAAACTGTGAATAACGAATGTATTGCTGTTGATTGGCTATTTGTTGCCTTAAGTCGACAGTCAATTGCTATGGAGAATGATCAGAAATTTGCTAGGGTTCATTTTTGTTTGACTATGTGGCACGGTCGTGGGCGAGATTCGTCTACATTCTCATACTATAAAATGTAGACGAAATACATTATGTGCGTAGTTTAGCTGTGGGCTGTTATGGAGTAGCACCTCTTTAGTTAGATCAGCTTTTGCTCTCAACTACGCTCCCGTTGTGTACGAAAATTAACACTTGAAAAGGTTTAAATGCAGCATAATTATGATACACGGTAATTACGAAGCTTCCCTTTCATGAGAGAATTTTCGGAATCGAATCAGTAGTTCTGAAGACTACGTCCTACATACAAACTTACAAACAAATTTTACCTTTATTTAAGCATGTGCGCAGGTCTGCTGGAAAATATGTTTTATGAAATAAACAGTACCTTGGTACTGTTATATTTTAATGTAATATCCTGTTATATATTATGTTTATACATAAATAATTAAGTATAGATACATCCTTTTCAGGTGACACTTTTGATGTTTTAAAAGGAATAATTCACTTTGATCCCTAATTGAGTAGAGTACGCAGCTCCGCTGTATCAACCCCATTGTACCAGATGTTTTCATGTAGATAGAGAGGGGTTTATCGCAAACACATTGAACTAATGAAACATTACTGATACTGTTCTGTTTACGTCGAATACTTTGCCAAATTATCGAGAAAAATATTAATAATTATACTCGTTTTCACAATTCAGTTGAACAACATTGGACGTAAAAACAAAACACAAAAAGTTTTTCATCAATTTTAATTTCAAAACCAAAAGAGGGTGCATTTTTAATCCGAGATTTATCAAAAGCTAAAGTTTAGTTGCTTACCATTATGATTGACACACAATTATCTTTTAAACCCTCTAGAGAATAATAATTTAAGATATTCTGAACTAATCCTTCATGATTAATTTTCATATATTATTTCGTGAGCCCTTGGCTTGAGGGCTCGTAACGATCTAGCCAGATATTCATCAATCAGTACATCTTGGGAAAACCACAGGGTCTTGGGCCAGATTACAGCATGTCTGTCTTACATAATCTTGCGGCTTTTAGAACAATGTGACCACACCATTATACGGCGCCGGTTTATCTAAATGATCGTATATTGTTTTTTGTAATAGAGTTTATTTTTGCATATATAATGGATTGGATTATCTAGACTGCCTCGTTGGTCTAGTGGTCGCAAGCGCGACTGCTGAGTATGAGGTCTTGGGTTCGATTCCCGGGTCGGGCAAAGTGTTATTGGCTTTTTCCATCAGGAATTTATCAGTAACAGCCACGGAGTCTGGATTTGTGCCCGGTTGATGGCAATAGGCTCGCCCCCTATTACATGGGACTTAAACATAACTGGTGAAATGTGGGTGTACTGATAGGTACACCTCTGCCGTACCCTTCGGAGATTACAGGCGTGATGTTACGTTATGTGGATTATCTAGAGTTTGTTTTGGAGCTGAATTTAAATGAGTGCGTTTTAGATATCGATTTTGATAAGTTCAATAAAGTAAGTAAGTAATAAAGTAAGTAAGTAAATAAGTATTGTTTTCTAACTTTATGGTATTTGACAAAATATTACACGGCTGCATGTTGCATGCGGCTGAGGTCTCCATTCCCAAGTTGGGAGAAATGTCATTGGTTTTTTCAATCAGGAATTTCTGGAAGCGAGTCTTGCTTCCTATTACATGGGACTTAACCCTGACTGGCGAAATGTGTGTATACAATTAGGTAAGTACATCTTTTCTTTTTGTGGGGTTGGGAAATCATCAAATGACTCCTCCCGCTCTGGGCAGAGCTGTAGCGAGTGTCGGACTTCTACTGACTAAAAACCACCCGTACCCTTTGTGTTGATGACGCGGTATCTCTTTCTAATAACCCGCTGCCCCGACGGGAATTAGGTACCTACATCTCTGCCTAACCTTTCGGGGAAAACAGGCATGCATGATGAATGATGATATGTTATGATGATGTTATGAATTAACATGAACATGGTTTTTGGATAAATTTCTTACTTCTCCTTACGTATTTTTATTCCATACTAGCGGACGTCACGCGGTTTCACCCGCGTAGTTCCCGTTCCCGTGGGAATACAGGGATAAAAAGTAGCCTATGTCACCTGGGGATAGTGTAGCTTCCCAACGGTGAAATAATTTTTGAAATCGGTCCAGTAGTTTCGGAGCCTATTCGTTACAAACAAATAAACAAATCTTTCTTCTTTATAATACTAGCTGTTCCCAGCATGCGTTGCAATGCCATTTTTGTACCTACATACCTACTACATTGTATATTATTGACATTATGACGTATGGTCTGTTTGAAGTTGACACACTAACGTCACTGAATTGTTTTGCCTTCCCGGAACCTCTCCGCTAACACTTGAACTTTATAGTATGGTATTAAAGCTCAAATTGACTTTACGTTTTAGTTAGAAAACGTTTGTATGGGAAAAAGAAAAGGGCTGTTTTTAGGGCTTTTCCGGCCATTATTCGATTTTTTCTCGTAAAAACCATCCTTGAACTTCAACGAACATTTAAAAAAAGAATTGGCCAAATTGCTCCAGGCGTTGTTGAGTTATGCGCTTACCAACACATTGAGCGATTCATTTTTATATTATAGATAAGTGTACCTAGATAATAATTAACAGACATTTTGAAGATCATTTTGACATTTGATCACGTCTGTTCTCTGATCTGAAACCCCGAAGTCTTGAATATGTGATTAACATTCAAACCTGCTATAATATTCGCAATCAATCAATCAAATCGACAACCAACACCCGTAGCCCGCAGCCCAAATTAATACGACACACCGCATTAAATTATTTATTCCATTCCATACCCAATACCGAAGCAATAACGTACAATATCGGTCCGATATTAAGAAAACAATCGCTCATTCCATGCAGTAATCACGCTGGGCTTGTATTCCCAACACGCAAGAAACAATTCTAACAGAAAATACATTTCAATTCTTTATTGAATCCCGCCTCCCTCCATAACTTAACTCTCTCGGGTTTTAGTTCGCCATCGGTTTCGTATCGACGGTGTAAGGACACAGCTAGTTGGAAAGCGAGCGTGTTTCACCGTGTCTTCGAAATTATTGAGTAGGTTCGGGTTGGAGGGAAGTGTGTTAAATTAGGTGGTTCGTCGGATTTATTTGTTTTGATAACCTTGTGTGATTGGTATGAGGTATGTGGAGTGGGGAGGGAGAAATCTATTATAAGATCATCGAATGTTGTGAGGTATGGGTACCTAACTCTTGTTTTGGTTTGTTCTGACTTGCTAGAGCCCTTCTTGTAATAAGCTGACCTCCTTTACTGTAGATACTCCGTACAACCCTAGGCCAACTTACGATCTAACATTACTACTTATTTACGCCCGTCTGTACCAGCATTTACGATACAAAATACAAATAAATACGCTATCCAGTTGAAGCATTAACCAACTAGTACACCAGATAGTTCTATTTAGTTGCCAGTTAATTAATTATAATCCAAAAATAATTGCAAGAAAATATTTCCTTTTCTTTACCCCCCTTTTTTTTTTTTTTCTCCCGCTCTTGGGCAGAGCGAAAGGGAGTGTCAGACTTCTACTGACTAAAAACCCCCCATGTTCCTTCTTAGCCCTTCATGTCGAGGCCGCGGTATCTCTTGCGAACAACCCGCAGCCCCGACGGGATTTCTTTACCCCCTTAAAATCACAAAAAGTAAACTCGTTTTCCAATAAAAATATCGTACATATTATTTTTTCAGCTCACAAAAATATCAAATTGTTTCTCTGGGTACGTTTCTCAAAGTATCGTCAATCTTAGGGTGTGGAAATGCATCTAATTGCTGCATCCCCACTGACTTAATCCTCTTTTCACGTAATCGTTTTTGAACTCTATTTCTGTGTTTTTTAAAGAGAACTTGCAAAACTGCCACTGTCATTGTATTTGTAGGTTTTGATGTTTAATTTTGTGAACCCTGCTTTGGTTACATAATAAATAATAATAATAAATAATAAAATATGTTTATTTCTCACCACAAGCCAAAAAATACAAACAATATATATACAGAAACAGTAGCTAACGATTTTTGGTTGTGGATCGCTGGTGCCTGTGGTAGGTAGTAACACCTGTAATACAGGTCACCAGGTCCCCACCTGTTTAAAGGTACACATTTGATAGCATACATCTGGTGTCACAGCAAGTAACAAAAGTTTAAAATAACAAAAGTGAGCTTATTAAAAAGAGACACAAATATTAGAGTAATATAAAGTAAAAGTCATCAAAAAGTTGTTGAGAGGTTTTTATGAATGTAAGTTTTGTGTGTGTGTGAGCGTGTGTGTGTATGTGTGTAGAGCGTGTGTGTATGTGTGTGTGAATTGGAGAGAGTGTTAGTGAATGAGTGATTAGACCAATACGTTAAAGAGAGCTTCTGTGGCAGTATATGTTTGGTTTTGCAGCCAGGCCTGTAAAGCGATTTTAAAATTATGTTTGTTCAATGAGTGCAGGGAAAGAATTTGGTTTAATTTATTGTAAAGATAGGGTCCGAGGAAAACAAAGAATCTCTGACTAAAAGAAGTTCTAAGAGGAGCAGCCAAGGCAACTATACGGTTACGGCGATTTGTTTGCTGAGAATATTTGGAAATAGAGTGTTGCTTAATAGCAGTGGTCAGTACAAACAATTGCCTGACCGTCAGGACTTGACAATATTCATAGAGTTTGACGGTGGGATAAAGTCTTGGCTTGAAACAGCACACCTTAAGAACCGCTCTCTGCGCACGTTCAATCTGAATATAGTGGGATTTGGCTGCCCCGCCCCAAGATGAGATACAATAGAGCAGAATTGATTGACACAGTGCTTGGTATGTCATTTTCATGACAACAGCATCTGCTGAATTGCGTAGTTGTTTAAAAATGTAAATTAATTTGCGCACTCTATTTGATAGGTGTGTTATGTACTCTTTGAATGAAAGGTTGCAGTCTATTACTATGCCAAGATACTTTATTGAAGTGACTCGTTCAATGTTACAGGGATCATGAGCGCCACTGTCCTCACTACTGCCATTGGATAGTGTCTGGGCAGCAACGTTTAGTGAGCTTGCAACTGACACATTAGTATTTCGAATCGAAAAGTTCATTATTTTTGTTTTCGATATGTTTAGGGTTAGCAAGTTTTTCTTAAGCCATTCACTGACTGTGTCGAATCCCTTCTGGGCAAGGCGGTATGCCTCCTCCCAGCTATCCGACGCAAATACAAGTGCTGTATCGTCCGCATAGGAAAATATTGCACCGCTTTCTAGGCTGAGGCTACACAGGTCGTTCACGTAAATTAAAAATAAACTGGGACCAAGAATACTGCCCTGTGGTACACCAAAAACTACATTTACATCGGAACTGAAGTTAGTTCCAATTTTGGCACTCTGTGTTCTATTTGTAAGATAGCTCCGAAACAAGGACAGCTGGGCGCCTCGTATACCCAGGCATTCGAGCTTAGCTATTAAGATGGGAATCGAGACCGTGTCGAATGCTTTTGCGAGGTCCAGGAACAATGCAACACATTTCTTACCGCTGTCAAGTTTCTGAGCTATGTGATTAACCAGTTTGTGAACAGCATCAGCAGTGGATAGATTTCTTCGAAAGCCAAATTGGTTAATCGACAGTAGATTTCGTGCCTCTAAAAATGCGACCAGCCTTGTATTTATTATCTTTTCCAGTATCTTGGACATCGCAGGCAGAACAGATATGGGCCTGTAGTTTTCGACACGGTCACGATCTCCAGATTTAAAAATAGGGTGAAGAATTGCCTTTTTGAACCAGTTAGGGAAAACACCAGATTCAAGACACAGGTTGCAAACATGTGTCAGTGGAGGTACAATAACGTTTCTATGTCCAACTGCACAATCACTCTTAAGTGAAAGGATTAAGCGTTCCACCTCTTGCTCATTTGTTTTAAGCAGTACAAAAGACTCTTTCTGGGGGTCGGGTAGCGAAAAAGGTCTAGGGTCCCCATGTATTTTATCAGCCAGGCGTCGCCCAACATTTGCGAAATAATCATTAATTTGATTTATAGTGTCCTGCTTATTGTCATTATTCGCTATGAGATCATGGGCTGAAGATTTTTGCTGTCCTATGTTTGTGACACTTTTAATAACACGCCATAGCTGCCTAGAATTTCTACCTGCTTTTTCGAATTCTAGTCTCTCATAATCTCTTTTTGTTTTTCGTAGCAGATTTGTACAGAAATTACGATACCTTCTGTAGGACACCACGAGGACTTCATTTGACGGATCTGTTCTAAGCTTTTTATACAAATTGTCTCTGTGGTGCATACATTTTAGTAGACCTTGAGTAATCCAGGGTTTAATCGATCTGCGTCTACGTGAAGTTGAAATAGTTTTAGTGTTCTTAGATAAAGCTAGGAGAAGTGGTTCCATTAAAAATTCAGTAGCCAAATCGGGATCTTTTGTTGTATAGACGGTATCGAAATTTATGTTGCTTATGTCATTAGCAAGCTCATCCTCATTTATTTTTTGTTATTTGGCGTGAGTTTAGATCTTTGATTATTTTTGGTGACAAAGAGAGTAAAACTGCAAAGTGATCAGTGACAGTGGATTCTAGCACCATTACTGTGCTAGAGAAAGAAGACTTTATGTTGGCGTGATCAAGACATGTAGATCCATGTGTTTTCAACACATGTCCCGGGAAAAGTCCGTGGTGACCTAGTAGATCCAAATAGTCCAGTGAGTATGCATTTCTGTTATTGCGGGAAATGTCAATATTTATGTCTCCCATAATTACAACGTTTCTAAACGATTTAAGCTCACATAGAACACTGTCCATCGATTGTATAAATTTTGAGGGATCTTTAAATGCATAGGGCCTGTACACGGCAATTATGGCTGTATCAGCACCAATCGTGACTGTCAAACAGTTCGCTTCGGATACGACGGGTACACAAAATGTTGAGAGTATTTTCCTGTTTTTTTATTAAGTGAGTCTCTAATCTCTGCCACTGTTTTGAAGTTGAATGTCAATTTGATGATTCAATACTAATATGGAAATATAAAGAGGTTACTTCATTACATAACATCACGCCTGTGATCCCCAAAGAGTTAAGCAGAGGTGTGCCTAATAGTAACATTTCGCCAGTATTTATTTAAGTCCCCTGTAATATGGAGCGAATAGTCTTCCGACGGTCACTCATCCAAACTCCGTGGCTACTACTAAGAAAATTTTATTCTTCCGTTCCAGGACTAAAGTGGAACCCTCATCATTAGCTTTGACAAGCTCGTCCCGCCTACTTTCTACTAGGTCAGCCGCAACATCCTGCTAACATCATTCAGACTTTATATTAAAATTGTTGCTGTACTTACTAAACGCAGTCATTTAGGTAGAACATCAAGGCTGTACAATGAACCCTGGTCTCCTCGCGATCGTATCCGTGAGTCGGCTTGAACCGTGCGCCTCCAATTTATTCGCGCACACGGCAAACACACCAGTTTTCACTGATTGCGAATGTTTGACCACCGGCCGGTAGGGATAGCAGGAAAGGTCAGGAAGGTGTGCTAAAAGAAAGTAAAATGTTTTGTATGATTCTCGATGAAATTTTTTGAAATTGAATTGAATTTTTATTAATCTAATTTTTTTTTTTTTTCATTTTATTTTTTTTTTATTTTTTTTTTTAATCTCATTTCTGTTTGCATTCATTATTGACGTGACAACGTCTTATAAATTGGTTTGCCGGGTGACACTTCAAGAAACTGCGTTACGCTCCGCTCACGTTATGCGCTCACAATGAGAGCGAGTGAGAGGCACGCGTCCAGAGCGAGAGAGAGAGAGTGAGAGAGATAGGCATACACACCGGTTCATGTCTTGCGCTTCTATTTTCGTTGTCACGTAAAACTTTCGCCCGTATACCGACTTTACAGGCAACCAATTTTTTGTTTAAATTTAAATACTATATTATAATATTAAGTACTTTTTGTCTGTACTTGAAAAGGGCGTTAGAAGCTGCGCTACAGTTTATACTTTTGCAGCTTCCATCGTTTTAACTGTCTTTTATGCCTCGTGTTATTGTTCCTAAATAAACTTTTATTTATTTAAAATAAAAATAAAATAACACTTAGATTAAAGCTTTTTATCCTGTCTGTTATTGTATACCTTGATCCGTCTCGAAGGACCATTATGTACAAATGGGTCCTTCGAGCAGTATCAAGTAGAATAGCTGTAGTTTGTAGATCATGTATACATAAATGAAGAATTTAGTTCGAAATTACCTCTATACATAAAAACGACCGTCACATACCTATACTATACCTGTTTCAGCTAAACTTGAGATTAAATCAAGGTACCCATGAAACAAGATGGGTACTTAAAACCACAGACCTGTACCAGGCAAACCGAGCTAAATGACACTAAAGCTATGTTACAGCGGAATAAAGATATGAAAAGAATCTAACATTTACACAGTATAGTGAAGGTTCTGCAAAAGAGTTAAGGGTTCCCGTTGGGAAAGAGATACCGCGGCCTTGACACAAAGGACTAAGAAGGAACATGAGTAGTTTTTGGCCAGTAGAAGTCTGACACTCCCTTCTGCTCTGCCCAGAGCGGGAGGGGTTATTTGATGATTTCACACCGCCAAAAAAAAAAAGGTTCTGCAAATCACGAGTGAAACCGTAAGCGGTGGAACAATTAATAACATAAAACCTTTTCAAAACTAACGGTTCTTGTTTCTGGTTGTTCCATATAGCTTCATCGTTTTCGTAAATTTACAATGAGTAGAGATCCTAAAACATAAAATTAAAAATATTTCCACCTCCATAATCATCTTTTTTCCCATCCATACATACTAACGAACCGATTTCCAAACGACATATGCGAGGATTCATTAATGCACGGAAAAATGTGGAACAAGGATCGTTTGTACTTCAAACATGCGCCATTTTGTTTCTAAATCAATGGAGCACACATGCGATCGGTTATCGAATTATCTACAACGTTTTTCATATGATTTTTTTTTTCATTGTCTGAGAACTCTATGGTTTCCGATTCTAATACGGAGAAAATTAAAGTCTTGTGTTTCTTCGGTTTAAGCTAGTGGTCACTGACTAATCATTAATCTATTCAGCTCCCTACACTATTAACTTAGTGGCTTGTAAGTCATGAGGGCTACTTATTTTGCAAGCATATTATCACTTACCTACATATTATGCTCTAGGAAACAAATGAAGCATGCGCGTGTCGCAAAACGCAAATCATGTCGCAAATACCCACACACGTTGCCATCGACCACTCTGCAATAATAAAAAACGAAACAATTACGAAAAAATCTTTATTCCCGAAATCGAACGGACACTCAAAAAGCTATTTTTATTAATCGAGAGCTCAATACCACGCAATGGATCTGTAATTAACGAAAGTATCATACATATTGATACGGCGGCCATTTTAAAATCACGAGCGAAACACTCGCGTTACGTTCTTTCATTTGCGAAAATGACAGTTATAAAATATTCAGTGGATGATTAAACATGCACTGACTGTATTCGAGGATAGCCGATGTGATGAAAATAATACTCAAGAACGTTGTTTTTATAAAGTATTACTTTTTGAAGATGTCGCAAAAGGTGATGATGGATAAAAGTGAGATGTGGATGGAGTGAAGTTTGAGTTTACTTAAGTAAATGAAAGTTACGAGTGGCCGTGATCAAAACCAAAGTTTTGATTGAAGAAGAATAAATACTTAACATTAAATGTTCTTTTGTATATCCTTGTAAAAGCAGCTGTAAAAAAATAAACATGAAATGATAACGTTGCTAACGAGGAAAAAAATTAAAAACAAATAAAAATCTCGACAATCCCTTTTGACACATGGAACGAAATAACAAAATCATTACTTACACGAGCGTACTGAAAAAAAGGAGGCAGAATTTACGGCATAAATGAAAAATTCAAAAGATCATATGGCAGAGGCAGCCGAGGTATTATCTAACTTCACAAACAGCCCGTATTGGCAGTTTGAAACAGATAAGGGCGATAAAAAGCCTGCCGATGATCGACATTGAGCCTCAACGATAAATGGACGAGCCACAAAGGAATATCGGAAAATTGGAATCAATTTCAAAAAGTTTTTTATCGTGTGTCTCTGTTCTAATTACATTTATGATGTTTTGGTACTTCTAGACTTGCCTCCCGCAGTTCATTGTTCATGACTGTGCGGATCTTAAATTCAGTTTCATAAGTCTTTATGAAGTTGTGTTACTCCTTGGTTTGTTTCAGAAGTTTTTATTTTAAGTAGGTACGCAATTGACGAGCTTGTGAGAACCTAAAATTCAGTTTGATAAATCTTAAGTGCTTTTATATGGTGCCTCTTTCCTTTGTAACTTCACGGTCTGTTTTCCTTTGAACATACGAGCCATCAAAGCCATCATTATTGTCTATTCCACGAACAATATCGAAGACACTCATTAACTGATTATTTCTTTCACCAACCATCCTCGAGAACAACTTCAAAAATATTTTTTCGGCCTCAAGAACCACAATACACAACA
Source organism: Diarsia brunnea (assembly GCA_949774965.1). NCBI lineage: Eukaryota > Metazoa > Arthropoda > Insecta > Lepidoptera > Noctuidae > Diarsia > Diarsia brunnea. The sequence continues at coordinate 3,565,419 of OX459003.1, read as the reverse complement.
ATAAGAATCAGCCTCTTCGACGACAATTCAATTAGTCAGCAATTGAACGCTGGAGGGCTTACCAAGTCTTGAACGACGCGCATCTCTCGAGCTGACAAAATAGAACGAGTAATGAAGACGGATTACTCCGCAAAAACAAGTGAAGGGGAACGAATAGAAATAAAAATGGTGTCTGTGTTTGGAGAGCTTGAGGTATGGAAGTGTTTGGAGAGGAAATAGGAAATGCATTAGAATTTGTTTTTGTTTGAAGTGAAAGAAAGAAAGAAAGAAAAAATATTTATTTGTCGCAGAAACATAACGAGCATACAAAGAGCATTACAGGAAAAAAAATACACATACAACGCATAACAGATATTAAAAAATACAACAAGCAGGGATTATTAAAGATAGTTGTACGTCGTGACTGCGACAAGTAGGTTGCCATGCCACTCAGCATGATGCTGTGCTATGGGCACCCACAGCACAGCACTGGTGTTCAGTGGTCACTCGTGAAAAAACGTACGAAAGCCAAGACAGCTTCAATATTAGGTATATAAAATAAAAACATAACACTCTTTTTTGGGGCAGTCGTGTAATAAAATAAACAGTGCTTGAGTGAGTGCGGTATTTTGAGGTCTCGTGAATTGGTTTGTGTGAGCTCTTGATCCTGGATTCGGAACGTGTGGTTTCCGACAGAAAACCAATAGTAACAGACATCTTTAAAACACAAGGTATTATTTAGAGTACTGCGTTCAGTCCCCTTCCCAAGTTGCCTTCCCTAATTCATATAGTTTAGTTTTCTAACAAAATCTGTAACACACAATTTAAATAAAACAACAGAATCACTTCTACCATTTACCCAGACTTTTAAATCGAAAACAAATCAGCTCACAACGGGACATTAATAGAACCTCCCAAGACCTGCCTATTAAAGTCAAGGCATCCAGTAAAAAATACACGTCCCACGTTATAAAACGCGGTGGCACAACACCGTGAAATTGCCGGCGTTCCCGCGAGAGGGAGACACCCGCACCACGTCTTTTTCGACGCCAAGAGGTGTCCGACTAGCCTTTATTCATTTCACTTCCTCTCTTGAGAATTTGGAGTTTGTAGATGTGATTCGTTTTGTGTACGTGGGCCTTATGTTTTTGTTTTTCAAGCTGGATGCATGTCTGGGGTATAAAAGAAAAGAGGTTGTGTGTTTGGTGCGTCGTGTCAGTTTTTGTTCCGCGCCATGGATTGCGGTAATGGATTTTGGCGGAGGATATTGTTGGCAACTTTGTATGGGATATTCATAAATAATTTCACTATACGGAAGATGTTTTGTTTTGATAACAATAGCCTCAATGCGAGTAAAATATGCAGTTAATACTCAACAAAAAAGGTACCTATGGAGCAGCTAAAATAGTCATCAAAATTGTTCAGTAATTTAGATTTAGAATCGTGGCAAACAGACAGAAAGACTTACCCATCATTAATAACACTAGCGTGGATTTAATTAATTCTACTTAATCACTTCACAAAGCCCTCTTCACAAAGAAGAACAAAGAAATAAAAATACAGGTATACATATTATATTAACTTAACTTAGCTAACAAAAGAAACTCGTTATGACAAAGCATAGGTAATTTGACATAATCCAATAACACAATTTCTTGAATAATATAAAAAGAATATTCAACAGGTTATTTATGAAACTCGTAAACTAAAAGCTACTTTCCTGAAAGTAGTTGCAAATTATTTACTATCATTAGTTCTCTTTGTTCCATTAATTTTGCTCTGGAAATACGAGCAGCTTTGCGTCTGAATATTTTGATAAAATTATTTTATACTGTAACTTGAGTCGGACTTGACACGTCAACATTCCGCCATATTAGATATATTGATAACTAGTTTGTTTATAATTTGGCATAAACGCCCACTTTTCAATATAAAATGACATTATAGACATCTTTGACGTTGATTACAGTGTCATATTATTATGACATCTTTAGCATTGATGGAAGCAAACTGCAACTAGGGGTTTCACAAGGATGGCAGATGTAGGAGGTAATGTACCCCTACATATACGGAGATGGTAGCTTTTCCGAAGATCTGCCAATTGCGACCAAGAAATTCTAGGACTGATTTGGTGGGCTAAATCTCCCTGTTGTTATGACAACGACACGTGACCCAAGTTCAAAAATGGACTTGAGTTGGCACTATAAATATGGGTGCTAGAAATGGTAAGACGAGAACTTTGGAAAATAATCATTACTTTCTTGTAGGTGGGAAGGTAAGGTTTCTAGTTACAAATTGGACAAGGGTGCTCAATTTGTAACTAGAGAGACGGGGATGAAAATGTGGAAAAAATGGTACTATGAATTCATTAAGGTGTTACACAATTCTCACATTTTTGTTTCACATTTTTGTATTACATTTTAGGTGTACCTACTTTACTGGCCTTGTATTTGAATAAACAGTAACATAAATGACTATAGTTCAATAATAGTCTAGTTAAATAATGTCATGGGATGGTTATTGTGTTTTTTTAAGTATTTGTTTTGATTTAGTTGTAGATTATTTTTACCTTACATACACTGACTTATTTTAGTTGCAAAAGGAAAAGAAGTTTCAAAAGAGATTTATAACCATCTCTCAAATACTGCATACAACGTACGTACACTGAACTACAATGACACAATCGTCAGGTTAGTTCGCGACTGCACTGAAGCTCGTTGCAAGCAATTGTGATTCTAAACGAGCGATAGTTCGGCAACTTTCGGTGGAGCGAGTGGAGCAACTAATATTCTATAAACCTCTCAGTCTATTATGTCTATGGGCTTAACCGGAAGTGTGGTGTAAGTGTGTTCGTAAGTAGATTCGAACGATTTTAAGTGATATTTACTATGGACAATAATCTTTACTCTCACTTTCAAAGAGTTTATCCATATGTGTGTTTCTTGTATTGATTTGATTATACTTGTCACTGTTTAAACAGAAATGCTACAATATAGTTGGTGCATTGGTACGGTCATAAAATGAACCGCAAGCGCGCCAGAGCTGAATAGAGTCGTGATGATTTGAGCTCGCAGCGAGGAGGACATTTAGTGTCTTTTCGCAGCGGAGTTGAAACGTTCCGAAATTGAACCCGTTAGTAATTAGGCATATAGAGATCGCCAGTCCTCCTAAAGTGTTTTCTTTCAAAAGCTGTTTTCCTAGTAAGCAAGAACTGCCCAACTCTCCATTATGCCCTGGTTTTTATCTACTATCATACATCATTACCACGCTGAACAAATGTCCCATGACTATCAGGTCTTTAGATCCAGGGCTAACGTGGAATATAATAGTCCACATAGATTTTCCACGTACATTTTGCACAGCTTATGACGCCATTTTCATCCTAATTTCTACTTATTCTAGCTCTTACCTATTTATTTTTCAGAGGTAAGTAGTCGTCCCACCCTTTAGTCGCCCGTCTATGACCACGAAAACTACAGTACTTCAGAATGCGCTGAATATTTGCACTGACACGAGTGCTTCTTTGAACTAGAACTAACTGGAGTTAGCTATGTGCTTTATATGATACTTTGCCGGGAACGTGAGCACACAATAGTTAGCAGTAACTAGTTTACTTGGGTTTTCACAGGTGTGAGCGAGAACGAGACATTATGTATAATAATACTAGCTGTTAAATCCAATCCCACTGTTGGTACGCTTAGATCTGTTAAACTATGCAATGAACATTTTAATGTTATTTGAAGCAAAAGCTACAGTGATTCAAGAGGAAGGTTTTTATGTAAGTAGTACCTATGCGGGTCGGCTAGTTATTAGGATTTTGTTACCAAATTTACGTATATTTAGTTCAGTGTTGTCCCTCCACCACAAATTAGTTTGTTGAAGTTTAGGTTGGTATTATGTCATAATGGCAGCTGATAACTAGATTATGTCAAGATGATTAACAGCAGTGCTGAGTAAATCCGTCTGTATATGGGTATGTGGCGACAGCAACATCTATCGCAACACATGTGATCTAAATGACATGTCCTACATCGCGCAATCAAAGTTATCCGCGGCATTAGCACGCATAGAAAACCCCGATTTACATATGTTGGGCAGTTGGCCCACCAGACACAACACCCGTCTGGTCGGAGGATCCTCTGATCTGATCCCTTTTCTATGGGGGATGAAGAACTTTACACCCTGTTCCTCAATCCCTCCAAACTGGTGACCCCGAGCACGAACGTCAGCGCAGCCTTCGTGCATCTACACGGAACCACAAAAACAATTTTTCACCACCACGTAGTTCTATAATCCGCTTCAGAAAATCTCACAAAAACTTACAAAACTCAGGAATTCTGAAGCACTACTTAATTTAAAAACAAGCAACATAATTCTTATCTGAGAGCGTAACTCCGAAACACCTTTATCAAGAATCACCGACGCCACCTAAATTCCAACGAGCCACTCCATCAACAAAATTAATTTCACAAAAACAATTTAAGTGTCCGCAATAAATTATTTAGCTCCAAGCTAAGTAATAATATAACGTGAGTCCCGCCTTTATAAATAAACCTCGTAAGCCCAGTAGAAATGTTTATTTTAGCTTCGTAAATGCATCTCCTAATGTAAATTACTTGATTATTCTAAATCCACGGGACAGGGCACCTACTGCTGTTACAGCTCCCACAATGCAAATTGCTAGAATAATACTTAAATTGAAATATTTCCTGGACATAAACAAATAATTATCAACTCTAACACAATGAGCTAAGGATTGCAATGAAGTAGGAGTGGACAAATGAAAATGTAACCGTCATATTATTTGATGAGTGGGGAATGAGTGTCCTGAATAAATTTGCAAGTGGTTTACACGATATGGAAAGGTATGCTTTTAATGGCGCTTCCTTGTTTTAAATTAGCAGCTCGGACACAAATCTGTAATGGAGGCTCGCTCTCTTTGACGACGAATTTCTAATGGGTTTTTGTTTTACTTTACGAGTGCTCCTTAATGTTATGCAGCATGCTTTAATTTACACTTGTGCAACGTAAATAGTGGTCCTTTGAAGTCTTTATCTTTAAAATATGTATGTACAAATACTTTTTGATACCGGGGCTTTTATTCGTAAATGCAAACCAGATTATAAATAACACTCTTTTTTTTGGGCAGTCGTGTAATAACAGAACACAAAAATATTTTTCGCTGACGTTTGCAATTTAGAGAAAAGCAGAAATGAAATCGATACACTGAAACTGAACTGAACTTTGACGGCGACAGACAAATAACTGTCGAATGTTGTATAATATTAATGGTGGAAAATCATGATTGCTTAGAAGGTAGCAAGTATTGGGGCGGCACCTAACACGTCGCTCACGAACAATGTAACATATCTGAGGGCTCCAAAGGCCTGCATCTCCTCAACTTTTCATGAGACAGGCCATCTCCCGCTTATCTGTAAAAGTTCAATCTAAGGCCGGGAAGAAACAGCTACTCGTATTTATCAAACCTATAGGCAAGAAGTCAGTCCATTTTCAAGAAGTCTGTCCCTTCAACAAACACATTTCAGCAGTGAGTTTGTAAAAGCTGTTCTCAAACCGGATCGATAGTCAGTGAAGATTATAATTAATGCATTTCAATATTGTCCAATTCTAATAAGTATTTAAGCTCCTACACTGCCTCAAAGTGGCGGTGTATATAGGCACGGACTACAAATCACTTTAGGCTATTAAGCAAGAAGTGATATGAGTAAATATGTATAACGAACCAGACACAAAAAGTTACGGAATACTTCTTTTTCTATGGCGACTGAGAAACCCTGTTCCTTATACCTTTACAATAAAATATAATTATTCAGCATCCACATCATAGGTCCAGAACTCAATACATTTTTCCGCCCAACCGAAGCGCATTACATCAGTTAGTCCGGGCAGTACAAAGCTGTCTTCGAACTGGGTCGATAGTCTGTTAAGCCAATTATTGCATTACGTGCGGCACACTAACGAACGGATGCGGTTACAACTAACAGTGCTGATCATTCATGAATAAGAGCTTTTCACAACGTGTTTTGGTCTGTTTTTTGGTTGGTTGTGTTTATGGATTTGTATATAATTTTTTTTTTTTTTGGTGTAGCTATTATCACCAAAACAAGTCCATTTTCTTTCTGTTTATAACATTTTTTGGGTTGTCATGATACTTAGGAATTATTGCACAGCTTTAATCAATTCGTTAAACAAAACAGTGTTTCACGCAACTAAGAAGTAGAACGGTCTACATGCAGTACATGCAACCAACTTACTTTATAAACCCCTTGAAGTTGTTAACAAAATTCGCTTCAAATAAGGAAGCAATATTTTTATAACAGTTTTTAACACCAGTATGATCTATGTTAATTATGAAAAATAAAATTACGTGGCCTGCGGTCGCGGGCAAGAGCTACGCTAATAATAAGGATCACCTTTCTCACCCTTTTTTTTTTTTGGGGGGTGGGAAATCATCAAATAACCCCTCCCGCTCTTAAGCAGAGCGAAAGGGAGTGTCAGACTTCTACTGACTAAAAACCACCCATGTTCCTTCTTAGCCCTTCATGTCGAGGCCGCGGTATCACTTGCGAACAACCCGCAGCCCACCTTTCTCACCCTCTAACAGAAAATGCTAATCCGAATGGTTTATCCTGATCACAAAACAAAAACGTCGATCATTGTTCATCCGTCTGCCACAATGGACTCAAAACTTTACGCTTCTAAATCCATTTCACGAATAAACACGAGACCTCACAGTTGAACCGAAAAGGCTTAGCGATATAAATCTTCAATGAAAGCTACAATACTGTGTTTACGTCATGCCAAGCGGAAAATTTACAACGAAATGTAATTACTGTAATCTTTTCTAAAGTGGAGTTTTGTACGGGCCGCGTATGTTGGAATTGTACTCTAAACACGTTACTGAAACTTGAAAAAAGATATGTTTGTATGTTTTGCTAATAATGCGTCACATCAAAAATGCTGGACATGATATCCATAACCATTCCATTCCATAAGGGTTAGGCAGAGATGGAAAAACCGAACAAGTAAAGTGACTTGCGACCACTAGACCTACGAAGCGATCACGCTTCCTATACGCTGAAATGAAAAATGAAACACATATTGCGATCATGAACTTGATTGCTATTAAATTATTTATTTTTATTTATTTATTTATTAATATAGGTTCACCAACAGCTTCTGTGTACAACATATCATAAGTACATAGGTTTTGTAGTCTCAAACTTACATAGTCGCCAATAACTGGTTAACCAGTATTCATAAAAATAAGTGATAACAAAACATATATCAAAAATTATGTTTTATGTATGTTTAAATTATATACGAATAGCAATTTTTCTTGAAGGATAGGTTTAGTTCTAACTTGTGGACTGTTAAGAAATCCTGTCACCAATCAAGAAAACCCTAACTTATTTCAGCACAACTTGCAGCTTCAATAAAGGTGCAAACGGCATTTTCAAATACGCGTCCGGTATACCTTTTGCGCACCAGGGTCCCGTTTAAGCAAGGATTATAACATAGGTGCTATAATACCTACCCAAGAGTGGCGGAGGTTTGACAAATCCTGAATTCTGTTCACCCTTTGTACCTGTTTGTTAACGAGATTTAAATGCTAATTAATATTATATTATTTTGCTGCCTTTTAGTCACGTACGTGGGTCATGAGTCGAGTTTAATGTGGGATGGTCTTGTGTAATAGAAAAAAGATTTTAACACAGACTCATCAGCATAATGGTGCAAAAAATATGTCTGCTACTAAGAGATTTAATTTATCTACGTGTTTACTTGCTCATACAATTCTCAGCATTATTTTACCATAGTAACTAATAACTAAGTTAGTCTTCAAAATGAAATTCTTATCTCTATATTTCAATCAACCTTCTACGTCAATCTTAACTAGACAATGCTTCCATATCCATACCAGAATTCCAACACGATAACCCAAATCTGAGCCACACTAAATTCCACCGTATTATAAAGTCAGTAATAAAGATAATATTCGTCTGCTCTTAATGAGCAAAGAGCATGCAACGCTCGACGCTCGTTCAACTTCGAAGCTACGAAAGCAGATACTAAACTTTAATTGTTAGAGATGTTACTCGTTATTTGAACGCAAACTGAACATTGTTTGTTCTAATTTTGAAATTTGCAATTTCGAAGAAGCATAGGATTGGCTGGAAACTTTTTGTTTTTTTTTAGAAAAGCCTTGCAAAGGCATACTGCTCTTTGCTGAGATTAAAAAAAACAATTACCACTTACTTTACACAATGAACCTTTTTGGACTTAGTTTTTAATTATCTGTGGAAATAAACCACTAGTGCGAAATACACTGCATACCGGTCAGTGGGTCGTCTTAGGGGTGGATTTACCGAACGGAACCTAACACAAGTGCGACAAGCCCCAATTTTCGAGAAGAAGTGTATTGAAGAAGATATGCAAGTAAGAAAGTTTCAATCCTCAGCTACGCTCTCAAAATACACCACCAAGTTGACTTACTAAAACACAAAGACAAAACCGAATCAAGATAATAAAGACGTCCAGAATCTCATTAAACACCGCATAAAACATTAAAACACGTCCACTGCTCGTTCAAGACAAGAAGATGCTATCTCCAGTCCTCCAGCCGTCAGAATGAAAGCGTGTCGACCGCCTGCCGAGCAAAGAGTGTGTGTTGTGCTTCCAATATCCGGGTGTCATTCTGGGCTGGGACGGCACGTCGCTGCACTAGGAATCTGGAATAGTGGTTGATGTTGCCGCGGTTAAAAATTAAATATTTACCAGAAACATCCACATTGGTGTAATAAGTAGTTTTAGTAGTTTACATTCGCATTGAAGTTTTAACTTATGTACTTCACGAAATAACCAGACTTTAATTACCCCACATTTCAAAACATATTAGGTCGTCCGTTTTGTTGGTCTAGTGGTCGCAATCGCTGAGCATGAGGTCCTAAGTTCGATTACCAGGCCGGGCAAATTGTTACTGGGTTTTAACCACCAGGAATTTCTCAGAAGCAGTCAATGTCTGAATTTTTGTCCGACTCGCCCCCTATTACAGTGGACTTACTACTGAAACAGATTGTGACACGGTGAAACGTGCCTTACCCTTCGCGAATAACAGGTGTGATGTTATGTGCTCAAAAAGTAACTTCTAAAGATGGCAGAAAAGTTGATCATCACAATGTCTTGGTAAAAAAATAGGTACTCGTACACGTTAGTGAATCAATACCTTTTATGTCTTATTAAGTCGTGAGTGAACCGACTTTTTTCAAAAGATTCCTTTGTTCCCAATCCCAGAATAACACTGACGAAAACAAACAGAACTTACTCGACAAAACTTCCTGTAATAAAGCTATTTAAAACCCGATTACCATACGTGATCTGGAACAAGAACTCTCAAATAAAGTTCAGGAAAGCAGTCGACTTAATTCGAACATTTCGAACTCATTAATATTATTATTCCGAGTGGCAACCCTAACACGGGCCGGAAGAGATCGGCGTCAAACGTCGCGACCATTCGACATGGCTGTGTTACACGACTCACGAGTTTGTTTGGTAGTAGTTTCTGTACCTATGTCGGCGTCGTAACATGCAGTTCAGCGACATGTCACGTTGAAATTGTAGTTGTTTGTTTCATTATCATTCTCTTGCCCTCATTTGGGTTTGACGCAGCATGTCTACTTCTTCCATGTTGTAGTTAGCTTGTTTGTGATCGGGAATTGAGACAATGCTGTCAATACCATCAAATAAACGGTTTAAAAAATATATAAGTTAGGTACATTTATTTCGCTACGATGATCGCTTAATGCTATGTACATATAAATTGGATTACATGTTTGATAAGAGTTGTATAATTATTTAGGTTTAAAAAGCAGTCATTTAGGTACTTACATAGTTTAAAACTAAAATGAACACAAATCATTATACCCAAAGTAAGTCAAGTCAGTACTAGACTTGCCAAAGGGTATCTGAGTTGTGCAAGTCATTAGGCAGTCGATACAGAATGTTGCAGCATAGAGAGAGCATATTACCTATGACCTATACCTAATACAGGTCTACAGGTATACCTACTGGATTTCAGCTGCATCCGTTGAGACTGAAAGCTGACCCTAATAACACTGAGCAAAGGCAGGGAAGATAATGATTAATGTAGCCTAAATAAACATGAACTACGTTGTTCAATAGCCCAGAAACATCGAAATACGTTCCATCCGCAAATATAACTGGACATAAACATTGTATCTACAACACAATGCAGTTAATATTAATTGGCAGTTACCTGACGTCCGATGGCGCCACAATGCATACATATTCGATGCCCATACATTGTCCGCGGTACGTTAGTGGACGATATAAAATTCTGATTGGATCACAGATTAAATTAGCCGCAGAATTTAAAAATAAACTTTATGACGTATATTATTTGGTGTGTGCATGTGGCAACGTGAAAATAGGGAGGAAACTTAATTTTAATTTGAAAATAAGTGCCTATAACAGTTAAAGCATTGATCTAGCCAGGTTAAAAATAAACGAGGTAAAAGTTTTCATACCGGTAGAGTAATCACTGGAAAGTCTGACAACCAGTCTTCCCAAGGGATTATTATTACCTAATACTTAATGGGTTGTGAACGGCAGATGGGCAGTCGGTCGCCCCATTTTACAATACTGGTATTCAGCTGCATCCCCAGCATCAGGCATCAGGCAGGCGACTCCAAACATAGTTAGGAAAAGGCTAAGCAAATGATGATGACCGGTGGAGTTATCACTCGTTCAGTACTTTTCAATCCACAAAACTCTAAAAAATATATCAAAATCAGCCAAAACGTTTCCCCAACAAATTCAAATACACCCAGATTCTCAAAGATCGACCCTCCACACTTAAGTTTCGTAAACGCTCTGCTTAAAACCATTTTATTCAGCTGCAGGCATTTTCCCATCATTAACGTTTTTTTACTCAAGGGAAGCGCTAATAGCGTCAATGGCATTCGGAGAGTAAGTGCCAGGAAGGGGAACCTCAAGAAAAACGGGAAGCAAAAAGTTGAGGGTTCTCGATGTGATATGGGAGTTATTGTAAGGGATGAAGGGATTCCGCTAATCTGCGAATGTGGGACATACCAAGGGTGTATTAACAGACACTTATTTGTTATTCACGGTGGAGAATGGAGACTGGTGCTTTGTAACTTGAGATTAGTTAATGTCGAAATTAAAACGGTTGGAAATAGGTAGTGAACTACAGTATATCATACACTACAAGACTTCTACTTTGTATTTGGGTTCTTCTAAGAACCCAAAAACAAAATAAGCCCTCAAATTAAGGAAGCAACAAACATTACCACATTACAAAATTTTCACGTAATCGCATTAAAAATAAATTCGGGTCTGAAAACTCTGAAACAGCTTCGTAATAATAGTTTGATATTGTAACATTTCGAGTCGGTGTTGCCAACCTATAAACATTACTTTTGCTGCAATACCGTTGAGATCTCAAGTCGATAAGGTGGAGCGTTAAAAGCGCAATAGCACGAACTATGGCCTTCGTGAGCAATATTAACCAGTGTTATAATTGTTGTAAGGAACGAATCGCGTTTTAAACATTTTTATTTCGTCGAATTTTCATTTTTCATAGCTCATTTCTTATCTAGGTGTTGTTTTTATCGACATCGAAAAGGAGGTTCTTATTGTGGTGTGATAATAAGACTTTATGCAACCGTAGTGTTCTATTTCGAAATGGCAAGTTTTCTAGGCCTCATTCAAGCGCTAGTTGTTAGTCTTCCATCAAAATAAAATAACATAACAAAACATGACGCCTGCAATCCCGAAAGGGTTAAAGCAGAGGTGTACCCATTAGTGGGCTAACAACCAAAACTACCTAATTATAGTCAAAATTATGAAAAAACGTAGGTACTTATATAAGTTCAGGAAGACAATCTGACATTCAATTAACTTTTTAGGTCACAGACGCAGTTACCACTATGATGTATAATAATTATAACGTAACTAGCTGATGCCCGCGACTTCGTTCCCGGTAACTTTGATGGGTGACTAAAGAAATGTTTGGTGTGGACAACCCTTAATACTTAGGGGTATGAAAAATAGATAGTAGCCGATTCTCAGACCTACTGAATATGCATATAAAATTTCATCAAAATCGGTCAAGCCGTTTCGGAGGAGTATGGCAACGAAAACTGTGATACGAGAATTTTATATATTAGATTTATATCATGATCTGCTAAAAGTGGCCATTTTAGACCCCAAGATTCCATAACTCATTACAAAACTAATTAAATCAACCAATCACAAAGATCTCGGTCTTTTGGATCATATAAAATACTAGCTGATGCCCGCGGCTTCACCCGCGTGGATGTCGGTCAAATTATATACTAACCTTCCTCTTGAATCACTCTATCGTTCAAAAAAAACCGCTTCAAAATCCGTTGCGTAGTTTTAAAGATTTAAGCATACATAGGGATATAGGGACAGAGAAAGCGACTTTGTTTTATACTATGTAGTGATAGTGACTATGTAGTGATACCAGTTACTAACTGGTATATTTTTAATCCTAACTAGTACCTAACTGTCACTATGGTTAGGTAGGAACTAGTTAGGACTTAACGATAATGACTCCATCATCTGCCTAGCCTTTTCCCTACTATGTTGGGGTCGTCTTCCAGTCTAACCGGATGCAGCTGAATACCAGTATTTTACATGAAGCGACTGCCTATCTGACCTCCACAACCCACTTTATACTAGGTAATACGATACCCTTTGGTAAGACTGCTTGTCAGACTTTCAGGTCACTGACACTGACTACTTGTAACGACTGCCAAAGATCTATATATAGCAGTCGGGACCAACAGCATTACGGGCTATCCGAGGCACGGAGGAAACTCGATATATAGGTAATGGGCGGTCACCCATCCACAGAGGAACATAGGTAAGCGCGGATTAACCTAAAAATCGACCCGAGTGGCAGTTATTAATAAGCCATGAGCTCCTCAAACTTAACGATAACGACTGAGGATCAATATTTCCCCGACGGGGCTGCGGGTTGTTCGCAAGAGATACCACGGCCTGGACATGAAGGGCTAAGAAGGAACATGGGTGGTTTTAGTCAGTAGAAGTCTGACACTCCCTTCCGCTCTGCCCAAGAGCGGGAGGGGTTATTTGATGATTTTCCACCCGACAAAAAAAAAAAGGATCAATATTTCAAACACAATCTGAACATTAATTCATAACAAAATCTGTAACCCAACAAAAAAAATGGGGTGTAAAGTGAAAAAGGAAAACGGATATTATTTGATCGTACGACGTATCACGGATGTGAATGGGGGAGTGCGAAAACAAACTCAGTTCCAATAACCAATGAAAATCAATCTATCAAATCCAATAAAAAATATAAGGCAAGATTTAGTTACTATTTCGATGGTGCGGGATGATTTGTAGTCTGCCTGTAGTTTTGTTCGGATTACGATAAACTTTTATTCTCCCTTCACCGCTTTCTGATCAGTTGTGTTTGAATTTGGACACAATTACATTGATAAACAACTAAGTTTTACGACTTGGTATCTTTATGCTATGGAAATTATACATGTAGATAAGTACTTCCGTGATTACATTTTTTGGAAGTTTTGGGTTTTTATTTACTTTGGTATTACAAAGCCTGAGCCACGCGGTCTGACAGCAACATTTAACGGTATCCCCACTTAGGCCGCGCGGCTCCGTGAGGCCATGCCGCGAGTCTAACAGGAACGTTTCGAGTGACGTAAGTGGGGACGCGGCTTTAGAATTTTTTATTGGATACACTGACAGAAAACAACAAAAAGGTGGCAGCACGATAAAAAAACATATTATAAAATAGTAAAACCAAAGAATATCAAAAAAGAGGTTTTATGCGTCGTGCTAGTCAGCACGAAAAATAGACCGGCTTGCGATTAGGTAGCATGCTTATTCACAAGCATGCTCTTTTCGTATACACGTGCTACTTGTATTGTATGCTATGTGACAGTTGCTCGAAACTAGCACGCTTTTGTGCTACTACGTAAAGTCCATTTCACGAAAGAAGTCCCGCAGACGCAGCGCTGTATGTCGCGCGACAAAATGTTGTTTCACAACTTTTGGCATCGTTAATATACCTTATAACGCACTAATCCAATAATAAACTCACAAAATATCTACCACAACAAACGCACCTTGATAACATCGACAAACGACAACATGGCCGATCTGTTAAATTTAGTTCCACAAATTGTCCGCGGGACTTCTTTCGTGAAATGGACTTTAGCATGTGTATTCCAGTTTCCAGCCCTAATAACAAAACAATGAACGAAACTTTACCGGGTTTTAGAACGATCATAAACTGTCAATGTCAAATTCTTACCAATGTCAAAGTGAAATTTTATTGTTTGTTGTTTCAGCTGTTCAGCAGTGAAAGAAAAGTTTTAACATAGCAAAGTAATGCAGTTTATCGTAATTAGCAATTCAAATTCATTGTGATAAAATTACGTACTCAGCATAAGAAATAATTGAATCTATGAGTATCATTTTGAAACCGGGTAAGTAGGACGTAGAGGTTAAATTAACTTAGAAACGATTTGGGAAATAATATAGTTCACAAAACACAATGATAATATCATCAAACAATGGTTTCAGGTGTCGTTACCATCCACAGAAGCATGTCTTCCATAGCAGGAGTAGTGGAAGGTACAATTAGAAACAAATTGATGTCCAATTTAGGCGCCAAACACCTAGATGTTATCAATGAATCCTACATGCATAATGTACCGAAAGGAGCTGAGACGCACTTCAAAGTAGTGGTGGTATCTGATAAATTTGATGGATTGCCATTGATCAAGGTAAACTGACAAGTATTGGCCCAAGTTGATCTAACACTTAAAAGCATTATAATTGTGATTTTTCTCTATGTCCACCACCAACTTGCACTGGGAAGCATAGATTAGTTTGTATGTCAAATAAAAATATCAATTGTAATAATACTCAGTACTAACGGGGCTATGGGGGTCAGATAGGCATTCACTCCATGTAAAATACTGGTACAAAGGTGCAGCCAGTTAGACTAGCAGCCAGCCCCAAAGTAGAGAAAAGGCTAGGCAGATGATAAAAGCAATTAACTACACTAGAATTCAGGTAGGCTGCTACTATTATAATACCTGATGACTTACTGTTGCTGGGTTTGTTTCAGAACTTCTTGTTTCAATAAAGCAGAAAGTGCTGAGTCAGAGAAGTCTCCTGAAGCACGACTTGTCATTTTGACAGTCCAAAAACTGCCAATCTGAATGATGTGATTTGATTTGTTCTCTCTCAAAAGTGTGTTGCTTAATTTCAGAGGCATCGTTTAGTAAATGACATTCTGAAGGAGGAACTGCAGAGTGGTGTCCATGCATTGTCCATCATAGCTAAAACTCCTGAGCAGTGGAACTCCAGTGACCAAGTTGTAGAAAGCAGCCCATCTTGTAAAGGTGGATTTGGAAAATAGTTTTGATTATTTGTTTTATTTATTTTTAAATAATAGAAGTTGATATTTCAATGCTTTTAGTTTTATTTCCTACTTTTCAGAAAATAAACGTGTTATGCTCATGGTTTATATAGGTTCACTCTACAATAGTTTACAGTAAGTGCTGTAAAAAAAATGGTTTCTGAATAAAAGGTCAGGCAGAATTATTAGTTTATTACATCATAGGTAGTTATGGACATGTTGTAAGTACCTATGATGGGCAATTACAACATGTTCTCCCATTTTTATAATAGTTGTTCTTAAAAAGCTGAAAAGATTCATAGTGTGAATTAAAAATGTAAAAGTTATTGGATATTATGCAGGTTGTGGTGTGTTCTGTAGTTTCTGTTTACACCCATGAGTAAGAGGCGTGAGTTTATATATCCATGTCCTGTGCAAGTCTAACAAATACTTTCTTTAGGTATGGGGTTGTATGTTAAAAAAAACAATTCATTTTGACGATAAAAGCTTTATTCTTAAACCATCACTTAACAATCTAATTGGACTTTCATTTTCAGCAGATCAATATGTCATAAACAACATTAGTCTTGTAATACTCAATAATACAATAACATATTCAATATAATACATAAACATTCAATATTTATTTCAATACTACACACAATCTCAATCAACAATAATGATATTATTTGAAAACTGTACAGCATGCATTTTGATAGATTAGAATTATTTGTAAGTCCTCTCTAGGGGATTTTTCTGATCAATTTTTGCGCCCGTACGCATAAAACGCGCTTTAGACGTTGCTAGGTCGTTAGAGTTGAGGACACCAGCCAGATATACAGTAGAATTTTATACAAAATTTTTACATTCGAAAAGCAGTATGGCGGAGTAATTATTTTAATTGCCATACAACATGATTAAATTTTTATATAAAAACGTACAGCAACAATCTGTAATTTTTTTTAAAATAGTTTTTACTTTACGCTAGAACGCATTAGGTTCAAACTTGATTGGGAAAATTTAATAATTTCAGGTATAGAGTTGCTTCCAGTTAAGATCGCAATGGCGGTCATTGACCCACCTACATTTACTAAAGTTCTTCATATCTTGAATCGTCTGCAATCGTGATCTTCAACATTTTTTCTATGAAAAACGATCCATGATTCATTTGTTTTGGTTCGTATGAAGAGATATTAGGGAAAGGGCAATGACGGCTATTGCGATCTTAATCGTAATTGGCAGCAGTTATAGCTTGATGTGTTGGCTTCTGAACCTACATGTTCAACCAATCAAGCAAGTTACACACTGGCCACATTGTGTTTGCGAGCTCCTTATTTACAATTTTACTTTGATCAAATATATTTTTTATGAATTGATTCATAAAGTTTGTTCACTTTTTTTTTTATTATAATCATTACTTCACAATGTAGAATCCTAATTATATTTTGTCAAATGACCGACGACTTTTATAATCTTTTGTTGGTTTTTGTCAAACACGTACAATGCGCTAACGCCACGTCAAATTCTTCACAATAACTACTTGCCATTTACGCATTGTCTACGTGACGTCAACTGACACCAGGAGGTCTACTCTCTAAGCAAGAAAGCCGTAGTTTCGGCAGAAATTACTGTCGTTTCCTACCCCGACTCACTTACAGTCATAATGTTCGTAAGTGGCCCAAACTAAAAATGAATTACAACACGATTCGATATTTGTCCCTACTCCCGATGTGTTTTCAAAACTCGTATCCCACAATACTAAGGTTGATGCGACAAGGTAGCCCGCGAAATTTGAATTTTCTTACGTTTTTTGCAATTTGCCGGTCAGTGTCAAGAAAATTGTGTCTCAAAAATCACTCAAGAGATTTCATCAAATAGTCACTCACCTTTATGACCTAAGACGGTTGTGTTGGTGATTTTAATCATTATTACTCAGTAAATAAACGTTTGTTACTGTCGTGAATCCTATTATTTTTAACATACGACTTGACACTGACTGGGAAATTGCAAAAAAACGTAAGAAACTTCGAATTTCACGGGCTACCTTGTCGCCAAAAAGGTTTATTTTGATGTATAAAACTATTTTCCAACGAGACCCGTATTTTTGTTGACGGACTCAGGGCTTGTTTACGAAGACGCGGGGCGTCGCGCGGCGCGCGCAGAAGGCTCGTCTTGAGCTTTTTTTATTTATTTACTGAGAGGCGCGTCCACCGCAACGAACGCTGCATTTTAAACTAACGAGCGAAAAATCGCTTCTCGAAAAATCGTCGTTTGAAATCGTTAACGTTTTCATACATCGCCATGTGTTTGAATTAAAAACGCGCCGCGCGACGCCCCGCGTGTCCGTAAATGAGGGCTTAGAGAGTAGATCCCCTTATGTGAAGGAACCGTTATATACTCTGATATTTTACTAATTGTTTATTTGTTCACTTTTGTGTACTGTTGTACAGTGTATTTCAAATAGTTCACTTTGTTCACTTCACTCGATCCATTCATTCATTTCACACCGCGTTTGTAACGGTGTTAGTTGTATCAGAGGTTAAAGTTGTCCAATCGTAGCTTGCCTTCGTTTTCAGTCAGGTAAAGTAGGTCTGCCATGGTCTGCTCACAGATTGCTTCTTCTGCTTTCTCTGACATCTGTAACATAATTATAAAACAATATTAGAGATAGTTGGGTGCAACTAGACAAAAAAGTAGAACGAACATTATTATTAGTTTTCGCATTTTCATGGGGCGTTTATTATCGAGTTCCTAGAGCTGTGTAGAATATGAAAAAAAAAGTTGTGACCCAATATATTTTTCAAGTATTAAATGCTTGCTTCTCAAGAAGCCAAGGAAACTTAAATAACCCAAACATCATCATAATCCGGCCTCAAATCCGGGCTGCCACGAAATAAAATACATAATATTGATATGATATGATTGTCATTTTATTGCCACTCATGACACCGTGAAAATTGCCAAGTTCTGAGCTAACAAAATATAGTGTCGTGCCAGCGACACGCAAAAGTGGAGATTTTTTATTTCTTAAATTGCATCTGGCTTTTGGTTAACCGGACCATCTTGTGGCTGCTTTGAGTGCAAGGCCAGGGCAAAAAACTAAAACCTAATTGAAAGCGTGTTCACAGCAACCCCTACGGGATACGAGCCTCGGCTTAGGGCGTCAAAGAAACAAAGGGACAGGATCTCAGTAAGAGAGAAGTGAAATACACTTACCGGCCTATATTTAAACTCGTTCGACGGCGCATGCTTGAAGTTAGGTCCAAAATTCACACTGACAGTGCAATTCTTATGTAACGACACGGTAGGGTAATAGCACCCTTCGTAAATGTCCGCGAAGGCCTCGCCCTGACACTCGCCGTTCTTGAAGTAGTAGATCTTACTGCCCGGCAACTGCTTGAGATTGTTTAGAGATTCTGTTACGTTATCCTTGTCTTCATAGTAGAGGTGGCTCTTGAATTTTACTAAAGGCTGGAAGTAGGAAAAAATAATTATTAGTGTTATTTAATTTTATGGAAAGTATTTTTAGTTGATTTTCTTGAAACCCCCGTTTGTCACCGAAAAGTGAATACGCCACTAGAATAATCAAGTAATGAACTTTTTATTTTGATCCTGATATGTTCCACGCCAGAGTAAAGGCCTCCCCCCTTCCACTTTCCGTTTAGGCCCAATCTTTTTGATAAGAGTCCAACTCGGCCTACCACGGCGCCGGGCTCTTGTTCGAAACCCAGATTGGGTTTCGAACAAGAGCCCGGCGACAGGGCAGATGTGGCCTGCGTAATTCCATTTTAATCTGGCGGCTGAGTTGCAAACGTCTGCGATTTGGATGTAAGATCGCAGAAATCGTAAAAAAAACACGTCGCCTTACACGAACAGAAATGTTGACTTCTAGCATACTTCGTCCCAACAAATGAACTGTTAATTATTTTTTCCATATTTACCTATCATAAGACGAATTGACTTTATAACCTCTGTCTAAACCCAAATCTTAGAAGAAGCCTTTTCCAATTTTTACTTCACATCATGAAAACTATGCACAAGTAAAAATGGGCCCTTCGTTTTTCCCGTTCGAAGTCTCTAGAAGACAAAACAGTAGTTACCCTGTCTTTATATGTATTAGGAGTATACTTGGTGGTGACACTCTCTGGTAACACGACGAGGAAGCCCAGTGTGTCGCCCTCGCCGTACCCGGAGCTGTAGTGCTTGCCTTTAGACTGGTGGAACCTGGAACATTAATAATTTCAATATTAGAACAAGTCTAGTTACCAACCTAGTTTTCAGTTTCAATGAGGGCCCATCATCATCGTCATTCACAGCCGGAATTCACCCACTTCTGGTGCCAATGTCCACGTTCCTGTGCCAGACTCATCCAGGTTTTTTCCTTCGATGCTGATGAGGGTATACCAAAAAAAACTAGTTCTTTGAACTGTTGGAGGAGAGGCAGCAAATAATTAAGAAGAAGAAATAAGCGACTTAAGGATCGATTAGATCCAAAGGAGATGATGAGACGTTTATATATTTTGGAGGGGAACATTGTCCCAATAAAGATGTCATTGCCGTGTAATAAGGATGTTTACTGACTAAAAAAAATATGATTCTAATTAGTCCGTCTGTTAGATTATCGATAAATATTGGATACGTATTTTTTGTTTTATCAAATCAATAAAAATTGACGAAGATAAAACGCGTCAAAGATTTGAGTGGGGGGTCGTGACGTCACTAACCGGTAAAAATGTCATACTAATGTCTTAGAATATGACGTCACACGAGTTTTCAAAGCACTGTATCGTCTTCATTGTTTGTTTACGTGAAACAAGAAATAATACGTGTCCAATATTTTTTGGAAATCTATCTGACGGACTAATTAGATTTTTTTAGTTAACTACCCTATTATTAGGATGAGATAACATAATTAAAATCGTGATGAATAAAAATGTTGATGAATGGATGGAGATTAGGAAGGGAGAAAAGTTGTTATTGTTGTATGTGTATGAGGAATAACATTAGAAAAATCATCATCACTCTCTTCTCCTTATTCCAATTCATTTGGGTTCGGCGCAGTATGTTTTCTTATTCCATACTTCTCTATTACTTGTCATCTAAAATTCAAAATAAAAGTCATTTATTCAAACTAGGCTGATAATCAGCACGTTTCGAACGCTATTTACTTTACTTATTTACAAGTGACAGCCCCCAAAACGCCCACGCTTCGACACTTCTTAGAGTTTTTGCTGGAAAGAAGAAGTGGCGGAACAAACTCCCCAGCAACTCACAGACTTACATCTCATCAGACACCTCGGTTTCACAAAAGTGAAAATTGTCAGCTGCAAATGGAACACACACAATGGTATCGCATTGATCCCGCTTAACATGTAACAAGGGCAAACAGTTACCCGTCGGGGCTGCATGTGTTCGCAAGAGATACCGCGGCCTCGACATGAAGGGCTAAGAAGGAACATGGGTGGTTTTTAGTCAGTAGAAGTCTTACACTCCCTTTCGCTCTGCCCAAGAGCGGGAGGGGTCATTTGATGATTTTCCAGCCACCATAAAAAAATAAAAAAAGGGCGCACAGTTACCTGGTCCCCTTGCGACTCCGCCAGCAGTAGCCGAACTTGTCGTACCCGAGCGGCGCCTGCAGGTTGGCGTAGGCGCGGCCCCAGCCCAGCCGCGCCGCCGCGCCCTCGGGCAGCTCCTCCACGCACACCTCCCAGTACCAGCTGCCAAGGGACACGCCTGCAGGACACGTACAACATTATATTCTACATACAAACATTTACTGACGCTGACTACTACTGATAATGGAGGGAAATGGAATTATGTTTTTTCTACTCCTCCACTATTATTTTCTGATTAATTTCGTTGCGGAATCCCAGACAATTTAATCGTTTCTCTGGGACTTCGTCGAGCTTCATTGTCTCGGCGCTTTTCTGGTGGTCGCCACGGTTGATTCTAGCTTAGAGGAGTTACAGTGGTTTGGGAACAGTGGCGGGTTTGTCCCATTAAAAAAAATTAACTTTCACCCTACATAACGCCACCTGGTACAATCTTTCACATACTCGCTTTTGCCTATACAGGGTGTAAATCAACCCATCACACACCCGTCAACCAAGCATTCTGTACATCAATCTAAGTACCCCTACGCAAAAAGTTTTTGCTGGGAAATGACTTTTTTTTTTGGGTCAAAAATCACATTTTACGGTAAAACTCAAAGTAGCACTTTTAAAACATAGTGCTAGTGGATGCTTTGAATAATAAACGGTCATAGAGGTAATTTAAGTAAAGTTAAAACCTGAAAAACTAGTATTTACAAAAACAGCTGTGAAAAATTTGGAACTTTGACCCCCAATATCTCTGAAACTAGGAGGTTCCCAGGTATGGTCTAGAACAAAAAAATGATCGCAGTGGTGGGGAGAACAAGTGCCCTTCGTTTGCGTTAAGGGTACTTTTACACCCTATATACATCTAGTCATACACGTACCGCTTGTTGCGAGTATTACGCACCTGTCCTTCCTGGAGAACCTCATTAATAAGGTCAGTGTACGTCTTTCTAGGGTATCCCCTCCCGGCGTTGCCATTCGCAAGCTGCCCTTGTTAATCGCCTTTCACTCATCCACTCCACATGACCAAACCATCTAAGCAAAACTCTTTTAAATTTTTGTCACTACATCTTCTTTTATCATATTCTTTGATGTAGTTTACGTTTAATAAGTTAAAGGACTGAGCCAAGGACATTACAATCTAGAATTCTAGATTAAAATATCCTGTTACTAACACAGAACTAAACGAAATAATTTCCTGTTGTGAAATTCTTTTAACGTTAAATCAAGGAAAATGAAATCATGTTTTTGCCTTATTATAGGTAGAGATATCTGGGGCATAATACCCATAGTTATCAATGAAATTATATAAACTCATTTTTTATACAGAATTATATTAATCACATAGAGAACTCTATGTGATTAATGTAATTATTTATAAAAATTGAGTTTATATAATTCAACAAATGTTTCAATTAATAATTACACACAACTAGTTCATTCATCGACATGCTAATTATGTACGTAAATACTATTATTATGGACTGATGCCAACACAAGCGAAGATGTTGTCACCAGGATTCACTTGACCGCACATTTGAAAAAGAACTAAGAAAAAATATATAAACATTGGATTTTATTTTTATACGAACGGCCGCGCGGTCAGGTCTTGTTATGTATTGTGGGTGCATTTTATTGTTAAAGCGTTGATCTAGTGGTCGTAAGCGCGACTGCTGAGCATGAGGTTCTGGGTTCGATTCCTGAGTCGGGAAGTGTTATTGGGTGTTTAAATCAGGTTTTTCTCAGTACCACGGAGTCTGGATTTGTGCCCAGTTGATGGCGAATAAGTTGGCGTAATGCGGGTGTACTATTAGGTACACCTCAGCCTAACCCTTCGGAGATTATTGACGTGATGTTATGTTTTTACGTTGAAAAAGAAGTCGCCAAGTCGCGATAGATAAAAATATCCACCTGCATGCTCGTTACTGGTGATTTAGATAATCACCAGTTTAGGATCCTAATGTGTTAATGCTTACCATGCGTGGCCCGCACCATGCAGTATCCCTTATCCCCGGTGACCGCGAGCCGGTCCTCGGATATCTTGAGCTGCGGCGCCCTGTCGTGTAGCGCCAGCAACACGATACCGGGACACAACGACCGGTACAACCAGCCCGGGATAGGCTTGCCACTCCATTCGTTGCTTTCATCGAACTCCTAGATGAAATGTAAGATTTTATAGCAGTGGTACAAGGGATATCCGTTTTGCATAATCGTCGAAAGATTAAAAAACAAAAGTAAGCCTAATTTAATTCGATTTTTTTTTTCTTTTTTAAAAAAACGTTGCCCCACACTAGGAATTTCTCCTGTATCGTGGGTGCGTTCACAAACTTTTAAACTCACATACACAAATACCCAGACCCGGAACAACTATCTGTAGGTCATACAAATACTTGTTCCATGCGGGGATCGAACCCGCGACACGCGGCGCAGCAGTCCGATCGCTCAGCCACTGCGCCAACCGTGCCATCATCAATTCGTAAGTCCTATCTTACCTTGATAGGAAAACTTCGGTTAATACTATAATTTAAATTCGCCTGCCTTTGCAGGCGCATTACTTTGTGTAATTTATTTCATCACCACTGCTCCCAAAACGGTGTAGGAAAACATCGTGAGGAAACCGGCATATCTCAGAACCAAAAAATTCGAAGACATGTGACATCTACCAACCGGCACTGGGCCCGCGTGGAGGATTAGCCCATCCCTCCGAGAGAGGAGGCCTGAGTCCCAGCAGGCATACGATGATCAAAACACCTGATAAGAAGTTCAAGAAGATCTTATGAAGCTCTGACAGAAGGGATATTAATTAATGTATTATAGTATGTAACCATAAAGCCGCTAAGCTAAGTGTGACTGGACTTGCCACATCTGCCACAAGTGGCTATTTTGGCCACAGCTCATTAGCTGTGGCCAAAATAGCCACTTTCTGGAGCTCTCAGACAGCCAGAAGGCTTCGCGGCAGACCTCCTTCAAGACTAGCGACCACTGGTTCACATTGGCCTTTTTTTTTGGTGGTTGGAAAATCATCGAACCCGCTCTTGGGCAGAGCGAAAGAGAGTGTCAGACTTCTACTGACTAAAAACCACCCATGTTCCTCCTTAGTCCTTCATATTGAGGCCGTGGTATCTCTTGCGAACAACCCGCAGCCCCGACGTGGTCCGAAACCACTGGACGTCATAGGAGGTCTTGGCCCAGCAGTCATCATTGTGCAGGCTAATAGTATCAGTAACGTAACAATGACATCTAGAATTAGTATATTCTTCGTTTTTTGCCCTCACCTGTCGGAAAGGCGCGTGTGGATCGGGCTCGGCCAGTATGTACCGGTACCCGTCCTTGTTGAAGGGATGTTCCGTAGGGTAGCCATGGGAGGGTAGTTTTAGGGCGCCCAGGTCGGCCGTGCGTCCCTTCTTGCCGACGGGAGCCCCGGCGTCTGTGGCGCCGCCGACTGCGGGCCGACGCTTCCCCTGTCTGCCCTTTACGTTGCCCGCTAAAGGTACTGGAAGAAATAGGAATTTGTTTCCTAGAGTAGAACAAATAAGGATAAAATAGCTAACACGGTTGTAGACAGGGACTGAAAGCGGTTACGGTTTAAGGTTAAGGTACCTCAAAAATATACCGGTACCGGTTTAAAATAAAGGTTGAGCTTTACCGGTATAGCTCCTTTACAAGTACCTACATTTCATTGTTTTTAGTTGTTGCCCAATTTCCGTATGTAGAACGTTTTTTGAGTTTTTTAGTCGTAGGTTTTTCCCCTTACAAGTTAACTGTGAAATTTTGTGAATATGTATGAATGGATATTTCATTCAAAAAGTACTGAATGTATTTTAATTAAACTTTGCAGAGTAGCAGCCACGGAGTGTTCGATGTGTGCCCGGTTGATGGGAATAAGCTCGCCCCCTATATTTAAACGGGACTCAAAACATAACTTTCAAAATGTGAGTTTACTATGAAAATGATTCTCTGCCCAACCCATCAGAGATTTAGCAGGCGTGAAGTATGTTTACAGTAATATAGCTCCTATATACATAGGCTATAATTTATTAAAACGTATAAAAAATGAATTTACGCAGGCAAAGCCACGACGATAGTTTATATGTTTAATGTGCTAATCAAATTCATAGTCTGATACAAAAACGAGCACGTGGTAGGTACCATAGAATAAACAAATACATTTTCATCAGCGCAAATTACGTAGGCGATGGAAAAAATTAGCACTGCTTATGACGAATAGCTACCGTTGCAATTAGAATCACCTAGCGTCAGCGAAATCAGATTTAATAGTTCATGTATGACAAATCCTATTGTTAAAAGCCCTGATTGATACCGAATTACCGATATTTTAATTAAAATTGCCAAAATCGAAATATTTTATTTAACACAGGCCTACATAGACACATATAAAACATCGAAAAAAGGTGCACAGTTCGGGTTGATCGATTCCTATGGAGAGAACCCTACCCTCCTCGGGAGTCGGGAAAAAATGTGGTTCCGGCTCATCCGCTGTTATTTCATGATCTTTGGCAGTCGTAACAGATACTGCCCCGATAGTCCCACGAGTCTTGCCAAGGGGTACCGTATCACTAAGTACAAACTGGGTTGTGAAGGTCACGTAGATTGTCTCCACGGTTCCCGGGATCCGTTTCTAAGTCATCTCGCCGGGAACCGTGGCTAAACCAAACGGATCCCGGGATCGGTGGAGACAATCTCCAGATTGGCAGTCGCTCCATGTAAAATACTGGTATGCTGCGGTTAAACTTGGACTCGGCAACACAGTTGGGAAAAGGCTAAGCAGACGATGAATCAGGAAAAATATCAGGTAAGTACCTCGTTATCGATTCACCACTTCTAGGCAAAACCTCTAAATAAATTAAATCGTCTAGGTTGAAACAATTTAGCCGTCACATTGTATTTCAAGGCCTTCTAGCTAGACCTTGAAGATTTACGTCGTGCAAGTAGCATTCAACCTTGGGGTCGTATTTACAAGGTCGAGTATACATAGATACAAAGACAAGACAACCAACTCAAGACAACTTGGTGTATGTTTAAAGCAACTGATACAGGTATACGAGCCACAGAGAGGACACTCTACAATGCAAAACTTTTACTTCATCTTATCATCTTTCATCAAATTCGGAGGAGCTCGTGGCTTAATAATAACTGCCACTCGGGTCGATCTTTAGGTTAAGCCGACCGTGCCTAGGTTGGTCTGTGGATGGGTGACAGCCCATTACATACCGAGTTTCTTCCGTGCCTCGGAAAGCACGTTAAGCTGTTGGTCCCGGCTGTCATATATAGATCTTTGACAGTCGTTACAGGTAGTCAGTGACCTGAAAGTCTGACGTCCAGTCTTACCAAAAGGTATCGTATTACCTAGTGTTAACTGGGTTGTGGAGGTCAGATCGGCAGTCGCTCCATGTAAAATACTGGTATTCAGCTAAATCCGGTAAGACTGGGAGCCGACCCCATCATAGTTGGAAAAAGGTTAGGCAGATGATGATAATGTATTTGCACAGGTTGCTGTCTGTTATGCATTCTCAAAAGTTGTTTTTGGTTAAACTGAATATAACACAATAAAACAGAGACTTGGAGTTATAGACATACCAAATCGTTATAAAGATGTTATACAACCACGTTCACAGTCGACAACCGACCACTTTCCACGGATTCCACCCTTATGCCTTGAATAATAAGGTTTTAGTAGGTACCAGATTTTACAGATGAGGAAGATAAATTCTGCGAGGTCTGATTTGAAAGGGAAAGTACAATGACGGTCGAAAATGGAGGATGGAAGAAATTAACGCGTTGTTCCGACCCCAATTAACACAAGATAAGGGAAGCTAATGATTTAGATTTACAAACATGCTTTTAATTTCTTGGCTATATTTTTTGTTTCTTGGCTATGCTTCCACACATGAACACGCCTATTTATGATCCAAACCAAGTGCCTATTACAATAACTAGTAGCATGCCAGGCTAATGCTATGGTATCGCATAAAGGAAGTGTGTTTTCTCAAGCGCAACAAGATAGGGTTCCTACACAACTTGCTGTGCTAACGACATTATTGAAATAACCGAGTATATAAATATTGGAGGGGGGGCTAATGTACACACTCCGAATGAGCCTGATGTGTCCCACTGCAGGGCAAAGACCTCTCTTCCCTCTTTCCATTTATCCCACTCCGAAGTTTTCGATTTTGATTATTATTTGGTCATTTTATGGACGGCTCTTTATAATAATTTCGGTGTAAGAAGAGGACTTAGAGCTTCACGCAAACCAATAGAGGCCTATACCCACTAGTGGGTGAATTCGGGCTGTGGATGATGATGATGATGATGTTGAAGAGACTAAGTATTATGTTTTCTCACTGCAGAAGAGATCGTAAGTCTTGTCGTTTTGAGATATTTATTATTCGCCTTGAAAGTCGCTATTAAAATTGATCGCGAATGAAAGAAAACTGGAACAAAATAATGGCCCACGGACAGACATGTGAATAAGATGCAGTCATAGAGTAAACATCGTGACCTCATTCCACGTCGCGGCAAAATGTCTTCCCATTGGTACCTGATTACGTACTGTTTATCATTATGCTTTCAAAATGGACCGAAAATGTGTACTTTTTGTATGTGTTCTTAAACCCGTTAATGGTCAACACATGAGCAGTTTTCCATAGCCTTTAGTTATACGCAGAAATGGCTTTGAAATGTTTTTTTTTTTCAGTGTCCGTATTGCTCCAAAAATGAGCTCAAAACGAAGCCAATTATATTGTGTTGGTAAGTATCTGTATTATAATTATTTAATGTACATTGATGGGTAGGAAGAGGACAAGGCTTAAATAAAATGCGTATAGCCACGGTAATGCTTTCTAAAAAAACTCAAGACGTATTATGTAGTATTAATACTCCCTGGTTAAATTAGGGACTCTTGAACATTTTCCATGGAGAGTTTTATTCTTAAAAATGATATAAATAAGACAAAGAAACGACATAAGTAGACAGAACGGCAGCAACGTACCTACCTACCTACATACAATCAATCGATCGCGCTATTCCTGTCTTCTTCGAAGAAAAACGTAGTTTCATTGCAACCTACGTCATCGAATTCTAGCAACACGGTTATCTAGATTGAACACTGTATACACGTCAAATTGCTCGTTAAAATAAGAAAATTTCTACATGTAATACATTTTCAGCAATGGATAACAAATATTTCGAGTGAAACATTAAAGATAACGGCTGTGGTTTGGCCATGCTTTTAATTCACTCATCAAACTTGGTTTGATATCCGAAAATATCTTTACGGGGGCAATAACAAGTTTACAACAAGGGATTATTCGACACAAGTGTATACAGCTAAAACGACTGCAGCTTTATTGCAAAGGCGACGGACAAATCCTAATTGAATAAACGAATAAAGAGACTTCTATTATACCACGCCAGCCATGCCAATCGTATAACTACAGGAAACAATTATTTATGCAAAAGGATGTCAACACCACACCATACAGCTAATAAAATACATAACTAAAATCAATTGAAATCTTAACTTACTATCCATGTCGTCAGCACCGATAACTGGACTAACTGACAAATATATTTAGTACAAGTGTTGATAAGATAAAGTATGTACACACGTATCGAGACGAACCTACGCGCGATACGGCCTGGCTCTTACGTGACAAACAACACAACAATGTGGAACGCCGAACATAAACAACCCACCAACAACATATACGGAATAAAAATAGTTTTTAACCTTAGACAATACGTTACTTTAACGAGATAAAAACACGACGCCAATACACACCAACCCACTTATAACTATAAACATTGTTCAAGGCAAATTACGAGTATGATAACAGATAGCCGTGTAAACTAATTATGCACATAACATTCTAAGGAGGTGTAACAGTGAATTTGAAAAGAGAAAAGAAAAATATAATCGGACGTCACTCACCAGCCATAAAGTTCAAGGTGATTATGAAGTGAACTATTTAAATCTAAAATCAATAGAGGAGAAATCGCGCGGCTAACGCGACGGTCCTATGTGTACTTATCGGCGAATATAACGACACACTAACGTAGAATATAGTGTTTTAATGCGGCCGGTGTGTGCGTCGCGAGTTCTGTTTACATACACCAATGCATAAAGAACAATGTCATTATTCAATAACATGTCTTTGTGGTTGACTCTACAATTGTATGTATGCAGCGCGAGTAACGTGTATGTTTTTCAGTGTTTTGGATCGTTTCCAAACCGACATGTAAGTCGGTCAATTATGGTGTAAATGCCACTCAACAATTTCTAACTTGACGTTATTTTAATGAGGTCTGATTAGTATGTCGCGCTTGTTATCATTTTTTCCTGTGACTGTAAATGTTATCCTAAATTAACTCCTTGGTTAAATTGAGGTTATAAAAAACAAAACATTAATTTACTATGACTTGTTTACTGGATTGTCTAAAGAAGGTCGTCGTTTTGAGAAAATTGTCGATGGCTGTTATTGTACCGTTAAATCTTCATAATCTCCACTTTATATGAGCGTGCTCCTTATAACATATTTTTATAATAATATAATCGGCCTTGACAATCGTTTTGCATAATAATTTTAATATTGAGCGGTTTTTGCTGTCTGGGAATAGTAGAAATAAAAATATTTTTAGACTGTTTCTTGTCAATTGATGAAAATTGCTTCTGCTATTCAACTAAATGTAAATTATATGCATTCCTACATGCAATAAGATTTTGGGAGTTACTACATTTTGTAGTAAATTGTTGAAGAAAACCTTTTATATTTTTCTGTGGAAATTGGCGTTTTCATTATTATTGTATCTTGAATTGTTCAGAGGTTGTAAAACATTTGATTCTTTTCTAGGAATATTATGATTTTTGTTTATTAACAGACCATCAGAAAATAAATCCTTTTGCAAGAGGAATCTTGAATGACAAGAAGAATCATTCTCTTTTCTGTTGCATGTTACATGTTATTATCTTGATTGACTTTCGTTTGTTTTTCCTGAATGAATAAAGCATCACTGTTGTACTGATCTTAACGCTGATCCCGAAAAGGGATCACATCCAATCTTTAGATTCCTTTATGTACACTGAATACCGATTTTCACAAAGAAACACGTAACTAATCGAACGGCTAAATATGACTGTGGCATTTAAAACTCTTAGCACACATCCTAGCCTTGAAAATCGAACAATGAGTTTGAACTTAGGGACTGATTTTGGTGCTATTTGTGTGTTAGTTATGAGCTGTGGGCCAGAAGGCGTCGCGGCAGACCTCATAGAAGATGGCGGGATGATATGAACAAGACTAGCAGCCAGTGGTCCACATTGGCTTGGATCAAAACCACTGGAAGTAATAGGAAGAGGCCTTTTTTTTTTATGGTGGATGGAAAATCATCAAATAACCCCTCCCGCTCTTGGGCAGAGCGAAAGGGAGTGTCAGACTTCTACTGACTAAAAACCACCCATGTTCCTTCTTAGCCCTTCATGTCGAGGCCGCGGTATCTCTTGCGAACAACCCGCAGCCCCGACGGGACCCGCAGCCCCGACGGGACCCGCAGCCCCGACGGGACCCGCAGCCCCGACGGGGTAGGCAGAGGCCTTTGCCCAGCAGTGGGATGATGCAGGCTAATAGTCTCAGTATAAACTGTTTTTTTCTTAATAGCTTACACGGTGTCTGGTGAGCAAGGGTTTCCCCTTACTCCTTCCATACCTTTGTATCCTGTGCTTCCTAGCCATGTTAGCACCACAAACATGATCAGATCATCACGCCACCTTCACTGCGACCTCGACGGCGCTGTCCTTCCTCAGGCGTCCAGTGTATAACGATCTTTACCCATCTCTCCAGGTGCATCCGTGCCACGTGGCTAACCCACTCCCACTTCAGCCTGGCTGTTTTTTCTCCAACATCAGCTATTTGGTTGGTCTAGTGGTCGCAACCGCGACTGCTGAGCATGAGGTCCTGGGTTCGATTCCCGAGTCAGGCAAAGTGTTATTGGCCTTTTCCATCAGCAATTTATTAGTTACAGCCACGGAGTCTGGATTTGTGCCCGGTTGATGGCAATAGGCTCGCCCCCTATTACATGGGACTTAAACATAAATGGCGAAATGTGGGTGTACTATTAGGTACACGTTTGCCTAACTCTTCGGGAAGTACAGGCGTGATGTTATGTTATTAGCTATTTGAGTTATAGAGCAGGTGTTAGTAAAATATATATATTTTTTTTTTTTTGTGTTTTTGTTTTTTTTATTGTTTACTACGGACCATTATTGTTGTCTGAAAAATAAAGAATATTATTATTGTTATATTCTAAATCACCTGTAGCAATGCCCATATCAGTGACCTTGAGCTGGCCCTGCTTGATCATAGCTTCATAGTTGGGCTTGATAGCCGTCAGCTCCATGTTGTACAGCCCAAACATTGGTCCTTGGTTGGCGTCCTCCTCGTAGGTGAATAGTACTTGGATGTCCTTTATAAGGGCCCGTTGTACTGTTGCGTACCAGGATTGTGTTACTCTGGAAAATTATGGTGTTTTAGGAAATGATGACTGGGTTATAATCTAATTCTGATTGGTTTACCCCTAAACTAGATTCTTGTGTATTCTATAGTTTTTTAAAGGTCTAGAAAGAGTCCAAATAGGGTCTAGAAAAGAATATCCCTTGAAGATGAAGATTTTAGGGAGAAAACTACATACATAAACTAACGCTTTTTTCCTAATGGGGTAGGCAGAAAACCACAGAACACCACCTGCTATGACCCTTCTTTTTTTTTTTGGGGGGTGGGATATCATCAAATAACCCCTCCCGCTCTTGGGCAGAGCGGAAGGGAGTGTCAGGCTTCTACTGACTAAAAACCACCCATGTTCCTTCTTAGCCCTTGTGCCGAGGCCGCGGTTTCTCTTTCGAACAACCCGCAGCCCCGACGGGGCCTGCTATGACCATTTTTTTTTTATGGTGGTTGGAAAATCATCGAATAACCCCTCCCGCTCTTGGGCAGAGCGAAAGGGACTGTCAGACTTCTACTGACTAAAAACCACCCATGTTCCTTCTTAGCCCTTCATGTCGAGGCCGCGGTATCTCTTGCGAACAACCCGCAGCCCCGACGGGCGCCTGCTATGACCCTTACATACTCTTTTTGACTCGTCCACGTTTATACATCTGGTTATACGCGCACACAGGGTGCGACTACTACGCACCTGTCGTTTCTGAAGAACCTCACCAATAAGGTCAGTGTATGACTTTCTATTGCGTCCCTTCCAGCGTTGCCACTCACATCTCCCTTTTATTAGTCGCCGTTCACTCATCCTCTCCACATGACCAAACTATCTAAGTATACTCTTGTCAGCAAAACTTCAGAAAACTAATGAGAGTTATTTAATAAAATAATTATTTTAAAGAAGAATAAGTACATTTTTAAAAAACACTTTATACCATACCTGAATATTCACAAAAACAAGCACTTTTCTGGCAAATTCTTGAATTGACAAGAATTGACAATTATTTTTTATTTTTTTTCATCTTGAAAAGATCAAAGATGCCAGTAATTTATTTTGGAGTTACTTAAAAACTTTTTGGACAACTTGTTTTTTACTGTTTTGGAGGGTAGTCTGATAGAAAGAATAATTATTTAAGGCAGCCCTATTTAACATCAGCTTTTTTGGAGACCGCCACATAATTATGTTTAGAAAATATGGTTCGAAAATTAAACCTTAAATAGATTTACATACTAATTGAATTACACACTGAATATTATTGGGCTAAATGTAGTTCCATCAGCTAAAATGACGACATTATTAGGTTTTTTTATATACTTAATATATAAAAAATAGCAAATATAATATATAGCAAAATAATGTCAACTGGCATGAAATTATTCAAGATTTCTACTGAGATTTCACAATATATATCTAAAATAAACTAACAGTTTCAAATCCATAAATCTTATAAACATCACTACATAGTATAAAACAAAGTCGCTTTCTCTGTCCCTATATCCCTATGTATGCTTAAATCTTTAAAACTACGCAACGGATTTTGATGCAGTTTTTTTAATAGATAGAGTGATTGAAGAGGAAGGTTTTTATATAATTCGACCGACATCCACGCAGGTGAAGCCGCGGGCATCAGCTAGTTTAAAATAAAATTGTATCAAGAAAACGGCCCAAGTTCTTATTGATGGATTCAAATGTCTATTATCAGCCTAAGCATTCATTCACAGAAGCTCTTACCTTCTCGGCATAGTAGTCATAGCTTCCCAGTACTGGTCTATGTACGGAATGATCTCCCGATCCTTGCTGAACAGAAGTCTGTTGCTGCCATCTTTAACTGTCTCCTGCTTCAAGTTTGCTATAGCTGTCAGACACATCTGAGGGAAGGCTGAAAACAGGGAGACACATTAACCAGGTAAAATGGCAATCACCAATCTTTTTAATGCAGTAGAATCCCAATTATACGGGTCAAATAAAACAGGGTAATAATCAATTTAAAAATAAAATCAGACAATATTAATAGCTTTTTGTTAAACCTTTACTAAGTGATGGCCTAAGTAATCATTAAAGCTCTGTGAGTGTGGCAGTTAGACCACAGGATATAAAATACTGAATAGATAATCGGATATCTGGATAATCAAGGTTCAGATAATCGGGATTCTACAAAATTTTACAAAATCGTGCCTGTATTCCCTGAAGAGTTAGGCACAGGTGTACCTACAGTACACCCACATTTCAGCAGTTATGTTTAAGTCCCATGTAATACGGGGCAAACAAAACTATTGCCATCAACCAAGCACACATCCATACTCCATGACTGCTACTGACAAATTCCTGATAGTAAACCCAATAACAATGTGGCCAACCTGGGAATCAAATCCAGGACCTCATGCTCAGCAGTCACAAATACAACTACTAGGCCAATGAGGCAGTCAGTCAGACACAGTAATAGTAGTAGTGTAGTGTTATTGTAGAGGTCCCTTGATTACTACTATATTATTATATGAGGACAGCTTTACATACTAAACTGTTGTGCCTGTACAGAAAACAGCAACATTTCACTGTATGTACCAGCTTTCACCACATTTACTTAGTTAACTTATAAAATAACGAGGTATAGAGACATGTAAACTTTGTACTTGACTATCTTCAATTCATGGTGTCTGTTTACGCCGTTTGGCTATAAATTTAAATTCACACTCTCTCTGTGGAATTTGTATCCCTTCCTGTCCTTCTCCCACTCACACGCACCACCAAACGCCGAGCGAGAAAAGGACAGAGCTCGCCGTCACCGTGCGACTGCAGCGCCAACAACGCACCTTTAAAAAGGAAGAAGAAAAAAGAACTCAGTGCGAGTCTGTGTCCATCGCTGCGCGCGCGTCTTGACTATTACAGCGTTAAACTGTTCTGTTCTGAGTGCTCAATTCTAGTGTAAACATAGCCGGCCGGCAGTTAAAACAAACCAAAGTGAGAATTAGAAGCAAGGTCACAGGAAGCAAGCTCCGAAGACTGGTGAGTGCATGAACATCCTCATCTTTCTCCCGCTCCACCCGCTCCGCAGATTACAGTCCACACCACCCCGCTAGGTTAGAAAATAATTTCTGACCAGTGTCTGTAAAACACCTAAATAAGGATTGTCTTTACATAAATTAAAAGTTAAATACGTCATAGTAGCCAGATACTCACGAGCTTGGTTCTTTTTAAAAGTTTCAAGTCCAGTCGGAGAGCAGTTCTTGCAAATGAACAAATAGTTTGTCATGAATGGCACCAACTTCCCAAGTTGGTAACCAATACATGATTCGTGAAACCATCGATTGCAAGAAGCGCACAGTAACTCTGCTATGTTCAAATTTCGATCTTTCCCGCTATAAATGACAAAAAAGGTTATTAATGGAACTCTTCCAAAATTAAAAAAGTCTTTGAATCTAGAGAGTGTTACTCACCAGTAGCAATTTCCTTGAGATTCGTTCGAGATTTTGTTCGATTTATTCCTTTCTGTATTGTCTCCCGGCTTTTGAGATTCCGATTGATTGTTGTGAGCATTGTTGGAACCAGCATCTGACTCGGACGATTTTTTATATGATTCCGACGTTGCTGACGACATTTTCGATATTTATTGATCGAATTATGTTAATTAACTCTCTCACATTTTATGAATTCAGTCATTGGTAAAGTTTCCAAAATAAATAAAATACGAAATTACCAACAGCGTCCAAGGTGAAGTGTTTTTAACAAAATATAACATCACCAAGAATAATAGCTCATTCAAAACTATTTGACGGCGGTAGTGTTGCGTGCAAATACCTGTGATAGAAAGAGACAAAGATTAATTTGACATGTAGACTAAACTATTTTATTTAGAAGAATAACATTCGTTCGGAAATTAACGCACAAACTGATTTAGATGTGAATGTGTCTGTTGACAAAAAAATACAATATTTTTACTGTTTTTAATGTTGTAATATTTTACTAGTACATTTTCCATAATTATAGTGAAATAAAATAACACTTTCTAGATTTTTCAACTCAAAAACAAAACTACATTTTGTTTGGGACTTGGGCTTCTGATACTGTGTCAAGCAAGTGTCATCTTTCAAATTAAAAACGGTTGTCGTGGTTACAGATTTGTTTTTATTTTTTATATCAGAAAAATTGAAAGAAACAAAACAATTTGCTGAATTCACGTTGTTATAATACAATTAAATCAAATGGATTCTGTAACGAGCACGGATAACGTATGCATGGACATAAAGATGACTCAAGAGAACATTTTACTTGACATTATCAGAGAAGTTTGTGGCGAAAACAATAAATTGTCGGAAAAACTGAAGGGGAAGGTAAACCGGATTATCGCCGACTGCGACCTCTCCTATTATTCTAGTCTGCACAAGCTGAGTACCGGGGATGAGAGCACTGCTACTGTACTAGGTAAGGAACAAACGATTTATAATCCTACACCCCCATAACAGCGCCTTATTTTCTCTAAAGAAAAGACGGAGGGCCTCCGAGAAAAATAGAAGTGTAGAATAATTTTTAAATCGCCCAATTATTGCTGAGTAGGCTTACTATAACTTCAAACAGTTGTTATAAACCAAGGCCCATTTTATCCTCGTCAGGGCTGCGGGTTGTTCGCAAGAGATACCGCGGCCTTGACATGAAGGGCTAAGAAGGAACATGGGTGGTTTTTAGTCAGTAGAAGTCTGACACTCCCTTTCGCTCTGCCCAAGAGCGGGAGGGGTTATTTCATGATTTTCCACCCAGAAAAACATTTAAACAAAAAAAGGCCCATTTTATTAAAGCTGATGATGCTAAGAAGTTTGTTTTAAGATGTAACCACAAATCAATGTGATGTGTATCAAAACACGTGTACCTATAGAACTTTAAATTACATTATTTTATTCACAGCAACTAACACTGGTTGCCATATTTAACAGTGTATTGCATATTTATAGATTTTCATTTAGACACAAACTGTTTAGGAAATAACTGAAAGTGTAGTAAAAACAAAATAAGTATTACTTCTAGTCTTCCTGATAATTTTCCAGGATTCATGCACCAAGCCACAGCAGAGCTATCATTTGATGAACAAACTGAATTCAACCAGGCAATACTGCAAAAGATACAAACCAAGCTGCCAGCGTTTGTTTCTGAGCTAGAACACCTAAAGCAGTCCACAAGCACTAAGAAACCCCAGACTGATGAGAAGAAAGAACTCCAGGTATTAAAATATATAAAATCATGCCTGTAATGCCAAATAGGTTAGGTAGAGGTATACCTGATCTCATGTGATGAGTGACAGGTCTATTTCCATCAACCAGGCACAAATTCTGACTCCTACTGAGAAATTCCTGATGAATAAAACCCCATAACGTGTTGCCCCACCAGGTCAGATATTAAATTATTGTATACAGGGCTTCCATCTGTCCAGTCGACATTTCTGGCATTTTGATCCCCCAAAACCAATATAAATGATGGCTAAACTTTGCCACATAAAGGTTTTTTTTTTTTCAAAATTATAAATCTTGTTTATATGTTGAACTGGTGGCAGCATCAATAAACAGGTTGACCATACAAGAGTTGTGTGTGGGAGGTAGCTGCTATTAAAAAAAAGGTGCCAGGTAGGACCAGGATCCACACAAATACCGACTAAAATTCAAACTTTTTTTTGTAATGTAACCCATGTCCAAGTCAAAAATAAAGTTTAATTTTTTCTCCCAGGCTAGTATTGATAACAAACTGTCCACTCTTGAAGAACAAGAGTGTGAGAAAGTGGAGCTGATGATGGAGTGGCTCAACCACAGGCTTCGAGATGTAACAAAGTTCAGCCAAGATTCTAGTGAACTACTGACTTTGAAGACTAAGATCCTGAGTTTGAAATCTAAGTATGTATTTGAAACTAGTCTTTCTTTCTTTTCAATCAATAGTTACCATATAAAACCAATACATCTTGACTTATGCCAATGACAAGCCATAATGGGACCAATATTCAAGCATGTGGACTTATGTATGTATTCGAAAACTGTAAACTACCTGCATAAATTTTTTTAATAGTATTTTTTTTTAATCAGCTGTTCCATACTTTTTAATAGTATAGGTATTGCATTTTACTGCTGATTAATAAAAATACTAATTCAAAATTTATATGTGGAGATATTATATTCAGAATGATGTAGTCTGAGTATGTGGTAACTGTTTTTGTGTCGGTGTCCCCTCCACCCTGTAAAGGACCCATATAAAAGAAACCTCAAATAATATTTATCCTCTTATTCTTTGCTTAGTCACTTATGAATCCAGAAGATTCCGAGAAAGAAAAACATTAAAACCTTGTTTGTCTAAAGCAGTGTATTTGTCCACAAGTTAATTAAGCAGTAAGTGCTATGTGACAACTATTAGTTACAAATGGATCATTAACACAACTAATGACTGTTGGTCTGTTGTCCTCTTAATTGCTTCTCATTTAAAGATCGTAGTGTAATGAATAATTATTATTATTTCTTAGTATTGGACCATTACCTGTTTAACACGTTTGTATGTTTTTTTTTCCGAAAAAATATTCATTCTTCTACAAAATAAATTCATTATATTTACTATTATTATCTGAATTTTTATTCAAGGTCGCTTGTCATCGTAATCGTTTCATATGGCTTTATATGTATATGTAGGAATATGTATAGCAGCCATATATTTCTACACTAATACTATAAAGAGGAAAGATTTGTATTTTTGTGTGTGTGTATGTTTGTAATGAATAAACTTAAAAACGACTTAACCGATTTGAAAAAATCTTTCACCGTTGGGAAGCTACACTATTCCTGGGTGACATAGGCTTTTTATCCTTGTATTCCCATGGGAATGGGAACTACGCGGGTGAAACCGCGTGACGTCCGCTAGTGTGCAATAAACCGAAATCTGCCGTCGGATGAAGGACGGCAATGGCCCATAGAGCAAAGCTTTTTTCCTAATGGTGGCCAAGGCTAGGCCAAAGAAACCAGGGCCGTCCTAAAGCTCGTTGTGTCGACGATATCGTCAACACCTGGATAAGGGAGGCACAAAATCGGGAAGTGTAGCAGAGAAAAGGGGGGGCTTATACCCAACAGTGGGTGATTCGATGATGATGATTAAATAAACACTATTTGTCTCTCAGGCCCGTATACACCAAAGCAGAGACCCAATTCGACCCATCACAGGAAGGGTGAAAGACAAGATGTAAATTTTAACTAATGTAATTGGCCGATTTCCGCACATCTCCTCTCGTCTACGCTTTGGTGGAAACCTGGCATCGGCAAGGTGTTTGTAATCAAAATAATACAAGGGATATAGGTTCTAAAGACTGCGCTGTCCTAAAATTGTTGTAATAAAACCTAAAATTTTCTTTACAGAATTCTTCACCTACAAATCCTGCAAAACATCTTCACTGAAACGAACCAGTCTATAAAGGCGTATAGTGAGATACACAAGGACATGAAAGATTCCATCAAAGAAACTGAGCAGAGAATCATCCACTTCCGCAGTATCCTTGATGCTGATGCTCTTTAAAACACGATCTATCAAACAATATCAAGCTTACTCATCATCATCTGCCTAGCCTTTTCCCAACTATATTGGGGTCGGCTTCCAGTGTAACCAGATGCAGCTGGATACCAGTATTTTACATGGAGCGACTGCCTATCTGACCACCACAACCCAGTTAAAGAAAGAAAATAAATTTATTTGGCACACGCCACAAGTGCACACAATAAAAAAAACTAAAACCTAAACATTAAATAATAATAATATAGTGCGTCTGACGGCTGCGTCAAATAGTTAATAGGTAATAGTTAATACTGGGTAATACGATACCCTTGGTAAGACTGGTTGTCAGACTATTTGGGTCACTGACTCTTGTAACGACTGCCAAAGATCTAAAAATGACACCCGGAACGGAATCAATGGCTTAACGTTCTTTACGAGGCACGGAGGAAATTCAGTATGGTCATCCATCCACGGAATAATCCATTCAAGCACGGCTTAACCTGAAGATCGACTCCAGAGGCTGTACGTACACCTCTGTCTTACCGGAATTGCAGGCGCGATGTTATGTACCCATCACGAGTAGGTGATGCTTATCGAATTTATCACGCTACCGTCGTCATCCCAAGCTATTTAGGGTTGATGAAAGTGATGTTTGAACAAAATTAAACCTACTGTTAGAGACGGTTTAGGTAGAGATTCTATCACCACTGCTCTCAAACGGTACCTAAAGGTAAACACCATGAGGAAACCGCCAACCGCCATATTTTAGACCAAAACATCGAAGACTCGAGACCTCCACCAATCCGCATTGGTTCTGCGTGGTGGATTACGCCCACATGGAGAAAATAGATATCATGAGAGAATGAAGAAGATAGAATAGAGATGTCCCACTAGTTCTTCTTTTTCTCGAATCGATGACTCAGATTTTAGCGTTGCTCGCAGTACGGATGGCCAATGGGGCCGAAAAGTTCTGGAGTGACGACCGCGAACCGGAAGACGTTGCATTAGAAGGCCTCCCAGTATGTGGACCGATAACCTGGTGAAGGTTGAAGGGGACCCGCTGGTTGCGAAAAGCACGGGACCGGTCAATGTGGCGACACCTGGGGGAGGCCTATGTCCAGCAGTGGACGTCTTTTGGCTGAAACCATGATGATGACTCGCATTTAATAATTACGAGATGGGTCGATTATCCCATCTAGCCATATTGGATCAGCAGCGGTCAACCAGTTGAAACGTTATAGTCTGATTATGCTATGAGGAAGACTAGCCATAGTGTCCCAGTGATCCAGTTTTCTTTTGGGTTTTATCATACTTAATTGTGTATATAAGTAAGTTCTTATTGAATAGGGTAGTTGACTGACTAAAAAAACATGATTCTGTTTAGTCCGTCTGTTAGATTATCGAAAAATAATGGATACGTGTTTTTTGTTAAATTAATAAAAAAATAC
Source organism: Diarsia brunnea (assembly GCA_949774965.1). Lineage (NCBI taxonomy): Eukaryota > Metazoa > Arthropoda > Insecta > Lepidoptera > Noctuidae > Diarsia > Diarsia brunnea. The sequence goes on along the minus strand of OX459003.1, from coordinate 3,524,896 downwards.
GAAAATAAAACGTGGCAAAAATCGTGAGTGTGGGGAGCTGGTGAAGTCACTTTCTGGTAAAAAAACAACCAAACTATGACGTCGCGCGACTTTTCGAAGCACTGTATCGTCTTCATTTTTTGTTTACGTGAAAAAAGAAAAAATATGTGTCCAATATTTTTTTAAATATATCTGGACGGACTGATTATATTTTTTATGTCAACTACCCTATTGTGTATGAACTTTCATTTTACCTGCAAAGTAAGTCAGGAAGGATTTTTTTGTTTTTGTTAACTAACTCTTTGTAATATTGTTCGATAAAAACGTTGTATATTAATTATTGAATTTTCTGTTTTTCGTATTTCCTTTTGGTTGTCCCATGTGTGCTTTTTTGCTAGTCTATAACTACAAATAATATTAATACCCTTATCATCATCTGCCTAATCTTTTCCCAATATATTGGGGTTGGCTTCCAGTCTAACCGGCTGCAGCTGAATACCAGTATTTTACATGGAGCGACTCCCTATCTGACCTCCACAACCCAGTTGGTAAACTGGGTCGCTTAATATACTAGGTTGTATTAACATACTGGGTAGGTAATACGATACTCATTGGTCCCCTATATGTGATTCGTTTGGGAAAAAAAAAAAATAGAACTAACATTTTGTATTAGTCGATAGCTTTCGCGCGCTCGTTCAGCAGAACCACGACTTTGGAAGTTGATTCCAAGTTTGAGGAGCTTGTTGCTTTCCTCAAATCTAAATACAAAATAATTGAGAGCTGATTTTATTAGGAGATGTATACTCGTACACATATAGGTATTCATGAATCTCAGAATAGTACCTAAGAACAACATTTCAATATCCGGTAACACGGGAACAACAAAATTTGGTTAATCCCACAGGACGTGTAATACATACAACAAAAAATAATATAATACATAGTCGTATTTCGTGTTGTCTGTGTGTGTTTTGATGTTTTCTAAACATCATAAATTGAGTTTGGTGTTTTCTTTTTTTACTAAATGAACTCTTTAACAGTTAAAGAGTTCATTTAGTAAAAAAAGAAAACTACTACTACTTACTACTACCAACTTGTAAGAGAGTTAAAATTTAACTCTCTTACAAGTTGGTAGTTTCCTGATTAAAAAAATATGATTTTGTTTAGAAAAATATTGGAAGTAAGTACGTGTTTTTGTTCTATCAAATTAATAAAAATTGATGAAGATAAAACGCGTCAAAGATCATGAGTGGGGCCTTGTGACGTCACTTTTTTAGCAAAAATATACTGAAATCTGACGTCACACGAGTTTTCAAAGCACTGTATCATGTCTTCATTTTTTGTTTTGTTCCAAGCGAAAAAAAAATGGTCTAATATTTTTTGGAAGACGTCTAGATGACGCATCATTTTTTTTTTGTCAAGTACCCTATGGGCTATTTAAGAGCGAAGTAGGGATGGAGCAGTAGGTATGCAACATGAGGATAACTGCTGGATATCCCTGCTTTGCCTCTTATCAGGGGACCTTTCGCGTTATCAATATGTTATGTTAATTAAACTATTAAGTATTTAATTTTTGCAAAATACCCGCGTTCTATTTCTATACCCCACGAGCGGTGCGCCGCCGTGCCGGATAGACGTATCGCCTTTCCTGTTGAAGTATCGTTGTCTGACGTATAAAATGTATAGATCGGAATGTGTGCTTGCATTGCTAGCGATGTACGCGGGGATGGCGCACTCATTCTCTTGGGGTGAGTTGAATTATTAATTTCTGAGTAGTTTTTGCTTGTGTGATCGGAAATAAACCCACGTTTTCATATAATTTCGTAGCTCCATGTTGACTCATTCAACGCTTTGTATTTAAGTAGTTACTGTAAATATGAAAGAAATGCGTTAATACCCTACGTACCTGTACATTTAAAATAACATTATTTTGTTTCAGAAATCGTTATAGTAGTTGGCAATCGTCTTGAATTTTACGATAGTCATGGAACACTAACGAACACAGAAAACATAACGGCGAATGCAATATATTTTATGACTTATGACCCAGTACATAAAAGGGTGCTGTTTATCGACTCAGATGATGATACGTACCTTTCTAGTATCTATAGTTTTGAAATAACTACGAAAAAAATAGAATCTTTAGTTATAAACACCAGATACGCCACCAGTTTGTCTTACGATCCGGTCACAGAATTACTCTTTTGGTCTGAAGGCGCCAAATATATATACTCGATTTCATTAAAACCTGGATTTAACAGCTCTGTTAACGAAAGACGCTTTGTTTTGTCAGATGAGTCGAGTATGATACAAACTATTGCCGTCGATAGCTGCGGAGGGTACGTTACTAACAATAGTATATATAGTATGACGACACGGTTGGCGCAGTGGCTAAGCGATTGGACTGCTGCGCTGCGTGTCGCGGGTTCGATCCCCGCACGGAACAAATATTTGTTTGACCTGCAGATAGTTATTGTTTCGGGTCTGGGTATTTGTGTATGTGACTTTATATGTTTGTGAACGCCGCCACGATACAGGAGAAATTCCTAGTGTGGGGCAACGTTTTAAAAAAAAAAAATATATATATATATACTACCTATTTCAATACACTTGTTTGAAAACTGGCTCTTATCTAACTGCGTTTAGGTTCAACACTTGTTACTGCAGTTGTCGGCTCCATCACCCCCTCGCCTGTGGCTCGGATGTAAATTCCGCCTCAACTACAATAAAAAAGTTTCCCCACTTGTATCAAAATGATCTATTTTTATATTCTACAACAACTCAGCGATTTCAATTTTGTATAAAATTAATCTCTTCATTTTCAACATATTTCAGGTTTATTTACTGGCTAACATACAACGACGGTTCCATATGTAGGGCTCGATTCAATGGCTCTGATAGAGAAGTTATAATGGCTCATACCGCTTATGGCTGTTTTACTATGGACCAACAGACACAGACAATATACTGGACTATTATCGGTGGCGTTAAATGTGCGGATTTCAATGGAAATAACATAAGAACAATGCGAGAAGAACCGCAAGAGTGGCCACGCGATATGCTGACCGCTTCAAAGGATACTCTCTACTATCGAACTGGGCATGAAGCTGAGTACACAAATTACATCAGGACTATTCCAAAGAATCCACTGCGCGACATAGATGTGGAATCGAAACTTTTCATTGAACATGAAGAGCATATTTGGGCAATAGCCGCCAACTATAACATTGAAGATCTAACTCGGGGACTTCAGAATTGCGAAGCACTGAAGAGTCTCTTACCAAATGAATCAGTGACCAACGCAAAGGATTCCCTCAACGTTTCTGCAGATGAAAGCCTGCTATGTGTCCATGGTACAAAAGTTAGCGGAGAAGATCGTTGTGAATGTGCACAGGGTTACAGCGGGGACAGATGTGACGCTTCAGTATGTCAAAACTTATACTGCTTGCAAGGAGACTGTAGTGCTAGTGTTGAGGGGCAACCTAAATGCAGGTAAGACAATAGGTTCAACATTAAGAACTAGTTGTAAAAGCGCGGTATCTACGCTAAACACTTGGCAAACTGTAGCCAAGTTTTGATCCTAGATACCGCGCACTTAGCAAAATATCTGCAAGCATTTTTACACGACTGCCCCAAAAAAACAGTGTTATGTTTTTGCTGTAACTTCTACGCTCTACGCCAATAATACAAACCATTCAATGGTATGCCATTGAATGGTTTATATTATTGGCACAGAAAAACGAAGTTGCCATGACAGTTTTTTCAGAAAACATTTCTAAAAGCGAGCTTATTTTTGACGCTTGATTGACGAGTAGGTAAATTCTAAATCACTAAACTTATTTGAGTAAGCAATTACAAAAAGCACCTACGTCAATTTAGGTACATAAGGGAACGTATTTATACTGCACTACACAAAAATCCGACAACGTCAGAATGGCAACTCTGACGTCAGAATGACGGCTTTTTGTCTAATTGACCTACGATAAACTATGCACAAGATAATTGCACATCTTATCTAAGTACATGTGAGCTCGAAAGACCAAAAACTCTCCGGCGAATATTAGTGCGGCTGTATGTGATATCTGCCAACCTGCACTGGGCCCACGTGGGGGATTATAGCCCACACGGGCCCAGGGCTCAGTCCTTCTCCTAGAGAGGAGGCCTGAGTCCCTGCAGTGGGAATATTATAGACTGATGATCATGATAATTGACTGATTGTGGTTCGAACATGACCCGTTAATTGCTCGTTGGCAAACCTTCAGTATATTTCCATTTTTTCATGTTTTTTTTTATTTCAGGTGTAATGCTGGCTACTCTGGAGAAAGGTGTGAAGTCAACGCATGCCAGAAACACTGTTTGAACGACGGTGCATGTTCCCTGAACGAGAACAGTGAGCCAGTATGTCAATGCTCTGGGGATTTTGAAGGAGAACGATGCGAAGTTCCCGGCTTTTTAAATAAATGTTACCAAACTGTCTCTATGTTAAGGGAGTTCCTTAGATCAGGTAAGAATCTTTGTAATTTGTCTGTTTTTTACATAGCAGGTCGAAAGAGTAAAGTTTCATGTTTATAAGTTGTGAAAGTAAGAGGTAAGTTATTTTTGGAGCTACTGAACCATTTCTATGCATTCCTGAGTGTCATAAGCCTAATATTTAAAACGTTCCACTGGGATAATATCCGACTAAACTGGAACGAAGCCATGCCCAAAAGCTGGTATCAGTATAATATGTGCACTTGTGACATGTGCTAAATAAATAATCATGTTTTTTTTCTTTCTTTACACCATAATACTCGACAATTATATTAATTTCGTACTGTGTCAGACTGGTACGGACACAAGATCGATCGTCCAAAACCACGACCGGAACAATCTCTGTTTGTAAATCTAAACGAGTTAGTGTAATCTTGTCAGACTAAGCTAGGTATGTGGTTCTAGGTGTGTGGGTAAGTAAATAGTTGCCCTCGAAGAGTCTTCTTTCTTTATCGTATGGTTGTGTCTAACCTAGTGTCAGAGTTTTCTCTGACACCAGTTTACATACCTACCGTCGAAATTAATTTCTCAGACGTGCGGGTTGTTCGCAAGAGATACCGCGGCCTCAACATGAAGGGGTAAGAAGGAACATGGGTAGTTTTTAGTCAGTAGAAGTCTGACCTTTCGCTCTGCCCAAGTTGGAGGGGTTATTTGATGATTTTCCACCCGCCAAAAACAAAAAAGACATGGCCGGTTACCTCACAATGTTTTCCTTCACCGAAACCAGTAATAATTTTACAATACGAACATGAATCCGAAAAATCAGAGGTGCTTGTCTTGGGTTCGAAATCGAGACCTATAACTTGGGAGCCCGACTGTCACACCGTTACACCATTGAGATAGCACTACTTTTTCCCAAAGAGTTAAGCAAAGTTAACTCATAGCATAGTACACAGTTCGTCAAATGATAAAGTTCCACGTTATACAGGCGATAACATTTTCAATCAACCGAGCATAAATCATTGTAATGTTAATCTCGTATGTCATGTGAGATAATTGGGTAATTTACACGTTTTCTTTACAGATGTAACGCCACCAACTCAGGACAAAAGAGTGAAGTCTACGTGTACGGTTCTCTGAAAAAACAGCGCTTATTCGGAGCACATGATTTGAGTCTGCTGAAGAGTTTACTTGACGTTCATATCTACTACCACTGTTACGTACTGCTCAAAGTCTACTGTCAGCTGTTTAAGTGATGAGTGACTACAAAATGCCACAAAAAAAACTACAGATTTTCTTTTGCGGTGGATTTTCCCTGACTTTTCATCGATTACCTATCAATATAGTCACGCCCTGATCCTAAATATTGACCGACCTTTCTGCTTTCACTTATTTCCTTAGAATATTATTAAGTTTTATATTTTAAACGCATTAAAACTTTTTTGAGTAAATTAACCTAGCTCCTGAAAAAAATCAATACTTAACTTAAGTTTTTCTTTTTAATAAAAATCGTATAATAAGTGAATATTTTTGTTTATTTTTTACTCATATATCACGATATTATGCACCACAGAATACGATGACCGATGATGAACCGGGTGAATCAAGACGAAATAAAGGCGCTAACACTCTCAAATTGATAACAATACATGTGCAGTTCACTTCACCAATGAATTAAACGTCCAAAATACAAAAAGTACCTAAACTAAAAAATAAAAAAACAAGTCAAACGAATTCAGCGATGAATGGGAGCAAGGTCCCGTAAATGTATTCGAAAATGGAAAACTGAAAACTAAAACTTTTATTGCAGTCGGGGGACCTGTAAAGAATTGTTCCACCGAACTGTCCCCCGACTGCAATAAAAGTTTTAGTTTTCAGTTTTACATTTTCGAATACATTTACGGGACCTTGCTCCCATTCATCGCTGAATTCGTTTGACTTGTTTTTTTATTTTTTAGTTTAGGTACTTTTTGTCATGGCAGGCGTGTTTTTTAATTTTTTTAATTATTTATTTTTTATTTCATATCTTTTAGTGATATATCGGTATTTTGACCTATAACCAATCATTTAAGCCATAAGACGTCCACTGCTGGACATAGGCCTCCCCCAGAAGGGGGAAAATGTGTTTTTATTCATTTCTCAGGATTCCGGTCGGCAAAATCGGAACTCTAATAATATGTACATTTTGTTTTCCGTCTGTCTGTCCGTATGCCTATATCCGTCAATCAAGACCCTGTTCCTCAGGAACGTGTGAAATGATCTGAATGACTTAATTGCGTAATTTATACCTACATACATTTTTCATTTCATGTAGGTATCTATTTGTAAACAATTTACGCTGAATTTAATATATACATGCAATTTACATACAATGATAAGAACTTTGAATATTTTGTTAACATTCTAAGAAATTCAAGTGTAGTGCCAAACAGTTTTAAGTATAGTAGGTACCAAAAAACTTTTACAGATCCCTTGGTGCGTGGGTTCAACTCGCACGGTTTTTTTAAACTATTGTTTTATAACACACGTCATGATTTATTCATTTGTGTTAGTAATGAATTTCAAGTTGAATCTCGCAGTCAGATTTGTCCATACCAAAATCTACCCTGATCTTCTTTTTCTACCCTTTAAGGGGTGATTTTGAAAATTCTATTATTGCAAATATTATTATTTCTTTAAATTAATATTTTTGCCATGTTTCAAGTAAATTGATTCACGCATACTGACTTTTCATACAAACTTAAAAACCATTTAGGTGCCGTCGTAGATGGATTTGGGAGTTGTAACCTAGCCAGTTTTATTTCTTTCATTACAGAGAATCTATTGATATGTAGCTTATTCGTATCGGATCCCGGGTTTAAAATGTCACCATATCATTTGTTGAGTAGTATTACTAGTAAACAATAGATATTGAATACTACTGTGGTATATTTTTGTAATCTACTTAATAAGTTCTAGACGATGATTATATTTTTCATTGAAATTTCAATAAAAAAAAATTAAAAGTTCTTTTTATTTCTAAACCATGGCCACCCTATTATGTTTTTTGATATTTTATCTAGCCTATGTTACCCGGGGTGACGCAATGAATCTAACGATACCACATACATCAAAATCGGTTCAGGCGTTTAGAAGTTATGGTGGAATAAAGAAACTCACAAACAAACATACATACATACATACATACATACATACATACATACATGAACGCTAAAAACATAACACTCTTTTTTTTGGGGCAGTCGTGTAAAAAAAGAACAAACATGTTTTTTTTCTCTACATAAATATATTTTTAACGTACCTACGTATGATTCATAAATATATGGTCAATGGCACTTTATCTCCGTATCACACCACTTACAAGGAAAAATACACGTACCGTCTACCTAAATATAAAAGTAATACCACTACCTGATCATAAGGTCGAACATTAAGAATTATAGGTAAACCCTAAATAACTCGACAGATTGTTTTCTCAAATGTAAAACAAAGTTGTCAACAGAAGCTGACATTGAGACTTGAATTCCATGTTCAGTCATAAGGTGGATATCGGCGCGAGAACCCGTGTCAATGAATCGGTCAGTGATAACGCCAAAACGTGAATAAATAAAAAATGTTGGAACATATATTTTATGTTATGGACATAGTGACTAAAACATTCAGGTAAGACACATTACATTTATTTATTTTTATATTTATTTACTATCAATTTCGTCCTCAAAAATTATAATAGCTCATTCGCGTAATGTGCATGATGTAAATTGAATTTATAGACTATATAGGGCCCACAAATTTAACTTTTACCTACTTTATAATATTAGCACTAATACCTACTTAAATTTATTGATTTATTTCTATATGTTTACTGTTTAAATAGCACTGGCTTTTAATATATATTTTAGTTGTGAAGGTTAAATCTTTATGGTCATTGATAAGTATGTAAACAGTTTGCTCCCACTTGGTTTGATGAACATGATTGTGTGTATGTATCTATATAGGAAGAGATTGACGCCAGACTCGTTTTATTAAAATAATACATAGACACGTGATTGATATAAACTACAATGTCTACTAAAGTGTTAAACATCTTTATGTAAACTATAGTCTTGATTGATACAAATATCTAATAATGAGCTATATGCTATCCAATACAATTAAAATGCAGTGTAACATCCTCTTATTTAAATAACAAACAAGGGTAAATAACTAGAAATAGAAGTTTCCAAGAGCCGTGTAAAAATACGGCACACTTTACTACTAAATGCACATGTGTTTCCAATCTAACAATCAAATGTGTAGCTATTAAGAGCCCGTATACGATACAATTTAAAAACATGCCAAGGAAGTAAGAATTCCGCTCGTTTGATAGTTTCTCTAAGTATTTCAATAGTACCTTTGTGACGATTCACAACAATGGAAAATTGTACGAATGTGGGTAGTTATTAACCATTTTACTTTTCTACCAATAAGTCATGTTTTGATTTGTAATAATAGCATTCATAGTTTGACCTGGTTGAAGTCATACTGTTTAGAAGTTAGCATGCATCATCGTCAGCCTAGCTTTTTCCGTTTTGCTGGGGAGAAGAAGTGTTGAAACAAACCCCCCAACAGTAAACCATTAGATATTATTATAATAGTAGCAGTCTGGCCACATCCAACTATAATTATCTTTAACATCGGCCTAGCCCTTTCCAATTACGTTGGGATAGGCTAACTGGAAACAGTTAAATACTATTGTGTTCTTCATGAAGGAACTGCCTACCTGACCTTTATAACCCAGAATTTTGCATGCATATACATTATCATACACACTGAAAACGAGAAAACTTTTTTTTTTAAAAAAACCGACTTCAAAAACACGAAAAAGTGAAAAACACAAAAACGAAAAACACAAAAAATGTGAAAAATAAACTTCGCAAGAAAAAGCAGCTTCTGAAGTCGGTGACATTTTGTCTGTTTGATTTCGTTTTTTTTGCCAAATAACCTCCTCCTTTTCGGAAGTCGGTTAAAAAGAAAAAGGTAAGACCGATTTGTATGCTCTTACTGCCGCACTCAGAGAGCTTTAATGATTACTTAGGCCATCACTTAGTAAAGGTTTTGACAGTTCTGTCATACAAAAGTATGTCAAATCTATACATATAATAAATCTGTAGAGAAATCGTTTTTGTACATCGAAAATATTTAAAAAAAAAATTGTCAGGGTATTAAAGTATAACCAACAGAACACATTTCCAGCATTTTTGGAATTTTTGTCTGTTTGTCTGTTTCGATGACTAAGCATCACGTCAAATTTACGAAACGAATGTAGGTAACTTTTATACATAAATATTGTGCGTAACTTGGGCTATTACTTAGTCTTTGTTTCATCGTAATCGGTGCTCTCTATCAAAAGATATATGAATTTATAGTTTTCAAGAAGAACTTATCGTTATGGTCAAGAATGAGACAAGCAACGACATCTATTGATCGAATATGGTACTTATTACTAAATGCCTTCACAAGATAACTTTAAAAAAGTTATAATAGCAAAAGGCACGTAGATATAAGTCTAAATGACGCTGCTTTCAAAATCTACATAGCCTAAACCTTATAGTGTTTGATCGCTCTTTTTTAGCAGTTTATCTTCGTCTTCGACAGATGGCGTTATTCATTTGATGTCATTTTCTGAACCGCGGTGACAGTAAACATACACACATTATGTTTCGTGAATAGTCAACAAATAAAAATTTACCAATTACACAGTATTAAAATACAATTTTTTTTAAACTAAATTAAAATTAAATAAAACCCAAGACATATTTTTTTTTGTACCGTGTGGGAATCGAACCTGCGACACGCAGTGCTACTGTTAATAGTCCAGCCATTGCGCCAACCATGTCGTCATATAGATGTGGTGTGTTGTTAGCCCTATGTGTCGGGCGTCGGTCCTTGGGGGCCCCTTCAATATTGCTGACATCTCTTTGAGACGCGCGTGGAACACGAACGCGCCTCCATCGTCATAGGACGGACGAACGATTAACTAGCCCGTTACTCACCGTTCACAGGCCCGCGCCTACGGTGGCCGGAAGCCATCACGTGGCCCCCGATGCCCGGAGCGTCTCCCGCGGCGGCTGGGACGAGCGGTTGTCTCCCTCTCACGTTCCGCCACCGCTTTCGCTAGCATTACTGCTTCGCAGAAGGAGGTGGCGGCCATTTCAGATTCGATGTCCCAGATTCGGTACAGGTACCCTCTCGAAACACCCTCTAATCCCCCCTTTTTTTTGTGGTTCGTAAATTATCAAATGACTCATCCCGCTCTGGGTGGAGCGGAAGAAAGTGTCAGACTTCTACTGACTAAAAACCACCACGTTCTTAGCCCTTTGTGTTTCGGGGCCATGGTATCTCTTGCGGACAACCCTCAGCCCCGGCAGACGTCCCTTTGGGGCCCCTTAATTGTTGCTGACATATCTTTGAGGCGCGCGTGGAACACGAACGCACCAACGACAATCTGTCTGCCTGTCGACTATAATGTACCTGTTTCAAATTTCTTCAAGATCCGTTCGGCCGTTCTGACGTGGTTGATTAACAAACACCCATCCATCTAAACTTTAGTATGAGACATAGTCAGTACTTTGCATTACTCTCTTCTTATTTTCTACAGCGTCAGTAAGTTAACGCAGGTCAATGATTAAATGTACTTTTATCTAAGCGACGCATTTTAGTTTCCGACAAGCACGCGAACGAAGTCGCGGGCACAGCTAGTCTATACTAAGTACCGGCTTAAGTAATCATTAAAAATCTCTGAGTACCGCAGTTTGACTTAAACATCCACCCGCAATAACTTCAGTGTATCCGTGATCATAGTGTGCAGTGCTAAAACGCAAATTGTGTAGAAGCTTGTGTTGGTCAGACTCAGGCCGTTATTCCTATTAGTTTTAATCATGCTCAATTTGATCTCGTCTAATTTAGACGACATTGGACAGAGTGTGTCTATTAACTAATCTTGTTTGTATGCAATTAGACGACTGTGGCTTTACTTATGATGTGTAGAAATGCTATTTACTTCTATGATTTGTTCAGCTTATCGTTGGCTGTTGATTATGGACCTAAGGACCTATTCCAAAACACAATCAGTACAGTTTATTGATCAATCATTATCATATAGGCCTACTGGACTGTGTACTGTGTAAAGAATGATTTGGCAAGAAAGGGAGTGTCCGATGAGATGACGAGTAACAGAGAAGTATGGATGAAGAAGACATGCTGCGCCGACCCTAAATCGGAATCGTGACCGTTGGAAGGAATGGAGGGAGTCCTTTGCCCAGCAGTGGGACAATATGGGCTAGCTTTAGGATAATAAGGGCAAGAAATTGATGATGATGGACAGTTTGGTATGGTTTAGTTGTTTAATTTTCAGAAACCATTTTTGCACTACACATCCTAAATTAGGCATCGAGATTCTTGCATAAAAGCGCAGCAATGCTCAAAAATAAAAGCCAACATTGTTTATCTACGTTATTTATTATATATACATAGATACATTAGACACTATTTAAAAAGATGGTTAGATTTGATGCAAGCTAGAATATTTCCTTTCGTGTCGAATTCACAATCGATTTCCTTGCCCAATAATAGTTGATAGTTGAGGTTTGTTCTTCGGATATCCGAAGAATGTTATGACAAACCTCAACTGTAACACACAGGAAAGTTAGTTCACAATTGCTTTTAAATCAACAATGTTCTAATCAAATCAACCTACATAGGATTAGTAGAAACATTCCTCATAGATGATACGAGTAGATACCCGTTTACTTACATTTCGTAACTTGCCCCAGATAGCACACCTGATAACATATCGGACTAACCATACTTATCTTTACTTATTACTTTCTAAGAAATGTATACAATGCAAGGGTCATGACTGACAACAAGTTTTATTGGATCAATTTCAGGTAGTCGCCTATCTAATCGTATTTTCTTTAAAGGCGAAGTCCGATACGGATTCCCCCCTGTCTGAAAACGACGCTGTGTAATGGATATTCACCGCCAAAATTTCACGATGCTACGTTTTTCTACTTTTTGACAAGCACGCCACACTATTCCCAAACCACTGTAATTCCTGTTAGCCAGAATCAACAGTGGCGGCCACAAGAAAAGCGCCGAGACAATGAAGCTCGACGAAGTCCCAGGGAAACGATTACCCAGAGTTTACCTGAGTGAAAATACTCTGGTAGATATAGGTACTTCATGGGTCATATCGTTTTTCTCGGTCGTCTGTTGGACGAATTACTGGTCCCTGTCGAAGCTTATGGCCTTTGCTATCAGCATATAATTTTAACTAGACAGAAAAAAACGCCGTCCGTCGAGCTATTTAAAATTCTGTCATTTCCGTAAAACATTTCGTTTTTTTATAAACAAACCATATAGCAAAACTACCATAAGCATTTTTTCCCATTTGGTGGCAATAAATCCATGTTAGACTGTTAATTATTGCAGTGTCTATGTGGCCTTGTATTATTCAGGTTCCAAGGTACCGAGATTACCTTACATCGTTAGCATTGGACTTGGAACCTATCGGAGAGTAATTTAAAAATAATTAATCCTCGTTAGACTCGTAATTTTCTCAGTTAGGTAACTAAATATCTATATGGTACTGTTCGGCTTTTTTTTATTTTATTGGAACGAAGTTCCTTATCGCGCGTTGTGAAAGGGGGCTAGACGGAAAAAATTCTTACGAAAAGTTGTCACGACACTTTTTGCTATAGTAAGCTATTGTAAGCTGTGCGGCGTCGCCATGGCGTCGCATGTTTCTCTGTCTGTCTCTCTCTCTCTTATAGAAAGCAAGCCAGATATTTTCATTTCTACATTTCTTTTTTTTTTTTTTTTACATAATAAAAAATAATAACAATAACTTCGTTCCATCCGGGTGTTCCTTGACACCTATCAAGTTTTTTTTTATTAGGACGAGCCCGCCACACTATTCCCAAACCACTGTAACTCCTGTTAGCCAGAATCAACAGTGGCGACCACAAGAAAAGCGCCGAGACAATGAAGCTCGATGAAGTCCCAGGGAAACGATTTAACTGTCTTGGATCCCGCAACGAAATTAATCAGAAAAGAATAGCGGAGTAGGAAAAACATAATTTTCGGCTTATGATACACTGATACTTATTTAGTTTAATATGATGAATTGGTGTGTAATATATATCACTACGCGTTGTAGGAACCTTCTGCAAAACCGTATCATCAGATTTATGTCCACCCTCATTTTGAATCATCTCGTAGCAAATCTTTCCTCAATAAAATTTTACTAGCTTTTGCGCGCGGCTTCGCCCGCGTGAACTCGATTTAACTTCGGAACATTCCTTCCTTATACCTTGTCTACATTATAAAGGGAACCTCCGTGCAACCTCTTCAGCTTTATAGGTCCAATTAAGGGTTTGGACTGGGCGTTGATAATTCAGTCAGTTAGAATTTTTTCCTTTATTTATATAGATTAGAAGACTAAATAGACTGATAGTTTTATTCTGTTGTAAGTACTCAGTGTGTGATTCTGTAGGTCAGAAGTACAACTTGGCATCAAAGTAAATCATTGTGTGATAACATTGTTTTACATTGCATTTATGTTTATGACAAACAGAGTTATAAAGAGGATAATAAAAGTGGACATATTGTCCAGAGTTCAATGTATTTCTTGGGTGTAAATATTAGTCAGAATGTTATTCATAGGTGGTCATACGTCATATTCTCATAATTGAAGTGCCTTGCTATTCGAACTTTGGCCAAACGAGTTATTTAAACTTGTTATTTACCAAATAAGTGAAACCTCGTCAATCATCAGTCATCACACCTTCGGAAAACAAATTGTATGAGTTAAATAGGAAAAATAATAAAAGATTATCCGATAAAAAATACTGCAAAACATTTTAGCATATTTGCATTGTTGCATGGTCATGACTACAAAAAGATCTTTACAGCGTGGCCCAAATCATAGGCGGAGCAGTGAGCGTTTTACAAGATTTTTTTTTCTTAAAATCATAGTACCTATAACATGTTTTTTAACATCAATTTTGTCTTATTCTACAGTAAATTCTAGACCTTATCCTGCAAAATTATCATTTAGGTATTGCCTTGACTTGAGCAATAACAAATAATCTATTGAGAAATTAAAAAGATTAATATTAGTAATCCTTTATCACTGACACAGATATTATATCACTGACTATCATAATACCGTCACTAAGAATTGAACATACCTAAACCACCTTTTTTGTGATGGGAAATCATCAAATGACTCCTCCCGATCTAAGCGGAGCAGTTGGCCTAAAATGGCCACTGTAGCAGATCATAATATGAATTGCTTTAAAAAGCGTATAATGGTCACAGACACAGTTAGGTACTATTATGATAAATCCATTTTACGTTTTAGACGCCCAGAAGGGAGTGTCGAAAGGTACTAACTAAAAACTAACTCTTTCGAACAGTTTCTCAGCTCCGGCAGGCATCGGCCCTTGCGGAACCCTTCCATTTTGCTCACATAAATCTTTGATATCTAAACCACCTAGATTATGATTATCTTAGACATTTTCGTTAGCAACAAAGTAAAAACAGAAAATTTTCAGTAACATGTGTAACAATAAGGTTATTTTTCATGAGAAAGCTAAGGCATTTACGATTTTCGAAGAAAAATACCAAAGCAATGTCCACTGTGACTTTGGTACCGATTCCTGAGTATTCAAAATTCCAAGATTACTGTCTAAATTCATCTGAATCGAGGTAGCCAAACATTCGAACGATTCGTATGTAGTTTTTACTGTTGTACCTTTCTCTTGAACTCGTAAAAATGCATCTAAGATTATTACGCTTGATAGGCAGAGAAACAATAGTGTGATTTAGATGTTGTAATTACCATATTGTTTTCGTCTACTATTTGTTCCGTTGAGAGAATATTATTGAGAATAAAAACAATACAATCCAAATAAACTATTTGTTCACTGTTTTCAAAATTACAGAAAAAAAATTAATGCAATTTTTTAATTTACCTATTTAAAGAAATACTATTACAGAGGAATGTTGCTTAATTCTAAACTCGCCAAACTTTTACGTTTGACGGCGAGATGCGCTCTTTTGCAAAACAATGAACCATCTTACTTATACGTAACTAATAGATACCTACTTGCTCAGACAACTGACACTGGCAATGGTCCATAAAGTTAAAATCGAAATGTTAGTCTTTAATATATTTTTACGGTAATATTAATATTTAAGACCTCTTTACATGCACACCTGCAAAAATACTTGCATACTTGTATTTTCTAATCTGTAAAGACTATTTTTCTCTGTTTCAGCCAAATATCCACGCTACTGGGTATACAATGGGCTCCCGTGGACGTCCCAATGTCTCGCAGGCTGCAGACCCTGGCTGCATTCGTCTGGATCTACCTCATACTCTTCGGAGAAGCTGTCTCGATATACCTGTTCATACAACTGGTGTACTCCAGGTTCTGGTGGTTGGGTATACTGTATGGAGCCTGGTTCGTCAATGATATTGATATTTGCAACCGTGGTGGACGAACGTGAGTGTTTTATGTCTACCAATTTATTTTTAACCTTATAGTAATCGTACTATACCACTTTTTAGTTTACGCTTCCAACCACAGAGAATCCAGCTGAGGCTACGTCTCTTTGCAATACTGCCCACATAATGTCAAACCCTAAAACCATTAACAGCTTTTGGCTAAGAAATTCAGTACACATTTTAATATGTCAAATCACCAGTTCCGTAATATAGTACAGGTTCAAATCAATAATTTCATTAAATAATCATCATCATCATCTGCCTAGCCTTTTCCCAACTATGTTGGGGCCGGCTTCCAGTCTAACCGGATGCAGCTGAATACCAGTATTTTACATGGAGCGACTGCCTATCTGACCTGCACAATCCAATTCATACTAGGTAATACGATACCCTTTGGTAAGACTGGTTGTCAGACTTTCAGGTCACTGACTACCTGTAACGACTGCCAAAGATCTATATATGGCAGCCGGGACCAATAGCTTAACGTGCTTTCCGAGGCACGGAGGAAACTCGGTATGTCGGGCGGTCACCCATCCACAGACCGACCTAGGCAAGCACAGTAGCTTTACCTAAAGATCGACCCGAGTGGCAGTTCTTATTAAGCCACGAGCTCCTCAAAAGCACTACAGACAGTAAATCAAATCACCAATTTCTAACACCAAACTTTTTCAATTCCAGATCCCAATGGGTTAGAAGCTGGACATGGTGGCGTTACCTCTGCGACTACTTTCCTATCCAACTCGTAAAAACCGTCGACTTAGACCCTTCTAGAAACTACATGTTTGCTTGCTTTCCCCATGGCGTATTATCTTTGGGGGCCTTCGGGAGTTTCTGTACCAATGCTACAGACTTCCGCAAACTATTTCCTGGGTTGACTAGCCATTTAATAACATTAGGAGGGCACTTCTTGATCCCGTTCTTCAGAGACTTGGCTCTAGCGCTTGGAATATGTGCCTCTTCGGAGCAAAGTCTTCTACATTTGTTAGATAACAAGAAATATGAAGGAAACTGTGCGTGTATGATTATTGGTGGTGCTGCTGAAGCGTTGGATGCTCATCCGAAGGAATATAAAGTGATTTTGAGTAGAAGAAAAGGATTTGTTCGCGTTGCTATGAAGTCTGGGTAAGATCCATTGTTTCTTTTAATATTGAACGTACTTAAGTAGTTTTTTTATTTGATCGTGTAAGTGATGAGGCCTTCATTGTAAGTTGAGGTCATTACGAAACAAATGAGATAAGTAGAAAAAAATTTGACTGTGTTGCAACTATCATTAATGTTCCCCATTAGAATTTAGACGATGGAGACAAATGGTTACTGTGTAGTTACGAGTATATTTATAGTTATAGTTAACTACTTTTTAAAAAGCGCTTAGGAATATTTAGTAACCGCCTGTGCGTTTGCAACCAAGACCGGCTCGCTGTTACTCGGTGACATCTCCGGCAAGATGCGATAGATTTGGAAATCAAACAATCTCACGCTCAATTATTGCGGTTGCGCCTTAACAATATCAACATGTTTACCTTCCCACAGTTGGGCAGGCCTCTTCTCATACAGTAACCTCTTAACCATTGAGCTTCACTCTCGCTCAAGGTGTATGGGCGATTTCAAACCTACTACTGAAATGCTCGTTGATTTCCTTGTTGGACTAGTGGTCGCAAGCATGACTGCTGTGCATCAAGTCCGGGGTTTCATTCCCAGGTCAGGCAGTGGTTTTTCCATCAGAAATTTCTGAGCAGCCTGGATTAGTGCCCGGTTGATGGCAATAATATTACCTCCTTGTACATGAGACTTAAACATAACTAGCGAAATGTGAGTGTACTATTCACTCTGCATAACCCTTCGAGGATTAAAGGCGTAATGTTATGATGATATACTGTAATACTACATTTTGTAATTGTCTCGTTTCCAGAGCCTCCCTCGTGCCAGTATTCTCATTCGGCGAGACGGACCTGTTTCGTCCCCCGAACAACCCTGAGAACAGCTTGCTGCGCCGGTTTCAGGAGCAGGTGCGCAAGTACACCGGGATCTCGCCCATGTTCCCCATGGGGAGGGGGCTGTTCCAGTACTCTTATGGAGTGCTGCCCATGAGGGCGCCTGTTACTGCTGTCGGTGAGTTTCAGTGATTCTGTAAGTCTTTGATTTTGAATTTCTTGGTAGCCAACAAGCTGAGATTTGATCAATTTTTGACAAATATTTTAAACACCCGTGACATTCAGCTTGCAATTTTATAACTTGCAATTGAAATATAACATCATCGCCTGCCTAGCCTTTTCCCAGCTATGTTGGGGTCGGCTTTCTGTCTAACCGGATGCAGTTGAATACCAGTATTTTACATGGAGCGACAGCCTTTCTGACCTCCACATCCCAGTTATTACTGGTTAATGTGATATATTATATTTAGGTTAGACCGGTGGTCAGCCTGACTTCCGTAACAACTCTCAAAGATCTCTACCATTGATTTATCGCTTGATATTGTTTCCTTGCAATAGAATGTGTACTTTTCGTTTTAACTTAATACAATCTTTATTTTCGTGTAATGGATTTAGGGACCTAACTAAAGTAATATATCTACTGCAGAAATAATAGTCCACAATACCTTTTACGTCGGAGATTTTGATTGTTTATTTTTTTTGATTGGAGCCATTTGTGTCCCACTGCCTCTCTTTCCACTTATCCCTTGGAGTTTATAAATATGTTCCAAGTTTTTTATTAATTACAGTTGGTGCACCAATGGAAGTAAAAAGAAATTTGGACCCAACAAACGAAGAAATAGACGCAGTACATGCAGCGTTCACAGAACGCCTGAAGACACTCTTCGAAACTGAGAAGGTCAAGTACTTAAAGTACCACGAAGAAGCCCGACTAGTCATCACGTAGGCATATTCTTTTATTTTTCTGCATTTAAAAGGTCTATCTGTTCACACGTTCATCTGAAATATTCACCCATCCTCGGTGTTTATGTGTGCGGTTAGACGTATTAGTTAAATTATTTTAAGTAAATACAACTTTGTCCAGCACAGCAGGCGTGCATTTCACTTTGGCTTCGCCGTAGCCCAAAAAAGACCTGCCGCCTTATTCACAAACGTTTCGATCCGACAAATCGTATAGTCTATCTTCTTTTGGGACAGGAATGTGAGCGAGACAGACATACGACTTTCCGAATCGAATTTGTGAATACGGGTGCTGCAGTGGCCAGCCGCCCTTCAACGAACGAATCGCTCAGATGACACCTGACAAGTTCCTTTAAATACGTTTTGTCGTATCGTCTCATAAAGATTTTGAAATTACTTTAATAGGATATTTTGGTTATAGGATTTCGTTTTTGTAAGTGAATATTACCTATCTTCTAATATTTTTTACCAACGTTTTCGATTATAGTTCTTAATACTTATACACTTTTAATACAGATTCCTTTACCATGTTTTCCCACTCTTACCAAAATATGCCAATAAATATTTATTTACATTTTTAACAGACTTCTAAAAAAGGAAAAGGTTGTCATATTTGGTACATACTTAGTATGTCTTTCTCTTTCAAAATAATCTAACAGCTAGGAAAAATTCTACCTACATAAAAATATCTGTCTCCATTTGAACAATATTACTATGATCACGTTTTTATGGAATTCAATTTTGTCATTATGTACTTTAATTAAAAATATTTCCATTACACTATCAGTTAATTTAGTAGAAATACTAATGCCTTTATAATAGACTGATTGATATTATTATATTATGAATTAGTTATAAGTTTGTTATAAATAAGCGGGTAGATGAATAAAAGTGTTTTTATAATGTTGTAATAAGTTCTTTCATTACTTCTGACCAGTATGGTTTTACGAAAGGGTGGTGGTATTTTAACACGTCTTAATCTAGCACATACACTCGGCACTGCTTTTAACATAGGGCACAAATTAATCGTCAAATTAAATTGCAGTCCAATTGGATATACTTCGGTCTCTCCCACGTTGCACGAGAGTACCTAGTCCTCCGTCTTCCGCATCCAGTCCGTCCGTCCATCTTTCGGCAGAGGGCCACACTCCACTTGCCTATGTACGCAGTCTCCACAACTCATTTGCACCATCGTCTATCAGCCGAATGATGTCCACTGCTGGACATAGGCCTCCCCAAAGTGTCGCCTCATTGACCTGTCCCGTGCGTCTCGCATCCAGCGAATCCTCGCAACCTTTACCAAGTCATCGGTCCACCAAGTGGAAGGCTTTCCAACGCAACGTCTTCCACTTCGCGGTCGCCACTCCGGAACTTTTCGGCCCCGGATATGGGCAGAAATATTATAAACGAATAAAAACAAGAAAATTTTACTATTTTTATTTATTTTATATATTTACATTTTATATACAACGTTAACATTAACGAATGCGCATGTCTTAGCGCACGACTCATTTGAGCATATTTTTATTACTCGGCTATGAACACACAAATATTACACGACACAAGAAGTACCTATCCTTCACAGGGACCGATATTTGTAAGAATCTTGTAGAAAATGTTTACCCACACCATGAATAGTACAACTATCCCGGATCTGACTGCTTGCTATACAGTGGTGAAAAGCGCCAATAACTTGGTGACATAAGATACTTCTTAGTTCACATACTTACTACCTCATCCATTTATTCTGTTTCGTTCCTCAAAGTTCTGCAATGTTTGTCCTCGTCTGTTCTTCTTTAGCATTTATATGTTTGTCGCCACATTTGTGCGTTCATAGCCAACATGCCTCCCTTACGATTCATGATGAAGGTATCATTATAATTATACACAATATTATACAATACGAGCGGGAATGATACAGAGTATATCGGGCATGTTACTACGTTACTTAGAAATAACACATTGATGACAGTGAAGTACTAGAAAATTAAGTTTTTGGGGACAATGCAATAGATTCGGGAAAAGATACAAAGCTAGAAAATGAAAAGCGGGAGTGTCTTTGGTTATGAGCAATGTAAGAGAAGACAGGAAAAAGAAAGAAGTTAAAGCATGTACTGATAGAAAATACCAATTTTCAAATCAGTGTGAAAGTGAACCACACAATCATCAACGTTTTTTTATAATAATAATACAAGTATCTAACATCGATCAAACTATATTCGCACAACAATAAAATATAATATTTAATTATGAAAGATATAAACATAATGAAGTATCGTAGTACCATGCGGGCGTCAGTCCAGCTCCCGCCCATTGGACAGTCACTCGAAAAAAGTGAGCTCTAAAACAAAATCACCGACAAAACAACTATAAAACTCATTGTAACATACAATTTACGATACAGCTATTATAAACACGCGGCAAGATTTTACTACCGGAATAATTTTAGCAACGGTATTAAAAGACACACATGTCCCAATTTCAATTAAAGTAAAAAAATGATCTCTATTGATAAGTAACATTGTTCGAGAGCTCAGAAAACTCAAACACAAACTTAACCAAGGCTCATCGAAACCTAAAAGTCTATAGACATTAAGTAACAAGAAGACATTATCGGTGAAAAATCATTGTATTGAACACGGATTGGACAATGGAAAACGGTTACATCTCACACTATATTTCCATACAGATTTCTACCGAGAATACAGTCTTAACGAAACGGTCGTACTTCAAAATGCCATTGAACAAGAAATGAAGGTCACCATCGAACCGATCCTAGATCAGATAAAAACTTCAGTCCAATCCAGTGTTTTCGTCGTCCACTAAAAATCTCTACAAAAGTTTGATCCCAAAAACGTAAAGTAGATCTTTAGTCCATGTTTGAAGAAAGTTTTATATCGGTGGATCGTCAAGGACTAACTGATCATGTGTTGAAGTCGGGTGTAATCTGAGCCGTGAGGCCGATAAGTCACAATCTAAATAAAGAAGACTAGTGTTATGAAGCTCACGCCTGCTTCGGATGTGGCGCGGGTGCGGGCGGGGCGGGCTTAAAGCATTGCATGAGGAAGGCCGTGTACATCACAAACGCTATTGAAAGCGCTATCAATGCGTACATGAAGATGTTCAGCTCTGGCTGTCTGAATCTGTTCTTTCGGAGCCACTCCAGTACTTCGTCTTCGGACATGAGGTCTCCTGTAAATTTGGTGAAGATGAGGATAGGTGCATATAATTCTCAGAAGACAAAAAATTGGAAAGAGGTTTCTGAAGTCAGTAACCTAATTAAGCACAAGAAACGTTCGACTGAAATTGACGAGTTTCAGGTTAACTGTTATCGTACTTATAAAAAGAGCAAGCCAGTTATGTTTGTTCTTATTCCATTATCTTACCTCTGTATATACTAGGGAATCTCTTCCTGAAGTACACAATAGCTGGAAGTTTGGTGACTCCCCACTTGCGAGCATACCGCGGATCTTCC
Source organism: Diarsia brunnea (assembly GCA_949774965.1). Lineage (NCBI taxonomy): Eukaryota > Metazoa > Arthropoda > Insecta > Lepidoptera > Noctuidae > Diarsia > Diarsia brunnea. The sequence continues at coordinate 3,502,524 of OX459003.1, read as the reverse complement.
ATCTTCACGAACGTTATGTCAAGGTTATCAGTTTCACTGTCAATGTTCTCCAATTTGTCGAGTACCGCCCGACTTTCCGTTGATTTCTCGTCTACAACCACCAAAATTAGTCAAAATCACTTAGAAATCAAAGAAAATTTAAAAAGTCCTATATCTTTTAGTCTACTTACAGAAGTAAACAGCCAGAAATTCGTTCTCCTCCAATAATTTGTCCAACATCTTACGGTTCACCTCCTCAATTTCGTTTTTGATCTCAAAGACGTCTTGAGATGTCAACCATTGTAAGATCCTATCCACTTGATGAAGGTCTCCGTCGTACAACATCGGTATTTGCTTACGGAAGTACACCAAAGAAGGTATATTGACAATGTTGTATGTAGCTGCTGCCTCATGGCTGGCGATCTTGACGAAATCAATACCAAATTGGTCGACTTCTCCGTCAATTTGCTCTAGAGATTCGAGGATTTCTTGACATTCTGCACAGTCTTCATCGTCATCTAAAATGAATTATTGGATTAAAAAGCAATTCTCCTATCAAATGTACCACTTCGACTAGGTTTGTCCAAAAACTTATACTTACAGAAAAAGACAACCAACAGATGTGATTCGTACAGCAATCTCTCCAACATTCTATCATTGACGGATTCAATTTCATCGGCCAATTCTCTGTTATCATCATCAATAAGCCATTCAAGTATAGATTCTTCGTTTTGTAAATCACCTTCGAATAAAAGAGGGTTGCCGTTCCTAAAAACAAAAAGTTTTTGTTAGACAAATTCATAATTATTTCTCTCCATCCAAGAATATGTTGTCAGTATTATTGTTACCTGAAATAGACCATAGCAGGGAAAGTTTTGATTGAGTATCTCTTGGCAAGTTGCGGGTCTTGAATTTTGACCATGTGAATACCGTAGACATCACACTCATCGTCAATGCTCTCGAGTCCGTCAAGAATATGGTCGCAGATATGGCAGTTCAATTTATCTAAAGAAGAAGAGACAGATATTATTATCGTCTAATGATGACAAATTTGATACGTTATTGTAAGTTTGTTGAGTATCATACTTACAGAAGTAAACAGCCAAATACTGTGTTTCTTCAACCATTTTCTCCAACATCACTCGTGTAATAAGTTCAATACGATCTTCAGTTTTCTGAGTAATCAACCACTGCAGCACTTCTTCTTCTTCAGCCAGAGAGCCCTCATATACATTCGGTACATTACTCTCGAAGTACACTAGTACTGGGAAATCGGTTACTCCGTACGATTCGGCGATGGAATAGTCTTGAGTCTTAACAAACTTGATCTCGTGTCTATCGCAGTCATCATCGATATTCTCCAGTTCTTCCAATATCCCGGCGCATTGCTCGCAGTCCAGGCTATCTGTAACATCCCGATCTATTGCCAATTAAAGTGTAATAACATTTTGTGAGCAAACCTCATTGGATGGACAAACTGTTCGGTACTATTGAGTGCGATAAAGGATATTTAAACTGGTGCTTGCTGCTACAAAACTGAAAACCATTCAAAATATCATTCTTTGTGCGTTTGGTAAATTAGAATTGAGATGCGATCGTGGGCTTAACACTTCAGACTGGGCAGGTGGGCGTAAACAGGAGTAAACTAACTAATCATAACCAGACCTTAATGTACCTACTTTTAGTGCGATCATGCTACATGCAACAAAAGTAATGGCTACACAGACAGGTCATTAGAAATGTTTGCGATTGTGAGGGAACATTTTGCCAAAGGGCACGGCTCTAAGGGGATAGGAGTACCCTCTGGATCCAGTCCCTCTTCCTCCTCGTGTTCTACAACTTTCTTTTTCGTTGCTCTTTTCTGCAATTTCGATGTGCACATTTCACATAACGTTTTGTTCCCTAATAAAAAGCAAGAGGCATTAATAAAAGAAACACGTATTAATGTTAATTGTATGTACAATCTTCAATGTCTTCTTAATTTTCTTCAGGTTTCTTGTTTTGTTTCTTAAATAAATATTAAACATAGTTTACATTATTTAACATTAGATTGTGAACACTTAGCAGAGTTTAAAATTAGTTGTGTAATGTATGTGCAGTATACAAGTGTATTACTCGGCACTAGCATGCAACTTACAGAAGTAAACGGCAAGTGATCCGGACGTTTCTATCAAATCCAGAAGATCTTGACCTTCAAGTGCTTCTATGACATCACCAGCTGGATTTTTCTGAGTTAACAACCAACTTAAAAGTTGTTGTTCGTCATATAGATCTCCTATAAAATAAATATGGTTGCAGTCATCATCCTGACCAACAGTCAATAACAGAAGATTATAAACAAGGACCATGTCAGAATCATATGGAAGCTTGATAAGATAAAGCCATAAAATCAATTTTACCAGCATATATAACAGGATCCTTAGAGCCCATCTTGAAGAACAACACAGCAGGTAGAGCGAATACTCCAAAATCCTTAGCCATCTGCCTATCATCGATTTTCACGAAGTTGATGCCGGAGTCATCAGCATCGTCGTCAATGTGCTCAATCTCAGCTAGCACTTTAGGACACTGTTTGCAGTCATTACTGTCTAAAACATGTGTTATGTGCAATACAATTGGATTTGTAAGTATCAGCTTTTTAAAGAACATACTGGACTAGAAATATTTTGTTCAAATCTTTGAAAATTTCTCTAAAAAATGTATGACCAGCATGTATTAGAAAGGTGTAGTAACATTTAAGGATGTGCCTGCTGTGATGACGAGTAATAGAGAAGTTTAAAAAGAAGACATGCTGGCTCCGATCCCAAATAAATTGGGATAAGGGCAGGATGATGGATAAACAGCTGATTTTTTCTCGCAATTACGGTGTTGGTCCTATGACGAATGTTGGTCAGTTTGATGTTCTGATCTACACCTTTTTATGTGACTGAACCTTTCCAGTACACGCTGTATTTGTTACAAAAAAAAAGAACACTCACAAAAGAATACTGCTACGTAATCCGAAGTCTGCCTAATCTTCTGAAACATTTTCTTATTGACTTTTTCGATATGATCAGTCAGTTCCATGTTTTCAGGGTTCGTCAACCAATCTAATATTTCCTCTTCGTCATCAATGTCGCCGTCATAGTTAATAGCTTTGGTTTTCCTAAAGTATGTGATGCCTGGTGGGTTGCGGAACCCATATTTCTTCGCCATTAACCGATCGTAACATTTGACTATTTTGATTCCGTATTCAGCTGCTTCATCATCGATGAGTTCAACGTGTCGTAGTACTTTTGGACTATTGGGATCTTCTTCTTTATCTGGAATGTTTAGTTTGGTTATATTCTTGTCTTATTTAGGAAGGTTGTTAAAGGAGTCAGGTTTATAGTCGAGATACTTACAGAAAACAACAGCCAGAAATTCTTTAGTTTCGATATATTTGGCCAGTTGCTCTCTATCAATTTCCTCTATACTCTCATCTTCTTTCTGCTTAACCATCCAGTCCAACACCTCGGATTCGTCCAATAGATCCCCTAAAATAGTTTCACATTATACTTCAAGCTGAAAACCCTATGGACTAATCAAATTATTAAAGAAACCACATCCATTTGATAATTTTGGAAACTCACCAGTAAAGTCCAATAATTGGCATGCGCGGATACTACTACGGCAATACCATGCTGACATCATTCGTGTGTGAAATGAGTAATGACAGTATTGATTTAATAGAAAAATGTATTTATTTAACAAAAAAAGTTGTTTCAGCGCCGACTCAACAATTCAACGTAACAAATAAATAAATTAAACATTCATGCGAATTTTCGGCCAAACAATACAACTTACATATCGACATTGTATCACACAACGCCAGCACTGTTCGACCGGAAAGCTTTAGACGAGTCTAATCACAATATTAAGTCTTCAATGAAACAGTTAACAAACAGTCACCTAACTACTTATACGATGCAGTGATCGACTAGTGAATAGTGACAGACGTCGCCCAACGCGACCCGACCCCTATCCGTTACTGAACAAATGATAAATGAGTAGATTTATTGCACTGATATCCGGCACTGCGCTTATGAAAATTAATAATCAATTAATTCATTAGTTTAATGTTGATACAAAATATTAAGAACTATAGTTTTTATGTCTATAAGTAATAAAAAGTAATATTTAATCAAATGTAGCATTACAAAATAATGAGATTCCATGAAGACTAGAAAACTATATGAACATGAAATCCTTACAACAATTATAAGTCTTTCAAGATGTCACGGCAAAATACAATGAGAAATGCCTCGCGTTGTTATTGTTACGTCTCGATTTACATTTAATTTCTAAATATTGGAATCAATTTACAATGAAAATAACGATTTGTACACCTGCTTACGATGTCTCTAGACATCCCAATATTTAGTTCGCTCATGGTCTTGAATTTACAGTAAAGCACATTTTGTGGATGGTACAGTGAGGGCTGTATTCGCACCGGTCGGCAATAGGCAGGTTGCAGTACGTGCGACAGACGTGCGAGTACAGTCCGATGTGCAACGTGTTACAACATTCAACCCTGTTAAGTGCTTGCAGGGATCAAGGGACACGAGGTTATTGAAAAGCTAGCAAGGTTAAAAGCCATGACAAATAGATGCAAAGTTAGACATAGTGATCTATTAGAGCTGGGTGGATCAGAATCTGAGGGCCAGTAACGATAACGTTCGTGTCCACTTGATGCCTTGCGTGCACGCCGCTACTTGCGCTCATATCCGAGGATATCAGAGCAAGATACTTCTAACATTAATTAACTTTACCACCACCAAATATTATTGTCAGACTCGATTAAACCTTTTCTCCCTTTGGACGGTTTGTCTGGTTTGGCGAGGGCCTTGTTCTTGCCCTTGAGCGGCTTCTCCTGTCTCTGTGGCGGCTGCTTGTCGAGTTTCTTCGGCACCTTGGTCGGCGTGGCCTTCGCTACTTTTGTCGGACTCTGAACTTTAGTGGGACAGCACTGGTAGGGTTCGTAAGTCAGTTTTGGGACGGCCGGTTTCGCCCCCAATCCAATGTAGAAACAGCGATCGCCTGCAGTCAGTAAAAATCTCGTTTACAACCCGTATACACGGTAACAACAAGTAACGGTTAACTGCGTTAATACTGTGCATTGTAATCGTTGCGCCAACAGTTAAGCGCTATTTCTAATGATAATGTTAGTAAGTATAAGAGTTGAAAACATTTATTGGTCATTAAGCGGTCGCGAATGACTGCAGGCGATAGCTAGAGAGAGGGACCCATGCGGGCCGACGGAGACCATGCAGATGATGCCAGGGACCGCGGGGCCTACATACTCAATTACCTGAGAACATTCGTCTTATCCTACTGAATATACTATCTTCACCGCTATCATCATCATCATCCTCATCATCGTCGTCATCTTCGTCGTCATCATCATCATCGTCAGCGAGTTGCCTGCGACGACTGATTTTACCTATTTTTGAGCGAGCCCCACATTTTTCTTCGTTTTCATCGTCGTCATCGTCATCATCATCATCATCGTCCTCGTCATCATCGTCCTCGTCATCATCGTCCTCGTCATCCTCATCACCGTCCTCGTCATCGTCATCATCGTCCTCGTCATCGTCATCATCGTCATTGTCATCGTCCTCGTCATCGTCATCGTCATCATCGTCATTGTCATCGTCGTCATTGTCATCAACCTCGGCTGAACGTTTGCCAGGTTTATTACCAGGATAACGAATTTTGAGTGTACCGACTTTTTTCCAAGTGGCGTCATCACTTGGGTTTTTGAATTTTAGGATATTTTTGATGGCCGCTAATTTTGCATTGTCCTCTTCATTGTCATTATCGTCTTCATCATCATTGTCCTCATCATCATCGTCGTCGTCGTCGTCGTTATCATCATCGTCGTCGTCATCATCGTCGTCGTCGTCATCATCGTCAACTTTACCATCGTCATCGTCATCATCATCATCATCCTCCTCCTTGGAACTCACTTTGCCTCTTTGACGACTTTTCTTATTAACAGTGTCAGCTCTCAGCGATCCAGCAGTATTCCATTGCGCAGATTTCACATTTTTCGGGGCATTTCTCTTTAATGCATCAACATTATCACGTTTCGTGAACCCCGATGTTTTTTTATCACCATCTGCATTGGCCTTCGATTTAATATTAGCTTTTTTATGTCGGTGGCTATCTTCACCTGCAGGCATTAGTAACTGTCATGCAAAATGACATAGCTCAAACATCCAGCATTTTAGGCGTAAAGTAGTAACACTTGTCTCATAGAGATATATCAAGAATGATGTCATGCATAGTAATATTTTTGAAATCATAATATTTAAGACAATATTTTTTAACATTGAAAAAAAAATCTCGACCTTAAACAGATATAACATTAGAAACGTTTATTATATGGATGTGGATTCTTACTTTTTTGATCTACAAGCCACTGCAGAACCTTATTTTCATTCTTTAAATCACCTATAAACAGGACAAAAGTTAGAGTTCATACTTTATACACGTCATCACCACCACATTATAGTCGCCAACGTGCAACGCCAGTAATAAAAAGTCATAGATTAGTACATAGATCTTTAGGAGCGTGGCAACAATTGTAACTAACGCCACCATCTTCCGTTTTTCAATACTATTTCACAAATGTATATATCTCAGTCACGCGCCGAAAGATCCCTGCAGTACCAGTAATTTCGTAAGGATATTATATGTACACAGATACTTAAATAAAAACATTTACAAACAAAGGTTCTTGCCACTTACCGTCATACATGATAGGAACACCTGTTTCGTAGTAAACCAGAGCAGGGAAACTGAATATACCGATATCTGAGGCGAGTTTAGAGTCCTTGGACTTAACGAACTGAATTCCGTGCTTGTCTGTGTCGTCATCAATAGTTTCCAGCTCTTCCAGAATATCGTCACATGTGTCACAGTCTTCGCTGTCTGTAACAGGAAAATGAGATTTGTTTAGTCATAGGCTGACTTTTGAGTTTCGGACTAACCATAACGACTGAATTACTTAATCAATTTTGTTTTCGGGCTCTCGCTAGACTTTAGAGTGTGATTTCTCTCCTTCGTGGTGACATTGGCCACATCTTTATATTCGCAGTCAATAAATATTATAGTAGTCTGTGGTATTTGGGCGGTTCTGTAAGCCATTACACGAATAGAAGACTTTAAACTCGTATTCACTTGGGTAACTGCCAGACCACATAATATTTTAAAATGATTTACGGTGTTTAATATTTTAATAGCCAAATGGTTTTCCTGACATATTATATTAAATGTTTTAAATTAAAATTCACACTTACAGAAAAACACGGCGAGATGTTCAACGTCATTGATGAGGTCTTTCAAGGTCTTCCTGTCTACGTTTTCAATGACATCAGGCTGGGAGTCATGGAGTTCTAGTACCCATTTGAGGATAGCTTCTTCGTGAGTCAGATCACCTTCATAGATGGTCCTGAACTTATGTCTGTAGAAGGCTAAAGCTGGCATTTCTGACAAGTCATATTCCTTGTCAACACCATCGTCAGATGTCTTGACGAAATCGATGTCTTTCTCCTCACATTCGTCGTCAATGTTTTCAAGCTCGCTGAGGATCTTCTGAGACTTCTTGTCACCTTCCTTGTCTGTAAAATAAGTTTGAGGGATTCTATTAAACAATCGTTTTAGTCAGAACAAATTAAGTAAATTTCTGTTATCAGTCAGCTAGTCTGAATAATCTTTTAAGCGTTATCATTTGTCTAGTGGACACAACAAAAACAATTTTTGGACCGAAAATTTAAATTTGCAAACAATATAAGTACGTATAAAATATGCCTCCCTGAAGGATACCTACAAAGTTTACCGTCATTCTACGGAAATATTCGAAACACAATTATTATCTAATCAAGTCCATACGGTAATTGAAATACAAAACACTATTGAAGTTAATGGTAATGTGCTAGAACCAAACTACAACCAAAACAGTTTCAGAATCAAACACAGTATCGTAAGCCTTGGTAAAATCTAATCAGAATAGAATTGCATCTTTTGCACATTCAAATGAATTGTTGTAATAAAAGGAAAGTATGGTCATAAAAATAATATACTTACAGAAGAACACAACTACATGGTCGTTTTCCTCTAAGATCTTCTCCAACATCCTGGAGTTGACCTCCTCGATTTTGCCGGGGATCTCAAGGGTATCTTCGTCAGTCAACCAGGCTAGGACTTCGTCTTCATCTTCAATGTCTCCTATAATTAAAAACATTGGCATTTTTTTAAATCAAGCATATTTAATTCATCAACTAAACCTATCTAAGTCCAGTTCTGGATATAGGCGTCTCTCAAACAGGGATATTAGTTATTGAGTATTTCCAAGGTATTGCAGCACCACCAAAAGCTGAGATAAAAGTTGTACAAGTCAATGTTATCAGTAGGTGAATTTTAGTAGGTGTTGTTCTGGATTGATTGGTCATTTCGAAAAAAGATCACCCATTATACATTTATACATTCATCATCTTTACCCATTCTTGAGTAAAAGATAACTCGTAATATATAAAGTACTTTCTTCGCATTTTTTTATTCTAATTCTTGAGCAGTAGTGCTAGCAGTATAGAAATATACTGCTATAAAAGAGTATCATTTAATAAGTCCGTTGCAGTAAGGAGGAAATTAGTGACTTAATTTAAACTTACCCTTGTAAATAAGTGGGTCCTTGTTCCTAAAGAACACAAGTGTGGGGAAGGTCTTGATGCCGTACTTCTTGGCAAGCAAGATGTCTTCGGTTGTGACGAAAATGATGCCAGTCTCATCGAGCTCATCGTCGATGTTCTCGAGCTCGTCTAGGATGTTGTCGCATTCTTCGCCTTCTTCGCAGTTGCCACCTGGAAGGATGTATTGTGTTTTGTAATGTAATTTTTTTTTTGCTTTTCGCTTGGTTGGTTATAGATTGCGGTATTTGTATTGCTACTAATTATTTCTTTAGTAATTAGGTAATCTATTATAGTCTACTTTTTTGTAACTTTGGCATTTAATAAATGCTGATACCCAGAGTGCGCCTTTTTACGAATAAATTATTTCAATTTCTGAGTTGTCTACAAGAATCAAATAAGTTTTGTGATAACTAATTTAAAAATTATAAATACAAAAGCTCCTCCTAAAAGAAATCTAGACACATCAAATAACAAAAGATACAACATTGGTTTATTCTGCGTCAGTGTTCCTAAACTAAAAATATAAATATACTACCTCCGAGTGCTTAATTATTCTTACTTTCTCTTGCCTGTCTACTGTTTCTTATGCTACCTTTATATTATCAGTGAACTTTTAAGGGTATAATTTAGACGGCCACCAAAAATATTATTAAGACTCTAAGCCTAGGCACCAAATAAAATTTTTGGTTCCTAAAATGGATCAACGGTCACCAAATTCTATCCAATTCAAAGATTAATATTACTACCAATTTTTAGGGGCGGCATGGGCACCGGGCCGTAGGCCGACGAAGGAGGCCGGCGGAGGCCCGGCACTTCGGGGACAGAATATATTAGTGTTATTTAATATGCGTACGAAGCGAGCGCGCGTTGAAAAAGCTTTTACTTTAGGCGACGTACGTTCGACGTATTTGGTGACCATTAATCCATTTTGGTAACCGTTTAGAATTTTTTTGGTTGCGAAATAGGTACTTTTTTGGGCGGTGTTTAAACACAAGCCAACTTTTAATTGACTTTCTTTCACTTACTGTCAACTATCTGTATGTAAAGTACGGGTAATATTGTAAAAAGTCATATCAATCATACTCACTGAAATAAACCACCACATATTCATGCTCTTCAATAAGATCAGTCAAGATCTCATCAGTGACCTCTTCAATAGTCGCGCTGTTCTTCTGCTCAATCAGCCACTCCAGTACTTCATCCTCATTCATAAGATCTCCTTCGTATATCGCCGGGATGTTCTCTTCGAAGTACACGAGTGTTGGTAGATGGTCGATACCGTACTCTTTGGCTTCGTTCTCATTGTCCATGCGTACGATAACTATGCCTTCCTTTTCAAGTTCGTCATCAATGTTTTCTAGTTCGTTCAGAATTCTGATGTCTTGTTTGTCTTCTTTGTCATCTGGAATAATAGTTTTGGGTTTTAAGTTAGTGACTTTGAAATAAATAAACTTTCAAAAGTAGACATTTGCAGTAGTACTTCCGGTACTGATGTAAGTTGTCTACATTTTTATTTTAATAATAAATGGAATTTTTCTTGATCTCGATCTGGTCCTGAGGACAGAAATGAGGTCGGCGAAAAGAACGAGCGAATCCAAAAGAAGCCTTTATATTATGTTGAATCAATTTATTTTACAATCTATTGTACACCTGCACTTAAGAGAACCTGAAAACGCCACGAAACCGCGGTTAACCTGGCCACACACTGGGCCCAAGTCGCACCGTCGATACAAAATAAGAAGACAGAAAGAGACAAAAATCTTTGCGACTTTTATTTAATTGATAGATTTTTTTTTTATGATACGTTTATGTATAATAGTAAAAAAGGTAACTATAAGATTACAAGCATACAAAACAGCAACATAAAATCATGAAACTTCTATTTTGTTTCCCAAAGCTTGTTTTAAGTGCACCCACACTGCTCTGTTGCTTTATAGTTTTGCGTCATAACTTACGTGTGCATGATACATTAACATCCAAATAATTATTATTTCTGTATAAAACACAAATTCAACTATAATAAATAATTAATTTATACTTACAGAAGATTACGGCCAAGTACGGGGTACTGATGATAAGTTTGTCCATCATTTCGTCCGTGACTTCGGGAATCTCGCTGTGACGTTTCTGGTGGAGTAACCAGCCTAAAAGTTCTTCTTCTTTCATCAAGTCACCTTCATACACGTGAGGAATTCCCCTCTCGAAGAACACCATCGTCGGAATAGTCTCAATACCGTACTCCTTCGCCTCCTTATCATCGTCAATCTTGACGAAAGCAATGTCATTTTGGTCACATTCATCGTCAATGTTCTCCAGCTCAGCCAAAATCTTCTGACTCTTCTTCTGGTCCTTGTCGTCTGTAATAAATTCGAAGAACTGTATTTCATTTATATGTCAGTTCTTGATAGTGTTCTGTACTGAATTATGAAATTCCCTATTTTTAGACGTGTGGCAATTTAAAAAGCTGGCATTGTTTCAAGTGCCACAGCCAATGTTAAGGCCGTGCGTATAAAAGTTAAAAAAGTACTTACAGAACAGGACGGCGACGTATTGCATTTTGTCGATGATCAGGTCAAGCATCTCATCGGTGATGTCCTCGATTTCATCGCTCTCCGTCTGATGCCTGAGCCAGTCCAAAACCTTCTCCTCTTCTTCTAAGTTGCCTTCATAGTAAGTTGGTATGCCCTTTTCAAAGTATAGCAGCGTGGGCACTTTCTCAATACCATATTCTTGAGCCTCATCATCGTTATCAATCTTCACAAACGCAATACCAAGTGTGTCACACTCATCATCAATATTCTCCAGTTCGTTAAGTACTTTCTGTGATTTACGGTCGTTATTATCATCTGTAAGCGAACATTAAAACATGACCTTCAGTAACAAATCTCAAGGGAAGTTTATGGTCGGATTTTTGCCAAGAAATATACTTACAAAACAACACGGCGACAGTCTTGCCGTCTTTGATGAGACGGTCTAACATTTCATCGGTAACATCTTCGATTTCATCCTTCTCTAGTTGGTCGACAAGCCACTCTAAGATTTCTTCTTCATTCTCAAGGTCACCTGGCAATAGGAATTTAATCTCATTACCGGCACAAAGAAACAAAACTTTGTAATATTGAACACTTATCTTCAAATACACTTACCATCATAGACGTTAGGAATCTGCTTTTCGAAGTAGACGATGGATGGTACGTCATCAATTCCGAATTCCTTCGCTGCCTTCACGTCATCGATCTTAACAAATTGAATACCGTGGCGGTCACAGTCATCGTCTATCTTCTCGAGTTCAGCTAGGACCGTCATTGATTCATCGTCGCCGTGGTCGTCTGGAATAACATTATAAATATTGTAATATGATTCTTTAGAACAGTTTCTGTACTGTCGGTTAGTGAAATTCATATACTTACAGAACAGTACGACAAGATTGTCTACATTCCCGATTAAGGTGTTCAAAGTCTTTGCTGTAACATCTTCAATGATATCCTCTTCGTCACCGGTAGACTTGTTGGCGATCAACCACTCCAACACATCCTCTTCTCTGCTCAGCTCACCTGTAATACACATAGAAACAGTTTTGAGGTTATCTCCAGATATATTTTTGCTAAAAGCAGACCTGAAAATAACTAGGCTGCGAAATCGTAATCAAAAAGTATTTCTGAAGTTGAATGTTTCCCAAATTGCAGACAGCAGGCTAGCTAATATTGAAGTCTGGGCTATTACCTGTAATTTACTTTACTATCTATCATTAGTCTAAACCTAAATTACAATTCCAATTATACACAAAAGAAAGTGCTGAGACTTGACGTAAACCAGTAACCATCGTCATTAACATCATCTGTTTCCGTGATGCGAGCGTCAGCAAACGTAAAATGTGAGTCACAAACCTTCATAGATAATAGGTATCTGATGCCTGTAGTACACCAATCTTGGCAGGTCTCCAAGATTGTACTCCTCGGCTAGTTCCTCGTCGTGGATCTTCACGAAACCGATCCCGAGTTGGTCAGCCTCGTCGTCAATGTTCTCCAGCTCTTGCAGAGCCTTAGCACATTTCTTACATTCCGGCTTGTCTGCAACACGTAACGTTCTGCTTTATTTTATGACTCGCCCGAATCTCTCTGTACCTAGGTCATGCCTCGGACATGAAGCGGTGCAGTTAAGTGCCTATTATTGCCTATAAGTTCGGCTGTGTTAAAAATTTAGTGTGCAATTAAAGCTTGTGTCGTGCAAAAACCTATAAGGTTTATGTGTGGTCGTGCCGCTTTGCCAAAAAATCTTATATCTCTATTACTATTATTATAAGCGGGGCTATCTCGAGTGTGCACATGTAATGGGTTCCTCAAAAATCGCCGTGTAGAAACACATTTTAATAAAAATCATGTCCTCAAGGGGTTTTGTACAAGATCTTGCCACAGCAGTGTTAAGAGTATATTTGTTAAGTTAATGATGTTAACATTTGCTTCATTTCAAATGTTTATAAATAGGAAGGCATTGTAAACAACGATTTTTGACGGCCTGCCGTGAATACAGCACTCTTCATCACATATTTAGGTCAAGGTCATCGTATGATCTTGTTTTTGGACAGATTTTCTAACGTACTCTATTATCACTTGGCAGCATTGTTTTGAGATGCACGCAGATTAGTTTTTAATAGTTTTTACTGTCGTTAAGGGGGAGAATGTTCGTCTGACGCTGTAGTCGTGACATGTCGGTCCGTCAATCCGAGCTTGCTGGCGAGACGCAAATAGCACAGCTAAAATAGCTCGCCTCACGGCCCGATAATGCAAACGCGTTTTTGATTCTAGCTTTCCCTTAGACCAGATATATATCTGGTCTACGAACATCGTCCATAAAGACTCAGTAAGATTCCAGATAGGCGGTACATTATTGCGCAGAGTTCAATAGTTTAAGTGTGTAAAGTAAGCGCATTTGAATGTGAGTGACTATCTGTTAAAATCAAAATGATGAAAGAAGAGTCGTTAGATTATGACGGTTGAATATAATTTGCTATATGAGTCATATCATTTCAATATGTTGTATGAGAGCCAAAATTGTAATTAGCCGTATTCATCATCGATTGTTGATTTACACAACGGGGCCTTTATGAGCACCAATTAACAATAATTATATAAATAGTTACCGGTTCCATTAAGCGAGAAGCACATAATATGTCATAGAGTACCACAAATACTAGACTACTAAGCGAGAAGAGTACAGCCAAGCTGACATTAGAAGGAGGCATGCCGCCAGCTGAGAATCTTACTTACTGTTTGACGGGCCGCAACTTTTGTGATCAGGACCTACGTCAAAAACACAATCAAACACACTGCACAATATACAGACGCATGTTTTTACCTCCACTAACAAATATGATGTACACAACTGAGAGGAAGATTAACTACTCGACAGGACTACGTCGAAAGAAATTTACAGTACCACTTTGATTATACGATGGTTAGTTGAAAAATGGCTCGAATTTACCACAATTGCTAAGATACGATGACAAGAACACAGAAAGTAACACTCCAATACTTACAGAAGAGAACGGCTACATAGTCTGTATCCTCGATGATCTTGCCTAAGATCTTTTGGTTGACTTCTTCTATCCGGTCAGGAAGGTCCATTGCTTCTAAACTCGTCAAGAAATCCAGGACGCTCTCTTCGTCCATGAGATCTCCTAGAATTTGACAAGGTGTGGTGTACCAATTAGTAAAATGGAATATGTGAAAGCAAAGATTGGTTGTGTTCAAAACTGTGAGCCTATTCCAATACTTAGTTTATGTCCAAGTTGTCCCCTGCAGGACAAAGGTCTTCTACTATTTATTGCACTTCAATTAGCTGTTGCAAAAATAAATGAGCATAAAAACATTTTAGACAAATTGCTGTGAAAATCATGGGTAGATGAAAGTGAGGATGTTGCAGAACAAAATGAAGAATTCAGAGAGATTAAATCACGCCTTTTTATAAATAGCCGTAATCCGGTATAAGAGCCTAGTTGTAAATTTAACAATCAAGGGAAGTTGTCTTGAATCACCGTTTATAATTAGTTGTACAATAAAACGGCAGCTAATGTTCGCAGAGAGCTTTAAGAGCTCATTAATGTAATAATAATGTTTTAGTCTATAATATTCCACGTATTTTTTTTATTGACTAGAATATAGGATTCTAGACTGTCTTCTGTGATTCTGATGTCCTAGATATCGAATAACAAAGAATAATTATATGCTCCCAGCCCAGAACTGATTCAAAATTAATTGTAGCAGCATAAGTTATGTTGACTGAAATGTGGTTTGCATTTTGGGTCACCAATAACAGCTGTAAAATATATCTCGAATATACTGTAGAACAGAATATATTATGAAAATGAATGGGCTGATTCTCCGAATTCAACTTTTATTTTAGGCTGTTGGTCTCGTCATTCATTTGGACCACCCAGTTTGAATACAATATCATCTCCGATTTCATGAAACCATTTAAATATATAACAGATGGTCTGCCGTCCATGTTTTATATCTATTACAGCATTACATACATACATTACACACATACATTACAGTTAAGCTTAACATCTAGATTTTCATTGATAATGATTAGTCCTGATCTTATTTTTCCATGGACGCCCGGCTGTTTAATTTAGCATTTAATTCATTCAGTTGAATAGTGTTACAACCTCCATCCACTCCCTGTGGTGCTTGTAATCAAGCGCGACAGCAAAGGTCACAGTTAAAACTAAGAGACAGTTGACGGTCTGACCTTCGTAAATGATCGGTTCCTTCTCACGGAAGTACGTGAGGGCGGGGAATTTCGTGATGCCATACTGCTTGGCCAGCCGCTTGTCGTTGATCTTGACGAAGTCCACTCCGAATGTGTCCGTGTCATCATCTATCTTTTCCAGTTCTTCTAGTACCTTGTCACACGTTACACAGCTTCTTGCATCTGTTTAAGAAAATTATTTATGAAGAGTACTGAAATATTCTTTCTCGTAGGAGTTTAATCTAGGAGATGGATGAGGAGTCGTTTGACCGTTTCCGTTTTTTAGCTGCTGATTTAAGTTTGAGAAATAAAAAATATGTCTTAATTAATAGGAGGAAATCTAGTTATATGACGTAGATACACAGACATATCCAACACGTTCCACCGATGCCAAGGTTTTAATTAAAAATGGAAATATTACTCTTGTGTCTCAAGAGTGGTGAATTTACTCGTATATACGCCTCCTGGCACAAGGAACTAAACACTTCTTGTGCCTAACACAGATCTAAAAGTTTTGCGTAAACTGTATTAATATATAGAAAAATTCTATCTCCTAGGAATTGATTGCATCTACACTATTTGGAAAAATGTATGTATAATTCTTATTTTGAAACCTTTGCGAGTAAGACCAAATTTTCAGAATACTATTCATTCAGCTAAAATAAAATGTCGTACGCTGCATGCATCTTTGGCATATCTTTGAAGCAAAAATACAGAACCGCGTATATGTGCCATCACAACGATTTGAATTTAAAATAAAAATTCCTACACCTACTTATAACTCTATTTGATATTCAATAAAATTCCAGTTACCATACGGTTTTATGTCTCAATAGCGGTAACAGAATTTCCCAAATAACACGTGGCAGTTAAAATTTATAGCCTAAGCAAAATATTTTACAGAAATAACGCATATTATTCTTAGACTGGGAATAATAAAGTGATGACTGATGTGACTAATCGTGGCTTAAATTTGGCTCCCGAAATCAGTTATGTCGAGCTTGGTGATTTAGTTTCTGCGGCCGATAGATGACTGACATGCCCCGAACTAGACGAATGGATAAGAAACAGCTGTCCGTAGGTACATTTACGATTGTTCCTAAAATATCTGAAGCTTACAAGTTATACGATCAGTTGAAAATAGATTTCATATCTTCGACAGTTTACAATGCTATGAAGTGTGCTATGGCCTATGAATCGTTTATTTTAGCGTAAAATGCAAAACATTATACATATTCCACAATTCTTTCTCTCCTACTATATTACAATCAGTAAACATGGTAAATATCCCGTTTTTAGTATAAATAATACTTCTACTATATTGTCAATAACAATCTAGAATTCAGAAATGGATCTCTTATTCACATCATGATAATCCCCCAATGCTATTGAAACCCATTTGGACTGCATTCAATTTCTATGTTTGACAGGTATCTATTGTTTCTTTACTCTACAGCCGTTTGCGTCCGTTGTTGATTTTTACGTGCGTGACGCAATAAACCTCATTAACCTTAGCACAAGAAAATAAACTTATAAATACAGCGTATGAAGAAGTCGCGGCAGCTTCTAGTTTATATTTACGATATACTAGTGTACGTTCGAACCCACATAACGTTCAATTCGTGGCCAATGTTGCTTTTAATTTAATAGCATTTTGCCAGTTTTATGTTACCTCAAGAACATGAACACGTTTTACTAGAGCTACAACGTTCATAGGAGTAAATTATTCATCGACTACTGAAATTTTTAAACGATACGCATGGTTGTAAGAGTTAAAGACTACATAAAGGCCTGTTTGTTTTAATTTGAGTACGTGATTTATTTTTGTCTTAATAGAGGTGCAACTGAGCATCTGGCTTGTATAATTGGACACTGCCAAGATTAGTTTGTCAAAAGTTAATGTTCTAAGCTTTGTGCTTTGGCTCTTCCGTCTGTTGTTTAGGTAGGCACTCTAACATTGTACTAAATGTACAGCCATTACAACCATTAGTACAGTGCTTCGTTATTTATATTTATTTATTTTGTTTCTCCATACCATTTAAAAGCTATTTCATACTCTCCCTCTCTTGGACACTCAGCTTGTGTACTAAAGCTTCAAAAATCATCAAAATTATGAATTTCATAAAGTACTTACTTTATATAGGGTGTAAAAGTATCCTTAACGCAAACGAAGGGCACTTGTTCTCCCCACCACTGCGATCATATTTTTGTTCTAGACCATACCTGGGAACCCCCTAGTTACGGAGATATTGGGGGTCAAAGTTCCAAATTTTTCACAGCTGTTTTTGTAAATTCTAGTTTTTCAGGTTACAAATTTACTTAAATTACCTCCATGACCCGTTTACTATTCAAAGCATCCACTAGCACAATGTTTTATCAGTGCAACATTGAGTTTTACCGTAAAATGTTATTTTTGAACCTAAAAAAAAAAATCGTTTCCCAGCAAAATTTTTTGCGTAGGGGTACTTAGTTTGATGTACAGAATGCTTGGTTGACGGGTGTGTGATGGGTTGATTTACACCCTGTATTCCATTCACGATTTTAAGTTTTACCTTCCACATATTTCAACTTTAACTACCTATATTTAGCACATTCTATGAATTTCCTCACACGTCCATCAGCTCCCAAATGACGTGTTGCTTTCGTTTGCGTTAGGTCTTTTAATTTCAAGGCGCGAGGTCATTGCCATGTATTAGGCACTGTTCCAATATCGGACAATTCTAAGATGTATTTTTATGCAAAATGAAAACAACTACTAAAACCTAGCAACCCATGCACAAGCTACGAACGCAACATTTCAAATCATGAGTAATATTCGAGGTCCGGAACTATTAATGTTTCCCTATTTCAAGTCAACTCAATGCATGGTAAATAGGTAGTTCTATAAAAAAATGTGCACTGCCATCATTCAATAACAAATCATCTGAATTTCAACTTGCGACATATACATCAACGAGATTTTAAATGAATTGCCGACAGAGACACAGTAGGTATCTGTAGTGGAATATGGGCGCGGAAAATTACTAGTTGGTGGGTCGACGACAATGCAGAGTTCTTGGCTAGATACAACGAATACTACTAATATAATTATCTCTAAATGACATTGCGTCGACATCGAGACAACCGGTGAATGGACTAGAGAGAAACTTAATGAGATGAGGTAACTTTAGTGCGGAAGGAAAACAGATATCACAAAAGCTTAAATAACTGATAGAAAATAAAAAGATCCAATATGTAATAAACACAGCTGTTCATCCGTGACCTAACACAACAATATAAATAATAAAATATTGAGTCATTATAAGTGTATGTACAATAATACTAGTGTACCTAATAATAAATCGGCCGAAGCTCTGTTGCAACGCCGCATGAGTATGCAGGACATGCAAAACAATTACGACGCCTTCACACGTGATGAAGAACACAGAGTATATTTAGTGGTAATAAAATTTAGAATAAAAGCATGGAAACTTTACCCACGATCATTTTCTTTCTTCTCTTTCTAGAACTTTCGAATAATGCAATGAGAATATGCTCTACCAAATCAAAAGCCTTCCCGAAATCCTCACATGTGAAATGTTTTGGAATTAGCCCAAGCCCAACAGTACAGAAATGTAGTCAGATACAGTCTAGGAAAGCTTTGGGCGAATTTGCTTTCATTGTAGTTGCTGTGTGGATTTCATTCACGAGTTCAAAATTAACTTCATGATCTGGTAAAAAACAAACATCCGGACCAGTGCAACTGGGTCATGTAAATGATTTTCATATACGAGTAAATATATTTTTCTTCGTAGTGTTTACACTACAGCCATCATCGTCTTGCCCTTATTTTACCTGAATTTCAGTATGCGTCTTTTTTTTTCATTCATGTAAGGCAGTTTTTCGATCTGTGACCGGGAGAGATAGTGAGTCAAATGATCATGTTGTCTTTTGGTAACTACTTGCTAACATCTATCATCCATCATTCTTTTGCCCAAATTATTATATATTAGTACGTGCAACGTCTTCTTCCATATTTCTTTAGTATTCATCTGACACTAGGGTGTGTGGGGTCATTAGAACTCACTGCCCACACAATAAGAAGAAGAAGAAGTAGTCGTTCTGTTTAGTAATCTTGCGCAAAGTCTATCCATCGTTCATTTGGCCTTTTCATACACTTAAAGTCATCTACAATTTTGAATTTACGCTCAAACTTTACTCATTCAATATCGTTTTCTGTTTTCGGTGCCTGTAGCGCATTTTAGGACTACAGTGTTTATTTTTCACAAACTTTATTAAATTATTATAAATTTCATTTCGTTTTCAAGTTCTACGCTATATTTTCAAGGTTCCATTCCATTGCAACATTTTTACGTAACGCACCGTGTTATTAATTATAAATTATGGACCATTTCGTTTAATCTCAGCTTTTTGTTTATTCTCCCCAAACATCTTTTACTGCTATACTTTGTCACTGAATGAAATATTAATTTTTAAATGGCTTCAGATGTATCCAGTTGCATTTTAAGCATTAGTTACATTTTTTTACTAAGTTTGAACTTCTGAAGATTTCGGTACCATAACTAGGTACTTTATTTGTAGATACACAGCAATAGTCAAGGATACTCACGGAAGCACAGATTCAGATTAATTTAACTGCTGTCGAGACTAATCTTATAATATTTTTGTCGTTTACTAAGTCTTCTCTATTCCGTGTACTTTTTTCCTACTTTTTATTTTTATTATTTGAAATGGGCTTACTCTTGACCTTAATCTTAGCCTAAGGGCAGAGATGAGGTCGACGATGGAACGAGTTCACCCAGAAGAAGCCTATTTACTCGCGACTTAAATAGATTGGGGTTATATGAACTCGGGAAAACCGACGCAGGCAGGGAATTCCACTCCTTGGCTGTGCGCATAATAAAAGATTTAGCAAAGCGCTTCGTACGAATCTGTGGAACATTGACAAGGTATGGGTGATAACCTGCAGTACGTCTAGTCTCTCGCTGGAAGAAGGGAGATGGTGGAATCAGCTCGTGGAGGTCCTGCGCACACTCTCCGAAGTGGTCTGTAGAAAACCGACAGACATGCAACTTTGCGGTGGTGGGCTAGGCTACAGAGTCAAGTGTGGCAAGTTGGTATTTGACTGAGCTATCCCAAAGGTGACAGCGATAATCCATGCTGGACCGGACTTGAGCTTTATATAATATTGAAAGCTGTCCAGGCTTGAAGTACCGCTAACCTTGTTTAGGATACCCAGCTTTTTGCCGCAGTTTGAGCTTTCGACTCAATGTAGGTGACGAAGTTCAGATTCAAGCTCAACTTCGTGCCAAGAAGCTCGTGACTGTCAGTAACTTGTACAGATGCACTCCGGAAAGTCGGAGCCAGATTGATCGGACTCCTTTTGGCGGTGAACAGATACACTTGTGTTTTGGTAGCGTTAAAATCAACCAGATTTTCGTCACCCCACTTGCAGACAAGACTTAAGGCTGAATTCGTTCGCTCTACCATGGCCTCTCTCAATGAACGTACTTCATCACCGCCGGCTTTTGCGCCGGACGTATGACTCTCCATGACAGTGCTGTCATCAGCGGTCAGTCGGCAGCAGGAAAAATGACGCGGAAAGAACAGACCCCAGAGGAACTCCGGCATCAATAGCAACAAGGTCAGAGGAGCAGCCATCTATGACCACTCGGATCGACCGTTCACTTAGGAAGTCAGATATCCAGCAGCAAAAGTCAGCGGGAATGCCGTATGCCGAAGTTTGCTTAACAAACTTGCGTGCCGTACCCTGTCGATAGCCTTCGAGATGTCCAGCGACACGGTAAGGGCCTCGCCGTGTTTCTCGATGACCTCCCCCCAGCAGTGCTTAAACCGCTAAACTATTCTTATCTTATTAATTTTTCGGGATCCAAGGCAGTCAAATTGTTTCTGGGACTTAATCGAGCTTCATTGCCTCGGCGCTTATTTGGTGGTCGCCACTGATTCTGGGTTTATAGAAATTGCAGTGGTTTGGGAATAGTGTGGCGGGATTGTCCCAAATAAAAAAATCTGTGTACCTACTTATTCTAAAGTTTTAGATGATAATATATGCACATTTTCCGCGAGTTGCCGAAAAGATTTTCAATAATTTATTTTAATATGCTTTTTTTATAGTTCTTTAGGAAATGTTAATAGATGTCGTCATATTATTTGCTTTCGCAAGATTTACAATGTGCTTGGACAATTATTGTTAGTGTTATATTTAATTACACAAATGTTATCACAGCCACGAGGTTATTGAAGTTTACCGTCACAACATTCTTAACGTTTGTTGTTATATCGATTAAGCTCGCATCAATTTACTTAAGCTCAAATCATTTGTTATTCACTCTAGAATAACTTTCATTAGTACCCTTAACGAAGACTAAAGAAAAATTCTCCCAGTCATTGTAAAGAATAGCATACACATTTTTGAGAATTTCACCCACATGCTCACAATATAATTTGTAACAATTTACAATTCATAATATATTGTTTATTAAACAGAATCTTCAATTTCCTCAATAAATTCTAGTTATAGGCAAGTAAATTTCAATTCAAGATTCTTTATTTGCATGAAATAATTATGGTGCACTACGGTCTTACAAACTTGTTTATCATAAACAAACTGATTTCAGGAATCGAAAGATTTAAACAAAAACAATTGTTTTAAGCTAATTCGTTTTCAGAAACAGTATAGCCACTGCATTAAAAACTTCCTGAAGAACGGTTTATTCAGGAGATTTGGGGATCAATTTGAAAGTCTTGTGTTTTGCATTATTCTTACTTAATTACATTATTCTATGATGTACAACAACTTGTTTTTAGCTGTGTTTAACACGCTACGTGGCTTTTTAAATATCTGCAATGGGAACGTTTACAAAATGCCTTTCAGTTTTATTTGTGCCTGTAGCAAAACAAGAGTAACTTAAGAGGGAATAGAATCAAAAAGTATTTAGGTAGGAATCCTATTTGAAGAAACGATTGGCAGCTGCAACTCTGATCCGATGCCGATTATTCTCTTCGAAAACTGAACCGATTCCATCATTTTTGACATTAAAATTTTAAGGAAGCGTAGCTATGTGAAGGTTGCGGGGATCCGCTGGATGCACGAGACCGGTCAATGTGGCGACACTTAGGGAGACCTATGTCCAGCAGTGGATGTCTTTCGGCTGCAATGATGATGATGATGTAGCTATGTCTAGGTTCCTATCAATTTATTTCAGGGCCGTAAAAATGAGGCACTTTCTGTAATTTTTTTAGGATCTTTACTTATTAGTTGCTGAAAAAAGAAAATGATAGGGATGAGTCTACAGTGGACATTAATAATATTAAAAAAAAATATTGCTCTAAACTAGAGGCATAAAGTTGAATACATTTGTCTGGAATCACACCACCGTGCACCGTGTTCTCTCTTAAATATAGCTTTTTATAAGTTTTTATTTGAGAACATATATCAGAGTGACGCGAACACCGACCCCGTTCATATACCTTCAGTTATTTCTGTGTCTTCTGATTCACATTCACATGGTGAGGAGAAACAAATGCGTAAGAAATTCTCAATGACGTGACAGCGTTAATTGGCAGTATGTCTGTTTCGTTCAGGGTAAGATTTCTGTACGAAGCGTGTACGATTGCATAAAGCTACATGACAATGACAATCATGTCGGATGTCTAGTTACGAATGAAAAAAAGAATTACAAACTATCTCTAAAGAGTTTACTTATTACAAAAATAAAAGTGACAATGATTTAACCAAAAGCGATGAGAAAAACAGGTTGAACAAACAACCTGTTTATATACAAACAATTTTGCTACTTGTTAATCAATTAATTATTCATCAACTTTATACAAACAGTGCCCCTGGTAGATTTCATTCAATTATTTTCGTTTCAGAAAATTGTTTTGTTATGTTCACCGTTGTTTTTTCCTTAACGGAAAATTGCAAAGTTGTATTTTCTTGCTAATCTACCTCTGCATGAGTAGTTGCCCTATTATTTCAACTTTCGGTTAGCAATTTCACCTCATCTTGAATAGTTACAAAGACGTCTAAATCATCTATTTTTACGTGTCTTTCGATAATGTTGTATTTTGTCAGGGCATAAAAAGGCTGCGATTTCAATCATAGGGCTAACGCAATTATCTAGTTTGGTCCAAAATTTTGAGTGAGATTTGTATATCACTTCAAATGGAAAATTGAATTCACACAAGGACTAACACGGTTCGAGATCGCACAATTAAAAGACCTTTGATTGTGAAAGAGCTTGCCCTAGCAGGGGAACACAAAAAAGATATAAGAATCTTTCCATCCCCACAGCATTTAATTTAGCTTACTGTCTGGCGTTGACCTTATGAAAGGACACAATAACAGGTACAGAAGTCGTCAACTTGTCAGGGAAACCGTACATTCTAAAAACAATGACGGCAGCCCTCCAACGCCAGAGTGACGATAACATTTGACAGTTGGCAGTAACAAGACAATATTTGATAGGTTTGGAATGTGCAATGAGGAAGTACGTCAATGAACCAGAACAATCAACATTACTAGCTCTCTTTAGTAGTGTAGACAGACGGTGTTGAGTAATTATAATTAATAACAACAATAAGGTGACCACCTGCATTCGGGTAGAATTCCTTAATTCTATCAAAAAGTATTCATACATTTCTAATAACTCCTCGACTGACTGTGCTAGATTTTTGTTAAACTATGCATAAACAACCTTAAAAAAAGTGATTAATTGTATTAAACGCCTTTGAGAAGTCTAAACGATACACGTGGAGTACCCCAAGGCAAATTTCAAAATAACAATGTTTGCATGTATTTACAAGCCATGAGCATTCAAATGACTTTTTATACCATCTATCATGTTCAGGAAGAGATAGACACGGCACCACGCCACGTGCTTTTGACTGAACAATATATTCATATTGTGGTATAGATTTTTGATTCATGAAATGGAAATAGGGTTTTCAACAGAATACTAGCGTTAAGACCCTGTCCCTATTAATAATCTTATTATATGACATCATCATTTTCTTGCGTGTATCAGATGTTACAAGGTGCGGTGCAATCAATTTTCTTTCATATCATTCATGACACAATGTGTCCATATTTTCTTTCATCTTTCTCTCCCACTCCATCCATCTTATGATTTATAAGATATCGATTATCTACATATAAATATTTTCATTCAACACATCAAAACAGAGCAGCCAGCTTCATACTTTTAGCAAGACGACCATCAATACATCAACTCTTGTTAATTTGATAAAATTAATGTATTCTTGTACACGAATTGAAGCAATTTTCATTAATCCAGGAATTAATGTTAGCATTCTTGATTTTGGAAGTATTCCAATTGAAACAGTTGTACCAGCACATTTTCGTAATTATGTCTTTTCTGTAACACTTACTAGCCGACCGGGGCCTATTTTTGTAACACAAAAAACTTTTCGTGACGGCTTCACACTATCAAACGACCGCATCCATGTATTTGATTTTTATCTGATGTTCAAATAATAGGTACTGTGGAGCTATTCTGTGTAATCATCAATATTTGTAAATTGTTTTCTTAATATTTTTAGTCAGGTCATTGATTCGTCACTAGGTATTTTGACTACAATTCGGTAATTTGTTTTAACAATCATGAATTTACTAATAATATTTACGTAGGTAGGTACTTGCTATATTTTTGAAGCCTATTAAGTAACTAAGTACTTAGTAGATGAGGCACGTTTTGTTTATGTTATTGTTTGTTCCTATCAATATTTTCAGCATCGTTCCCAAGATTCCCAACGTGGGTAGGTACCTACTTCCGTCTAAACTTCCACTAACAAGAGACGTCTTAAACAAGATCCTAATAAAACCAAGTAAACGACTTTCTTAGTAGGTACGCCTACAGTTAGCTCGGAACAATTTAGTCTCTCAGCCAAGAGACACTCTTGCATCGGTGCCGGCTTCGACAGTGATTTATGACACTTTTTGTGTCTAGCCCAGCCACAGCATCCTTCGGATGAGTGAGAGATGCATTGTAGGCATGGCAACGACCACAGATATGTCAAGATAATTAATGAATATCTGACGATTAGCTTATAGCTACATTTGCTTCCAACTCACACACTCATAACCATAAGCACACACGCACAGCTTGCACTTTTACGAAATGGTCGTTGCGGAATGTGACGTAGCAACAAACAGATCACATCGACAGTTGGCGACAAAAGAAAATAGTCGGAATGCCGATATCACGTAATGGAAGTCTATTTCAGCGGTAAATGCGGCGGCACACAGTTTTAGCCGAGCTAAGAGCGTAGGCGCCTTGCGACCTTGGCGGAGCCAGCATCGGTGGAACGGTGGAAAACGAGACTCGGTACCATTTTAGGCCGCGCCGACGGCCGCAGCGGTCGGCGGCCGGGTCAAGTTTTATTGTCTCCGCGGCTCGGTTGCATAACTCGCGAATCGCAAGCCGAGCCGCTCGCTTCGAAAATATCATGCGCACAGCCGAAAGCTCGGGTCCGCCGAAGCGGTCTTCCTCTCGGCCCGTCCGAAGATCATTAACTCGACGATAACCCATTTGGACGGGCGCCGTCGCAGACGTTTCGACACGACGAGGGCCGCCCGCGCCCTGGCCGGCCGCCAGCTTTCGAAAGCTCGCAAAATTAAACGGAGACGCGCGCCGGTCGGCAGGCGGCGGCCGAGTGCCACTTACACCAGTACACCGCGACGAAATCCTTGTCTTCCAGCACTCTCTCCAACTGTTTGGCGGTGACCTCTTCGATCTGGGGCTCGACATTTTTGCTCGGGGCGGGGGATTTACGCGCGGTCGCGGCGGCGGCGAGCAGTAGCACGGCCGCCAGAGCCTTCAGCCACCGAGCCATGGCGAAGACGCGCGCGGACTGACGCCCGGCCGCCGCCCGCCCTGCGCAAGCGCCGCCCAGAGCGCGCCCGCCCGCGCGCATGCGCACGCGCACGACCCCGGCGCCCGCGCGCTTCAGCTTTGTTTACATCGCAACGCAATGCCTCCGGTGTTGCGAATACCTAACCTCCAAATGCGCTTCGATATGTCTGGGCAGATAATATAAATACAAACTCACGTATCTACAAGCTTATTTCGTCTAGGTCTTCTTTTAGTATTCCGAGTTAAGTTTAGATCCTTAACTAAACTTTACATTCTTTCGATAAGCACCTGCAGTGAATTTATAGCAGTTACAGCAAGATTTTTGCACGAACATACCCTATATAATTTAGGCTATGCTGGTTTCTGATATTGACCGCCAGCTGTTTAGCATTTCACCAACTATGTATTATATTGGGGTGGAGCTTTTATTCTCACTCCAAAGCTCAGTAACAAACTAACAACCTAACCCGATACCTTGTGGTAGGAAAGACTGGTTAGTTCGACTTTTGGCCTTCAGGCTACTCGTAATGACCATCAAAGATGAGAGAAGAGAGAGATGACAACCGACAGTTGGCACCAACCACTATCGCAGTGTCACGTGTCTGGTTATATTAGAAATGGTCACCCATCTGCAGACCAATCCCTACTAGAGTTACTTAATCCTATCTTGAAGATCGAGCTATGCACGTAAAACACAAGCCAGCCCAAACATTGAGCCCAGCAATGGTGAACTCTGAGGCCGAAACCAACTGTCGCAATAAACGTCTCCCGACGTCGTCAATGTGTGAAGGTGTGCCATCCGGACATGGAAAGCGGTGGCCCACGCTATTTAATGAAAAAGGCTAAATCTTTTGCTTCCGCAGGTTAGTAGTTGTGGAGACTCCACAGCTAACCTGCGGAAGCAAAAGATTTCATGTGCAGCCACTCCACTGCACCACAGTGGAGTGGCTGCACATGCAGGATAAGAATATCCAGAAGTATATGGGAGAAGTAATTATCCAGCAGATGAGTAAAGGGACAAAGCAGATAATTAAAAAAAAAGCATTTTGTGTTGATAGAAGAGAGGGCAGAACTGAATGCTGTTTGCATTTTAATAATGTACAAGTGCGAATCGTATAAGCGTTAGTGGCTACTGTCTGTTGTCCGCCACTACCACCAAAATAAAACGTAGTAATTTTCTAACCTATTTTTTTTTATAGTAATAAACATTTTCTTGTATTATTTTCCCTTTTTTATATATATATATTTTTTTTAAAGAAAACGTTGCCCCACAAAACATGCCCCAAAACATTAAACTCACATACACAAACACACCCAGACCCGAAACAACTATCTGTAGGCCATACAAATATTTGTTCCGTGCGGGGATAGAACCCGCGACACGCAGCGCAGCAGTCCAATCGCTCAGCCACTGCGCCAACCGTGCTGTCAATCTATAACTAAAGACATTGCAAGTCATTGGCGTGAGAGCACCTCAACATTTAGCGACGAGTGTGACACTACTAGTAGCGTTCATCAGCTATTCTGGCTATTCAGCTCAGTCAATAGGCAGTGTTTGATATTAGGTTTACAAGCTCTTGTCATGAAGTTGTAATTGTATTCCTTGGAAATACTCCTGCCTCATGATTGTGATGTTGACGATAACCCAGAGACTGTGGTTCTACTCTATCCTTCCAAAGTTTGCTTAATAAAAACATATTTTCAAAAGTGATTCTTTGCCATTATTGTTTCACCTATCGGTTGACCGCGCTGGGTTTGGTGAAATATAATAGGTGAAACAATAATCAAGATTAAGCTTTATCTCCGAAAACAAATCCTGGTCCTGGCTACGACCCTGGCACCCACCTCGTCTATTTACTGTAGATACCGATTTCCCTAACTACTATTCACAACTCTCAGGGCAGCAGTAAAGTTCAATGACTTAAAATGGTGAAAACAACAGTCTTGACCTCACTGCAAAGATATTCAAATAGGTTGAGAGGCGCCACGGTGCCCTCACCTTCCGTCTGACGCAAATCCTCACCGGACACGGTTGTTTCGGGAGGTAGGTACCTGCACCGAAACAGGCGGGAGGAAACGCCCGGATGTCACCATTGTGAGGATCGGCCGAAGGACACGGTGGAGCACACCGTGGAGGTCTGCCGCGCTTGGTTGGAGCCCCGCCGCGCGCCGTGTCCTCGTAGCGGCAAGCGGCGGCGACGGCGACCTCTCGCGTCCGACCCTGGTAATTAATTATGATTCTTGATTCAGAAATATTAAAAGCACTACACTAGATCATTAGACCACTACCTCATCATACCTAATGTAAATAGAATTAAGAATAGAGTACCTACCCACTTAGTTGGTCATAATTGGTCTCGAATCTCGCCCCCCCGATTGGTCTCGAATCGAACCCCGTTCGTTTCAAACAATGTAGTGTCATAGAAAGGATCCGAAGGATCCTGAACGGCTTGATAGGAGGCGTGATCGCTGATCGCGTAAATTCGCAATGCATAAATATTACCTACTTGCAAAGTTAAGAAAACCCCTGCCTAATAAAGAAATACTAAAGTTATTTTAACAAACAGAATAAAACAATACCCCCCGCGCAAGCTCCTTGTCTAGATAGTGTACTTACACCAATATTGTCAGAATTTGTTTGATTGATGCTATCACAAGGCCACAATAAAATGTTCGGTGTTCACAGATTTTCACTATCTTCAACTGACTCGAGTCAAACAGTTTGTGTTTGGCTCGAGTTTTGCAGATCACTAAAAACAAAAAAATGGTCATAAAAATAATAAACTAGCTGAAAATATTTTTTCTCAAAATTGGAAACCTTAATACCTACATAAACTTTTTAACTTCCCGCCAAAATAAAGCGAGCAAAAGAAAAAGACAACCCTGTCCGTGAAATTTCTATGATAGACAAAATTCCTCATTTACTTGACTAATAACTCCCTCTAGCGGAGCAACTATAAACAAAAAGTTTTTGAAAAAAAAGTTATTGTCATTTTTGAACGAACCAATGAACCTTTGATGCGAATATCGAAAATGTCAACCAATAGTTACGTAGGCTTCTTTATCGATATCGATTATAGAAAATTATTTTTTCTCAACAGTTAGTGTAATTATTTATGTTTTGTTTTAGGATTTATATCTAAGCATGGACGTATTATACAACCTTAGCTGGGCACTCATCATCTGCCTAGCCTTTTCCCAACTATGTTGGGGTCGGCTTCCAGTCTAACCGGATGCAGCTGAGTACCAGTATTTTACATGGAGCGACTGCCTATCTGACCTCCACAACCCAGTTAATACTAGGTACTACGATACTCTTTGGTGAGACTGGATGGCAGAATTTCAGGTCACTGACTACCTGTAACGACTACCAAAGATCTATTATATATATGGCAGCCGGGACCAACAAACGTGCTTTTCGAGGCACGGAGGAAACTCGGTATGTCGGGGGGTCACCCATCCACAGACCGACCTAGGCAAGCACAGCTTTTCCTAAAGATCGTCCCGAGTGGCAGTTCTTATTAAGCCACGAGTTCCTCCTTAGCTGGGCACTCATGTCAGCAAAACAAACCAAGAGAAAATGTGATCGCTTTTTCATAGAGTAACCAAACGATGTTCAAAAATTACTCAAATAGGAAAAATCACAAAAAAGACAAACGTTCTCGGTTCTGCAGAGCCTATACATAGTTGTAAATAAACCGTTTCAAACCAAAATCAAAATTTCTTAGTTTGAAACACGTTTTAAACGGTTATAAACTACGACCACGTGGGCCGTCCACTAATTACGTATTAGTTTAAAAATTAAGTTTAACAGGTTTATTGAAATCATTCACTATTTTTATTAATATATGTGATTCACAAGTACAATATTATTTGGGGGGGGGGGAATCATCAAATAACCCCTTCCGCTTTTGGGCATAGCGAAAATGAGTGTCAGACTTCTACTGACTAAAAACCACCCATGTTCCATCTTAGCCCTTGTGCAAGCCGAGGCCGCGGTATCTCTTTCGAACAACCCGCAGCAAACCTAAGACGTGACTTTTATGTTTCATATTTTTTGTTTGATATGGAATTTTGGAGGCATCAGTCCTGTTTGTATAATACGACAATGAAACAGTAATAGTGGGGTGTAATCGACTCCCAATAACAGCCAAGGTACTCAAGCCATCCTCACCCAGTCGTGATACACCCTGTTTTCGAAGATGAGGCTCTGGTGACTAGCTAACACGCACTGTAACAGCGCGGCGGGTATGGTTCAATCAAACCCCCCATTTGTGGGCAGTACAACGACGAGAATAAGAAAATAAAAAATATCTTTTGGGAGATATTACTATAACTGTAAGATAAGGTTTAATATCAAGTGTCGGAATATTTAATCTACGAGAATTACATTCCATAATCTGCGCATTGGTTGGTTTGTACAAAATGAACTCTAATTAATTCAAAGACGAAGAATATAATATTTTGCATCACCCAACCAACGCAAAATATTTAGATAAATGTATAACTGTATAACTCTATACCTAAAGCTATCAAGGAATCGAAATCACTTCCAACTTTTAAAAGGCTATTAAAGAACCACCTGATTAATTTATAAATTGTTAGTTTTTACTGTTTTAGAAAATAATTTTAGTTTATTATTACTTAATCTTAGTTTGCCACAAAAAGCGAAACCGTCGCTTATAAATTGTACCTAAATTATTATGTTTTTCCTCATAGAAGTGAATAATTGTATTCTTTTTGAGCGAAATAAATTTCTGAAACCGTAAACACGGCAAGTAAATTACCCGCATTAAGCACATTACAGATTACTGGTATAAATTCAATATTTTGTTTGTTTTAGGTACTCGAATAAAAACTATCGATATTATTCACCACTGACTCATGGCTGCGCGTCCCATCTCTACTAAAAATGAGTCAACCAATCAGCGTCTACCGCAATCGTCATTTGTCACGTGGAGGGGAATGCCGGAGAGCGGTTTCCGAACGGAAAAGGCAGCGTAGCTAACTTTTTGTTTCGCAGTCTCGCGGTGTAACAAATTCATGTGACGCGGCCGGTTCTAATAAAATAAGTTCGTCTTGTGAATGTGAAGTGTCTTGTGGAATATACAATGGATATTATTTATTAATTGTCACAGTACTGTGCTGAGTGTTGAATTTATTTCTTCTCAAAGTTTGGGTAAGTTTAGTTTACAAAAAGTTTTCAGTTTTTCAATACTACGTATGTTTTACCTGGCCAATGTATTGTTTGATTCCGTCGCAATCTTATCTCAAATTTATAGCTCGATGGTAATTTTTATGCTGTTTAGTCAGGAATCTTGAGAGAATCTAGTTAGAATGCAGGTGGGTGAAAAAAATATTATTTGTGCTAGGGATAGTTTTTAAACTTTAATTTCGGTCGATTTTGGCCAGCTCATTGATTGTTCACCTACGCAATTAGCGTCGCGACCATAGAATATTTACAGTAGCTAAACACTCTTTTTTTGGGGCAGTCGTGTAAAAAACTTACAAATTGTGGTGAAATTTATTTGCCTCAAAGTTTTGTTTCAAAGTGGTGAATGTAATGTCCCTGACATCAGAAAACTTTAGTATTCGCTTACTCGGATTTGCAATACACAACAATAAGAAAAAATGTTCTATTTATTTGTGAGAGTCATAAAGTGCTAAATATATCTTTATATCTACCTAGCCTTTGCTCCAACTACGTTGGGGTTGTTTTCCAGTCTTTCCGGATCCAGCTGCATACTAGTATTTTTTATGAAGCAGCTGCGTATCAGACCTCCACAACCCAGTGATAGGTATACTATTAC
The DNA here is from genome assembly GCA_949774965.1 of Diarsia brunnea. Lineage (NCBI taxonomy): Eukaryota > Metazoa > Arthropoda > Insecta > Lepidoptera > Noctuidae > Diarsia > Diarsia brunnea. The sequence continues at coordinate 3,470,373 of OX459003.1, read as the reverse complement.
AAAGACTTAATAACAGTGCCATTTGCAGTATAATACAAATAAAAACATTTACTAGTTTATTCTCACCAGTATGTTTTTTTAATGCATGTTATAAAGTTATTAATGTTGAGGTCGCAGAGAGAATTTATACTTTCTGTTTGCAACTGATGCACTCATAAAACCTGCTGTGCCAAAACCAAATAAATTAGAAAAAGGGCAGGAGAATGACGATGACTCAAAAACAAATTGAGAATAATGATTTTATTTCAACTTTTAATCAACTTACATGTAAAATGGTGGTACTTATTCAGCTGCATCCGGTAGGAGTGGAAGTTGACCATAACATAGTTGTGAAAAGGCTAGGCAAATGATGAACAAGTATTGTCATCCTGGCTTGTTCCTGCTTTGTTAAATAGCCCCACACATACATTCATTTGTATAAAAAAGCACGTCTTCTTGAGTTTATCCCTAACTTATCATTAACAAAACCTACTTGTCTTCTTATTCCGGATCTAGCCTTAGCAATTGGGCTTATCTAAAACATCAAATTCTTTACGTCAAACTGCTTTTAATCTTTGATAAAGAAAAATAATAATAGGTCATTGTGCTTCACCTATAAAAAAGATAAAAGAAATTTGAAATTTTTATAATAACGTAAATGTGCCAAGTACAACTAAAATAATTGACATGTTTATTAAACACAATTCATTACAAACCTTTTTATTAAAATAATTAAAAAAATATTATTTAGATGTTTTTTTCCTGATGGGCAATAAGGAAAAAAAATATTAGGGATACTTCAGAACAGTACACTCAGCTGTTTTTTATAACACTAAAAGATTCTGTTCTAAAAGTACAGAAACCAACATGTAATATTTCAATTTGAATAGTTATAGACACACAACCTACCTATGTTCTACTGAATAATATACAAACTAATATTACCCAAACTACAGTCATTGTACTGGGTTTTTTTTTTAATGTACATTAATTAAAACTTCAAATATTATATTATTTTCAAAGATGATATCATAATAATGACACCCAAAAAAATAAATTTGTGTATTCAAAATAATTTTCACTTATTCAATATCAAAAGGAAGCAAGCCACATCTTTATCAGTATTAAGTTTGTTAGATTATATCAATGATTTTATCATTGCGGAGTTGATAGCAGGTCTTTGTTCGAAACAATCAACCGCACGGCTATTGTTTTGTGGCCGACACTAAAACACAATAAAAAATTGGCACATCTGGGCCTCAAATAAGGCTGGTTTTGAAATTGTTTTGCCAAAATTGAGGAAACAGTGATGAAGGATTGATGTGGTCTGTCCAGTCGATTGAAGAGTTAGTAGTTTTCATAGGTTTAAGTTTAGTTCTCTGGTTCTTAGGGCTTCTATTAGAGCCGCATTTAACTATATTGTCAGCCCAACTGGCCGATGGATGACCCGCATTTATTTTGCCAGTTCTGGGACGCCATTGGACAATATTAGTCCACCTGTCATCACTGCACCTTGATAGGTTCCCTGCCTAACTCTATTTTCACAACTTTATAAAAATTACGAATGAATTTTACACGTCCTACAGGTGTTGAACTGCACAGCATTGACGTAACTGTTGTTAACTTCTACTTTCCCAATTTGTCGCCTAGAAATAGAGTCACAAGTTCACAACAAACAAGTATTCTTATCAACATTTTTTTCTTTTTTACAGCATAGGTACATGTATTACTGCAGGTATTGCTGAAATCGTTACGTTCATAGTTTCAGTAATGATTTATTTATAAGGGTAGCTTATCCACTCTTTTTCGTGGATAATAATATCAGTAAGTATCGCTAATGAAGTGTAACAACTATCATGTCATCAACAATTCCCGGACTCCGCCAAAAAGGAGACGATCGGAGCGGAGTGGAGACGTGCGGGAATTGACCAATCTTGAATCTTGCACATCTCAGCACCGCTCCGATCGTGTTGCCGTTGGGTGAAACCATAATCTGCAACATTTCAGACCTACTAAACTAAAGGACCTGCTTATCTCGTACTACCTGCCAGTCTGACTGATTCTTAAGTCTCCTGCAAGGCGTGGAACTCGTTCGTTAGGGCGATATATATGCGGTTGAAGCTAGTTCGGAGAATTAAAATGATAGGACAATAATCCATTTTTTTCTGAATAATTTTGTTAACGTTTCTCTCTATCACAAGACTATCTTTTGATATCTAGCCACAATCAGCAACGTATGACTTATCAACAAGATAAGAGTGGCCAATGAGTAAGATTCCAGAGGTTTCCAAAGTTTCCAACCAATATCATTGATTAAAATAGTCTTCTTCGAAATAAGTAACATTCACCTAATCGATACCTAAGTGTTCCAAATTACGGAGCTTCCAGACAAGATCTTGATGAGAACAGGTACATTTTTCTTTCCGAGATCATCATCTGCCTAGCCTTTTCCCAACTATGTTGGGGTCGGCTTCCAGTCTAACCGGATGCAGCTGAATACCAGTATTTTACATGGAGCGACTGCCTATCTGACCTCCACAACCCAGTTAATACTAGGTAATACGATACTATTTTTTATATATATTTTTCTTTCCGATATACCTACTCAAAATATTTGTAAGTGTCCACGACTCTTTGGCACCATTTGGCAGGTGTGTAATCGTTAGGTACACATCTTAATCGAATATCGCACTTTGATACATTAACACAGTTATTTTCAAGAGATGAAGTCCTTATCATAGTAACAATTAAGTACTGACATTCCAAAACATACGTGTAATACTTGCAGGTATAAAATGCCATCATAATTATAAATCATTTATGTCGCAAGATAATAGCGCCGGTGTGATAAACTCCAATACACGTTCGTAGAACAGTGATATCGCTATCAAACATATCGTCAACCTGATATTGTAAGGACGCTTATCATAAGGAGTTCAGTGGTTACGTGTCGGTACACAAGTGAGCATCTAACATGGGCGAATATCGTGCGGGTAAAGCGGGCATCAACGCTCAGGCTCAGGCCAAGATTAACAGCAAATACAACGATGAAATCGCTAATGAGACCCTCGAATGGATCAAAGCCATCACCGGCGAACCAGCTGACACTTCTGGAACCGCCGAGAATTTGTATGCAGTTCTAAAAGATGGGACTCTGCTTTGCAAGCTCGTCAACTCTCTGGAAGAAGGTTCAGTGAAGAAGATCAACCAGTCTACTATGGCGTTTAAGTGCATGGAGAACATCAACGCGTTCTTGGATGCCGTAAAGAAGCTGGGAGTGCCGCCACAAGAGACTTTCCAGACCATTGATTTGTGGGAGAAGCAGAATTTGTACTCCGTCGTCGTGTGCCTGCAGTCTCTGGGACGTAAAGCCGGGAACTTCGGTAAGCCTTCCATCGGGCCTAAGGAAGCCGACAAGAACGTACGTGAGTTCAGTGAGGAGCAGTTGAAGGCAGGCCAGAACGTCATCTCTCTCCAATACGGTACCAACAAGGGCCAGCAATCCGGCATCTCTTTCGGCGGCAGGCGCCAAATGTAATATGTTTAATTTAATTAATTTATGTGATTAAAGTGTAATAAATATTTTGTATTTTGTTAATGTTTGCCTTTCATTAATTGTTAAACAAGGTGTGGTCGCTCGTCCTTAGCTAACGTAATCTCCGATTAGATAACAAGTATTTTGCACTAATGCAATACACTGAAGTGTTTGGTCGATTTGGTACTAAGTGGTTCATTCTTAAACGGTTCTTTCTTAACACATTCTTCTTCTTCAGATATAGTTTTTGACTCTTTATCAGATACATACCTACTATTGTGAATATCACTAACTTTAAACCAGTATCAGTAGAACTTACATTATTTTCCATATTCGGTAACAATTCTAGCAATTGTTAATAGGGAGAAGTAGTTACTAAAACTTTGTTATACCTACCATATTTATTGTCTAACTTGACGACAGTACAAATTTTTACAATAAGGCTTAAAGGCCTCCAAACCTAGATTATAGTTTATCACTTGCTTTATATCAGAACTTGTAGAATCACCTACTTATTAAATAACTTAAAAGAGCTGTTGACGATGATAACACAACAATGTCTAGTCTGAATGATGGAGATAAGGCAATCTTAAGAAAAAATAAAAAGTTAAAGAAGACTGGAATAACCTTTCCCTAGAATGTTATACAACCTAAATTACCCAGAGTTCTCATTGTAGAAACTCCTAATACAATTCACATTGATGAAAATAAGAAAATAGACATCGAAGTACACCAAATTAATGTAGGAATGCAGCGAATGAACTGTTTATCCCGAACCAAGGGAAGCCACGCACGTAACAACACACTCAAATCTATTTTTAGCTTTAGTTAAGCTTAGTAATTTTACCTGATTAGCCAGAACTGAATGAAGCATAATTAATCAATAACATTTAGCTCTACATTCAGAGGTATTAAACACATTACATGGAACTGGACATGACGATGAAGATAAAAGAATTAATTTAATCTACTCATGACATTCACACGAGTTACTAAAGTGATATAATTGTTCATATTCCCAAGGCAATTAGACAATGCAGCCGGTACTAGCATGAATCCTTGAAAATATACTACAGAACTGAGACACAAAGGCTAATTTTACTCATAACTTGAGATAATTTTAATAATCACTCACTTAAAAACAAGCAAATATTACCTCGATCCCTAAAATGAAAGACATTGACGGAACCAAAATATTTACAAAGATGGTGATTTCGGAGGAGCCGCTCTAGGTACAGATCACGTAACATAATATAATGCAGGTAATCCCCGAAGTATACCCACATTCTTCAGTACTCTTTAAGTCCAATGAAATGCGGGTGAAGCCTATTACCGTCAACATAATAATATGTTTTTTTTTTCAAAGTAGTAAGAAAGACCCCAGAGCCTTTGATTTCATACTGGATGAAGAAGCAATAAATGACCGATAGCAAGATTGCGTGGGGGAAGACATGGCTACACATGATGTTGAAATGTCAGCTGATCATTTATGCCTCGGATGACACAGAAATGCTAAGCTAACTCAAATAAATTGGGATAAGGGTTAAATAAGTTGTTCCATGTGAACCTTAAGTATTAAGCATCAGTTCAACGCCATGTTTTATCAGGCGACATTAATGAAACAATATGGCATAAATATCTTAATCCAAAACTTAATTAGAAACACCAATATCTGTTATCGGTTTAGTAATTCCGACCTTGTAGATTTATGAGTTATGTTATGGTCCTTGCAACATGCAGTCATCCAAAATTACTTGTATTTGTGTTTGATGATAACAAAAACATGCTATTTACTAAAACACCTAATCTAATCTGATGCTAACAATTACGCAAGTTTTGATAAAAATAAACCAACAAAAATACTAATAATACTTAGTAGGTTCACCTTTTGGCAAAATGTCGAGGGGAAATCGCTCCCCTGTTCGTACCTTGTTATTTGATGACGTCATCTAATATTGATCTAACTTTTGCAACCACAGCCGTTGCTATAGCTTAGCACGAACTCCCAACAGCGCCCTACAAATGATAAACAATGTTTTGGAGCACCTATTGAAAATTGAGAACGGTTTACGTAATCGTGTCGTTATATCCGCCGCCTGCATAGAACAATACCAATATTGCAAGTCTCAAGAAAACACTGCAATTATGTGAACCAAAGACAGGCTGTAATCATTCTTAATAGCACAGTAACAGCTTCTAGATTGGTGTAGCAAGTGAATTCTAGACTCGTGCAAGCGCTACCAAGGACAATTAAGCGAGATAAAATGTGGCAGTAATCAATGGTTTCTAATACCTTAATGGTTATTACTGTTTTTTTATTGGAAACGGAACCGTCGGATCCTTTGATACGGCAAAATGTAAAGCAAATGATGGATAATAGTAGCAGTATCTTTGAAGATAATCTATCGCAAAATGTAGTTTTGCCTGAGTTTGCAAGACTTGTTCTAAGCCGCTCGTTTAGTCCATTGCAACACTAATATGTTTGTTGGAACTTGCAATAATTTATTACTGTACAAAAGAGCACAAAGCTACAATATAATCAATCATGACATTAAAGTTTAGTTAGAGTTTCTAAATTGACAATTGCTAGTGTGATTCATCAGAATTGTAACGAGATGTCTGGTTGAACCACGATTATAATTCTGTACTCTTCAATAGACAATCTCCGGTTTGTCCGATTTTTAATTTACTTTTATTTTCCTCTGCGGATGTGTAGTAGAATCTCTTCTCTTGCTTGGAATGAAGTAATTCTTAAGCAGAAGTGGATTTGTGACAGTCTTTTTCTAAAAACCCACTGCTACGTAAAAATAACATAAATATATTGCCAAATGAAGTAATGACAGAAATGCTTGGGCCTCCAAACCTGATTCCTAATGCATCATCATTAAAGTAATGACAGAATTGTGGCAATTTTTGCGTGTTTCCTACATTACTAACATCGTTAATTCTATGAATGTTGACGTCACCATCATTAGCACGGCTGCGACTGTCCGTCACGGTCATGTCAGCACCCCACAACGGAAGGTCTGGTCACGCGCTGATAGCAGCGGAAATACGGATATCCGAATAGGACAACACTAACCCCATAGTCCCCAAGAGTAACAGAGAGGAGCAATCACGCACGTGGGTATTGTTTTGTACCAACAATGACTAATAAGCATAAAATTAAACTCAACAGACTTAACAAGAGAAAGTCTTGTTTGACTTAGGCCCAATTTCACCATACAGTGTTTGTTAAATCTAAATTAGTCATTAACTAATGACTTGTTAATAATAACAGAGCTGTTATATCATATTACATCCTACGGGAAGAATGTAACAGGCCGTTAGCAAATTGAAGATTTAACTGAATGGCTTGCAAGTCATTCACTCTTTTTTCAACCGACCAAATCGAAATGCTAGTTTTTGATATATCGTCAGTACGGAAAATCATAATTTTGTATCTGGTCGTATTATACGTCACTTGCAATAGTTGCAATGCTACACGACCAATTTTAAATGACGTTTGTTCCGTGGGATTTCATAATAATTGTGCCTACTTTTGATTTTAAACTGGTCAAATGTTTAAAGTGTCACGGTGATTTGAGGTTAGCTTTGTGTTGTTTGATGGTGTTGTGCTTGTTGAGTTTGGATACTGATAATTTCGGTTATTAAATTCCTCAATTTGTGAAAAATGTCGAAAAAAACACGCGGACCGAATTTTTCAGCCAATGAAAAAGAAATTTTAGTAAATTAGGTATCAAAATATATGGCTGTTGTAGAGAACAAAAAACGGATCCAGAAACCACTGCTAGTAAAAATTAAGGGTGGAAGAAACTCACGGAAGAGATCAATTGCGAGAGCTCTTTCTATGTGTGAAACACTATTAACTCAGTACTATTATGTCTAAGTCATCTAAATAATCAAAATTTTCTAAAACATCATTTTCGTAAATAAAATTATTGTATGCAGCAGCGTCCATCTTGATTTTGACCGTTTGTTAACTGTCTAACGGACCTCTAGAGCAGCAATTAGATTTGATGCCTTGTTAAGAGAATTTAACATCCGTTAACACGTGGTGGGACACTCGATAACTTTAACAGCTCGTTAAGTAACCTAACAATTCGTTAAATAGTTAACAGAGTATGGTGAAATTGGGCCTTAGTGTCAAAGCCATTTGCTTCCCAAAATTCAATGTCGAGTTGGTTTGACTGTCGTCAATGGCCCCAAATGAGGCTGCAGACACACTTATTAAAGCGCTCTGTACATGTCCGAAATGATAAATTGAAACAAAGAACTTAGTTCTACAGCTAGATAAATAAAAGGTTTTTCCAACTCATTGATGAACCATGTACCGGAATTCCTATTCACTTCATCATCACAATATCCGTCGGTAATAATAATTCAGATGCAAAGCTGTACAATAGTTCGAAAGTTAAGTTAAATAAGGAGTATATTAAAAAACTGTTTACTCATTGCTTTCCATTTCGTAAACACTGTATGAATATAATTTTATGATACTTATCAGTAGTGAAAGCCATTGAAAACCGTTCGTCTAAGTTCTCCGTCGAGGCTATAGCCACTTCGAAACGATGATTTAGCAACATCAGCATAAAAATCTTCGATAGTAACGACCTTACTGTTTAGAAAGTGTTAATTTTTAAGCAAAATAGCTGCCGAATGATCAGTTTTGGTATTTTGCCTGGTTATTGCAACATCTCCAAACGATTCAGCATTCCCACGTTACACGATATCGATCGTTCTTGCAAGGCTTCTGTACGTTACGCTACAGCGATTCAGTTTGCCTTCTTGTCCGAAGGCTCTTTTACCTTTACCGTTACTGTATCGGGCCCCGGCCGGTCGAGCAGATTATCTGGCACTAACGGGATGATATCCGTTTTACGATCGCAGTGGCAACTCTGTAGCAAACTACTTGCATTGCAACTTGTTGTAATCTGTGGTAAATATCATAATCTTGGTTCTTAGTATGGCAACACTTCCGCCCTCTACATTCCACAAATATATTATGTCATGGCGTCGCTTGCTTTTACTCGTCCTTGTTGTAAAACTGTTAAAGGTATAATAAACGTAATTAATTCAACTACTGGCCTAATTTAATATCCATCCACCATTCCAACATGGTAGCAGAGCGTGGTTGGGTGGTTAAATAAGTGAAATATAGTAATCAAGTGAGATCAAGAAAAAAAGGCCACGTGGAAAGTAGTTCGCGCCTCGTGTAAGTTAAAAGTCAAAAATATAAGACATTATCATCACCAAAATGGCTAAACAAGCAAAGATAGAAGACATCATGATGCCCATTTTTGATGGAGTAAGTTACTCAAGTTGGAAATTAAGGTTACTGACTTTATTAGAATACAAAGAATGTAACGAGCCCGCCATTTGCGTGATGCCTGCTAAATGTCAAGAGGCGGATTGGAAGAAAATGGATTTAAAAGCAAGGACTATAATAATGAGCACCATTTCCGATAAACAATTAGAATATATCAGTGAATGTACAACAGCTTACGATATGATGAAAAAGTTTGACAAGATGTACCTAACACAGTCTACTGCTATGCAAATAATATGTAGAGGAAAAATTGAAGATATTAAATTAACCAATTACAACACAGTAGAAGATTTTTTTGTTGATTTCGAGAAAACAACGAATGATTTCAAAGCGGCTGGTGGAAATATAAATGAATCTGAGAAGATGAGATACTTGCTCAGAGCATTACCGCCAAGTTACAGTTATATTGGAGATTTTATTGATGTAATTCCAGAAGAACAAAGAACAGTAGATTATGTAAAGTCCAAAATAAAAGAGAAAAATATGACCACTAGTGAACCAGACAAGAAAAGTAATGTGAGTACGTTCTCAACAAAAAGTAAAGTACAATGTTTTATCTGTGGAAAGACCGGTCATCTCAAGAAGGACTGTTGGCACGGTCAGAAAAACTACCAAGGAAGACAACCAACCAGTCAACGCCAGCAAGGACAACAAAGAGGTTACAACAGAGGTGGATTTCAACGAGGTCGTGGCCGAGGCAGAGGTCAAGGTAATCCCAGAGGTGAGTCGACAAGCACTCAGCAAGACGGTTCTGCAGCAGAGTCATGGACAGCTCGGGTATGTAATCCTGAAGTTAATCAGCTAACGGGGTGTAGCGAAGGGGAATATGATAATGATAGTGAAATTAATTGGTTGTTAGATAGTGGATGTACAGATCATATTATAAAGAATGATACATGTTTTGATAATTATGTAGATTTAAAAATTCCCATTGATGTGAAACTGCCAGATGGTAAAATATTAAAAGCAACCAAAGTAGGTACTGTTAAAATCTATTTCAAAAATTATTATAATGAAAAACACATTGATCTAAAAAATGTATATTTTGTAAAAGGTATTAAGCAAAATTTGTTAAGTGTTTCAAAAATAACCAAAACTTGCACAATAGTAGCAAGAAATGAAAATGCAAAAATTTATAATCAATCAAGAGAATTAATAGTTGTTGCTAACAAAATAGACAATTTGTATTGTATAAAAAGTTTTGTTTCAAAAATTGATAACAACAAAATGTATGTCAATTCAGTAAAATTAACTAATAAAGAGAAATGGCATAGGGCACTTGGTCATGTAAATTTTCAATATTTAAACAAGTTGATAAATAATAAATTAGTAGAAGGTTTGCCCGATAAGATTGAAAGTACAGAAATGAAATGTTCAAATTGTATTGAAAGCAAAATGGCTAATGTACCTTTTGAAAATAACAGAACTAAGACTACTGAAATTTTAGAATTGATACATACTGATCTAAATGGTCCACATAGCACAACTGGTTATGGCGGAGAAAAATATTTTTTGACTTTTATTGACGATTATAGTAAATGTACGAGAATTTTTTGTATTAAAAACAAAGCAGAAACTGCAAATTGTTTTATAGAATTTGTTAATTTAGTAGAAAATAAATTTAATAAAAGAGTAAAGAAATTACAGTGTGATAATGGCAAAGAATATTTAAATCGAGATGTCTATAATTTCATTAGACAAAAGGGAATAGAGTTATTACCATGTCCACCCTATGTCCATGAATTAAATGGAGTAGCGGAAAGGTATAATAGATCTGCTATGGACATAGGCAGATGCTTAATGAGAGAGGCTAAAATTCACAGAAGGTATTGGCCTGAAGTTATAAAAACAGCAGCATATTTGAAAAATCGAACAATTGCCAATACAGTAGATAATAAAACTCCTTACGAAATATTTTTCGGTATTAAACCAAATGTTGAGCATTTAAAGATTTATGGAAGTAGAGTTTATGTTAGGGTTCCAGAAGTTTTAAGAAAAAGTAAATGGGACGATAAAGCCAAACTAGGAGTGCTAGTAGGTTATAATGAAAATGGTTATAGAGTTTTATTAAATAACAGAATAATTAATGCTAGACATGTACAGGTAGTCGAAGAAAATACTCAGTTAATTTGTTTAGAAAAACTTGATGATGAAAAGGACAGGGACTTGGAAAATAAAACTTCAGAGATAAAAAGTGAATTATTTAAAACTAACAATGATGAAGACTATGTAGAGGCAAATGAAACTAATTCTAAAAATACTGTGGAAGATCTTGTTAATGATGGTAATTTAAGTAACAATAAGGACAAGCTTGTAATAGAAGAAAGGTCAAAAAGACAGATAAATCCAGTTTCCAGATATGGTAACCCAGTATCACATTTTATTTATGTAAATTACATTGATGCAAATGTACCAGATACATTTGAGGAGGCGATGAGCTCCCATGATTATAAGCAATGGCAGGTAGCGATGGACTCAGAAATCAATAGCTTAAACAAAAACAACACATGGCAAATTGTTGAACGGCCAAAAGATAAAAGGGTTATTGATGTCAAATGGGTCTTTAAAAGGAAAAGTAATAATGTTTATAAAGCCAGGTTAGTTGTACGAGGGTTCCAGCAAAAGGATTATCTTGAAAATGTTTATTCACCAGTAGGAAAAATGCAAACATTGAAAATTTTACTATCATACAGTTGTAAAAATAATTTATTTATAGAACAAATGGATGTTGAGACAGCTTTTTTAAATGGTCATGTAAAGTCAGAAGTATTTATAAATCAACCGAAAGGTTATGAAACTGGAGATAATAAAGTTTACAAATTGCAAAAAGCACTCTATGGTCTCAGAGAGAGCCCTAGAGTATGGTATGATTGTTTCAACAAATTTATTGAAAAACTGAACTTTGTTAGAAGTAATTATGATTACTGTCTATATGTAAACAGAGCAAGCAAAGATCCAATATATATACTAATATTTGTCGATGATCTCCTAATTTGTTGTAAAGATAAAGATAAAGTAAATAAGGTAAAAACTAGCTTAATGGAAAAATTTGCAATGAAAGACCTAGGAAAAATTAAAAGTTATATTGGCATTGATGTTGATTATAATGATGACAGGAATAAAATGACCTTAAGTCAAACAAAATATATTGAATCTTTGGCTGTGAAATATAATCTGGAAAATAGTAAGTTATATGATACTCCAATGGAAACAAACTTAAAATTAGAACAAGCCAGAGAAGTAGATGATATTATAAAGTATAGAAATATAATTGGCGAATTATTGTATATTAGTACAGGCACTAGGCCAGATATAGCGTACAGTGTAAATTACTTAAGTCGATATCAAAGTTGTTATGACCAAACACATTACAAATATGCAATGAGAATCTTAAAATATTTGTATAAGACTAAGGATTTAAAGTTAACGTACTATGATAATGTAAATTCTGAAACATTAGATTGTATGGTAGACTCTGACTATGCAGGTGATAATGTAGATAGAAAATCTACAACAGGTTATGTAATTAGATTATTTGGAAACTTAATTTTCTGGAAAACGCATAAACAAAGTACAGTAACTAAGTGTTCAACTTTTGCAGAATATACTGCTATGTCAGAAGCAGTGACAGAAGTACTTTTCGTTAAAAACTTGTTAGGTGAATCATTCAATGTAAAATTTGATAAACCCATAAAATTGTTTGAAGACAATTCAGGTGCAATTTCAATTGCTAAGTATGGCAATTTTACTAAAAATTCAAAGCATATCGAAGTTCAGTATCACTATATAAATGAAAACTATGAAAAGGGTATAATTGATATTGTAAAAATTGACTCAAAATTTAACTTAGCAGACATGTTAACTAAAAGTTTAGATAAGACCAAATTTTTGAAAAATAGGTTAGGATTAAAATTGATTTAGATATGTCTAACAACATTGTTTATCTAATATCAAGATTATGTATTTAAGGAGGCGTGTTGTAATCTGTGGTAAATATCATAATCTTGGTTCTTAGTATGGCAACACTTCCGCCCTCTACATTCCACAAATATATTATGTCATGGCGTCGCTTGCTTTTACTCGTCCTTGTTGTAAAACTGTTAAAGGTATAATAAACGTAATTAATTCAACTACTGGCCTAATTTAATATCCATCCACCATTCCAACACAACTAATTGCACCCAAGTTTACTTGTATAATATCGAACAAGCTGTTACTTTGAGCACTGCATTTGCGTGCGATTGCACTTATGTTTCCGTCTGCAGTTTAGTCGTTTTCATCTCTAGAAAATGGTTCATGTTTAGCGTGCAAAATCATCCAATTTATCTCGAGTGTATTTTGTTTTTGTTAAATGGTATTTCATAAATCTTAGCGGCAAAGAATTTCTTGTAGAGCAACGTTACAGTTTCCTATTTTTAAAATCACCGTAGCGTGCAGAACAGCTGAGATTTGGCGTGATTCGAGTAATTAATTTGCGTTACGTCACTAAGAGTTGCAGTGTTGTACTACTTCCATAAGACACGTACCTACAGTCAATGTAAAGCGGATAATACGCCTTTACGTACGAGTCACTCCACTCACCTAGTTTCCTTTGTTTTTGTTATTTATTAAATTATATCATGTTTTAAATGTAACGTTGTTGTATCATGTTTCTGTTACATAATAACGTCTTCTGGTTTTCATATCTGTTGTTCCGTTACTGCCTATTTTTAGTAGGTATCTGTGATTACAGTAACTGTTCTTTCTTTTGTTTTTTGGTTTTATACTTTACCGTGTTTCTAAAAAGCTAACAAGGTTAATACTACCATGAACATTAATTTTGGTTTTACATTTCCTTCTTTCTCTAGAGGAACATTCATTTGAATGGTTTTTTAAACGATTTAATATTTTATTTTATTTACTATGGGACAATAAACAGCTACAATAATATGCTCACAAGTAACAATGAAATAGATTCTTAGTATTAAATACTAATATTGCAGCCTATATTATCCGCATTATAGATGCTAACAGCAAATCATTAAAGAACCAGGTCAAACCTGTTTTCCGTGTCAGTATCATCCAGAATCCTTCCCCCTTGTTTATTTATATTCTACTGCGCCGTTCAGTTTTCCGTCATTCGTCCACGTCATACCACCAAGGGGAGTTGGGTATCAATTGATATGGCCCTGTGCTCGCCCCAAGCTGATTTATTCGTTAACCTGCACTATATTGATACAGCTTGACCTCATTGATGGTGACATACGTAATTGGCAATTGCCTCTGATACTTTAGTTGTTAGTTCTAATAGCATGTGCTAATGGCTACGTTGATCTGAATACGATGTAGATTAACCATTATTAATAACGTCCGCTTGGTATTTTCTTGTATTAATGGTATTGGACTATCTATTACTTTCATCTATCTTCTGCTAGATCATAGTTTTTTGCAATACGACGTGTAATGTCTAGCAATCCAGACATCAGACACATTCCAAGTTTTTCTTTAACTCTAAGATCAACGTTAAAGTCATTATTTTATATTGCAATTTATTACATGCCACTGCGGTTGTCAGTAACGGTTATGTCTCACGGGAATCACTGGCCTCTTGATTAGTCGATGAAAATGCATCTTTAGTCACACTTTTTGGAACCGAGTCTTTATGATCGTCAACGTTATTTGTCACTAGCACTCTTTAAATACACACATCAAAAGTGTCTAGGGATCAAGCATTTTTATGCGGATTTCTTGAGATTGAGATGTGGCTTTGTAATAAATTTATGATTTTATAAATTTATATGGATCCTTTTTTGGTGCATTTCATAATTTGAATCAGGAACTGTGAATCAAATTCGAGTAAAAGATGAAAATCAGCTGTCAATATTTTCCCTATAAAAACATACAACGCATTGAAGACATTATTAGTGCTACTGTTTCCCTACTACTGATTAAAACCAACGTTATTATGGAGCGGCGACGTCATTTAAGCAGGGAAGAAATGCTCAGAGCCGTGGGAATGATAGAAGCTGGTTCCCGGCAACGTACTGTGGCTTTAGCTCTGAATACAAGTCAGAGTGTTATCAGTCGACTTTGGACACGTTACCGAAGCACTGGTACCGTGGCTGAGCGCCATGGAGGACGGTATCGCTGCACCACACGGAGACAAGACCGATACATTCAAATCTTAACTCGAAGAGCTCCAACAATAACCGCCATGATGTTAGCCGTGAGGCTTCATCACTCTTCAGGGAACTTAATTAGCGACCAAACAGTCAGAAACCGCTTGCATGAAGTGAACCTTCATTCCCGAAGACCGCTACGGGTACCACCTATAGCAATGCACAATCGTAGGATTCGATATCAATGGGCTCTTGAACACAGAAATTGGGCAGAAGAACAATGGTGTTTCGTGTGCTTTTCTGATGAGTCTCGTTTTGGTATGAGACCGGATACAAGACGTATACGACACTGGAGAACCCCTGGACGCCAACAGCGATTAAAATCCTGCCAGGAAGTCCATCCTTATAGTGGTGGAACCATCATGGTATGGGCGGGTATTTGGATCGGCGGAAGAACTGAGTTGATTTGGATCAGAGGCAACCTCAACGCTCAAATTTATGCTGAGACGATTGTATCAGACGTCATCGTTCCTCTACAAGTGCAAATCGGTCCCTTATTTCAGTTAATGCATGATAATGCACGACCGCACACCGCAAGAGTTGTAAGACAGACTCTCGCCGCAGCTAACATCAATGTCCTGCCCTGGCCTGCTCAGTCGCCAGACTTGAACCCGATTGAGCATGCATGGGATATGCTACAGAGAAGAGCTCTGCCGAATATGGAGGGTATCCAGTCGCAAGAAGACCTTTTTTTGTTGTTGCAACGAACATGGGCGGCCATTCCACAGCGTGATTTGGATGAACTCATTTTGAGTATGCCAAACCGATGTTCTTGTGTTGTTAGTGTTCGCGGTAGAAACACGGATTATTAATTGTTTAAGTTACCCAATAAAATTTTAAAGAAAACTGTTATTTCAGTCTTTTTTTCGAACTTTAATGTTAGTGGTTCAAATGTCAAAAATCCCTTTATTAGGAAAATGGCAAATTTCTTTATTAATGCAAAGGTGACTTGGTTTATCGTTACTGTGACAAACGAAAACACTTTATTTGATGAATCCTTAAAGAAAATTTTAATTAATATCAATCAGGAGAAAAGTTATTGCAAAAATATATGTTGATCCCTAGACACTTTTGATGTGTGTATATTCCTTTACAAGCGTAACAGGCTTTACTTATTGACGTGACAACGTCTTATAAATTGGTTTGCCGGGTGACACTTCAAGAAACTGCGTTACGCTCCGCTCACGTTATGCGCTCACAATGAGAGCGAGTGAGAGGCACGCGTCCAGAGCGAGAGAGAGAGAGTGAGAGAGATAGGCATACACACCGGTTCATGTCTTGCGCTTCTATTTTCGTTGTCACGTAAAACTTTCGCCCGTATACCGACTTTACAGGCAACCAATTTTTATTATATAATTGACCTTCAAATCAAAGTGCATAACATATTTCTTGATTGTGAATCACGCTAGATCAAAGAACCTTCACATTATAACAGTATGTGTAGCTAATTAACTTCAACATTTATTTCTTCATCAGTCATCACTCTCGAACCGCGTGAAGTACCGTTACCGTTGATATTATTTTAATTGGAGCAATCTGTGTTAGTGCAATATAATTATTTCGTGACGGGTTTTTCAAATAGCAGCAAACGGTAATGCGGCAAGCCCAGAAAGAGATGGCAGGACGAACTTGACTCTGTTCAAAAATATTGGTCAATAACAGCAATGGATTGGGACAAGTGCGAGGAGGGTAGAGAGTTCTTTGCTCTGCAATGAGACAAAGTAAATGGCTTATAGTTAGTGAATGATGGGTTTTCTACTGGTCTAGAGATTGCAAGTGCTTAAACTCATGTCTTGATTACATGTATACCAGTGCACTTCCCAAACTGTACCGAGACTGTAACAAACCGAGTGCTCCGACTTACCACTGACTCGACACTCTACTCAGCTCATGTAATTGAGACGTTAAACTCTGTATTTATTTTACCCGCATCATGAATACGGCTTGGCAACCGACGACTGTAACTAATAATCATGAAGCATTGATAAATAAGTATTTGCTTAAATTGAATTTACTAACAACCTTACTTGCTCAAAGTTCTTGTCATTACACTGGTGTGTTTTTTTACCATATTGTTCATTCGAATTAACAATCAGAGTTGATGTACCGGAACGGTTTCAGTAATGAACGTAACGCCAACTTAATGCTTAAATTATAACACTTCTAAAGGCTGTCTATTGTAATGTAACAATCAATTCTTAGATTTTGTACACAAAACAAGTCAATCTGAAAGCGTCCTAAAGCAAATTGTTGATCTGAGTAAGTTGATTTTATCAATACAAATTGCAACCCCGAAGGCGTTGATGAAATGAACCTAAAGGGGAACACGACGAGCGGAAGTAATTATAGCTGAGTCAGAAACCATAGAGTAGTATTTAGAATAATAAACCACAGAATGGTATTATATTCATCTTGGAAAATTGTCTCACGCCTTTAAACATTTTTTAATGTGTTCGACATCCTCAATCCTGTTTTAAGGCCCACCTTAAACTTCAGGTTCATAAATTACTACTTCGCAAGGAATAATCTCGCATTAAAAATGGCAAGCGGAAATACTAAATCTGTTCCGTGCCGCCGGTGGACTGGTTTGTTTATATATCAGTCCTCGTATCTCGAATACGTCCGCACTGTCGTAATTATCCATTTCATTTTTATTCGCAACCTGCCCCACTGCTATACACGCTACAAATCCATTTGTTATATCGTTCATACCCTTACCAACTAGCTCTGCATGACCCAAGTCATTCATATTTAAATTCTCGTCATAACAGGATGACGTTGGAACTTTTGGAATTTCTACTTAATGAGGGGAAAATGTAGCATGTATGAATAAGATCGATCAGCTTTTACGCAGCATAATGTGATTTATAGAACCTACTTTCCTTTATTCATCTAGGTAAATTACATTTTGCTCGTGTAGTTAGACTTTCGCCTATAGCCTGATGCTGATATTCAGCATATCAGTTATTAGTAGTCTCCACACGGTCTCAGCAATCTGCATTTCAATTGATATCAGTGTCTAGGTAGCCATTTGTGTGGGCTCCATCCAGACCGGCCATTGAAGGCACCGTTCAAAATGCATTTCATCTCCGATGTTATGCTTGACCGTTTTAAGTAACCGCTCAACGGCGATTGCAATAAATGTAAGATTCCGAACGTTACATTTACCGCTTGCTGTCGGTACAGTAGGTCCAACTGTGACCGACTTTGTGTGGAACCAGTTTCTATAGACGTTACCAAAACCGGCGGTGTTAGCCCAACCTTGGCATTGAGGGAACTCTATGACTAATGTTTGCACGTTACTTTTTTTTACCTACAAGTTACGTCAAGTGATGGTCGAGGCTCGAGCCTTGCGTGATGGAAGTTAAATTTTATTTCGTAATAGTAGTTATAGCATTAGCAATAGTTGGCGTGTAAATTGCGTTTCCAAAGTTGCCTGTTTGAAACAAGTCCCATAAATCACTGTAGACTGGGTGTTAATTGTTTTGCATAACGCACGTTACTTTTCGTCAGAAGAGTTAAACCAGACATCTTTATTACATCTTTCCAGACGAAACTTTACTTAGTGACGTCGCATTACGTCATATTTTTATCAAATCATGTTTTCTTATGTTATCTCGACCAAGTTTTCCTGTTAAGACCGTTTCTTTTTTATTCAATGCAAAATTAATTGCGGATTGCATTATTTCTGCTGGTATATCTCGATTGTATCTGTACTTAGCGTCTATTTCTTCTGTGGGTGTTGTTCGAAATCCGGTTTGCACATTGTAAGTCAGGTGTTCAATAATGTGTACTGACACCTACACAATACAACTTGACGAACTATTCGCTATCGGCGCGTTCATCGTTCCAACCACGCGTGCCCGATTTTATCTCCGCAGACATGATTCGCTGTTCCACCACATTCTCGTAAAATGTCGAAAGTTTTCTTCATTTCCTTGTACGTAATTTAATCTGGTTTATTATTATATCACTTGCTGTTACACTTGTCTATACATTTAATTTGAAATATGTTGGTCTTGTGTCGATCTACAATGATTAATTAATATGGAAACTCGTATCTCCGAGAATTTCATTGTTT
Organism: Diarsia brunnea; assembly: GCA_949774965.1. NCBI lineage: Eukaryota > Metazoa > Arthropoda > Insecta > Lepidoptera > Noctuidae > Diarsia > Diarsia brunnea. The sequence goes on along the minus strand of OX459003.1, from coordinate 3,451,291 downwards.
CTTATCCTTGTCAATGATAAGATAAAAGAGTAACTAATTATAGTCTGGTTTGTAAGTTTTTCATGTGTAAGTAAGTACTTCATAACTATAACTTATCTGAAATCCTTTAGGCTTCTAGGCAGCATTAAGTCATTCAATAATGGTTGACTGCATTATGCGTTGTATGAGTCTAAGCATACTGGCTGTCTAATCTATTTACAAATTTCAAAATTTAAGTACAAAACATAAGTGAGATGTACAATACAGATATTCAGTTGCATCTGGTTAGACTGAAAGCCGAAAAAGAGCTAGGAAAATGATGAAGTAGAAAACATAGATACACCCATTCATTGATACTCGATCGTACCTAAATCATGCATGATCAGAAAATTCAGTCAGACAGTACAGTTCTAAATGCTGCTGGTGCAAAACAAATCATTACAGACACCAATTTACCAGAAGTAATTCGGATCAATTTTCGTCACGAGATAAGTAGCGGGCAAATCGCAACCCGACCCCGGAGGTCGGCTAATAGCAATTTAGCTCTGCACCGTTGTGAGTCACTCCAGCAGACAGTCGTGACAATTTCCACATAAATAATATGAATTATGATTATGACGAAACAGAAGAGTCAATTATGTATGACAGAGAATAATAAAGAAACACAAACGTGGTGACGCTATTCTTGACGAAACATAACTGTTTGCCCATACCTATGCTAATGAAGCTTGGGATTGGTGATTGCTGGTAACTGTCAAAGAATCAGATGCTTCTCAAAGTCTCTCCAAGTGCGGCTTAAACATATCTTTCAGTACTGTCATCGGCAACCAGTCTTACACACGAGTTTTGTATCTTTCGAGTACGTTTCAGTATTAACACTATCTAACATTCTGGTAGTATCATTTAATCCATGTGTTCCATTGTATAAGCTATAGCTATAGTTGCCGTCCATAGCTACTTTATCATTAACTTCATTAACTTCCCAAGAGTTAGCAGTAGAATGTGAGAAAGACTTTCGAATTTGCTTGATACACCAAGATTTTTTTATATTCCGAAATATTTTTTTAATTATTTAAATGATAGTTTTATGTTTGCTATAGAAACATCTGTTTTTTGCATGTGTATGAAATACGTAGCCGTGGAGTTCTTAGAATTTTTATACGCGTCATTGATATTGACTCGAATAGAAAACAATGCAGTTACAGTTGTTTTTTTTTAAGTTATTTACAATTTCATATTATGATTTTGTGTGGTGGCTATCAGAATTTCAAAACACTAATATATGTATTTGCAAAAGGTGTGTAAATATTTTCTAGTCATAGAACTCAACAGCTCTCTTAGAGAGTTAGATAAACGGATTCTCTCTCTTATATTATCCTTATCTAAAATCTACATCATTACCTATCACGATATTGTTTACTTTACACTGTATGGCCTTCTACTACAATGTTCTTAACGACTCGTGGGAAATGAGCACCGTCTGTTTCCGAAGAGCCTTCTTTAAAACTAGTAATCAGTTCGGCTTCGACAACAACATTCTACTGCTTCTTACAAAATGTGTTTGCTTATTCGTGTTTGAATACCACGTTATCAATATCCTTTGTTTCAACCAAGAGTGTAGTTGTGAAACCTGGCATGCGAAACGTTTCAACTGAACATGCTTCCAGTATTGGATTTGTTTTAGGAATTATTTTTCACATGGAGTTTTCAAAGCAGTTCAGTGTGTGTGTTTTCAATTCTGGGTGGTACTCTGAACTTGAATGTGAACTGTTTCTAAGAAACATATTCTTGGAATTGCAAAGTGAAAAAACAAACGACGGCCAAACATGTGATGCGACACAATGATTCAAAGTTGCCCAAACTCCACATACTTCTCCGTTTTCTGCAGACACATATTATTATTTATAGCTTTACAAAGAAAGACACTAAAAACCCACCCCTCCCTTAACCTTTAGTACATTGTCCCAGTTATATCCCAGAATAGAATGATGTCTGTTGGACATCATTAAACCCAGTTGACATAGGAAAGTAGGAAGGTGCGGTCTACCGGATCAATTTTCTGTAAATGGCACAGACTTACCAGGTTGCGAGGTCACTACGACCAGAAATATCACACCCATGAACTTGAAAGTTCAAGGCGTTTTGGGCTGTAACAGTACACAATAAGGTAGCGAATATAACGGCAAAGGTTACTTGAAGATCTTTGAAGGTTGGTTTGGAGAACTATTGTACTGCAAATGGTCCAAAAATGCAAAAGGTCATTGGCATGATTGATGGTACTGTTGGTTTTACTATAATTATCGACAACACGGCTTAATAAGGTGTTCGACCCGACGGCGACGTAGCAGATATGGTGATGATAAGCGTTTTTGCAAATCTCGACGCTTAGATATGCTTTTGTTTGTTTGTACAAGGTTTGGGTGAGCTCGTTTCTGTCTGGTTTTATGTGTAGTATGAACACATTTTAGTGAAACATATATTATTATCATCCATCAAATAAACTCCAATCAGGTGTAGCATAAAATAAATTAAATTAGAATATAGATCGGTAATTAACGAGTTCTTTGGGGAGAGAAAAGTGCCTGTTGAGAATTCTGCCAAACAATTAGGTTAATAGTTGCGAAACTTTTACTTATGGTTATTTCTACTGCTGTAAAGCAGTAGATACGTTATAATTAAGATCCACGACCTTCTAATCTGGTTCTAAGTAGGTACACATTCAATTATTTCCAATGCATTAAAACTGTGTATGAGATAACAATTAAACTTATTACGAGTTCACTTAGCTTCAATTCATATAGGTTTAAAGTATCAAGGCTAAAGCGAGATAATTATCAGTTCACGTGAACATGCAACGCAGTTGTGCTAAAGAATGCATTCGGGTCATTGTTGGGAGAACAATGTACGATTCACATCATTTTACGTCTTGTACTACAGAACGCCGGGAGATTTTGGACATTATTGTTTGTACAATACCCAATTGACAATGGTATACACAATGCGTAACTGTATTGTCGCATTGAAATGTGTGAACTGAATGCGGGCAAAAATTAATGGATAAAAACATACGTGTCACCGAACCGTGAACCCGAAACGAAATCTGTAGATGAGAATTTCTGGACAAGCTTGAAAAGCTTTAACGTGTAACAAATGCGTAATGAACTTACGAAGATGTTACTGAATAACAACCATGACAAATTCATAATTGTCTTGTGACGTCAAATAAACAGACATTGGTAAAGAAATCAAACTTATTGAAAATGTTCGAACGCCGTTCTATTGATTACAAGAGTGTTAAAACAGATATGTTTGTGTATCTGTGACTCATAGACAATAATAATTACGAGGACCTTGGAAACATGCAGCCACCTTTCAAGAACGATAGAAGTACAAACAAAAATGGAGATCTTTCAACTTTCTATGAAGGTCATGATGACGTGAACAATACAGTTCTACACTGTTATAAATAAGTATAACATCTTGCCGACGATTTATAATACAATGATCATTGAATTGATTGCAGTCGCTTACAAGTTATAACGTATCGCAAAAACAGATATTGTTCGATATCGAATCGATAAGATTAATGAAACCTTTTGCAAAGTCGAAGAAGATTTTGATTATGTTTGTCGTAGTTATGGTTTTAACGTACACGTAGTGGCTGTGTTTTAGTGTCCACGTCATTTGTTCGTGTGGTTCAGTGAGTGTTTTATCTCGCTACGGAATTCTACATTCATGTTAACTAAGGTTAGTAGGTTGATAAACTTTATCTTTACCAACCTGACCATTGTTTAGCCCAATCTCGTGAGTTTTTCAAAATACCCTATAATTAATAGGTTAGGTAGGTCGTTTTAAAGGTTTAATGCCGAGACGTTAATTAAAACAATTGTATCGGCAATGCGCGTCAAAGATTAATTAGCATCGATTTTTGTGTAGGTAGTCAAGTCGTTTGAGGTTCCAAAAGTTGTATGGGGCAGTCATTCAAATTTCTCGTGCCAGACCGTGGTTTGACCTCGATTCTTTCCCGTGACAGTCAAAATCACGCTTTCGTACGTTTTTCTTGTTCGTTTTATCTCGTTGAGCTGCATAATTTGCATCCGTTTATTTACGCTATCGCATTGTGCTTATTCATACGTTTTGCGCTTTTCTTTTCATGGTTTGGAATAATTTTCTGAGACTCGTTCGGAACGGCTTAGGTTTTACGAATGGAAATTAATAGTTTCACTTCTCTGTGAAGTATTTTTGTTTTTTTCTCGTTTTAGAAGATATATTTGCATAGTGAGTTTGAACCTTCAGTTCAGCATTTCACAGACTTCTAGGTTTAAGTTCTAAAATATTCCTGTAGAGTTCTTGAAATACGTCACTGAAGTTAGGTTGAATTTTCATAATACCAATGCTGTTGAATTGATGTATTTCTTATCTTGTATTTCTTGTTACGTCAAGTTAAAACTAGTTTTCTCATGGTTCTATTGGCTGTGTATGATTCTGATAAATTTAGATCAGATACATATATTATATCTCCCACAAAGAAGATTATTGCTATCTGTGCCTACCTGTCGTTTGTGCATGGGCTTTCTTGTTTTTTCCAGTTACCAAGAAGCACTTGCTTATTAAGCTCAATAGGGTAGGTGAAAAAAAACTAACTGTGTAAAGTAAATGAAGACGATACAGTGTTTCGAGAAGTCGTGTGACGTCACAGTTTGGTACATTTTTTACCAGGAGCTCGTGGCTTAGTAAGAACTGCCACTCGGGTCGATCTTTAGGTAAAGCTGTGCTTGCCTAGGTCGGTCTGTGGATGGGTGACCGCCCGACATACCGAGATTCCTCCGTGCCTCGGAAAGCACGTTAAGCTGTTGGTCCCGGCTGCCATATATAGATCTTTGGCAGTCGTTACAGGTAGTCAGTGACCTGAAAGTCTGACAACCAGTCTTACCAAAGGGTATCGTATTACCTAGTATTAACTGGGTTGTGGAGGTCAGATAGGCAGTCGCTCCATGTAAAATACTGGTATTCAGCTGCATCCGGTTAGACTGGAAGCCGACCCCAACATAGTTGGGAAAAGGCTAGGCAGATGATGATGACATCACAAGCATTATTTTAGTATTTTTTATTGATTTGACAAAACAATAAACACGTGTCCAATATTTTTCGATAATCTAACAGAGGGACTATACAGAATCATATTGTTTTTAGTCAGGAAACATCCCTATTGTACATTTGTAGTTACTACTTAATTCATCCTCATCTTACCCTTATTCGACGCGCAGGATGTCTTCTACTACATGTATTTTAGTCGTCATCTCACCGCCGTCTGGTCCTTTTATTCATGTCATATTTTCCAGAAACATCCGTTTCTTTGGTCTGCCTTTTTTCTATCATCCACATCAATAAGTATGTAAGAACATTTCTTATTGCAGCTATATTTGTCAACGTTCAACTAAAGACCGAATGCCTATACCATATGAGCTGATTGTGATTAATGGAGTCTATCGATTACTCTAAGCGGCATGCGTGATGTAAAGTATGATCGTGCGTTCTAGTTCTGTGAAAAAAATATGTAGTAACTACCTATCATTCATCACCATAGCCCATTGTTTAGTAGTTAAGTTCCTCATTTCTCTCTTATCCAAACAACTTGCGTAAAACTGTTCGTTTAAAGACACTTGAGTTTGAAGGTTTCATTACTTCACAGATTAAATGTGATACGAATCTAGGTTTACCAAGATCAACTCTGAATTCTACTTCCTTGGTGCTTATTTTGTGCACTGGATGTCAACAAAGATCTTTTAGAAACAATCTACCTGCTTTAAACACATTCAGTTTGGTTCAAGTAGTTTAGTCCCTTCTTTTGCGACAGCTAACTTGTAAAATTACATACAGCCACCAAGTCACCTTTACCATTTAACGCAACATGTAATTTCTTTAAATGCAATCTTCCGTTAAACGACCGCATTGCAACTAAAAAGAGTTCCTATACTCTTTCAACACAAACTCTTTGGTTATTTCCCTTTAGTTTTGACACAAAACGTCACGGTAAACGACGCTACCAAACGTTTATCTATTTCATCATTTCCGATAAGCTGGATTAGTTTTATCTGACTTTCACCGTGTACAAAAGTAACTGTGGCTGACCTATTAAATTCCCCTCTATGTGAACCAAATAAGGTTGAAATTGTGTTCTTCCGAAATATTAAAGCCTAATCCAGCTTAGCTCGTCACAGTAATACAATTTCGTTTTAAATCTTTTAGTTCCGATAGATTGTGATGAATAAAAGCATGAGATTTCAAGAATATCATTTCACAGTTCGTTGCTCTACTTCGGGTATCTTTGACCGTCAAAAAGCGATCACTTTTGGTCTGGATTTGCTATCAGTGGCTTAATCTTTTACAGGCATCGGTTCCAACTTGATGGAATTGAATGAAGTAATTGTAAGTTATTGCAGATGTTTATAAATTCGTAAGAACAGTGATTTCTAGGAAGGCTCTCAATCATCATAAAACAACTTCACCGTGAAAGCGAATGTTTACATTTCCTCAGATGTAATTGAACATCTAAGTAAACAAAATAATAAAAAAGTCTTGTGTAATTACTTTCTGTTGAACTAATCTCGAAAGTTCCTCGACCGATTCGTATAATCCTTTTACCGTTGTAAAGCCTATTTCACGCCGGATCAGTGTCAACATAACTTATGGACTTTTTTCATCTGATAACGGTTAAATATATCGAATCTTATATGCACGAGCCTTGTTGCACTTAGTTTCAAGTACCTTGCATATGCCGCGGCATCTTTACCTACGTCTTTAATAAGTATTTCAATGTTATTATCAATTTTAATTATGTAATGGCTCATAACTTCTGCCTTTGCATCAGTATCAGTAACTACTTACAGCCTATTGGCTCAGGGACGTCTTTTAGGTCTCCTTTTGTTGTTTTCTTTCTGGTTTTCTGATTCTATGTGTTTTTCGCTGTTACCAAACCACATTTTTCTTCTACCATAGTTATGCCAACACGTACCATCCGTGCGTGTTAGGTCACTCTCGGTCGTTTTATTACTCGCTCTATTTAAATATTGTGGTAGATAGAACATTTTTTTGCTTCCGGGCGTCATCCACCGGAACAGCCGCTACCATTGTTATTTTGTTTTTACTATAAACCCAATTACGTAACTCTGTATATGAAAGTGTTACAGTATATACGCGTTGCTGGTCCGAAAGTGAGTTAATGATATTCTTAGTTCATGTTATGGTTTATGTTCAAGGAATTAAAGCAATTATGATGTACAGTATCATGTTAGTTATGTAATTGATGTTATCGTGTCTGTCTAAATGCTTCCTACTGCCTGTTATAATTAGTTTTATGGGAGTGTGCTCGTGTTATGAATGCACAAGTTGCAGATGCTCTTTCAATCTTTATGGCTGGTTAATTAATATTTTATGAGGACTTCTTTGTATGATATGCGGAATAAGGATGTTTGACAGACGTGTAGTCCACGTGTACTAAAAAAATGAGATAAATATTGTCTTGTGATTTGAAACTGAGTCATAGGTGATTAGATTATGTTCTTGTATCGGTATAGCACCTTTTGATTTTGCTACGTACCTATAAGGAAAAAATACATTTTTTTCCTTAAATTCTCCTTCATGTTTAACTTGTTTCAGTACAGATGATTTTCATAAAAATGGATATTTTATGTACATACAGCTATTTATTATATTACCCATTGTATCTAACACTTGTTGGAAAAAATAGTGACTTTATCATCACAGCCATATCACAAAGCACTTGCCGTTGATAGCAACATTATAAATAAAAGCGTTATAATAGTTACGAGGATAATGATAGCCGTAAATAGAGAAACATCTATATCTTCCCTATAAGGGGAAATGAGCACAAATAAAAAAATGTTATTTCATGCTCAAGTATTGATTACCTACTTGCTTATATTCATTTTTATATGACGTACTTACCAAACGGAGTTAGACCACTACAAACATTCAATGAATGTAAACCCTTCTACATCGTAAAATTCATAGTTATCGGACTGGTCTTCCTATAAATTTATCTCCAATTAGTTCCTTTACTATGCAAATGAGCCTTTGCAACAGCCCAAAACATCATCAGCTGCATCTCATCAGTCTACATTATTAATATGTTCCTTCTCCTTTCCAGTAAACGATGACGATGGATAAGCAACTGGTGTGGGTGCGGGACCCCAACGAGGGGTTCATCCTCGCCCGACTCCACGAGCTCATGGGGGAGGAGGCAGACGTCTTCCCTGTGGACAACAAGTACCCCAAGAGAGTCTGCAACTTCGAAGACATATTCCCCGCTGGAGATCCTGGGAAAGATGTCGATGATAACTGTGAGTATTTATTTCCTTTTTATTCTGGTCCTTAAGACCTTGTGTCCCTGAAAATACAAAAAGGTAGGTGACGTTAGGGAGAATTGAGGGCCGCTTTCGACCAAAGCAAAGACGCGGATCTTGCAGGCATCAACGAACCTCCTGTGATTGGTCGAATCTGGCACAACTCTCCGCTACGCTTGTCTCTGCTTTAGTAGAAACCGACGCAAAGCCTAAAGTAGTTATTTCAAAATGGACAAGGAAAGCTAAGGAAGAAAATCTGGTCATTTGATTTCATGCTATCGCTTCTGAACTCCATAGAAACAAATAAAACCAAGAAGAGGTAAATAGACCAACTGATGGAGATGGTATAAGTACAAAATAAGATAGATACGTACGTGAAAGAGAAATTAAACAAACATTTACCGGAAAATTAGATGAAGATTGCCACTCAGATAAGGCACAACAGCAAAATAATGTTAAGCTAGACAGACTAAAAGCCGTAACAAAGGCTAGGATGATAATGAGTTAATAACTCAATGACGTACTAAAATCGCTGAACAATGACACAAATTAGGTGACGCATTGCGAAAGATAGCTGAAACTAAAACGTGATAACGAGTTTGGTGTTCTGTGTTATTGTACTTTTAATCCCTTGATATTTTTTTGTCTGATTACAAACACTAATTAACGACATAGAGCAATAAAAAAGAAGAATATACGTTAGATGATATTATGGCCCGTCGGGACTGCGGGTTGTTCGCAAGAGATACCCTCGATGGCCACGGTATCTCTTGCGAACAACCTAAAGGGCTAAGAACGAACTAACAACCTTAAGGGCTAACGCTAAGAACCAACATAAAGGGCTAAGAAGGAACATGGGTGGTTTTAAGTCAGTAGAAGTCTGACACTCCTTTTCCCTCTGCCCAAGAGCGGGAGGGGTTATTTGATGAATTTTCACCTGCAAAAAAAAAAGAAATTGGTGTTATGGGAAAACAATCCTCATCAGATCTCCGACAAATATGAACGATAAGAATGAACAGGCGTGTTCCTGGGCATGCTCGTTTCATCATAGTCCTCATCCATCGCTTTCCATAGGGCGTGATTGAGGTAGGCCCATTTCGCAATAAAAATATATATAATTATACAAGTTGTAACATTTCCTAGAGATACGTAAATATTAATAGCTGATGCAGATACAATCGCGAAAAGAATATTTGTTCCGTGTAAACGCATATGAAGAACAAAATAACTGCATTAGATTGACATCAAGTGAGCATAATGATGATCACTGCAAAGACGGTTTGTAAGCCATTAAATTAATACAGACATGCATTGAAGCTGGTTGTTCACTTAGCAGAATATGTAAATGGCTAATATATTACTCTGTACTGACGGGTACTTAGATTTGGTTTCGAACATTAAAACAGCAGAGTTTTAGATGCATGCAATGCAGGATGCATTAGACACCATTGCAAAACTGGTGGATAAAGGAAACAACCGTGCAAACAAAACATTTAGTAAAGAAAACACATCTCACACAACTATCTTTATTGTTCATGAATTAGTACTTACAACACTACTCTTATTGGTCGATGTACAAGATAGTCAAGCACCGCTTGTTGTAAACAATTTTAAATAAAAGAGTCGGAGAGCTCCGGAGGGTTGAGAAAAATATAGTATCCTAAAGAAAAAAAAAACGTTCATGCTACATTCAATATTCCAAATGAATGCAACATCCGTCATCCACGATCGCATCATACGCTTTTTACTGACGAGAATTAATTGACGTAATCATCTTACGAGTTAAAGCGATTAACTTCGATGAGGCTTAGAAATCGATCCCTGCACTGTAATTGCTCCTGGAATAGAATCGAACCTGTTTCAAACTAGTTAATAATGATTTTTCTCATGATTTTATAATCTTGTTCCTTTATTTGTAACTAATAACTGGAACTCCGTATTTATAGCATTGCTTTTTCGAAATGCCAGGACAAATTATGTTAATCATCTGCCTAGCCGTTTCCCAACTACGTTGTTGTCGGCTTCCAGTCTTACCGAATGCAGATGAATACCAGTATTTTACATGGAGCGACTGCCTGTCTGGCCTCCGCCACCCAGTTCGTCCCGGGTAATTCGATAAATTACAAGCGTTGCACGTTGGTAGGCCTCCCACCAGGTAGACCGACGAAATCGTGAGAGTCGCGGGCAACCGGTGGATGCAAACGGCAGGTTGCCGTTCGTTATGGCGTTCTATGGGGGAGGCCTTTTTCCAGCAGTGGACGTCTTATGGCTGATGATGATGATGAATACGACAAATTATGTTATTATTAGTCCTTATTTCTTCATCCACTGCCTGACTTTATTCGTTACTGGCAGTCAGACCACCAGTCTTGCCAAGGGGTCTTGTAAATTACTAGTATTCTACTGGGTCTGGTTATTCCCGTCGTGACGACTCTAACATTTGTTGGTAAAAAGCTAGGCCGATGCTTTATTAGTGTAAGCTTTGCCCGGGTTCGCCGTACTACAATACTGCCTTCATTTGTTTCTTCGTTTACCTCATCAATGGTTAATTCATTGGCTCTTATATCATCTGACACGACATCCAGCCATTGACCGCTCGGGTCACGAGGTCGTGGTCTATTTTTAAGTAGATTAGCTACAACAAACCTTGTCGAGGTGAAGCTCCGATGCTGAAATAAAGTAATTTTGGTCCTTGATAAGCTGATTACATATCGTTCTTTGAAAATAATGATATTGTTTTTCTAAGATTGGTTTATTATAGTCGGGTAATTCTCGAACACTTTAAACTAACAATGGACGAATGGTGCAATGCATTGCATCTTAACAGTTGTTGCGTTATTTACGTTCTTGAGAAGAATATGTTTTCAAGCTGTGGCCTAGCAAATTCCTTCAATTTCGGATGATGATGTTTCCAAAGTGTGTTACGCAATATAGGAGCAGGTCTTTGCAATCTTTATATTTATTAGTCTTTGTAATATTTAAACCTCTGGCATTCTTCCATTATTATCCAAAATCCTTGTCTAACTAAACCTTTTTCTTCCAGGTGAGCTGATGTTTCTGAACGAATCCACGCTGCTAAATAACATCCTAACACGATACAAGAAGAATAAGATTTACGTAAGTGCATTTACCTAAATATACTTAGTTTACCATACTTACGATCGGAACAATTTCGTTAAGTCGTGTAGGTCTAGGTACCGCATGGCAACCTTCATAACACTTAGGAAAGGGATGACCTTTCTATTATTTCGACAGCCGATGTTGCCGGATTTTCTAAACCTGTGTACAAGACAAACTAAAAGCTCTACAAGTTAGTTAGTTTTGCTTGCATATTTTATGTTTGCATCTTGCATATTTTAAATCGGCATCAGAATGTTTTTATGATGGCCGAACTACAGTCGACAATAGTGTAGCTACGTATTGCATTGAAATTACCTCCCGTTTAGAAGCCCCTTTACTTCAGGGTCGAATGGTTCCCATCTAGAACACTTCTTTTACACTAACCACCTTCTTCTAGAATAAATAATTTAGATTCTGTCCAACCAGTACGTAGCAACCTGGACAGCTCTGTCCTTTGCTTCAATCAAGTCCTGTAGCGTGCTGTTAACTTAAATGCTGACTTCTGCAATCACATTATTGCTATGACGTCAAACATAACATCACACCTGTAGTCCCCGAAATGTTAAGCAGAGTATACCTAATAGGACATCCATAATTTGACAATTATGTTTAAGTCCCGTGTAATAAGGGGCGAGCGTATTGCCATCAACCGGGCACAAATCCAGACTCAGTGACCTCCGTGCTATGACGTTTCTTCTCTATATTAACTTAAATCTCTTCAGTCATACATAATATAACAGATTTACCTACCAATGACTCATAACAAATACCTGAAGTTTTCACCTTGAAAATCTTATACGTACCTAGGTAGGTGCTTATGCTTATACCGTAGCAAAATGATGTATTACGAGTATTGATTCCGTTGGTTTTCCGCGTCCAATGGCTTTTACTATCGCCCGTATTTTACTACGGCGTAAATTATTCAGTGTTACTTTCTCACTGTTTATTTTTATAATTTGATGCACGGTATAATTTTATATCTTGAGGAGCTCGTGTCTCAATAATAACATTAATAACACCCGCTCGATCGATTATAGGTTAAGTTATGCTTAACATAGTATGGTCCGTGGATGGGCTACCACCTCGGAAATCAAGTTAAGCCGTTCGTCCCGACTGGAATTTGTCGACCTTCGACAGTCGTTACAGAAAGACAGTGGCCCGATAGTCTGGTTTTCAAATAAGAAACTGGTAAAGGAGCGGTTCCGTCAAAACTGGAAGGAGGACGTGCGGGTTCGCGAGAAGTGGGAAGAGTGGAGGGAGGCCTTTGCCCAGCCAGGAGTGGGACAGAGGAGGCTAGTAAAAAAAAAACTACACAAAGAACTATCATTACTACAGATATTTCCCGAGATGACGTAGATCGTAGAAAAGTTCTCACACAAAAAAAAATGGGAATATATTATTAGTTGTTTGTTGATATACTTAGATTATTTTCTTTTCATAATCCCTTTGTAAACAAACAACACAAACCGCAGACATTAAAAACCAGTGACGTCATAAAAACAATTCATCATGAAAAACTAAACACACATTTACGTATACCTATATCTTTTACAGACATACGTAGCAAATATCCTGTTGGCCGTCAATCCTTATGAAGACATCAAGGACATGTACTCTTCGACCACCATCAAGAAGTACCAGGGCAAGTCCTTGGGAGAACTGCCGCCCCATGTTTTTGCTGTCGGTAAGAAATTAACTGATTTTCGATTTTTCTGTCGAGTTTCTCGAAAATAAAGTTGTGTGGAAATCGGTTGTCGTGGTATGGGATGTGGAGGAATGAGGAAAATGTCGTGAGGATGGTTTTGAGTATATTGATACTTTATGAAAGATGTAGCAAAGCGCTTTATGCGAATGTACGGAACATCGACAAGATATAGGTGATAACCTACAGTACGTCTGGAATCCCGATAGAAGAAGGGAGATCCCGTCGAGGCTGCGGTTTGTTCGAAAGAGGTACCACGGCCTCGACACAAAGGGCTAAGAAGGAACATGGGTGTGGTAGGAGTCATTTGATGATTTCCCACTTCGCAGAATCACCTAATCGACGAGGTGATTCGAAGAGTGACCTGCTTGTTACCATTATAGAACTTTCGAAAGAAATTGTACTGTTAAATTTAAAGAAAGCATTCACATGTATTATTCAGTCTAATTTCCCTTCGTGACAAACTTAATTCGAGGGCATATGGCTTGAATTATGTATTGGGCTTAAAGGCGGTAAGTAATGGTTTCTCGCTAGACAAGCATTAAGTCACGTGTTTTCCTTCAATGACAACATTTTAAAATTGTTGGGGAAATAAACAATGCTGTGTTTGTTTCGGGGGATTTTTAATATTACGTAAGTTGAAGTGAGTCAGCTCAGCTTAAGATTTTATCTTGGACCGTACATATACAGAAATGCAGAAAAATCTTAATAAGCCAGCCAAACATTGATTCAAAAAGTATAATTTTAATATAATTATAGACTACTTTAAGAGGTTACATTATACAGGGTGAAACGCCACCTGCTACAAGACTTTTTTTTTTGGAGGATTGGAAATAATTAAATGAATCCTCTCGCTCTGGGCGTAGCGGTAGGGAGTGTCAGACTTCTACTGACTAAAAACCACCCATGTCCCTTCTTAGCCCTTTGTGTCCGAGGCCGGGGTATCTCTTTCGAACAACCCGCAGCAGCCTGCTACAATCCTTAATACCCTTTTTGAACTTTTTTGCTCCTTTTGCGAAAGGAGTATTTATGAGGCTGTTTCGTGAATATGTTTGTTTTGAGGCCCAATCTTAGTTTTTGGCAGGGTCTTTATGCGTTATATCTATTATTCATATCAACAGTTGCCAATCGTAAAAATCTTCCAACAAAATAATATTAGTGCTCCAAAATAAAGTGACTAAGTAAAACCACGGTGAAGGAAAACATCGTGAGAAAACCATAAACGTCAAGACATGACGTGTCATCTACCAACCCGCACTGGGCTCACGTGTTGGATAATATATAGCCCATCCCTCTCTTAGGGAGGAGGCCTGAGTCCCTGCATTGGGAACATTATAGGCTGATGATGATGAAGTAAAACCAACCTCCTAATACATATTTTTATTACTTTCCAGCCGACAAGGCCTTCCGTGACATGAAGTCCCTGAAGCAGTCTCAATCCATCATCGTGTCAGGAGAATCAGGTGCTGGCAAGACGGAGTCCACCAAGTACATTCTGAAGTACCTGTGTGACTTGTGGGCGAAGGGCGCTGGGCCTGTGGAGCAGAAGATTTTGGACGGTAAGTTTATTAAGAAGTTTCTAGTATGAGTACTAGAAACTTACTTCTTCTACACACGTACACCTACACGTTTAGGATTGCTAGATTCAAAGGATACCTTTATGATTCTGATTGATAACTTACTGATGTCTTTCACCGTTAGCGAGAAGTGGTGATGAAATAAATTACTCGCCCAGTTTGCTTGGTTTCAAACACTAAAATTTCGGGAACATTAAAATAGTGAAATGGAAATTCCATGATACCTTTCTGAATCTATATCAATCAGGAAATATTACTCTAGATTCGTTTCAATAGGATCGTTTGTGTACTTATTTTTGTAGTAGAAAAGTATTTCAAAGGCTGGTTTGTTGTTAAAAACATCTTGCTGAGTTAAGTCCTCCCCTCTCCTCATTTTTTTCTGTTCTACAAACATGATTCACTCACAAACATTAACTTGAAACATCCTAAAAAGCGATGGAGGCGTTCATAGCAGTCATAACGACCTACGTTCAAACGTTGTTTGTTAAACAAAACAATAATTTGCAGAACTAGTTGCAGCGTGCAAACTAATCACCCACACTTCTCTGAATACATGTATCTACTTGTATCTAAAACCCGCCCCAACAGCCAGCTGATGTGTTAATGTTTCTATTTCAAGTTTATAAATAAACATCACATAATATAATGCAACCGTTCTGCAACATTCGTATTTTACTATAATACCTACCGAAATTTGTATCATTGACATACATACATAATCAATTTTTCTATGGCAAATAAATCTTTGATTAATTTGTTAGTTCGGTGGTTTCTCTAAAAGTCCTGTAATTTTTTCTCTGTTTTAACAAGGTTAATAATAACTGCCACTTGAGTCGATCTTTAGGTTAAGCCGCGCTTGGCCTAGGCTAGTCTGTGGATGGGTGACCATCTGCACCCATTACATATCGAGTTTCCTCCATGCCTCGAAAAACACGTTAAGCTGTTGGTCCCGGCTGCCATATATATATATAGATATTTGGCAGTCGTTACAGGTAGTCAGTGACCTGAAAGTCTGACAACCAGTCTTACCAAAACCTAGTTGGGTTGTGGAGGTCAGCTAGGCAGTCGCTCCATGTAAAATACTGATATTCAGCTGGTTTGGTTAGACTGGAAGACACCAACATAGTTGGGAAAAGGTTAGGCAGATGATGACAGATAATCTATTTGTAAATTCTTCTTTCTCGTGTCGCTGGCACGACAGTATTTGATTAAATTAGTGTTAGGCCTAAAACGTATAGATTTGGGCCTACACTTTTTTTCACCCTTTTCTTAGCCTGTAATGTGTCCCACGACCGGGCGAATGCCACCCTTTCTCCGTCTAAACGTCTCTATCTTGTGTGATATCTGGCCATGTTCAAATAAGGTCAGATCGCCACACCACTTTCAACGCAGTCTACCTCGACGGCGACTTTGTTCGTGAGGCGTCCAGTGAGTCCCGTCGGGGCTGCGGGTTGTTCGAAAGAGAAACCGCGGCCTCGACACAAAGGGCTAAGAAGGAACATGGTTGGTTTTTAGTCAGTAGAAGTCTGACACTCCCTTTCGCTCTGCCCAGCTGGAGGGGTTGTTTGATGATTTTCCAAACCCCAAAAAAAAGGCGTCCAGTGAGTGACGATCTTTCCTTCCCCACTCCCACTTTAGCTTGGGTGTTTTTTTCCCCGGGATCTGTAACCTGACTTATAATAGAACGCAGGGCCGTGTTTCTAACCTATGGTAATTTATCAAAATAGACTATGATCTTCTGATAAAATGTAATCGTTACAAATAAATTAAAGACACAGTCATGATTTCTGTTCCAAGAAATCGTTACCTACTTTACAAATCAAGATTATCTGTAGACAGGTTTTAGCACAAAACAGTATATTTTAATAATCTACTTTTCTTTTCGATGCATTCCGCAGAAGGTCGTCTGTAAACATTATGTAAATGAAAGATGATTCGGCCTTGTGTAACGGTTGCAGTGTTCATAATCATGTTCATTGACCATATAACACCGTACGTACTCGTACATATCGAATTACTGGTTTTTTATTGTTTTTAATGGCATCATTCCAATTTATATAACACTAGCGACCCGCCCCAGCTTCGCACTGGTGCAATATACTACATAATATAAACATTCTATACTACATAATATAGGGTGTAAAAGTACCCTTAACGCAAACTAATGGCACTTGTTCTCCCCACCACTGCGATCATTTTTTTATGTTCTAGACAATACCTGGGAACCTCTTAATTACGGAGATATTTGGGGTCAAAGTTCCAAATTTTTAACAGCTGTTTTTGTAAATACTAATTTTTCAGGTTATAGCTTTAGTTAAATTACCTCCATGACCCGTTTACTATTCAAAGCATCCAATAGCTCAATGTTTTAAGAGTGCTACATTGAGTTTTACCGTAAAATGTGATTTTTGACCCCAAAAAAAAAATCGTTTCCCAGCAAAAATTTTTGCGTAGAGATACTTAGTTTGATGTACAGAATGCTTGGTTAACGGCTGTGTGATGGGTTGATTTACACCCTGTATATCAAATCCGTTGCATAGTTTAAAAGATCTAAGCGTAGCGACTTTGTCTAGATAATAACTGCCGCTCAGATTAATCTTCAAGTTATGCCGAGCTCGTCCAGGTTGGTCTTTGGATGGGTAACCACCCATTACATACCGGGTTTCCTCCGTGCCGGGTATCATATTACCCAGTACTAACTGGGTTGTGGAGGCCAGATAGCAGATCAACTGCATCCGGTTAGACTGGAAGCCGACCCAACATAGTCGGGAATAGGCTAGGCATGCACAAGTAATGATATTGCAATTAATTTTGATGTCTGAATTAATATTTCTTGTTCTGTTAATTAGTTGTGGCTTTTGAATAAAAAGGCTGATAATAATTCTATTTTTATTAAAGTACGCAATTAATATGCAAAGTTGGCTTATGTAAATATGTAGGTACTCGTTTTATGAATCATAGATGTTGCTAGTGTTGTTGACCAGTAACCAGTTTTTGTTACTTCTTCTTAGCATATTGATGACAATTCAAATTGACTCAGCCCAAAAATGGCGGCGAGTTTGGCATTTTCGTCGTAGCGTCCATCAACTCCTGTGATGTGCCAATAATAGGACAGGGAGGACACAATATCAAGTATTCCATCGTTTGTGGGGAAAGGCCACATTTACACTCCAGGGTAGAGTCTATCCCGTCGGGGCTGCGGGTTGTTCGCAAGAGATATCGCGGCCTCGACATGAAGGGCTAAGATAACATGGGTGGTTTTTAGTCAGTAGAAGTCTGACACTCCCTTTCGCTCTGCCCAAGAGCGGGAGGTCATTTGATGATTTTCCACCCAACATAAAAAAAAAACCTGAACAGACTTTCCTTGCTTTGGCCAACCTGTGTCTCTAAAGACTTCAAAATCTGTTACTTATCTTATCTTTATTCCCCTATGACCATCTGTGGGACGCTATAGGCTGAATCGATAGGTTTATAGCGAATATAATTAAATTGACAAATTGAAAGAACTCCAGCGACATCTAGAACGTTAATTAAGAACTAAAATTCCTGCATATTGCTGTCAAAAATCGGCGAGTTAAACCTATACATAACATAATATAACATCACGCCTATAATAACCGAAGGGTTAGGCAGATGTGTATCTAACAGTATACCCGCATTTCGCCGGTTATGTTTAAGTTCCATGTAATAAGGGGCGAGCCTATTACCATCAACTGGGCACACATCCAGACTCCGTGGCTGCTACTGAGAATTCCTAATGGATGAACCCAATAACACTTTGCCCGACCTGGAAATCGAACCACCACTAAGCCAACGAGGCAGTCTTTTTTTTTGGCGGGTGGCGAAAGGGAGTGTCAGACCTCTACTGACTAAACCACCCATGTTCCTTCTTAGCCCTTTATTTCGAGGCCGCGGTATCTCTTGCGAAAAACCCGCAGCCCCGAAGGGAACGAGGCAGTCCTTGTTTATCAATAAACTAATATTACTATCCTATCTTCCACAGCCAATCCAATCCTCGAAGCCTTCGGCAACGCGAAGACAACCCGCAACAACAACAGTTCTCGATTCGGCAAGTTCATGGAGGTCCACTTCAACAACAAATACCAAGTGGTGGGCGGTCATATCTCCCACTACCTTCTGGAGAAGTCCAGGATCTGTACCCAGAGCGCGGAGGAGAGGAACTACCATGTGTTCTATTTGCTGTGTGCCGGGGCTCCACAGGAGTTGAGGACGGCGTTGAAGATTACCAAACCTGATGATTATTTGGTGAGTACTCTACTCGTTCGGCTATTTATTTGACTACTGTTAAAAATTCACGAAAATGTTATGTTATTTCAAAGAACTAACAGAAATAACACGATGTCTGTTCCAAGTATTACCTGACCCTTAATAGAGGCGAAGTGGTGGAAGAAGAGGTGTCAGGTAATACTGGGCACAGACTGTATTGACAATGTTAGTTACGCGGAATTGAACTATCAACGACGATATTTCATACCGCCATAGTTACGTCACGGTTACGTAGTACAAATGGCCGTTTCGCACGACAAGGATAGGAAGTGCCCCCACCAAAAACTTCTAAAGCATGTAACTACTCCATTTTTTTTATCGATATTATTACTTTTTTCACACATCGTGTTATTTCGGTTAGTTCTTTGAAATAACAAAACATTTTTGTGATTTTTTAACAGTAGTCAAGTAGCCAATTGTTGTAGAATAAATATAGACCAAGTTTTATTAGTTATAGGTACGGCGTTCAATCAAAGCTATGCAGAGCCAATATAAGCAGATTGCTCATTATACGGGAAATCTATAAAAAAAAAACAACACCATAACGTGATATCAGATTGCCCAACCTGGTGTCATAGTTTTTATACAGCCCAAGGCCCTTTGAATTGGCGTTACATACCATCGAAAAATATCTCTCAATCATGCCGTGCAGACAGCGAAAAAGGCCACAAATATGAATAGGTAGTTGCTTAAAAGTATGAAAAAGTGTCTGTTACCTACAAGGATTGTAATGGGACAAGCCCGCCACACTATTCCCAAACCACTGTAACTCCTGTAAGCCAGAATCAACAGTGGCGACCACAAGAAAAGCGCCGAGACAATGAAGCCCGACGAAGTCCCAGAGAAACGATTAAACTGTCTTGGATCACGCAACGAAATTAATCAGAAAATAATAGCGGAGGAGTAGGAAAAACATAATTTCCACTTCCCTCCATATCAGCAGGAGACAGAACAGAACAAGGCCAATAGGCACACAGGGACGTATACAACTGGGATAAGCCCAGTTGCCTAGCACCACGGATATTATTGTCATTAATATTACTGGGTCCTAAGTTGTGAGCTGTTATATTTGATTCCAATAATACCTACAAGGATTGCCAAAAACATATTTCTGTTTGTGTTAGTAACATGGTAGCTATTGAAAGAATGGATCTCGTAAGATAAATGTAAGATGCAACAGACCGTGTAAGAATTCTTCAAAGTCATCTTGCAGTCACCTTGCAATCTGAACAATACATACGTTCCGTAATTCATCAATATTAACTGCTAATTACCTAAGTTTAACATAAAATAACAAATACTGTATTCTCGCTTAAGATTCTCGGAGATTTCACACGTGGATGAGATCATTAAATTAGCTATTCATGTTGCAGACCTAGATCCAGGTTTGCCAAACTAAGGAAAACCTACCCAGTACCTATAGCTATTCACAAACAATCGAATCGAATATGTCGTATGTCTATTTCGCTCGCTCTCGTAGTGCCAAAAAAGATAGACGTACATTTGGTTTCGATTCGACAGTTTGTGATTGTTTGTTCTGGAGTGTATATGTGGCGTATTTCACGAACGTTGGGATGTATCATAATTATCGTGTCCTACGTGCCTTGAAATCCTAGCACAAGAACATTAATTGATTTTAACATTAAAAATACTCGTTTCACATATTATAATATTTTTTATAATTTTAAGAAATTTGGTTATAAATACTGATTGTGCCTGTGTTTTCAAATAAAACTATGACGTATCGATCCTTAGTTTTACACCGCGCGCTCGTGCCTAATGCCTCTGTTATCTGCATGGTTACAGGAACTGATCGATGCTATAAAAGTTGCTAAATTCAAAGTCTTACTCTAAGCCTATTAAATTTAGATTGCCAAATTGAAATTACATCAAGAATACCTCATTGTTGTTGATTTTTGAAAGGTTTCTTCTGTTTTCCAAACAGTGACATAATATAATATGAAAGACATTAATCTTATAACTCTCTCAGCATTTGATAAACAATATCATTGTATCTGTAGAACAATGATACTATAATATATCGTTGTTGAGTAACAATAACTATCACCTGTAGATGTTGTAAAAGAGATCTGACACAATAGGGTAGTTGACTAAAAAAATCTAATTAGTCCGTCAGATAGATTTCCAAAAAAATATTGGACACGTATTTTTTCTTTTTTCACGTAAACAATAAATGAAGACGATACAGTGGTTCAAAAAGTCACGCGACGTCACAGTTTGGAATATTTTTTTATCAGAAAGTGACGTCACCAGCCCCCACTCACAATCTTTGACACGTTTTATTTTCATTTTTTTTTATTAATTTTATAAAACAAAAAACACGTATCCAATATTTTGAACAGAATCGTAGTTTTTTAAGTCAGTCGACTAACTTATTTTGGTGTACAATATAACATTGGGTTATGTTAATTTTATTGCCCGACTGAACTTAAACATAAAGACCGGCGAAATGTGGGTGTACATGTACATTCTCTTGCTTCTCAATTCATTGGGGTCAGCGTATCCTACTTTGATACTTCTTTCTCAGTATACAATCCTTTTGTAGCTATAATAACTTTCACAAAACATTATTGTAATAAATTCAAAAACACTGACCTTATTGGTGAGGTTATTCAGAAAAGATGTATGATTGCGGATGAGGCAAAAGGAGTATGTTAGAATCGTAGCAGGAGGCGTTCTGTGGTTTCTGTCTACCCCCATGGGAAATGGCGTGAGTTTATGTGTGTATGTATTCAAAAACAATATTCAAACTTTAATATTTTGTCACCAGTACCTAAAGAACGGTTGCACACAATACTTCACGACTGCCAACTCGGAGAAGAAAATCGCCGCCAACTGCAAGAGTAAGCAGCAACAAGCTAAGGGTGGTCTGCGGGACCCCATACTTGATGATGTGGAGGACTTCGGAAGGCTCAATCAGGTAAAGGACTTTTTGTCATGGTTATATTATACGTGTTGTTGTGAGACTAATATTACAAAGAGGTTTTGAATGTAAGTGTAATTTTTGGAACTAAGTCTGGTTTCATTCATCTGGATTGAGTATTTAAAACGTTCCCTTCGGATTGTCTTCGATGAAAACACGTGCGAAACCATGGGCAAAAACTAGTTTGTAACAAAACTAGGTTGATTGTGTAGCTACATATTATTATAT
Source organism: Diarsia brunnea (assembly GCA_949774965.1). Lineage (NCBI taxonomy): Eukaryota > Metazoa > Arthropoda > Insecta > Lepidoptera > Noctuidae > Diarsia > Diarsia brunnea. Next base: position 3,429,088 of record OX459003.1, on the reverse strand, counting down.
GCATACACGTTATTATAAATCTTGTGAACTTGTAGTTTTTATTTAATTCTGGGACAATATGTTACATGACTGTACTCTGTACTGTCCTTGTCCAAATCCTAATTTAATATAGGGGTTCTTCGTTTTCTGGAACTAAGAAGATCCTAATTTTGATATAGGTATGTAGTTGAATATAGACTTAAATTTAATAATTACAAGACTCATTTTCATTTATAAAAAATAAAACTATGTGAGGGTTAAGTTTTCAATGTTACTTTAAGAAATAATTTATAATAAGCAATCACTCACCAAAACATTTGTTCCCAGGCTCTGTCCCGCGTGGGTCTCACAGAAGAAGAAAAGAAAGCCGTATACAGTGTAGTGGGCGCGGTACTGCACCTCGGTAACATTGAGTTCGAGGAGGACAGCGGCGCGCGCGGGGGGTGCGGCGTGGCGCGCGCGTGCGAGCCCGCGCTGGCCACGGCCGCGTGCCTGCTGGGCGTGGACGCGGGCGAGCTGCGCATGGCGCTCGTGTCCCGGCTCATGCAGAGCTCCAGGGGAGGGATCAAGGGGACTGCTATCATGTACGTATTAGTAGCTAATGTTTTTATTACGTGACTCGTAATAAAAAAGTGAAGGCTTAGGTATTTAGCGAAAAGTTTTTTTTTTCGCTTCCACTTTTTACCTGAGGACTTTTTGGTGTTCTTAAAGCAATTTAATTTTTGCAAAAAGTTTTTTTTTTAGTTTATATTTTTTAACCTATTTCTTTCCACTACAGGACAAAGGACTCCATTATTTTAAATATTTTTAACCGACTTCTTTTTTTTTTGCTAGTGTAGAGTCCTGCCTGTAGGCAAAAAAAAAACAATACTAATATCACAAAGAGGTAAAGTTTGTAAGTTCCAATGAAGGGGTTATCTTCGAAACGACTGATCCGATTCCAAAAATTCTTTCATCTATAGCAAGCTACATTATCCCTAAACGTTAAGGTGAATCATACAGGCTGCTCCCAGCCATTTTCCCGCTAGATGGCGTTGAAGTCAACATTTTTAGTTTATTTGTGTTTTTGTGTAATTGGAAAACTATTAAGTCGTAGGAGTAGCAATTGCGGTTATCGGACACTACGTTTTATCGAACTGGGTCACATCATTGTCATAATATCCACCTAATTCGACACAAAGGTGTAATTTAACATCTGCCATTGAATATAGCGTCTTTTACACACACAGACGTGAGCCGGTGAGCGAGTACATTTACGAAGATTGAACACTAGATGGCGTGAATGAAAAAAGATGTTATTCATTTTCTTTATGGGTAGATTGGGTTTGCAGAACTACAGAACGCCACCTGCTACGGTATATCATCATCAGCCTATAATGTTCCCACTGCTGGGACACGGCCACCACGCGGGCCCAGTGGGGTAAATGTCAAGTCTTCAAATTTTTGGTTCAAGGACATCTCACCATGATTTGCTTCATATTTATTGAGAGCATGTGGTGATGCAAAACATTCCACAAAGTAATGCGCCTGTCTGGATTTGAACCCACGACTTACTGTTCGTGAGTCGGTATATTTTATTATGTACGATTGTTAAAAAATAAAAGGTATATTTGTTGGTGTAAACTATTTAATTTTGGGAAATAAATTATGTCAACAATAATTACAATAAAACGCAGTTTTATTTTACTCAAAAAAATCTAAATCAAAACTTATTTATTCAAACTAGGCTGATAATCAGCACTTTTCGAACGTCAAAATTTACTTTACTTTACTTATTTACAAGTGACAGTCCCCCAAAACGCCCACCCTTCGACACTTCCTAGTGTTTTTGCTGGAAAGAAGAAGTGGCGGAACAAACTCTCCAGCAACACATCTGTCTGTTTGGTTAGAAGAACCAGACTCGATACAATACTATGGTGTAAGTTAATATTACGATTGACTACAATCAATAATAAAAGGTATATAAAAATAAAACATAAAAAAGACATAACATATTATCAGTAAACTAATTTAGGAGAAAGAACATAAATTACAAACATTGTCTTGTGTTCAACTCAACGACCAGCTATTCTTATCATTTTAGTAGTTGTTAATGGAATAGTAAGCTTTTGAACAAACTACATTAGGTACACTATTGATTTTTTTATCAAACCAGAAGAATTTGAAGTAACATATGCTGATTTATTTATTTATTATTACATTTAGTACAGCTTCAGCCATTTATACTAAATTAAGTAATCCTTTTACTCGGTCTTCTCGCAGAACCACAAACATTCTAACAGTATCGTCTTCCATTCATCAGCAAACAAATCCAATCCACGGTTGGTCTCCACGAGCGCGTTGAGCATCGTTAGCATACGCGGTATAGGGGAGGTGGACCGAGCTAAAGTGCGACAAAATGGGACATTAAACAATTTATGCTTTCTGGAGCGATTATAATTATTTGGAACAAATAATTGACACAGCTCCGCATGTAAATCTGAGGCGTCGGTATGACCATGTATAATTTTATACGCCGTTGTTATTTGGTCAATAGACCGCCTAACTCGAAGAGAATTAAAATTTAAACATCCTAAAAGGAATTTAGTAGGATACATATAAGGATAGTATCCAAACACATGTTTGTAGAGGTACCTAAGAAAAGCTTTTTGCACCTTTTCCAGCATGAGCATGTAGGTAACCTCGTGAGGATTCCACACACAAGCGCTGGTTTCAAGCTTGCACCGAACTAAAGCGTTGAACAAAAGCCTAATGACTGCCTGGTTATTAAAACCTTGACAGTTACGTAAAACAAAACCTAAGCGTCGGAAACATTCTTTAGCCAAACCTATAATGTGTGTGTGGAAAGTCAGTTTGCTATCAAACGTTACACCGAGGTCTTTTACTATGGATACTCTGGCTATAGACTCAGTGTTCACTCTGTAGTCGTACTGTATAGGACTCCGCATGCGGCCAAAGCTCATAATTTGACATTTAGAAGTGTTAAATTCCATTTTGTTAGTGGCTGCCCATTCACTCAAGGCATCGATATCACGCTGGAGAGCTATACAGTCAGACACAGAGCTAACAGTTGCATATATTTTCAGATCGTCGGCGTAAAGTAGACATTTTGCATGGTTTATAATTTGGGGCAGATCGTTCACCATAATTAAGAAAAGCAAGGGACCTAAAATGGAACCCTGACTCACGCCTGATCGTGTATGATACGCATGTGAGTTGTATGAGCCAAGGCGAACAAATTGCTGACGGTCTCGTAGGTAGTCAGAAATCAGAAGAAGAAGACTGGGTGTAAATCCTATGGCACTTAACTTGCGTAACAAGATGTCGTTATTAATTCTATCAAAGGCCTTACGGAAATCGAAGTACAGCACATCCACTTGCTGTCCGCGGTCCATTTGAGAAGAAATAAAATCAACTAATGTTAGCAAATTCGTGTTAACTGATTTTTTGTTGCGAAAACCATGTTGTTCATTGCACATATAAATATCGACTTGTCTTTGAATTTCTTTATATAAAATGTGTTCGAATATTTTAGCAGGGGCGGACAATATAGCAATAGGCCTGTAGTCTTCAACTGATGATTTCACCCCTGCTTTCGGTATAGGCGTAACTCTAGAGAGTTTCCATTGAGTCGGATATTTACCGGTGCTTAGTGATAAATTAAATATATGACATAGGGGTTTGGCTATAGAAGCTTTAGACTGTTTAAGAATATTGGATAGAATATTATCCGGCCCAACAGAACTATTGAGTTTTAATTTACCGATACCACGTTCTACATCATTAATAGAAAATTTTGCTAAACTGATAGAGTTACTATTGCTGCAGGTATCAAGAGAACATATTTGTGTGACATTTAAATCAGGTGTTTCAGGTAAGAAAACACTGGCAAAGAAATCAGCAAAAGCATTAGCCGCATCGATACCCGAGAGTGATTGACCCTGATAGTTGATTGTAGGCTCAAATCCGCCTTTGCATCGGAGAGTGGATATGTGCTGCCAAAACTGTCGCGGGTTTTTTCTGATATTACGCTCAACATGATGTAAATGTGAATTGTATGCTATAATAATGCGGTGTTTAAGGTTTGCTCTTAAATCAGAAAATGCCTTGTACTCCCTCAAACAAGAGGACTTTTTCCAAGTATGATGTAGTTTCTTTTTACGTCGAAGATCCGTAATTATATCACGGGTGTACCAAACTGGATAACGTTCGCGACTGGCTCTATTGCGTAGTTTTTTTGGCATACAATCGTTAAAAATATTATAAATAATTTCATAAAAAGTATTCGTGCAAAAAGTAATATCAGTTGACTCTACTACGGTACTCCAAGATTCCTCGTTAAGTAAAGTATATAGACGTTCATAATCGCACTTTTTAAAGTTCCAGTCCTTAGACAGATCAATATTACTAACGGGCATAGGACGAACATGTGAAGCTGTGTCAAACTTTAAAGTGATGTCCAGTGGCGGGTGGTAATTATCAGGTGGTACCATACCTTCTGACTCGCTAAGAGATACCTCGACGCTCTCGTGAACCAACACTACATCTAGCATACCTCCATGCAGATTCTTCACAACATTCTTCTCAGCCAAGCCACAAAAAGACAAAAAATAACAAAAATAATTATTAATATTAACCGAAGCACTATTTAAATTTAAATCACCACAAATTAATACAGTGCCCTTTATGGTTTGTATGAAACTTTCAATTTTACAAAACCACGACATATAGTCGTTATCAGTTGCACTGGGCTTTATATACACGACACATACAAATATCGAGCGACCATCTATATCACATGTTACCCATAGATCTTCACCACTATCCGTCTCAAGATCCCGGCGTCGATTCATGAGTAGACCAGCTCGTGACAGGAGCATCACCCCGCCGCACGGAGTACCACGATCTCGTCGTATAACGTTGTAGCCATTACACGTAACTTCAGTGTCTTCAACAGAATTATCGAGAAATGATTCCGTTACAGCAATAAAATCATGTTCTAGTAATAGTAAACTAGTTCTCCACATCACGAGTTTTGACTTTAATCCACGAACATTTTGATAATAGATGTCGACTGTTGTTGTTTTGATAGGATTACTGTGGGCGGTTTGAGCCACGAAAAGTATGCTGAGTTGGTGTTAATTCCCGCTTCTTAAAGTAACGACGTATATAGGGAAACCAAAGTTTAATTTGGGCATTTACTGGCCAGACATCAACCGAAAAAATGTTCTCGAAGAAAGGGACAGGAATTCCAATTTTATAAGTCTTGTAGTGTCCTTTAGGCGTGAGTTCGTCGACAGTACAGTTTGCGGACATAGCTGACGTAAATAATTACGAACTTCCTCGACATCTGATTCCATATTCCATACATGGATAAACTTCCGTGTCTCAGCAGCTTTCAGCGTCGTTACATTTGCGCCCGCCGTGCCAGATAATGACTTGTGTCCATTGTAGGTTTCTGAACTGGAACGTCTGGAACTGTCGGTGTTATTCTTGGACTGTAGGTGTTGTCTTTGAGTCGATTCGCAATTAATGCTAAAAGAACTAGGCCCCGCCTCCACGTTTTCCAAAGGAGCCTGTTCATCGTTTTTTTGCTGTTGTTGTTCGGAGTGGGTTATTGTCAATTGTTTATCAACGAATATGGGGTTGGCAGAAGTCACAGGTGGCAAAGGTGTTATTTCAGAGAACTGCTGTTGCGGTTTATTTGATTTATTTTGCCGCTTGCGCTTTTTGTGTCCTGAGGGACCAGTAGCTTGTCGAGGTATATCGGCCGATGATTTCTGCTGATCAACTACGTGAACCTGAACGTTACTCTGCAGACGTTCCTCTTCAAACTTTTTTAGTTTGGCATCCATAGTGGCCATTTGGTTAGAGTAGACGTCAAGTTTATCATGGTAACAGGTAATTATGGACATTGCTTGGCATAATTGATCGCTGAGCGTCAGCACTTCATGACGAAGAAGACGTATTTCCGAGTTTAGCTCGCTCGAGTTTGACGACTGGATTTCATCAATCTTAGGTATTGATGAATACTTTCTCCTCAGTGTCACATTAGCATCATCACTCTCAAATGGGTTTCCAAATGATACCCGAGTGCTATTATTATTATCTGCGGAAATACAACATTCCCGGCAAATCCATGAGTTGAAATCTACATCATGTATATTTTCATTACGTATGCATGATATATGGAAATAATTATCGCATGCATTCGAAGTGCAGTGTAAAAATTGTTCATACGCATCAATTGCGCTATCACAAGCAAAACAAATCATTTTTTTATTATTAAATGTTCAAAAAGCACAGGTGTTCCAAACATGCAAAAGGTGCGTAAAGCAAATAAATCAAAGCGCTGCGCGCTGCCTGCAGTAGACTCGCGTTTCGTCAACTACATACATAATCTGATGCTGATACATGCATAATCACACAAAACTAATAACACTTATGATTAGTAACAGTACCAATTATTACAATAATTATACATTTCATAACACGTAAGAAACTATAATTCCTAGACAAGAGCTACAAATCTAAAACGATTTATTATGAGATAATAACAAGGAAGGTGAAAAAAATATTTCCTAATTTGGAAGCACTCAACAAAAGCATATAATAAAACGAAAATATAAAGCTCTTTATATGAAGTAAGTATACCTAAGAAGTATTATTTCACCTTTTGATACAAAATAAAAAGAAATATACAATGATAATGTAGATTCTAAACAAACTACTACCATAATACAATTAGAACAAAAATCATTTGATTTGTTGATTTCGCCCTCTGCCTTGAAACTTTCTTTGAACCAACTGCTACACTGCTGCTGCAACAAAGAAAACATACTTAGCATATAATTCTTACTTTTTGACCAATGTTATTTACCATTCACTTTAAAATATTATTTACCGTCAATCTCCAAAGCTGCTCTGAAATAAAACTTTACTTCTCTTATTTGCTTGAATTTCTAACTGATGTTGATGTTGCAGAAGGATTTGAAGCCTTCAAAGCCTTTTTTCATTGGCTGCATAAATGAGAGCCCACACTTCTGGAGCAGTATTTTTCAAACTTTCTACGAGAACTTCTTCCTTCTTTTCAGTTCCATCTGTCTATGTTTTATTTACATTGCAGTAATAATCTTTGGCTTCAAAATATTTCGCGAAGAAAGAAGGAGCTTAGTGTTGGCCAAGATCTAAAAAGAACAAAATATAAATACAGAATAATATGCTTCACTGATCCTGGGATGACTTACAAATTTGATTTATTCATTTACCTTGTAGAGTGCACTGGTATAGTTTTTGATTACGTCATTCTTGCATTAATTTTTGTTTATGATGTTCCCATATGACACTTTCTCTATCAATTTTGCAAACACAGAGGAGTCTCCGTCACCAATAAAACTCAAATAGCGAAGTTGATGTATTTCTTCACTCTTTTGAAAGCCTTCCACAATAATTTCCGATTCCATTGCTGTAGATGGTCCAGTCAAATTTTTGCAGCAATTATGTGCTTTCATATCCATGTTTCTCCTCCCATAATATTGACATGTATAACAATATTTGTTTCTAACACCAAGAAGCAGGCCTGGAAATGAAAAGCAACACTTGTAAATAATGCACATAATAACATACATACATACATACATAAACTCACGCCCTTTTCCCATGGGGGTAGGCAGAAACCACAGAACGCCACTTGCTACGATCCTTACATACTCCTTTTGCCTTGTCCACATTCATACATCTGGTCATACACGCACGCCGGTTACGAGTACTACGCACCTGTCCTTTCAGAAGAACGGCACCAATATGATCAGTGTATGTCTTTCTAGGGCGTCCCCTCCCGGCATTACCACTCACATAATAAAAAAGTCATAAAGAACCAAATTTGTTTTTAGTAAAATATTAACTTACCATACCAGATGACGAGTCAAAGTTATGCCCGTATGACCTTTTTGAATAGCAATTGATCTTTCTTGTTCACCAGCAATTTTAATTTCCTCTGTCATATGTTCTAACCACACACTGCCTTATTTTCTTTCAACTCGACGAAATTTATTGGCTGACATTGTTGGAATATCCATAAGACTTGTTATGTGAGCTGCTTGAGTGTAAAAGCTACCAGAAGTCACAGTTGCCCACAAAAATGCAGTTTTTATTTTATTACTGCTACCAATGTTTCCACGCTCGATCACAGCACTTGAAAATTAATTCACTTCGAAATCCATCATGTCTTTCACTAACAAATTCAATTTGTGAAGATTCACACATATTTCAATGTCTTTCCAGAAGAAATGCCCACTCTATTACATGCTTCAAGTCTACTATGCGATACCCAGATATCTCAGATAAGCCTTTATTTGGACCAGCTTCCACAATCAATTGAAAATGATCGCAAGTGCAGGAGAAGTGCAGACGGATTTTCCTTCAACTCTCAATGTCAATTGGGTTGCGTTCAAAAGATGTACTATAGTCGGGATGGGTCAGTTCTTAAAATAAAGCCTTGTTCACGGTTTAAACTTTAATTAAAACTCAGGAATAAACACATTACACAAATTAAAACTCTGCCATCTCAAAAGTATCTCTCTTACCCAGTGCCAACATTATAATTCAAAACAACATTATCATAAGAACTTAAAACTATAACGCTACGAAAGCCAATCAGCGGCCGAGTAGCGGCGCGACGACAGATCAGTGATTGGTCGGCGCGACGCGCGGGAGCAAACATGCTAGCGCGTTGGTGAATATCTTTGAGGCGGCTGTCCTCTATTGGCCCTCTTACGGCCAGGGAAATGGGAGCGTTCGGAAACGTTTTCCGCTATAGTACGTAATAAAATTTTACTTATCTTTATATTTCAATGTTACCTTTAGATTCCTCGTAGAACTGGTCAACGAATAAGAAAAAAAAACAGATTATAATAACTTGTTCAAAATAAAGCACAGAACAGAAAAAAAACAGATTGTAACTGAATTATATTTGTTTCTGAACGCACCATAACAAATTTCGACGTGAAAAAGCTTGGTAGGTATCTACTACAAAATAAAACAAACTATATATATTTAAATAACTGTGTCTGTTTGAAACTGTTTGCAAAATGCGTAAAAGGTGACGTAATCCGGCAAAACCATATTTTGCAAATGTTTGCAAGTTTCATTTTATGATCACCTACTTTGGTAGTTTACCGATTTAAAATAATTTTATTTATTGTTGACCAAAAACATATTATTCAAATAATACTAAGAAACACTGACTTTGTACTCATCACTGACACGTATGACGTAGGTAATTAGTATTGTGACGAGATTTCATAAAAATCACGGGCCAACTTGATGTTTCTAATACCACCGAAAATAGAATTGTGTTTTTAGAATATTTAACTATTATACCTACGATAAATTAGAATTACAATAATACAGTATAATAGATAATATGAATCAAATGTATACTGAAGAAATATTGCAATTAAATCAATGAAAATGCATAGCATACAAAATAATAAGTACGCAAGAACTTCCGCGCGCAAATCATATAGCGCGGGACAACCGAGCTAGGAATGTATTTTCTAAGTTTCTAACAGTCAAACAAGTGAACGAAGTTTGGCAACGCCTTTTTTTCGTCCACATATTGCATGTAGGTCAAGGTTACGAAGAACGGCATCGTTGCATAAAACCTTCCTACGACTACTGGTATTTATGTTGCCATACAACAATAAAATTGTTTACATTAAAAAAAAAACATAACATTGATGTCATCAGTTTTATGTTATTTTATATTGTTATTTTTTTGAACGGTTGGAAAGGAAATAATTAAAACTAATTATTGATTTAACAGAATTATTATAAGATCGTCTGCACCTGCACGCCATCTAGCGTGCCATAGTCTAAACAAGTTTACTTGTCATTATTTGTCAAAAGTCACGCACACTACTAAAGAAGTGTCAAATTTTGCCGGGATTTCACTATTGTTTTTCTCGCTAAATAATGTAAGATAATGCCCAAAAAGGTCGATTGCGGACACTTTCCATTGTTGAGAAGTGATAAAATGATAAATTTTAAAGAAAAAGTCTCTGTGTGTCGTGTAAAGGTGTATTTCAAATATGTATGGAGGGTCGGTTGACACATCCACCTTAAGTGAAACTCGTTATTAATCAAACCATGATATTTATCCGCAGGGTACCTCTAAAGACGTACGAAGCGAACAACGCTCGCGACGCGCTCGCTAAGGCGGTGTACAGTCGTCTGTTCGACTACATCGTACATCGCATCAACACCAGTATCCCCTTCCAAGCGTCCGCTTACTACATCGGTGTGCTCGATATTGCTGGCTTTGGTAAGTTACATACGAGTGGCTTTACACTTAGTAAATATCAATATAAAGACGTACGAAGCGAACAATGCACAATTATCTTTGCTAACCTTTGACGCTCAGGCTGGGTCTTTTTTTTTTACACCCAGACCCGAAACAACTATCTGTAGGCCATACAAATATTTGTTTCGTGCGGGGATCGAACCCGCTACACGCAGCACAGCAGTCCAATCGCTCAGCCACTGCGCCAACCGTGCCGTCAACTTTGACTGAGGCTCAAAAGTCCAAACTCGACGTTTTTCAAAGAGGGATGGAACGTAGCATTCTCAATATTCATTCAATATATCATTCTCTCTGATCGAATGCTCGCCATCTTAAGGCTTGTATTCACGCCAATGACCTTGTGCATACAAACTACCCCTCTCGGTCGTAGATACGGACTTTAAACGGACGCATTTTTCATTTATTATAATTAAAATAATACATGTTTTTAAAAAGTAACAAAACCAAATTATTTTCCTTTGTATTTCAAAGCAGTAGATATTTTTTTTATATTATTTTGTTAAAAAATGAAGGAGTAAAATGGTTCCATTCAACGATTTGGAGGTGATTTTGTGGATTTTTTTCTTATTATGTGATACCGATACAAAAATTATGGCTAAACCAAATTACGTGTCATATCATGTAGATTACTAACAATTTTTCTCAGATGTAATTTCTCTGTAAGTGCCGGTGAAAAACTGCTTCATCTGCACGCTGTTTTTAAGCTTTTTCGAGAGAGGAGCCTTAATACGGTCTAAGACAGTTATCACCGATGTTTGCGTTAAATCTTCCAGGTTAAAATAGGACTAGATGGGTAACATTTCTAGGCTGAAGCCGGGTGGAGAAAGTTACACAGTGGGTACCTGAAGACGGTCATCGTAATCGAGGCAGGCCTAAAAAACGCTGGTGTAACGTTCTGGGCTCATTCTTAACTAATTGGACGAAAAAGAAAATTGTAAAAAAAACTTGGAAAGGCGTGGTGGAGGTCTTTGCCCAGCAGTGGGACAGAGTAAGCTGAACAAAAAAAAACTGGAGGAGAAAAAAAAATTAAAAAGTTCTATCACATTTTGTACCTGCCTTTATGGTATTGCTTAATTTTAGAAATACCTTTTACTGTTTCAGCAAACAGACATTACAACATTCAAACACGATAAGAGTAAAGACCAGATTCGTTTTTTTCTGCTGGTTTGAAAATTATAACTAGTTTTAGACTTCAGACAAAGTAATTTTAAAAAAGCTAACGCGATTCTAAACAACATAATAATAATATGTCCTGCCTTTTTTTTTTTATGGTGGGTGGAAAATCATCAAATAACCCCTCCCGCTCTTGGGCAGAGCGGAAGGGAGTGTCAGACTTCTACTGACTAAAAACCACCCATGTTCCTTCTTAGCCCTTCATGTCGAGGCTGCGGTATCTCTTGCGAACACCCGCAGCCAATATGTCCTGCCTGTAATACTAATAATTATTAAATAAATCCTTTCCTCTCACAGAATACTTCCAAGTGAACAGTTTCGAGCAGTTCTGCATCAACTACTGCAACGAGAAGCTGCAGCAGTTCTTCAACGAACGTATCCTCAAGAACGAACAGGAGTTGTACAAACGTGAGGGCCTCAACGTGCCTGAGATCAGATTCGTTGACAACCAGGATTGTATTGGTAAGTCATTTGTATTATTTGGCCCCGACGTTTTAATACTCACTGCAAGTTGTAGATCAAATTGCGATAATGAAAAGTGTTGTCCACTGACATTCAACAAAACATGACAAATAAATTATGTCATCCATGACCTGTCTGAAACGACTACCAATGCCGTCGATTTGATTTAATTCTGGACGAAACAAATTTAATTTAATAATTATGGGAACCATCGACACGAAGAAGAAGAGGAACGGAATCTGAACGTGGGAGATATTAAAGTGCACACAGTAGCACTTTCTCTTATCTCACTCTTATCCTAGGACACTGCAATACAAGACAAGAAGTACCTATACAGGGTGTAAATCAACCCATCACACAGCCGTCAACCAAGCTTTCTGTACATCAAACTAAGTAACCCTACGCAAAAAATTTTGCTGGGAAACGACTTTTTTTTTTGGGTCAAAATTCACATTTCACGGTAAAACTCAATGTAGCACTCTTAAAACATTGTGCTAGTGGATGCTTTGAATAGTAAACGGGTCATGGAGGTATTTTAAGTAAAGTTATAACCTGAAAAACTAGTATTTACAAAAACAGCTGTGAAAAATTTGGAACTTTGACCCCCAATATCTCCGTAACTAGGAGGTTCCCAGGTATGGTCTAGAACTAAAAAATTATCGCAGTGGTGGGGATAACAAGTGCCCTTCGTTTGCGTTAAGGGCACTTTTACATTCTATATGTACAAAAAACAACTCCCTACCTGGTGAACCGATAATTTTAAACCTGTACACGTATATTATACAAGTTGTATCCTTTCTCCTTCAGATTTAATCGAGAGCAAGAACCATGGCATTTTCCATTTGCTGGATGAGGAGTCGAAGCTTCCCAAACCAGAGTTCGGCCACTTCACACATTCTGTACACAAACAACTGGCTGTGAATAACAACAGGTAATTCAAACAAATCATCTGCAATCATCTAAGATACATACACGTGTTTTATCGTTCAGATCTCCCGGATGAAGGATACGCTTCGGAAATCTTCGACAATCCTCGGGAATACGAACGCGCGATGATCATAATTTATCTAATGTTGAGCTAGTAGACTCATCATCTGGCTAGCTTTCTCCTAACTATATTGGGGTCGACTTCCATTCTTACCGGATGCAGCTGAATACCAGTATTTTACATGGAGCGACTGCCTATCTGACCTCCACAACCCAGTTTATACTGGGTTAGACTTTGCCACTGACTACCTGTAACGACTGCCAAAAAATCTTCATATGACAGTCGGGACTACAGTCGTGTTTCCTCCGTGCCGGGAAAGGTACGGAGGAAACTCGGTATGTGATAAGTGCTCATCCATCCACGGACCGACCTAGGCAAACGCGACTTATCCTGTAGATCGACCCGAGCGGCTGTTGTTATTTAGACACGAGCTCCTCTTCGAATTCTTGATTTGTCAGTTATTTTGAATACAATTTTCAGATTACAAGTCCCCCGCACGTCGCGTCTGAAGGCTCACCGTACACTGCGTGATGATGAAGGATTCTTGTTACGACACTTTGCTGGCGCCGTCTGTTATAACACGGTAATTATTTAAAAACTATAACCTCTATGTAGCTTAAAATTGATCACGTAAAGCACACATTTGGTGTAGTTTGATTCTTAGTCATCAAGTAATACTCATACTCGTAAAATATAGTTGATTTGCATCTTATGATCAGACATTATTCGAATAGTTAAGAGGTCTGCCATTTCCAGAAAGTTGATCAAGTCTCTCATTAAACTGTCTTTTGTGACATCAGAAATATAAGTGACTCTCAAGCTGCCTCCGTAGGTATTCACAAACGCTTCGTTTCGATTTCGATTTGGAAAGTCGTACGTTTGTCTTACTCGCTCTCTTTATGCCAAAAAAAGATAGACACGACCTCCCGAATCGAAGCGTTTGTGAATACGGGGGCAGCTCAGATTTTGCAGAGCCTCTCTCATGCTGCACAACAACAACCCGTCAATCAACTTTACACTTTCCCTCCACAGAACCAATTCATAGAAAAGAACAACGACGCTCTCCACGCGTCTCTCGAGTTCCTCGTCCAAGAGTCGAACAGCAAACTGGTGCAGCAGCTGTTCCAGAATACGGACAACAACAACGCTAAAGGGAAACTCAACTTTATCTCCGTCGGCGCTAAGTTCCAAGCTCAACTGTCGCAGTTGATGGATAAGTTGAAGGAGAATGTGAGTTTTTTTGTTACTTAATTGTTTTAACTAAGGAATCTATCTTCAGCAGTGAAACTAAACGTGATCAGCAGAACCTCGTTGAAGAGCTGGAAGTGTCAATATTCCACAACGGAAACGGGTCTTGAACGTGGTTTTGATGTGTTGATTGCGTTCGGGGGAAATATGGCCTAACTCATAATAATATACTAGGCTAATAAGGAGGTATTAATATGTAAATGTGTTGTGTAGCAACACACACACAGCAACCATACTATTTTATTTAGTCTTGTCTCAGTATTGTCTGCTACTATTTACATACTATTGAAACTATTTTCTGACCAGCTTATCCAATTTTTGCAAGTTCGATGGTTCCCAATGACCTTAGAGATTTAAATCTAATTAACCTTGTGTAGGCGGAGGATTCTATCCTAATAATTGATTTTATTAGTTCAGATTGGCAAGATAGGGTTTTTGCATAACATTACATTGTAGAGGGATCAGGTACCGGTTGTAAAGTTCATCACTCTCCATAGAAAAGGAAGGATCGTCCGACCAGATATTTGTATAGATGCTAATTTCGCAGTATAACTTTAATAGTTAACAAAAAAAAATCTAATTAGTCCGTCAGATAGATTTCCAAAAAATATTGGACACATATTTTTTCTTTTTTCACGTAAACAAACAATGAAGACAATACAGTGCTTTGAAAACTCGTGTGACGTCACAACCCCCCACTCAAATCTTCGACGCGTTTTTTCTTATATTTTTATTGATTTGATAAAACATAAAATCAAACAAAGGATCCAATATTTTTCGATAATCTAACGGACGGAGTAATTAGAATCATATTTTTTTTAGTCAGGAAACATCCCTATTGCATGTTACACAATTTTTTGATATTATCTTCCGTCATAGACGTTATTACAATAGTGCAATAATGATTTATTTATTTACTTTCAACTAACATTACAGGTCTTAACCTAATTTTCCTAAAAATACACGTATCTTACAAATTAATCTACAGCTAAAAGCACATTTAAAAACATAAAAAGAAAAAACAACAATTTTCTCTGAAACAGAAATAACAACACAATTATCTATTCTACTACTTACCAACTAGTTCCTTAAATTAAATAACAAATCACGTTCAACAGAACTATTGCGAATTCACTCAAATTACACGAAAAAATGTCAATTCTTCCGTGAACCTCATTCACTATGCGGATTAAAGCAGTTAGTGGTCTGATTGTCAGACAATAATGAAAGTAGCAGTGGTCAGACATTTGTAAATGTGATTGTGCCCATAGGCCAGTGCATATACATACAGGGTGTAAATCAACCCATCACACAGCCGTCAACCAAGCATTCTATACATTAAACTAAGTACCCCTAAACAAAAATTTTTGCTGGGAAACAATTTTTTTTGGGGTCAAAAATCACTTTTTACGCTAAAACTTAATGTAGCACTCTTAAAAGATTGTGCTAGTGGATGCTTTGAATAATAAACGAGTCATGGAGCTAATTTAAGTAAAGTTATAAAATGAAAAACTAGTATTTACAAAAACAGCTGTGAAAAATTTCAAACTTTGACCCCCAATATCTCCGTAACTAGGGGGTTCCCAGGTATGGTCTAGAACAAAAAAATTATCGCAGTGGTGGGGAGAACAAGTGTTCTTTGCATTGAGCTAAGGGTACTTTTACACCCTTTATATCCCACGTCCAATAAATATCACTACAGCCACTTTCCCCCCTAGGGCACAAACTTCGTCCGCTGCATAAAGCCGAACTCGCGCATGGTGGGGCGCGAGGTGGAGGGCTCGCTGGTGCTGACGCAGCTGCAGTGCTCCGGCACCACCGCGGTGCTGGAGCTCATGGAGCACGGCTACCCGTCGCGCGCGCCCTTCAACGACCTGCACGACATGTACAAGCAGTTCCTGCCGATGAAGCTGCATAAGCTGTCTGCTAAGCTGTTCTGTGAGGTGAGTGGAAATTTACTTAGGTAACTCGTCTGCCTTCAAAGCAAGAGTGAACAGGCGTCTTGCAGGTACGCACGTTCCATCATAGACTTCATCAATCGCTTTCCATTTAGGTAGGATTGAGGTCAAAAGTAGGCCCATTTAGCAATAAAAAATGGTGGGTTTTGACAATGTTGTAAAGCTAAGGCAATTAGGAGCTGAAAATAATTGTAAAAATTTCCGAATTTCTAATTTTTTAGGAAACTAACAATGTTCTATAAAACAAAATGTTACTACCAGTAATTATCATTAGAAATAACGGTGAATTTTAGACAACACGGTATCAAAAATATTATTGTAAATTTAAAAATAGTGTTGTTATTTGACATCAGTTGCATAGAAACCCCAAGTCTTAAGTTGAAGAGACAACGAAAACTTTGTACCCAAACCGATAATATTATGCTAGGAACTAGGCCTATTTGAAGACAAAGTGTTTCATTATTTTTTTTGTGGATTGTAGCCCATTCCCTCTCATAGAGATAGTGCCCGTGTCCCAGCAGTGGGAACTTAGGCTGATTATACTTAATGCTTATTGTGTGAGCTTATGGCATGTGTCAAATAAAAGTGTTTTCTTTCATCTTTCTTTCTGTGGAAATATTATCCGCCCTCAACTTAAACTTACAAAACATCTACACCCACCTTCCAGGCAATAGTCCACAGTCTGGGCCTCTCAGACAAAGACTACAAGTTCGGCGTGACGCGCGTGTTCTTCCGTCCGGGCAAGTACTCGGAGTTCGACACCATGATGAAGTCTGACCCGGATAACTTGAAGTCCATCGTGGACAAGGTCATGTCCTGGCTCGTCAAGTCAAGGTGGAGGAAGTCTATCTTCGCTGTACTGTCTATTATTAAATGTGAGTATTTTACGAAAAAGAAAAAGTAATCAATTTTGTTTTTTTTTTATTTTGTCTGGTTAGAACCCAAAAGTGTGACAACCAGTCTTACCACGCGGAATCGTGTTACCCAATAACTGGTTTTAATAGTATTGGCGTTTATTATGTCATTTGAGGTCAAATTGCGCTGTAAAAACATACATTTCTAAGGTTTTTTTTAACTGGGTTGTGAAATGTTGATGTAAAATACTAATATTCCCGTCGGAGCTGCGGGTTGTTCGAAAGAAATACCTCGGCCCCGACGCAAAGGGCTAAGAAGGAACTTGGGTGGTTTTTAGTTAGTAGAAATCTAACACTCCCTATTGCTCTGCCCAGACCGGGAGGAGTCATTTGATGATTTCCTACCCTTCAAAAAGAAAAAAATACTGGTATTCAGCTGCATCTGGTTAGACTGAAAGCCGACACAAACATAGTTGGAAAAGGGTTAGGCAGATGATAATGACGGCGGATGACGAGAAGTTCAACACTATATGCCTGTCAGGATGAGGTGTTTTACGTCGAAATATTTAAATCGCGTTTCATCCAAAACAGGCTCTTTCATGATTTCTCTGTCACTCACTTTTCTTACCTCTACATTATTATCTTATCATCACAAAACGTTATTTTTTCTTACAGTAAAGAACAAGATAGTCTACCGCCGGGAATGCCTGATCCTCCTACAAAAGACCATCCGCGGTCACTTAGTCCGTCGCAAGCACAGACCGAGGTACCAGGGTATCGCCAAGATCAACGCCTTACAACATAACCTCAAGGATATGGAGTCGGTGACGTCACAGCTGAAGAAAGATAAGGACAGTGCGCAGAGGAATATTGAGAACTTGAGGAATTCTATTAGGAATGCTTGTGCGGCTATCAAGGTAAGAATGGGAGTTCAAATTAATGTTGAAAATTTGGAAATTAGAAGTGGGAAAAAAATGTTTTGAGTTCATGCAAATATGACATCGGCTGGCGCTTATATCGATAAACTATTTTTTTCGACTTATGTACCTTATGGATTCTTGTCCTGTTTAATGGTCTGATTCACTACCTAAAACTGAATGAAACTGTGCTTTATCTTCTAAAAACGGCAAATCGCCGATGCTAAAAGTAGCTTGTATTCTGTGGCCCTAAGAGAAATAAAGCTTATTCTGTTACACCCTGTATAGTTTTTGAAACAAAACATGAGCTTACAACACAGAAGCGTTGTTTAATAGTTCAGTTTTACAAATCCTTTATTCATTTATTTATTTTTTCCCTTTATTGTATTCCCCTGATAGTATTTCAAATAACCCTTTCATTGATACAAAACTCGCAAAATTACTACGCGAGGGCCAACTACCGCTCATAATATTTCTTCATTGAATGTACTAATTGTAACTTTAATTTGCAGTCGAATGAAAAAATCACACGTGCGGAAATCGACAAGCTGTACACAAAGTTGACCAAAGATGTCGAAATACAAATGTCTTCGCTACATAAGGCTATGTCTGACCAAAAGAATAGGTAAGTTTACCGTTACTTTACACTTATAATTATTAAATCGTTAAAATAATTCTGACAATATCGGACACAATTAAATCATTGGTCAGTCACATTTACTACGTTTTCAGTAAAGCCTTGTGGCATTAAGTCCGCCTATGTAGGTTAAATAAATAAGAAAGTGAAATCTAGGCAAAGGTGCTCCACTCTAAACCGCCACTTATTTCCGGCCAAAAACAAGGGGTAAACCGCAAGCAAAAACTAGTTTTTAATAAACTCATTCTAATCCTTCCTTTCAGTTTCTTGAACTACCAACAGGTATTGTCTTTCTTTCTTTTTAAAAAACGTTGCCCCACACTAGGAATTTCTTCTGTATCGTGGGTGCGTTTACAAACATTTAAACTCACATACACAGAACACCTAGACTTCAAACAACTATCTGTAGGCCATACAAATATTTGTTTCGTGCGGGGATCAAACCCGCGACACGCAGCGCAGCAGTCCAATCGCTCAGCCACTGCGCCAACCGTGCCGTCTATATGTGCGGTATATAAACTACATATTGTTTACTTTCAGAGATGAACAAGAAAGGTTACGTAAGATGGAAGCTGAAATGCGAGCTGCTGAAGAGGCTAAGAAACGTGAACAAGACAGGATAAAGCAAGAGGAGGAACATCGTAGACTGTAAGTAATACGTGCTTACCATACTTAAGTATAATAGGATGAACACGTGCGAGGCCAGTTTATATTGGTTTTTTGTAACTAATAAGTAAAATCTCCAGTATAAGTCGGCCTCGCAGTATTTTGAAACTTCGCAGTAATGTAGGTTAGGTCAAGGTTAAACTCTAGAAACCACGTGCGGACTATTGTAATCAAATGAGGTATCGAACTTAGTTCTGTACCCAGAAATATAGGACGCCACTGTAAAAATCCTTTGGAAGGCGGCTAACAATATGGAAATAAAACATACACTAAAAATAGAAGAAGTACGCAGTTACATTATTTTGCTAATTTACAGAAATCAAAAATTTCAATAAATAGGTCTGCTGAATTAATAAAATTAGCTATAAATATGCAAATAATTAACTAAATTGCTTCAAGAAAATCGAACCTTATTGCAAAATAAAAGAAAAAGATCAAAAAGTGGTTCGCGACCCTGCCAGGATTCGAACCTGGAATCTTCTGATCCGTAGTCAGACGCGTTATCCATTGCGCCACAGGGCCAGTTGAAAGCGTAACGAAATAGAACATCGTTAATTGCTGACCTATGTATAAGCTATCGTTTGATTGAATATTGTTTTTTTAATAATAAAATTTCGGAATTTATGTTTTTTTTTGTAATGTTTTCTTTACATTTTCGTCACAAAAATACCAAGTCCAACCACAAAGATTATATTATTTACCAAAACAACAATTTTGTATGTTAATAACGTCCTCATTCTTTACGCCTGTTGTAGCGATGAGGTAGGCAGAGGCGTCTTTCGATTAAAATAAACATTATTAAATGCCATCCTATTTAAGCCAAAGGGTGACTGGCAGAGAATACCTTCTGCCATTAAATCCACCTATGTACTACTATTATAAATGAAGTTTAAAACAAAAATAGAATAATTTGTTTTTATAATTCTTGCAGTAAAGCAGAAATGGAGTCCCGTCGTAAAGCCGAAGAGCTAGAAAGACTACGGTTAGAAGAACAGGATCGTATCGCCGCTCTCAAGATGCAGAAGCAAATGGAAGAAGCCGCTAAAGCTGACCTGGAGAACAGAGAAAGGTATATCTACACTACGTTTGTGGTTCATAATCATCACTACTCTTTAGGAGTCCCATTTCAACTTTGCGGTTTATATATATTCATCACTATTCTATAGCAGTCCTATACCAGTTCGATTCACGGTAACTTTCATGTAGCCACTACCCAAATCTGGTTATTTTCGTTAACAATTTTTTGTTTCATAGTACTTAGAACCTGTTTAACACTAACACTTGTATATGTGTATGATAAAAGTAAGATTCAATTTTAATTTTGTAGTTTGTTAATTTCTTGATGTTAGAACTGTCAAAAGCTAGAATACTTTACTTTCTTTGACAGTTCCTATTTCGTATCAAAATATTTGCCTATTTTTTATGTAACTTTGATTTGACTATAGATACAAATGTTTCTCGATCATCATCTCTGAATACTTAAATGATTTACAACCAGATATTTCAATCACACATACACAAAGATATTTCAATTGTTCTATGATAACTGAAGAAACAATTGTTATTTTTGAAATTATCAATCCTGTCTAGTGCTGTTATTAGTATTTTTAAAAACAATACTTGTTTATGAATGAACAAATTCTTGAAACAAAAATACTTAATAAACAATAAATTTATTTTGTGTCATTCAAATTTCAAAAATATTTGAAGGCATGTGACATCAACCAACCCGCACTGGGCCCGCGTCGTGCCCATCCCTCTGCTAGAGAGCATGCAGTAAGAACATTATAGGCTGATGATGATGATGAACGTTCTTTTAAATATTAATAGGTTAGAACAAGAGAGACGAGACCATGAGATGGCAGTGCGACTGGCTAAGGAAACCAATGGACATGTGGAAGGTTCTCCGCCTCAGTTGCGCAGGTATTGTTCTAATATATTACTGTACATCGTATTACAATCACACATTCGGAGGAGTGTTTCTATGAGTCCATTAAACGTCCCGCTGCAAGCTGCAAGAAACACCTCTCCGAATTCGCAATATTACACCAATTAAACGATACTTGATGATTGAAGTCCACTCAAATCTGGCTGATGTCGTCATCATCTGTTATTCTGGAACTGGCATATCAAATGATATTTATAATCCTATGAATGTTGCCTGCCTATTTGTGTTATTTCGTTACTGCAAAATGAACTTCATCTAAAATTTATTTTGTATTAACCAAATAACGCGAATATGAAGATTTGATATAATATGTAATGTTTTGGTATTTTTCTTTTATGAAATCTTTGTCCTTGGCTCATTGTAGATCAATATATATCATTGTATTGAACTTCGGTGAATCAGTGGATACAATACAATTTAAGATAATTTAGTTATACTTACATGAAAAAGTATATATTTTTTTAAGTTCTGATTTTATTTTATTAGATTTTTATCTTACTTCAGGCGTCTTGAAAGTGTACTTTATAAAAGTGTTTTTGATATTTTTTAAACAGTATTATCACTGTACAATATGACATCAAGAGCACAGGTCTGCGAACTTTCTTCTTGTATATAAGCTTTACACTACGAATTTATATGGTGGACATGTTTTAGTCATATTTTTCGACTTTTTAAACTAGATTGGTCATATTATAAGATTTTGTTTAGCGGCGCATACATTTTGAATTATGTTTTTCTTCTATTAAATACAATAACTCGCCTGTAATCCACAAAGGGTTAAGCAGAGGACTCCCACCCAGAATAAAATTATAATTAAGAAATCTCTAAGCAAAACCTTACCAGACCCATTACAATGGGTTTTATTTTTTCATGTATTCATTCATTATTTTTAATTTTCAAACACAACCTACTATTAGGTATTATTTTACTTGAACTCAAAATAAATATGACTAAAATATATCACCATTACCGGATGTCCAACTTCAACTAGCGTATAAGTAATATTGTGATATGTTCGCACAGTTTCCCTACCATGGAGTCAATGAATGGAGAGAATAAATTGAACAGGTACTGAGTGAGACAGAACTAACGAATTTCTCTTTCGCACGCTCCGTGATTGGCCCTCTTTCAATTATTTAGGTGATATTTGAACGACAGCGAACGGTAAATGGTTGCCTCGTCGGGTCGGGTCTTCTAGATATTTATTTGCCATAATTTTTCTAAGGCGAAGGAAATATCACGCCGGTTTTTATCAGGCATATACAGAGGTTTATATCACACTCAAAACCAAATTTGGTCTGACTAGTCGTATAAAAGGCACACGCAAGGAAGTAATAGCTTGAAAGTGTCGCCGTTACCACAAGCGGTAAGAAGGACTATATTACACCCACATTCCGCCAGTAATCTCAAGTAAAAGCCGAGTCTATTGCCATCAATGAGCAAATATCCTGGATCCGAGCCGCTATTGAGTAATTCCTAATCGGAAAACCCTATTATGAATTTGCTTGATCTGGGGATTAATATATTCAGGATTTCAGTCAGTTTAGAGGTTCAAAATGTGATGATCACACACACATCAGATAGTTTAATTTCCTGTATGAGATGGTTGTCAGACGTAGATAATTATCATGACCACATAGTACCTGAATACAAACACTTATAATTGAAGGAGGACCACTTCCACTGATAACGAACTAATGACTAACATCGGCTATCTGCTTTACTTGAACTTTCTGCACGCAGTCTTAGTGTTGTTAACTGTATCTTAGTTATTTGTGATATTAATTCAACTACTTATTTTATTGTACAGTCTGTAACCAGCATAACCTAACCCCCTCTTCTCATACCACTTACCCTCTACGAGGGGTCAGATAATACTGGTCATAGACTGTACTATTAGTCTATAATCATAATTGAGCTGTGTTTCATAAACTGAAGTGTTGTTTTATTTCTGTGAAAAATGGGAAATAAAATAAGGATCGAAATGAACGATAATACTCGTGTTTTGGATAATTTTTATAAAAGAATTGATAGAAGATTGTACAAGTTAGTATGGATTACGGTTATGGAATATAGCTTGATTTTTATTATTGTAGTGTTTTTTAACAATTTAGTGACTAGTTTGACTCTTTTACAATTATGAGGTTGAAAGTTAAATATTAGTATAGTCATCAACAACAAATACAAGAAAATGAGAGGAAGAGAAGGAAGAATGGAGGGAGAGGTAAGTGTATATACAAGGTGTAACAAAATAAACGCAAGACCTCCCGTGTGGTCTCTCGGACCATAATACTGAACAACTTTAGTTATACGAGTTCTTGAAATTAGCAGGACACTAGCAGCTGTTCAACCTGTAAGGTAAAAATTAAAAATAGTTATAAATTTCCAAATCTTATAAAACAAAAGTTGTTCGGTTTTGGTGGTCTGAGACACCGCACGAGTGGTCTTGTGTTTATTATGTTATACCCTGAATATAGACTGGAAGCCGGCCCCAACAAAGTATGGATGGGAATATGTGGCTTTATTCTTTCTGCCCCTGTCCCATGTGACTTGAGGTCGGCGCATCACTTTTTTTTCTTCCCTGCTCGGGGTGTCAACCATCACACTACAATGTAGTTGAATGTAGTCCTTCTTCTTTCATATCATCCTTCACACAACTCATCCATCGTTTCTCTGGTGTTCCTCTCCCTCTCTAATCAACATCTTACCCTTACTATAAACTAAACATACTTCCCTGAACATAATTGTGAAAGAGTCAAATAATTGCATGCAAAAATCAACTGTATTAAAAGCAACAATAATTTAAATACCACTATAATAATTATTAATACACGCACGTAGCATGACTAAGTAGCATGTAGTTTAACAATATAACATGAGAACCTTAAATATTCGCTGTCCATTGACGTTTTGTTATGTGAACGACAGGTCTGAACGGGTAAGAATGCAGCAAGCTATGCAAGGCAAGCAAAAGTACGACCTGTCTAAATGGAAGTATTCGGAGCTGCGTGATACTATCAATACTTCTTGTGATATTGAACTTTTGGAGGTAAGTGCCAATAATTAATAAGTAATAGTAATTATAGGGTGTATTTTGTAATTTAGCAGTGTTTCAAAATCAAAAAGTCAATTTTATCTATTGTTGAATATACGGGGTGGTGACGACAATAAATGAAACCACTGGTAATTCTAGTCCATAGAAACATTATTAAACTAGGTATCAAATAAATCTTATTACCAAAATAAAAAAATTGAAAAAAAAAAACAAATAAAACTAAGAAGCATAAAACTGTTAACGAAATACATTACAATTTACAAACAAATATTGGTTTACTAACCTTAGGAATAATTTGCACCGATTAACGAGTGGAAATAAAATGTAACAAACGAATTTGGCAAAGATATTTAGGTAGGTTATTGTCGTATCGTCGGCACCACGACGGTGTTAGGATTTATTATTTTGTTAGTTTAAAAATGTTCCTATGAACTAGAACTACCAGTGGTTTCATTTATTGTCGTATTGTCGGCACCGCCTTATATAGGTACTGATGGGCTTTCAATAATGATCCATCATTTATCTGCTTGTGTCCGACATATCAAAACGTGAAACTTTAACCAAGTCAGCATAATACATGTAACTAATCTCTAGGCTTGCCGCCATGAGTTCCACCGTCGCCTGAAGGTGTACCACGCGTGGAAGGCAAAGAACGCTCGCAAGACTACCATGGCCGACCAGGAGAGGGCGCCACAGTCTATCATGGATGCTGGTATGTTACGACATATTTTTTTCTATTTTTTGTCACTTTTTCATGTAAGCTTCATGATCGCGAGATGTTTTGCAACAGCTTCGACAAAAAAAAACAGAAGATATCAGAAAGAAATAAAAACAATGACAGCGACCTCTTTAAATATTGTCAAGTTATGAATGTGTTCAATACTCTTGCGGAAGTCAATAAACCGGAGCTGCTAACCGAAAGAACAAGACCTGACTTTCTAAGAACGCTAACACATAAAAATAAATACATCTTACCTACATTCAATAATGTGTACGGGATGAGCGTTTCAGAATACTTAGTACCTGTTTTTCTCAATAAACTTCCAGAGGACTTGCAAAGGTTATACAAAACAAGTTAACCACACAATAAACCACAGAACGCCACTTGCTACGATCCTTACATACTCCTTTTGCCTCGTCCACATTCATACATCTGGTCATACACGCATGCCGGTTACGAGTACTACACACCTGACCTTTCTGAAGAACGGCACCAATAAGATCAGTGTACCTATCTATGTTAATGAGGCCGGACGTACACATGGGGAATATTGCCATCTAAATGCATTTCTTTTCGGCTGCCCGGGCCTGAGGAGACGCCGTACAGGGTAGAAACCGGTCCTGACCAAGATCCCTCACTACAGTATCTTTGTTTCCATCCCCTCCCCAGCCAAGACCCCGCGCTTGCCGCAGAAGGGCGAGATCCTAGGCGCGCGACATCGCTACTTCCGCATCCCGTTCGTGCGCGCCGCCGCGCCGGGCGCAGACCCCGAGCGGCGCGGCTGGTGGTACGCGCACTTCGACGGGCAGTACGTGGCGCGCCAGATGGAGCTGCATCCCGACAAGACGCCCGTGCTGCTGCAAGCTGGTAAGTGTTCTAAGTGACGCTGTTCCTCAGTCTCACAAGACTGATTTATGGAAGGTAGCTTCACAGCTTACAGTAAAATAACTTAAAATTATGACAACAATATGCCAATCGAAGTTGATAAGTTCTTCGTGTTTCCTAGTTAGGGTAACATAGTAAAAAGCTCTCAAAGAGGTGGATAAAGACGTGTTCGGCGTGTTCAAGCAAGACAGACTCACCAAAGATTTCATCTTACGGCTCAAATCTCGAAATCTCAAATCGTGCGACAGACAATGTTTCGCCTTCCATGTAACGCCGCATTTTCTGTCACCTGTGCATTTGATACCTTATTGCATCAGTGAGCGGAGTTCTTGTAGCCAACAGAAAATGTCCCATCTATTTTTTTGATTTTACACCTTATTGATTTAATTTTATATTAAATAAAAAATACCGTTGTATCCCCAGGCGTGGACGACATGCAGATGTGCGAGCTAAGTCTAGAAGAGACTGGACTCACTCGTAAGCGCGGCGCGGAGATACTCGAACATGAGTTCGAGCGCGAGTGGGCGCAACATGGCGGACCTACGTACGTCGCGCACGACGCACGGAAACGTTAGATACGTAAGTACTAGAGATTCAAGGAACACGGGTGGTTTTTAGTCAGTGGAAGTCTGACACTCCCATCCGCTGCGCCTAGAGCGGGAGGAGCCATTTGATGAAGTCACACCGTCCAAAAAAAATACGTTTATTTGGGACATGCCAAAAGATCACAAAAAGGCTGAAAGCTAAACAAGTAAGCATGATGTATGACGGTAGAGGTGCAAGGAATATGTGAGGATCGCAGCAAGGCTGAAACTCCGTCAATCAAGTCCTCAAATTGAGTGTGTCAGAGATTAAGCATACTATTACGTTATTTAGATAGCACTAAGAATATGTGTGTGTATTATATGTTTGCGAACGCACCCACGATACAGGAGAAATTCCTAGTGTGGGGCAACGTTTTTAAAAAAACGAAGAAACGAAACGAATCGACTCCGAGGACTCGTATTGTACCTGTTTGCCTGTCCGATAACAGATTTTGGGGATTTTCATTTATTCATTGGTAGCTAAATTATATTTACAGTGTCTACCACCGGCAGTCGGCACTAGTGAGTACCCCACGTTGTGTGCTTTACAGCATTATGTAATTGTATTTAATTTCTCATTTCAGATATCACATTCCAAGGCGGACATAGAAAATTTAGATACGTCGTCGCAAAATCGCAAAGTATTCCACAAACATAGGAATTTGAAATTTAAAACTACACACATAAGATAGATTATTGGATAGAGGAATAATTTAGTGCTTTCAACGTGCCTTTAAAGGTTCCTAGATGTATATTAGTGCAATATAATTGAAGGTCATTGAGACAATTTATAAATGGCCAAAATGACCATAGTTTTGTAGCAAAGTCAGACACTCTACAGGTTTTACAATTTTTTAATATATTAACAGTTACAACTATTTATATAATGAAGTTTTAAATATATTTAATAACGTGACAAATTATAATCTGTGCCTTACAGATAAGTCTTGAAGTAGGTTTACATTTTAACCATATCTGACTTTGCTTTCATAAATTGTAATAATGTTTTGTTAGAAAACCTCCTCGCACTATTTAGCAAGTGACCAACTTAGTTGAAATGTTTCAAACCTAGAAAAATAAACAAGTAGTTTCTATCAAAATGCTGCTTGCGGACACCACGTAGGTAATGGCTATAATAAAAGATTAATATCAGTGCACAATCAAACCATTCATCTTAGTATGGTCTACGTTTACCTCTATGGTTACGTGATTGTCAATCGTTAGTCGATTTAGTCGCCTATTCCAATAGTCGACTTGTATCAATTGTCATTCATTACATCAATCACACCCCAAAATAAGTGAATAAGAAAAAGTGACATAATATATTTTTGATTTAATATAGACAAACATAATTCCTCTAATTATTCTGTAATGTATTTGATAACACTGTGTAAATTATAATGGACTCCACATCGAAATCAGTCTATAATATATTTAAACATGAAATATTAATTTATACTTATTTTGTTAGCAAACTGTGATTCGTAATTCAGATTTAAAAAATTAGGTCAGTATTTTAAAATGGAGTAAATTATATTTATTTGAACATTCCTGTCTTAAGACTGGAGAATGGTAGCTTTTGTATTATTTGACTAGCAGTATGATTATTTTGGATTAATTAAGTGTTTTCCGAACAGTATTTAAGCAAACATTCCTGTATTTTTTACTTTGATCGCAGTAAATGTTCAGGTTTATTTTTATATGTACAAGTGTTTTTTAAAGTACAAGGTTATAAGATCGTGCAAGTGCCTTAGTGTGTTACTCTGATAATACATGACCACTCCATTATTGTATATGCTTTACCAAATAAAAACATGATGAGAGTTATTGCATTTTTTATTTTTTATGCCCCCATCTTTGCGTGGCCTATTTCCGAGTGAGACCGGCGCCGGTTCAGTATCCATAGACTTGTGTTCACTGTTACGTATATCAAACAAACGACCGGGGCGCGGCAGTGGAAAGATAAACCCGCGTGCGTCGTGCCCGTCTGACGTGACGGCCATTAACTGGTTATATAGGAAGCGATCAGAGCGACACGTGTGCCTGCGTGTGCCGGTTGCGCATAAACTCGAACCATACTTATCTAGCTTTGACTAATTTCAGTCGCTCTGTTAAACTCGGTCTCGCCCTGAAAAAAGGCATTTTCTAAAACTCACCACTCAACTCACGGAGTGGCTACCCGCTATCAAAAAATTCCTATGAAATCCAGACTCACGCACTCTGACCTTTTTAGCCGACGCCCTTACGAACGCATTCAAAGTGATCAACAGCATTGACTTATACATATAACCAGACAGTATGATTATGTTACTGAAAGGAGAAATTCTCTCTTATATTAATTAACGATCATACTCAGATCAGTTAACACAAGATGTATCGATTCATTGAGTGACAGTGACAGTAAAAGTTAACGCTGTGTTTTAAAATATCTTTAAAAAATACTATTAATGAAGTTATCATATTGAACTAAGTGCACCGGATAAAACATCAGCTAAACTCTACTATAAAGTGTTATCTGCGAGATTTATACGCCCACTGACGAGTTAAAATAAAAACTTTTTAAATGAAAAACCACCAACAACACCAGTGACAATAATACTCAAAAATCCCAACCATAAACAAAGATTGTGAAAGAAAGAAGTGCAAACCAAATAACTACTTGTTTGAAGTTCATGAAGGATTAAACCATATCATAATTCATGTAAGTTGATTGTTTTTGAGATTGGTGTTAAACAAGAAAAGTTTTAAAATTTTGAACGGTTGTGGTACAATTTGAAAAATCAGTATACCCAACGTACCAAAAAATCATTAATGGATCAGTCACCAACAAGAATCAACACCCAATTTTGAACACAATATAGTAAGACCAGTTGGCCCTGAGGTAGTGTGACGTGACTGTGAAATAAGAGTCTCGAGTTCGATCCACAGTCGCATAAAGTCTTTTTGAGATTGTTTTCGGCAAAATCTTGGAATTCTATCTTACAATACTACACATTAATTATTATAAAAAGACCCACGATTGAAAATAACATCTTTAACTACAACACAACAGAGGGCGCTGAAGATAAAATAAAACTATGGAGAACATAACTCATCGGAAACTACACAAAACGGGATCTCTTAATGACTTGTCTGATATGACAAAATATGACGACGAAAAAACTATATTTGACACCACAATGTTGAGTATACCAGACAGTCTACATAACTATAGTGATAATGACATAGTTACCGACTTAAACGAACAAATAAAATCACTTAAGACACAACTAATGAGTGCTCATCAAGAGATAGAAGACTTAAATAACGAGAATTTCCGTCTAAAATCTGATCTACAAAAAACTTTGAAGACGGTCGAGACTTGTAAAAAAATTTGCTTAACGCCTGATAGAAAAAATGGCTCACCATTAGCATCAGCTCGCAAAAAGAACACTGAATCAAATCATTTCACCGATTATCTTAAATACCGAGTCCAATAATAGAGGAACTCCTGACAACAAATCTAAGATGCTTAATAAAGAAACCCAAACATTAAAGACGAAAAATAACGACAAACTGACGCAAACCGAACTGAAATTGACAACAACATCACAGGTGTGTAATATTGCCTGC
Organism: Diarsia brunnea; assembly: GCA_949774965.1. Taxonomy (NCBI): domain Eukaryota; kingdom Metazoa; phylum Arthropoda; class Insecta; order Lepidoptera; family Noctuidae; genus Diarsia; species Diarsia brunnea. The sequence continues at coordinate 3,399,038 of OX459003.1, read as the reverse complement.
GAAAAAATACCAGGAGCTAAATATGAGCCAAAATTGAAAAACAGATTATCTGTAATAAGCAGCTATTGCACAAAGGGAACGCTGCCTTTAATCGAAGAAATCTTTTCCAAACACTTTAATTTTTGTCATCATTTACTGCCAAAAGTGACCACAACAGGTTTCCTGAACTCAATTGAATACAAACTAAAAGACTTCACAATGGACGACTACTGCCTGTTTTTCATTGGGGAAAATGATCTGGACAATGGAGACTATTTGAATATACTGGATAATCTGAAAAACTCGATGAAATATATTAACCACACAAACATTATTATCTGCGCTCCGACCTACAAAACAGGTGCTCTAATCCATAATTATAAAGTCGAGTTATTCAATAACCTACTATGTTTAGATATAAAAAATAATCAATATGCATATTTTTTCGATAGTAATCGCACCCTATCAATGGAAATGTTTTCCAGCAGTACAGGAAAATTAAATAAATATGGATGGAGGAATATTTATGAACAAATCATGTCCAATATATTGGTGGACTACAAATCATTCTGCTCTCAAAACGATTTAACAAACGACAATATTGATCAAACGCGGCCATCCTTAAATAGCGAGTGTGAAGACAAATCTACAACAACAGAGGACCAGTTTTTTCTTTTATAAGCACATGAACATTATGCACCAAAACATCGCTGGACTTCTTAACAAAACTGATATGTTGACGCTGCATATCCAAGAGCTAAACGCTAAACAAAAGTTTGATGTAGATGTATTATGCATTACGGAACATTTCGTTACCTCAGGTCACGAATCATTGATAAACGTGCCAAACTATAAGCTTGCATCGTGTTATTCAAGAAATAAGAAGCGAGGAGGAGCATGTATACTCATTAAAAACAAGTACGAATGTAAAGAGTTACCTAACACATCTATTAAGGGAGTATTTGAGTATTGTGCAGTAGAATTAAGACAGCAGGGATTAATAGTTGTTTGTATTTATAGACCACCGAACATGTCCAATATTAAAATGTTTTTTGACCATCTAGATAGTTTGTTAAAGAAATTGTGTACCAAGGCAAATAAAAAAATTGTGATATGTGGTGACTTCAATATCAACACACTGAGGAAAAATAATGTTACGTTAGACTTCGAAAATTTACTGTTAAATTATAATCTAAAGTTAGCGATTGATCAGCCAACCAGACCAAGAAGCGGTACGTGTTTAGATAACTTTGCCCACAATTCCAAACAAAATTGTATGAGCGATGTAGTCGACTTAGGTTTGTCGGACCATTCCGCTCAAATTTTAAAAATGCCAGTAAATAAAACATGTACAATTAATTCTTGGAGAATTGAAAAGCGCGATTTATCTAAAGAAAATTTACATTTATTTAAAAAGCACCTCCAATGCCTATCCTTTTCAGATGTACTTGGGACAGATAACCCTAATGAGGCATATAATAATTTTATTGATCTCTTTCGTTTATTATATGACTTATGCTTCCCAATTCAATTAAAAAATGTACAATCAGATAAAAAAATTAAATGGCTGTCACGAGGTATAAGAATTTGTAGTAAAAAGCAAAGGAACATGTTGTGGAAATACAGAAAAACACCTACAAGTGAGAACAAAAATAAATTTAAAAACTATGCACGAAAACTTAAAAAGATTGTAAAGCTTACTCAAAAAGCCCAAAATAATTATCTAATTAATAGCTCAATAAACAAATCGAAAGCATCATGGCAAATAATAAATAATAATAATAATTTAGTTAAAGAACCAATTTTGCAAATTAACGAAGGTAAACAACTAGTAAAAGACCCTAGGCAGATTGCTGAATCGTTTAATAACTTTTTTGTTGACCAAATACATGACATATCCAATAAATGTACGGAAAATACAGCACCAATTTCCAAAACCCAAAAGTCTCTATTTATGCAACCGGTAGTCCCTCAAGACATCACACGTGTGATACAAAACTTGAAAAATAAAAAAAGTTTTGGATTCGACGGCATTTCCACCATTGTAGTCAAATTTGTGTCTAATATCATCGCAAAACCTTTGAGCCACATTATGAATGTGTGTATAAGCTCAGGTGTATTCCCTGATAAATTAAAAACCGTTATCATAAAGCCATTACATAAAAAAAATGACAAGGAAGACATGTGTAACTATAGACCAGTAGCTCTAATTTCAGTATTCTCTAAGATATTTGAAAAAATAATTTATGAATCCATTTACAATTTTTTAACTAAAAATGACATTTTATGCGAGGAACAAAAGGGCTTTCGTAAAAATAAAAATATCAATATGGCAATATTCGATCTCTTAAAAGTAACTATGAACAGCATGGATATAAGAGAAACCCTATTTGTGCAATATTTACAGACATGACAAAGGCATTCGACTATGTAAAACATGATACTCTCTTAAATAAACTTAGCGATTACGGCATAAGAGGAAACGTATTGAACCTAATTAAGTCATATCTAACAGATAGAAAACAATTCACAGAAATATCAAGGATCTGTTCTAAAACTAAGCGTGAATTGAAATATGTATCTAGTTGTCGAGTAACTAAATTCGGAGTTCCACAGGGCAGTGTACTCGGTCCATTACTGTTTCTACTCTACATTAATGACCTACCCCGCCAAATTAGTCAACCAATGACGTTATTTGCTGATGACAGTACTGCCATCGTCGAATGTATAAATGAGACGAAATATGAAGACGAAATAAACAGCACACTTAAATCAATCATAGATTGGCTCAATAAAAATAATCTAGTTATAAATTTACAAAAAACTAAAGTCATGCACTTTCACCAGAGGTTACAGCCAAAAAAAGTAATTACTGAATATAATGGACAAAACGTAGACACAACTTCAGTGACAAAATTCCTGGGAGTACATATTGACAACAAATTAACATGGAAATCTCATGCTGAAAATGTGTGCCAAAAATTAAGCAAATCTGCATATGTTCTCTATAACCTGTCAAATAAAGTAAACATAGATGCGTTAGTGATGGCATATCATGGATTAGTGGCTTCAGTATTAAGATACGGACTAATTTTTTGGGGCAACTGCAGTGAGAGAGAGAGGTTATTTAAGGCCCAAAAACGATGTCTTAGATCAATGACAGGTCTTAAGTATACTGAAAGTTGCCAACCTGTATTTAAAGCCCTAAAAATTCTGACATTACCTAGTTTGTACATACTAGAAGTTGCCGTTTTTGTAAAATTAAACAAACACTTATTTACCTCAATGGTTGACAAAAGACAACGCACAGGACCAATGAGGTCCCAATATAAAAACCAATTGCACACAGGTGGTCATAAAACGGCCTTATTAAAAAATAACATACTTACCATGGGACCGCTTATATATAATAAAGTACCTGAGAATCTGAAAGATCTACCCATAACAAAATTTAAAAAACAATTAACAGAACTGTTACTTAACAAGTGTTACTACACAATTAAAGATTTTTTAAATGATAAAACTGTGCAGTAAAATGTTGATGTTTAATATAATGATGTCATTGCTATGCCTTTTTGTGAATTTTTATTATTGTGTTTTATTAGATTAATTGGTCGACATTTTATATATAATTTGACATACTTATAATATTGACATTACTTGCATATTATTATTATGACATTATTATTTATTGATTGATTTGGATTATTATATATCATGACATTAATATTATTTACTGAATGATACGCGAGACATTTATGATTCATTTTTTTTTTTTTTTTCATATTTTTGTGAGACTGATCTGTTTCTGCCAACTAAATTATGACTTGTGCTGTGGTAATGATTATAATATAATAAATGTTGTGTGTAATTAAATTCAAATGTAATATTTTGCACGCCGGAAGGTAAAAATGTATCGGGACAATTCAAAAATATGCGATCTTATCATGTATACCTACATTTTAGCAAATAAATGATTTCTTTCTTTCTTTCTTTCTTTCACAAATTTGCTAACATTAGTTGATTTTATTTCTTCTCAAATGGACCGCGGACAGCAAGTGCATGTGCTGTACTTCGATTTCCGTAAGGCCTTTGATAGAATTAATAACGACATCTTGTTACGCAAGTTAAGTGCCATAGGATTTACACCCAGTCTTCTTCTTCTGATTTCTGACTACCTCCGAGACCGTCAGCAATTTGTTCGCCTTGGTTCATACAACTCACATGCGTATCATACACGATCAGGCGTGAGTCAGGGTTCCATTTTAGGTCCCTTGCTCTTCTTAATTATGGTGAACGATTTGCCACAAATTATAAACCATGCAAAATGTCTACTTTACGCCGACGATCTGAAAATATATGCAACTGTTAGCTCTGTGTCTGACTGTATAGCTCTCCAGCGTGATATCGATGCCTTGAGTGAATGGGCAGCCACTAACAAAATGGAGTTTAACACTTCTAAATGTCAAATTATGAGCTTTGGCCGCATGCGGAGTCCTATACAGTACGACTACAGAGTGAACACTGAGTCTATAGCCAGAGTATCCATAGTAAAAGACCTCGGTGTAACGTTTGATAGCAAACTGACGTTCCACACACACATTATAGGTTTGGCTAAAGAATGTTTCCGACGCTTAGGTTTTGTTTTACGTAAGGCCTGAAACTGCGTTAAGCGGGCACCCGCGCGGTTTCATACAAAAGTGCTCCGTCGCGGGGACCTGCGCGGGCGTCCATCACGGGGAGGCACGCCCCGCACCTACGCAACGGGGCCCGCATCCGTGCGACGGAAACCGTCGCGGGGCCACGCGCGGTGCCCGCCAGCGGTAGTACGTACGGGCTTGTCGTCGTTTTGCTACGGTATAAAATAACATATTAAGTTCTCCATCGACACGACTATACATGCACACCGTTAAAATTGAACTAGTGACACTGCGTATTACGCAGTGCGTAAATGAAATAATCCAGTCTCCGCGACGGGTACCCGCGACGGAGCCGTCGCGTTCCCACGGAGCCCACCCGCGTGTCCACGCGCGTAGATACGCGACGGTTGCCCGTCACGGGCGCCCGCTTAACGCAGTTTCAGGCCTAACTGTCAAGGTTTTAATAACCAGGCAGTCATTAGGCTTTTGTTCAACGCTTTAGTTCGGTGCAAGCTTGACACCAGCGCTTGTGTGTGGAATCCTCACGAGGTTACCTACATGCTCATGCTGGAAAAGGTGCAAAAAGCTTTTCTTAGGTACCTCTACAAACATGTGTTTGGATACTATCCTTATATGTATCCTACTAAATTCCTTTTAGGATGTTTAAATTTTAATTCTCTTCGAGTTAGGCGGTCTATTGACCAAATAACAACGGCGTATAAAATTATACAAGGTCATACCGACGCCTCAGATTTACATGCGGAGCTGTGTCAATTATTTGTTCCAAATAATTATAATCGCTCTAGAAAGCATAAATTGTTTAATGTCCCATTTTGTCGCACTGTAGCTCGGTCCACCTCCCCTATACCGCGTATGCTAACGATGCTCAACGCGCTCGTGGAGACCAACCGTGGATTGGATTTGTTTGCTGATGAATGGAAGACGATACTGTTAGAATGTTTGTGGTTCTGCGAGAAGACCGAGTAAAAGGATTACTTAATTTAGTATAAATGGCTTAAGCTGTACTAAATGTAAATAAATAAATAAAATACGTGGCTGTATGGTCGTTGCTATACATACTCTTTGAAGAACCTACTCGACACCCGTCAGAGGGCCGAAATCAGTCCGACGATTTTGTTGTAAATTGTTTCAAATCAAATCAAATCAAATAATTTATTCGCATAATATGGGTAAATAGATATTACATAATACAACAAAAAAGATCCTCATATTAACCATTTCTGGTATGCAAAATTTAAAACTTAAAATAAAAGTTTAAAAAATAATGAATTGGGTACATATCAAATACATAGGTACACATTTACATTTTGAACTACATACTAAATTAACTAGTTATTATTGCACTGATAGGAACATTGTAAGGCGCTACACTAATTTTCTATTCTTATAACTAAGGTATTCCTGGGTCGTGTAGAAACATTTATTGACTAACCAGGCGTACAGTTTTTTCCGGAATAAAGGAATAGATCTAAGGTCTTTTAGTTCACTAGGTAATTTGTTAAATAATTTAATTGACATAGGGTAACAATTTCTTCTAAACAGATCAGTTTTTATGTTCGGCAAGGGAAAACTATTAGGATATCGGGTATTAAAATTACAATAATCACCAAAGGATTTGTATAGATACTGGTGTGTTTTGACGAAATTACAAGATTCAAATATATACATGGACGGTGCTGTTAGTAAATTTAGCTTTTGGAACAATGGTTTGCATGAAGTTAAAGAATCAACATTACAAAGTGCGCGAATGCACTGTTTTTGAGCCAAGAATACTCTATTAAATTCCACGGAGCCACCCCATAATAGAATACCATATCGTAGGTTGGAGGCTACATATCCGTGATAAGCTTGTAAAGCTGTTTTTTGGCTGGATATACGTGTGAGACGCCAAAGAGCGTAAACATACTTGTTTATTTTGTTGCAGATTTTATTTATGTGTAATTTCCATGAAATCTGACTATCTAATGACATTCCAAGGAAAACTATGCTATCAGATTGTGCTATATAATTGTTATTGTATGAAATTTTTAGTTTGTAGTTAGATTGTTTTCTATTGTAAAATTGAATTATTCTAGTTTTGTCTATATTAACTTTTAGATTATTACGTTCTAGCCATTTGATAATGCTTCTAACAGCTACGTTAACTTCTTTATTGTAGTTATCAAATGAAGTATTAGGTGTATGTGGAATTACTAATGATATATCATCTGCAAAAAGGGTACAATGATGATGTGTCACGTTAGGCAAATCGTTGATGTAGAGTAGGAATAGAAGAGGACCTAATATACTTCCTTGTGGGACTCCGACTCTGTTACATTCGAGTTTAGATTTATATGCAAATTCTATATTTTCGTTATTAATGTTGTTGATTTCTACATATTGTTGCCTATTTGTGAGGTAACTTTGTAACCATTTATGTGCTATACCGCGAATCCCGTAATTATAGGCTTTTTTGAGCAAAATATCATGATCAACAAAATCAAACGCTTTGCTCATGTCGAAGAACACAGCGCAGGTGTTAATACCTTTATCAAGATTTTCAGAGATCTTTTTTATTAATTTAAAGGCAGCTAGTGTAGTAGACTTTCCTTTCTGAAAACCGTGTTGTTCGGATTTGAGCATATTGAACTTATTTAGGAAATTTGTTAACCGTTTGAACATAACTTTTTCTATAATTTTAGCTAGTGTAGGTATTAGGGCAATAGGTCTATAGTTGTTGGGTTCTGTTGCATCCCCTTTTTTGTAAATTGGTTTTACAACTGATATTTTTAGTTGGTCTGGAAATGTACCTTGTGATAATGACAAATTTATGAGATGACATAGTATTGGTGCTATTATATGTGCAGTTTGTTTTAGGAGTTGAGTGGGTAAGTTGTCATAACCTACCGATTTTGTATTTTTTAAAGAAAGTATAATTTGGTAGATTTCGGCTATTGTAACTGGATTTAAGAATATGCTTGCATTATTAGGTTCTATTGTTGTAGATAATGGTTCTATATTTTTTTTTTATGAGGCGGTTGACTTTTAGTCAATCCAATGAAATAATTGTTAAAGGCATTTGATATAACTTCAGGATCTGTGATGGTTTTATTATTTAAATTTATTTTATTTATTTGTTGCGGATTAAATTGATTGCTTTCTTGACTTTTTATTATTTTCCAGGAATCCCGACAAATATTCTTAGAGTTCATCAATAAACGATCGTTGTTTAGTTTCTGTGCTAGGTTTATACTTTTTTTTAATATTTTGTTATAAGTGCGATACTGGGTTTTATATGACTGGCGTGAAGATTTACAATTGTATAGATACCTAAGCTTCCTTTTAATATTTAACTGGTTTTTTAACGAACTGCTAGACCAGTAATTTGAACGGTAGTGGCATTACATTATTGGTATCTCCTAAAACATTCCAAATAATCAATACAGTGCAATTGCGACCAAACGCAATATATAGCAAAACAAAAATAAAAAAATTCGCTGTCTAGGTCACTTAAACAGCGAATTCAACCAAGTGAGTTATATAATTACTTTTCTTTAGGGTACTGTATGGTAATTTACTCATTATTGCACGCGGTTCAGCTCACGTGTGCACTGAAAACCCATATATACACACGTATCAATAAGGAAAAACACATAGTACACACGCTGTATGTGTTTACCTCGTTCCTCGCAAAAAGTAGCAGAGCTCACTCAATGCATATATCGACGCTTGAAAGGCAAAAATTACCAAGAGACATTGTCGGAGAAAGAGAGTTTAGAGTTAACTCCCAAGCAAAGAATCTTGAGTGCATACAATGTCGCTTAGTAATTTTTACCTTTCAAGCGTCGACATCAACTAAAATGAAATATGGACCATAATCGACTACCTACTTGAAATTTTCGATACAACAAGAGTACTTCACTAAATCAAAAAGTCAGGGCCTCCTCGACTCGACAAAACAAATCTGCAGTGTTACCAACTTAGTGGATTTTCCACTAAAACTGGTGGTTTCGACCCCCCTTTTAGTGGCCAAATATTGCTTTTAGTGGCTGGTGGTTTTTTCTAGTGGTTTAGTAGAATTTACTTTCAATATTTCAGTTCATATTTGGTCAAAATAAGTTAGATTTCGGAAATATTAACAACTTTAACCAAATCTTTGTGAGAGCGAATGGAGCGAATATTTTGATCATTCTTATAAGTAAAGTCATTGACTTATATATTATTACTGCGTAAGGACTGGGCGGACGGCATGTTAAAATGACGCCACAAACGTGGTCCCAATAAGGTCTTTCCTAAGCCGAAGTGAACTAGTCCACGATCGGCTCTCTTCGGGTGCGGTCGGAAATTTTATTAAAAGCTTTATTTATGTTCTTTATACCTCAAAAATGCCACGCCGCTTATACAAGGTTACGTTAACGAGCATACTACACCAATTCTCTGTATGGCGAACGCGTCGAGCAAATGTTCGGACGACCGTATCTTTAGTTTTTATATCAATGAGTAAAGTTATACTTGTTATTGTCGCGCATCATATATGAAAATTTGAATTTCACGGGCTAATACGGAGGAATAACCATAGCTTGTTGATTTATTACTAATGTTGATTTACTAATTTTAAATATTTTATTTCGTAGTAATAATAAATAACATTTTAAGTAATTTTTCTTCTTACTGTTTTCTTTCCAGAAAACCTTTCCGAAATTTTAGCGATTTTTACATTTTTTTGGAGCAGAGCCGATTTTTGTTGGTGGTTTTAGAAGTTGAATCTGGTGGAGAGCTTGTTTATCTGTTGGCAGCACTGCAAATCTGTCATTGTCAAATGTATGTCGCTTGACGTTGAGCTGCAAGTCGTTCGATGTTGTGAACTATAAATAAGTAGATTATTTCACCAAACTAGCGTTAAGCGATTTTTCTTTGATAAACGCGGAAATCCTTGTGCTAAAAATAAGAGGATGCTAAGTACTGGTGCAGAAGCCAAGCGCTTTAATCATGAGTTGATGGTTTTATGAGATTGTCATGTGAAACTCGAGACTCGAGACAAACATGGGACAACATGGACGCTGCTTGTTGTTATTTTTGTTTATTGTTGTGTTAATTGCTCGTTCACAGTCATTACCGTATGATGGTAAGAAGTAACTCATTTTATCATTTATTTTGTTCCTAAATTATGTAAGAAAAGCTTTTTAAATTAACGGCCATTGCCCCACGTTGTGTAATATCTAGAAGAAATGTTTGTTTGGTTTGTTACTTGTCCAATTAAACATCCCGTGTTTGTATTCATATTCTTTGTATTTAGAATAACTGCTATCTGCATATTTGTTTGGACAATAATGGGGTCGACATTGCTCGAGTTATTATCGAGTTTCAAGCACAGATCTCAGACCAAGAATAAAAGGAAATCATTTTTTTCTTGATCTGAGGCACAGATAACTTGAAGGAGGAACTTAAAAAACCTTTTATAGAAGGTTGTGTAATTGCTATATTTAAATAATGATATTTCATTTCAAAGCTTAATATTACAAAAGAAGATATAATGCTCTTACAAATGATGCATCTGCCATTTTTTTTTAGTGCACTGGCTAGGGGGTCCCACAACAATAGACAGAGATTTGCCCAGCTTTTCAAAGAGTACTGATATTTATTGCTATACCGGAACTTCCAAGAACTTGTTTGCGTTATGGCAAACAGTGAAAGTAAGTAATATTAATTAATATTTAAAAAAGATACTGTAAAATAAGGTTATAATATTTGTTGAGTTACTTTTGCAGCTATGTCAAAATGTGTGCAAAATGCAGAGGTGAAAAATGTCTTGCCTATGCAAATGGTTTTAGTATTCAAATTTATGCAAGTAGAAGATTCTTATCCTTTTGTATTTTATATTGCATTGTTATTTGATTTGATTTGGTGTCCCCCACTTCACATCTGAGGCACATATTTTATAATATATACACAATTTCGTTCTAATATCTGTATTCATATTTCAGTTCAACATAAAAATACAGAATGACCAGTTCTGCCAGTACTTTGGGGAGAGTCCTGATGAGGTGTACAAGGAGTACACGGAGGACAGCTATGGCTGGTCTTCTGTGGTCAACCCATTCCAGAGGAAACCACAGAAATCAGTCTCCATCAGCCTATTCACTCCTACATGCATGGCTATTAACACTAAAGAGAGGCACTCTATTGAGTTGCAGGTTCTGAGTAAGTAGTTCATCATCATCACCATCCACAGCCCGACTTTGCTTGTGCCAAACTCCACACTCTTGTGCCATTCCCGCAGTGGCAACAATGTCATCTGCCCATCTTGCCGCAAGTTGTTACTTGTCTATAGATACAGGTTCTACGGGATATCAACGCCTTACCTGTTACCATGAATTCAATACATGGACACATAAAACTGTGCAGACATATTCATTGTTGAGTTACCACTGATGACTGCTGATCAAGCGATTTTAAAACTGTAAACTGGGTCTTAGAACTTATATTACTAAAACCAATGTTGTTATGAGCCTGCAATAATAAAGGTTCTGTTTTTGAAAGATTCTCTCTATTTTTACCAACACAAGTCAATATTACAAATATAATTGGCAATGCTCAACACTTGTTTCGGTGCCGAAAGTTGTAATTCCATCCTTTCATCAAACCAATAATTTAGGAATTGCTATTTATTTACCAAAAACATTTAACTTCCTCAGGGGTAGACTTATGGCGCATCATATTGATGTTCGCGGGTATATTCCTGATATTCTCGTCGCGTGCACTGTGCGCCAACCCGCTGTTCTTCTACCTCTGTGGCATATTCGTCGGTGTGTTTGCTTCCTTCATGGTGTGCGTGTTTTACATCAGCAAGCTACTGCCTAGAGTAAGTATAACTATGTGGAAAGTGAAATGAGTGATAGTGTTTTACATAATGATTAATTGTGAATTTGTGACTAGCTCACAGTTATTATGCCTTGTGACTGGGACTGTAACTTCTTTTATTTTGTATTTGTTTGACTAATCAAAAATGCCTGTAAGTGGCCTACTTGAAATTAATATTTTTATTTTAAGCTGTTCAGTCCTTGACTAACAGCATTTTTGTTAGGTTTTGTGTAAATAATGATTTACTTTCTACACAAGTATTTAAATTATAGTGACTGCCGCGTTGGTGTAGTGGTCGCAAGCTGGACTGCTGAGCATATGGTCCTAGGTCCTGGTAAAGGGTTTTTCCATCAGGGATTTCTCAGTAGTAGCCACGGAGGCGGGATTTGTGCCCGCTTGATGGCAGTAGGCTACCCCTAAACAGAATTAGCGAAATGTGAGTGTACTAATAGGTACACCTCTGCCTAAGGCTTCGGGGATTACAGGCATGATGTTATGTTATTCAAACCATAAATCTGCCTGGATATTTAGCTAAAATACTGAAGTTCCACAAGTTCAGGCGGGAAATACAGATGAAAAATTAAATTCTTTCAGAAAACGATGACTTATGGCATTCTCATCGGTGGTTGGACTGTCGGAGTGTACCTATTCCAACAAATATGGGAGAACATTCGTACTCTACTACAGACCTACCAAACATATATGTTCTGGTACACAATGATAGTCAGCTTCGCCAGTTTCGTCGTCTGCTACAGAATAGGGCCACCCAACAATCAGAGAAGCAAGAATTTGGTTATGTGGACGTTGCAGGTGAGAAATTTGTAAATATTCAAATTGAGTTAGGTGTGAATGAAGCATCGTTTTCTTTATATTTTACTTTATTTATTAACTGTTTCGTGTTTTCTGGGTAAGTACTTGACTATGCGGTAAAACACAGATGAGAACAAATGTAGATATTGGATTGGGAACCTGAAACTGCGTTCTGTGGACTGTAATTAACACCCCATCTATACCTTGGTAGTATGTCCCGTGCGATTTATCGATATCCACCGTGCCGAACCCGTGTGTGAAAGCTAGAAGTCAATAAATCTTGTTCCTGTTCTATTTTATTTTGTGACTGTCTTCACAACATAATTATGTCATAATTTCAGGTTGGAGGAGTGTTAATGATATTCTTTAGCAGCGAGTATCAAGAGGCATCTGCCCTCGTCATCATCGCGTCTTTGGTCACGAAGTACTTCCCCGAGTCACTGACTAATAGGATGCGTGGATATTGGTAAGTTCTTCTATGTCATAATATGACGTGGGTAAACGGTTTTAGAGACAAAATTGATTAACAAAGAATTCAGGTATTCAGTCTAGTACAAGTTTGTGGTACAATTTGATCTTGAGCTGACCTAGAAGGCCACATTGTACGGAGTTTCAGTATAGTAAGAGGCCAGCTTACACTATACTTGCCTTTGTTACTCCAACATGTGGCCCGTAATTGGCTTTTTGACTACTGTTAAATATTCACAAAAATGTTATGTTATTCCAAAGAACTAACAAAATTAACACGATGTGTGAAAAAGTAACAATGTCGATCAAAAAATGGAGTAGTTACATGCTTTAGAAGTCTTTGGTGGGGGCACTTTCTATCCTTGTCGCGCGAAACGGGCATTTGTACTACGTAACCGTGACGTAACTATGGCGGTATGAAATATGACGTCACGTATTTATAGCGCTGTCTTTGTCTAACACGTCATTTAAAATCAGTTAAAACTAAGCCATTTTCTGATCGATTCTATTACTTTTTTCACACATCGTGTTATTTCTGTTAGTTCTTTGAAATAACATAACATTTTCGGGAATTTTTAACAGTAGTCAAATAGCCAATCGTAAATGACCCCATGCTGTGGGCTTTTCAACATTTGCCCACCTAAAATCATTGTAGATAGAAGTGAATAATATTGTCATGACGTAGTTACAGATTTTTTTTTATTACATTTTTTCCACATTAGTTCATCGTCCCTGCGCAGATGTCGCTACTTACCTGCATACCTAAGCATTTTAGCAACTGTACTTTATATCATTTGACAGGCGACGCAAGTTCCCGCCAAAACAAAAATTGCTATCTAGCGAAGAGTACTACGAGGAAGGTGCTCGAGAAACCAAGATGGCACTGGAAAACCTCAGGAACTACTGCTCAAGCCCTGACTGTGCACAGTGGAAGATTATGCTGAAGTTGGAGGACTCCAAGCGGTGAGGATTTAGCCCAGTCATTGTCATATCCTCATCATCATGGTCATTCATCCACATATCTTTCAACAGGGAGACAATTCGCATACACCCACAGAGGGCGGGTAGGAGCGGACAGACTACCAATCAAAACAATTGCAACGGTATTTGCTACTCCGGTTTTCACTCTTTCTCCTTATTATAGTCAAATCCATTCTAAAAATTTCTTGAAATATATTTCGAATTTCATAACTCTTTCACCCTTCCAATTACTTATACCATCATGTTTAGTGATTTATTTATGCATGTTATCTTCTCAGCTGTGTACGAATATTAACAGAATAAGCTCAAATCTCCTAAGTGGTGTTTTAGTTCAGACCATCAAACTGGACAACTTTCCCGGAAAATACAAGTCCATAAAAATTGTCTGTTCTGCCCAAAGAAGGTCTTACATTACCTTATTTTGTGCCAATCGGTTAGGAACGAGTCCAAATCGACACTCTGCGTTTCTTGGACCTGCCACGGTTAAGGCAGCTACCTTCAGGCAACCACTGTGGGACTATTCTCGCTCATCCTAGAAGTATGATTTTAGAATATAGCATATTTTTCAGATTCGCAAGTTTCGTCGAAGGTAACTCCCATTTGAGCGATGACGAGGTTTTGGATTACGAAGCGTACGCGTTCTCTCTCGAGCGGACTCGTAAACCGATGCCAATGGCTAACTCCACGAGAAACATGGAGATATCTAGTGATGACGATACCGACTATGATGATGATTAAGCTCGAAACATGTGATTCTGACTAGTTTTAATTATATTTAATTGTGTTATATTGCCGTCGTAAGAAAAAGGGTTGCGTCTGATGAAAGGATATGGGGAAAAAATTGCCTTACTAAATGCGTCCTTTTCTGTTTATTTAGGCTTATTCTTCTTTAAAGAATTTCATCATTTACGACCCTTTTGCTATAAATAAATATAGGTAGGTGAGAATGTTTCATTCATAATTATTATGAGTTACTATTTCTTGTACCAAGAAGAATTAGTAATTTTCTATTCATATATTTCTTTTTCTGATCTGACTGGCATAATTGTCGACCTTTCATGCTATTTAATAAAAATGGTAACTTAATGCTCTATTTTGTTAATACATGATAATAATTGATATTATTATAGAACATAAGACATTTTTTTTATTCTCGATTAAAATTATTGTTTGATATTTTAATGTATTTGTAAAGGTCTCGGCCATTCTTAATCCTTTTTTAAAAAGATTTAATAATGATGTAAGCACTTTTCGTTCTTTTTTTTTTCAAATTATTACATAAAATACAGTACCTACTTACAAAAAAATATACAAAATACAACACTACCACGCCACGTATTTCAACTACTTTGTTATTCACAATTTACTCCGCCCATTGCCTATACACTTATCTGTTCTGCCGTGCGTAGTTTAGCTTCATGTTTATTTAGTACGAAATATAGAATTTCTGTATGATAAATTGATGAATCTTTACGAAATTGGAGGAGTTGATATCAAAATATTTTTTATGTGTGGATATATTTAGTTTTTATACTGCTTAGCTGTTGAGAATAGGGATGTTTCCTAAATAAAAAAAATATGATTCTAGTTAGTCCGTCTGTTAGATTATCGAAAAATATTGGATACGTATTTTTTGTTTTATCAAATCAATAAAAATTGACGAAGATAAAACGCATCAAAGATTTGAGTGAGGGGTTGTGACGTCACTCACCGGTAAAAAATGTCATACTAATGTCTTAGAATATGACGTCACACGAGTTTTTAAAGCACTGTATCGTCTTAATTGTTTGTTTACGTGAGAAAAGAAAAAATGTGTGCGATATTTTTTGAAAATCTAGCTGATGGACTAATTTTTTTTTTTCGTTAACTACCCTATTAAAGATCTCTATTTTGTATGAATTGTGCCCAGCTCCTGAGGTTATTCTTTTTGCCAAAATGCCTCAAGAGGTTATTTGTAAAAAAGAAAGATGTTTGTTTATATAATTATCGAATAGCTATTGATAGTTTATAATATGAGGACTTTAGAAACCAAACAAAAGATTATATAGCTTACTTGTTTATGTCATTCATATAATTACAACTATAATGTGAAATGATTTCTTGTATTATTTTTTTGTTTAATCTAGTCTGCGATTATGTACACGAGAAAATTTCTAAAGCTCTCGTTAATGTATTTAATAAAATAATAAAAATCCTGCTATAAAACTGTGGGCTCGCTATGTACATATTTTTGATTACATTTTTAACCAATTTGATAAGATCATGGCATATAGGTATCACCATTTATTATCTTAGGATGTCTTGCTATGTCATGCATTGCTATGGCTAAAGATGGTTGTGAAAAACTACTACTAAAAATGAAGAATGTTCACAGCGCCTTGAAACTACTGGCGATTTGATGCCATCAACTTGCATGTAGCGGTCGCCAGTGGCTGCCGCGTCACCTAATAAAATAATCCTGTGTTCCAATAATATTGAAATGATAATCAGACCGAAAACTTTTTAGCCACAGGGTTGCAGTTAATCTAAAGTGTATTTTCAAACCCGTCTTTACCCGTACGTAACCCATAATTATAATAAGTGCACTTAAAATTATAATTTATAACATTTAGGTTGTATTCAGCGTGTCCAATTATTTTTACCATAATCTTTGCCATTAAACTGCAGATTAGTTTAGGTTATTGTTAAATAAACTTTTGAGAAATGTATACATTTGGTTTTTTTTTTGTATGGTGGGAAATCATCAAATGACTCCTCCAGCTCCGCGCTCTGGGCAGAGCGGTAGGGGAGTGACAGACTTCGACTGACTAAAAACCACCTGTGTTCCTTCCGTAGCCCTTTGTGTCAAGGCCGCGGTATCTCTTTCGTACAACCCGCAGCCCCGACGGGATAGTTAAACACATTGTTTTTATTGCAAATAGCAGCTGTTTAAGTCCTATATGCCTTGTGGATACGAGGCTTTATGATCAACTAGCTGATGCCCGCGCCCCGCGGCTTCGCCCGTGTGGATGTTGGTTATCGCGACCGATTTCGATTATCGCGCCCACAAAAGTAATCTTTGGGGGTATGAGGAACAGGGTGTAAAGTTCCTCCGACCAGACTGGCAGTTAGCCCACCAGACACAACACCCGTCTGGTCTGGGCTTTTCTACGGGGATGAAGAACTTTACACCCTGTTCCTCATACCACACAAAATCTTTTCACACCCCCCCCCCCATTTCAATCCTTTTTTCGCATTAAAAAGTAGCGTATGTCCTTTCTCAGGCTCTAAACTATCTGTGTAACTTTCAATCGGTTCGGTAGTTTTAGCGTGAAAGCGCGACAGACAGACAGAGTTACTTACGCATTTATAATATAAGTAAGGATATACGACTTAAACAGCTGCTATTTGCAAGAAAAACAATAATAAGGTGTTTAACTATCCCGCTAGGGCTGTGGGTCGTTCGAAAGAGATACCGCGGCACATCACTATTTAAGAATTGCAAAAAAACTGGCAACCCACGTTATGCCATTTTAGTCTCAGATATTAAAAACCAATTTTTATGCTTTACAAGTTTACGAGTAATAGTCCAACTTATAAAATGTACTTGAATAAAATATTTTCCTATAGGTACATAACGTATGGAAGTGCAGTCATAAAACTGCAAATGTACAATGTAAGTTTGTTTTATTTTGACAATAAAAATCATCGTTCGGAGGCAGGTAGGCAGGGTGGTTAATCAGTTTAGTAAGTTCACATATTTTGATGGGCAACTACGGAACCCTACATTGTGCGTGGTCCGACATGCACTTGGCCGGTTTTTTTTTATCTTGTCGCTTAGTTAAGTTTGAATCGATATCTCTACATGACCGAAGCATAGCATCTGCACCATTACTTACATATTGGGCGTAAAATGTCATATACACACAGTACACATG
This sequence comes from Diarsia brunnea, assembly GCA_949774965.1. NCBI lineage: Eukaryota > Metazoa > Arthropoda > Insecta > Lepidoptera > Noctuidae > Diarsia > Diarsia brunnea. The sequence continues at coordinate 3,381,382 of OX459003.1, read as the reverse complement.
CTAGTTTGACAAGACAAAACTCCTACTGTGTGAAATAAGGGTGTTTTCTTTCTAGACCGTCTTTTGGATTAAATTAGCTAGCGAAACGAGGTGAGATAAAAAAACATTTCATAAAATATTTGACGCTGTATAATATGAATATTTTATGTATGTTTGAACACTGACCGAGCAGCAGTGGAGGTTCCCTACAGTCGTCTGCGTAGAATATTCAACTGTTTTTAGAAGTACTAGGTATAGAGAATAAATTATTGTGTATCATTCATAAAATAAAATAGTATATTAATAAAAAACCGGTATAGTTAGTAAATAATTTAATACGAATAGTGTATTTCATCACTTATACATTAATACAACCACAACATACAAGTTAAATTAGCACCACGATTAGTGTAAAAAAATGTTATTTAAATGTATTTAGGTAAGTGCACTTATTTACTAAGTTTAATAAAAAAACTGCAATAAAATTACTTTGTTTTATTTAACTGAGTGGCAGATAAATAAAACATACATAAATATAGAATTTGAGATTTAATTTTATCAACACCCTCAGAACTTTCTTCACCTAGGCTAAAAACGCCCAAGACAAAATGTTGCTGTCAAATATTCATATGGCAGACTTTGACAGGTCACCGTGATTTTTACAGGTCACCATGATTTTGACAGGTCACCGTGATTAACAGTGGTGCAAAATGGATAATGAAATGCCTGTCGTTTCGGTGCAAGATCGACAAAAAACTGATGTCCTGTGATCAATGTATTAATCTATGCGAGCTTGCATTCATAGCGTCACAATTTGTTTTTCAAGCGTTATTATTCATCATTATCAGCCTACAGGAATCCACTGCTGGATATAGCGTTAATATTGTTGTCACTAAAACTATATTATTTTTATTAATAATGGCACGTTAGGGTTTCGTAGCGTCATGTTAGGCGGCTCTGCTGGCTTTCTTGCTTTTGTCAAGCGTCTGAGGCGGCGGCGGGGGCTTCGCTGACATGTGGCGGCTGTACAAGCTGTGAACGAGATGAATCATTATTATTTATTTCACTTATAATCCGTTTGCTGGATGGGTTCACGAAACATTTTTTTTTATGGTTTGTCTTAAGACATTTGACTTCCCGTCGAGGCTGCGGGCTGTTCGCAAGAGATACCACGGCCTCGACATAAAGGGCTAAGAAGGAACATGGGTGGTTTTTAGTCAGTAGAAGTCTGACACTCCCTTTCGCTCTGCCCAAGAGCAGGAGGGGTTATTTGATGATTTTCCACCCGCCAAAAAAAAAAAATAACATTTGACTTCTCATTACAAGCCTCTCATTTCATCAAAATTAAAAAAAATCTACTTCTTCACTGTCTCTTAGCCAAAAGTTGAAATTAAACCACTGCAATTGCAATTATTATATAAATGTCGGTAATCGTTTAGCTGTGACCAAGTTTTAGTAAAAAGGGTGTATCAATAGAGCGCCTAAAAATGTGGTAATTTGGCTGAGCCAAGCAAACCTTGAAACAACAGCCTTGTTGTCATATCATTGGACGTCTGTCACATTTAGAGATTTGTGTAAGACACCTTCATTTTAATATGTTTCACTTACACTTTATAAGTCTCGGAGCGCAGATAGTCCAGTACGTGCGAGGGTCCCAACTTCAGCTGGTCCTCAATGGGCGGCACCCAGAAGTTACCTTCCAGTCGCAACACGGATTTGTTGCTGGCCAGGTCCAAGGATCCTGTGGAGTGTAAGTTACATTTGAATGGGTTAATTCTAAGAAAATATGCATGTCATGAAAATGTGCAGGTATGTGGTGCTTTGCCTGGACTGAAAAAAACTATCTCCTACATTTCGATGATTTGCAGGAGAACAAAATATGTCTAGTTTAAATGTTCTATTATGCGATTGTGTTTTCTTTTAAAAGTCATCATCATCCACAGCCCGGACTTCACCGGCAGCTGGGTATCTCTCAGCTAGGACTCTCTTTGCTTGTCAAACTTCACGCTCTTGTTCCCATAGTAAAACTTGTCAATTATAAAAGCGAGGAGGGAGCGGGGGCGACTTACCTTTCCTACCAATGTTCAAAATGTGTCAGCTACTTACCGATCTCAGGCGGCAGTACGACGAGTCTATTGCCTTGTAGATGCAGTTCCCTCAGGCGAGCCAACTGGCCCAGCTCACGAGGCACCTCGATCAGATCGTTCTCCCGCAACGATAGCTGGACAAGACAAAGATATGTAATGAATAGAAGTTGATGTAGAGGTACTTGAATTATTACTTGATTTGTGATGTAAATTGCACTTTTTATTACTCCAATATTTTTTTATTGAGCACCTATTAACAGAGGTGTATCGTAAGTTATTCATTGGTGAATCCACTGAGTCCAGTCATATTTTTGCTTGACATTAGAGATGGCTTATCTTTATAACTCAGGAAATTGTAATTGGGTCTCAACTGAGCCTTACCGTGGGAGCCGTGGATTTACTGGCTTAGATTTTGCGAGATTACAAATTGACAAGCCATTTTGAAAATTCGCGCACTCTTAGTGCCATATCTCTAACCAATCAAATGGCTATATTCCACAGTCATGTCTGAGTATTGAGCGACGCCGACGTTCTGAGTACTGGCCTTTGATTGGAGACCTGTGCGCCAGCCCCAGATTATAGGATAGAATAAGCTTTTTTTTTTAAAAAACTTCGTCCCACACTAGGAATTTGACCTGTATCGTGGGTGTGTTTACAAACATTTAAACTCACATACACAAATACACCCAGACCCGGAACAACTACCTGTAGGCCGTTCCGTGCGGGGATCGAACCCGTAACACGCAGCGCAGCAGTTCAATCGCTCAGCCACTATGCCAACCGTGTCGTTTAACTCGCACTCGAGTCGCTTTCATTCGCACATTAAGATTTTGTCAGTTAAGGGGATCTATTGTAGAATTTGCCTACTATAGATCAACACCATAAGTTTTAAAAATACTGTTTTATGTATTATATTCTGAAAAAGATACATAATAATATGGTTTTATTTTATTATCCTCATACACATTAGGTTACATGAGTAACAATACAATTTTACATAATTATTACAAGGAAAATATACACAATACCGATTACTTACGATTTGTAAGTTCTTCAGGTTACCAATTTCCCCAGGCATGTATTCAAAGTCATTATCACCGAGATACAAAGCACGTAGACTGTCTGAAATTGTAGTTGATTGCTGTAGTATTTAAAAAATTGGATTATTTTTTAAATTTTAGTAATAATAGTTGCACATGCAACCTACTAAAAGAAATCCATAAATTATACATATATGTTACTGATAATCTAATCAGCAACAACAGAAGTTACACTCAACTCAGCCATACACTGTCTGACTAGGTCCTAGTGTATGGTTGACTGATAAATAATAAGGCTGGAAGCAGCCAGGATAGCCTGCCAAATTAAACGATAATTATCCTATAGTTATTGCAAACATAACAAAATTTGGCAGGCTACCTCGGCGCTTCCACATTAAAAGTATCCAAATGAAATACAAACCCATTATGAAGAAGTTTCCTGGAAGATTCTTCTCGTTCAGATTATTATAAGTCAGGTCCAAGATTTCCAAAACAGGGAATGAACCAAAGCCTCTTGGCAAACCATAGAGTCTATTGAGAGAGACATTGAGTATGCGGAGCTTCGGCAACGAGGATAGACTGACAGGTAACTCCGTAATGTGGTTGTTGGCAAGATTCAGGATCTCCAAATTAGCGAGGTTTGCGAGTGCAGCCGGCACTACTTGTATCTTGTTGTGGCTTACAGAGAGACGGGTGATGTTCGCGAGGGCGACTAAAAGAGACAAGTTTGATGATTAAAAGTGTGGTCTTTGGCAATTTTATTTAATAATTCATTTTGGTGGACTTTGTCTGTTGAAAATTGATTAAGAGAGAAACAAGAATTCTTAGATTAACCAGCATTTATTAATGGCATAGTAAGAGGGATATCCCCATGGATACACCTCAAAGAGTAGATTCAAAATGGTAACAAAGTTTTATAAAACACACTTTTTTGTAGCAAGCTAAGTCTTTGAAGTTACACCTAATAGATTTTTTGGCATTGTTAAATGAATTGTAACACTCTTAAAACATGCTTATAATACAGGGAAGGAAACACCTCATAAAATATTGTATCATGATGAAGAATGATGTCATAGTTTAAAATAAACTTCAGTAACTAATCTTAAGTACTGGCTGGAAAACTCAATTAATAATATAAAATGTTTAAATTAATGAGTAAAATGCTGTTCTACTTTTAAATCCGTAGGCGGTCTATCATGCAATGTTCTTGAAATTAATAAAAACAAAACTGTACATAATATTTTTGTTGGGACAAGCAACCTTGATATACTTTATAACCGAGTATGAGATTTCTATATAGATTTACAAACAGAAATAAGAGAAAATTACATGTTTATCAACATACGGTGCTTATATAACAAGTACCCAGAGCAATACATTAAAACGAGTTCCCTACAAACAGGTTACACTACGCCCTTATAAGGGTAAACAGGTTTATAGCAATCAACTTACACAATCCAGGTATTTCATCGAGGCTAGAGAGTCCTTTATCCACCAAATCTATTTCAGGATTATTATTTTCCTTCGCTTCTTCGATTACTTTTTTAGCTTTCGACATTTTGGCTGTGTTTGGAATACAGGAAACTGGAGGTTGATGACTCATAATATCAACAGCTGTTCTCTCGGTCTAATTGAATCGCGTTTCAGATCTAGATTTTCTCATATTTTAAGCATACAGTAAAAACTTATTTTTTTTGTTTTTTATCGTCGTTTCACCTTTTTAACCACTGTGTAGTGGTTCAAAAAATTGGGACTTCCCCCTTTCATTCACTGATAAGTGATAACTTAGTGGAATCATGTTGATTTTGTTTTTTTTTTTTTAATTCTAGAAAAATAAATTTCGAAAACAGACAAAAATAATTACCGTTACAAAAACAAAGCGGCTGGAACGCATCGAACGAATCTTGACATTTCAAATGTCAATGTCAGCTTTTGATAGGTAAATAGTGAGGTGAAACAGGCTATTGACGATGTCGACAGTTTCACATCGTTGCTTGTCGTTAAAACTTTAGTCGATTTATGAATTGATAAAAAGAGAATTATACGGAATCTCAATGCATATAATTATAATTTCGAGGAAGGCTTCTTTGATAGTTATTTAACTATGAAAGCAACCCGCGAGTAACCTTACTTTAACGACACAGATCAATTTGATAAAATACACTAAAAGCAAAACTACATGCACTCGGCTTCATCCTCGAGTCAGCCTACGACCACGACTATGTAGGCTGGGGGCGGCCTACACCCGTAGGGGGACTACAAACAAAGAAATAACAGTGAAAGAATAATAATATTACTAAAAATAATTACGGAGACTGCCCATTTATCATAACAAAGACACGAGCTTTATGTTTGTTTTGTTGGACACCCACGCATGTTGAACATGAGCTTAGCTGAAAAGCAGCATGAACATTGTTACTTCCAAGCTAAATGCACATTCTGCACTTCGTCCGAGAAACCAAAGATGTAGTTTTATCAACAAGTACTTATTGGTAAAAAAAAAATAACCAAAAAGCTCATGTTGAATAGCTAGACTACATGTGTGCCCCCCCCAGAAAGAAATCCTGGATCCGCCCCTGGCTGTTGGTCCCGGCTGCCATATTTATATAGATCTTTGGCAGTCGTTACAGGTAGTCAGTGACCTGAAATTCTGACATCTAGTCTTACCAAAGAGTATCGTATTACCTAGTATTAACTGGTGGAGGTCAGATAGGCAGTCACTCCATGTAAAGTACTGGTATTCAGCTGCATCTGGTTAGACTGGAAGCCGACCCTTTTTTTTTTTTTTTTTGGGGGGTGGGAAATCATCAAATAACCCGTCCCGCTCTTGGGCAGAGCGAAAGGGAGTGTCAGACTTCTACTGACTAAAAACCACCCATGTTCCTTCTTCGCCCTTCATGTCGAGGCCTCGGTATCCCTTGCGGACAACCCGCAGCCTCGACAGGAAGCCGACCCTAACATAGTTGGAAAAGGGGTAGGCAGAAGATGAGTTGACTAATTATGACTATTCTCAGCAGTCAAGTCAACACAGCACTAAACATTAGAGCTGTTCTGCTGTAGTGAAGTGTAGTGAGGTACTTACTCGATTTCAAAGTTCAATTATTGAGTGTTTGTTTGATTTGATTACGCTATGCAGTATGCGATGCGAGTGTCAATAAAATTCGAGTAAAACGCCTGGATCGCGTTCAATCGAGCTAACTAACATGAAACGAAGCGACTGGCCTTTGTTATAATTAGTATCTTTGTAATTAGTAGTTACACTTTGCCGCCGCTTAACTTCATTGTTATCACATTTACGAAATAATCCGTGTAAATTGAATAATCGTTCGATAACAGCGTGTATCTGTATTATCAAGATTATGAATAATTGTCAAAATTTATTGCTAAGCTAAGCTCTGTAGATTTATTTTGTTAACTAAAGTGTTAGAAAATACTGTTTAAATTTCTATCCAGCTGTATTCGGTAAGTAACAAAATCAAAATAGTCTTGTCGTGTAAAATGTACGACCAATAGAATACAAAATTTATTGCTATTCCACAAAGAATAGATTACCGGTGTTTATTTAATTGCTTGCGCAATCATTTTAGCTTATAATTAATACTACTTAGTGTATCTTTATCGTTCGTACTCAATAAATAATGAATACTTGCTCCAAATACAAAAAGATAGGGTTCTGTTTGACCAAAGTAGTTCTAGTCTACAAATACTTAGTTGAAATGCTCTTTGCTTTATCAATAATTTATTTACTTATCAACTGAGCTCACAAATGAACAGAGGTGCACTTAATTTTCTAGGAATTTTCGACTATAAAACTTTTGAATGTTGCACAGATAATCAATTACTTATGTTTTTATGTAGCTGGGTCAATGACATCCATTATAAATTAATAATTATGTAAACTGCAATATGCATATGTGTAAAAATATATTATAAGCTTAATATACACAGTGGAAGGGACTACAATGCTAAAATGTTTCCCATGATGTATTCAGTCACTTTTCAGTCTGAACCCGCATATAAATTAATCATATTCCTACAAAACTAGAATATCAGTCGAAACATACAACAATTTTTTTTAAATCACCAAACACAAAAAGTTTAGTTCATATAATTTTATAAACAAGCAGATGTAATAAAAAAACTGCTAAAGACAAATATCTCAAAAATCTCAATGACTGAACAAAGACAATGGATTAATCTATTTTACATAATATTAATGATAAGGTGATGATGTCCAAAGTACAATAAGTATATATAGCAACTAAAACAATTGACTGCCTAGAGTTACCCGTAACAGACAAACTAATAGTCAGGTTAAAATATGGCTCGTGAAAGGTTGCTTCTTAATTATCATTCTACAATGTTGTTCACATTTTTAGCCATGAGTGAGCGTCCGCAGCCACTGAAGGCCATCAACAGGCTGTTCGAAGGGAAGGAGGCATGGCAGATAGTCACCATGACCGCGTCGTCAGTGCTAGCTATAGTGTGGGCACATAGCTTGTATAACGCACAAGAGAGTAAGTAGTTTTTATAAAATTATTTATTTATTAAAACTTTATGCACAAAAATCGTACAAAGGTGGACTTAATGCCTCGGGCATTCTCTACCACTCTACCTTAGGGTGATGCAGAGACAATACACAGTAGGTGTAAAACAGAAAATCAAATTAGAAATTATCTGCTGATATATTATTTATAAATAAGTGACTAAAATGAATGTGTAAATAATAATAATAATAGCATTTATTTCGGGCAGCGCCCATAGTGTTAGTAACAATGATCTTAAAAGCTAGTGTTAGTAGACATAATACACAAATTAAACAGTATGGAGTTTCATCCAATGTCGCAGCATTGGAGACTCCCATCTATCTGCGAATAAACTCAAGATAGTGTTGGTACTGCCACGGAGACGAGCAAGCAGGGAAGCGCTTCTTTTACGTATGATGGCCGCAAAACCATCAATATGCCTTTCCGCAAACATCCCTGACGCACTACATCGCCATGGCAGCCCCAACAATATCCTGAACGCGTTATTATACTGGACACGTAGATCGCTGTAAGCACGCAAACTATAACTAGTCCACAGGCTGCACGTGTAAAAAGACGAACAAAATGATCTAAACAGAGTCATCTTGACCGCCTCTGTACATCGCGCAAACCTGCGGGCCAGCATGTTACAGCGTACCGACAGCGATCTACGTTCCCTGTCAATATCCTTATTGTCCCTCAAGTCCTCGGTAACCCAATGGCCCAAGTACTTAAAGCTTGTCACCCTATTTAAGGGAGCTCCGCAGAGAGATATCTCTGGTATGGTTGGGTAACCTAGGGCACCTGCCTTAAAAACCATTATCTCACTCTTACCAGTGTTATACTTAAGTCCTTGGGCCACCGCGTATGCTTCACATATTGAGACCAGTTGCCTCAAGGCACCGATCGATGGGCTCAGCAACACCATGTCGTCAGCATAGCTAATGTTATTTACGCATACTCCATCAATATGACAACCGACATTAGTGTTGCTGAGCTCAACGATCAGCCGGTTCATGTACAGATTAAAAAGGCGAGGAGAGCTCAACCCCCCCTGCCTCACCCCGCACTCCAACCTATACGCATCAGAGAACGATCCCTCCCACTTAACACTGTTTTGTTGATTACTGTACCAATACTTATACAACCCTATGACGTCACTAGGCAAGGTAGTTTCCTCTCGTAACTTACGCCACAGTGCGTTATAATTTACGAGATCAAATGCCTTTGACAAATCCAGAAAACAGGCAAACACCGGCGTTTTTCTGTCAGTGTAGTACACTGTACAGTCTGCTTGAGGCATAAAATGGCACTCTCAGTGGAGAGCCCTGGTCTGAAGCCGAACTGACTATCCTCTAATGAAATATGCTTCGATAACTGTTTGTCAAGCAGACTGTCCAACACCTTAGCGATGACAGTCGCCAAAGATATTGGCCTGTAATTGGAAATGTCAGAGGCATCCCCAGTTTTATTTTTAACAATAGGCACTACAGTAGTGTATATAAGGTCGTCCGGTAAATAAGAGTGACTAACACAAAGGTTAAAAAACATGGCCAACACTCGCGGTAGGTGTACACCGGCGTGCTTCAGATGTTCGATGCTAAGACCGTCGTGACCGGGCGACTTACCTCTCCTCATTTCCGCCACCACCGACGCAACATCTTTTGCCGTGAAGTGGATGGCAACGTCACCCGGGTCGGCCTCAGCATCGAACATCTGAGTCTGACTTCTAAGTAGTGAATCAACCAAACAAACAAACAAACATGCCAGCACATGAAACTGTGAAATTATCCCAATCAACCTTGAACCTTAAGCTTCAGTGAGAAAGTTGAAAATCAATTAAAGAAAGACAGATTGAAGTAGCTTGAAGTACATGAACGCTTTTGTTTGTAAATAACACAGGTAAAGTTATTTAATTTTTACTTGGCGTTATGACTCACATCATAATTATCATCCCCGCTACCAGCCTACAGCAGTCTACTGCTGGACATACCCCTTTACAATTGCGCCATTCAACTAAATTCTCGAGAACTCTCATACAGCTCTCGGGAACTACCATCCATCCTGCAAAGATCATTGTTCCACCTTGCTTGATGGCAGCAACATGATGCCTCAAAACTTTATGGATACTACATTGTCTTTGATAATTGACTATCTTGTAATGATCAAACAATCTACAATTCTACATATGGATATGTGTACTGGTAAAGAGTTGCAAAGAACAAAAAGCTTTGAAAATCATTAGAGGAGGCCTTTGTGTAGAGGCACACCTGAATCTAAGATAAACCATAGCCCAGGGAATGAAAATAACAAAAATAAAAGTTCCACAACAGAAGAGTTTTCAGGATAAATTGAGAATTATGTGTGTCACTGTGTGTGTGTGATGAGCTGATTTATGTGTGAGCAGCATCAAGGAAACTATAAATTACCAAAATTACAAAGTATTTTTCCTTCCTATCAGGTCCCTCAACACGTCTTCGCAAAGAATTCTACAGATGGCTCCGCTCCGTGCCCATTGTGAGACGGAAGATCGCAGAGAAGATGGCAGAAATCAACAGTGACTTCAGAAAGGATGTCACTAAGAGACTAGCCGGAGTCACACTGAGGAGGACACTGCCGGAGATAGGACTTAACCCTGAACAAGTGATGGAGGAAGTCAGGGATCATGTAGCTTTAGGTAAGTTTTTGTTCTAAAACTAGACTTGTTGACTGGTAGACGTTCAATTTCCAGCTCGGGTTAAGTGTTATTGGGTTTTTCCATTTGAATATTCTCAATAGCCGCTTGGAATTTGGGAGATTGCAGTATGGTACACCAAAAGTAGGTACAATACAACGCTGGTCCTGCGCCTGATATCTCTCCAGTAGTGCCGGATTGCCTTCATATGAGAGTCAGGGAATGTATGTCTGTGTACAAACTCGTGGACTATAATATCTCTTGTGTCTTTAACTATTTCACTAGTCTCCGCTGAGATTGGCAGCCATCATGGCCAAAAAACAGTCATTAACCCTAGTCATATCCCGTTAGGGCTGCGGGTTGTTCGCAAGAGATACCGCGGCCTCGACATGAAGGGCTAAGAAGGAACATGGGTGGTTTTTAGTCAGTAGAAGTCTGACACTCCCTTTCGCTCTGCCCAAGAGCGGGAGGGGTTATTTGATGATTTTCCACCCGGAAAAAAAAAAAGGTCTAGTCATATAAGTCATAATGTGTTTAGTTGATTTGGTGGGTTTTAGTACATGTATACATAATTCTTTGAATTAACAAACCAAACAAAGGCTAGATAGGCGTTTACTTATATAGAACAAACAAAGAACTACAATAACTCAAAGATTGAAATGACATGCTTCTTACACATGATGATCCAGTATAATTTTATAATTGAACTCTATGTACCATAAGTACACTTCCATAAGTGTACTTCACAGACTGCAAACATGTAAAAAAATGTAATCTAAGAGGCTCGTAAAAACCATAACCATGTGCAAAGCCCAAAACGCGCTCACGGCTGAGCGCAGCCCGTATAAGATGGTTAATGTTAGATTTTAAACGCAATAAACAAAGGTGTCGAAGGTAACACACTGATACAGTACTGAATACACTTCAGAAGAATCCGTTAATGATCATATCTGATCACGTTCCTCAGTATTGAGTTAACAACTAAGACGAAGAAGAATTGTGGAGAACTTGAGATAACTACTGAGTATTTCCTAATAACAAAAAAAAATAACAAAAAATACGTGACATCGGCGCGATAGAATACGAATACATGATTAAACACTAGCTAATGCCCGCTGCTTCGCCCGCGTCATATTATACACTTAAGACCTTCCTCGACCCATCGGGGCTGCGGGTCCCGTCGGGGCTGCTGGTTGTTCGAAAGAGATTCCGCGGCCTCGGCACAAGGGCTAACAAGGAACATGGGTGATTTTTAGTCAGTAGAAGTCTGACAGGAGTCATTAATTTGATGATTTCCCACCCCACCCCAAAAAAATAGGGCTAAGAAGGAACATGGGTGGTTTTTAGTCAATAGAAGTCTGACATTCCCTACCGCTCTGCCCAGGGCGGGAGGATTCATTTGAAGATTAGCCACTGGTTTTTGAGTTTATCGCGAACAGACAGACAGATGCGGCGGAGAACTTTTTTATAATATGTAGTGATATAATTCGCTCCGTTTATTATGAGCTCCCGATATTATTTGATACTTAATTGTTAGGTGCTGTCTACTCCCTTTCATAGTTTTTTGTCTTTTGGAACTCGACACAAAGTCACAGCAAGACACACTCACTGGATCACTAGGTTTTATGGGCTTTCTCCAGTCATCCCGCGATCATTGCGCTTGAAACAGCGTCGCAATAATAATCGGGAGCTCATGATAATGGGTAGTCAAGTCAGCTTGAGATCCTGGATTCGATTCGGGGGTCGGCCAAGGTGTTATTGAATTTTCCATCAGAAATTTCTCAGTAGCTGCCACGGAGTTTGGATTTGTGCCCGGTTGATGGCAATAGGCTCGCCCTCTGTTACGTGGGACTTAAGCATAACTAGCGCAAACTGGGTGTACTATTAGGTATACCTCTGCCTAACCCTTCGGGGATTACAGGCGTGATGTTATGTTATGATTTTTCTTTACCCAGGTGCCTACGACTGGAAATCAGGCGCAGTATCTGGAGCAGTATACCACGTCAGCCAGGAGATCAGCAAGGTGGCCTGTGATGCATACAGCCTCACAGCCTACACGAACCCGTTGCATGCAGACGTGTTCCCCGGCATCAACAAGATGGAGGCGGAAGTCGTGAGGATGGCTATCAACCTGTTCCATGGAGATGAAGATTGCTGTGGGACGGTGAGTTTTGAGTCTTTTGGTTAAATGGCTGAAGGCAACTGCGCCATTTGGGCGCTCAATGTTCTTCTTAGCGTGTCGATGATGGACATCTAAATAGGGTAGTTACTACTGTTAAAAATATACGCAAATGTTATGTTATTACAAAGAACTAACAGAAATAATACGATGTGTAAAAAAAGTTATAAAGTCGATGAAAAAATGGAGTAGCTACACGCATTAGAAGTTTTTGGTGGGGACACTTTCTATCCCTGTCGCGCGAAACGGCCATTTGTACTACGTAACTATGACGCTATGAAAATATGACATCACTTCTTCATAGTGCTGTCTTTGTCTAGCAATTTATTTTAAATCGTTTAAAACTAAGCCATTTTTAAAGATATTAAACTAGTTTATTTTTTATTTTTGCTTATCTTTTTATCTACTGTTTCCAAATCACTAGTTAAAAAAAAGTCAAGTACCGACCCAGAATTGAGCTACTAGTATGGCGCGGTAGGTAGCGTCCATCAGTTACCAAACAACAGGGTACGTGCCCAGTTGTTTGTGGAACAGCACCCCATTTACACTCCAGGGAAGAGTAATTTCTGAATATCTACCTCAGCAGGTTTTCCTTGCTGCAACCAACTTGGGTTTTAAGTTTATTTAAAGACTTCCAGCTCGACCATGGCAACTCATGTCCAGGGTTCCAATTTTAGAATTAAACTAATAATAGTTTTTCTTTTGTTGTTGTTGCTTTGATCGTTCAATATGCAAAGTACAATACGTAAAAAAACATAGTAAGTAATATGCTTATAAGAATAACACACATTAAATATAATTTATACGAGTAAGTAAGATGACCTTCATCATAAAAGGCGTCAGGTACAAAAAGTTATTGATTGTAAATAAAAGACAATAACTTATTGACTGTCAAAATTAAAACAGTCAGTAGGTATTATTCCGCTTAAAACACCGAAACCTCGGCTGCATTATTTAAAGCAGGTGGGACTTTGGGGTCACGGGTGTTCAGAGTGGGGAGTCTGCGCTCACCGAGTGACTTCAGAGATGAACGGCAGAACAGTGGGCACGTGCTGACATGCACAATTGCATATCAAGAGACAGGGGAACGCTCTGTATAGTCGCCCTAAGGATGTACTTTAACAGACGTTGAATAGAATTTAAAAAAATCATGAACATTTAATACGTATTATATAATATCACTTCATGAAACAGATTCACCATAGCGTCAACTAGCTTTTCAGCGTTTCTTATTGTATTTGTACGTGGCTGCTATATTGGTCCTATATGTCAAGGTCGTCTCCCCAAAGGCCAGTCGCCCAATGAAGGTTTCACCCCGAAAACAGAAAAAATGTGTTTAGCGGCATCGAAAAAAAAAGTACTTAGGTAGGTACACCGTAGGTACTTCAATCTGAGCACTGTAAGTCCAGAAAGAATGTACTCAAATATCGTTCATGACCTTGTAAACAAATTATAATTATCCGTAACGATAACAGAGATAATTACCCCACTAAAGGCAACTTCCATTAGCACATGTTGACTCAAAGAATTAAAAATGTAAATTAGTTGTGACGTATAACCTTCTTGCATGTCATTCTATGTACGATTATGATTAGGTAGTAATTGTTAGGTTGACTGGTCGTTCGACTCCCAGGTCGAACAAAGCGTCTTTGAGGTTTTTCCATTAGGAATTTCTCAATAACAGCAAAGGAATTTTGAAATTCGCGGTATGTCACCCTTGCAGATCCCGAACAAAGGGTTAGACTGAGGTGAGAGGTCATCTTCACATGACCTTCACCCAGTTTTCGCCAGTTATGTTTCAATTTCCATGTAAGCCGAGCTTATTGCCATCAACCGGGCATTTACAGGGTGTAAATCAACCCATCACACAGCCGTCAACCAAGCATTCTGTACATCAAACTAAGTAGTCCCCCTACGCAAAAATTTTTGCAAGGAAAGGATTTTTTTTTGGCTCAAAAATCACATTTTACGTTAAAACTCAATGTAGCACTGTTAAAACATTGTGCTAGTGGATACTTTGAATAGTAAACGGGTCATGGAGGTAATTTAAGTAAAGTTATAACCTGAAAACTAGTATTTACAAAAACAGCTGTTAAAAATTTGAAACTTTGTACCCCAATATCTCCGTAACTAGGCGGTTCCCAGGTATGGTCTAGAACAAAAAAAATTATCGCAGTGGTGGGGAAAACAAGTGCTCTTCGTTTGCGTTAAGGGTACTTTTACACCATACATATATTCAGACCATTTCCTGATGGAAAACCCAATAACACTGACCTCGATTCCCGACTCAGTAATCGAACCTAGGACCTTATCCTCAGCATTCCCTTGAAATCACTCGACCAACGAGGCAGTCTGACTGAAATTGGCAGTTCCCCTGTAACACGGAAACCACCTTACGCCATTGATCCTGCGCCCGGTCTCTCCACGGCCACGGTGTATTGCCAAACCAGGTCTTATTGAGGGATGAGCGAGTTCGCCTGTGTATTGTTACATATTATTTACTAAACTTCTAATATCTCTCGCATCAATGACTACCTCCACTAAGATATGCCGTCATGACCGAAAACGGTTTTGAACACAACGTATTTTTTGAAGACATAACATCACGCCTATAAACCCAGAAGGGTTAGGCAGAGGTGTACCCATTAGTACTCCACATCTCGCCAGTTATGTTTTAGTCCCATTAAATAGGTGGCGAACCTAATGCCATCAACTGAGCAGAAATCCAGACTGAGGCATTATTATAAGCCCGTCGGGGCTGCGGGTGTTCGCAAGAGATACCGTCGCCTCGACATGAAGGGCTAAGAAGGAACATGGGTGGTTTTTAGTCAGTAGAATTCTGACACTCCCTTTCGCTCTGCCCAAGAGCGGGAGGGGTCATTTGATGATTTTCCACCCACCATAAAAAAAGGCATTATTATAAAGACGCCCGTCGGAGCAGCGGGGAAAGAGATACCGCGGCCTCGCATGTCTAAGAAGGAACATGGATGGTTTTTAGTCAGTAGAAGTCTGACACTCCCTTTCGCTCTGCCCAGAGCGGGAGGAGTCATTTGATAATTTACCACCGTTCAAAAAACAAAAAGACATTACTATAAAGATTTTATGTTACTCCTTAAAACACTCTTTTTCTAGGTAACAACAGGTGGAACAGAATCAATCATAATGGCGTGCAAAGCCTTCAGAGACCTGGCCTACAGCAAAGGCATATCCAACCCTCAAATCATAGTGCCGTCGACCGTCCACTCAGCGTTTGACAAGGCGGCGCAGTACCTCGGCCTGTCCGTGAAGACGATACCGGTGAACCCGGCCACCATGACTGTTGATGTGGACAAAGTGAGGAAGGCTATTGGGAGGAGGACTTGTTTGGTAAGTGTTTATCATCATCTGCTTAGCCTTTTCCCAACTATGTTAGGGTCGGCTTCCAGTCTAACCGGATGCAGCTGAATACCATTATTTTACATGGAGCGACTGCCTATCTGACCTCCACAAACCAGTTAATACTAGGTAATACGATACTCTTTGGTATGACTGGATGTCAGAATTTCTGGTCACTGACTACCTGTAACGACTGCCAAAGATCTATATATGGCAGCCGGGACCAACAGCTTAACGTGCTTTCCGAGGCACGGAGGAAACTCGGTATGTCGGGCGGTCACCCATCCACAGACCGACCTAGGCAAGCACAGCTTTACCTAAAGATCGATCCGAGTGGCAGTTCTTATTAAGTCATACTAATATTTTACACTGGCTGTTGTCCTCAACCTTCGTTAGTAAATTAGTATGAAGAATATTACTCACCTTTTTCAATTGGATTTTGTTACCAATTTCAATGTTTTTTTTTTGCGTTATTTTTCTAAAATATAAGTAGCCTAAGTTAGACCGTATAACATCAGCTATCTTCCAGTAAAAGTCCCGTCGAAATCAGTCCAGTGTATCGGAGATTGACCGAAATAAACAGACAGACAAATGGACCAAGATTTTCAGTCGGAATACAATTAGAAACTTTAAATTTAGTCATGCCGACAGAGGGTGCCTTCTTGTTTTCCAAATAATGTTATTTCGTGGTAGACTACTAGATCATTTCAACTTGTAAATGCCTAGGTAGTTCATTAAAATCATTATGAAATCCCTTGTCAGTTTTTTACACGACTGCGGCGAATCCCAAAAGAAGGGTTATGTGTTTGACCTGTGTCCATTTTTCACACATAAACTTCCTTACAGATCGTAGGCTCAGCTCCCAACTACCCATACGGCACGATGGACGATATCATCGCTCTATCTGACGTGGCGGTGGAGTACGACGTGCCTCTCCACGTAGACGCGTGTCTGGGAGGTTTCGTGGCCGCGTTCATGCCTGATGCCGGTCATCATATACCGGTGTTTGACTTCCGACTGCCCGGAGTCGCGAGTATGTCTGCTGATACGCATAAGGTTAGTGTTTTATTTATTTAATTTGACATAACATCACGCCTATAACCCCCAAAAGTTAGGCAGAGGTGTCTATTGGGGCTGCGGGTTGTTCGCAAGAGATACCGTGGCCTCGACATGAAGGGCTAAGAAGGAACATGGGTGGTTTTTAGTCAGTAGAAGTCTGACACTCCCTTCCGCTCTGCCCAAGAGCGGGAGGGATTATTTGATGATTTCCCAACCCCCCCAAAAAAAAAGGTGTCTATTGTACACCTACGTTTCGCCAGTTATGTTAAATAGCCATGTAATACGGGACGGTCGTGTTACCTTTAACTGGTCATAAATCCAGACTTTAACCGCTCGGCAACAACTTTCCGTTTCATCGGTCTTATCGTTGATATTCGATAACCCGATTGCTATGTTGATTACATTATATGTTAGCTAATCGAACCGATTCGTCAAAAAAAAAACCAAAGCGCGAGTAACTACTGAAAAACCATTTTTACAATACGAAAAAATCTAAAATAACATTACTTTTGGAAGGCGGTGGCTAACAAGCCAATGAAACACCGACTTCCGAAAGTAAAATTTTAGACTTTTTAGTGATTTTGGAAGTCGATTTTCTAGCTTATTTTTTTATTTCATCCTTTTCTTGATGTAGAATATCACACAAATTCTTGTCATGAATCAATTTTACATTATAACTAGATGTTATTAAAGACAGAAATCAAACTTACACTCCATGTTCAGCAAAAGCTTCCCACGACTAAACCAACAAGCCACTAGTGATATTATACATTACTAGCGGACATCAAAGAAAAAGAAAGAAAGAAAAAGTATTTATACCATACCTACTCTAAAAAGCTTATTTTATTCACGCAAAACAGTGAATAAAAAGGCCTTTTATTCACTGTTTTGTTTTTATTCACTATTTTGGTGTTTGAATTTGGAACACAAAAATATATCCGGTCTCTATTTCAATGCTTACACAAACTCCTTGCGCTAAGATTCGAAATTCAAAACTCTTTGGTGCAAATAAATTCTCGAGATTTGATTGGTCGATATTTGCGACAAGGAGTTTGGCATTAGATTAAAAACTGTTTTGTGTTCTTTGCTGCCTTTATAGAAAAATAAATATTGTTTCACAAGTTGACCACCCTAATGATAATAATAAGAAAATTACGCTTAATTTCAGTCATTGCTCTAAATTTAATGTCCATTTCAATTAATGTAACAATTCTTATTTCTTGATTAAATTTCTATTTTCGCTTAAATTATGTCTTTTCTCGTAGTCATGATATAAAGTATAGTATGCAACTCCTGAATAAAGTAAGAATTTATATCGAGGGCCATGAATCACTCCCGTCGTTCAGGATTCTAACAGTTGAATCACTCGCTGCGTTCGTGATTCAATCATTAGAATCCTTCACTTGCTCGTGACTCATCTACGGCCCTCGCTTTAAATCCGTCCTTTATTCACTAGTTGCATAATATACTATTATTGGTTTCACACAGGACAAAACAAATTGACAAAAAAAAAATTAAAGATTAAAAAAGTAAACAAATGAAAAACACTTAAAATTAGGACACACACGGTTCACACACGCGGTTTCTCCCGCATAGTTCCCGTTCCCGTGAGAGTACAGGGCACTACAGGGATAAAAAGTAGCCTATTTCACCCGGGGATACTGTAGCTTCCCAACGGCGAAAGAATTTTTCAAATAGGTCCAGTTGTTTTTAAGTTTATTCGTTACATACAAACATATCTCTTTCAGTACGGCTTCGCACCAAAAGGCACGTCCGTAGTGCTATACAGGAAGCAACAGTACAGACATCATCAGTACACCGTCACGACGGAATGGCCCGGCGGGGTGTATGGCTCTCCCACTGTCAATGGTATGTATTTCATCATCATCATCTTCACAGGAAGGGTACTCGTGAGTACACATCATCTGGGAACATAACACCTACTAATAAAGTGTCTACCAGATCCTTATTCGGGTCGGCGCAGCATGTCTTCTACTTCCATATTTCTCTATTACTCGTAATCTCAGCAGACACCTCCTTTCTTGCCATATCATTCTTAACACAGTCCATCCATAGTTTCTTTGGTCTTCCTGTATTCCTATACCCTTTCACATTCTTACTCTAAACTTTACTCACGACATTTTCCTCATTCCTCCGCATCACATGTCCATATAACACGACAACTGATTACCACACAAGTTTTCTACCACCGGCGGCGCCACTTTCAGACTTCCTCTTATGTAGGTACTTATTTATTTCTCATTAATTTGAAGGAAACTTATTTAATGACAGTAGAGCAATAGGCCACTAAATGGTGCCTCGACCTTAACTTAAAATACATAAGTCTTCACAATATCTGTTTACTAACTCTTCAAGTAAATGTTCTCACTAAATGTCAACAGAATTAGTTTACACAATGCACACTTGTAACTGATCCATCCATCCATCAATCTGATACATACATAAGGGACATGATTGACCTAGTGCCATAGTAATTATACCTACTCAAGTTTCTAACTGTTAATCAGGTCACAGTAACAGAAGCCTAACTCCCTATAATAAGTTGAGACACATAAATATAACATCACGCCTGTAATCTATGTATGGTGGGTTGTGGAGGTCAGATAGGCAGCCGCTCCACGTAAAATACTTCTTTTTCCTCTAAGCGTGTCGATGGCAAACTAAATTGTGAAGGCCTAGAACTGAGCTACATGAAGGGCTAAGAAGAAACTTGGGTGGTTTTTAGTCAGTAGAAGTCTGACCCACCCTTTCGCTCTGCCCAAGAGCGGGAGGGGTTATTTGATGATTTTCCACCAGCCAAAAAAAAAAATGGCATGAAAATGATGACTGGCTCTAACACACTAGGTAACCCCTTTTTTGTAGGATAATTCCGCACTAAACCCGGGTAAAATCGCGCGTAAATCCTAGTTTAAAATTACCGTTATTGATAATTCACAGGCAGCCGCGCGGGTGGTCTCATAGCGGCGTGCTGGGCAACCATGATGTTCGTCGGCAAGAAGCGTTACGTGCAGATGACGGATGAGGTCATCAAAACCGCCAGATATATTGAGAATGAGTGAGTCATTTAGTATACTATATTGTCAAACGTTTTTTCTTCTTCTCTGATAAATTTCATTGTGGTATCCAAGACAGTTAAATTGTTTCTCTGGGACTTCCTCGAGCTTCATTGTCTCGGCGCTGCATTAGTGGTTGTCACTGTTGGTTCTGGCGCACAGGAGTTGCAGTGATTTCGGGATACTGGCTTGTCCCTATAAACGGTTTTTATGAGCTCTGTATCGAATATACTGAACGTCATGAGAGGCCTCTGGCCAGCTGAAGGAGGATGTAGGCTCCAAAACACATGGAGATCCACTTGTGCCTCAGAAAACTTATTAAACTGTTGGTCCTGGTTTTTTAGTCCCGGCTGTAATTTTTTGTTTAGATTATTGACAGCCAGTTTTACCTAGGGGTTTCGTATTACCCATAACTAACTGGGTTGTGGAAATCAAATAGGGAGTCGCTCCATGTAAAATCCGTAAGGTATTTAGCAGCATCCGTTAAAACTGGAACCGGATCCGAACATACCACCAGCCTAGCCAGCTGATATTCTTGTTGTTGTGAAGTTCAGATAGATCGCTCCATGTTAAATACTGGTATTCAGCAACATCCTATTAGAGTGGAAGCTAACATAAAGATGATTTAACATGATTTTTTGAAAGTGTTGGTAAAAACCTATTTGCAAAATAAACGCCATTTATCATTTTTTTCTGTACATTTCAGGGTGCGCAAGATTACAGGTCTGTTCGTGTTCGGCAAGCCGGCGACGTCAGTGATCGCGTTCGGTTCGAAACAGTTCGACATATTCAAGATGGCCGAGTTACTGCACAAGAAGGGGTGGAGCCTCAACGCTCTGCAGTTCCCGTCAGGGTAAGTGCTAAGAAATAATATACTCTATAGTTATACATAAATACTTCGTACATCGTATGATTGCCTCTTTGGTGTAGTGGTCGTCCTGGGTTCGATTCCCGGGTCGGGAAATAGGTTCGGTATTTCCAGAATTTCCTGAGTGGACACCCCAATAAATATAGGGAAAGAAGCCCCCATTAAATGGGTCCTATAATAGGGAAAAAAAAACTAATTAGTCCGTCAGATAGAATTCCAAAAAATATTGAACACATATTTTTTCTTTTTACACGTAAACAAAAAATTAAAACGATACATTTGTGCTTCGAAAATTCGTGAACTTCTCGAAAACGTCACATGTCAGTACATTTTTTACCTTCAAATAACGTCACAAGCCCCCACTCATGATCTTTGACGCGTTTTGTCTTCGTCAATTTTAATTAATTTGATAAAACAAAAAACACGTATCCAATATTTTTCGATAATCTAACTGACGGACTAGACAAAATCATTTTTTTTTGAGTCAGTCCGGTCCCTTATTACAGGCGTGATGTTGTGTTATGTTACACATACATTGTATAAAAATTTAATATTTTTTTGTGGCGGGCCTAAGGCACTGTCGTCGAACAAAAAATTAATTACGTTAAAATATTTAATTATTTTTTTATATTGTTGTCCTTCATAAAGTTGCTTGGTAGAGATCGCTACAAGTGATAAGACCGCTCACTTCATTGACTTGTTTGCCCTTTGTCTATTAGAACAAAAAAGTAATTTATCTATTATACTAGCTTTTTTTGCCCGCGGCGATATCGAAAAATGTTCTAACAAACTTTCGACCCCTATTTATCTCCCTTAGGGGTAAATTATGTAAAATCGTATATACTAAAACCTTCCTCGAGACCCATTCTGTCCATTGGCGAAAACAGCATGAAAATCGGTGCAGTAGTTTTTGAGTTTATCGCAAACAGACAGACAGACAGACGCAGCGGAGGACTTTGTTTAATAATAATATGTAGTGATCTATCTCGTGTAGTTTCTCTTAAAAACATTTTCATATTGATTGTTCGCTTGTTTAGTGGTCGCAAGCGTGGCTGCAGAGCTCATATACAACAAATTCGACACTTTGAACAATAACGAAAAATATTCAAGGGAGTCGGGGATCGATTTTGATGAAAACTAAAACTACGTAATTCAACATTTGAACGTGTGTTTTCGGTGTAATGTACATTAACTGTGATAGATGTGTGTGTGGTGTCTGTCTGTTAGTTGTACATTTGATTTACTGATCATTAATATCTTCCCCATAGAGTCCACATATGCGTGACACACGCGCACACACAGGCAGGTGTAGCGGATCGGTTCCTGGTTGACGTACGTGAAGCGGCCAAGACTTGTCTCAAAGACTGCAGTGCCCCGGCTGACGGCAAGGTAACTATAGTGCTATAAATACAGCTGTACTAATATTGTAAATAGGCTTCATCATCATTTAGGCCGAAAGACGTCCACTGCTGGACATAAGACTCCTACGAATGTCGTCAAATAGGCTTGTGGCTAAGTTATAACAACCCTTCCAGCAGGGCTATTGCGTATCTTTTTAAATACCAGTGGCTATCATAGTGTCCATCGATTAACTGTCAAATGGTTATGGTTTGGTACAAAATGGAACCATACAAAATGGACCCTGCAGGTCAGTTTTCAACTGCCAAAGTTTCGGAATTTGTTTGAAAGAGTTACTGTGGCCCTGGAACGCAATACTCCCTTTTGCTCCGATCCGAGCGAGAGGGGGTCATTTGATGGTTTACCATAAAAGGTCACTCTCAAAGTTAAACCGCACTTACCAAGGCCGGATATGACAATTGTAGATCTTTGAAAGTTGTTACGGGTAGTCAAAAGTCCGAAAGTCTGACAACCAGTCTTACCACCGGGTATCGTGTTAACCAGTAACTGGGTTGTGGAGGTCAGATAGACAGTCGCTCCAAGTAAAAAACAGCTGCAACCGGTAGGACATTAAACCGACCTCAACATAGTTGGCATATTGTATTGCTGCAAGCAAAATCGTGTAAAAAGAAGTTTAACACAATATAGTGCCCAAGGCATTAAGTCCGCCTTTGTACGTTTCTTTTTTACTTGTGCATACAATTTTAATAAATAAACTAATAAATGTAATATTGTTATTTCAGATGGCCATATACGGCGTAGCTCAAGAAATATCGGACAGGAGTCTAGTATCTGATATTACGAAGTACTTCATAGATTCTATGTACTACCTACCTACGGAGGAAGACCAAGCCAAGCAAGACAAGAACAAAAACGCCTAATTGTGTACACACTCACAATATAGTCATTATTACGTTGCCAGAAGGTTTATTTCAAGTGAATGACGAGGTGTATTTATATTCCCCTTTAAAATGTAAAGGAGTTATGAAATAACGAAGCAAAGATGTAATGTGCGGCCATATTTAGTGTTGTAAGCAATACTACACATTTATTAGGTGGCGTGCTGAGTGACAAGATGGAGAAGAGATAGTAAAGACACAAACACAGACTAATACCTAGAAACACAAACACTTAGAAACAAAAACACCAGATACACAAATACAGAAGTTGAATTACTTTCTTTTTGCAACAAAGGTATAATAATATAATAAGACCTGTGCAATCGTAAATCGTAGCCATTTCTTTCATGATATTTGCTTGTCTTTTCTTGTTAGTTATGCAGGCATAATTATTTTAAACATTATGCGTACAGATAGTGAAATTCATCAATCTTCTTTGTGTCGAATTGTCGAAGATTGCCATAGTTATTTTTATTTTCATGGCGATTTTGCTGTTTTTTTGTTTTGTATGAAAGAAAATGTTGAAAAATCTTTAGTGCAACTGCGCAAAACCGGGGTGAGTTGCTATTAAATTATATGATTAAATTATATATTAAAATGTATTGTATGACAACAAGCAACAACTTAACAACACATTGTAACATGCTTCATACAAGACGATCTCAGCACGTTACCTTCCACAATATTCCTCAGTATTTAATATTATCTGGGGACCTAATGTAAGAATAAGTTATTTCCTAATTTATCAAATACAGCAATGGTGATAGGATATTATTTTGCATTAATTTTCATCTAGTCTAAGAAAATAATTGCCATTGTGAGATGAAACTGATAAACACATTTTAGTCAACGATTTCTTATACTTTTGTACAACGATTGTAATTAATTGAATATAAATGAATTAATCTGAACTTTGACGTATGCTCAAGACCAATCAAGCTATGCATAACATACGCTGATCTCTCATTGTACGGGAAAATTATACAAAGCGAGGTCAGTTTATACTAGGTTTGTACAACTTGATGTGTCACCTTGTGTATATTAAAATGTTAAATGATAAAATTGTGATAATGTTTATATTATTTTAAAACATGAAAACGATCTTAATTCCAAAGTCTCGAAGCGAAAACGAAGAAATCCGAAACATTCCTTGTTGCTGACAATTACGATGTTGAGAAACATTATCGTAAAAAAAAAAAACATAACGCATGTTAAATATAAGCCAGAAGGGTTAGACAGAGATGAACCTAATAGTGTGCTAATAGTACACTTTCGCAACTTATGTTTAAGTCCCATGTAATAGGGAGCGAGCCTATTGTGATGAACTGGGCCTAAAAACGTGATTGTTTAATTGAGCAATACTTGATTTAATCATTCATCTCTAAAGTACATTTATTTAGCTAAGTACCTATACGTAAATGCAATTAACAATTGAAATTGAAAATTGTTTTAAATCACAATTAATTAATATTTTGTAATGTATGGTGAAATGTAAATAAGTTGAATTATGTTATATTTGTATATTACAGATCATATTATTATACCTGGATTTGGACGTTGGTTGTGTATTTTGTTTTGTTTTAATGTATTTTTATTAAATTGATATTATTAAGTTGTGCGTTTTTTTTTTATGAAACATTCTTTTTTTGGGGGGTTGTGAAATCATCAAATGACTCCTCCCGCTCTGGGCAGAGCGGTAAGGAGTGTTAGGCTTCTACTGACTAAAAACCACCCATGTTCCTTCTTAGCCCTTTGTGCCGAGGCCGCGGTATCTTTCGAACAACCCGCAGCCCCAACGGGTTTTTAGGAAATCTTAGATTTGATAATTTGACAACGGGTCACATTTTTTTTAATTTTATTGCTAAATGGGCCTGCTCTTGACTTCAATCACGCCTGATGGAAAAAAATGGATGAAGTCTATGACGGAACGAGCGTGCACAGAAAATGCCTATAAACTCTTGCTTTAAACGCAGGCGGGTTAAATGTAGGAGGGTCGGTGAGACACTTGTATAGTGAGTGACTCGTGATGTTACAGGGTTCTTGTATTATATGTGAAACGCATTGCGTTCCGACTTTGATACTTCAACACTACACTAAACTGTTCAAATATTATAATTATTTTAAAATAAATAAAATGAACTAAATATATAATAAGAATGTGATTGTTTATTTAGAGTTTGATAGGGTTGTTTAAATAAAATGTTGTCTTTTGATAGAATTCTCTGTATAGTGTAGAGGGGTCAAAGTTGTTGTGAACAGAAATTTAGTATATTACAATGTAGCAGGCGTTGCTATGTAATTGACAAAACGTTTTTATATTCTTATTTGGAAAGGGTCAAAGTTGTTCGAATTTTTATTTGTTCACACATAATATGATATATCAGGGCACTCTTATCTTTTGGAACATTTCCTGAGGTACTACAAAGACAGATTAGACGGAAGGATACGATACAGCGTTCAAATTCCTTAAAATTTCTCAAAGAAGACTTTACCCAACAACCCAGAATAATAAGTTACCTTGGTCGAAGAGGTCACATAAACAGTCACTCTAGGTTAAATTTTGGTATTCAGCTGGACGCAGGGCTATTGCGTATCTTTTTAAATGTCAGTGGCTATCATAGTGTCCATCAATGAACTGTCAAATGGTTAGTTTAGTATATCAAACCATAACCATTTGACAGTTAATCGATGGACACTATAATAGCCACTGACAAACTTTATAAATATACGCAATAGCCCTAATGGTTAAATTGAAATCCGACTTACATAGCTGGTAAAACTCTTGCCAGATACGATGAACCTTCTTAGTCATACAAACTCCTTGATCCATTCTTCTCTCTCCCATAAATTACAAAACCCCATCTTTCACGACTTCAATAACTTGTCAAAATTGTACAGACGACATGCTCAGTATAAAATGTCCAAAATTAACTGTTTATTGTGCTACAATGCAATGCATAGCAGTCGTGATGGTCAGTGCTATAGCGCTCGTCACCGGTAGCTCAGTCAACTACTGCGGTTCCAGGATGTGTGCCAATACTAATGCACATACTTTCTGCCAGTTTCCTGTGAGTAATCTTCTATGCAAAATCAAAATATTTTATTTCATATAGGTAGGCTTAAATGAAATAAAATATTTTGATTCGTGGTTTTTTTCGTGGAGGAGCTCGTGGCTTAATAATAACTGCCACTCGGGTTGATCTTCAGGTTAAGCCGCGCTTACCTAAGTTGGTCTATGGATGGGTGACCACCAAATACATACCGAGTTTCCTCCGTGCCTCGGGAAGCACGTTAAAAGCTGTTGGTCCCGGCTGTCATATATAGATCTTTGGCAATCGTTACAGGTAGTCAATGACCTGAAAGTTTCATGGTTACTCTTTATAAAATGGCTGGTTTTGCAATATTTTCATGTTGTAGCATTAGTAGGTACCTATGGCGGATATTTATTTGGTCGTATTGTAAGAGGAACGGTGTGGTTCCTCGTTGTTCCAGACACAACACACGTGAGGTCAGAGGATCCTTCCTCTGATCTCACGTGTGTTGTGTCTGATTGGCTGCTGACCGACTGTTGATGTCGAAGTGTTGTTACTTACTGCGGATAACTGCTTGCGCGATATTGAATTTTACGTGACGTCATAATTATGCCGCGTAGTTATACTACATTGACCGGTCCCGTGCGTCTCGCATTCAGTGTTTGTGGATGCAAACATGGGGTATACAAACTAATTTATTGTTCGACCCATAATATCCTTGTCACCAAGAGAGTTAGTACCGATCAGTCCGAATGAACGTTGTTCCGAGGATAAGATTTCCTGATGTAATGCCTAAATAAAACATTCTAGGAAGGTCCCAGTCCACACTGTGTGGGTTACATAAGCGCACGCCTCACTTTAGAAGAGAAGTCCCGAGTGATAGCCCGACTCAACAGGCGCCGAAACGAAGCAGCCGCCGGCAGACTGAGAGGTTTCCCCAGCGCAGGAGATATGCTGAAATTGGTGGGTTATTGAAACTTATTACAACACATAATAAACCTCCAGATAACTCCTGGACATTTCTCAAAGACACTGATTGCAATTTGGTTTCATAAATATTGATGCTACATTGGCAATGGTAGAGTGTCGCTAGTAGGGTCTTTTATCATTTTTTTTGGGGCCATATGAAAGCCATTGCCTGCGGTAACTAGCAACCACGAAGGGAATTAAGTGATAAAATATACCTTTTTTCTGGCAGCGTTGGGTTGAGGAGTTGTCTCGTGAGGCTCAGCGCTGGGCGGACCAGTGTCGGCCGCCGCGGACCATTGAAGAGCACGACACATGCCGAAATCTTTGTAAGTTGTAAATTTTATAGTGATGATGATAGAACTTTTTTGTTCCTCCCTAAGGGAGTATACTCGTAGGTGTCATGAAATGTTATGATAATATTTCTTAAAAAAAAAAGTTTTTTGTTTGTTTTCCAGCTCCGGCCTACAAAACATGCTAAGCTATAGATTTCATGTTTCTCAGCTGGATTTTTCTAGTGTCTTGCGGTGTTACTGTAAACTGTTTTTTAAATCGGGTTTCTCGTTCTTTATTCGTCCTAGAGGGACCAGGGTTAGACTACTAGTCGTACTAACGTTATACTTATACGTAGTCGAAATAATTCCATGTATAAATAACATTCGTTAAAGTAACACGAGATAGATCGTTCTTCTTTCTGGAAGTAGGTACTAGTGTAGTATATGTGTAACAAGTAAAGATAGCTTTGTAAGAAAATTAAGAGAACATTGCACTGGGTTACAAACTGTTCCACTAGATTCGCTGTCAGTGGGCCAGTGTGTCGCTTCCGTGTTGGGAGAAGCTCCAGGTCTTCGCATCGAGTCCATGGTCGACATCTGGTACATGCAGAGCATGTCGTATAAGGGCAATATCACCTCCTATGTTCCGTGAGTATCACCATATTTATACTGCCTCGTTAGTCTAGTGGTCACAAGCGCGACTTCTGAGCATGAGGTCCTGGGTTCGATTCCCGGGTCGCGGAAAGGGTTATTGGGTTTTTCCCAAAAGAATAAGAAGAATCCCGAAAGGATCGAGTTGAGGTGATGCAAATCTCAAAAACTGGAATAGTGTAAATCTCAAAGCACTTCGAAAAAATACTAGTTACATACATTACATAGTATTTCTTTAAGAGCCCTCCTGGATATCCCTTGTTCTTCTTTGTTGCTTAGATTTGGGTAGCACCATCATTGTACCATTTTTTGCAGACCAAATCGTAATACCAGTTTCTACAGCGACTTTGCGCAAATAATGTGGGCGCAAACTTATATGGTTGGCTGTGGACGAAGCAGGTTTATGGTAAGAGTCTTCACTCTGAATCTGAAGATCTTTTTTATGTAACGGTCTTGCTTCACGGCTTATCATTTTGATTGTATAGGCATCCCATTTTTATTCTAATAAAATTTAGGATTACTGTTTGATAACGACTTTCGACCTTCCTATCTTTCTAACTACGAAGAATCTGAATACCAGAGCTCCAGCCTTTATTGTGGAGAGGCTGTAATCAGATCTTATTACCTCCTAAACTTATTTTGGTTAATTTGCTACCTTATCGTTGTTAGATACCCTGGCAAGGTCGTGTCCGAAGCGTGGAGCGACTGGTCTGCAACTTCGCGCCCCATGGACCCCCACCATCTCGCGCTCTATGGAGCCCTGCAGCCCCGGCCGAGGCCTGTCCATCGCGCTCACAAGCAGATAGGGTGTTGCGAGCCCTTTGTGATTATCGTTAGTATCCGTTTGTGTTTATGTTTAAGTTGGATTTGATTCCAGTGTAGAAGCCAAATTGTCAATGAAGAAAGTAAAAGAAATACATCCAAAAATAAAATACTGTTATGAAGAAGTGAAAATTAAACATAGTGTTTACTAATAATTCCAATACTTGAGTTTGAATAGAATTATATAGAACTCACAATTTCAGAACGCGAACCAAAAGAGATAACAGCCATCGACTCCTCAATGTCATTAGAAGACCATATACTACTAGATACGGTCTTAGAAATAGAAAACAACGAAACTCTGAACTATCTAGGGAGTCTAGACGAGATTTACCTAACTAAGCTGACTATAGCAACGATGTCGAATACTTTAACAACACAAGTTTATTTCAATTCTATGCAAAGAAGAGATGTTGTAGAAGTTATTGATACTGGAGAACCGCAGCTCAATATTAGCGCAATCAGTCTAAATGCAGTCCCACTTGAAGTGATAGCACCACCTATAGCACCTGTTGTCGTGCTGGCAACAGAACAAGAGACAACAATAAATGCATGTATACAAACAAACAAAGCACCGAAAAAGAAACTAAGTTTGATTGGAAGACCGAAATCATATAACATGGAAGATTTAACCGATCAAGAAGAGACGACCGAAAGTAAGTTGATTTTAACAAGAATAATTGAATACTGCTACAATTATTTACATGAGATCGTATATTTGCAGATGACACACCTATTGAGGAAAAACCAAACAGACACAAGGATTTCTATGCAGAGTACGAATTTGTTGAACCGATCGACGATAATGCTACGTCGAATTCTATAGATACGACACATACAACAGAAGATCCAGGGATAGTCAATAGTGTGTATACAATTTAAAAATATGTGAATATTGAAAGTATTCTTACTGATCTTGAAATAAAACATGTTGCAGTTGTGATCAATCAAGATGTTTTAAGAGATGTCGTGACAAGATTATATGAGAACTCAAGTATGCTGTATGGACCAGTACAAACCTTTTTTGACAATGCTATAGCTCAGTCTGGAATACTGAGTCAGAATGATAGTGATGTTACTGTCGCTACCAGTAGTACACTAGAATCTGGAAATGCATCGGTGAAAGATAACATTGATGAATATCTTTCGGATCGTAAGTTATTTTGACTGAGAAGATTATTTTGTGAGAATTGAGGATTTATTGTTGAAACATAATAAAGTTTGAAGATATCGAGCGTAATCCAAGAACTACTTAGAGAACTTCGATTTTATCTAACCCTTAATTAACCCTTTGTTCCGTTTTAATATAGACGAGATGATTTTAATTTTTTTTATAAACGTAAGTATCTAAAAATCGTGAGGCAATTATTATTTATTGGTAAATTATTGTATTGTCCACAGCTGAAACAGTTCGTGAACTACAAGATGCTTTGGATCGAATAGAACATGATTTGGCACCAACAAGGGGGAAGGTATGATAATTTTCCTGACAGGAAAGGTTTAAATACTCGATTCAGTTTCCCATCGGCAAAAATTATAATTCTCCATTAATCTTCCACTCCCGTTTCCCTTGGATCACCTCTTGCTTGAACAGACGCTGTGGGTCTCAGCTTTTGAAAACTTTAGTGTGAATAGTATAAAATAAAGAGAATATAATACCAACCGATCACTGTCTCACTGCTAGGCAAAGGCCTCTTCTCATGCAGAGAATGCAAGAGCATTGATCACCACGCTTGCTAAATTCGGGTTGGCGATTTCAGACTTATATTATTTGTAGGTCCAGCTTAGGTTTCCTCACCATGTTTTCCTTCATCGATGTCTGTGTTGTCCGATAATAGAATAATCATATCATATTCTTTGTCATTAGCAGAATTTGTACATAGTCCTGAATTTCCGCAGGTCCGAAGAGAATTAAGAGATCCCACCGGAGATTCAGAGACAACTTCGGTTGACAAACCCCTTTTAGACGCACTCCACGACGCAGAGGTAGCCAGAAACAAAACACTGGAAAGAGGTCCTATGTACAACATGGTACTCAAATATATGCCTTATTTGAAGCAGTATGAAGGTGGAATACTGCCTAAATCTGATGATGCTTCTAGTGGAAGTATTGCAAGTCGTGTGTTCGTCCCGTCAGTTGTTAGTGTATTAGTTTTTACTGCTTGTTTGTAATTGTTTAGGTGTATTTTAGATATATTTATGTAACCGTTTCGATTGTCGTGTTTATAAAGTTTTGATTAAGTGTTTTCTTTTGTTTTATTTGCTGTCCCTGCTTCACGTGGTTTTTATGACTTGAGATAGCATAAGTATCCATTGTATCTAATTATATTGAAGTATACATAAAAAATACAAAATTATTTCTAACATTTAGAGAAACAGCGTATTTCTTCTGAACATCTTCCTTCACACAAACAGAATCCAAAATCAACTTTAATACGTTTAGGTAGAAAAGTGACGTCACTTTAACCCCTGCATTTGGTTTCCTTGAATTGTGTGTGTAGTTTGACACGCTAATAGCAAACCACGCTGGCAGGTAAAAAATAAAAGGGACTAACCCGAGGTAATACGTATAAAAAATAATATTCAGAACTTAACATGATTGTGGTTAAGCAATATTTGCATTTTTAGACGTAGAAGAGTAAAATAATAAATTTTTCATAGTAAATACCTTCGTTATAGTATACATTAAAATTAAATAATACTGCCCTCGTATTGAAGTTACCGTGTTTTCAGTTACGAGGGCAAGAATAAGTACAAATAACGTTACAGACTACTAAATTACCCAACATTCTATCAGTTACCTATCATTGAAAATAGGACTTACTAGTGAAACTTATAAATAAATTCTAGAAATCCTTTAATGAGGACCAGGTCAGAGTAATATTCCACATCATTACAAAGGATTTGGAGCATTCATGAAAACTTAATGGGAATATGTAGGTACCTACATCGTTCTCAATCGGCGGTCATCGGCCGGGCGGCAGTCGACTTGTGGTCACCTCGCGCAGTGGTCGTAGGCCGTTGTAGCCGCGTAGCCGCGTAGCACGTCTACGGTTTCTCGTAGCGATTTCGTGTAGCGGTTTTGAAGCGGTGAATGTTTTTGTCGTGAATGAAAAGTATTTAGGCGTGCTTCTATGTTTTTGTAGTCGAGTTGTAATTAAATAGTGGTGTTTTTCTAATACAGTTTTTAAGTAATATTCGATTTTTTTAATACAAAGATAAACATTTAAAATAAACCTAATACCTAAACTAATTTCAAAACGAAAGAAAAAGTATCCTTACTCTTCCACCAGAATTAAAAGAGAAAAAAATACTTTTTCGAAATTTGGGGGTCCATCAGACCCTTAAGGCTTCAAACTGTTTTTCCAAAACACTATGACGAACGACACGAAGGCTGGCTCGGAACCTAGAGAGTCCACAGCAAGACCTGCGTGGTCACGAAGACCTGATGATGTCAAGTTTGAGTTCGGCTTCGGAGTACCGCTGGGGGCTATGTCTGCTCACCCTGCTTTCCATTCAGCCTGGGATCTTGGTTGGTGAGTAGATAAGAAGTTTCATCATCATCATCATCATTCTCCTGCCCTTATTCCAATTAATTTCGGGTCGGCACAGCGGGTGTTCTTCTTCCATACTTCTCTATTTCTCGTCATCAAGATTAAATAAGCTTGATGACGAGTAATAGAGAAGTGTCACAAAAGTAGTAGTAGTAGAGAGTCATCATCATCATCATCATCAGCCTATAATCTTCCCACTGCAGGGACTCAGGCTTCCTCTCTAGGACTAGTTTCACAAAATCAAATTGTATTTTTAATAATAATAATAATATAAAAGAATAATACAATTTCATTTACCACCACCAGCCACCAATTCCACCAGTTTTACCACCTAAGTTTACATGTGGAATGCAATAAAGTATTGAGTATTTAACCATTATCAAATCCGCCAACACTTCATTGTTGTGTTGACAATGGAGAAGTTTTGTTCCAATGAAACCAAGACCAGATTTGGGATATTTACTCGTAAATTGAAGAGTTATTCAATCAGGTTTGGTTTTACCTTGAGACTTTTCCATGCTATGTAGACAGACTTTAATTTTATGTTATTGGGTTTTTCAGAGGAGCTTGTGGCTTAATAAGAACTGCCACTCGGGTCGATCTTTAGGTAAAGCTGTGCTTGCCTAGGTCGGTCTGTGGATGGGTGACCGCCCGACATACCGAGTTTCCTCCGTGCCTCGGAAAGCACGTTAAGCTGTTGGTCCCGGCTGCCATATATAGATCTTTGGCAGTCGTTACAGGTGGTCAGTGACCTGAAAGTCTGACAACCAGTCTTGCCAAAGGGTATCGTATTACCTAGTATTAACTGGGTTGTGGAGGTCAGATAGGCAGTCGCTCCATGTAAAATACTGGTATTCAGCTGCATCCGGTTAGACTGGAAGCCGACCCCAACATAGTTGGGAAAAGGCTAGGCAGATGATGTTATTGAGTTTTTCCATCAAGAATTTCTCAGTGAAAGCCACAAAGTATGAATTTATCCCTGTTTGATGGCAACAGACTCGCCCCTTATCACATGGGAGTTAAACATTACTAGCGAAGTACGTGTGTTAGGTACACCTGTGCCTAATCCTTTTGGGGCATGATGTTATGTTAATATAGGCAGATTTTTACTTTTGCCTGTAGCGTGAATGCCACGTTTTTCCACTGCGTCAACCAAATTAAATATTGAATGGTGATGACATCAAAAGAAGACAATGGCGTGTTGACGGAATGAATGAACACCAGGGCCCCGAGTCTGCTATTCAATAGTGTCAGAATGGTCTATCAGTGATCTCATAATTGTTGATTTTGACAAGTTTAGTGTTGTCAAAATCAACAATTACCCATGGAATTCTTGCAACGAGCTGGGCCCCGAGTCTGCTATTCAATAGTGTCAGAATGGTCTATCAGTGATCTCATAATTGTTGATTTTGACAAGTTTGGTGTTGTCAAAATCAACAATTATGAGATCACTGATAGACCATTCTGACACTATTGAATAGCAGACTCGGGGCCCTGTGTGGGCGTTCTTTAAAATGCCACTACTTTTAATCACACACACGATTTTCATCCATTACGTGTGTCTCGTATTAGTAAGTATTCCATATGACTCACAATTCCAATAAACCTGCCTAAACAAATGGTATCAATTAAACAGCCGTATGTTTAAACCATACGATGGTCATTGCATGAGGAATGGCTTCGGACGATAGCGTGTTTGACATTGTAAACAATGGCCTATCCATAGCTATAATACGGATACAATGTATGGCTAATAGGAGCTTTACACACGCAAGTCACAGTTCAACTTTAACGGTGACAAGAAACGATTACCTCGTTGGTCCAGTGGTAGCAAGCGCGACTGCTGACCATGAGGTCCTGGATTCGATTCCCAGGTTAGGCAAACTGTTGTTGGGTTTTTCCATAGATATAATAAATAAGGGTTTTTCCATCTGGAGTTTCTTCATGGAGTCTGGATTTGTGTAATTTTGGCAATAGGCTCGCCCCCTATTACATGGAAGTGGATTTAAACATTACTGGTGATGTACTATGAGTTACACCTCTGCCTAGGCCGTTGGGAATAACAGGCGTGATGTTATGTTATATAGAGCATAATTATGTTAAAGTAGCATGCAGTAGGTAGATATGCTAACATGATGTCAAACTTATTGTTAGCAATAAACATTAATGAGTAAATAACGACGCATATATAATTTCTTAATATATCATTTTAATTAATTAATTTTAATTTATTTTTAATTCCTACAAATACTCGAACACCTCAGTCTAACCATTCGGGGTGAGAAGCTTGAAATTATGTTATGTGTAAGCATCCGAGGTTAAATCTCTCGTACATATGCAGTGCTTGAAGCCACAAGTGAACATAATCTGTGACTGCCTTGCCTGTCTGTCAGTCATTTCACACGATTAACACGATTTAACTCAGTTGAACGGCTTTAACTAGACGATAATGCAATTATAGCCAAGGTTTCTCTTGATTCTATATCCTTGAGTTAATGCTTAATGCGTGGGAACACAATGCAACTGACGACACATATTAAACATATGTATTGATTTTATGAGTAAACGTCCAGACGTAGGTACTGCAGGTTATCACCCATATCTTGTTGATGTTTCACGCATTCACACGAATCGTTTTGTAACAAAGATCAAAGAAAAGATTAATAGGATTGTGTGAGAAATATTTTAAATTAAATATGAAGAAATGGTACCGTAACATATACGATAAGGACAGGAAGATGAGATGCGTCGTTAATGACAAGCAAAGCACTGCTCATTTGATCTCGTAGCGGCGATTGGTGGCAGCGACCTCTCGTGTCCGGCCCTGGTTCAATAAATGGAATGGGACGCCGTCACCTCCTTCTGCGAAGCATTCATGCTAGCGAAGAAGGTGGAAGGTGAAAAGTCTCCCTCGTCCCACCCACCGCGGGAGACGATGCGAGTGTCGAGGGCCACGTGATGGGTTCCGGCCATCGTAGACGCGGGCCTGTGGACGGTGAGTAATCAAATGGGCTAGCTCACTGTCCGTCCATCTTAATTATGACGACAGGCCGTGTTGACGTCTCGATCGTGTTCCACGCGCGCCTCAACGAGATGTCATCCGCAAGGGAATATAGGTGGTTTTTAATCAGTAGAAGTCTGACACGACACTACCTTCCATTCCGCCTAGAGCGGGAGGAGTCATTTGATGATTTCCCATTGTCAAAAAAAAAAAGCACCGCTCATTAGATTATTGTATAGGCACCATTTATAATGGTTCCTTTGTCTAATACGTAAGTCTAATAATACTAGGGGTGTTGAATAATCAACACCCCTTGCTAGCATTGTCCATTATTACGCCATTACACTCACATACACATTCAGAAATAGTTTTTTAAGTATAATTACTAGCGAGTACACCAGTGACCTCCTTAGAGTGGGGCCTGATCTGACTCGCGATAAGAAACCAACTATTACTGACCGCTTTCTTATTATTATGGTTCGTGCAAGACAGGGTTGCCAGGAAAAATATGTTATTTGAAAAGAGTGAAGCGTCGACACACTTTTCAGGCAAGTTTACTACTTTGTTTAATGATTCTAAGTGAAAAACGGTGTCGTGAAATTACCGTCTGTATTTCTGAAATGATGGGTATTAAGTGGGTATAAACCTAGACGGAGTATTCGTTGGTACGTCTTGGGTGGATTATTCCATCACTAAGTTCTAGCAGGGAAAAAGTAAGAATATTATAAAGAACTACTACTGCAGTGACATAAATCTGCAAAAAGATTTATTTATAATAATATTAGTTAAAGCTTAAAAAGCGTCTTAAAAGTGGCCATTAATAAACCATTGTAATCCTGAGCTAACACCGCTACCCACTTTAAGTAGAAAGAAAGAGTTAAGATTAACATAGAAATACAAAAACAATGAACTGCAATCTGCCATTAAAATGTTAGTCTTTTTTGTGTTTTACTAACGTTAGATATTACGGCATGGATGTGGATGGCTTTAACTGTAGGAGAAGGTAAAAAAACAATGGATTGACTGAATAAGAGATGGTAATGGAATCTGAAATGGTGTTGATGGAATATTGTTATTAAGTTCTGTTAGTAGAAAACATAAAAAATAACACTATTTCAATATCTGCAGCCATAACTCATTCTGTTACCATTCATTACTACACTACTAAACAAAATATTTTACTCTCAAGGTGAACCTCGTATTTTAGGCAGTTGTTCTGTTATTAATTCCACGAGATTGTACCTAAATGATAAATGAGAGACGAGGGCTGAGGTGACGGGTGGAGGTTACTGAAATTAAAGACGAAGTTAAGGTACCTGTCCAGGGGAAAAGAGGCTATCGCAAAAAGTGTCAAGATTCAAGGCTGAAAATCAAGTGAAGGGTTAACATAAACCCAGCCGCCGCGGGAGATGCTCCGGGCGTCGCCGTCGGTGGCCACGTGACGGCTTCAGGCCACCGTAGACACGGGCCTGTGGACGGTAAGTAATGAGCTAGCTCGCCGTCCGTCCGTCTTATGACGACGATAGGCCGTGTCGACGGCGCGTTCGTATTCCACGCGCGCCTCAAAGAGATGTCAGCAACATGGAAGGGGCCCGCAAGGGGCGACGCCCGTCGGGGTGGCGGGTTGTTCGAAAGAGAAACCGCGGCCTCGCCACAAGGGCTAAGAAGGAACATAGGTGGTTTTTAGTCAGTAGAAGTCTGACACTCCCTTCCGCTCTGCCCAGAGCGGGAGGGTTTATTTGATGATTTTCAAACCCCAAAAAAAAGAAAGTGGTGGTGGAGCTTGTGATTCAATGCTTGATAAAATGAGTATAGGAAATGTAACGTAAATGAAAGTAAGGAAGAGAGTGCTGTGTGTGAGTGAGAGAGCGATAGATGAGGGAAGAGAGAAGAGATTGGAAGGAGGTCATGTTGTAAGGAGATACAAAGGAAGACGTTGTACAAAGACTAAAAATATTTGAAAAATATAAAGACCTTAATATTCAAGACTGCAATATTTTATCGAAGAACGCTGTATCCTACATTAGAGTTAAGGTGTTTTTGTGGCTTTCCCACCTCACTGATACCAAAACCACTGCAACTCCGGAAAACCAGAATCAATAGTAGCGACCACCAGAAAAGCGCCGAGACAATGAAGCTCAACGAAGTCCCAGAGAAACAATTTAACTTGTCTTGGATAAAACTGAAGCGACATCACAAAAAACACATTTTATTAATGAAGATTTCATTTAATTAACATACCGTAACATTTATTTATTTTCAGGCTACTTTGGACCAAACATACACACATACATTTAGGGTGTAAAAGTATTATAACGCAAACGAAGGGCACTTGTTCTCCCCACCACTGCGATCATTTTTTGTTCTAAACCATACCTGGGAACCTCCTAGTTACGGAGATATTAGGGGTCAAACTTCCAAATTTTTAACAGCTGTTTTTGTAAATACTAGTTTTTCAGGTTTTTACTTTACTTAAATTACCTCCATGACCCGTTTACTATTCAAAGCACCCACTAGCACAATGTTTTAACAGTGCTACATTGACATTCACCGTAAAATGTGATTTCTGACCCAAAAAAAAGTTGTTTCCCAGCAAAAATTTTTGCGGGTACTTAGTTTGATGTACACAGAATGCTTGGTTGACGGCTGTGTGATGGGTTGATTTACACCCTGTATATTGCTACAAAAAGTGGTAATACGAGCCCAGTCTGATACGATAAAATGTTGTAGCTTTAGCCTTTGTGGTGGAACTCCACCCTAAGCTGATTGGTCAAGCTGTCAAATTGCATGAGTAATATCCATCTAGTTACGTATGCAGACTAATGGAAGAGGTGATGTCTAGACCGATAACTTTACCCTGGACAGGGTACTACGTGTTAACTGTTAAGTAATTAAATAGTCCTGTAATTGTGTGTGATCGTCTGTGGTTCGTACTTTGTGTAATGAAGAATGGTGTTGTCTTTGTTTGTTTGTAATGCATTGTCTGATAGTTCTTGTTGTTTGCTCTGCTAGTTGCTAAATATGAAAAGCGTCTATGCGTAGTTCTATGTAACATTTAAAAAGTTTTTTTATTCAAGACTTTGGTCAACAAGATCGTCTAGATAAAATCAAGGAACAGAATTAATTTTCCAAGCTACTTCTACAGGAAACGATGGATGGACGGTAAAAAAATTAAATGGCAATAAAGAAGACCGTGTCTGATGAGATGACGGGTAGTAGAGAAGTATGGAAGAAGAAGATATGCTGCGCCGACCACAAATTAATTAGGATAAGGGCAAGATAATGATGATGGAGACTTCTCACAACTGAATTAATTAAATAAATTGCTGATGAAATAATTATGATGTTTCTGTCTAAAAATATCCTTATTTCACTAACTCTTCAACCATGTGACTCATGGTCATAACGTACCTATCACTGGAAATAACTCGCATGTATTTTATCACCCCCACACCTTCAGTTGTAAAATATTTAAAGATATACAAAGACCACTTATGCTATCATTTTCACGCAAACTTTTTCAATGTAAACGACCGTAACCTAAATTAATACGTACTTCATTTAACATTAAAGTTTAATGGCCTGTCCATTCGTCATTTTGCGCACTCTTCGCGAAAACCCACACAAGCAACCTGTACCTAAAGTTCAGACTGTAGCTCAAAAGTGATCATGCAAATATAGATTGTATCTTTGAGACTTTAAGGTTATATTAGTATGGCGGTGTTAGGAAGGATGTCACAACTTGCGGTGTCTGCTCAGTAAATGCTTGCGTAGGCGCCATTTTGTGTTTCAAATGATTGAGTTTATTATCAAATTGCTCTTGACACTCCTTAAATGATAGGTACGTCTTGATATAATCAAATTCAGGATTTGCGTGTTTATTATTTAAAGATTTATTTTGGTATTCAGTTATGAAGATGACTCTGAAGAAATATGAAGAATCATGATCATGTCATCATCTGCCTAGGCGTTTCCGAACTGTGTTGATGACAGCTTCCTCTCTAAACGGATGCATCTGAATACCGGTATTTTAAATTTAGCGACTGATCGTCTGAGTTAGAGAGCTGAGTAAACATGTCTTCTCTTTGTCTTTGATGTGTTATCTTGACCTTCGGGCTTCTCCCGACCTGTAGCGACTCTTAAAATTCTTCATTAGGTAACAGCTGGTTCATGATCATGTAGGTAAGTACCTAATAATTAAAACTCAAGAGCCATGACAAAAAAGCTAGGAGGAGGTTTAGATAGTAACAATTGTAAAATAAGGATAAATGGAGGTTTGGAAAAAGTTTTTCGCGTGGTGGTGGCCCATCCCTCTTCTAGAGAGGTGGCCTGAGTCCCTGCAGTGGGAACATTATACGCTGATTATGAGGGCAACATAGATCGTATAACAAGGTGAAACATAATAAACGCAATGGAGACCGAGACCATGACACTGGACCTCTTTTGTTTAACCATTTTACCGCATCTTTTATGATACATGTTGATTAGGTGATGAGCTCGTGGCTTAATAAGAACTGCCACTCGGATCGATCTTTAGGTTAAGCTGAGCTTGCCTAGGTTGGTCTGTGGATGGGTGACCGCCCATTACATACCGAGTTTCCTCCGTGCCTCGGAAAACACGTTAAGTTGTTAGTCCCGGCTGTCATATATAAATCTTTGACAGTCGTTACAGGTAGTCAGTGACCTGACAGTCTGACATCCAGTCTTACCAAAGGGTGTCGTATTACCTAGTGTTAACTGGGTTGTGGAGGTCAGATAGGCAGTCGCTCCATGTAAAATATTGGTATTCAGCTGAATCCTAACCCGATTGGACTGGAAGTCGACCCAACATAGTTGGTAAAAGGCTAGGCAGATGATGTTGATTAGCTGATCGCGTCAATTCGATCAGAAAGTTCAAAAATTTTCAAGTTCAACAAGACTTGTTCGGTTTCATGGTCCGAGACACTTTCTTGGATGACTGTGTCCTTGGTTTAGTGGTCGCAAGTGCAACTGTTGTGATGGGTTTGATTCCCAATTCGGGCAAAGTGTTGGGTTTTTCCCATCAAATTTCTCAGTAACTGTTATAGAGTCTGAAATTTTACCCGGTTTATGGCAATAGGTTTGCAACCTATTGCATGGGACTTAAACATAACTTGCAAAATTCTGCGTGTACTATTAGGTACACCTCTGCCTAATCTTTCAGGGATTACAGGCGTGATGCTATGTATTTATGGTCTACTAACTGTTGCCAGCGGCTTCGTCCGCTACAACTCTAAAATTATCCCACGGGAAGATAAAATCGGGATAAAAACTATCCTTTGTATTAATCCAGGTTATAAACTATCTGTGTACCAAATTTTATCCAAATCCGTTCAGTAGTTTTTGCGTGAAAGAGTAACAAACATACACACTCACAAACTTTCGCCTTTATAATCATCATCATCATTACAGCCTTAAGACGTCCACTGCTGCACATAGGCCTCCCTCAGATGGGGGGGATTTGCCATAATCGCCACGCTTGGCAGGCGAGTTGGCGATCGCAGTATGGTTGTTACGACGGCACAGAAAACGCTGCTGCCCATTCTCTGGTAGTCCCTTAGTCGCCTCTTACGACAACCACGGGAAGATATGGGATGGTGCTATTCTTTACATCCGACACCATACGGCCTTTATAATATTAGTGTGATAACGGGTGAAAAAGTGGGAAATCCTATGTACCTCTGCCTACCCGTTCTTGGTATCGAAGCACAACGCTATATTATTCATAGCCGATGTCCTCAATCAGTCGCCCCGATACGTCTTCAACATCGATTGCATTCCTAATGACTTAGGGCCGGTGGTTGACCTCGGCGGTGTCTAGTCAATGAACTTTAATGAACTTTGGCACACATTTGGTACAACAGCTGTCAAGTTTACACTGGGGGTAAACAGTAAGGTCAGTTACCTTGCAACGTTGCAACATTGTAGGCGGGTTTAATAGTGAAACAGGCTTTGAAGTGGCGCTCGAAATGTTGGATGGGCTTTTCGTGTGGGGTTGTGGACTAGTTTCTGGACACGGCTTTGCTTAGTGTTTCACAATTTATAGGGTCGACATCTTCGATGCATTGATTAATGAAAAGTCAACCCGAAGCTATTAATATTATCGGCTTGCTTTTAAATAGTACGCTCAGATGTATCTACTTCGTTGGTCTAGTGATCGCGAGCGCGACTGCGTGCATGAGGGGTTCGGTTCCCGGGTTGGGCAACTCAGTAGCAGCCTCGAGTCTGGATTTGTGCCCGGTTAATGGGAATTGGCTCGCCTCCGATTACAAGCGACTTGAAAACATAACTGATGAAGTGCACAAAACAATCGTTTTGTGTGAGCTAGCACTATACAGGCTGTAAATCAACCCATCACACAGCCGTCAACCAAGCATTCTGTACATCAATCTAAGTACCTCTATGTAAAATTTTTTGCTGGGAAATGACTTTTTTTTTTAGGTCAAAAATCACATTTTACGGTAAAACTCAAAGTAGCACTCTTAAAACATTGTGCTAGTGGATGCTTTGAATAGTAAACGGGTCATGGAGGTAATTTAAGTAAAGTTAAAACCTGGAAAACTAGTATTTACAAAAACAGCTGTGAAAAATTTGGAACTTTGACCCCCAATATCTTCGTAACTAGGGGGTTCCCAGGTATGGTCTAGAACAAAAAAAATATCGCAGTGGTGGGGAGAACAAGTGCCTTTCGTTTGCGTTAAGGGTACTTTTACACCCTATATAAAGCAAGGAGAGATAGTTCTTTTAAATGCATGGCTGGCGTGAAAAGGCCATATTGTATATTATACCTATCTACACTACTGTTTTGATTTATAGAAAATTTTCCCACAAAATTTAACGCAGGTCTTGACCTAATTGTTAACTCTAAACAAACATTATAAATAACGTTTTGTTTTGTTAAAAATAAGGTTGCCCCACACTAGGGACTTCTCCTGTGTCGTGGATGCGCTTAAAAACAGTTAAACTCACATTACCATGATGGGATAAAATATTTAGCCCATACAATTATTTCCGGAAGACGCAGCGTTGGTAGGCCTCCCACCAGGTGGACCGACGACATCGTGAGAGTAGCGGGCAACCGGTGGATGCAAACGGCAGGCTGTTCTGTATGGCGTTCTATGGGGGAGTCCTTGTCCAGCAGTGGACGTCTTACGGCTGATGATGATGATGATGACAATTATTTGTTCCTTGCGGGCATCGAACCGGCCACTGCTCAGTCAACCGTGCAGACGCTTTCTACAGTACTCCAATCGGAACATCGTCCTTCCGATTTTTCTCGACGTTTCTATAAACAAGTATAACCTTTACCACATTAAGCACAAAGTTCAATATAGCTACCACGGGCCACCACCACCCATTATATTGTGGTAATTATAGTGCCTACACTTTTGTGGTCATTACTAACACAAAGATTAAACGAGGTTCACCAAAAAGTAGTCCAGTCAAGGACCTCAAACAAACACAAAATTGTCATTCAGACTTTCATTTGTGTTCTTTTGAATTCTTTATCTACACGACTTAGGGGTCAATTTTGTAAAACTCACTTTTCGAGGGCGGCAAAGTCAAGTTTGTGTGTTATACGCATCGAATCTTGCGGTCAACTATGGTTTCCGCAAACGGTTGCCATGGCAACTGCCCAATAACAAACCTGTCAAATAGCACACGATTTTCCTACAAGCCGGTTCAACACAAGTAATAAACACAATTTTCAGCTAGTTTATCGTGAAAATTATGTTTTCGTGACCTCAGAGTGACCTCGAATGTTACTTTGAACATTCATACATATGTACTTAGCAAAATATGCCCTAAGACCTTTGAGAAGAAAGATGGATTTCGGATTCGGTGACTTTATGGTCCCGAATGTCGGGGGCCTACGTCAGTATTTCCAAGATCCCTTTAGGTATGTAATGTCTCTTTCTTCGGACATTATAACGGTCTCATTTATCTTAATAGGCTCGCCCCTTTTACATAACGCATAAACATATCTGGCGAAATGCCGGAGTACTAATGGATACACCTCTGCCTGACCCTTCGGAATTACAGACGTGATGTTATGTTATGTTATATGTTTCATTTATATACGTTAGCTCATTCTAGATTAAACCACGTAGTTCGAGAAAGTAGATCAGCTGTATTGACGTCAGACTGTGACTTCATCTCTTTTATTACACTTGAAGAATGTAGGTTAGGGATAAAAGCTACCATAATATTACATTTTAATTACTCCACAATTAGAATCTATAACTTCAAAAAAGCATCATTTATGTAGCGTTTGACACTTGGTTACATATTAAGTTCATTTTAGATTATTATATTAGAACAGTGCAGAGAGTGTGTTCGCTTAGCACACTTTGGTCGGTTTATGATGGATACGCAAAAAAGGGGAGCAGCGATAGCTGCCGTGGGTTCGAACCAAGGCAGGCGCATTACCATGTGTAATTTATATCGTCACCACGGCTCCCGAAATGCTGAAGGAAAACATTGTGAGGAAACAGATATGGCTTAGAACCAACTATTCGAAGA
Organism: Diarsia brunnea; assembly: GCA_949774965.1. Taxonomy (NCBI): domain Eukaryota; kingdom Metazoa; phylum Arthropoda; class Insecta; order Lepidoptera; family Noctuidae; genus Diarsia; species Diarsia brunnea. Next base: position 3,337,382 of record OX459003.1, on the reverse strand, counting down.
CATGTGACATCTACCAACCCACACTGAGCTTGCGTGGGTTATTATAGCTCATTCCCTCTCATAGAGAACAGGCCTATGTCCCAGCAGGTGGGAACATTATACTCTGATTATGCAAGCGAATAAGACGTCTAACTTATTTTTTGACTGGGCAAATAATTGACGCCCCATTGGTTTCGTGGTCGTAATTGTGACTCCGGGCACCCTGTGTTCGTTTCCCAGGTAAGGTAAAGTGCGATTGCAGTTTTCATTAGGAATTTTACAGTTGTTAGTAGTCAGGAGTGGAGCTCGTGGCTTAATAGGAACTGCCACTCAGGTCGATCTTTAGGTAAAGCTGTGCTTGCCTAGGTCAGTTTGTGACATACCGAGTTTCCTCCGTGCTGTTGGTCCCGGCTGCCATATATAGATCTTTGGCAGTCGTTACAGGTAGTCAGTGACCTGAAATTCTGACATCCAGTCTTACCAAAGAGTATCGTATTACCTACCTAGTATTAACTGGGTTGTGGAGGTCAGATAGGCAGTCGCTCCTTGTAAAATACTGGTATTCAGCTGCATCCGGTTAGACTGGAAGCCGACCCCAATATAGTTGGGAAAAGGCTAGGCAGATGATGATGATGATGAGTAGTCAGTAGTTGAAATATTTGGTGGTCAGCCGTGCCTCGGAAAGTATGTAAAGACGTCAGTCATAGGTACGCTTGTTTTGTCACCGGTTGCGAAATTGCCGGTCCATCGGATTTGAGACAAAGGGAAGAAGGAAATACAGGTGCACTCCGCGTCTGTATTTATCCGCTATACTATCAGTTTCGTACTAAAGGGGGAAGTACCAGGGTTGCCCGCAAAAGTAAACTATTGAGATTTGCTGCCGCGACAGAAGTTCGGTCAGGACTATATTATGACATGTTACCTAGCAAAATTAAAACGTTGAAAGTCTGGCCTCAACTAAGACTGCAAAGTTAATGTAAGGAACGTTACTTGTAAAACATTAAGCAATAAATATTAACCGTAGTTATTTATGACTTACGCGATAACTACTCAACGCGAACAGCAACGTGCTTTAGTAAATTGTTTTGAAATCAGGTCGAGTTTGTTTAAGAAAAGCTTCGAACATTGTGTTTTGAAGCAGGTATGGCATGAAGAAATAAGCTATATAACTGACTTCAAACTAACTAACTTTTTATTTATTTATTTACTTATTTTAGGAAAGCTTACAGTCTAATAACTATAATTATAACTAAATATATATCTAAATTGCTAATAACAAGCTTCATAGTATAGCTTTATAGTTTTTTATTCAAATTATACTAATGAAATCAGCACTTTTAATAACTATTATCTACCCGGATGTGAATACTGTGGCCCATATGGAAGGCTCTCAATCGATTGCGATCCCATGTTGACCGCTGTGAATATAATCTGGCTAAATGGGGTCTTCTCGATCTATCCTAAACATGAGTGGCAAAAGTTCTCCACAATACCATTTCAAAAAGCATGCCGGTTCGGAGCTCCTTTGTAGGATATCCTGTATCCCCACCGCCTGTGCTGCCCATTCTGTACACCCACTTGCACCATGCAGGATTTAATCGAAACCAATGTTAGAGCAGGTGGCTACATACAGATCTAACACGTTTAGAGTTCATCGACACGTAATGAAGACGAACGATTACATGCGACTGTCTCCCATCGCCACTTCTTAGTATTTTAGCTTTAGGACGAAGTGGTCGAAACTAATACAAAACATCACGCGTGTATACCCGAAGCGTTAGGCAGAGGTGTACCCTTTAGTTCACCCACATTTCGCCAGCGATGTTTAAGTCCCATGTAATTGCAAGCGAGCCTATTGCCATCTACCCGGCACAAATCCAGACTCCGTGGCTGCTAATGAGAAATTTCTGAAGGAAAAACCCAATAACACTTCGCCCGACCTGGGAATCGAACCCAGGAACTCCTGTGCATTTATATCCCGGTAGTACGTTCCCATAGGATAGTTCGCAACTTTAAAATCTAGTTTAATATATTAATCTGAACGGCGGAACTTGCATTAATACCCGTGCATTAAGACCGCGGTTGGTCATTGAATGTTCGTGGAATCAGGACATTATGAATTTATGACTAGTTTTTCCTTGTCCCTAAGTCAGTGATGTAAAGGAAGAGATTGCATTTTAGGGAATTACAGGGGTTATTTTATGTTATGTAATATTAGGATGAACAGAACAAGATAAGTACTTTTTTTTTTTTGGAGTTTTGGGAAATCATCAAATGACTCCTCCCGCTCTGAGCAGAGCGGTAGGGAGTGTCAGACTTCTACTGACTAAAAACCACCGATGTTCCTTCTTAGCCCTTTGTGTCTAGGCCGCGGTACCTCTTTCGAACAACCAGCAGCCCCGACGGGCAACTCGAAGCCCTCAAACCTGATTTTGATGAGGCAGACGATTCAAGGAGGGCTTTCCTCACCCTTACTCACGCGCAGCGGTCTATTTTGACGTAGTTCCTAAACATTTTGAACACAAGGTTTGATATACTCGCAAACAGCATTGCATTTTCCACAGCACGCAGTTCATGCTTCTGGCCTTAGCGTCAATTGAAGATCAGCTCAATGTCACAATCATTTACTCAATTCCAACTGCCATGTTTATTTTTATCCTGCGTTGTCTTCAATCGTTTTATGTCTTTATTATTTTATAGAGTGATTGATTGTTTTAAAATTGGTATGATTGTGGAATCAAGTTCAGACAGATAAAGACCCGTGGCCTTGTCTTGAAAACTCGCTGGCTTGTTATGGACCTCTGTTCTTAGTAGCCCCGAATCGAAAGCACTGAAAGTCATTGGAAGTGGCTTTTTCACAGCTATGGGATGATACTCATCATCATCATCACTGTCTTGCCCTTATCCTAATTAATTTGGGGTCGACGCAGCATGTATTTTTCTTTCATGCGTCTCTATTACGCGTCATCTCCTTTCTTTCACATTCCATTCCTTGCTTTACACAGTCCATACATCGTTTTTTTGTTTTTCCTATACTCTCATACCCAATCAACATTCGTTCTCAAAACTTTATGACCCCTTCCTCATTCCTCAGCATCACATGGCTGCATGGGGCATACGACGACAGCCGATTACCACACAACTTTTCAGTCACCGGCGCGGCGTCACTTTTAGATTTAGTTTGTTCCGTCATGAACCTCGTCTAAAATATTTCAAACCCTTCCGTCGTAATGATTTCTAAGGACACCCGCCCTACGTCTAATAAGGACTTCATTATAAAAAAGATAATTATTGACTTCCACAGCCCGTCATCCGGCTTCCACCACATGGCCAGGATGATGGATCGAATGATGGTTGAGAGTCTCCAACCATTCGGGTTCGCAAGGATGACAGCGAGTAGTGGAAACGGGGGTAAGAAGGGCGATTCAGATCCCTCTGCACCTAGAGATGGGCTCAGATCAGAACAGAGTGATACGAGGAGAGACCGGGCCAAGGGACAACCCAGCGCTACTCACGTGGCTATGGGGAACAGGCATCCACCCACACAAAGTAAGTATTTAGCTCTTAAATGCATATGAGATTTGGTAGAATGAAATGCATCACTTTTACACAGATTCCTTTTCTTCTTTTTTTTATTCCTTCTCCTCCGCTATTCTTTTCTGATTAATTTCGTTGCGGGATCCAAGACTGTTAAATCGTTTCTCTTGGACTTCGTCGAGCTTCATTGTCTCGGCGCCTTTTTGTGATCGCCACTGTTGATTCTGGCTAACAGGAGTTACAGTGGTTTGGGAATAGTGAGGCGGGCTTGTCCCATTAAAAAAAAAAGGTTATTTCTCTGTTCATAGTTTCTTTAGAATTAGATTCTATATTTTACCATTGTTTTGAAGTAGATACTACAAACTAACACTAAACCTCTTAGATAAACATAAAAGGGCAGTAATCAAGGATAATGATGTGCATTTAATTGAATTTACATGTCATAGCAATAATCTTGTTTCAGTTGTCAAACCATCACAGATAGTCCACATGACTGATAAACCTCCCGATCAACAGAAGAACCCAGATCCAACCACAGAGAAATGGGCGGGTACGCTACGGCGTGACTCCATATTACCAGCAATCGGCAGGAAATCTAGTAGTGGACGAATGCCGGTCTCCAGATCTGTTGAAAGGCTCACTAAAACAGGAAGGTCTCGTCCCCTAATTCCCATAAAACCAAGGCCTAGAAGAAAAGATGTGCCCAACGAAGGGGCCGATGTCACAATATTTGAGAAAGATGAAAAGGTGTTTGATGCGACAGGATACGAGCTGCATCTTGTGGAGACCTTGGAAAGAGATATTTTGCAGAGGAACCCTGATGTTCGCTGGAAGGATGTCGTAGGACTTGATGATGCGAAGTCCGTTCTGCAGGAGGCGATGGTTCTGCCGCTGGTAATGCCTGATTATTTTAAGGTAAGAAGCTTTTTTACCTTCTCTGCCCCACTGTTGGACAAAGGCCTCCCTCATGGTTTTTCAAGTTTTTTTTACAATTTACCTTCTCCGACCAAACCGTTAACAAAGAGTTCAGCTCGACACGCCAGTGTTTCTTGGCCCTGCCTCGGTAACGTCGTCTTCAGGCACCCACTTAATCCTAGAAACGTGACCCGCCCTGTTACATTTTAACCTGGCAGATTTAACGCCAACATCGGCGATGCCTGTCTCAGTCCGTCAGCGCAATTAGATGAAGAAGAATAATCATAATTACTATCAACATCAGGACAAGACGTTTTTGTTGGTTTTTAGGTTGTGTTCAAAAAAAGTTATAAGGCGCGGAAACAATACTTAGTCCAATAGCTGCTTTTATAGGTATTTCCCAAAAGACGCAATTTTATTGTCCAAACTTAGTAACCAAGAAAGAACAGATTGAACAGTGACCATAATTATTGTACAACAGAACAAACGTAATCTTTTTAAAACCGCCTCTTACAGCAAGAAACGATAAGTCGTTGAGGAGAATTAGGACATTTCGAGGACTTTTGTTACCCGTTGTAAATCACCGGCCCAATCTTGGCATAGCCTAGTTTAAATTGACGATTTGCGTGAGGGAACTAACGGTCAATGCTCATTTCTTTACCCGTTCTTGTAAAGCTTGCTTTTTGGGTTCGTGTTGTTTTGTAATCGAATTATTGTTGGCTGTGAAATGTGAAGAGGAAAAGGCATCTAGTTTGTATAGATGTTTGTATTAAGTCAAGTTTTGTGCCTATGGAACAAATTTTGGGCGAATTTGTAAGCAGTTGCATTGGTGATTGGAGAATGCTCAGTCTGAACAACTCTTTGTTGGGACTTTTTTAGGTCACAGTAGATTCCTCTTTGTTCTCCTGGAGATCATCACTTGATAACTACAGTAATCTGTATGCCGTCGGTGATAACACTTTGAGCTTGAGCTGGCCTACCGTAGTATGGAGTTTACATAGATTCAGAAGTCACTAGTTCCCTGAATTGTTCCCTAACACTGAAGTACAGACGCTACCACATAAAGCTACTTTATCTCTCAAATTTCTAAAATAGATTTTCAACTTTATTGCAACAGGTTCAAGGTTGAATTGGAAATTTTGACAGTTTTGGATAGCTTTACATAGGGTGTAAAAGTACCCTTAACGCAAACGAAAGGCACTTGTTCTCCGTGAGGAGAACAAGTGCCTTCACTGCAATCCACGCATATCGCATATACGCATACTGCAAACTGCAATCCACTGCAATCATTTTTTTGTTCTAGACCATACCTGGGAACCCCTCCAAGTTACGGAGATATTGGGGGTCAAAGTTCCATATGTATCACAGCTGTTTTTGTAAATACTAGTTTTTCAGGTTATAACTTTACTAAAATTACCTCCATGACCCGTTTACTATTCAAAGCATCCACTAGCACAATGTTTTAACAGTGCTACATTGAGTTTTACCATAAAATGCGATTTTTGACCCCAAAAAAAAAATCGTTTCCCAGCAAAAAAAATTGCGTAGGGGTACTTAGTTTGATGTACAGAATGCTTGGTTGACGGCTGTGTGATGGGTTGATTTACACCCTGTATATGCGTCTTTAGTACACAATGCTTTCACCTACAATCCCTTCCCTACTATTCTTCATCAGTGTATCTACAAGGAAAAACTCACCTCATAATAGTTTCGTACTTAATTAGCAATTCATATTAAAATACTGCGGCTTGCGATATACAAGCGTTTTGCGTGACTTGGCGCGTCAGTGTCGTTCATAATATCAATAATACAGTCGGTACTCCACGCTGGTTAGTGGTTTAGGCCTTGGCCTACAGCATGGCCATCGCACGCTATAAACAGCTGAATATCTGGGCTAGAAATTCGGCCTGGATTGCTGGTGGTGTTTAAAGTAATGTGTTTGTTTGGTGGGTTAGTAGAGAAACAAAGGGTTTTTGTTACGATTATGAAACACAAAAAAGTTTAAATTTGAATCACGCAAACGACACAGTGGTTCAGGTTGCTACGTACTGTTCGGACAAAATCTAAGTCATTGATTCAAGAAGAAGTCAGAGTCCGGTCTACAATTTGTCCGTACCACGGACTAAATATGGTATACTATATGGGAATCATAGAGCATAAAAAATAGAGCCAATTTCACTTACATTTTTTTAATTGGTCTAAATTGTAACTGCTGGGCAAAGGCCTTCCCATAGAATTATTATTATTATTATATTTTATTTGGATTCTATTTATTTTTATGTGACTCTTTTTATATATTATTGAATGATTTAACAATGTGTCTAATATGGGTTATGATACCTGAAATAAATGTTTTTTTAATTTTTTTTTTTTAGATCTTTTCTCCATGTGGTTTTCTCCGGCCAATCTCGCACTAAGGCCTCTTTTTCGTCACGCCCTGGCGTTTTCTAGGCCACCCTCGGTGACGATGCCTTTCGTCGATTTACTTTATATAATACCTATACCTCTTCACAGGGTATCCGTCGACCGTGGAAGGGCGTACTCCTGACGGGTCCTCCAGGCACCGGCAAGACGCTGCTGGCCCGAGCCGTCGCCACCGAGTGCCGCACTACGTTCTTCAACGTGTCCTCTGCCACCCTCACGTCTAAGTACAGAGGGGACTCCGAGAAACTTGTGCGACTGCTGTTCGATATGGTAAGTACACAGAGTTTTATATTCAAATTGAATTGATCAACTTGAATAAAACTGACGCACCCACGATACAAGAGAATGTTTTTTTTTAAATGCATGGAGCTGAATACCAGAATTTTACATGAACAGACTGCCTATCTGACCTCAATAACCCCCTTTTTTTTTGTTGGCGGGTGGTAATCATCAAATAACCTCTCCCGCTCTTGGGCAGAGCGAAAGGGAGTGTCAGACTTCTACTGACTAAAAACCACCCGTGGCTTCCTTCTTAGCCCTTCGTGTCGAGGCCGCGGTATCTCTTGCGAACAACCCGCAGTCCCGACGGGACCCGCAGCCCCGACGGGGGCTTTACATGCCTTCGAAAAATATCACATTCATTGGCATGCTGGTTGATTTCCTCACGAAGTTTTCATGTACATAACTTACTCCATGTTGCTTTCAATTAATTACAGGCAGCATTCTACGCGCCGAGCACGATATTCCTCGACGAGGTAGATTCTCTGTGCGCAGTCCGCGGCGCCGACTCGGAACACGAAGCATCGCGCCGGTTTAAAGCGGAGCTGCTTATACAGATGGATGGACTAGGTGCTCCTTTGTAAGTCTTACTATAGGTTGGGGGACTTATTTATTTATTAGTTGAAGCTCTTTACAGAAACGAATACTTTTTCTACTTGGCATTTGCCTTGTGACCCGGTAGTCGTGGGTTCGATTCCCACGGGAAGCATACTTTGTAAAGTTGTTTGGTTAAGACATTGCACGCTTGAATCATCTAATTGTCTGACACTAGGGTGTGTGGGGTCGTTAGACCTTACGGCCCACACGATAGGAAGAAAAAGAACCAGACAAACTTTGGGTATGGGCATATGAACCCTTAAATTCAGGATGAGGATGACATGTTTATAATATCGCGAGTAAAACCTGCTGGTGGTAATAATGGATCATTCCCACTAGTTCTACTGCACAGTCCTACGATAGAGTTTTTTTTCCTTTTTTTCTCACTAGTTCTACGATTCAAGGTGGAACGAAATCGTAGAACTAGTGGGAACGAAAATTCCCACTAGTTCTACGATATAATTTAGGGGTGTTACTGCGGGACTCAAGTCTCTCATTCGTTGTATCACACAGTTTAGGGTACAACTACGGTACAAAATCTAAATTCCTTTCTAATAGCATGCACCTTTTTTTTTGTTGGAGATAGGAAACCAGGATAGTAAAGTCCCACGCACTACCAGGAGAATAGAAGTAGGCAGGAGTTATTGAAAACATTATTTTTTAAAGATGAAAAAAAAAGGAATAATTTAGATTTGATTCAAAGATTCCAATACCTCCTTCCTACTTCTGTTCTCCTGGTAGTTTGTGGGACTTTACTGCCTATCCTTTTTTTATCTTCACCAAAAAATAATGTTTTCAATACCTCCTGCCTACTTCTATTCTCTTGGTAGTTTGTGCCGTAGTTGTACCATAAACTGTGTGATGCAACGAATGAGAGACTTGAGTCCCGCAGGTTTTACGATTTTGTAACACCCCTAAATTATATCGTAGAACTAGTGGGAATTTTCGTTCCCACTAGTTCTACGATTTCGTACCACCTTGAATCGTAGAATTATTGGGAAAAAATAGAAAAAAAAATCCCACTAGTTCTATCGTAGGTCTGTGCAGTAGAACTAGTGGGAACTAATGGGACAAAAGTAAAGAGACCTATACTCCAGAGAGCTGCCAACGACGTAGATGATGATGATGATGATATGTGTTTGTTTCAGCCATCGAGAAAAGATCATCATGGTATTAGCAGCGACGAACCATCCGTGGGACATCGATGAAGCTTTCAGAAGACGATTCGAAAAGAGGATCTACGTCGGCCTGCCTGATGGTAAAACTAGACTTAATTTATTACTGTAATTTGTTAAGACAGCTGTGTGTGTTGCTTGTTACTACTATTTTTTTTATTTTATTTTAATTTTAAAAACGTTGCCTCACTCTAGGAATTTCTCCTGTATCGTGTGTGCGTTCACAAACATTTAAACTCACATACACAAATACCCAGACCCGAAACAACTATCTGTAGGCCATACAAATATTTGTTTCGTGCGGGGATCGAACCCGCGACACGCAGCGCAGCAGTCCAATCGCTCAGCCACTGCACCAACCGTGCCGTCACGTATTATGAAGATCGGGATACACAAACTTGTGCTGTCACTGGTGGGTCAGCGGTACATACATAACCAAGTACAGATCAAGCATCTCAATTTCTTTAATAGATTTTCAACTTTATCGCTTAACTATTAAGTTTAAGGTTAATTGGGAAGTTTCGGGTAGCTTCATCTGCTGACGTCTGTACCTTCAGTAAAACCTGGAAAGGTAGAGTAGCCAGGGTTTATTTAGTGAGGCAGAGTTTCTAACTTTTATTGAGCCGTACTTTTAGTAATGGATGGGAGGAGCTCGTGGCTTAATAATAACTGCCTATCGGGTCGATCTTTAGGTTAAGCCGCGCTTGCCTAGGTTGGTCTGTGGATGGGTGACCGCCCATTACATACAGAGTTGCCTCCGCGCCTCGGAGAGCACGTTAAGCTGTTGGTCCCGGCTGCTATATATAGATCTTTGGCAGTCGTTACAGGTAGTCAGTGACCTGAAAGTCTGAGTACCAGTCTTACCTATGGGTATCGTATTACCTAGTATTAAGAAATCAGATAGGCAGTCGCTCTATGTATGCTCGCAACGACTATTTTTTTTAAACGTTGGCCCACACTAGGAATTTCTCCTGTATCGTGGGCGCGTTTACAAAAATTAATTAAACTCACATACACAAATACAATGTAAAATACTGGTATTCATCTGCATCCGGTTAGACTGGGAGCCGACCCCAACGAAAAAGATGATGACTTTTAGTAATGATCAATCTTTGCGTACTTGTTTGATACGTTATGTCTGTAAGGCTTACCGTAAGTGACGACAGTTACAGATCTGTCACTCCAAAGTTCTTTCATTTAAGTATCTGAAAAATGGAGCTTATTTCAAGCCTTGGTCGATGGGAGGCTTATGTTTGACTGTAGAAGTCTTTTGACTTATAAATTTTCGCCTAGTGACGGATTTTCATATTAACTTTCAACCCCTATTTCAGCCGCTTAGGGGTTTAATTTCAGAAAAATCCTTTCTTATCGGGTGCGTACATCATAATAACTATCTGTAAGCCAAATTTCAACCCGATCCATTGAGCAGTTTGAGCTGTAGGTTGATAAATATGGCAGGTCAAACGTTTTTATAAGTATAAAAGATAGATGAACGTATTGCTTCTATAAGTCAAAACATACTAAAGATAACCCCTCACCGCTCCTTAATAAAACGGCACCCTATTTCTAGTTGCACGGAACCCTTTCAATGGACAACGCAATACAATCTTTTAAACCTGTTTAGTTCACCCTGTCCCAACAGATGGCGCTGTACATATACGTCACGTTTCTGAATCGCGGTGTTAAGATTCTCCGGCGCTGAGTTGGGTGCCTTGGTAACCCCAATGTACGGCATCTCTGGTTTCCCTTCAAAACGTATAAATCTTTCGCCTTTTACTAAAGATTTCCGTGGAGGGGAACACGCAAATGAGTCTATTGTATTTTTGGATAACTCTGCTTCGGCAGAGTTTATAAATCCTTTGAAATTTAACTTAGCTTATCGAATAGCGATGCCCGATATTTTGCTTTGTATCGATATATCGCATCGTAATGTATCGTTTCGGATTGTATCGATACACGATATGATCGCAAGGCTTTGTATCGATATTGTTAATATCGTATCGTATCGTCTATTTTTTTTTTAAATAAAACTAAGAATTCGGACTCAACTTATTATATAGTTTATTATTATTAAAAATAGAATAAGTGCACAAAAAATTTACAATTGCCAATATTTGACATCTAAACTTTTAAGAAATAATAATTTTGATAAACGTTGCGGATAATCTGTTGCGATTTTCTGAAAGCGTGTTATTAGCAGAAGAAAACAAGCGTTCTGACGGCACTGATGTCGCTACTACTGATAAATACTTTTTCAACACACTTGCTCATAAAGTGGCTCTAATTTCACCGCAATCAGGCATATAATGACACCTGTAATCAAACTGTGAATTTTTCATTACCATTATTCACAAGTGAGTTATAGGTTTTTTTTTAATTTTTTGGTTGAGAGAAAACAAAAGTTTTAAAAAACGAAAAGGAAAACGAAAACGAAAACGTATTTACAAGTTGAAATTATCTACATATTTAAATTAATAAGTTTTCCTGCGCGCGCATCTAATGGCAATCGGCTATAGACTAAAAGATTAATTATTTTTTTTGGCTTTTCGCGGATAGTGTTGCAGCCACGTACAAAATGGAGAATAATTCAAAGTTTTTTTATCACAGAGAAAACAAAAGTTTTATGAATTAAAAACGTAATACAAGGTGAAATTAGTCATTTAAATTCGAAGTTTCATGAAATGAGCAAGGAATAGGTACATTAATTTATTTGTAGTATTGAACACAATCTTTCTAATATCGAAACTTTTTTAACAACAAAGCAACTCAACCAAAAAAAATTAAAAAAACCTATAACTCACTTGTGAATAATTCACAGTTTGATTACAGGTATCATTATATGCCTAATTGCGGTGAAATTAGAGCCACTTTATGAGCAAGTGTGTTGAAAAAATAATTAACACTTAAAATTAGCAGTTATTTTTAGCAACTGTTAAATTTAGTCACAGATAGATTTTTAACATAATTAATTCTCATTTCCTTCATACCTTCCACCAGTTATTTTTAGCAACTGTTAAATTTAGTCACAGACAGATTTTTAACATAATTAATTCTCATTTCCTTCATACTTTTCACAGGCTTAGGACTGTCAAGTTTTTCTGTTGGCGTATTTATAATGAGAATCAATTTATTTACAACGATTTCGTTTTTTTAGTATCGGCTTTTTTTATTATTTGTAATTTTCTTCTAATCTGTTTATATCTTTTTTTCTTCTTATATCTAGTTATCACTTAGTACCTAATATAACTATCTTAGAATTTTATATATTTCTTATTTCCGTTTTTATGGTTAAAAACCATTATTGTTTTGTTGTCAACTTGTCAGTTGTGACTGCTATATTTAACAGCTATATCAGAACTTATTTAACAGGTGTTGACACTAAAAAAATTTAGCAGTGTTATTAACCTGTTTAGTTCACCCTGTCCCAACAGATGGCGCTGTACATATACGTCACGTTTCTGAATCGCGGTGTTAAGATTCTCCGGCGTTGAGTTGGGTGCCTTGGTACAACCAATGTGTGGTATCTCTGGTTTCCCTTCAAAACGTATAAATCTTTCGCCTTTTACTAAAGATTTCCGTGGAGGGGAACACGCAAATGAGTCTATTGTATTTTTGGATAACTCTGTTTCGGCAGAGTTTATAAATCCTTTAAAAATTTAGCTTAGCTTATCGAATGAGCAATGAGCTAGAAAATAGAAATGCTAAACCTAAATTAGACTACCAAAAAGTATAGTGCATGCATACATAATTACGTATTTGTTTGTCTAACATGTACATAGTAAAAATATGTACATATTTTATACTTTTTGCAAAAAAAAAATTATTTCATTGTTTTTTGTAGTTGACAGTTGAAACCATGTTAACAAAGGCCAGGAGGAAAAACAACTAAGTACTGAACCGATTTTGATAAAATTTATTTGGGACCAATCGGAATGCATATCCTATCATATTTTTTTTTTCAAATCGGTTCTTATATAAATGACGGGAGTTATGAGGTTACCAAAAAAAAAAACACAGTCCAAATATGAACTTGTTCCTTTCTTGAAGTCGGTTAAAAATGAACGTCATGATTAAATTGACTTTTCATTCCTTCCAGAGGCAACAAGGGTGAACCTCCTAAAGTTGTGTCTACGAGGCGTGGCGCTGGCAGAAACCGTTCAGCTAAAAGAAATAGCGGGACAACTCGAAGGGTACAGCGGTTCTGATATCAGTAATCTTTGTAGGTAAGTTATAAGAAGGAAACAATCTATAACTTCATCATCATCATTAGCCTATAATGTTCCCACTGCAAGGACTCAGACCTCCTCTCTAGGAGAGGGATGGGCTATAATCCACCACGCGGGCCCAGTGCGGGTTGATAATAACTTTACTCAAACACAATAATTAAAAACAAAACTTAAACTTAATTGCTCCTGTCAAAGTAGAATGATTTTATATGTTGAAATAGGTGGTGTAAAAGCTCGTGGCTTAATAATAATTTGTCTTATATTAAAACATCGTTGTCAAAACGGTGATGATAAATCGTGAGAAAACAATGCAGAGCTATGTCCTAGATTCTAGAACGACAAACTCAAAACCATTGCGACATTCTAAATCCCGTACTGCACCGATCTGGTGTCTCATAGCCTAGTCTCATTCCCTTTGGGCCAGAGCCTCTGACTTGTGTGATTGTGTCCCAGCAGTCGGGATTTCTTCGGGTGACAAGCATGACTTTTTCAGCCATAAAACTAGACCAACAAACTACTGTTTTCAGGGACGCAGCAATGATGACGATGCGTCTCAAAATAGCAGGCAAAACTCCAGACGAAATACGACAGCTGAAGCGATCCGAATTGGAGGCTCCGGTTTCTTGCGCAGACTTGACCCTTGCCATCGAGAAGACCAGGTACAAAACACGCGAAGAAATAGACGATTTTATTTTTGATACTAGAATAATAAACTTGAGCTGTGGGCCAAAATAGCCACTTTCTGGAGCCCTGACACAGCCAAAAGGCGTTATAAAAGTTTGTCGTTCAGAGGACTGTTAATAATGTCAAATTCTCGGAAACCTGCTATGCTATGCTCGCACTTCAAACCTTCTCGCGACAATCTAGCCGTTGTTTAAGTGGCTTTTTCGAAAGCCGCAGAAACCATAGAGGAACTTAGAAAGCAGTTATATAATTATTGTTATTGCGATTGAGTAACTTGGCCCTTGCTTGACGGCTCAATCCTCGGAGTTGTACAGACGCCAGCACGTAAAGCAGCTCGTGAAACTGTTGAAATTCCCTAATAAACCTTGAACCTAATGCTTTAGCGATAAAGCTAAAAAACGATTGCAGAAATTGGACACATTGTAGTATCTTGATGTGCTAGCGTATGTAAAGATATCCTTACAGTAAAACTGTTGTAAATAAGGCAGTTGACTACTCTTAAAAAAATATGAAAATATTATGTTATTTCAAGGAACTAACAAAAATAATACGATGTGTAAAAAAGTAATATAATCGATCAAAAAATTGAGTAGCTACACGCTTTTAGAAGTTTTTGGTGGGGGCACTTTCTATCCTTATCGCGCGAAAACTTCGGCCATTAATTGTACTACGTAACTATGGCGGTATGAAAATATGACGTCACTTCTTAATAGCGCTGTCTTTGTCTAGCAAGTAATTTTAAGTCGCTTAAAACTAAGTCATTTTTAAAGATATTACACAAGTTTTTTTATTTTTGCCTTTATTTTTATTTACTGTTCCCAAATCACTAGTAAAAAAATTGTTTTCAGACGGACGGTGTCCGACGCAGATGTGACCCGCTACAACAACTGGATGTCCAAGCACGGATGCTCCTAGCGCCGCGCCTGGGCTCTCCGAGCCCTGCTGCAGAAGCTGCGCACCGACTAAACGTACTCGTTTCTGCTCCGTGATTTAGACTGCTTCTGTTAGGCTGACGATTTTGAATCACTGCTTTAGACTTCGAAGATTTCTGACCGTTTTGTACTTTATACCTTGGGTATTTTTGTAATAGAGTTGAAACTTCAGTTTGACGATTAAACCAAGTTTCTTCGACATAGCTTCCGCGATTGTTTTTGAATTTGGAAGTAACGAAGTTAGGCCTAACTTCGTTACTTCCATGACGTGGTACCACAGAAGTCATTTTGAATATGTGTGGCACAGAAGGCAGGATTCCTATACGGCCTCGTTGACTGTGGTTCTTGGAGTGGCTCAATTCCACGTCTAGGTATACCAGATTTGAAATAGTAATTTCTCTGGGATGCCAATGAGACTTGAAAGAATTTCAAAAATTCTAGATGAGCGTACTTCTACATAATCCTTCAGGATTGAAAAAAATACTGTTACATTTAGAGTTCTAAATGTTTGGCTCGTAGATTTAAATTACATTACACTTCGGTATTTTTTTAACGAAAATATGTGTACAGTGTAGTGCACTTTGGTAACCCTAAGCGAAATATTCTAGAGCAAGGAGTGAGTTTACCATTGTCACGATACAGACTTTTCCTTCGCTTATTGTTGGCCTCATTATTATACGTTAGACGTAAACGAGTACAAAACTGATCTTAAAGAAAATGTTATGTCTGTTCCCAATCAATCAAAATATTTTAACCCTTAATGATGGTTGCGATTTTTGTCAGTAAGTGTAAAAGCGTCAGCCTAACTCAGAAGCGTCACATCACTTGTGGCAGATATCGATGCAAGATTTGGACAGTGGAGTGGACTTGAAAAATTACTGAGTGTAAATTATAGTAATATTATGGTGTTCGTGTCGTGATTTGATTCGCGGAACTTTAAAGCTTTTGTGATTTGGATCATTGTGGATATTTAATGATATTCCCTGCGTTGTTTTATAAGTAGAGTCGGGTTAGGTCTGACGATTCGGAGTAAGTTACAAATGGACTAAAACAATTGAGGATCGGACTAGCCCTAGAAATATAGGTAACGGTAACCGAAATGAAAGATATACAATGATTGTACTAAAAGTTTACCGTTGTCTGGTCACACTGTTCTTTGTGAGCTTCACTTCTCAATCGGTGGCGGTGGGACAAGTGTATTCCATTTGTTGTCTACTCCGGGAAATATTGATCATAGCTTTGATGAATTAATGTGGTTTCTATAAAATACGATTACAATACAACGGTTATCGACTTAAATTATTATGTTCATTTGTATCTGACGCCGTCAGCGCGTGATTGTAAAATTATATAACCATATTAATTCAACAAAGTAAAGTATACATAAAGATAAAGTTTTTGATATTTCTACATAAGGTGCACTTTTAAACGGATAGTTTTTAAAAAATATAAAGGATTTAAAAAATGTTTTTAAGATGTAAAAATTACGTTATTATATTACTGTCTTACATATTAATTACGGCGAAGTAACGATTTTATTTCTTCATATTATGTCGATGACTACGAAAACATAATACTCATGTTATTAATCTCATGTAGCTATGTAAATTATTTTCAATATTGTTTGCAATAAAATATTTACTTTTTAATTTATTGGTTTAAATTGTAACTATCCTAATATATTCATCAATATTTATTAGTATATTTTAATATATATTATCGTCGCTTTCGTTAATCAATTTGTTTATAACTTGCTTATGAATTATAACTTTATTTGACGAGATTTTTAGTAGGATATATTATTATGGTAGATATATTATCATGGTATATATTTTTCATGGCTTTTTCTTTTTGCTTTTGTTCGAGATTGTTCTCAAGGAATTGATCTAGGATGTGTTTTGTAATAAAATAACAAGAATGGTCAAAATCTGTTTATTGAGGAATGGCATAAAAATAGTGTAGCGTATAAATTTTTATCTGTCGGCGTAAATATTTCAGTGTAAAATGTAGCTGTACCGTGCCGTTGGCTTACGTGTAGATGAACGATTTTAATAAAGCTCTTATACGAAGTTTGATACAGTAGACTTTGATTTCACTCATTTCTTGATATGTCTCATAATATGTTAAGGCCACAAATTGGTCCGTTAAGTTAGTAACAAAATAATAAAAAATAACTAACAAGAAAAATATAATATTCAACTATAGGTAATATTATGATTATTACAATAAATAATTTGGTGTTACATTAAACAGTTTGACTTTGAGTGAAAGCCAGATTGTTTAATGTTAATAGTTTTAAAATATAATCGAAATTAGATCAGATTTTAGTCTGACTCTTTAACAAAGAGACTAATTTAGTGACGTACCAACTAGTCAACTGCTGAAACTCGATTTAAGTTCGTTTCTTGATATCGATTTATTTGATCAATCAGCTAGCTGCACTAGTTCGCACATCTCCACTAAAAATATTAATATATCACTATCCATGCGATCATTTTACTAAAAATTACAAAGATGGAACATTCCTTATAATATTTAAAGAGTGAATACTTAATAGTTCGCTAGTTTTGAAGGCACTATAATAATATTTACACGAGAAACGATTGCTCCACAAACATGCGATTTAATTTAAAAAACAAAACGTATCTTTGGCTAAAAATAAAGATATAATTGTAGTTTACACGCGCCCTCACCGTGATCATCTGTGACATCTATTTTAAACTAACATGCTTGAACGTACGATGCTCTTTTGCCTTGAACCACTTTTTTATGCAGATGTTGAACTATTTTTCTTTAATTCTCGGTATGCGACGGATTAAGCTCGGAACAAACTGATGCGAATCCCGGGCGGGATACGAGACGAGATTTAATCGCTCAGATTGTGATGAATAACTAGAATTGAGATGTGTTCAAACTTGTGCGAATAGTCGCATAACTTCTGATCATTAAAACAATTGACGCACGTAGTTGCGTTTAGTATGATCGTATCCCGCACGGAATGAAAAGAGCTTCAAACATTTTTTACAATGTTTTCACTGTGGTTACAGGGACAACAGTAAGAATTTAATTCGTTTGCCACAGAGAGAGTGCATGTAAAACGGTCCAATAAAATAAAATTCACTTAAAACAAACAAAAAATATATAATTTCGCTTAATCTAAAGTTAAATATTAAAAGAACATTGTATTGTGATTTATAAAATAATGTGAATACTATCACAACTCTGTGTTCATACCACACGTCACGTGACTCAATATCAGATGTCTTTTGTTCCGAATTTGTACTAAAAGACTCCGAAACTACGTGATTCCGGACATGCTAGTGACTCCATTCATTTGTACAATCACAACTGTATTTAAATACAACATACTCGAAGATGCCTTTTATATATTTTCATGATACCACGTCAAAATGATAACATAACATGATAGTATGTACTATCGCGGGCACTCCCGCCTGACCACCACTAAGCTCATATTTGCTTGCACTTACAACATGAAGCGCTCTCTAGCTCCGCCCCGCCTTTGTATAGAAATAATGAATGAAATACAATACCATTCCACCGCACTGACGAGACCGACGCACGCCGAACGAGAGTTATTGTTATTTTTAAACTGCCATTATTAGAAAAAAAACTTTAACTGAATTTGACTTTCGTTACTAATGGTGCGTGTGTGTTGGTTTGGTAATTGTAAATTAAAAACTCAATGATTTCTGTGAGTAATTTTAAATTTATTATAAGAATCTTATAAAATCCCATGCTATTTAACAGGCAATTGTAAGCGTGTTCTCTAAATCGGCTTTAACGATTTCGATAAAATTTGAAATAATGGAGCTTTATGGCGGTGAAACGTTGATCTAGCCAGCGGGCCTAAAATGGCCGCTTTTGCAGAACATAATATGAATGACATTCAAAATTTAAAATTCTTAAAATGGACTTTATGTTTATGAAAATAAAGTCCATTTTAAGAATTTAAACATTTTAATGTGATTCATATTGTTTTTTTTTATTTTGGGACTCAGCTCAGCGATTTGACTGATGTTAAATCCTTGTCCATGCAAAATTATAATTTCATTTCGTTCTTCTTGTATGAGATTTCTGGAAGAGATTATGCACAAAATGTTCTAGCACAGGTTCTCAGGAGTCCAATATTATTGCACAGGTTAACGTTTAGTCAATCAAAAGTCAGGTAAGCAGAGCAATGGTCAATGTTCAAAAGGTCCGGGGAGCGCGCCAAAGTTCGTCCGTAAAATTCGCAAAAGGTGTACAGAGGATACGTCACTAAGCTGCGCAGTGCAGATTGCAACTAATTACGTTGACGCTTCTCTAATAGGCCTAAACTTTGAGGGGGCGGGGTTTGGCGCCTACGCATGATTTATGCGAAAAAAATTTTAACTGGGCAGGCGGAAAAGCTTTCGACTGTACCTAATAGTACGACCAAATTTCACCAGTTACGTTTTAGTCCCATGTAAATAGGAGGCGAGCCTATTGCCATCAACGGGTCACGAATCCAGGCTCCGTTGCTGCTACTGAAACATTCCTGAAGGAATAACCCAATGACACTTTCCCCGACCCCGGAATCGAACCTGGGACCTCATGCTCAGCAACAAGGGAGTCCGTTTAGTAATTAATTAAAAGTTCTGTAATATTGTCCTCAAATACAGTGTGTTCCCATTACTTTCTGTCATTAATTTATAAATTTTCACTAACACTACTTATAATTTCTGTAAAATCTAGCAACAAATTCAGAAGACTACAAAATTCTAATCTCTAGGTAATCTTTAAATTTCGTTTGTACGTAAATGATATCTGAGAACTAATTTTAGGCTGAAAATAGATGGTGAATGCCAGTCGCGGTGACAGATACAACAGTTGAGGCGAGTGACGAATCATCTTCATCTGCCGTTTCATTCACTTCGCTCATTCTACAGTGGCCATACTTAAAATATCTCTTAGTTCTGAAAAGTGGCTTCTGTGTGTAAGGCACTTAGGTTTATTTTTAAATAATTTCTAGTCCCATCTAAACATCCGGTAATCTACATATTTACGGAGAAATTGATGTCTAAACTGGCGTAGGATGTTTGCTCACAGATACAGGTAAACAGCACGTAAATTCATAATCCCATACTTATGAGCTCACACGTAAAGAAACGAGTGCATTAAAATAGGAAACATTTTTATTGTTGACCTGATAAACCGGGGCCAGAAGTCCTGTATATCTTTAGCAAACACTCGTACTCGTTATCACTAAATCAGTTAAGAACAACGACTTTATAAACTTGTACTTCTATCAAAATATTTCCATGCAATTCCAGAACTTTTATTATCAAAAGATTCACACAATATCGACCATTAAATTTAACAAGGCACTCGGTACGGTCTACCCACGCGACTGACAATCCACCTACAGTCCTTTCACATTTAAATTACCTCTGACAGCAACGACCAATTAGCGACCTTATTTCAACGGTCTTCAAGGTCACTATAACTTTGTCAGTTGGCATTGGTGACACCCCAACAGCAACCATATTGTAACGATTATAAAGCTCACTTTGACGCAAGTCACAGGTAAAATAACTGTCAAAGAATTGTCTTCAGCATCACCAGCATAGCCGTTCACCTTCGCAGGTGGTATGTTTGGCTACTTATCCTAATTAGTCTTGTGGTCACTCAGGCGGACCTCCGTTGGTCTCCGCTACTGGTTTGCACTCCTCTTCTTCATTCTCCAGGATATCGGAAAAGCAGAACGGCGCGAAAGCATAGCCTTGACCTTCGTAGAACTTGCTCATGAATTCCACCCTAGAATAGAGAGGAAAGGGTTTTAGATATGGTTACATAGATCATAACTCGAGTTGCAAATTTCGAAAAACCTGGCAAGCTAAAGTGGGAGTGAACCAGAAACCTAGCGCGAATGCACCCAGAGAGTTGGGCAAAGATCGTCACTCACTGGACCCGACAGGGGTCCAGTGAGTGACGGAGGAAACGGACGTCAAGGTAGACCGCGGTGAAAGAGGTGTGATCTGATCTAGTTTGCGGAGCAAACATGGCCAGATATCGCTCAAAATAGAGATATTTGGAAGGACAAAGGGGCAGGCCTCTGCCCAGCAGTAAAACACATGAAAAGCTAAGGAAAAGGAAACAAAAAAAGATTAATAAAGGTATGCAGACCGAAAGTTTAACCGTACCAGTGCAATCGCAACGTGTGCAAGAAAGCAGACAGTCCCTCCATGAGCACCAGAATGGCCAGCGTGAAGAACGCCCACACTCCGAATATGATGTACAGCTTGATGGAGCTCACGCCAGGACTGCCCATCCCCATGATGAGCACGCGCTGCCACAGTACTGCTGATAGCTCTGATGGGAAGGAAGAAAAGTTGATTAGAAAACCGTGTGTGTTGGGCAATAAAATATGGGACCCGGATAGATGCATTATTTTATTGAAATATTGGGAACTGTGCATTATGTTTATGATGTATATCCTGAACAATTTATTGGTAAAACGCCTACTTGGACCCTACCAAGCAGGGGAAGTTTAATCCGTGGATTATACCGACTCTTTAGCTATCTTCGTTCAACATTAAGTCTTCTGCACTGGCGGCCTATAGTTGTATAAACGGGAATGGTTTGAGTACGTACATACGTACTGCTTGCTTACTAGGGGTTCAAATACAGCACGTACCTTCTAACCTCTACACAGATTTAACATTCGAAAACCAAGAGACCAAAAAATAAAAGAGCAGGATAAAAGATAGCCAGACTCACGTGCATGAGCGAGCGAGAGCGCCCACAGTCGCAAGTAGGAGGCAGTGTGCGACACGGCACCCAGCACGTACTCGATGGTGTGGATGCATTGTGTGATCAGCTCCTCCGCTATGCCTTCATCTTCCTCCTTTCCTTCCACGTCTCCGCTTTCTACTCCTTGTTGGTACTGTTGGTGCTGGAAAAAAAAGATGAGGATCGAACACAAAGAACATCAATTGTGGCCTTTTACAAAGAAATATTCGGTGATTGTGGCAATCCTTGTGGCTATTGTCTAGCAATGAAAGCCGTCATGCCTGCTTTCGTCTAAGTGATGATTTAAATTGAAACACGCAAGTTTTGAACGATAAAAAGCCGCGGTAGCTATGTTGTGCTAGCTTTGTGATCGATGTTGCGCTGAACCTCATACACAAATTCATGATTTTCACTAAATTCTTCACAGATTCACCATTTATTTGCCAGGGTCATACTAGCCTTGGCCCAATGCGAAGACATTACCGATAGATACCACTAAATTTGGAAAACTACCAACATCTAAAATATTTACCTTTTGCTTCTTTTTCACGATCATCTTATAAATTGGCTTCCCGAACAGCATCACGGGTATACACAGAAAGCCAACCGCTAAGAACGTCTTCTGGACCGTCTCCTGACCATCGTACATCATTGCACGGCAGGGTAACTTGTCCTCAGATTGCTTCATAAGCATCATATTGATGAAGATGATGAGAACCGAGGGGGCGCACGATGTGCCTAGAGCAGGTTCTGAAAATAGGTATAGTGATAAACGTTTTATAGCATACTAGCGACCCATCCCGGGTTTGCACTGGTGGACATTTATTTTATAAACTTGTAATAAATATAGTCTTTGTTACTCAGGAGATAATGGAGCATTCTAATGGTTCAATAATTTTGGAAATCGGTTTTGTACGTTATGTGTTTATTCATTACAAACCTATAAAATTACAAATCTTTCTTCTTTAAATTACTATATTTCTATAAAGACAGCTATTTTGAGAAGCCAAGATTGTAGTCGTCTGTGGTATGTCGTATGTGGACTACTAAGTGTGTACTGTGGACCAAAGTCCATATCCCTATTAAATATCAGTTAGTATTTTTCTTGAAGGCAAAGCAGTGCAAATTAATTTATCACCAGATGCAATGAACCTAATAAAAACGATAGCTCTACTAAGAATAGTACCTGTAGAAATCTTCTCCTAGAGTGATTAATGGCAGAAGGTCTCTAGAAGTCTCATTGAGTCAGTAAATGAACTGATAACACATGCAAGTATTTACCTTCCGCAATAGCCGAATACTTGATCCACTTTATAAACATCAGCAAACAAAGATACCAAAACAGGAGCAACAGAAATAGCATCTGCGGTACAAACTGAAGGAATATCATCTCCCGCTTCTTGAAGAAACTGTGGAATAAAAACATCGTTAATTATGGGATCTTCGCTTTCTATTGGAAACGCACTAAACATTCTAGTTTCTATGAATACAGTAATTACTTGAAGTTTACCACACTCATTGTTACACCGAACGCCATATGGATCACCCCGAATATTATTGACAGTTTCATCTTGAACGAGTTTAGGAATATTATGTTGTTTGAGGCGAACTGGAAATAAGAAAATTCATTGTTATTTAGGCTGAAATTCAAAAGTAGCCGGTTTTTCAACTCATTTTGTCTTTATCAAAATTATTTCCCCGATTTCCTTAGTAGCTGTAGATTTAATAGGAAATGAAGCAATCAAAGAGTTTTGGAAAATGGCAAAATTACTTGGTCATATTGAAAGAATTCAAATTCTCACCTGCCAAGCAGGGTCCATCCCAAACGGATAAGGCGTCTGTATATACGCTGTCTTCGGATCCAATTCTAATACAGTATGATTAATTAGGGTTCCATCATCATACACATTTCTCCAACTAGTCCCGAAGATATTCAGAGATTTCGAAAATATATCGTTGTATATCAAACCAGTGTATATCGAAAATATTCCCATTAGGAGTATAATGTATCGTCCGCCGAAGAAAATGTTCCATATTTCGTTGTCTGTCTTGGTTTTAGCGAATTTCTTCTCGTATATGACTAGGATAGCTGCGAATGCTGTCATTAGGATCCCATGGCCGACGTCCCCGAACATGACGGCGAAAAGGAACGGGAATGTAATGATGGTGTATAATGCTGGAAATAATTAAATAATAGTTAGTTGGTTATTCATTACACATTATTTGAATAAGGGAATGGCTAGTTAAACTCTTTAATCGACGTACATAGCCTCAAACCCAGAAATACCTTTAAATACCAATAAAAGTGAAACAAACAAATGTGACAAAATAAATGTGATCGAGCCTAGGAGATTCGTTCACATCGATAAGGACTCTCCTTAAATCCATCAACAACAACAAACCTTGAGGACTATGGATTGCACTAGAATTTTGCAAATAAACAATTTTTCTAAAGTACTCAATAGTCGTTTAGAACTCAGTTTAACAAGTACCTGGATTGACTTCTCTGTAGCTGGCGATTCCATAGGAATCAATCAGGTTCTGGAAACCTCTAGTGAATTTGTTGGTTCTGTTGAATGTGGGAGGGGTCTCGTTTGTTGGTACGTAGTGTAAGATCGACGGGATGGGGCTGCCACTTGCTTTCTGTAATATAAGACAGATTGAATCAAATAAAAGCATTATTTATCCTGAAGTAGGTAGGCGTGGCCCAAAAGAAGGGCAGCCAGTGGGTGGGATAAGGCTGCCTATGATGATGACAACGATGATCATGGCTGATGATGACGTAAGGTAAACCATAACGTACATTTCGTAGTTATAAGAATCATTGAAATAACCAATAAATAAATATAAGGAAATTTCTGACGAGAACTATCAGGCAAGTCTGGTCCAGTATACAAAAATAGAGATGGGACTATAGAAGTCAAATAACTCCTGTTACTTAGATAGATTTGATACAAGTGAGATATAAATCACTGTCACACAGGGTAGCATTAAGTACAGAAGACTGACGAGGATCCAACTCCAAGTAACAGTAAAGACAAGAGGGAAAGCAGTTTACTACACTATCATAGCTCCCAAAAAACAAATGGCAATCACATCTTAACACTCAGAAGTCAAACTGCCGCACTCAGAGAGCTTTAATGATTACTTAGGCCATAGCTTAGTAAAGGTTTTGACAGTTTTGGTCATACAAAAGTATGTCAAATCTTTACTTAGTGACGGCTTAAGTAATCATTAAATATCTTTAGAGTACCGCAGTAAATGACGCAGAGGTGAATAATCTTCCCCCCTTAAAAACAATCGAGCATCAACTCCGTTCTGTTATACTTACCACTCCGTTCTCCAAAGCTTTCTGCACCAAAGTGAGGTCTCTCCTTGGCACCCAGCACTCGGCGATGAGGCATTTCTTCACGATGTCCATACTGAACATGTTGAGGGTGTGGTAGATGGCCTTCTCCTTGCGCACGGCGACCATCCAGGTGCTGATGTCTCTGGCTATGTTGGTGAGGACCAGACGACGGTGGTTCTCTGTTTGTTCCAGTACCTGGAATTTTGATAGAACGCTTGTTGTTTAATTTTTATTTGTAGATAAAATGTAGGCAGTGGAGTTCGCTAAGCATGTTGTTTACTGCTAATAAATGCTCTTCCTTCATAAGTTCTTCTTATATATCGTCTGGCAAGTTAGTTACTTCATTTTGGGGAGAAATGAAGGTTTCACATTTTATTTCATCAAATAAAAGACGAGGGCTTATAATATTTCTAATACCGGATCTTATACTGAAACTTAGTTCAACGCAGCATCTATTAACCCGTTACTCTTGCCCAGAATGGAGTAAGTCCACCTCAACTTTTCCTTAAATGAGGTGATCTTTTTAGCTACTTTCAGACTTGCTTTAAGACTCGCCATTTCTAGGTGTAAACAGTATGAAACTCTTTCAGTTTTCTGTTTAAACCAGGCTCTACTCTAGAGGCAGTATGTACGCAATAAAAATTCCAGAAACTATTTTCAGAATACCCTCGTTAATTTCATTTCACAGCCAAAAAACTACCAAATAATACACACCATTTCCAAATCTTTGATTCTAGTTCCAACGCCTGCTAACATGTCCAGTTGGTCTTTATACGTTGGAGGACACGGGTACAGCGTGGCTTTGAACCCGTGGCAGACCTTCTTTACACGGAGCTTGATCTGCTCACCGTGGAAGAACACCACGAACACTGTCTTCTGAAGCTCGTGACCCTGGAAAAGGAGTAGAGGAATTGTTAAAAAGATGGGACATCAGGTAAATGTATTGCAGAGGCTTTAATACTAGGACTGGACTGCTTGGTGATTAATTAATTAATTCCGACCGAATGGTAGCCAAAGTTGAGTCTAAGCAACCAGGGCCGTCCAAAAGCGCGATGATATCATTAAGATCGCGAAGAATGGATGGATGAGGGTCGCGTGAGAAAAGTAGCCGAAAAAAGGGGAGGCCTACACCTAACAGTGGGTGAAATGATGATGTGACTGTTATATACCGACTTGACAATGGTTCGTAATGAGGTTGACTTGCCAAAGGACTGCCGGACGTAAATACTTATATCATGATAACCAATTCTTAAATGACGACAGTCGTGCTCTTAGCACTATAACAAGTATGATTTATTACTAGCACAAGACATTTTGACTGCAAAAATGTAAAGATTAAAATAAAATATGTTTTCCTTAATATTCCTGTCAGTGTAGAAACATTATTTACATTTCCAATCATAGTTTCCGGTATATGCGAATGTTATTATGATCATTTAGTTTGTAGAAAAACTTTAAATATCTGTGAAATGGCTTTATTAGTAGCGGAAGTGTTAATGGTGGATAATTCGTGTGTTTTGAAAAATATTCAGAATTTGAACTTTATGATGGGACTGGACGTTCATATAACATCAGTCAACATTATAGGCAGACCTTTACGGTATTTAAATGTACAATTCATCCTTTGATTGTACGTTTAAATGCTCAGGTTGTACCACAAACATCATTATCTATTTATGAGATTAATCGTTTATATTACTGGGGGAGACCCATCCCATGTCCAGCAGTGGACATGATTATGATGGAGTGTGTTACGTGACTTAGAAAAGTGTAACACCTAATATCACGTCCCCGTAAGTTTATGAATATGAAACACTTAACCACGAAAGCACGCCACCTCGAAAAACTGAACAACGAATGCACATTTAGATTAGTAATATATTTACAAAATTCCTGTTCATCATAACCTTTTCAAACTGACGCTGTGTTAATAGTCTTTATTATAACCGGTAGAACAGTAACCGATTATTCTTAAATGCCGAAAAGCTTGTCAGTATGGTACTGACCTAAATGTCGAAACAAGGGTGAACGGAAGTACACCTCTGTAATATGGGGATTATATTCGGAACAGTTATGTTATGACGACCTTGATATAACACACACATAGACGTTTTATCATGATCTAGTTATACCAACCCTTTAAGCCTTTCAAATTGCGTGAGTTTCAACAATTATTTTCACCCTTTTTAGGGATTAAAACCTTCACAGTCACTCTCCCTTGGGAATAGGCTGAATAATTTACACCAGGCTTTTGTTTTTGTTACGAAAGGCATTCTGGATATTTCCGTCCCTCTCCATCTTTTTAGGAAAGAGCGAGTAAGGGTGCATGAAAAGGTTAGACAACAGGTCTAGACATAAAAGGCTGGTTATAGCTAAAGCATCCATGCATACTCGTTCAGAAACAGATATTGTTAGCACCGATAATTTAGTACGTAGTTTTGTGGCGATTGTATCTACAACACTGTAAATATCCACAAAACTACCAAAACCCAAACAAAGAGAATTAAAGCCAAAACAACTCCAAAAAACTGTAAATTAGCTAGTTCTCCAAACTTTTCTGACAAGGTCACTGCCCCATTTCGTGAACGACAGAGATTTATTCCTAACGACGTTTTGACGCGTTCCGTATTCTAGCGATTACCTAGAACTTATAAAAAGCTTTGTAATGGGTAACAACGTCTAGAAAAATCAATATAAAACCAGGGGTTAACGACCGGCCACTTGTGGACTCCCCTATAAAATACTATGGTGTTTTATGGCAGTCTGGATGCGTTTAGATTTTGTTGTTTTAAGGCCTTTTTAAGTTTAGAATAGAACGTGATATGCTTCTGTATGCGCAATGCGCTTTTACCTCCTAATCACAGAATTTAAAAAAAAAACTTGAGAGGTGTCAAGGAACACCCGGATGGAACGAAGTTATTGTTATTATTTTTTATTATGTAAAAAAAAAAAAAAAAGAAATTAAAATATCTGGCTTGCTTTCTATAAGAGAGAGAGAGACAGACAGAGAAACATGCGACGCCGCACAGCTTACAATAGCTTACTATAGCAAAAAGTGTGACAACTTTTCGTAAGAATTTTTTCCGTCTAGCCCCCTTTCACAACGCGCGATAAGGAACTTCGTTCCAAAAAGTGTCGACAAGTTTCAACACCATAGCAAACTCATCATCTGCCTCATCACTTTTCACTAATACTGCGTGCAGCTGAGTAATAATAATATACCAATTATTTTTGACCAGACATTACAGGTACTCAGCCGAAAGCATGACAACTTGCCATACCAAAGGTATCGTATTACCCAGTTCTAACTGGGTTGTGGATGACAAATAGGAAACAAAAACTCTACTAGCCTAACTCTACTCTACGGTTGGAAACAGACTCCAACATTGTTGGGAAAAGGCTAAACTGGTGATGACGATGACTGCCAATTTGGACTACAATAGGGGATCGGACAAAAAAAACCAATTAGTCCGTCAGATAGGTTTCCAAAAAATATTGAACACATATTTTTTCTTTTTTCACATAAACAAAAAATGAAGACGATACAGTGCTTCCAAAACTCGTGAACTCCTCGAAAACGTCATATGTCAGTACATTTTTTACCTACAAATGACGTCACAACCCCCCACTCATGATCTTTGACGCGTTTTATCTTCGTCAATTTTTATTAATTTGATAAAACAAAAAACACGTATCCAATATTTGTCGATAATCTAACTGACGCGATGACGGACTAATAAAAAAAAATCATATTTTTTGACTCAGTTCGATCCCCTATTCAGATCCTGGGCAGCACAACTACTTTTAGCACTACTGGACTACTTGTAATACCAGTTGATACAATATCAGGCTTCTTTCTACCCGTAACAACTGTCAAAAATGACAGTGACGTTTCACAGGGAGACTGAAAGACGAAAACGTATTGCGCCGACCCCACGTAAAGTGGGCCAAGGACAAGAAGATGATTATGTTCCTATCAACATTAACCTTTCCAAAACTATGTATGCGGCATTAAAATTTCACAAATATCTTTTTAAAAACAGTGGTTAAACCTTAGTGATTACTTTCCATGCCTTTCCGTTATGATTACTTTCCATAGCCGAAACTATATCATACTTATACGGCGACACATCAAGTTTTATACTTCCAGTATAACATGGCCTCGTTTTATATAGATTTTACGTACATTGAGAGATCCGAATAAGCTGGTTTTTTCTACATACCTACTCTGAAAATTATTCTTTTTAACATACGGTTCGCGTGCTCAGTTCACGTGAGGCCAGTGAACATTTTACGAAGCCTTCGTACAAGTTGTTAAACGAATAATTTTGATTTAGATAGGTCAATGACATAATGGCCGGAGGTTTTTAGGTTTATGTACTCTATACGTGTGAGTACGTCGCTCGGTGGTTGCTATAGGCTTTTATTCAATTATACTTTTGCGGTCTGCCTCGGTGGTTTAGTGGACGTAAGCGCGACTTGTGTGCATCAGCTCCTGGGTCGATTCCCAGGTCGAGCAAAGTGTTATTTGGTTTTCATTAGGAATTTTTCATTTGCAAACACTGAGTCGCGATTTGAGCCCGGTTGATAGAATAGGCTCGCCCCCTATTACATGGGGCTTTCCGATAACTGGCGAAATCTCCAGTCACCCTGCGACCATGGCGCTTGCAACAGCGCAGCGTCGAAATATCTTGAGCTCATAACAATGAATAATAACGGAAGATATTCCTTAAACGTATCAGAATAAGTTTATCGTAGGTGATGCCTAATAAATAAAATGTCTAAACAAAAGAGTACTGATCAATTTTCAATTCTTGGCTTAAGGCCTACAGTAAAAATTCCAACAATATTTAGACATTAAATCGGGTGTCGCTTAGTAAAACAGGCATAAGAAAGCAATCTATAACAAAAGATAAAACGCCAGATTTACTTGCCATTCGTTCCATAATGTTTCCCGAGGTATCAGAGGGAACTGCTATAGACAGAAATAGATAATTTGCTATTTTATTCCACCGATATTGGCAGGCAATATATTTTGTTAACGGTATCTCTATAAATTTTGTCAGTTTTGCCTTCGATTCTGTGAAATTATTTAGTCTATGTGTCACTTCGGATTGGCTGATTAGAAAATAAATATAGTGCTTTATAAGTAATGCCTTATTGCTGGGTAAAAGTGTGAAGAGCTCGTGGCTATACAGGTTGTAATGTAAATCAACCCATCACACACCCGTTAACCAAGCATTCTGTACATCAAACTAAGTACCCCTACGCAAAAATTTTTGCTGGGAAACGATTTTCTTCTTTGGGGTCAAAAATCACATTTTACGGTAAAACTCAATGTAGCACTCTTAAAACATTACGCTATTGGATGCTTTGAATAGTGGACGGGTCATAGAGGTAATTTAAGTAAAATTATAACCTGAAAAACTAGTATTTACAAAAACAGCTGTGAAAAATTTGGAACTTTGACCCCCAATATTTCCGTAACTAGGGGGTTCCCAGGTATGGTCTAGAACAAAAAAATTATCGCAGTGGTGGGGAGAACAAGTGCCCTTAGTTTGCGTTAAGGGTACTTTTACACCCAATATAAAAGCGCCAAGACCCAAGGGTCGATTCTAGATTTTTCAATGCTAACTTTGGTCGGTTTCTGGGTATCTAACCTCCACAACCCCTCAGTCAACCTGCTTTTCATACTTTCTAAAGACTTCTGACTACCTCTAAAGACTGTTTAATGGTGTAGACCTGGGCCCCGAGTCTGCTATTCAATAGTGTCAGAATGGTCTATCATTGATCTCATAATTGTTGATTTTGACAACACCAAACTTGTCAAAATCAACAATTATGAGATCAATGATAGACCATTCTGACACTATTGAATAGCAGACTCGGGGCCCTGACCTGATGACAGGGAGCGTACTTTATGAGGCACGGAGGACACTCGGTATGTAATCGGTGGTAACTTGACCCACGGCACCTGGGCAAGCACGGCTTCTAAACATCGACCCGAGCGGCTGTTATTTATTTTATTTATTTCAACAAAGTTGCATGAGTGGGTTTAATACAAATCTTCTGCCAAACTGCATGACAGTTTGTCGGCACGAGCTCCTCCCTAAAGATATGTAACTGTTATTCGTAATTGAGATTGTCAGAAGCTCAAGTAACTTGACGGTTGTGGCGGGTACATAGGTAGTCGCTTCATGTACTCGTAAAATACAAAAAAAGTCCTATTGTTCACTTCTCTATATGCAGTAGTCTACTGTGGAATTCCATTATTAACACCGAGAATTAACAATTCATGGTCAAATTAATAAAATACTATTCTACTACCCACAAACACCTACGTCACGAATTGTATTATACAATAAAATACTTCTAATACCAGCATATTGTATCATCTGCACCTGTGACGTCTTTAAAACCAATATGACGTAACTACAGACCAGAGAATATGTGACCTATCTACCTACACATAGGTATCATTATTATACGGAAAGGGTTGTGGATGTCATAGCCTCTAAGCTAAATATACGTCTAAATGCGTAGGCTTGCCTCAAAGTTCGAGGGCTAGCCGTGAACCTGTTTTGAACTCCTGACCTTTTCATAGCACGTCAAATCCGAAAAGAATCAATACCTGAAGCTATTAGTTATCATGTTTGAAAAGAATATTTTGATGGTCGAAACTGCGTAGAAGGAAACGTAGAACTTTAAATCATTTCAGGAAAGAAAATGATCATATCCAAAATTCTTTTTTAAATAGAGATGTACTGTACATATCTAGCTGAAATGGAGTGTTAGCTTCTAACGTGTGTATCATGAATCTAAGAATGCACTGGCAAGGAGTCTTTACATTTGGAGACCATAGTGTACATGAGAATTACGAAATACACCACAATGATGATCAACGAAGAATAAAAAACAAAAATTTTATTCAGCGTCTAGAAGATCTAGATTGTGATTGCGAAGATAATGTCGCAAAGACAACTTAACCACACGAGTGGCAAAACAATTAAGATAGGTATGTCTGGCGCAACCTGGGCCATCGTTACATTTACTAACTATGCCGTGACTGCTTGTCTAGTAAATTTTATTTTTCTTAGCATATCGATGCCAATTTACAGATCCTGTGGTGTTCAAACAAAAGTAGTAGTAACATCTTAACGGAGAAGAAAAGAAAAGTATCTTACCGTAACAGGATCCTTCAAAGGCTCATCAATCTGCGCCTGTTTAAAGAAGATATTTCCGTGGGATATTCTCCACAACATCTGCTCGAAGGCTGGTATCCTGGCCGTGGTGACAACTCCCGCGATGAAGCCAAGATGGCCCAACACTGCATCGTTGTTGTATATTTGCACTGACGCAGATATCTTCCTCTGGGCGCTGTGGTCTTGGAAGAAGGTCTGCATCTTCTCTATGAGTGTCTTCAGCTCTATTAGTGAAAGGTAGTCGCTTTTTAGGTTTCTTGCGTTCTTTGTTATCTCTTGGATTTCTCCTTCGATGAAGTCGATCCTTTCCTGGAACATTAAATTGGTTCGGTTAAGGTCGGTTTAAAAACTGAACTGTAGTGAAGAAAACACTGGGCTGAGAGTGATGCTGATTACGCACGGTGACTAATCATGCCATTACCAGTTTATGAGGTCTCTCTTTGTATGGGAAATCTATACAACCCAAGACTATGTTATACTGGATAGCTTGATGTGTCGCCGAGTGTACACGTACAGTATAACATCCATTTAGCATAATTATTCTACACCCCTACTAATCCTTTTGGTGATCTAATTTCTTTAAAATAATATTTTTTTATTTTTTATTTAGGTAACCAACAGCGATACATTAAAATATATTACAAAATATGATTGTTACAGTTTCTTTGGCTAATTAAAGGTTACCCTGTATAACTAGATATAATGTAAGACATGCGAACAAACTGACAAAAACAAAATAAATAAATTAGTTAATTTTACCACTGACTCAATGCTATTTAATTTCAAATTGTTCGCTTAAAAACAGTTAGAATCTTAAAAACAATTAGAATCTTAAAAACAGTTAGAATCTTAAAAACAGTTAGAATCTTAAAAACAGTTAGAATCTTAAAAACAGTTAGAATCTTAAAAACAGTTAGAATTTAAATGAAAATCTGAAAGTCTCCATCTGCATTCAGAATAAGTTGTAAAACAAATGGCTCCATGGAATATGATGCTGATAACTGTTGGCACATTTGTTGAGGCCATTAAATAGTAATGGTCGCACAAATGAATTTCATGGAACGTATAGTAAAATCTAAATATTAATGGCCACTTTATGCTTTTAGAACGCATTCATCGGTACAGGAATCGTTTGATATTCATGATAATATATTATTGTGGTATTCTTATACGCTTATTTTGATGATGAGATCTTGGTTCAGTTCTCAGGTTGAGCATACTGCTATTATGTTTGTTGTGTTGTGTTTGCTTTTATGTAGTCCCAGTGGTCTCGGGTCAGAGGTAGTACCAACACGCTTCTGAGCGTGGTGTCAGGCAGAGTGGACAGTGAAATTTTAAGGTATTGGTTACACACTCATGTCCAAAGTAATAACTATTTGAAATTTTACTAACATAGCTATAAGTACTTACTAACATAATATGTCATGTAAAATGATAACTACTAACGGGGCCAATAGTTGTCGGCACCGTACACTATCACTTTTGTTGATGTTGGTTTAGTTGCGGAGTTTACAGAAAGAACCACAAGTATAGTTTCAAAGTTATATTAAAGTTAAAGTTACCAAGTTAAGAGTGGTAGCGATTCTTTCTCTTGACAAGTGGTTAGTTCCACAGTAATTGTCAGACTCGCTTTGCCTAGCGTGAAAAGTTATAATTATAGCGTAATATTTGTGACGCACGCCATCAAAGTAGGTTGCTGCGTTAGCAAAGTAAATGTACGGGTGATGAGACCGTACAAGTACCTACTGACATAGTATGGACCTGTAACATGTGTCTGAAATAAATATATATATTTTTTTCATTTCTCAGTAGCAGCCGAATAGCACCATCGCATAAAATCGGCATTCACACCTCCCAGCCTTTTTCACACCTTTACACACATTATAAAGTTATTACCACACATTCCCTCCATCCATCCTCCTATTACGACATCCTCACGCAACGATAGCATGATGTCATCAGCTCATAAATTGCAATAACGTTCCTGTGATCCCCACCTGTGTACAGCTACAGATATATCCTGCGCAGGCTGAGGGATCTAATTGGTGTGACCTTGCTGCTAATCATTGTTTCACAGATGTGTGTGGATTATGTAACAACACGAGTATGTATTAAGTGTTATTAAGTGTGTTTAGTACGTAAAAGTATCGTTGTTATTGATGGAAAAGTACTAACAAGTTGTTACATGTAATTATGTGTAAGGGAGCTACATCTCCCGTCGGGGCTGCTGGTTGTTCGCAAGAGATACCGCGGCCTCGCAACATGAAGGGCTAAGAAGGAACATGGGTGGTTTTTAGTCAGTAGAAGTCTGACACTCCCTTTCGCTCTGCCCAAGAGCGGGAGGGGTTATTTGATGATTTCCCACCCCCCAAAAAAAAAAAAAGAGCTACATCTGCCAACAAACTGTTACAGTTTGGCAGAAGTAATATACTTTGTAACACGGCCGGATATAACCACGAATAAACGCTTTTTCATTTTTTTTCATTAAGAATCCGCGAAGGGCATGAGATAGTACCTAGGATGCACCCACGGTTCGCCACTTATGGTTATGCCTTTGTTTTTTTTAGGGGTGGGAAATCATCAAATGGGCTCTTCCCGCTCGGTAAAAAAGAAAGAAAGATAAAGTATTTATTGGTCTCACACAGGACAAGAAATCAATAATAAATAATTAACAAAAAAAAAAAAAACAAGAGGAACACTTAAAAAAGGAGGAAGGGTGGGAGGGGGGGGCGGTAGGGAGTGTCAGACTTCTATTGACTAAAAACCACCCATGTTCCTTCTTGGCCTTTTGTGTCGAGGCCGCGGTATCTCTTTCAAACAACCCGCAGCCATGGTTATGCCCATGTTTTTGTTTGAGGAGTGGGAAATCATCAAATGACTCCTCCCGCTCTGGGCGGAGTAGAAGAGAGTGCTAGACTCTTCACTACATAGTATAAAACAAAGTCGCTTTCTCTGTCCCTATATATGCTATGCCCTATGTATGCTTAAATCTTTAAAACTACGCAACGGATTTTGATGCGGTTTTTTTAATAGATAGAGTGATTCAAGAGGAAGGTTTAGTATATAATTTGACCGACATCCACGCGGGTGAAGCCGCGGGCATCAGCTAGTATTGAATAAAACCCATCCGTGTTGACCGTGTTCCTTCTAAAGATTTGCATTACAGAGCCGCGGTAACTCCAAACTCCAACAACCAGGATGGTTATGCCTTATGGAATAGTGGGCAAATCTATTGCCATCATAGAGGACAGATCTTTACGACAGCCAGCCAGAGACCCAGCAGTGGAAACATTATGGGCTGATAAATCCAGACTATTTATTTTTACTATTTCACATTAGCAGCTTCGGGGCTGGGTGAAATTCCAGACCGCGAAATCCAATAGCACTTTACCCAAACTGGTTATTTAACCGAGGACCTCATGCTCAGTTGTAGCTTTTGCGAATACTATACCAACGATGCAGTGTGAATTAATAGAGTTATTTATTACTGAGACTAAACATTTTGTTATGTTTAGTAAATTGGTCGGTCAATAAATTCTGAGAGCAGGAAATGGCGAATTTTCGCAGAATTTAATTAGACCGAGAGGGAATCATGATAAAAAACACTTTCATTATTATTAACAGAAAACATAATACCACCTTTAATTTACATAGGGTTAGGCAGAGGTGTACCTCTCCTAACTTTAGTTGTACTGACTAAGAACAGTTAGCTATACATCTTCTCAATTCTTTCATCACGGGAATCGAACCAATGACCTGATTTCACACAAACCACTACATCGATTCCTCCCATAAACCCATTAACTTCTTACCGCATTATTACACAAGACGAAAAATTTCAACATCTATACTAAATTTCATTACAATCAGTTCAGCCGTTACGGCGCTATTGAGTAACAAACATACATCTCATCGTATTTATAGTAGTAGTATTATAGTGTCTGGCTCTGGTAATAATTATAAAACAGATGCTGGTGTGCGTAAGAAGAATTAATAGTGTTGTTCTTACGTCGTCCATCACTATGAATCTTGCTCTTAATGACACTGGCATGTTTTTTTTCAGTAGTTATTTAGTATTCTTCTCTGAGAAGCTATCAACAATCCTTCTTCGTATGCCTGTCGTCGTCTTAATTTATTCACAGCGGATATTCTCGATAAATAGTTAGAAACAATACGAGAAGCTGCTCTTATATTCTTTGTATTGAGAAGTATTAGACTTAAGACTATGTTCACTAGATCTTTCCGACCTACACCACGTGTCATGCATGGAGTGTCAACAATATAAATGCTCGCCGACTATTATATTCGGCGAGTATATTTATATTGGTGGTGTGATACCCTCCATGCATGGCACGCACCAGTGTCGGTCGGTGATGAAACATAATCTCATAATTTTCAACACAAATAATGTTTTTTTTAACCTGAACCGTTCATAGCATGGCCTAGCATGGTACAGTATAGTGGAGTCTTGAACAAGAGTTTTTCAATCGCTTTCAAAGCGCTGTATGTTCAAATAAACTTTTCAAGAGTTGCTTGTCATTCTCATAATACTTTTGACGTGTTCATTGAACTTCGCACTGAAAGAATATTACTATCACTTTATTATTTTCAGTCGGTTTCTGTCACCATTTATTCTATTTCATAATTATCTTCTAAATAATATTGTCAAATCGTCTTCTAAATATTTGTTTATTTGTGTCAGTTATTTTTAGACGACCTACGTCGTTAGACTGGGGAAGTCCTCAAGAAAAACAAATAGTTCTAGAATGAATCATATGTTTTGAAAGGCAAATATGGGGGAGGGCTTGTATTTATGCTTTCGCGATTTGCACAACGACACGCTATGCTTATGCTTTGCTTGGTAGCATGGATGCAGGCCTACCTTACTGCCTCCCTCAGAGGCGGTAGGGTGGCGGGGTCTTGAGGGGGAGCGCTACGGTCGCGTAGATCCTCAAGGCAAGTCTGGGGGATTCACCTTCCCGAGGTTGCCACCCTGTTCTTGGTCTAATTCCTTAAGAAATAGACGCAACAAAAACCCCCGGGCGCTCGTACTTGTCCCGAAAGCCATATACCAGGCCTAGGGTAATCCCACACCCCACTCCCATGATCCTACGCCCAGTCCCTCCCTCCTTTTTCCCTTTTCTCCTTTCGGTCCATGAGGACGGGTAACCTCAACTCCAAAAAAGCCCACACAGCCCACAACCATGCAGAAAGGAAAAATAAATATTCCCCAGGTGGGTCCCGGCAATGCCGGGGAATCCCACACCGACTCGTCGGTCTGCCTCCACCGTAATCTGGGGGGGGGCACCAATCTGCCTTCTAGCGCTGCGCCTTCTGCGCAGCTGGCTGCTTCGGCGCCAACAGCATCGGCTGCGGCTCACGCGCCACCCGACACGACTATGGCTGCGACTTCTGCGCCTACTGACCCTAATACGGCTGCGACTCCTGCGCCAATTACCCTGACGACTACTACACCTTCCACGAGGGCCTGGCAACAGAGCATCGTTCGGAACAGTGTAACAAATAACCCTGACAATGACTACGACAAAGCCCGACTCTCCAGTCTTAGCAGCGAACTCCGCGCGCTGGCACTCCAGCGCGAGAAGATCGAGGCAAGGCTGAGAGACATGAACTCTCTCGGGACGGGAAAGGAAGCGGAATCTGGTGGTTCTGGTTTTATCTCTGTGGACGAAGTACGCGCTTTGAAAACAAAGCGCGGAAAGATCCGGAACAGAGAGAGAGAACTCAACAACCGTTTGCGCAAACTCCGCGAGGGCAATAGCCAGCGCGAAGCACAAACGGTTAGTTGTAAGGGAGTACGCGACCGGCTACAGACACGCGAGGGGGAAACCCAGCGCGAAAAGCAGTCGGACGCGGAAACGAGCGGGCAAGGAACAGTTCGCGAAGGGGAAACCCAGCGCGAAAAGTCACTGCCCGCGCCAGGACCATCCGGAGGAAACGACCGGAACCGCAACGAGATGACCGTAGACCGACCCCGACAGAAGAAGCGTGGCAAGCGGTCTGGATTCTTACGCCGGGTGTCCCTGGCACAGAGTATTGTGCCAAGCACCTCAGAACCGCAACCGGGTCCAAGTGGACAGGGAGCGGCGAAGAGGGAGCGCCCGGACGACACGGCCTCGCCAAGTGCGCTCCAGGGGGATGCCAAGCGTGTCAGAACCCAGGCCGCTCAAGGGGAGCAGAGAACCTACGCGCGGGCCACAAAGGACATCCCTGCGCGACTCGCCGTAGCGATCTGCCTCTCGCCTCCATCCCGAGACCTGACAACC
This sequence comes from Diarsia brunnea, assembly GCA_949774965.1. Classification (NCBI taxonomy): domain Eukaryota; kingdom Metazoa; phylum Arthropoda; class Insecta; order Lepidoptera; family Noctuidae; genus Diarsia; species Diarsia brunnea. Next base: position 3,299,022 of record OX459003.1, on the reverse strand, counting down.
GACGAGGGTGAGCACATCAAGCTCAGCCTTGAGGACCACATCGTGGAAACGTGTCGAACCGACCCCTCCAAAGTCCCGGCCTTCCGTGGCTACCCAAGGGTAGCGGATGGCACGGTTCATATGTGGTGCGAGGACGACAACGCCCTGACTTGGCTGACCCAGAATGTGCCCAAAGTTAGACTGCCGAACACTAACGCGACACTGACAGTCATGAGACAGTCCGACGTACCGACACGGGCCCGAGCGGCGCTCTTCGTACCCCGGTACAATGGAGAGATAACGCTGCTCCAGACGGTCCTGACCTGCCAGAACCCCTGGTACGACATCGGTAGGTGGTCCCTGTACAGGGCGACATCGGTCGGTGGTGAAAACTATGGGACCTACCTAACCCTAGGTATCCCACCGGACGAGGTCGAAAAGGTCTTGGGGAGGGAGCGGCGGATATCGTACCTACTTGGGTCGATATACGTGCGTTTCTTCCCCAACACCCAACCCTCCGACACCTCCGATACCAACACTGACGCTGAACGGACGAAACCGGCTCCGACTGAACCTGACCTGATGATGACGCAACTGGAGGAGGAGATGGCCAGAACGGTGATGGCTGATGCCGACGCCGAGAAGGTGCCAACCCCATCACCAGGGTGGACAGATGAGCTGCTGCTCTCGTCATCATCACCGGCACCCAGTGAAGACCAGCATGGGCTGGAAAAGGGGGGGGACTCATCCGATGGATCAATCTCCTCCTAATTCCACCCCACTGCCGCCCCAATCCCGTCCCATAAACATCATCCAGACCAATCTCCAGCACAGCCAGACGGCTACCGCCTGCCTGCGAAGGGCACTGGAGATGGAACCCCGAAGCCTTGCACTCATCCAAGAGCCGTGGATCCGTAATAACAGAGTATGCGGCCTTGGTAACATCGGAGGTAAGCTGATCCTCGACACAAAAGGTACAGATAAACCACGAACATGTGTCTACATACCTAAAGATGTACCCACCACCACACTCACGCAATTATGTTCCAGAGACCTAACAGCCGTCAGGCTCAAAACCGACGGCGACGCACCCGATATCGTCCTAGCCTCGGTATATATGCCTGGCGAAGATGACGACTGCCCACCAAAAGGGATGGCCGACCTGGTAAGGTATTGTGAGGACAACAACCTAGACCTGGTCATCTGCACGGACTCAAACGCCCATCACCCGCTTTGGGGTTGCAACAAAGCCAACACTAGAGGTGAGGTACTATGCACATATTTGTTCACAACTAACCTTAACATCGCAAACCGCGGCTCGGAACCCACTTGGGTCACATCGCGCGGACAAACGATCATTGACCTAACGCTGGCTTCGGAAAGCGCGGCAAAACTTATCTCTGATTGGCACGTATCCAACGAGCCTTCCTGCTCTGACCATAGAAGGATTCGCTTCTCACTAGTAGCCAACATAAAAAAACCCGAACCTAGACGCAACCCACGCCGTACCAATGTACCCGGCTACAAACGGCTGTTGGCCTGCCTACTAACGCAGCACCAAACACCCCAAATTCTAATAGACCCCAAACAACTTGAAGACACCGTAACAAAACTCTCGGGATTTATAATTGAAGCATATCACGCCTGCTGCAAACTTAAAGATCCAAACACCAAGAGCAAGGGTAACTCCTGGTGGAATGCGGAACTCAGTAAGCTCAGGCAAACCATGCGCAGACAGTTCAACAGAGCCAAAAACTCCAGACTACCAGAAGACTGGGACTCATACAAAAAAACACAATACACCTTCAAAAAACAAGTCAGGAATGCCAGCAGGGCAGCCTGGCGGAAATTCTGTGAAGAAATTGAATCGAACAGCGAAGCCGCGCGTGTGAGAAAGATCCTATCTACCGATCAAGACCGCACCCTCGGGTCGCTGAAAACCCCAGACAACACATACACCAAGTCGGACCACGAAACAAGAAAAGTCCTTTTGGAAACCCACTTCCCAGATTGCCATCTCTCCGAGGACAGAACCTGGGCAGACGAGCCAACCCACACAGCAAGTGACCAAGACTGGGCCAGAGCCCGCACCATGGTAACCGCAGAGAGAATAAAATGGGCAATAAATACGTTTAAACCATACAAATCCGCAGGCTTAGACAAGATCCTCCCTGCCCTGCTACAATGGGGAGTAGACGCTCTAACGCCATGGCTGACCGTCATCTACCAAGCCTGCATAGCACAGAAATATATACCACTTGCATGGCGAGAGGTGAAAGTCATTTTCATCCCTAAACCAGGCAAACCAGACTACACACAACCCAAGGCGTACAGACCAATAAGCCTAACATCCTTCCTACTGAAAACCCTCGAGAGACTCTGTGACCGACACATTCGGGACGGACCTCTTCGGGAGCAACCACTTCACAAACAACAACACGCGTACTCCACAGGAAAATCAACAGAAACTGCGCTGCATAGTGTGATCTCCAAGATCGAATGTGCAGTGGACCACAAATGCTCTTCACTAGCAGTCTTCATTGACATAGAAGGCGCTTTTGACAAAACCATTTTCCATAGCATCAACGCAGCCCTCGAGGAATACGGTGTGGACCCGACCCTGCGAGGATGGATCACAAACATGCTCAGACTGAGGGCCGTACAAGTTACGATAAACGACACCACTAGAGCCATAGTGGCGAAGGGCTGCCCCCAGGGGGGTGTCCTCTCGCCACTTCTATGGAACCTAGTAGTAGACAGCCTCATTAAACGTCTCAATAGCAGAGGCTACTACACGGTGGGTTACGCTGATGATCTGACCATAATAATAAACGGCACACACGAAAACACACTATGCAACCTTATGCGCCAAGCTCTAAGAATAGTAGAAGACTGGTGCAAAGAATACAAACTAGCAGTGAACCCTACCAAAACCGAACTCGTCCTCTTCACAAAGAAAAGGAAGTTGGCAACGTTACAATTGCCAAGCTTCTTTGGGACAACCCTAAGCCTATCGACTGAAACCAAGTACCTGGGCATCTATTTGGACAAACAGCTGAACTGGGCAAAACACACTGATTACATCATCACAAAAGCCAGTATAGCCCTATGGCAATGTAAGAGACTCCTCGGGAGAAATTGGGGCATAAGCCCCAAAATCACCTACTGGCTATACACCACAGTTATTAGACCAGTCGTTACATACGGCTCTTTAGTCTGGTGGCCCAGGACCAACTTAAGTACAACCCAAAAGGATCTCGAGAAACTACAAAGATTTGCCTGCGTAGCAATCACCGGCAGCATGAGAACTTCCCCCACTGCTGCCTTACAGGTGATGCTAGGGCTACCTCCCCTGCACCTCGTCGTAAGAGAGGAGGCGGCCATAGCAACTTTCAGACTCGAAGTATCCGGCACCCTAAGAAATGATTCCAGAATCAAACACACACGCATCAAAGAAGATGCAATCAAAGAACAGCCGATGATGACATCACCCATCGACAGAATCCTGAAGACCCACTGCTTCCAAAAACACTACAACGTAGAGCTCATAGAGGAGTGGTGTGACTACTCAGGTACAAGAGAGCTAAGGATTTACACTGATGGATCAAAAACCAACGATGGGACAGGCGTCGGGGTGTTCTCCGACGACCTAAACATTAAGATATCCAAACCACTTGGAATGCTCAACTCTGTTTACCAAGCAGAATGTGTAGGTATTATCCAAGCGGCACACGCTATAGAGGCCAGGGAGGTTACGGATACTAACATTCGAATACTCTCCGACAGTGCCTCAGTTCTTCAATCCCTAAAGAATAATCAGATCACGTCGAGACTAATACTAGAATGCCACAAGGCCTTAGAACGAATCACGGTACTGAATCACAACACGGTAACACTACAATGGATTAGAGGTCACAGCGGATCACTCGGAAACGATGCGGCTGACGAACTTGCCAGAAGAGGATCCAGCACAAAACCCTACGGACCCGAACCCATTGTGCCCATTCCTTTCAAGCAGCTAAGAAGCTGGTTAAAAGACCACACCCTAATACAAGCGGAGAGGTGGTGGAGCTCGACACCAGGATGTAGGCAATCCAAGGAAGCTATGCCATCCCTGGATATAAAGCTGACCAGGCGCCTTCTGCGCCTGGACAGGGATAGCCTGCGTCTGGTGGCGGGGACCATCACTGGACACTGTTCACTGAATAAGCACCTCCACACCCTAGGAATCACAGACAGTCCCCTGTGCAGAGCATGCATGGAGGCGGAGGAAACGGTGGCGCATGTGCTCCTTGAGTGCACAGGCGTTACCAAGATTCGTGAGGAAACCCTAGGAACACCAAAATCCCTTGTGGATGCCCTGAGGAGACCGGGAAGTCTGATCTGCTTCTGGAGGGAGGTGGGCTGGTTAGAGTGATCGGCCAACATGGCTCACGCACAATGGTCCACTTCAAGGACCAAGTGCGGAAACCCAAACCCCCAATAATAATAGAAGGCAAATATTTTAATATTATTATCATTCTTAGCCCTTATCTTAATTTATTTAGACTCAGCGCAGCATGCCTTCTTCTTCCATACTTGTCTATTACTCGTCATCCCAGCAGTCACCTCCTATCAAGCCAAATTCATCATCCATTAAATACCATTAAAATATATCGTCCTAATGAAAATCGTAATAATGTTTCTATGAACTTGACATAAACGCTAATACGAATACTTTGTTTGATGTACGAAAGTTGAAATGCAGAACGATGTTCCATTTCTTTCGTGTACTCGACCTATTTTATTTATTTAGAATTGTGAAAACATGGTACCTATAATTTATAATCGTTGCAACATTTAGTTTGCACATCAAATTAATAAAATGTATCTTTGTACAATAATGATGAAGTTATTAGGAGAGCTCAAAACGGTGAAGGAAAACATCGTGAGGAAACTAATCGTCGTAGAATCAAAAAAATCGAAGCCATGCGACATCTACCACTGGGCCCGCGTTATGTATTATAGCCCATCTCTATCCTAGAGAGGAGGCCTAAGTCCCTGCAGTGGGAACATTTAATTATAGGCTGATGATGATGATAATGATATTAAGGCTTGTATTCACGCCAATGACCTTGTGCATAGCTAACTACCCCTTTCGATCGTAGACACGGACTTCAAACGGACGCATTTTAATTTATTACAATTAAAATAATGCATGTTTTCAAAAAGTAACAAAACCAAATTATTTTCGTTTGTATTGCAAAGCAGTAGATATTTTTTTTATATTGTTTTGTTGAAAAATTAAGGAGTAAAATGGTTCAAATCAACGATTTGCAGGTGATTTTGTGGATCTTTTTTCTTATTATGTGATACCGATAGAAAAATTATGGCTAAACCAAATTACATGTCATATCATGTAGATTACTAACAATTTTTCTCAGATATAATCTCTCTGTAAGTGCCGGTGAAAAGCTGCTTCATCTGCACGCTGTTTTTAAGCTTTTTCGAGAGAGCAGCTTTAAGAGAGACGATTCATCGATTGAAGACAGGATAAACTTCTTCTGTTCAACTAGCTGTTGCCAGTGAAATTTTTATATGAATGTGACAGAAAAGAACAAAAAAAATTGTCTATGTGCTATTGTAGACTATAATCTATCTCTGTGCCTTTCATTCAGATCCGCTCAGATGTTCGGGAGTGATCCCATCCCTCTCCTAAGGAGAAGGCCTGACCCTAACCCTTCCTAACCCTTCACCCACCTCTAATATGTTGATTTCCCTGGGACTAAGGCTGCAGTGGTCCATTTTGGGCGGGGGAGGTGGCTCGGGCAGCTCGCCGGCCACCCATCGCAGCTTGCGTTCCATTTCACTGCAGCGTCGGACCTCGCTCACGTAACGACGCTGGAAGTCGTTCACGTGGGGGTTTAACTGTGGATCAAAGAAAATATATTAGCTTAGTTAGGTAGGTATAACCTGCTAATCTTCCTAATAAATGAACCCCTTACCTCAACAGGATTGAGCGTTATTATTTATGTAATAAATTTTGAATTCGGGTGGAAATAAATAATAACATAACTTTACGCCTGTAATTTTTGACGGGTTACGTAGAGGTGAACCCAATAGTAACCGTACATTATGCTGGACGATAAATCCGAAAAAAATTACAGGAATTCTAATTTATTCTAAGGAATTCTGCTAATTTATCAGATTTCCATGGGTGTCATCGGCGATTGGGTTCTAGAGAACTTTATATAGACATGGAACTTTTGTGCGAAGATTCAACAATCGTAGGAGAGACAAGAGAAGGGGTGTGGATTTCAACGACTGTGATTGGTTAATTTCCGCAAGTCTCTTCTCCGCTTCGTTTGTCTCTGCTTTCATGGGCCTGAGTAAGTAGTTCGTGACCAAGAGGCTAAGGATCACAGTTACAAGCCATCAATAAAACAGGTTACGAGTTAACAATAACCGCGCTAACGTCAAGGTTCACGAATATCGCAATATAACCGAATATCGGTCATCAATTACAATTTATCTGCATTTTATTGGAGGCCGCGCCTTCTCCCATAACGTGAACGTAAACGTTATGGTTGGCTCCTCCTGTTTTATGGCTTTCTTCTTTATATCGGTGTCATGTGCTGGATAGAATGAACAAAAGATGTTATAAGTATTTCGATATACAGGGCGTAAATGAACCCTTCACAAAACCTTCAACCAAGCATTAATGTACATAAAACTAAGTACACCTACGACTTTTTTTTGGGTGAAAATTCACATTTTACGGTAAAACTCAATGTAGCGCTCTTAAAACATTGTGGTCGTGGAAGCCTTGAATAGAAATAGGGTCATAGAGGAAATTTAAGTAAAGTACCTGAAAACTAGTATAAAAAAATAGCTGTGAAAAATTTGGAACATTGACCCCCAATATCTCCGTAACTAGGGGGTTTCCAGGCATGGTCTTGAACAAAAAAATTATCGCAGTGACGGGGAGAACAAGTGCCCTTCGGCTTCGTTTAGGATACTTTTACACCCTTTATGTAGCTAGTACTAAAGTATTCGATATTGCAATTCGAGTTATAGATTCTCAAACGGAGTTGTCCAGGACACCTAGCAAATATGATGGTAGATGGAGTAAAGCTGTGACCGAGTGGCGACAGATCCTGGTCGATCAGTGTGACAAATCAGCCCGTCAATTTCAAATTATTAATGACAAAATATGTGATAATAATGAGTGTAATCGATCTTTCCGAAGGCACACGATAAAGAAGATCTGAAAAACCACGTCGAATTTACTCTCCTGACGGTATGAGTGTATAGAAGACGCATGAAACTGTGATGTTTTTGTCAAAATCAAATTTCTAGTCGGATTTCTCTTGTGGCTACTAATCTTTATAAGATCTTTTAAACCAAGTACATTCGCCATCTTTATTTTTTTCATTCGATATCCTTATCATCATGCCTCGACTACGCATTTAGGCCTCATGTGATGTGATTGCGAACGAACTATCGCTATTCATCGCACAATGGACCACTTCCCATTTCACGTGACCGTTGTTGCTTGACCATTCATCGAGTCTTGCACAATGGGTAAGCATTCTGGGCACTAGTTGTGCCTTTAAGATCTGGCACTATATTAGTAATATGTTCTTCTTAGCGTGTCGATGAGAATTCAAATTGAGTCGGCCCAAAGTTTGGCACTTTCAGTAGCCTCCATCAGTTCCTGTGATGTACAAGTAACTGGACAGGCTGGACACGATATCAAGTGCGGAGTACCCCATAGTTTGCAGGGCAAGACCACATTTACACTCTAGGGCAGAGTCATCTAGGAATCTCCACCTGAACAGGTTTTCCTTGCTTCGGCCTACCTGTGTCTGGAGTCTATTTAGAGACTTCCAGGTTAGCCATGGCAACTCGTGTAGGGAAACGCTTTCTCGCCATAGCTTAATCGTTCCTTGGACATTTTTTTGTTACAATCATGTTGTTGGACCATTAGTGGAGTGCCGTAAAGCATAAATATTGTAAAATCTCGGAATCCAGGGCCGGTCAATGAATCTTCATAAAAACTTTTGGACTGCATTGGTAAAAGCCCAAATAAAGAAGTTAAAAAAAAAATTTGCGCGCTCTTCATTTTTTTTTTTTAATTGAAAAATGTACTGAAAATGAGAGGGACAAGGGAAGAAGAAATGTTTAGAGCTAATAAATAATATTTTCACCGTAGCTTTAATGTTAATTTATTAATATTTCGCAAAAAATAACGAGTTACAACAAAAAAAAAATTAAAACGTATCTATCTAATACCTTTATAAGAGCAATTCTTGAAATATAGTATTATCTGAATCTCGGATACGGCTCCAATGATTTTCATGAAATTTAGTATGCAGGGGGTTTTAGGGGCGATAAATCGATCAAGCTAGGTTTCATTCCCAGAAAAACACGATGTACCAAAACAACCAAGCAAATTTCGATCGTGTGGTACTATACATTTTAACATTATTGGTGTATTGTTGGTGAAGGATTAGTACCGCTGCATCGCTGTCACCAAAGCATTCTAAATAAAAAACAATCCTGTGGATGCCCTGAGTTTAAGGCCTCCTGCCAGAGGCATATCTTACTTATATATTATTATAATTGCGAAAGTTTGATACTCGTCCACGCAAAATCTACTGAACGGATTTGGTAGAAAAATATCGCTTATTAAAGATGGTTTACAACCTGGATTAAAACGTAGTATACAATTTTACCTCGGTAGTATGATCCGCGGGGCCATTATCGAACTTTACGCGGGAGAAACCGCGGTCATAAGCTAGTAACTGATATACTATAAGTGACTAATCGCTAAGTGCACCTCCTGTGGGGTACGGAGCTCAAAGTAATAGGGAAACCAGTACATTTAGAAATAAGAAATACAGATATCCGTCATTCAGATCGCGCAGCCGCGGTCTGACCCATGTTAGAGCCAGCCTGCGATGTTGAAACACTAGTATTAAACCAGCCTCTAAATAAAATCTCTCAGATTCAGCCTGTCCCTTTTCTGCCCCCCCCTCAGTGGCGTCCTAATGTATCCACAGTTCCACACGATCGAAATTTGCTTGGTTGTTTTGGTACATCGTGTTTTTTTGGGAATGAAACCTAGCTTGATCGATTTATCGCCCCCAAAACCTCCTGCATACTATATTTCATGAAAATCATTGGAGCCGTATCCGAGATTCAGATAATACTATACCTATTACAAGAATTGCTCGTATAAAGGTATTAGATAGATACGTTTTAATTTTTTTTTTGTTGTAACTCGTTATTTTTTACGAAATATTAATAAATTAACAATAAAGCTACGGTAAAAATATTATTTATTAACTCTAAACATTTCTTCTTCCCTTGTCCCTCTCATTTTCAGTACATTTTTAAATTAAAAAAAAAAAATGAAGAGCGCGCACATTTTTTTTTTTAACTTCTTTATTTGGGCTTTTACCAATGCAGTCCAAAAGTTTTTATGAAGATTCATTGACCGGCCCTGGATTCCGAGGTATAAATCTTACGGCACTCCACTACATGTCAATCATGGATTTGGTCGCAATCAGTGGCCTGACGTTAGAATTATTTGCTGAAAATTTGGAGTAAATTAATTGCTTGTTATTATTATAAAATTGCAACATACCATTACGAAAGCCAACAAAGGTAATGTTTAAAGTTAATCCAAGTTAGTTTAAATACATGTTCTTATTGCATTGTTTCCTAATCCGCTCTTGTTGACATAATAAACGATGTTATTATATTAGACGCCATTTTGTTTTTTTTATCACGATCATTAATAACATAATTAGAGAGAACGCTGATCAAGTTGTTAGCAATAAACTTTCTCTGCTGTGTTATCTTTGTTTAAATTGATTATGATCTCGCGTTTTATATAGGGTGTAAGCGACAGGCATCCAAAAACTGATAACCCTTTAGTTCTTTATTTTGAATTATATTCCATCGTTTCATTCGGTTTTTCAATTACTATTACTTTATTTCAATATAAAATTAGAATGTAATTTGTTTCATGTGAATGTTTTTTTTTTATTCATGTAAATAATACGGCCCAAATAAAAAAATACGACGGTCGGTAATAATACGGTCCCGTTGGTGAGTCTTCGGGTACGACACCCTAAAAAGAAGCTGAAGGCATACAGTTATACCGCGGCCTCGGCATAAAGGGCTAAGAAGGAACATGTGTGGTTTTTAGTCAGTAGAAGTCTGACACTCCCTACTCCTCTGCCCAGAGCGGGAGTAGTCAAATTGTTTCATCAAATTGTTTCTAATATTCAAGAATTGTAAGTATGTGTCGGAGGATTTTGTTGTTAAATTAAATAAGTAAATAATTATTAGTACCTATAATAGTAAGTAAGATGGTTCATTGTTTTGTGAAAGAGCGCCTCTCGCTATCAAACGTAAAAGTTTGGCGAGTTTAGAATTAAGTAAAAAAATAAATAAAAATATGTACTAAAAATTCTTAAAATAAATGTTTTAGAAAAATCTTTTTAACTAATTCTAATCACATAGCCACATCATATGACTTTAATTTAGTCAACAAGGTGTCAGTATATCACACTTAACAAAGTGAGATGTAAGATAAAGTAGTCATTGTCGTTTCAATTAAAAACAATAATTCTTTGTATAAGTGGACACAATTGGATGGGTCAGGAGTATGTGGGACTGTGCCTTAAGTGGGATTATGGCTTTACGGATAGTTTGCGAAACTACTGACGCGGCCCGTGACGTGTAAACATTGCTTCAATAGAATGCTACACTATATACTAAGCTATACAATAGCATTGGAATTTTCAACTCTCAGGGCTGAGTTGAGGGTTGAAAATGTCCCCGTCGGGGCTGCGGGTTGTTCGAAAGAGATACCGCGGCCTCGGCACAAGGGCTAAGAAGGAACATGGGTGGTTTTTAGTCAGTAGAAGTCTGACACTCCCTATCGCTCTACCCAGAGCGGGAGGAGTCATTTGATGATTTCCCACCCCAAAAAAAAATTGTTGAAATCCAATAGTGCGTTTTTGTTAAAGTTTTACTTCGTGTTAGTCAAAACAGCTGGTCTAGTGGTCGTAAGCGCGACTGCTAAACATGAGATCCTGGGTTCGCTTCCCGGGTCGGGGAGTGTAATTCGGTTTTACCATCAGATTTCTCCCGGTTGATGCCAATACACTCGCTCCCTATTACATGGGACTTAAAATTTAACGTGTCTGGGAAAATATGGGTGTGCTGTGCTATTAAGTACACCACTGCCAAACCCTTCGGAAATTACAGGCGTGGTGTTAGTCGAGATGCGCACGTACCAGGGCAGCATGGACCAGAAGAGAGCAGACAATACTAAGCAAGGCAGTCAATGGGAACGAACCAAAGCCTGCTATGCAGAGAAGCTCTAAGGAAACCAGAAATGAAGATGAAGTGTTTAACACTACATTTTATAAAACAAAGTCTTCCGCCGCGTTTGTCTGTCTGTCTGTCTGTTCGCGATATACTCAAGAACTACTGCACCAATTTACATGCTATGCTGTTTTGTTCACCAATGGATAGAGGGGTTCTCGAGGGCTGTCGAGGCTGCGGGTTGTCCGCAAGGGATACCGAGGCCTCGACATGAAGGGCGAAGAAGGAACATGGGTGGTTTTTAGTCAGTAGAAGTCTGACACTCCCTTTCGCTCTGCCCAAGAGCGGGAGGGGTTATTTGATGATTTCCCACCCCCCCAAAAAAAAAAAAGGGGTTCTCGAGGAAGGTTTCAAATTTTCAATATATAATTTGACGCGGGCAAAGCTGCGGGCATCAGCTAGTATTAAATAAAATTTAAATGTATTTAGATATGTATGTAAACAATGCGTCTCTCTACGAATCTGATTAGTGCATTTATAGCTCGGAAACCACAGAGCTACGTGTTTTGGTTTTTTAATTCGAAAGATTTGTTCTTGCCCGCGGCTGCGACCGTCTGTAGGTTTGAAACTATGAAGTTCAACAGTGTCGAGAAGAGAACCTCCTTCTTTTTTTGGAAGTCGGTTAATAAAACGTATCGAAAACGTATACTCACGTTGTAATCTATCACCTAGATGTGACTCGTCAATTCGAAACCAAGACACACTGATGTTTCGGATTGATGTGCGTATTGTACAATTATCACTAAGGAAAACATGATGAGGTAACCAGTATGCCTTTTTTTTTAGGTTTTGGGAAATCATCAAATGACTCCTCCCGCTATGGGCAGAGCGGTAGGGAGTGTCAGGCTTCTACTGACTAAAAACCACCCATGTTCCTTCTTAGCCTTTTCTGCCGAGGCCGCGGTATCTCTTTCGAACAACCAGCAGCCCCGACGGAGAACCAGCATGCCTGAGAGGTATTTCTCGACAGCATGTAAAGCCATGCTAGAGGCCCATGGGCAGCATGAAACTCTGACACTAGATTAGGCATCAACCACACGAAAAAAGTAGAAGAGGAATCTGTCCGTATGCCAAAGTTTATCTGAAGCCAGCTTTGTCTACGTAATAGTAAATGCAGTATTTGGGGGCTGTCCATTAATCACGTGAGGTTAAGAAGGGGGGGGGGGGGGTCGGCAAAAATCACGAAATATCACAAAGAGGGGTATAGTAAGATATCACGTGTATTTATTTTTTCGTCATACGCGTAATTTCTAAACCGAAAAGCGGCGTGTAAATGGTCCTTAATTTTCTAGAATAGGATTAGATTACACTTTATACCGGTATTTACAAGAATATTATAAAAAAATTAAGATTCTTTGTAGGTACTAAAAAGTACACGTGATTTTTTGTGTAGGGGGGGGGGGTAGTCCTAAACCTCACCACGTATCACCAAGGGGGAGGGAGGGGTTAAAAAAGACAGGTTGACGTACAGACAAAGTTGTATTTTTTTTTTTTTTATAAAGACGTTGCCCCACACTAGGAATTTATCCTGTATAGTGGGTGCGTTCACAAACATTTAAACTCACATACACAACCAAACACCCAGACCCGAAACAATTATCTGTAGATCATACAAATATTTGTTCCGTGCGGGGATCGAACCCGCGACACGCAGCACAGCAGTCCAATTGCTCAGCCACTGCGCCAACCGTGTCGTTGAATTTAAATTTTATTTTTAAACCATTATTTATTATATTAATTTTAAACATTAGTATGGATGGTATTGTTCTCTGTTATGGTAATTGTGGTTAAGATGGCATTACCCAGTAGGTAGTTTTTTTTATTTTTTTTTTATTTTGTAAGTTGTGAATAATGAGCTCATATGTAGATGATGACATGGTCGACCAATCATGATATGCGAAACCAGTATAAACGGATCTCTCATTGTACGGTACATTTGTACAAAGCGAGGCAATGTTATAGTGGAAGCTATAACTTGTGATGTGTCGCCTTGTGTATAGCATTTAGCTGCATAGCCTGCATACGGTTAGACAGACTTGAAAACCTATTGGAAAAAACTAGACAGAATATGATGGCAACTTATGTAATTAAGCTCAATTGTGGTCATGTAGGAAGAGGAGCTCGTGGCTCTATAATAACAGCCACGTGGGTCGATCTACGTGGTTAAGCCTCACCTAGCCGAGATCGGTTCGTGGATCGGTGACCATTCTTTTCAGTGTATACCGAGCTAACTTCGTGCCTCGGAAAGCACGTTAAGCGGCCGACTGTCATCGTTACAGGTAGTCAGCGGCCTGAGAGTCTGACAACCAGTATTATCAAGGGATATCATATTCATCATCATCATCAGCCTACAATGTTCCCACTGCAGGGACTCAGCCCTCCCTCTCTAGGAGAGGGATTTGCAGATGTCACATGTCTCCGAATGTTTTGGTTCTAAGACATGCCGGTTTCCTCACGATGTTTTCTTTCACCGTTTTTAAGAGCAGCGGTGATGACTTAAATTACGCAAAGTAATGCGCCTGCCTGGGTTCGAACCCACGACCTTCTGTTCGTAAGTCGGGGCCGATACCACTGGGCCACCGCTGCTCTCATATCTTACTAATGGGTTTTGGAGGTCAGATAGGCAGTCGCTCCATTAAACACTGGTATTTAGCTGCATTTGGTTAGACTGGAAGCCGACCCCAACATAGTTGTGAAAAAGCTAGGCAGATGTTGATGAAGCAAGGAGCACTCGGCACTGAGTGCCAAGATATGCCGTTAGGTATTACACAATACTAGTAATAACTGATAACACAGCTGTTATCAGCATCTACGTATTACGTATTATCTCAAGAATTGACCTGTGTGTTATGTTTGACCTTTTGATACGACTATCTACCGTAATTAAGGAAAAAATTACAAACAAAACGTTTGACCAAGTTGCATTTAGTCAAAAATGTATGAGTTTATGTCCGTAGGTATGTTTTCGAGTACTTTTATCAACGCTTCTATCCTTGTCAATAAAATGAAAGAACCGTAATATGAAAACACAATGTTATTATGTCATTTATGAGTATTTATACGCCACGTCATGGTAAATGTTTATTTTAGAACTGTGTGATAGTTTACATCGATATTTAGCTGATTTAAACAGAATAGGAATCTTTTTTTTAGTATGGCTGCCTCGTTGGTCAGTGGTCGCGAGCGTGTTTACGGTGCATGCGTTTTTATTTTTTGTGGGTGGGTAATCATCAAATGACTCCTCCCGCTCTGTTGCAGGGCTATTGCGTATCTTTTTAAATGTCAGTGGCTATCATAGTGTCCATCGATTAACTGTCAAATTGTTCCATTCTGTACTAAACTATAACCATTTGACAGTTCATCGATGGACACTATGATAGCCACTGACATTTAAAAAGATACGCAATAGCCCTGCTGGGTAGAGCGGTAGGGAGTGTCAGACTTCTACTGACTAAAAACCACCCATGTTCCTTCTTAGCCCAACAACCCGCAGCTCCGAGGGGCATCGGCCCTTGCCCCTTCAAGTGCATAAGGTCTTGGGTTCAATTTCCGGGTCGGGCAGAGACATTGGATTTTTTCATCAGGAATTTCTAAGTAGCAGTCACCGAGTCTGGGAGTTTATGCCCAGTTGATGGCGATAGGCTGGCTTCTATTACATGGGACTTAAACATAACTGGCGAAATGTTTACTATTACATTCACCTCTGCCTAACCCTTCGGGGATTATAGGCGTGATTCTGATATGTGAACCTTTTTAAGCAGCAATTAAAAACACCTGTTTCTCTCGTTATTTTTTATACCTAAGCTGTGAATGTACATACAATAATAATAATAATTATGTTTTTAATAAGACGTTGTTACAATAATACAATAAGTAAATCCTTAAACTAACTTTTTTTTTTGTGTGGAAAATCATCAAATAACCCCTCCCGCTCTTGGGCAGAGCAAAAGGGAGTGTCAGACTTCTACTGACTAAAAACGACCCATGTTCTTTCTTAGCCCTTTATGTTGAGGCCGCTGTATCTCTTGCGAACAACCCACAGCCCCGACGGGATCCTTAAACTAACTTAACGTTAATAATAAATGTAACAAGTTATATTTTAACATGCTTAAAAAACAGAGGTCCCCAAACTAGGCTGTGCCTGTATCTTGGGGGCCGGAGTTGCGTTAACTTTAAATTAATAAGTACTTATTATCTATGAACACAAAATAAAAAACAAAACATAAAATGAAATTTGAAATTTTGAATATTACAGAAGTTTAAAGTTAGAAAGTATAACGATGACGTCACGACCCCCCACTCAAATCTTTGACGCGTTTTATCTTCGTCAATTTTTATTGATTTGTTATAACAAAAAATACGTATCCAATATTTTTCGATAATCTAACAGTAACAATTGTTGGGTAGGACATGTCGGTTCCCGTCGGGGCTGCGGGTTGTTCGCAAGAGATACTGCGGCCTTGACATGAAGGGCTAAGAAGAAACATGGGTGGTTTTTAGTCAGTAGAAGTCTGACATTCCCTTTCGCTCTGCCCAAGAGCGGGAGGTTATTTGACGATTTTCCACCCGCCAAAAAAAAAAATGACATGTCGGTTTCCTTTCCATTTTTTCCTTCACGGCATTTGAGAGCAGTGCAGCAGTGGTGATGTAATAAATTACACAAAGTAATGCACATGCCTTTTGTGTCAGACTTCTACTGATTAAAAACCAACCATGTTCCTTCTTAGCCCTTAATGTCGAGGCCGCGGTATCTCTTGCGAACAACCCGCAGCCCCGACGGGCGTAATGCACATCCCTGAGTTCAAACCCACGACTTACTTCTTGTAAGTCGGGGCCTCACCACTAGGCCATCCATACTTAGAATGTTCTTACCTATTTACAAAATACAGGTCATCGCTTCCCTTGGCCAAGCAATAACATAAAATACCTTGGAATGTTTCCACAGCCATCATATTTTCATTATTTTTATCGATAAACGGTGTTTACTTTGATATGGGAGTGCGTTACAATAATGTTAGTTGAAAGTAACTTGTAAAGTGTGGGTTTTGCCGTTGTCAATATTGTAGAGTTATTTTAACTTTGACAACGGCAAGCCAATAGCAGCCTTAAAACAACGATTATAACGATCATTGTGGTTTTAACAGACTTATCAATGTCAGCAATCCAAATAAAGTAACTGTAAAAGACTGTTAAGCTGTGTCTACGATAGGCGAGCCCATCACGAACTGAGCGAGCCGAACACAATTCGTCCAGTGTGGACCGACTTACAAGCCTCGAACGAGCGCGCTGCGAGCATTTCGTTCGTACTCGGCTGTGTTCCGCCAATTGTCGGTTTTTTGGCGAACACAAAAAGATTTGACTACGTTCGAGGACAGTGATCGTTGTACGTCCACACTTATGCCGCAAACGACGTAGCCGAGAACGGCTCCGCTCGTGCTCGGCTCATGCTCGGCTCGCCTAGCGAAGACACAGTTTTAGAATATATATGATTTACGGCCTGCCTTTTTCACCCTTGTGCCTTAAGTAATAAGGTCCAAAACTGATTGACCCTTGATGAATAAGGTAGTACTTAGTTGATCAGTACATCAGGACAGTATTGTGTTTGGTTATCTCTTTCATACAAAACACCACACCTGCAATCTCCGAAGAGCTACGCCTAAATAGTACACCCACATTTCACCAGTTCTGTTCAAGTCCCATGTAATAGGGGGCGAGCCTATTACCATCAACCAGGCACAAATCTAGACTCCGTGGATGCTAAAAAAAAAAAAAAAAAACCAACAATTTCAATTTTCCCTCATTACTGATAAGAGCTAAATTAGTATGACTGAATGTGAAATGGCGTAACTAGACTGTAATCATAAAAACTATAAGGTCAGATTAGACGTCAACTACAAACACTTGGCAATAGGCCAAAAAATATATTCTCTTTTACCTTCTAAAGAAGATTTTCCTCAAACTATACGACCATTTCGAGTCTTTGTTCATACGGGTTTTTACAAAGTACCTTTAATAATAATCATATATTTCTGAAATTTTCCCGTAACAATAAAATTCAATTACAAATACAAATTACAAGAAATATTAAAATACATTAGATAAGGCCTTACCCCCCCCCTCCCCCTTGGCCTTTAGGTTTAGGCCTTAACCAATGACTTCAAGGATAAGATGCTACTTAATATAGGTTACATAATGAAAATGAATAACCTACAATAATATCCAGACCTTCACCTGAACAAAACGATTAATCGTTAATGAGCTAGCCTTCACGAAAGGCATTTATAAATCAGAAGTAATGCCAGAATTAAATACAAGCCTCGCCAGGTGCAATCGATAGTTCGTTCATTTAGTTAGAGAAATGAAGCAGAAGTTCAATTTCGGAAAACACATTCTGGCTGTGTTAGCAATTTATAGTTTCTTCGACGCTAACTTGTCATCATCTACCTAGACTTTTTTCCAAAACTATGTTGGGGTCGGCTTGCAGTCTAACCGGATGCCTATCAGATCTTCACAACCCAGTAACCGGGTTAGACGGAATTGGCTATAATCGGTCACGCGTGTCGATATGTCGTTTTTTTTTTTTTTTGAAACGTTGCCCCACACTAGGAATTTCTCCTGTATCGTGGGTGCGTTTACAAACATACAAAGTCACATACACAAATATCCAGACCCGAAACAACTATCTGCAGGCCATACAAATATTTGTTCCGTGCGGGAATCGAACCCGCGACACGCAGCGCAGCAGTCCAATCGCTTAGCCACTGCGCCAACCGTTTGATTTTTCCTTAACCGTATTTGAGAGCAGCTGCAGCAGTGGTGATGTAATAAATTACACAAAGTAATGCACATGCCTTTTTTTTTTTTTGGTGGGTGGAAAATCATCAAATAACCCCTCCCGCTCTTGGGCAGAGCGAAAGGGAGTGTCAGATTTCTACTGACTAAAAACCACCCATGTTCATTCTTAGCCCATGCGCCGAGGCCGCGGTATCTCTTCCGAACAACCCGCAGCCCCGACGGGAATAGGATACCCTTTGATAAGACTGGCTACTTATAACGACTGTAAAAGATCTATGTCGTTGTAAAATCGTGTAGCTGTTATTAAATCCGGTGTTTCTTACCTGCCTACCCTGAGAAGAAACTGCAGTAACAAGCTCAGAGGTCATAGTCCCTTTTAAGGTCCAGGCATAAGCTTGGCCAACTCACATGGGGACTATATTCGTGTCTGAGATTGTCTTCCGAAGAAAGCACCACACAGATTTGATTGGAGGTGTCCACTCAGTACAATCATTTGTCATCTATCGTGTGGTTTGACTCATAACTCAAGGAGTTTAACAACGAAAAATAATAAGCTAGTGATAATACATTATAAAAAGGGAACTGGTGCCTTTTGACAAGTCAGTGTTACAAAGCTCTGAGCTACATACATTCATTTTCCTAACACACACAAACATACACAGTTACACATGCATAGACACAACTAACTCACACGTTCACACCTACACATAAAGACACAAGAGCACGCATGCATAATTTCTAATGGTTATTCTTAATTTTCCTTTCCTTTATTTATTTTTTTCTGATGCACAAAATTATATGGACAACAACGGGAGCAGGCACTGACTTCTGTAACACAGGTCTCATCTAGCACAAGAGTCAGGGTTCCAAATCTAAATGTATAACTTTTTTATTTGTGTCAATAAAAAAATATTATTTATTATTATTTTTCTCTATGTCAAGTGGCGCCGGTGACTGAAAAGTTGTGTGGAAATCGGTTGTCGTGGTATGGGCATGTGATGCGGAGGAATGAGAAAAATGTCGTGAGGAAGGTTTTGAATATGAATGTGGAAGGATATACGAGTAGAGGAAGACCAAAAAAACGATGGATGGACTGTGTTAAAAATGATATGGTAAAAAAGGAGGTGTCTCATGAGATGACGAGAAATAGAGAAGTATGGAAGAGGAAGACATGCTGCGCCGACCTCAAATGAATTGGGATAAGGGCAAGAGAACGATGATGATTATTTTTCTTGTCATCATCATCCACAATCATTTTCATTGTTTCCTCCCTCGCTCTTCAGCTCTTTGGTTTTTCCAGTTTCGTGTCAATCTGTTACATAGGCCGTTGCCATTGTCACGTGAACTCATAAAATCATTTCAGCATATTAAACCAAATGAACTATTTAGGCCTTCTAAACAATCTGTCACACGGCACAGGTCACGAAAACACAGACACTCCCCTGAATCGTGCATAATGGTCGACGAGGCACGCGAAATCAGGGGGGTTGGACATGTCGGCCCAAATATTATCCAGGTTTGCTGCGACGGAAGTATATTCCGTCTTTGTCTATCTTTTAGGTACATGGTGACCTAAAATAACGAATATTAATTCGTTTTCGTGACGTCTAAACCAAGGTGAAACGGGGAAGCGGATGGCGGAAAAATAATTTAGGAAAGTGTCCTGGTGTCCCTTGGTGAATTAAGTTTTTTTATATGTAAATAAATGGAAGAGGCAATTTTGCCAAATTCCTGATGGCTTACCGATCGTTATTGGTTAATGGTTGGGATTCTTGTATCTTTGCCAATATTGAACTTCAACGTGGTTTTGAAGAGGCATTGGTATTCTGTGTTTTTCTTTGAGTATTATACAGGGAATGTGTAAATTTAATGCCGTTAATTTAGGACAGATTTTAATGTTTCTAGTTTTCCTAGGATATATAATAGTTAGGAGTCTTACATAACATATATAATCCTCGAAGGCAGAGGTGTACTGGTACTATAAGTACACTCACATTCCACCAGGTATGTTTAAACCTCATGTAGGTAACAGGGAGTCAGCTTATGCCATAAAACGGGAACAAATTCCGTGACGGCTACTGATACATTACTGTTGGAAAAACCCAAAAATAATTTCCACGATCCGAGTCTTTTAGTGGATTTATAAAGGCTGTGACACTGATTTCTGATGGGGCAAATGCTGCCATCTACACCGTGAAATTTAAATAGTTGTTTTCCCGCGGCTGAACAACTTGCCACAAGGAGTACTTTCGAGGCATGGAGTAAAAGTAAAAAATAAGGATATTTTGTTTTAAAATAATTTAAAAAAAATATTCATTAACTCGAAAACGTGAGAATCAATAGTAACACTAATCTTAACTTGTAGGTAGTACTCGACTCGCACGTAAAAGTATGAAGGGAAAATTTGAATAACTTGTAGGGTTAAAGCTTATTATTATCAAGAATAAGTTATCAGCTGATTGAAAAGTACGCGGGTCAACGGCCGCGCGGCCGGTAGGCACCCGGCTTGCGTCTAGCGTAGGTATCGGGAGGTACCTACTATTGGTTCTCGTCGTAGCTTTCGAGTTTTGTTTTTCACAATGGTTACTTTGCCATTTTTGGTTTCTAATATTTTATTTGTTTATAAAACGATTGTATTACCAAGACAAAACCATTTCGCTGCGGGAAAACAATGATTTTGATATCACGGTGTATGAAGCTTTCTTCTTTAAGTTTTATCTCTGCAAACAAATTCAACTTGTGGTTAATATCTTATCTGCCTTTCCGCTAAATACGTTATGTTTCCATTTTTTCCAAACTAAATACAAGCATTTTTACTGAATGCAACTGCCTACCTATTCTCCACAACCCAATGTCTTGGTAACACAATACAACTTGGTTAGAATAGTAATCAGACTTTCGGGCTTCTGATGAACCTGGATGACTGAAAACTTAAAGCTTATCTAAGCATCATAATTGGCCTAGCCTTTTCCTAGCTATGTTGGTGTCGGCTTCCAGTTTATCCAGATGCAACTGAATAACTCCACAGCCCTATTACACAATATAATAACATAACATCACGATGGTAATCCCCAAAGGGTTAGGCAGAGGTGTACCTAATAGTATACCCACATTTCGCTAGTTATGTTTAAGTCCCATGTAGTAAGGGCGAGCCTATTGCCATCAACCGGGCACAAATCCAGCTGTTACTGATAAATTCCTGATGGAAAAAGCCAATAACACTTTGCCCGACCCGGGAATCGACACCAGGACCTCATGCTCAGCAGTCGCGCTTGCGACCACTAGACCAACGAGGCAGTTCTATTTGTTCACTAAAACGTATTTATCTATATTTAGGACGAAATTAATGATCAGAAAGATACCACGTTATGCAAGATACCTCGACATGAAGGGTCCTGGGTTCAATTGCCGGATTAAACAAACTGTTTTTGGGTTTTCCCATCAGGATATTTCTCAGTAGCAGTCACAGACTCCGGAATTGTGCTCGGTTGATGGCAATAGGCTCGCCCCCTTTTACATGGGACGTGCAGCACTGGGTATATTAGGTTAACTTCTACCTAACATTTCGGGGATTACAGGCGTGAGGTTATGCATTGTTATAAAACTTTGTGCAAAGTCTCATTTCAAATCGGACGTCAGACTTCGACCCATGGACCGAGGTAACGATATGAACTCTTCAAAAAATTCCAATGAAATCAGACAAAACATACTCGATTATGTTATTTGTTTACTAGTTTATAAAGTAGGACAAACTACTCCATGTAACTTTGAAGTCCGGTTATCGTATTTGATCTGTTTAAAGTAAATACAGATATTGATAATAATGGCTAATGCAACGAAAGTAATACTACATTTAATAATACTGAATGAGATGTAAACAGAATGAGTATACAGTATCTTATTCAATATTCATCATCATCATCAACCTATAATGTTCCCACTGTAAGGACTCAGGCCTCCTCTCTAGGAGAGGGGGATGGGCTATAATCCACCACGCGGGCCCGGTGCGGGTTGATAGATGTCACATGGCTTCGGATTTTTGGTTCTAAGACATGTTTCCTCACGATGTTTTCCTTCACCGTTTTGAGAGCAGCGGCGATGAAATAAATTACACAAAGTAATGCGCCTGCCTGAGTTCGAACCCACGACCTACTGTTCGTCATTCGGGGCCGACACCACTGGGCAACCGCTGCTTCAATATTATACGGGGTTTTAGGGTGAAACATATACTTGACGGGATTGTAAAATATAACATAACATGAATCCTGTAATCTCCAAAAGGTTAGGGGATTACATGCCACTGTTTATGGTACACTCACATTTCGCCAACTATGTTTAAGTCCCATGCTAGAGAGGGCAATCCTATCGCCAATAACCGACCACAAACCCTGTCGGTTTAGTCCACTCTCGGCCCCTCGACCCCCAATAATTAAATTGTCCACTCGCCCCCTAACTATAGTCCACACTCGGCCCCTTGGGGCCAAGAGTGGATTTTATAAAGTTTATCATTTTTAAGTTTCCACTCGACCCCCAAAGTAGAGTTACGATGATAAATCAAATCTCCAAAAACATTAACTACTCCCTCGGACCCGTGCTTCACCTATGTAGGTTCTCCACTTGGGTGAAGCACGGGTCCTAAGGGTGGGTCCACATGACTTGTACAGAAAGGAACAATATTATATATTTTAGGAATAATATTTTCAGTGTTCTAGAATTATACAGATCTCTACCTGTATACTTATTAGCTTGTTTAAGAAATATCTGTAATGCCTGAAGAGTTATGCACAGGTGTACCTTATACACCTCTGCCTGACCCACATTTCGCCAGTTATAATTAAGTCCCGTGTAATAGAGGCGAGCCTATTGCCATCAAACGGGCGCACATTCGAACTTCGTGGCTGCTACTGAGAAATTCTAGATGCAAAGCCAATAACGCGTTGCCCAACAATCGCGCTTGAGACCAACTAAAGGCATTAAGGTGGCTCGGGACTGGGGGTAGTTCGAAAGTGATACAAAGGGTAAGGATTTCCGTCGGGGCTGCGGGCTGTTCGCAAGAGATACCGTGGCCTCGACATAAAGGGCTAAGAAGGAACATGGGTGGTTTTTAGTCAATAGAAGTCTGACACTCCCTTTTGCTCTGGCCAAGAGCGGTAGGGGTTATTTGATGATTTCCCACCCCCCAAAAACGGATTTGCTTACACCTTGTATTTAGATTATTGGCTGACATGGCTATATCGCTCCAAAATGAGTTTCAGTTATATTATTTTACAATTTCAAATCGATATCAACCTTGTGGTCGCCGCATATGGAATGTATCCCTGACCCACTGTGACCGATTCACAAGTAGTATGCCCTAGATTAACCCATCCAAAACTAAACAATTAGTTTTGTTCAGTTTTGGATGGGTCAAACCGAAATCGAACGCAAGTTGGTGGTACAATTACAAATAAAAATAAAAATACACTTTATCCTTGAACTCGCGTAATACGAAGATTCAATATAATAAGAGGTTTAAACAGACTCCGGACGCAGGTTGGCTGAAGCATGGAATACCTGGAGGAGGTTCATAGATGACTATACCCTTTTCTTTTTTTGGGGGTTGGGAAATCATCAAATAACCCCTCCCGCTCTTGGGCAGAGCGAAAGGGAGTGTCAGACTTTTACTGACTAAAAACCACCCTCGTTCCTTCTTAGCCCTTTATGTCTAGGCCGCGGTATCTATTTCGAACAACATCGGTGTCGGCCCTTTCGGGGCCCTTCCATGTCGCTGACATCTCTTTGAGGCGCGCGTGGAACACGAACGCGCCGTCGACACGGCCTGTCGTCGTCATAAGACGGACGGACGGCGAGCTAGCCCATTACTCACCGTCCATAGGCCCGCGTCTACGGTGGCCGGAAGCCATCACGTGGCCCTCAACAGATGACTATGCCCTTAATGTGTAAATGTGGCGTGTCGTGTCCTGCTCACCACAGGAGCGTCAGCTTGTCTTGGAATTTTGCATTTTCAGTAGCGTCCTGAATAGTCGTGATGGACGCCATCGCCAAATTCAAACTGAGTGAATTTCAATTGTCATCGACACTCTTAGAACAGGAATAAAAGGCCATCTTATACTGGTTCTGTTACGATTTCACCTGTACGCAGTAATGCCACTGCATTTATGAGACACGGTCAATATCACTCTAAAGGGACTATTATAGCTACTAAAGACCTGGGTTCAGTCTGTCATCAACCCATCAGGTTAATTCTCGTAGGTGTTATTAAAAACTACTAATGCTTGTAGTTTCAATTTGAGTGAGCGTCAACAAATTATAGGCCACCTCTTTGTAGGGGTTTGCAATACTGTAGTATTTTTTTTATCCTGGGAGTCTCGTCTAAATAGACGACAAAAAAAAAAACAGGAAAAAAAACTTCACGTCATCATCTGCCTAGCCTTTTCCCAACTATGTTGGGGTCGGCTTCCAGTCGAACCGGATGCAGCTGAAATACCAGTATTTTACATGGAGCGACTGCCTATCTGACCTCCACAACCCAGTTAATACTAGGTACGAGTAATACGATACCCTTTGGTAAGACTGGATGTCAGAATTTCAGGTCACTGACTACCTGTAACGACTGCCAAAGATCTATATATGGCAGCCGGGACCAACAGCTTAACGTGCTTTCCGAGGCACGGAGGAAACTCGGTATGTCGGGCGGTCACCCATCCACCGACCGACCTAGGCAAGCACAGCTTTACCTAAAGATCGACCCGAGTGGCAGTTCTTATTAAGCCACGAGCTCCTTGTAAAAAAACTTCACGTATTAAAAAAAAATACAAAGGTTCACTTAAAAATACATATAAAAAAAACTACACAGTCTTATCATAAATTCATAACGTATAGAAAATAGTGATTAAAAAAAACCCCGACGAATTTCTACGCTGGATCGAAATCGGAAGAGGAAACTAAATAAAGAAGTTAATACAAATAATTATTGTTTTCTATGTTTTAGTGGATCTCTACACGAGTGTAAATATTTTAATTTACTTTTAGATACACAAACAGTGTTATGTGAATAGGGTGAAGGCCGGGTGAGAAAGACATAATAAAAAATGTAAGGTAATTGCTGTGCCGCTGGCGAAGAATCGATCTTACATTTCACGGTAGAAATGAAAGACACAGGCTATTTTGATGATCAAAATTATTCAGTTGAAACTTGGTCTTTTTTTTTTGGATGGTGGGAAATCATCAAATGACTCCTTCCGTTCTTGGCGGAGCGGGGAGTGTCAGACTTCTACTGACTAAAAACCACCCATGTTCCTTTTTAGCCCTTTGTGTCTGGGGCCTCGGTATCTCTTACGAACAACCCGCAGCCCCAAACTTACAGCTTTACAATGAGTGTATAATAAGTGGTTTCAGGTTATCAATTCAGGAAGTAACTTTTGTTGAGTGAGATGGGCTAAAAGGCCGCCATTATCATGATTCTTCGCTAAAGGAAGGTCTCGAGCCACAGCAGTTTCTTGGGTGAGTAATCTCGGCTCTCATCGGCCTGTAGGTCTGCCCACAGCTGCAGAGTCGGAAGAAGAGAAAAGCGGAAACCCCGCAGAGGTGACACAGACTTAGATAAAAACACTGTTCCAGTGCCCGATAGAGGGCCTGGCCGCATTCCAGTCCTCGCACTGTGTCGCTGGAGCTCCCCTGAGACCCCTACCAGGTTGAAAGCGGATGAGGCATCCAAAATGATGCACCAAAAATCGCAGATAAAGCTAATTAAACCAGTATTCGACTTGGTGCGACAATCTATCTTACCTCCACAACGCTGTCACAGACTTGCGCTATGACCCTTTTTTTTTGGGGGGGTTTGGGAAATCATCGAATAACCCCTCCCGCTCTTGGGCAGAGCGGAATCCCGGGAGTGTCAGACTTCTATTGACTAAAAACCACCCATGTTCTTTCTTAGCCCTTGTGCCGAGGCCGCGGTATCTCTTGCGAACAACCCGCAGCCCCGACGGGTACACTATGACCCTTCGAAGACTATCGAGCTTTTGACCAAAACGACTGACAAAAACCTACAAGTGACAGCTGGTAACAAAACTGTTATCATACCAACATTGTTATAGAGATTAATTCACAGTATTGAGGTCTGATGATTGAAGAAATCACAAATATTAAGACACCTACCATTAACAAATAAACAATTAAGAAATCCTTCTTGTCAGATTGATTAAGTTTCATCAGACAAGCAGGTGTGCACTGGAAAATGAAAGTTGTCAAATTGCAGAATGAACCTTGGATGTATGCCAGAGAAACGCGAGCAAGGAATTATACGTATTTTATTTATTTAAATTAAACGCCAATTTTTCAACAAGCAATTTGTGTTAAACTGATCAAGACTCGGACACTGACTTCAAAATATTAAGATAAGTGAGATTGATTAATGTGAAAAAACTTTTGGACGTTAGAATTCCATCTTCATAGCCATGCGAGAGATAACAAAAAGTATTCGAATCTACAAAATATGTATTGCACATTGTATGGGAAACTCACTGTTCACGCCATTTAAAAAACAGTTCCACCACCAGTATCATAAAGTTTAGTTTGCGCTACAACCACAAGTTACCATCGGCATCATTGAAGGCCTGTGAAAACCCATTATAACATAAATTCAATGATTTAGGTAATTTACATCTATTGTCATTTATCACAATATCAACACAATCACATTTTGCTACCGTAAAACGATGATGATGACTTTTATACTATCATGGTTACCATACCACTGAAACATCGTCACTTTGTGCATACCCTTAGGTAGCGTTACGCTAAGCTATAACTGACTTACATCTCTGAACTGTGCAATCCCAGCTTCACCCAGCTCGTACATGGAGACGTATGCTGCCTCGGGCTGCACGAACAGTTGGCACAGCACCATCTCCTCACTCCGGAACATCCCCCCCATGGTGACTGGTTATCTGGAGAAGAAAAAACAGGTGAATTGAGGAAAATGTAACGATGAAATTTAAAAGGTTGGAATTTACGCAGCTGGGTTTTTTAAATCGTATTGTTTTATACTGCCAGGTTTGAGGAATTTTTTCAAAGGATTTACTGCGGCCCAGGAAAACAAAGGGCATTAGAAGGATCACAGATGGGTTACCTAGTTAGTAAGAGTATTTTTTTTTTGGAGGTGGGAAATCGTCCAAAACCTCCTCCCGCTTTGGGCAGAGCGGATGGGAGTGTCAGACTTCTACTGACTAAAAACCACCCATGTTCCTTCTTAGCCCTTTGTGTCGAGGCCGCGGTATCTCTTTCGTACAACCCGCAGTCCCGACGGGGGAGTCAGTGAGGGTCTGGCACTCACTTCTGCTCCGCCCAGAGTGGGAGGAGTCATTTGATGATTTCCCATCCTTAAAAAAAGGTATTATTTTATAGATCTAGTTTGGACATCATAATTATTTATGTTTTATTGAAATTAATAAAACATCTCGCCTGTAACCTATGAAGGCAGAGGTGTACCTTATTAGCTACACCCAGATTTAACCAATTATTGGAATTTAAATGCAATCTTTGATTATAAATGTTTTATTGTTATTCAAAGGCTCTTTGATGTTTATTACCTCTGGACATTATTAATGTGTTGTGTTATTTCTGTAAGCATGGGTACATAACAATTCGTTAGAAGATTTAATACAGTCGAGGGCAATTAGTGATCCTATTTTGAACTAAGTACTTTTCAGCAGCTCCAGAGAGGAGCTTGTGAGTAAATATAAAATCTTCAGGTTAAGATACGCATGCCTAGGTTGATTCTGAATGGGTGGGTGACCAACCATTAGACACCGCGAGTTTCCGCCGTACCTCACAAAGCACGTTAACCTGTTGATACCTGCTGTAATTTTTAGTCTATGTTAGTCATTTCAGGTAGTCTTTGCCTGGAAAGTCTGACAATCAGTCTTACCAAGGTTATCGTATTACCCAGTACTAACTGGGTTGTAGAGGGCAGATAGGCAGTCGCTACATGTAAATCAACATGAAGTGATAACTACTAGATGCGATTCCTTGAATAGCTTAAGAAAAGCACGAAACACGTAATACGTGCCTATAACATTTGAGGGCTGCCCTCGATTTCCCGGGATTTCATCAACAGATCCTGACTTGGTGATAATGGGACCACCGCGGGAGTATACAGTTATGAATACAAAAAGAATTTTGAAAATCGGTCTACAATTGACGGAGATATCGGTGAACATAGAAAAAGTAGTCCTTTTAAGAATCAGTCATTTCCAGAATTAGTCCATTTAAGAATTAGACATTTCCAGAATTAGTCCTTTTAAGAATTGGCCATTTTAAGAATTAGCCATTTTTAGAATGCTAGGCATTTTAAGAATTAGGCATTTATCGACTAAGCCAAATATTGATATTCAGCTGCATCTAGTTAGACTGAAACCGAGCCCAACGTTCTTGGGAAAAGGCTAGACTGCTGACGACTTTTCAGCACCATGTAGCATTTATTTCTATCAGCTCATAGTTACCAATCCACTAACGAGCTAATAAAAAAACGTGTTCAATTTGCGTAATAACAACCATTATACGATGACCATCAGTGGCCCCTCTGACCTAGCAACGGATCTATTCTCGCCTTTTACATTGCCTCTAATCTACCTGCAAACACGACCAGTCTTAACAGACTTCTACCTTCATGTTTATGGACCAGAAACGAGGATCAAGTTTAAATAGACGGTTTATGTGGCCAGGATCTTGATTTGACGGATGCAGGATACTGTAATCATACATTTAGACGAGGTTTGAATCTGTGCCGGTTGGTGTTGATATTCAAGGAGTTTCTATTCTTTAGACGCTGGTTTCGTATCGGAATGTGCTGTTTCAGCTGTTTGAGAATAGATCATAACATATGTAGCTGGCAGCTCGTGACAAAGAGGAAAATGTAAACATTTCTTTCGGTTTTGGAGACTGGTCAATCCTACATTATATATATTACTAGCTTTTGCCCGCGGCTTCACCCGCGTGAAATGTCGGTTTTCCATACAAACTTTGCCCCTGAATGTTGAAACACCCTTTCTTAGTGGATGCCTACGTCATAAGATGGATACGTGTGCGAAATTTTAAGTTTGTAGCCCTAAGGGTTTGGCCTGTCCCGTCGGGGCTGCGGGTTGTTCGAAAGAGATACCGCGGCCTCGACACAAAGGGCTAAGATGGAACATGAGTGGACTTTAGTCAGTACAAGTCTGACATTCCCTTCCACTTTGGTTAATGCGGGTGGGGTTATTTGATGATTTCCCACCCCCCCGCCCAAAAAAAAAAGGGTTTGGCCTGGGATTTTCCATCAGAAACTTCTCACTAGCAGCCACGGCGTCAGGATTTGTTCCCGGTTGTTAACAATATAGTCTCGCCCCTAACATACTCGTTGCCCGTATGGTGTCGTACGTAAAGAATAGCACCATCCCATATCTTCCCGTGGGTGTCGTAAGAGGCGACTAAAGGACTTACCAGAGAATGGGCAGCAGCGTTCTCTGTACCTTCGTAACAACCATACTGCGATCGCCATCCCGCCTGTCAAGCGTGGCGATTATGGCATATCCCCTCTTCTGGGGGAGGCCTATGCCCAGCAGTGGACGTTTTATGGCTGAAATGATGATGATGAATGATAACATATTCGTAACTGGCGAAACGCAGAGGTAGTACTTAATAGTACACCCATGTACTATCTAGTACTACCTCTGCCACACCCTTTAGGGATTACGGGCGTGATATTTGTCACTCTAATACTGTAAAGTAATAACAGTAACAGGTAAATTGTAAAAAAAAATATATTACAATTGCTACCTCCGTCTTGTTCTATTATCGTTGTGGAGGCCACAACGGCTGCCGTTCTGATTTTAATATTGATGGTAATTACTTGATTGGCACATAGGGGTTGGACGTTTCAAGGTAAGCCTTTGTAGGTCAGCACTTTTGTTTAAATGCACTGATTTTAAACTGTAATAAGTTTAGAATCATTTGATTGTGATTGACCGATTCGATTGGTTTCGATTCAGGCAACATTCATGGAAGCATTTATATTGAAAGGAATTCGTCTTTCCTCCAAACACATGTGATTACAAAGTGATGTTGACGTGTGGAGAGGGAGAGGAAGGCCAAAGAAATGATGGATGGATTGCGCGAGGAGTGATATGAAAGAGTAAGTGATGCCTTGACGTCTGACAGGGAAGAATGGAAGAAGAAAATGGGTAACGCCGACCCCTAGTACAATAGAACATCGGCAGCCCGTCGGGGCTGCGGGCCTCGTCGGGGCTGCGGGCCTCGTCGGGGCTGCGGGTTGTTCGAAAGAGATACAGCGGCCTCGGCGCAAGGGCTAAGAAGGAACATGGGTGGTTTTTAGTCAGTAGAAGTCTGACACTCCCTTTCGCTCTGCCCAAGAGCGGGAGGGGTTATTTGATGATTTTCCACCCACCAAAAAAAAAAAATTCGGCACGAAAATGATGAAAATCATTTGCGTTAAAATTCGCCTGCTCAAGAGCAAGAGAATATCAAATATGTATTAATGGATTAAGATATTCTTTTAAGATCCTTCGGGAGCTGTTGTACTTTTATAAACTTGTTCTGAGTAACATAACATCGTGCCTGTAATGCCCAAAGGGTTAAACAGAGGTGTACCTAATAGTAAGCTAACATGTATAAGTTCCATGAAATAGGAAGCAAGCCCTTTGCCACCAACCGTGCACAAATCACGGCTGTTATTAATAAATTCCCAATACCACTTTGCCAGATTCGGAAATCAAATCCAGGACTGATTCTCAGCAGTTTCGTATACTCATCATCATCTGCCTAGCCTTTTCCCAACTATGTTGGGGTCGGCTTCCAGTCTAACCGGATGCAGCTGAATACCAGTATTTTACATGGAGCGACTGCCTATCTGACCTCCACAACCCAGTTAATACTAGCTAATACGATACACCTGTGACGACTGCCAAAGATCTATATATGGCAGCTGGGACCAACAGCTTAACGTGCTTTCCGAGGCACGGAGGTTTCGTATACCATAATATTTTATACTTTTTTTTTTTTGGGTGGGTGGGAAATCATCAAATAGGGGTCCCGCTCTTGGGCAGAGCGAAAGGGAGAGTCAGACTTCTACTGAATAAAAACCACCCATGTTCCTTCTTAGCCCTTCATGTCGAGGCCGCGGTATCTCTTGCGAACAACCCGCAGCCCATAATATTTTATACTTAAGTTCTATTTGTAAACAAAGCCAGCTTAGGTTAATTAAATTAATTTTGTAGGTACTTAAAGTTTATTGATGTCACATTAACTTACGTGGGTGGGCTAATACCTTCGGAATTTCCTGCTAGTAAGCCTTAAGTGGGTAGAGATACACTTGAAGGTTTCCTTACTAAACAGATACTACAACTAATTATTAGTTATTTACATAATAGAGTAGTTGACTGACTAAAAAGAATATGATTCTGTTTAGTTCGTCTGTTAGATTATCAAAAAATATTGTACACGTGTTTTTTGTTTTATTAAAATATTAAAAAAATACGAAAATAAAACGTGTCAAAGATCGTGAGTGGAGGCTGGTAACGTCACTTTCTGGAAAAAAATCTACCAAACTGTGACGTCGCGCGACTTTTCGAAGCACTGTATTGTCTTCATTTATTGCTTACGTGAAAAAATTTAAAATATGTGTCCAATATTTTTTGGAAATCTATCTGACGGACTAATTAGATTTTTGTTGTCAACTACCTTATTGCGTAATACAATACTGGCATAAAATCATAATAAGTTTATCTTCTGCCTAGCCTTTTCCCAACTATGTTATTGGTGGCTTCTAGTCTAACCAAACGCAGATAAATTCCAGTATTTTACACGGAGCGACTACCTATCTGACCTCCACAACCAAGGTAGCCTTGGGCAATACGATACCCCTTTAGTAAGACTGATTGTCAGACTTTCGGGTCATTGTCGGGACTACCTCAAAAATCTACAATTGATATACGGGATCGTTCGGCTTAGCGTGCTTTCCGATGCACGTAGGAAACTCGGTATGTGATGGGTCACCCATCGACAGACCAACCTGTGCAAGCGCGGCTTAACCTGAAAATCGACCCGAGTGGTAGTTATTATTTTACCTACGAGCTTCTAAGACTTCATAGTAAATTGAGAGCCGTGAATTAAAAAACTTACTTTAACGATGTAGAATTAAAGTATAGAATATTGTAGACGTAGCCAGAAGGTCGAGGTAATAGTACAAATGTCCGTCGTTAAGTGCCATTAATCTTTGAACTTAATTAGAGCTGAACTTACATGGTAAATTGCTGCCTCATTGTTTATTGAACAGCATTGAACTTGACCAATTATAATGTTCGTGTTCCGATCATGAACAAGTGACATTTTTTATCTATACTAATTCTAGCTGTACCCGGCACAGACAAAACATTCTTTATTTTCGGCTCACATTCTAGGATCGATGACCTGGTGAAGGTTACGGGGCCCGTCGGGCCTGCGGGTTGTTCGCAAGAGATACCGCGGCCTCGACATGAAGGGCTAAGAAGGAACATGGGTGGTTTTTAGTCAGTAGAAGTCTGACACTCCTTTGCGCTCTGCCCAGAGCGGGAGGGGTTATTTGATGATTTCCCACCCCCATAAAAAAAAAAGGTTACGGGGATTTGCTTGGTGCGATAAAAGACGGTGGTAACACTTGGGGCCTGTGTCCAGCAGAGGACGTTTTTTAATTGAAAAAAAAATGTAACGAAAAACCCAACAGCTTGTCCGACCAGGGAAACGAACCTAGGACCAGACTCATGGCTAAGTTTGTTTTTCTTTAGACCCCTCTAAAGAAAAACTTACCCATGAGTCTGGTAAGGGGATATCAAATTTACTCTGCGAGTAGTTGTGTTGTAGTTGCTTGTATTTTATCATATTTATATTAGTCTGTAAGTTATATAAATATACACGCCTGCGAAGGTACATGGGTGGTTTTTAGTCAGTAGAAGTCTGACACTCCCTTCCACTCAACCCAGAGCGGGAGGAATTATTTGATGATCTCCCACTCTCCAAAAAAAAAGGTTATATTTAATAATAATTACCTATGGACCACTGTTGCCAGAAAATAAATGAATATTGCTATTGTTACCACTCATAAAACGAGTTCTTCACAAGTGAAGTCCTAAACCCCAATTGACTCCTATCACTTGTCGAGAATTATGTTGTTATTTCGCATTTTTTTAATTCGTTCCCAGATCGTTTGTTCATTTATGAAATGGTCTTAGACAAGGGCAATTAAGACAATAATTAAAACAATAGTGATAATTTTCTCACACACATCTTATTGCTTCGTTGGTCTATTGGTGGCAAGCTAGACTGCTGAACATGAAGTCCTGGATATGGTAGAACAAAATGGAATATCTCAGTACTGCTACTGAGATATTCCATTTTGTTCTACCATATCAACCGGACTCAAATCTAGACTCCGTGGCTGCCCACGGAGTCTAGATTTGAGTTCGGTTGATGAAAATAGTTCCATCGCCTATTATATGGGATTTCAACATAACTGTCGAAATGTGGGTTTCTAATGAGTACACCTCTGTTAACCCTTCAGGGATAACATTCGTGATGTTTCTTAGGTTATGAGGTCAAGATGAATGGGACGCCTCGTACTGGGACGGATTGTCAGACTTCTACTGACTAAAACCCACCTATGTTCCATCTTAGCCCTTTGTGTCGAGGCCGCAGTATCTCTTTCGGACATCCCGCAGCCCCGACGGGATGAATGGGACGCCTTAGAAAGCCATACACTGACCTAATGGAACCGTTTTTCAGAAAGGACGGAGCGTAGTACTCGCTAGAAGTAAGGCATTTGGTGTTTTTAGCCTGCCCCCATGGGAAAATGGAATGAGTTGAGTTGAGTATGCATGGGTTATAACCCACACTACATTTGTAGCGGTCTTCAACGTTTTATCACACGTAGGTATAAAGTTTCAGCGTGCATCTAGTTGACGCTCGTTACGCACTAGACTGCGCCCACGCACTTGGATGCCGACGGTCCGACAGCCCGACAATCCGACGGTCCAGACATAATGCAGTGGCCTTGCGACATCTTTTATTATTATAGCTCGCAGAGACCAATGTACTTCGCAGAAATGTGAATCTTTTACTTCAGATGCCGTTTTTGTTCTAATGTCTGCAATCAGTCTGTGTTGGTCTATATTGTCATAGTTTTCCACTAATTATGATTTTTCTTTCTCCTCCGCTATTCTTTTCTGATTAATGTCGTTGCGGTATCCAAGACAGTTAAATTGTTTCTCTAGGACTTCGTCGAGCTTCATTGTCTCGGCGCTTTTTTGGTGGTCACCACTGCTAATTCTGTCTTTCAGGAGTTACAGTGGTTTGGAAATAGTGTGCGGACTAGTCTCATAAAAAAAGTCTTTCACTAAAAAGGAATTAAGGTCCGGACAAACTGCGGACTGTCCGGAATCCGGATTCTGACATTATCTGGTATCTGGTTTGTACTAGTTTGGCCCGACCGTTTAGTGAGCAGTCTTTGTGAAATGTGAAAACTTTGAAAAAGTTAAAATT
This sequence comes from Diarsia brunnea, assembly GCA_949774965.1. Lineage (NCBI taxonomy): Eukaryota > Metazoa > Arthropoda > Insecta > Lepidoptera > Noctuidae > Diarsia > Diarsia brunnea. Next base: position 3,264,294 of record OX459003.1, on the reverse strand, counting down.
TCTGAATGCATTCAATATTGCAATGAGTCTTTTACATTAACTGTTGATATTGATGCTACCAGTTTGTTTGCTAGTATATTTCTATTATTGCGGTTGAATGCATTGTGGTCATACAGATATATTTCTTTCTTTTTTTATAGCGGTTAGTGTGTAAACTGGTTTCGATTAAGGAATGTTTTATGTCTATCAAAGTAGAATCTTATAGGTCAGTTAAGGGTCACATTCAGCGTATTTTATTATTTATTAAAACTTTATGCACTAGTAATAAAACTGTACAAAGGCGGACTTATTATTTACTTTATTTTCGTATGCCATGCATTAGTTAGTGGCCCTAATCGATTATATTCGTTGACTACACATACCTATGCGTGATCGAGCAAGCATTAGATGCCAAAGCACCACTTGAAATCACGTTCGGTCTAAATATTCTACTACACAAGTACTTGAATTATTTCGGCTTCGGTTCTAAAGTCTCTTGCCTTCTAAATATAAATATTTTAATTTCAAGGTTGCGTGTAATTAACATTTGAATCCACCCTCGGGTTGGCACTGGAATTATGCGACTGTTATTTCAACTAAGTAAGCAACATGTCAAGGGTAGGTTGTAATTATTAAAGACAGACAATTTTCACCGTTATAGGCCTAGATGGCTATTTATAGGTGAATACCGAGTGGAATAACCTCTCAATGGACATACATAAAGATAAACTCACGCTCTTTTCCCATGGGGGTAGGCAGAAACTACGGAACGGCACCTGCTATGATTCTTACATACTCCTTTTGCCTCGTCCACATTCACACATTGGTCATACACGCACGCCGGTTACGAGTACTACGCACCTGTCCTTTCTCTGAAGAACGTCACCAATAAGATGCAGTGTATGTCTTTCTAGGGCGTCCCCCTCCCGGCAATACATACACACGCGACATATTAGTAGTTAATCTTTTCTCTTCATCGACACAAAGCTAGAATTGGATACTAGTCTTCACTGACGCAAAAAATATTGTTCAGCCAATGAGAAAGTAGCGAGGTTTTTAATGGGGTTACTGAATTAGACTTCAATTCTAGACAACAGGCAGGCCATTAATCTTTTTAATTGGTCATAACATTGTCATCATGAAATTGTTAGGTAATCAAAGGTAGAAGTTGATTTCAACGGCCGATATGTCACTGATATATTAAGGTCATCAACTGCCTCCGTGGTCGAGTGGATTAGGCGTTTGCCTTGCGACCCGGTGGTCGTGGGGTTCAATTTCCACAGAGAGCATAATTTAAAAAGTTATTTCCAGTTTGGCTAGGACATTGCAGGGTTAAATCACCTGATTGTCTGATAAAAAGATGATTCTGTGCTTAGGAAGGCACGTATGCCAAATGGCGGTCGTCAAACCCTGTCAGAGGCCCTTGAGGCGGTTTAGAAACTCTGACACTAGGATGTGTGGGGTCGTCAGACCTTACTGCCCACACGATAAGAAGAAGAAGAATCAGTGATTATGATGATGAAAAGTCAAAAACGTATTGGATGGCTTTGTACAGCCAAGTCTTTGTCAACTATGTTGGGGTCAGTTTCCAGTCAAACCTGATGCGGCTGAAGACCAGTATTTTACATGGAACAACTGCTTATTTAACCCCCACAACCCCGTTAGTACTAGGTAATACGACACTCATTGGTAAGACTGGTTGTCAGACTTTTGTGCCACTGACTACCTGTAACGACTGTCTAAGGCCCGAATTATACAGAAGCGGCGTAAGGTGAAGGCGCGGCGGACTGCTAGCAACGCGTAACATTCGACGAAACGACGTGCCTGCGCCACGCCGCGCCGCTTGAGTATAATTCACATCGTGTCGCCTACCTACATTTTGTATTGAAACGTTTTGAAGCGGCAAGATGCCTGCGCCTCGCCCTCACCTTACGCCGCTTCTGTGTAATTCGGGCCTAAGATCTACAATTTGTCAGCCGGGACCAACGGCTTAAAGTGCACCGTGCGAGCCCCGGAGGAAAACCGGTATATGACGGATGGTCAACAATCCACGGACCAACTCAGGCAAACTCGGCTTAACCTCAAGACCCAAGCTGCTGCTATTTAGCCACCAGCTCCCTTTGGACTTTCAATGGTGATGATAAATCAAAAGTCATTTATTCAAACTAGGCTGATAATCAGCACTTTTCGAACGTCAAAATTTACTTGACTTATTTACAAGAGACAGTCCTCCAAAACGTCCACCTTTCGACACTTCCTAGTGTTTTAGCTGGAAAGAAGAAGTGGCGGAACCTCCCCAGCAACACATCTGTCAGTTAGGATAAAAGAAAAAAATAAAAGCAACGCATTTCATTGGCGGGCATTACTGCCATTAACAATGTGTGATAGGTAGATTGTTTATCCTTTGTTTACATGTAAATGACTCAATTGTTTTTACGTGTGAAGTGCGTCCAATATTGAAGGTGAGAGCTCTCTAGTTATCTAAATTCGAAGTGTTTGTTGTATTAAGGAGTACCTAGTTAATATGCATAATATTTTTTTTTAAATACGTTGCCCCACACTAGGTTTTTCCTGTATCGTGGGTGCGTTTACAAACATTTAAACTCACATACACAAATACCCAGACCCGAAACAACTATCTGTAGGCCATACAAATATTTGCTCCGTGCGGGGATCGAACCCGCGACACGTAGCGCAGCAGTCGAACTGCTTGAGCCACTGCGCCAACCGTGCCGTTATGAGAAAGCTGATCCTTTTTGAGAGGGAAATCAGTCGTAATCTTGCACGAGAACATGTACGATTTCCTCTAAGGGTTAGGCAAAGATGTACCTATGAGTATTTAGGCCATACAAATTACTATACGTAGAAGTTGTTAAAGAAAAGGCTGCTTGACAAACACTGTCCTTAAAAAACATTACCTTTCCTTCTGGCTTAGCCGTAGTCGGGTAAAAACTGACAGTCACGACGCCTGTTAACTTTTTTTGTTCTATTCCGTCTTTTTGTATGTTATTTTTGTTGTATGTTTACTGTGAATAGGGTTGTTAACAAAAAAAAAACTAATTAGTCCGTCAGATAGATTTCTAAAAAATATTGGACACATATTTTTCTTTTCTCACGCAAATAAACAATGAAGACGATACAGTGCTTTGAAAACTCGTGTGACGTCATATTCTAAGACATTAGTATGACATTTTCTACCGGTGAGTGACGTCACGACCCCCCATTCAAATCTTTGATGCGTTTTATCTTCATCAATTTTTATTGATTTGATAAAACAAAAAATACGTATCTATTATTTTTCGATTATCTAACAGACGGACTAATTAGAATCATATTTTTTTTAAATCAGGAAACATGCCTATTCGACAATTTTGTTTTCTCCTTTCCTTTTAGAAGGTATTCGACTGAAAAGTATTGTAGAGTGTAAGGGGACTTTAAACTTAAAGAGAAGTTTTTCCTTCCTCTGGTTTTACAAGCAAACATTCAATCACGTGAACACAAACACACATGGACCGTTTACAGACATCGCACAGTAATTACTACTGCGTTCCCCAACCGTAGCGTTTGCATCAAGAAGTTAATGATCCGGCAAAAATATCGGATTGTTGCCTTGTGAACGGACCGTATGTGTGTATGGTATGGAATCCTGAGCACCCACGTGTGAGATTGTAGGCAAATGTTTGAACAAAAATAGTACCTACGTCTTCTACGTTATGTTACGTAGTCTTACGTTCAATCGGATGTAGGTTTTATTATTATGACTGTAGATGTGGTTTTACAAGAATAGATTTTTACGTCCTCTTCCGTTTGAGATAATAATTTAGTAGCAACCGTTTCTCCAGTGAATAAGGTCGTTAATTTGGGTCACAGGTGGGGTAATAATTATTTGTGTAGGCTACGGATAGCTGGGTGTTTGTACATTCGAGATTTATATCTGTAAACTCACCCACGATGTAGAAGAAAACCTCGTGTGTATACAGATACAGGTTTAACAGAAAACAGAAAAAAAGTTGTGCCAAACGAAAGCTGGAATTAACGAAAAGGTTATTGTTTGTATAAGTTATTTTGATTACGAAACGCGAGCGTTGTTTTTTTTTCATTATTTTTTACAATTTTATTTTCTCTGTAGCTACAAAAGTTATAAGTGGCTAGGCTTTTTATGTTAATCTAGTTGGTTGTGCATGCAATGACCTGCAGGTGATTGACTTTAGTTACGAATAGGTGACATATATAAGTAAGTAAGTAAGTATTTATTTTGCAAATATGGGTACAGTACATGGTGACATAAACAAATAAGAGGCAGGTTCAGCCATATTTTACCAAAAGGCATGCAAAAATTATAATTTTACGCTAACACAATTAATACGAGTAGTTTCACTGTATTCAGTGAAACCACTCGTATTAATTGCTGTAATTGTGTTATTGTGTGCTTTAAAACTATTGTTTTAAATCACAAATTATATACATCATTGCAAGACAATTAATAGAATGAAAGAGTGCATTTTTCAAAATATTGTACAAAGCTGGACTATCATTAATTACATTAAAATTAAATTAGTAATCATTAGAATTGATTAGAATAACAAATAATATAAAGAAATTTAATAATTTGTAAAATAGATTAATTAATTATATAAGGCGAAAAAGATAAAGATAATTAATTAAGAATTAAGTGGTGAAAGGCGAGACTTGGAGCAAATAAAACTATCGTTTGATGTAGAACTCACAAAATGCTTGAGGTGATATAAAACTGAAGCTTGTTCCTCGGCAAATTTGAAAATGTTTTCTTGAAGAAACGAACTATGGGGGTTGATGATTCCATTTTCTATATGGCTCTTTTGTTTTCTTTAGTCACCTGTTACAGAAGATGACCAATACATACTTCGATTGTGTGAGGAATGTTATGAAAGAAGAAGGAATAAGTGATAACGTGATACGGGAGAATGGGAGAAGAAAACGTGATGCGCCGACCCCAAGTAATACAAAAGGGATGTTTCCTGACTTAAAAAAATATGATTCTAATTAGTCTGTCTGTTAGATTATCGAAAAATATTGGATACGTATTTTTTGTTTTATCAAATCAATTAAATTTTACGAATATAAAACGTGTCAAAGATGAGAGAAGTGGGGAGTTGTGACGTCACTCACTGGTAAAAAATGTCATACTAATGTCTTAGAAAATGACGTCACACGAGTTTTTAAAGTACTGTATTGTCTTCATTGTTTGTTTACGTGAAAAAAGAAAAAATATGTGTCTAATATTTTTTGGAAATCTATCTGACGGACTAATTAGTTTTTTTTTGTTAACTACCCTATTGCAAGGCCAGGAAGATGATTCCTTCGTACGCAAGGTTTCCTACTATGTCTACACATGTGAAATATATTACTACCAAACAAATTGATACTGATTGATTTAGAATATACTATGTAGTGATAGTGATGATATTCCATTTTAACTGCCTCGGACTAGTTGAGTCAAAAAATATGATTTTTATTAGTCCGTCAGTTAGATTATCCAAAAATATTGGATACGTGTTTTTTATTTTATCAAATTAATAAAAATTGACGAAGATAAAACGCGTCAAAGATCATGAGTGGGGGGTTGTGACGTCATTTGTACGTAAAAAATGTACTGACATAATTATGACGTTTTCGAGTAGTTCACAAGTTTTCGAAGCACTGTATCGTCTTCATTTTTTGTTTATGTGAAAAAAGCAAATTATGTGTTCAATATTTTTTGGAAATCTATCTGACGGATTAATTAGTAAAGTGTTAGTAGGTTTATAAATTGGCTTTGAGCCCGGCTGATAACAATAGCCTCGCTTCCTATTTCAAAACGGGTGAGTAATGGTTGTACCCCTAGGTACATCTCTGCTTAACCGTTCGGTTATACGCGTGATGTTATACGCATACAATGACGTTTCTTTCTACCCATGTTTGCTCAGCGCGTGTCGGGATAAATTATGACTACAAAAACAAAACTGAATCATTTTGTTTACTATGATTTTAGAAGACTAAACAAATCGATGATCATAAAAAGTAATAAATTACAAGCAATTTGTCAAGTGTCTTTCATTGAGATTTATGTTTGGCATTGAAACTGCCGCACTCAGAGAGCTTTAATGATTACTTAGGCCATCACTTAGTAAAGATTTTGACAGTTTTGTCACACAAAAGTATGTCAAATCTTTACTAAGCGACGGCTTAAGTAATCATTAAATATCTCTGAGTACCGCAGAAAGTATCGGAGTCACATCATTAGCTATGTCGATGACATGTTAAAGGTATTCATTGAAGTCATGTATTAGTCTCATTGTTAATGTGTCGAAAAGGTTTAAGTACTAGGTTCATAAAACCGGATTATGTCAGCGTTCATCATCATTTCAGCCATAAGACGTCCACTGCTGGACATAGGCCTCCCCCAGAACCCGTTGGGGTTGCGGGTTGTTCGCAACAGACACCGCGGCCTCGACATGAAGGACTAAGAAGGAACATGGGTGATTTTTAGTCAGTAGAAGTCTGACACTCCCTTTAGCTCTGCCCTTACACCCGCCAAAAGAAAAAAAAAGGCCTCTTCCAGAAGGGGTGGATTTGCCATAATCGCCACGCTTGACAGGCGGGTTGGCGATCGCAGTATGGTTATTACAAAGGCACAGAGAACGCTGCTGCCACTCTGTCTTAATGTCTACGTTACCTCCCAATGAATGTCGTGTGAATAGTAGTGAAAACGGCGAATGAAAGAAAGCATCTTGGAGTAACCGGTTTGTTCTAGAACCAACATTTTAAGACATACCGCCTGTAATTGGTTCCTGAAGTGCATTAAGATCCCGTCAGGGCTGCGGGTTGTTCGCAAGAGATACCGCGGCCTCGACAAAAAGGGTTAAGAAAGAACATGGGTGGCTTTTAGTCAGTAGAAGTCTCCACACCCTTTCGCTCTGCCCAAGAGCGGGAGGGGTTATTTGATGACTTTACATTAAGATGAATGGACCAGATTAGATTAACGGTTTTTGCAACATTTTCATGAAATAGTTATTCAATGGGATTTAACGAAATTGCAGTAATAAGCCTTATTACCCAGGTTGATTTTATGCAGTGCTCGTTAAAGATAGTCAATTTGGATCCTATATGGTAGGCAAGTGGACAGTACCTATCAGCAATTTCTTTAAAATATATAAAAAATACATAATGAATCATTATAACTTCACCAATATTTACTGACAAAATGCCAACAACTTAATTAATGTTTTACGAAACTCTCGATTATGAGTAACGTAATCAGAAACCTCCTTATAATCAAAATCTAGACTAATGTTATAAAGCTGAAGAGTTTGTTTGTTTGTTTGTTTGAACGCGGTAAACTCAGGGACTACTGGTTGGAATTGAAAAATTATTTTTGTGTTAGATAGTCCATTATTTTATCGAGGAAGGCTTTAGGCTATATAACATCACGCTACAACCAATAGGAGCGGAGCATAAATGAAAAATGTTGCAAAATCATAAATAAAAATATAAATCAATCTTATAATCAAAAATGATGATAATGATTTTGATTAAAAGTATGATTATGATTTTATTTATGATTTTAATTTTGATGTTAATTGTGATTTTAATTTTCAATTTTGATTGTTATTTTAAATTTTAATTCGTGTTGTTTTGTTTTGTTTTATTGTTGTAACTCTAAGTTAATCTATATTAAAATCTCAAAATGTCAAATTGTGTTATTTTTGTTATTAAGGAATAAACAAGGCTTTATTATTTATTATAATCAGAAACCTGCACAAAATGACGTTACAAATTATAAAGGCTAAATGCAGTTGTTTTTCACATTACCTTTTATTGTCGGCCATGTCTGTAGTACCTATTGTGTTCGCTGTAACTGACGGCGCGTGCAACTTGTGTGTTTGTTACAGTTCATGCTATTGCACTTGTTAATTTGTTTGACGGCACGGTTGGCGCAGTGGACGGGTGTCGCGGGTTCGATCCTCGCATGTAACAAATATTTGTATGACCTACAGATAGTTGTTAATAAAATAGGGCTCCTCTCTGTGAGATGAGATTGGTGTAATCCGCCAAGTGGGGCCAGTGCGGGATGGCGGTTTTTTAATATCCAGACAAGCTTGCCACACTATTCCCATACCACTGCAAGGCCTGAAAGTCAGAATCATAAACAGACAGAAGCAGTGGCGACCACCAGAAAAGCGCTGACACGATAAAGCTAGAACTCCCAGAGAAACAATATATTATGTAATACAATGTAACTGTTTTGAATCTCGCAACGAAATTAGTCACGAAATAAATAGTGGAGGAATGTGATGATGGAGCTAAGGAAGGTGGATATCACCAGAGGACCCTGAAGCGGTCCTGATGATCTTCAGGAAAAATTCTTAAAGAAACCACCGTACATAAACCGGCCGTGGTACCAAAAATTGTAAGTCAGGAGCCTCTGACGTCCGGGGTTGCGGGCATGTTCGAAGGAGATACCGCGACCCGAAACACAAAGGGCTAAAAAGGAACATAGGTGGTTTTTAGTCAGTAGAAGAAGAAGTCTGGGCGGAGTTGAAGGGAGTGTCAAACACACTTCTTTCCGCTTCGCCCAGAGCGGGAAGAGTTATTTGACGATTTCCTACACTCCAAAAAAAAATTTTGCGGTCTCTGACTTCCAGTTGCGGTAGAACGAGTTGTCAACTTAAATATATCGTTTTTTTAATTGAAAATGTCGTTAATAGCATTTTAGTTAAATTATTTGCAACAAGAACAATCCGTAATATCCATTATTACCGATTGTTCTTGGATATGAATAAACAATCGGTTATGTCCATTATTACCGATTGTTCTTGGGTATGAATAAATGATTAAAATTATGCAAATTAGTATGACTTTTTTTAATTAAAAACACCTATTTACGTTTATCAATCAATAATCTTTAGTAATTTAGCAGTTACACACTGTAGATGTTACAATATTTTTATAAAAAAAAATCTTTATGTTTTGTAATTTCACCATTTTTACTGCAGGCCCATCTAATAAATTGCTCAATTTAAAAAGCAGAGGACTGACAGGTGAAAAACCTGTAACTCCTGAATCCTTTTTTTTTGGTATTGTGGAAAATCATCAAATGACTCCACCCGCTCTGGGCAGAGCGGTAGGGAGTGTCAGCCTTTACTGACTAAAAACCACCCATGTTCCTTCTTAGCCCTTTGTGTCGAGGCCGCGGTATCTCTTTCGAACAACCCGCAGCCCCGACGGCGCCGGATCAGAATATTACCTGCATCTGTGATTATTTTATGAATTATAACGTGATTTATTATTATTCTGACATTCAAAACTGCCTGTAATGGTTTAATTGAAATAAATGCTTTGAGTTTGAGTTTGATTCTATTATGTTTCTGCTAAAGCGACCATTTTAGCCCCCCTGATGGTCAAGGTAAAATGAAATACTGGACCGATAACGCAACATTGACCAAGCGTGATTCGATTTGTTTTATGTTCTAAACCATAACCTCCTCCTTTTTTGAAGTCGGTTAAAAATAAGCATTATGTAATGCAGTATAACCAAAGAAATGGAGGAGGTATTTACCCTACAGGAGGGTTCTCAGTCAAATAATAAAAATTTAAATAACAATTACGGAGCAAATGATTAAATAATTAACAATTACATTTAAATATAACAATCAAATAAAAATTTAATTAATAATTATGAAATATTATCTATAAATTGAATTATATAAAAATTGTTATTAATTGTTGCATGAAAATAATTGTAAAACTGCATGACATTGAGAAATAATAAAAGGCTTATTTATTTTATTTAATGCAGTAAAACTGTTACCTGGGTTTGTTACAGGCTGCTATGTTTTCCATATGTAACCAGGTTAGTAGGTCTAACAAATAGCTAAGGCTGCAATTTTTAAGCCAGTCGATTAATTTAAAATATTTTTTCGTGGTAGTGGTTTTACAACAATGTGCAGAATCATATCGATTGGAAATATTTGATTGTAAGCATTCTGCTTATTTTATTCTTGAGGCGGTTTAGAAACTCTGACACTAGAGTGTGTGGGGTCGTTAGACCTTATTGCTCACACGATAAGAAGTAGAATTGTTTAAAAGTAATTACAAAAGTGGAAGTTCACAAAAAGAGTGAAAAATAAAATCACGTCCTGTCAGCGAAGCATGGAGAGAAGTGTCACAAAAATCAGGAAATGTCAGAAAATTCGGCACACTACCATCAGACAAAAACAGGAGTGATAGATGCTCCCACCTACGCTCTAAAGTTAAAATGGAGATGGGCAGGACACGTAGCGAGAATGAGCGACAAAAGATGGACAATTCGCATGACGTCATGGCCAGGTCCGACAGGCACTCGGAAAAGAGGAAGACCTGTAACTAGATGGACAGACGACATCACACGAGTAGCGGGGAAAAATTGGCTGACAGAAGCCAAAGACCGAGACCGTTGGGGTTCTCTGGAGGAGGCCTTCACCCTCATCGCTTGAGGGGTTCATGCATGCATACTATTTAAAACATAAATCTATTTAGTTATTATTAATATCGACATTTAATTTAATCTTAATTTATACATAACATATGCTTATGTACCTATTATTTATTTTCAATTATTTTTTTAATTTGAATTTTTGATTTGATTATATTTTATTCCAATCAATAATTTTTAATTTTAATTAAAATTCAATTTAAGTTGTATTTTTATTGTGAACAACCATATATAAAAATAAAATAATCATTAAATGTATGTAACAAATCTATGTTTGTAAATCAAATAATTATAATGTGTAAATGTTAACACTGTTAATAGTAGATTATTAACCAAGGGCTGTATGACATCAATTGTATACGAGGTTTTTGGCGCCTGAGCGAAGCGAAGGCGCTAATTAACCCCGAGTATGCAATTGATGCTTACGCCCGAGATAAATACTCTGCTTTACATATCGATTGTGAGGTAAGTAAACAACAAGACAGCAGGTTTCAATGAACATTTATTAAGAAGAAAAAAATGTGTATTTAAATTAATTATTTTCGCGATGCTTTCGCGCCTACTAGTAGACTGCCTTTTTTTTTTCACGCACGCAAGCGCGTCAAATCTTGCTGGCCAGTTTGATTTTTAAATCGATTCCATCTAACATACGATGTGGAAACAAATAGTTCCATATTTAAAATAAAATCTTTATAAAATAAATTGTCTAGATTCCGATTCGAGTAATTAATCGATACCGAGAAAAAAAAAATTAACTTTTTAAAAATATTCTTCGTGCAGTATGAGTATGACAGTTCTTTTTTCAAATTCCAAAACCTATGCTGTAATGATAGTCATACACCCCGGCATTCAGGGGTGTAAACCCTGTACTTACAGAGCAAGAGATATGTAAATTATTTTTTTTTTGTCTAACTATTCTTTTTTAATGCATGAAATAAAAGGCTTTTTTTTTTTTTTTTTATTTTTATTTTTAATTACAAAACTAATTTTATTCAACCTGCCAGCATTACCCCAACTGTGTTGGGGTCGGCTTCCAATCTTACCGGATGCAGCATAATACCAGTATTTTACGTAAGAAACTTCCTATCTGATCTCCACAACCCAGTCAGAACTAGGTTATACAGAACCTTTTGGTAAGACTGGTTGTGAGAGTTCGAATCACAAGAGATGACGCATGAAAGCCGGGACCAACGGCGTCACGTGCTTTCCGAGGCACGGTGGAAATTCAACGCGGCTTAACCTACAGATCAAACTGAGCGGCGGATAAATTTTAGCTACGAGCTCCACCATTCGTTCAAAGTAAAGTCATTAATTCCAAAAGGTCTGTCGGATTTTGTTAATAATTTTACGGGTTTTATTATTTGCACGGAACCATAATGCATTTTCTAAAATAAAAGTAGCCTTACTCACTCCATACAACAAGAGCTATGTGCCAGTTAAAGCACTGTCAAAATCCGTCCAGCGGTTTTGGAGATTAGCCTAAATAAACAGACAGGCGGACAAACCTTTAATTTTGGAATAACAAACAAACACTTCAATGTTATATATTTGTATACTTACAAAAAAGAATAATTCCTTTTACTAGTAAATGTTGACATTCAAAGATGCCTTTTACAAGCCCTGAGTAAATGTGGTTAGTCTTTGACATTGACTATTCTTAAGAAGTAACTAGCAGGTAAAATGCTAAATAACTGTCATCATCATCTGCCTAGCCTTTTCCCAAATATGTTGGGGTCGGCTTCCAGTCTAACTGGATTCAGCTGAATACCAGTATTTTACATGGAGCGACTGCCTATCTGACCTCCACAACCCAGTTAACACTAGGTAATACGATAGATACCCTTTGGTAAGACTGGATGTCAGACTTTCAGGTCACTGACTACCTGTAACGACTGCCAAAGATCTATATATGGCAGCCGGGACCAACAGCTTAACGTGCTTTCCGAGGCACGGAGGAAACTCGGTATGTCGGGCGGTCACCCATCCACAGACCGACCTAGGCAAGCACAGCTTTACCTAAGATCGGCCTGAGTGGCAGTTCTTATTAAGCCACGAGCGATAACTGTGTAAGTAAAAATAATAACTTGCTTTTTATCACATTATTTGTTATGGGAAGATAAAATAGTATCGTAATGATGGAAAGCTAGGCAATTGACAATGATATTTTGTACAATTAATATGGGAGGTCAAAGTTGATATTTGATTAAACGTAAATGTGTGTTCTGTTATCAAGTATATAAACATTTTTAATCACCAGTTTGTACGAGGATAACTTTACATTGTTTCTCTATACCCACACTTTTCATTACTTTCATATTATTTACCTAACATCATGCATGTAAGCTTTGTAGGCGTAGGCAGGCTAAGGAACCGTATTTCGTCAGTTACGTGTAATTCTCATGTTAGAGTGGCAAGCTCATTGCCATCAACCGGGCACAAATTCAGAACCCCGTGGCTGTTACTGAGTTTATGTTGAATAAACCCAATTAGAATTTGCCTTACCTGCGAATCAAACGCAGGACCTTAATGCTGAATAGTCACGCTTTCGACTACTAGACCAAATAGGCAGTAAGGTATAAATATATCTCTATATATATAAAATTCTCGTGGCACAATGTTAGTTACCATACTCTTCCGAAACGGCTTGGCCGATTTTTATGAAATTTTATATGCATATTCAGTAGGTCTGAGAATCGGCTACTATCTATTTTTCATAGCCTTAAGTAATAAGGGTTGTCCACGGTTGTCCACCCCTAACATTTTTTTAGTTACCGGGAACGAAGTCGCGGGCATCAGCTAGTAATATATAGGTATATGTAATATATCTATATTCGAACGGTATTTAATTGGAACCATATATTATATTCTTCTAGCTTTTGGTTAAAACACACAAATCAATATTCATCATCATCATCAGCCTATAATGTACCCACTGCAGGGACTCAGACCTCCTCTCTAGAAGAGGGATGAGGTATAATCCACTACGCGGGCCCAGTGCGGGTTGGTAGATGTCACATGTCTTCGAATTTTTTGGTTCTAAGACATGCCGGTTTCCTCACGATGTTTTCCTTCACCGTTTTGAAAGCAGTGGTGATAATATGAATTACACAAAGTAATGCGCCTGCCTGGGTTCGAGCCTACGATTTACTGTTCGTAAATCGGGGCCGCCATCACTGGGCCACCGATAGCTGGGCCAAAGATTTTATTTTTTCTATTATATTCTAGTTTCTTTACCTCAAACCACAGTAACATCACGACGTCTATAATCCTAGTTATAGATAGACTTCTAATGGAGCCAGCTGTTTGCCAAAACAATCGCACGCATCCCGATGCGACTCCAAGCGTAAGAGACTAGTATCTTTGGTTTGGCAGCCATTGGACCATACATTACGTGGAATGATCTGCTGCCGTGATCTTGGACTGATTGAGTCTGTGTGTAGCTGTTTGCGATATTATGTAGTTTTGGTTTCTGTGATATGTATGACGTTAAATGTAACTGGATTGTACTGGCTTTATGTAGGGTAAAAGCCGCACGGAGCAATCCAAATAAGGCCTAAGTTAGCTAAACTTTTTGAGTAAAAAACGTCGACTAAAAGGCTGGCTAGAAAGTAAAAAAAAATACAAAAATCTAATGAAATTTCAAAGGTAGGACCTTTGAAATTTTTGGATCGTTTGTCATTTGTTTTTAAATGTGAGCTGAAGAACAAACAAACATTTTGAAAGCTGCCGTTCGCATTATTAATTTTCATTCTAGTTTGAATTATTGTTGTAAAAGTCATAGAACCAAACAAAAACACAGGCGACAAACCGAACAAGTGACTAACCGAACTATTTTAGCGCGTTCTAACTTCCAAAGTGTCATCTCATACATGATAGCGGGCGGCGATAGTCAGTTCGGTTGTCATGTCACGGCCAGTCGCTCCCGGATGGAAGAATTAGCTCGCCTCAGGCAGTCAGGCCTAATTCCCAGGCTGACTTGACTTGCAACGAGACGTTAGGCATTGTATTTTTACATTTGGACTCCATCCAAATAGTACTCCCCGAGTTATCAAAAATTCTAATTCCCATTGATACGGACGCATAGCGTTAAACACTAACTAATAAGGCGGTCTTCATTTTAGTTTAAAAAGTTATTTTCGATTGTATTGATTGGAATGTTCTAATAAATATATAAACACTAAAGTTTCGAAAGGTCATCGCGTCTGTTTAGTGTTATTGATAAAATAACTTCGTTTGCAGAAATAATTATTTAATCTAGCAATTAAAATGTTCACGTCTAGTGATGGGACTTACCGGTGTCGGTATATCACTGAACTAGTATTTTTGTCACTTTTAGTTCACTTGGGGTTGTATTTTTTGTTATATTGTTGTGTGTTCGTATATAGTTCGGTACATCACGTAATTTGGCGCGCTGCCGGCGACGAGCGGTACGCCCGATCGTGTCGCGACTACTGCAGCGGTTGATTGTATACCTACCTTTGTAGGGCTGGGAAATATTCGATTTTGCCGGATATCTACTTTTTTTGTTTTCTTTCTGGAATATGACTTTTATGGTCCTGGATGGTTTTGTGAATGAGCTTTGGATTTGTTTTGGAGGATACCTTTCTTGTAAAAGGTAAATATATGGCAAGTAACTTAGATGGGCGGGTTATAGAAATAGGTAACACGCATAACTAAATTTTGTACTGGATGGATTCGATTAGGTAAATAATAACATTAAATTAACTATGAATTAGTAGTTAGGCAAAAGTTTTTTGGATAAATCTTGTCGCATTAGTGAAGAAATAGAATAAACCCAATTAAATGCGTTAGGTACAATTTTTTTATTGTCGAAAACAATATCCTTATGTGGAAGGTGGGTACTACAAAAGATCATCGTATCATTATTCTGGTTGGTAACCCCTAATTAGCCACAACTCATAATAAAAGTTCGACAACAAAGTACTCACCAATTTACGTATTTCTAAAAACATTTATCCGTAACCGCAAATGTCCCATCCCTAAGCCAGTCAGTTCCACCGAGCAAGTGGCAACCGCGTGCCGTCAATTTAACTAATATAAAATAGGAGAATGTGCGTCCGGTGATCTCATGAAACTCATTATCATCCGTTGATGACCTATTTCTAGCTGTTACTGGCAAAACAAATGAAATTAACAAAAAAAAGAGCACGGAATTCTTCCCCAGAAAAGTAGATACCTACGCTCGTTAAATTGCTGTCTGGCTGAAAAGAATGACATAAAATATGCAGGCATAGACAACTGACAATCGTTTTTAAAACGGTTCGTATGTCTTCAACGAATTGACATAAGCTTTTCGATAGCTTATGTCAATTCTATCCATTTGTGACGTATTCAGCATCGTTATCACTGGTAGATGTGTTTATCTAGGTCCTACGGTCAAGTTCAAGTAGTATGCACTCCGTTATTATTCTGAAATATTATTTTATTGGTTTTACCTTCCAAAAGGAGAAGGCGTTTAATTTTTCCTAGAATGTTCGTGTATAGATAGGCTAATTTATTCATGGCATGGGTACTTTACCATTTTTACATGATGTGACAAAAAAAACACTTCTTTCAGACCAGTACGTAGCAACCTGGACTATTCTGTCGCTTTGCTTCATTCAAATCCTTTGAAAATTTTATTATTTTCAAAGGTTAAATTAAAGTTCCTCAAAAGAGGGAAAGCTGCCAAATATTGAACATAATTTTCTGAGATCTAAGGCGTTATCTTATAAATTGTATTGTAATTCAAAAAGGATTAGGCAGAAGTGTACCTGATAGTACACGCATATTCTGCCAGTTATGTTTCGGTCCCATCTTTTAGGGGGTATGTTGCACTCAACCCGGTACTGAGAAATTCCTGATGAAAAAACCTAATTAGATACACTTTGCCCCGCCCACATAGGGTTGCCATCTCAAAAAATTTGCAACCAGGACAATACGCGTTAATACACCGGATTTTAGAGCCCATGACAACAGATTTTTGTAAACAGTCAGAGATAAAAATACAAATGAAAATGTCATAAATCACCTTTTTATTTATTGTCACGATCTTAAAAAAAGTCATCTTTTAGCATTATCTTAAATGTACTGTCTAACAAAACAGAATCTTATGACAGTTTGTAACAAATTTTTAAACCCGGACTACAAATGAAGTCTCGCCCGGACGCTCCCCGGATGCCCTCTAAACTAGGACAAATCCGGGAAAACCCGGACGGATGGGAACCCTACGCCCACAGGACCAATGAGACAGTTAAGTAAATAACAATCATTAGTATGTTATCAGTAGGTACAGTATCGGTTAATTTCCCAAGATGCGTGTCTAAAGGACATCTATCGTCATGTGGTGTCCCACGTAGGTCCTGCGGCTTGAAACAATGAGCCACTTTATAATTATGTAAATAGCTAAGAAGCGACAATAATAATAATATTATAACAGGTGCAAACACTGTCTTAAAACAATCTTGTGGCCCTTACATGTCTTTGCAGAATAAGGATTCTTGTAATAATTCAATACAGTCAGTCATATTGACCAAACCAAGCGTAGGTAATAAACGGATACAGAATTTCTAGTGTTATTTCTGAACATTTACAGGAGGATTGGAGGAGCTCGTGGCTTAATAGGAATTGCCACTCGTGTCGATCTTTAGGTAAAGCTGTGCTTGCCTAGGTCGGTCTGTGGATGGGTGACCGCTCGACATATCGAGTTTCCTCCGTGCCTCGGAAAGCACGTTAAGCTGTTAGTCCCGGCTGCCATATATAGATCTTTGGCAGTCGTTACAGGTAGTCAGTGACCTGAAATTCTGACATCCAGTCTTACCAAAGAGTATTGTATTACCTAGTATTAACTGGGTTGTGAAGGTCAGATAGGCAGTCGCTCCATGTAAAATACTGGTATCCAGCTGCATTCGGTTAGACTGGAAGCCGACCCCAACACAGTTGGGAAAAGGCTAGGCAGATGATGATTTCTGAACATTTACAAATCGACATTTTACACAACTCGATTTTCGGCAACAGACTCTGATCTAGTTGCTACCAGCCACCCTGCGAAGATTGTCGCTCCATCGTACTTGATGGCGGCCCACCTTACGTTTGCCGGTACGTGGTCTCCACTCAAGAACACGTTTACCACCGTAGTAGGCGCTGAAAGCGTTGGTCGCAGTGTAATTGATTTTTTGGGATTAGTGTATTCCGGTCGAGAAGATAAGCCGGTAAACTGGTTTGGCCTAGGACGAACTAGTTTGGCGTGATATCGGGTTTGGCTGATAAGTTGATAACATTACATGTGGCTGCATTCTTCTAATTGTGCTTAAGGCTCCAGGCAGGCCAATAACAGGTAAAGATATTTATTGAAGAGAAAAGGTGATTCGGTTTTTATTCAGCCACGAAACTTAGAGGTTATTACACCCGTAAATTATAATATCCGTCCAAAAAAGCATAACGAGATTGTTTATCGATATGCTAATGAAGCTTAATCGCGTTTCGCAATCTGAAAGTCAAGGTAAATGATCGTTGAGGGCGGGGATACCCCTGAAATGACCCGCATAAAGCTGCGTGTACACTGACACTTTTTAAGAAACGACGCACAGAATTTTATACTTTTAGAGTGGGAACTGAGAATTGAAAGTTGGGTGTTCAAAGCCAAAAGTAGAAAATTCATAGTACAGTAAAAAAGTGTCTTGGGAAATACATAAGTACATTGACTGTGAACGTAGTAAGCACAGTGGGCGATAGGGAAGACTCTAGTCTGTAAAAATCGACCCACCTTGGATACAATGCGATTGTGGACACATTATATGCCACACCTTCTTTTTTGACCGTTGTGCAATACCAACTACACCCTCCAGCATGGCTATTGCGTATCTTTTTAAATGTCGGTGGCTATCATAGTGTCCATCGATTAACTGTCAAATGGATATGATTTGGTACAAAATGAAACCATTTGACAGTTAATCGATGGACACTATGATAGCCACTAACATTTTAAAATATACGCAATTGCTCTGCAGGACTTGAATGAAGCAAACGACAGAACATTCCAAGTTGCCACGTAGGTACTGGTCGGACAAAATCTGAGTCATCAATTATAGAAGAAGAAAAACATAGTAAGCCTTCCTTTTTGGAACGAAGTTCCTTATCGCGCGTTGTGAAAGGGGGCTAGACGGAAAAAATTCTTACGAAAAGTTGTCACGTCACTTTTTGCTATAGTAAGCTATTGTAAGCTGTGCGGCGTCGCATGTTTCTCTGTCTGTCTCTGTCTCTCTTATAGAAAGCACGCCAGATATTTTCATTTCTACATTTTTTTTTTTTTTTTACATAATAAAAAATAATAACAATAACTTCGTTCCATCCGGGTGTTCCTTGACACCTCTCAAGTTTTTTTATTCGTAGTCGTGAATGAAAGCACCCGTGAACACGTGGTCTTACACATACCAAATTCATGACAAATCTTTAATGGAAAGGTACTAATTTATCTGGTTATCACTGCTCGTTGATACGGGCTTTGATTATTTTGGAGAACAGATGGTGTAGTATCTCTAAAAATATTCATGTATTTCGGTGATGTGTCAACAGCAACGGTCTGATGCAAGACTATGCAAGAGGTTCTAGTCAAAGTAAGTTTTAGGTTCAAACTTGATGGCAAGGCTTACTTAAGTTTTAGCTATTGTATTGCGATGTTGTTGAAGGAAAATGGACCTTATTCTGAAAACACAAGTAGGTAGATTTTAAGAAGTGGTTAAATGTTTATGATTACGGGATTTCCTTATTTGCAAGTGTGGTGCTTGTTCTTGCTGCGAGGTATTTGACCTGCAAGATGAAATTAACAGTTGTGATTTATTTTTTATTTTATACTTACATAGGTTCAATGGTGACTGCTGTTTTATAAGTACAAAATCATAGCCCAAACATCATAGATATATTTTTTTTAAATATCTAAAATACCTAAGAGAAATCCTCAAAAAGCCCACACCATTTTCTGGGGGTCCAGTTATACCGACCCAGGCAGAAGAAGTTTAGTGTCAGAAGAGACTCAACAGTCAGATCTGCCTCTCTAGGTAGCAGAACTTGCTTCTATAGAATAGTGTGTTTAGTAAAAGGAGCTCGTGGTTTAATCATAACTGCCATTGGAGTCGATCTTTAGGTTAAGCTGCGCTCGCCTAGTTTGGTCTGTGGATGGGCGACCACCCGTTACATATCAAGTTTCCTCCGTGCCTAGGAAAGTACGTAAAGTTGTTAGTCCCGGCTGCCATATATAGATCTTTGGCACTCGTTACAGGTAGTCTGTGACCTGAAAGTCTGACAACCAATCTTACCAAAGGTTGTCGTATTACCCAGTAAAAATTAAGTTGTGGAGGTCTGATAGGCAGTCCGTCCATGTAAAATACTGGTGTTCAGCTGCATCCGGTAAGACTGGAAGCCGACACCAACATATTTAGGAAAAGGCTAGGCAGATAATGATGACTAACTATGAGTATGTAAAGTAAATAATATTACAATAAAACAGTACCTACTTTCAATAAAATTAATTGCCACTGTCAGCTAGCACACGATGAGACTGCTTGCTTCTTTTATATGTACCTACTCCTACTTACTTTTGGTTGATCCCAGCAAAGAGTTCCCCCTAGCAGGGGAGGGTCGCTAGTAAGTAAAAAAATGCAAAACCAGAATAGATATCTAAAAATAATCGCTAAACCTTTCAGTCGTCTATTAATAGCATCATCTGTCCGGTCTTTTCCCATCTATATTGGGGTCGGCTTCCAGTCTAACCAGATGCAGCTGCATAAGTACTATACATGACGTGACTGAGTAGATTACCTTCACAACCCAGTTATTTTTTTTTTTTTAAATGGGACAAGCCCGCCACACTATTCCCAAACCACTGTAACTCCTGTTAGCCAGAATCAACAGTGGCGACCACAAGAAAAGCGCCGAGACAATGAAGCTCGACGAAGTCCCAGGGAAACGATGTAACTGTCTTGGATCCCGCAACGAAATTAATCAGAAAAGAATAGCGGAGGAGTAGGAAAAACATAATTTCCACTTCCCTCCATATCAGCAGGAGACAGAACAGAACAAGGCCAATAGGCAAACAGGGACGTATACAACTGGGATAGGCCCAGTTGCCTAGCACCACGGATTGTCATTAATATTACTGGGTCCTAAGTTGTGAGCTGTTATATTTGATTCCAATAATAGGTATGACAAAAATGCTTGAACGCACGGAAATTTGTTCTAGTTTCTACAAGGTCCGTATAGTAAATAACTCCGGATGTAACCCGTACACTATTTAACATAATATTACGTTCATTCTGCCAAAGACTACACTCCCATAAAATGTGATGTGCAGATTGTTCAAATTCACAACCCAGTTAGTAGGTACTGGTTAACATGAATTATCCCTTGGTAAAATTTGTTGTCAGATTATCGAACTAACTAACTTTAAGGACCGTCAAACGCCCCGTCGGGGCTGTGGGTTGTTCGCAAGAGATACCGCAACCGCGACATGAAGGGCTAAGAAGGAACATGGGTGGTTTTTAGTCAGTAGAAGTCTGACACTCCCTTTCGCTCTGCCCAAGAACGGGAGGGGTTATTTGATGATTTTCCACCCGCCAAAAAAAAAAAGTCAAACGTCTACAAAATGTCAGCCGGAACCAATAGTTGAACGTACTTTACGAGGCACGGAATAATCTCGGTAAGTCGGTATTTAATGGGTGGTCACCCATTCATAGACCAACCTAAGCAATCACGGCTTAACCACTGGTATTTATTATTTAACCATGAGCTGGTCAGTCTATTAATACAATGTATTTAAAGAGTGACAGTGCTATCTTTGGAGCAGGTAGGTGGAGCATCCAGCGGTCATCGGTCGCGACCTTTTAACTCGAGTTGAGAGTGGTTCGTTCCACTCAATACCGAAGAATGCCACCTCGTGGTCATGAGTTTATAAGTTACTAGCGGACGTCACGTGGTTTCACCCGCGTAGTTCCCGTTCCCGTCGGAATACAGGGATAAAACGTAGCCTTTGACACCCGGGGATAGTGTAGCTTCCCAACGGTGGATGAATTTTTTAAATCGGTCCAGTAGTTTTTTAGTTTATTCATTACAAACATACACACAAAAATACAAATCTTTCCTCTTTATAATACTAGTGTAGATGAACAGAACAGAACAGAACAGAAGTCCGTAACCGTGACCAAAATCGATATAAAAGTTTCGAATAGTTTTGTATAAAAGCGGAGTCTAAATATTACTGCAAATTTTTACAAAATATTTTTAGGAGTTTTTACATTTTAGTTTTAGGAATATTTTTGTGTTTATTTTGCCGTTTTGCAGCATTGTGTTGTGTTGATTCTAACATCCGTAACCGAAATTATCCGAAACTAACGGATTATCCGAAATTATTTCATATCTGTAACCATATCCAAAACTGGTATAAAATTATTCCTATATCCGCATCCAGATCCGAAATTTCATATTCATAACATCCCTGGTTATGAACTGTTTGTAACGCTACGCTGATTGAATTATCAAATTGATTTAGTACGCCAATTTTGCCGTGATGTGGCCGTTCCATACAGTGACAGAGAATTACAGTTGTGATTCAAATCTATGGGCAATCTAAGCTACATAAGTAAATATTGTCTATTGTTTTCCATTAATTAATTTTACAGCAACTGCCTCGTTGGTCTATTGGTCGCAAGTGCGACTCCTGAGTAAGAGGTTCCTGGGTTTGATTCCCAAGTCTCGCAAAGTTTCAGTTCAGTTTTTTCAATAGGGAATTCTCAGTAACCACAGAGTCTGAATTTGTGCCCGGTTTATGATTGAGTTTCCCTAATAAAACTTTGCGCTACCCGGGAGCAAGACCCAGAACATTTTCATCACCACTCGCGCTAGTGACCACTAGACCAGACTCAAAGAGACAGCCCTGAAAGACCTGTCATGTTCCTATTGGACAAGTAACAATTTCAAAACATTAAACTACTTAATGGAATGAAGAAGCAGTATGCCCGATAGGAAACTATTGAGTAATTACAATCTTATCTAAGTAAAGTTAAAACACTTACTTAATCACGTTCGTAGATAGCAGGTGAATGGTCTCTTGCATTCGCTATTGTGAAGACAGAAACAATTGATAATAATTAATCAATTACTCACTGAAATTATCAACTATATTCTGCAATTTAATCTACAGAACCGTTTTTTTTTGAGGGTGTAAATTCATCAAATGACTCTTCCCGCTCTGGGCGGGGCGGAAGGGAGCGTCAGACTTCTACTGACTAAAAACACCCATGTTCCGCGGTCTGCGGGCCGCGGTATCCCTTTCGAAGAACCTGCAGCCCTGACAACCCGCAGCCCCAGTCTACTGAACCTGAATTATAGATGGAAAGAATATCACAAACAACTATGCAAAGGAAGAGACCACGTAACCAACAAATATTAGAAGATGACCTTTGATGTAGCTTTCGATATGGTTTGTTGCTTACGACATGGTTTATTGCCATCGTGGTCTACGGCGTAGCTTAAAATATAGTCTATGCAAGGTCTACGACGTAGCCTTATATGTGGCCAACAATATGGCGTGAGAAAAGTTGGTGTATGAATGTGGTATGGATAACAGTAGAGGAAGAAACGATGGATTAACTGTGTTTAGGATGATTTGGCAAGAAAGGAGGTGGCTCATGAGATGACGAGGTCTAGAGAACCATGGAAGATGAAGACATGCTGCGCCGATCCCAAATAAATTTGGGTAAGGACAGGAGAATGATGGCCTAACGTACCCTTGAATATGGTCTACTACAGAGCCTACGGCGTAACCTAATAACGTGGCCTACGTGAACGAAAGGTAAATTGAAATACGATGATGTATTACAATGCTGTAACAGTATTAGAGCTGATCTAGTTACTTTCAATTTTTTTAATCTGCCATCAAACTCCAATCTTCAAGGCCACTGGCCCGTTGTTCTAGCTCATCAATTGTGAAACAATCGCACAAAAATAAATACAAAATCAAAACATGGATCGTAGTGTGCGGTCGAGTCAGGAATAAACCGGAGTACGACAGACGTCACGCAACCGAACCACTATAACCAGACATCTACTACTCAACTAAAGGTATCTAAACACTCCCTAGTAACGAAATACTGGGGGAGGTAGGGTAGATCTAGCAATAGTGGTGTCGTGGCCTGAATATAGGTCGGGTCAGCGATGCCAACGCCTGTTGTGTTTTATAATTAGTTTAACCGCCTCACTGTGACACTTTAACCGATTAGAATGAACTCGAAAGGGGAATAGAATCCTTTCATATGGTAATCAGCTGTTGGTACAAACTGGGGGGCTTACTCAATCTGTGTGATGTAAAATCTGATGGTGAATCATGATTGTATTGAATGTAAATATTTAACGTCAATTTATTGTTATCATGGACGTCGGCAGGATATTTCCAGGAGAGCCTAAGCTTTGTTTGGCTAGTGATTCTGCTGAGCATGAGGTCCTAGATTCTACAAGATCTAAATGAACCCTTCACGAAGAAGTCAGTGAAATATTCTGTACATCAAATTGAATAACTACGCAAAAATAATTGCTCCGAAAATACTTTTTTTAAAGGGAAAATATCACGTTTTACTGTAAAATTCAATAATATGCACTCAGTACATTGTGCTGATGAATACATAGGAGAATAAGTTGTGAAAAATATTTAACTTTCACCCCTAAAATCTAGTAACTATAAGATTCCCAGGTATGGTCCAGAACAACAAAAATATCGCAGTGAGGGGCAGAACAAGAGCCTTTCGGCTTCTTTAGCAGTATTTTTGCACCCCTTAGGAAGTAGTAGCACGGATTCTGAATGTATGCCCAGTTATTGGTAAAATGCCGTTTATCATGGGTCATAACTGGCAAAGTGTGGGTGTGCTATAGACACCTCTGCATGTCTCACAGGTCTCGTCAACATCATTCTTCTGCAATCCCAATTTATTTGGGGTCAGCGCAGCATGTCTTGTTCTTCCATACTTCTCAAACCGGTACTGGTAATTTCAACAGTCGCCTTCATTTGATGAAGTGTTATTAGGCCTTTTCATCATCTCTTCATCTCCAAGCCTTTTTCCAACTATGTTGGGGTCGGCCTCCAATCTCTCCGGATGCAGCAGAATACTAGTATTTTACATGGAGCAACGACTTAACTAAAATACTTTAAACCTGGTTGTCAGACTTTCGGGCCACTGACTACCTGAAACGACTATTAAAGATCTACAAATGAGAACCGGGACGGCTTAACCTGTTTTCCGAGGCACGAAGGACACTTACGTCTCCTATCTATGAACAAATCTAAGAAAGCACAGCTTAACCTAAAGACTAACCGAGTGGCTTTTATTATATAGCCACGACCTCCTCCTTATTAAGTCTTTTCATCTATATTATGAGTAGCAGCTCAGTTTCTAGATTTACACCCAGTTATGGGCTAAGTTACTTTCTAAGTATAGGTGTACTAGATACGCACCTCTGCATGTCTGACAGATGTAATCATCATCATTCTCATACTCTTATCCAAATTTATGTGTTGTTTCTCATACCACTCTGTAACTCGTAATTTAAGCAGTCGCCTTCTTTCTAGCCATAACATCTTTCATACACTTCATTCGTGTTTGGTCAACTCTTATGTTATAGCCATTCAAATTCATACTCAAAATTTTCCTCACTACGTTTTGACATGTCTAACTAATGTTTGATAACTAATTTACTTATTACCGCATAAGCTTAATTATATGTAAGGTATTACAATTGTTCTGCCTATCCCACAATGCATAGTCGCAAAGACAAAACTGAAACGCTTAACTACTGCCATCTAGTAGCAGGGAAGAGAACTGTTTATGTTAGCAACAGTTTCAGTTGTTCTTATGCGCCCCAACAGATGTCGTTGTTGTAAAGTCTCTGATTCATTCTATTTCGATGAATTTATATTTATTGCCCTTGTAACATTGCATAATATCATGCCTTGTAATTCCCAAAAGGTTAAGCAGAGGTGTACTTAATAACACACTCACATTTCGCCAGTCATATTTAAGTCCCATTTATTACGGGACGAGCCTATTGCCATCAACCGTTCACAAATCCAGACTCTGTGGCGGCTACTGAGAAATTTCTGATGGAAAAACCTTGTCCGACCCAGGAATCGAACCAAGGACTTCATGACAACGAGGTCACTAGACCAACGAGGCAGTCACCTTGACAGACAGTTGCCTTTGAAAACTAAACGGAAAACGATTTAAAGTTTTGTTTAGCTTTCATTTAATTGAAAAGTTTTAGTAAATAATAATATAGTATAAAAAAAACTAATGAAATTGAAAGTTACTGATATAGAAATACCACCACCACCGTCACAATTTTTATCCCATTTTTAATTATCAATTTTAATAATTATGATTTATTAGCAAGTGCATCAAAACAGTTACAAATCCGACACACAAAAGATAAAACGATTTTATTCCAGTTAATATTTTGGGTAGGTAAATTAAACTAGCAAATGTGGACACAAACTCAATATTTGTGTTCTAATGTAAGTAATTGTAAACCCACAAAGATATAATTAGCCGTAGACTGGACTTAGCAAACAACTTTAAAGTAGGTGACGAAATTGTCTGAGACATACGAAAAACAATGACTAGAGAGCAATTAAAATTAAACATGGCGATTTGTAAGGTTATCATAAAGTTTGGCAGAAAGACCCTCTGTTTTAACTTTGCGGGATTTTAATTCATAATTCTCTACCTATACTTTATTTGTATTTCAGAGTCAATAGACCAAATCATGAAGGTTGAAAATTCGCTACACCAATTACTAAATCTCTCGACTGCCTCGCTAGTCTAGTGGTCGCAAGTGCGACTGCTGAGTAGAGGTCCTGGGTTCGATTCCCAGCTCGGCCAGTGTTATTGGCTTCTTCCATCAGGAATTTATCAGTAACAGCCACGGAGTCTGGATTTGTGCCCGGTTTATGGCAATAGGCTCGCCCCCTATTACATGGGACTTAAACATAACTGGCGAATTGTGGGTGTAGGTACTATTAGGTACACCTCTGCCTAACCCTTCGGAAATTACAGCCGCGATGTTATGTAGAACCTTAACGAACGTAGACAGGTACTTAGTAAAGAAAAGAAAAGAAAGAAAAATATTTATTTGGGACAAGCACAGGAACTACAAAAATAATAAAAAAAGAAGAAAGAAGAGAAGAGAAAAGAGAGGAGAGAAGAGAAGAGAGGAGAGAAGTAGTGGAAGGGACACCGATGAAAAACGAACGTATTCAGTAGGTACGTCATACTTAGAAATTTTTCATTGCAAACAAAACGGTAAACATGCAGATTCGAACAATTTCGGGGGCCTCAGAACAATTTACTGAATTCGTGGTAACTATTTTCGCTAGGGCGTCCCTTACTTTTTCAGAAGTGTCGGACTTCTACTGACTAAAAACCACCCATGTTCCTTTTTAACCGTTTGTGTCGAAGACGCGTAATCTCTTTCAAACACCCTGTCCCTTCCACCCTGTATTTAAGGTTCGTTTTGCTAAAACCAGTACATTCTGCCTCAATTCAGCAGAGCTGACACTTAGTTAAGCTTCTTATCTTACCCTGTAGTAGGAAGCATCATTTCACACGCTACGGTTGTCGAAGCGTATGGCCGGGCGTTCTAAGCCGGCTAACAGAATGGGTATCTGTGAAAGCTTTCAAAATTTCCTTTCAGATGCCAGGAAACTAAGCTGCAAGAACAGGCTCTTTAACTTGAAAATGCCCTTTTACTCTTACCGCCGTATTTAAAGATGGCCTAGATACGACATCAGGATAAAGGCAGGCCTACAAGCACCGCCGTCAAATAGCAGCATCAGAATTACTTTAAAATCTTTAAATAAAAAGTGAAAAACACAAAAACGAAAAACACACTTTTTTGTGTTTTTCGTTTTTCAATTTTTTGTGTTTTTAAGTCGGTTTTTTTTTGCAAAAACGTTTTTTATTTTACAATTTTTAGTTGTAATATCCTATACAAATATTTACTATACATTAACTACTCATTAACAACTCTTAACCGTTTAGGAGTAGTACCTTCCATAATCAGCTCACCTAGATAACCTGAAAGAATAAACCATATATACGTCCCCATAATATTTTACTAAAGAATTATGCTGAAACTTCTAACCGTTGAGGAGTTATACCTTCCATCATCAACTCATCAACATGAAGTGATGATTGCTAGATGCAAATACTTAAAAAAAACTTTAGAAAAAGCACGAAACACGTAATACGTGCCTATTAAATTTCAGGGTTGCCCTCGATTTCTCTAGGATATCATACGATAACTTATGGAAAGCGGTATTAATAGTAAAGAGGTCCCAGCGTACAAAAAAAATGTTAAAAAATGATGTAAAAGTCAAAAATGTATGTATGTAAACGCTTTGATAGCGATATCCATTTGTACGAGGAATAAAAGGATAGCTTATCCTTTTATTATTCTCCGTAAAAAAACACAGACAGCATTTGTGTTTATTCAACGTCCAACTAAAAAGATCTTCTCTGCATCAAAATTATCAACAAACACGCAAATTAAAAATCGATTACTGCAAAAATTCGTTACCTAGGTACTCATTTTAATTCTAAAAACTCAAATCCCTAACGTAGACGCATCATCATCTGCCTAGCCTTTTCCCAACTATGTTGGGGTCGGCTTCCAGTCTAACCGGATGCAGCTGAATACCAGTATTTTCCATGGAGCGACTGCCTATCTGACCTCCACAACCCAGTTAATACCTACTAGGTAATACGATACTCTTTGGTAAGCCTGGATGTCAGAATTTCAGGTCACTGACTACCTGTAACGACTGCCAAAGATCTATATATGGCAGCCGGGACCAACAGCTTAACGTGCTTTCCGAGGCACGGAGGAAACTCAGTATGTTGGGCGGTCACCCATCCACAGACCGACCTAGGCAAGCACAGCTTTACCTAAAGATCGGCCCGAGTGGCAGTTCTTATTAAGCCACGAGCTCCTAACGTAGACGCATATTACGTAATATTAGAACGTAAAACAAAAGATTCAAAACAAAAACTATACTTTTCGTCTTTATGTTACAACATCATTGTTTGTTAAAATGTCTAATTAAAATTTGCAAACATCAACTCCAAACTAGCAAATAATAGGATTTAAACTACAAAAAAACAATGCAATTAAACAAACACTACCCTATTTCAAATAATACATACATAAACTGTATTTTACTCTCAGTTCTGCACTGTGTCATCATCATCATCATCATCAGCCTATAATGTTCCCACTGCAGGAACTCAGCCCTTCTATCTAGGAGGGGGATGGATCCACCACACGGGCCCAGTACGGGTTGGTAGATATCACGTGTCTTCGATTTTTTTTGGTTCCAAGACATGCCGGTTTCCTCACGATGTTTTCCTTCACCGTTTTGAGAGCAGTGGTGATGAAATAAATTGCACAAAGTAATGCATTAACTGAATTTTAATATTTTATTCATGTTTGTATTGTGATCGACAAATGGCAACGGGTGTAAAATTACCTGAATATATGAATTTATTATTATTATATTAATGCGCCTCCGAATCCGAACTCACGACTTAATGTTCGTAGGTTGGGGCCGCAACCACTGGGCCAACAGTGCTCGCTCAAAGAAAAAGTGTGTGAAAACTTGTGTTTTCACACACTTTTGACTGTCTAATATTGTTATTAGACAGTCAAAAGTGTCGAAAGTCCTCGAACATTAAGAGCAAAACCAACGAAATATGGGTGTATTATTGTGTACGTACCTACACCTCTGCCTAACTCTTCAAGAATTACAAGCGTGATGTTATGTTAACACTGCCCTATTCTAAATCCCTAACAACAACAGCTAAAAAAGTGTGGAACGACACAGACAAAAGTATCGAAAGTACTCGAACATTAAGAGCAAAACAGTCGATTTAACTAAAAGCCGCTCACGACAACACCAAAGAGATTCTTAACGAGCAATTGGAAAGCTCCCAATGTTAATGAGGGCCGGACTCGCGGGAAACAGCACCAATTTGAGGGAACGCAAAACTGACGGCTGATTACATTATAAGTAGGGGCACCGTGCGTTTGTGGCCTTTTCCGGACTGTCTTTATTATGTATTCTAAAGGTTCAGTTAATTTAGACACACTGTCACATCTGTTTTTCTGTAAAAGGTTTTGGTATAATACTAATAATGTATTCCCAGATAACACAATGATCCGTAAAGGATAGTAACAATGAAAAATGAAAAACTACCAACCATTTTGGGTTAAACCCGTTTTCACATAAAAAAATTGAACAAGATGCGATGTACAGTCACATGCTAATATCTGCTTGCAGTAGAAACTCACCGTGAACCGCGAGATAGGAGGTGGTGCTCCTTTTGCTAGCTCGTGCACTTTTGATCGACAGTTATGCTACCATTTTCTGTTAAATGAAGGACCAAATCCCTCCGAAATAGAATCTATCATTTTTTTTTTACTTTATAATTCATAGGGAATTATATAGTCGAGAAACATTGAGCGGTGACTGCCCAGGGAATTTGTTAGTCATTGCACGCAATGACTAACAAATACCTTTGTTAAAATTTATTGCTAAGAAATAAATTCTGTGAGTTATGATATGACGTCCGTTTTTCCTCAAGATGTAATAAATTATGAATACGGTGATTTCGTCACTTTTATGGTGATATGTGGCACGTACGACCATTATTCCAGCTAAAATGTTCTATTTTAAATGTAAAATGAGTACATCAATATAATCAGTCAACACCAAAGACTACTATAGTGTACACAATCTGTATAATATGTGTTTATCTTATATTTATTTGTATGGTTAGTAGCCATAAAATTAAATGATTCGAGGTTAATAGTAAGTTTCTTAATCGAGGTAAATTATTCGAGTAAGTCACATTTAAAAGGGCTTATAACAAAATCACTTACACCTATGAATTGAATCCAAGTCCATTACGTGTTTTAGTCTTCTCCTTTGCTATAGCACATACATGACATCAAGCCGATAATCGCAGAAAGGTAACACAGAGGTATTTTCTATAGTGTGCCCACAATTCACCATCATCTTGAGGCCACATTATGCTAGACTAATAAAAAATCAAAACTAACCAAACTCCAACAATAAAACGAACCCTACTCCATCCTTGCATCTCCAACACAACGGTCACCCTACACATAAGGGCAAATATCTGCCCGAAGCCTCATCCCGCGAGGAGGTAGGGCGGGCCCGCAGTCTCGTTGCGACCATCGTCGCGTCACCACGTGTGTGTCACCTGCGTCCCGTCATCCCGCCTTTCGAAACGTCGCCATGGACGGACTGACGGCCAATTAAACCAACACAATGGAGTACACGTCACAGCTAGGTAAAGGATTATACTTATTTTTTTTTATTCAGTTATTGTTCTGTCGCAAGACGGTCGTTTGTAGTGCAGTTGTAAACCGATCGGAGAACATGGTGAGTGTGATTTTCTTTGATGAATTTAAGGGTTTTAGGATGAAGTGTTGATGTATAGAGATATGAATGTGTGTTCGTTTGTTTGTTGTAAAATCTTTGATCAATTTGTTTGAATTTATAAAAGTCAATTTTATATTTTATTGACTTTGTTTTATCTTACAGATTTCTTATTGTGATCTTCTTTAGCGTATTGTTTCTCATAGTAACATCTTATAGTAAACGTTTTCACTTTGCGGTAATAACTATCGTGTACGTTTTTCCAAATATCTCGGCAGTTTATTTCCTAAAGCTCATAATAGATTATCATAGATTTCTTCATCTGTTGCATGTTCATAGACATTGTGTATTTTTGTGTACATTTCATGATAGTTACATTGACACTGATTTATGCGAGTTTTTATTGGACATACAAAACAACGGGAGTTTTAGAAATAAAAGAAAAACGCGGTAATTTTAACTGACTTCAAACGGCTCTATTTACTAACAATGTATTGCTTGAGTATCTAAACATAGATTAAAGATAATCGTAGTAATAGCAACAATCATACTTAGATATACAAGTTTTTAAACATGTCTGTTACTAATTCCTTACTGTTATACATTTGTTACAAATTTATTAAGAAAATGACTTCGTCTGTCTGTCTATTTCAATTTTAGCGGTTTACATTTTCTGAAATTTTTGGCATAAAATAGGTTGACCATGACTTGGTTTAGGACACAAGATACTTCTTACTCTACAAGTACTTTTCTATGTTTTATTTTCTAAACACACGCGGGACATTATAACAATATGGTCACTTGTAAATGGTTTTGTATAAAAAATGCAGCATAGGCCGTTATTCTGGGTGGTAATATTAATTGGGTAACTGCGGTACTCAGAGATATTTAATGATTACTTAAGCCGTCACTTAGTAAAGATTTTTGTATGACAAAACTGTCAAAACCTTTACTAAGTGATGGCCTAAGTAATCATTAAAGCTCTCTGAGTACGGCGGTTTTTCATTTACCTAGGTTCCCTAAAATACAATTGTGAGTTTCTGATAACCTAGCCACGTATAGTCGCTGGCCCCACTTACATTTAAACGAAAATATTCCAAGGAGAAAATATATATACGTTTTCTCCAGTATTGTGTTAAAATTATTTCTCCTTTTTAAAAAAACATTTAAACGGATGATGGTCCCTGACGACTGCTTTGTGACTTTATTTTTCTATCACCATCATCTGCCCGGCCTTGCAGCGACTGCCTATCTGACCTCCACCACCAAGCCAGCACCGTGTAATACGATAGTTTCCCTTTGGTAAGACTGGTTGTCAGGCTTGTGGTATGTGGGGGAACGTGAGAGGGAGAGAGAACCTCTCGTCCCAGCCGCCGCGGGAGACGCTCCGGGCGTCGGGGGCCACGTAACGGCTTCCGGCCACCGTAGACGCGGGCCTGTGGATGGTGAGAAATGGGGTAGCTCACCGTCCGTCCGTCTTATGACGACGACAGGCCGTGTCGACGGCGCATTCGTGTTCAGCCGACAGCAGACGCCCGTCAGGGCTGCGGGTTGTTCGCAAGAGATACCGCGGCCTAGACATAAAGGGCTAAGAAGGAACGTGGGTGGGTTTTAGTTAGTAGAAGTCTGACACTCCCTTTCGCTCTGCCCAAGAGCGGGAGGGGTTATTTGATGATTTTCCACCCGCCAAAAATAAAAAATAAAAAGCCTTGTGCCAAATAAATATGATTTCTTTCTTTCACTAACTTCCAGTAGTGACTGTCAAATATCTTCAAATGATAGCCGGGGACCAAAGGCTTAACCAATTTTCCGAGGCACGGATTAAACTTGGTATGTAATGGGTGGTCACCCATCCAAAGAAAAACCTTGGCAAACGTGGATTACCCTGCAGATCGATCCGTGGTTATTATTTAGCCACGAGGTTCGTCTTCCTTCCTCTTGGCTTTAATTTTCTATCTATGTAGATAACATTATTATAAACGTGAATGCAATTTTGCACAAGGAAAATGTATAAATTGCTTTTGTTTTGCTTGTATGCATTCGTAATGACTATTATTATTCTAGCAGACGTTAAACACGAGGTTTTACTAAGTGTAAAGATATTTAAGTTTGAAGGAAAACTAGAAATAAAAATATAAATGGAGTATTATAAAGCCTTTACAATAGGGTTATTGACTGACTTAAAAAAAATAGATCGGTTTAGTCCGTCTGTTAGATTATCGAAAAATATTGGATATGTGTTTTTTGTTTTATCAAATTAATAAAAATTTACGAAAATAAAACGTGTCAAAGATCGTGAGTCGGGCTGGTGACGTCACTTTCTGGTAAAAAATGTACCAAACTGTGACGTCGCGTGACTTTTCGAAGCACTGTATCGTCTTCATTTTTTTTACGTGAAAAAAGAAAAAATACGAGTTCAATATTTTTTGGAAATCTATCTGACGGATTAATTAGATTTTTTTAGTTAAATACCCTATTGACCGACTGCCTCATTGGTCTAGTGGTCGCAAGCGCGTTTCCTGAGCTTGAGATTGTGGGTAAAGTAAAGTAAAGTAAAGTAAAGTAAAGTAAAAATTTATTTGCATAAATTGTAGGTACATAAAATAAGCTGGAATAACATAATGGGTATAATTCCCGGGGTGGACAAAGAGGTTCAAATAGGGTATGTAACATTTGATTAAGGTTGTAATTCTTTATGTAAGTTCAATTTGCCATCGTGAATCCCGTCCAGCGCAAACACAAGGAAAATAGTCTTTATAAGATCAAAGACCTTTGCAGCCCCGAAGGGCTAGGCAGAGGTGTACCTTACAAAGGCATATTACGTAACAGTCTTGTTGTCGTATTTTAAACGTGACAACCAAAAAATGGCATTGAATTTTTTTTTTAATTTAGAAAATGTTGTCCCACACTAGGAATTTCTCCTGTATCGTGGGTGCGTTCACAAACATTTAAACTCACATACACAACCAAACACCCAGACCCAAAACAATTATCTGTAGGTCATCCAAATATCCGTGCGGGGATCGAACCGCGACACGCAGCACAGCAGTCCAATCGCTCAGCCACTGCGCCAACCGTGTCGTCAGGCTGTTAAGTGTTAATGTGTATACAGAAGCGCGGTGCGGCGGCGCTGCCAGTTGTATAGCAACATTAAAAAACTTATATTGTTTACTTGACAATCAATAAAAACAATCTTAAAACATTGCATGATACGGCTACAGTTGTTTTATTACTATAAGTATCAAGAAAGTTTGACAGTTTATACTCAGCTCGTGGAACACAATACAACTTTCTAGTGTTAGTTTGATGTAAAGCAATTTTCCCACAGAGCGCGCACCTGCGTTTGTTTACTACATCGGGTGATAACTTTGAATAGTTTTACCTTATATATCAGTTGGTTGTTACGTAGTTTTACAACATTACTGGTTGTTTTTATAGGCCCTTGCATAGTCTACATAACTTAACATCTCGTCTGTAATTGCCAAAAGGTTATGTAAGGGGTTAAGCCTCCCCGTCGGGGCTGCGGGTTGTTCCCGTTGGGGCTGCGGGTTGTTCGAAAGAGATACCGCGTCCTCGACACAAAGGGCTAAGAAGGAACATGGGTGGTTTTTAGTCAGAAGAAGTCTGTCACTCCGTAGGCTCTGCCCAGAACGGGAGAAGTCATTTGATGATTTCCCACCCTTTTTTTTTTTTTTTGGGGTGTAGGAAATCGTCAAATAACCCCTCCCGCTCTTGGGCAGAGCGAAAGGGAGTGTCAGACTTCTACTGACTAAAAACCACCCATGTTCCTTCTTCGCCCTTCATGTCGAGGCCGCGGTATCCCTTGCGAACAACACGCAGCCTCGACAGATGATTTCCCAACCTCAATATTTGCGGGCACAAACAGTGATAGCAAAAAAAATGCATCAGTCTGGTATAAATCTTTAACAATATTATACAGTACACTAATACAATATTATACTAATTTTGTTTCTGAGTCTAATTTTAATATTGATTGTGTTTTTAATTTTGACATTGATTTTATTTTGTTTTTTGAGTCCAATTTTAATATTAATTTTGATATTGATTTTTAGTTTGTTCTTTAGTTAAATAGTTTTGTTTTTCCATTGTGTGGTATGAATTTTATGAATTATGGATTCTGATATCTGAAATAAATAAATTTTATTGTTATAAATAAGCCCTAAGTATTTGTGGGAACGGAGAAACGAATGTCATCAAGGTACTTCATATAAATCCACAGCTCCTGGTTTTGATTTTTACGAAGGAAAATATTTATAATGGAATTTCCTTGTCAGGAGAAATCTGTTGGTAGGCACCCTTCTCAAATTATTACTCACATATTTGATAAGGGTTAACCCTAAACTTTTGGGGCACGTACATTAAACTTACTCTAGCTACTTATTGATGTATTAAGAGTGTAATAGTTGATCGATTTATTTTGTATAAGGTTTTTTTTAAAGAATTTGGAGAGTGTACTTAACAGTAATAATATTTTTATTGAGCGACTTCCTATCTGACCTCCACAACCCAATTAGTAGGTACTGGGCATTACGATATCCCTTCGTAAGACTGGTTGACAGACTTTCGACTTCAGACATCACCAACAACTGTCAAAGTTCTACATTTATGGCAGCCGGGAAAAACGGCTCTACGTATTTTTTAAATTATGATGGGCGGTTACCCAGCCACGGACCAACCGAAGCAAGCGCGGCTTAGACTGAAGATCAACATGCGGCTATTTAGCCACGAGCTCTTCCATTTAAAGTACACTTGCATAAAAAGTTGCCAATGTCATCATCTGCCTAGCCTTTTCCCAACTATGTTGGGGTCGGCTTCCAGTCTAACCGGATGCAGCTGAATACCAATATTTTACATGGAGCGACTGCCTATCTGACCTCCACAACCCAGTTAATACTAGGTAATACGATACTCTTTGGTAAGACTGGATGTCAGAATTTCAGGTCACTGACTACCTGTAACGACTGCCAAAGACCTATATATGGCAGCCGGGACCAACAGCTTAACGTGCTTTCCGAGGCACGGAGGAAACTCGGTAAGTCGGGCGGTCTCCCATCCACAGACCGACCTAGGCAAGCACAGCTTTACCGAAAGATCGACCCAAGTGGCAGTTCTTATTAAGCCACGAGCTCCTCAAAAAGTTGCCAATGTAACACGCTTTATATTTTTTAACCATCTGCTACCAAAAACACTGCCACAAAAAAAAAACAAAAAAAAAGTGCGTCACACCGATTTTCTACTTACTCTAATAAGCAGATACCGATAAAACTCTGCCCATATATTAAGCAGCGATAAGATAAACCTTGAAAACAGCTAATACGCAGTTCGCAGGGGTGCAACCCCCTGCAACCCCTCTGCAATCTCTATTGTCAACCAAACGTGATTGTAACAAAGGGTACATCTCTATGGGTAAAAGGGACGTAGCACACAGAGGGTTGAATTGAAACGTACGGTTTTTGTGACAGAGTGTATAGCCATATAATGCGTCAGACATATTGAGGTATTATAAATTTTATTTTTAAAGTTTTTAATGGATTTTATTGATGGATTGAATAAATTTTAAATTGTTATTGAATAGAGTGCATTGCATTGTGTTTGTATGCAGTTTTTAAACAAAACGAGGGTTGTACATAAATATTTTTTTTTTCAAATAATTGATTCTGTACTAACCTTTAAATGTGTTGAATAAATTATATTGGTTTAACAATGATTCGACGCCCATCATACTTTGAAAAAAAAAATTAATGAGTTTGAATTTGTTTATAATAATAATTATTATTTTTAGCCGACTTCAAAAAAGAATGTCAGTGCTGACAGGTGGCTTTCCCCAACCCTTCGCTGGTTGTTACCCTTTCCCTACTCGACAGTTTATAATACACTAGAGAATATCCAGCTGCTACATCTTACGGTATTTTTAAAAACAAATGCCTAAAGATTGATAGAGTTAATTAAATCGTAATAAGATAAAAGCAAAACAAAATACGTAGGTACGCCAAATGAAACAAAGCGTTCATTTTAAAACCGCAATCTCAAAACTTTGGAAATAAGCTTCACCACAAACTGTCAAACTTTATTGACAGAGAGATGGAGGCTTAAGCTGTTCTTATAAACTTTGTTAGAAGGCACTGTGGCGAATGCCTGATTGTACAGTGACGTGCCCTTCAGTTAAAAGGCTCTGTGTGTATCTATATAATGGGTATAAAATCCCCGTTATAAAACCAAAAGGCACTTGTCCGCACTTTGTTTAACCATACCTGGGAACTTTCTAGTGACGGAGATATTGGGAGACAAACTTCAAACATTTTCACAAGTTTTTTTTTAAATACAGATCTTAAATGTTATAACTTTACTTTAAATACCTCTACGGCTGTCACATTATTCAATGCGTTACATTGAGTCTTACCGATAAAGGTGATTTTACACTTAATAATAAAGTGCAGCAATAATTTTTGTGTAGAATTTTTTAGTTTGATATTATGTCAGAATGCTTGGTTGACAGTTTCCCGTTTATGCATTGTATGTATCTTACAGTTCCCGTTCCTTGCGAATACAGGTATAAAAGTAGTATATGCCACACCCAGGGATAGTGTGGCTTCCCAACGGTGAAAGAATTTTTCAAATCGGTCCAGTAGTTTTTAAGATTATTCGTTACATACAAAAATACTTCATAAGGTGCAGTTTAATTTTAACTTTATAGTCCATTAGCTTTGACCGTGTTTTCGTCCTGTAACGGTTTGAAATTGTCCCACGGGAACAATTTAAATTTGCCTACTTAGGTCATTCAGGGATAAATAATAATTAGCGTTACTAATAAGTTAGTGAATGAGTTTTCGGAATCGGATCAGTAGTTCCGAAGATTACTCCTAGAATCAGTGACTAACTTTAGTCGGAAAATTCATTTTACTGAAGTTAACCTCATTTTGATCTAAAACTGCCTGTATATTCTTAATGGAATTGATTTGAAAATAAAATCACGCAACAATATTGTTCAATGAATGCTCACTCCTTATTTGGAACAATCAACTTCAATCAAATATATAAACAAACCTATTTTGTAATCGCTACATTTTCTTCTCTTCTAAATCATTCAAGAAAGCCCAAATAATCTGAAAATTTTCCATAAACACTCCGGCATGTAAACAAGGATAAAGCCCTCCCATTATTTCCAAAGACCTTGCTTAAATAATATAATCATTGATCTATATTCACACCACTTTGGTACGCGTTCGCCTAATCCCTGGAGGATCACAAGGTCTTATTTAGTTTGTATCTCTCGAAAATAAGCACAACAGAATATCGATGAAGCTGGAGTACGTATCTAAGACGAATCTTGTGTCAAGGTGAGAGTATAATGTTGCTATCCTACGTGTAACGTTGGGTAACTGGCTAAAAATATCGACCGTATTACGAAGAAAAAAAGAAAAATATTTGTTTGGTTAATGCTACAAGTGCACATAACAATATATAAACTTAAATACAAACAAAAAAAAAAACGGATAATATTGTGAGTTTCACGCGTGCATTTTTTTTAAAAAAAACGTTGGCCCATAGGAATTTTTCCTGTATTGTGGGTGCGTTTACAAACATTTACACTCACATACACAAACACACCCAGACCCCAAACCACTATCTGTGTAGGCCATACAAATATTAAAATATATATTTATATATATTATTTAAATTGCTGAGTAGCTAGTGCCAAACCCTAGTTTTCAACGGAACCTGAGATGACGATCGTCATAATATCAGCCGAAAGACGTCCACGATGTGGTTGAATGACGTGGACGTCTTTCAGAGATGGTGATGTGACGGTATTATTTAAATGCTGAGATTTTATTATTATCACAAGAGAGACAACTTTTTAGGCGGTGGCTTAATACTATTAAATAGAAAAAACAGCTTTCTGCATTGAAATACTGGCTTAACTCCCATAGTCCAGGAAATTGTTTGCCAGATTTTATTTATTTACTAGCTGATGCCCGCAACTTCGTTTAGTCACCCATCAAAGTTACCGGGAACTTTGATGAGTGACTAATAAAATGTTAGGTGTGGACAACCCTTAATACTTAAGGGTATAAAAATAGATAGTAGCCGATTCTCAGACCTACTGAATATGCATATAAAATTTCATAAAAATCGGTCAAGCCGTTTCGGAGGAGTAGGGTAACTAACATTGTGACACGAGTATTTTATATATAGAGATTAATTTAATTTATTTATGAAAATGGGATAGATATAGTTTTATGGTTCTATTTACTAACACAATTTGGGCCAAAGTTACCTGAAAAGTAAAGAAATGTCAGAACAAATAATTTTTCTCCAAAATTAAAAACTACGAGTAAATATTAATTGACATGTCATTCAAATAGAATGCTTATTTTGTTCTTTTATAACAGCATTAATTTTTCAGTATTAAATATTTCGTCAAACGAACTTGCCAATAACAAATGGAACAATAACAATACATTTGAGTTCGCCGATGGCGCCCCACGTTACCCTTGGGATCAAGAGTGAAATATTTCTCTTTGTTACATCTCCATGGATCAATAGTTCTGATTTGAATATCGCTGGGGATCTAATAAAAGTACCCATTCGTATTATTTTCATACTTACTAATGCCCGCGGCTCCGCTCGGCCGCGTGATAATGGGGTACTGGGACAACCTGAAACCCGGGATAAAAATACTAATTCCTATTATTTTTTCTTTTTCCTATTATTTAAAAAAAAAAATAGTTATTGTAATGAATGAGGCTATTACTATGTCTGCTTCGCTTCACCGGTCCTGCTGCTGTGCATAAGGGTCCAGAGTCCAGTGCCCCAATGGGCAATCTGACTTATTCACCATTACCTTTGAAATGCTGTTGGTATATGCCCTATGTGTTAATCACAGGCGTAGCTACCGCCGTATCAGTCATATCAATGATACTGGACCCCCGAGCTCCAGGGGCCCCAAAAGTGTGTAAGTGAAAATTCGTAAAATGTTATCCACAATCTCACTTCTACTTTTGGGCTGTAATTCATAAAATCATATCATAAAAATGTGCCCAACGTGTCTAGAGTAGTTTCACTTCAAAAATTACGAAAATCAAGAAAGGAAAAATCCGCCCGGCCCGTCTAAGGCACGCTACGCCACTGGTGTTAATCCAGATTAAGCTATCTAACTACGACTTATTG
Source organism: Diarsia brunnea (assembly GCA_949774965.1). Lineage (NCBI taxonomy): Eukaryota > Metazoa > Arthropoda > Insecta > Lepidoptera > Noctuidae > Diarsia > Diarsia brunnea. The sequence goes on along the minus strand of OX459003.1, from coordinate 3,224,131 downwards.
TTGGACCTATGTTGTCTCTCCACACCTAAGTAACATGTAGCTTGAAAATATTGGTAACCATGAACTTTCTAGCCACTTCTTCTCCGTAGAAAACGACAAACCGGAACTGTGCACCTGTGACATTTTATAAGTGACGAGATTTTGATAATATCTGTGTGTCATATTCATCCAAATACGTTCAGTAGTTTTTGCGTGAATGAGTAACAAATACTTCCATCTATGAACAAACTTTCGCATTTTATTCATAGTAAGACTTTATTTGATCCTTACGGTTTTTGCCTTCTTCTGATAGTTTCTTGACAAAAACCTTTTTAAGCCTGGAGGGAATCAGGCCTTTCAAGTACAATTGATGTTATTTCATTTACGAAAGAAATGTCTGTATGTTGGTTCAGGATAAATAAATACGTAGGGATTGATAGGTAAGCCGCTTGAAGTTCAAACAGGTTGTTTATTTTTTGGCAAAGATTGCGTTGTGTTTTTTGAGGATAGAAATGTTTTATTTACCTCTATGGGTAGATGTGACTGTGATCAATGTTCTATTGAATTCGTACGTAAGTAGTTATTTAGTTTGAGATGTGGTTTGAGATATTTATGTACCTATTTGTAATAATCATGTATGACATAGAAAAAGATTAGGGTAGGATTATGCTGGTATTATGAATGTATTTATTTCCACTCGATTTTTGATCAAAAATAAATGTACCTACTCCTCCGCATCTTTGTCCTCTGGGAACGTGCCCAGAAGACTGGCAGCATTATCACGTCGAATAGCAATGCTAATTCTTTGGCCAAAGAAAGAGCCAGCCCTCTGGTAATGCGATGTGTCGATCAGTCTGCGGCAGATTTTTTTGAATGGGCACACATTGAGGGCCCATTTTAGTTTATAAATGCAGCAAACATACAAATTGAATTATATTATTTATTTAACTTCGCTGTCTGCTAGGCCCTTTTATTTTGGGGGGGGGATAGGAAATCATCAAATAGTCTCACGCTCTTGGGCAGAGAGTCTGACACTCCCTGTGTCAGACTTTTACTGACTAAAAACCACCAATGTTTCTTCTTAGCCCTTGTGCCTAGGCCGCGGTATCTCTTTCGAACAACCCGCAGCCCCGACGGGACTGCTTGCTAGGCCTACTGTTTAGTTACTCAAAGTTTTGATATTAGAGATTCCATTGCTAATTTTATGCGTGTTTGAACCACAAGGTCAAATATTTATATACTTTTAGCTCTTATAACTCGCTTTTCTCAGTACCTAAACGTTTTTAGTGCCGTCGAAAAGGAAGTTTAAGTTAAAATGTTTAAAATAAATCAATCAATTGAATACGTTTTCTTCTTTTATTGGTCGGATGTTTTTCTTACGTTATTTTGTGCGTGTGTTTATGTAGAAGCCAATGTGGTGGGTGAGTCATTCGATAAGGTCGGAGCTTAATGAAATTTATGTACTAGGTATTTGCGTATCTTGATGTAAATGTAATGTAATTCATCACTGTTAACTCTAGTGGTAATAATGTACAAAACGTGTGCCTGTTGCGATATTCCAGCGGTAAAAATGATTATTTGAACCCAAAAGAGACTTACAAATCTTTCCTAACAAAAAGAAAGAAAGAAAATAGTGTTTATTTGGCATTAATAAGAGCTATGTTTTAGAACGTGGTTACAAAAAGCTCATTTAACAGTATAATTTAACTATCCATCCTTCAGCACCTCTCTTTTTGCCAATCGCCACTTAACATTAAGTGAAAGTTGAGTTGCGGTTTTAAACTCAAAGGTATATTGAAAAATGTTTTGACTGAGGCATTTTCTACTTCGTTAAGTTTTCTTCTTTGGCGTGTGGGAAAACATTAAATAACCCCTCCTGCTCTTGGGCAGAGCAGCAGGGAGTGTCAGACTTCTACTGACTAAAAACCACCCATGTTCCTTATTAGCCCTACGAGATCTTTGAATTCAGATAAATCTCGACTATGAATCATGCTCGTTAGGGGAAATTATAGTGTAGCGTTTGGCTGCCTGACATTAATCTCGAGTAAACTAGACCATAATGATAGGTCACGATGAAATGAAGACAACCTAAGTCTTAACGAAGCACCCGTCGGGGCTGCGGGTCCCGTCGGGGCTGCGGGTTGTTCGAACGAGATACCGCGGCCTCGGCGCAAGGGCTAAGATGCAACATGGGTGGTTTTTAGTCAGTAGAAGTCTGACACTCCCTTTCGCTCTGCCCAAGAGTGGGCGAGGTTATTTGATGATTTTCCAACCGCCAAAAAAGAAAGGTGTCACAATTCATACATTTTTCATATAAAACCTTTTCAAAAACCCGGTGTCCTCTGTAGGTTACTCCACAGGTTGCCAGTTCATCCTCGCGAGCTAGTCGCAATTCATTTGCGATTCAATGAGTTCGTCTGGCTGTCCGGAGTGTCCGGCCAGTGGACGCCAATTGACGAGATTGCTATTTTACATAAGCTCGGATGTTACGTCCGGTTTTGTTAGAAAAGATGCTGGGAATTGAATTGGTTAGAGTCCTTATTCGTCTATGGTAGATTTGAAATGGTTGCTCCTTTAACAGGGTCAAAATAAATCTAGCGATACTTAACAGCCCTGATTGAAGTTAAACAATTTTTTTTTAAATTTGTAAATAAAACGGTCGATAAAAATGTCTCATTTCACCTGCAAAATTGCATGGACAATAATTCAGAAATTAAATCGTGTGAAGCGAGAAGTGACGCCACCTAACGTAATCTAGTTATCGGTTAATAAATGTTCACAGGAAAATAGACACTAAAGTATCCATGCAATTTTGCAGGTGACTTACAGTATGCAAAGTGAAACTTGAATTATTGTTTCAAATTAGTTTACTTGACACAATATAACTTCGCGCTTGTAATCCCCTATGGGTTAGCCAGAGGTGTACCCACTAGTACTTTCTAGTTTTGTGTAGGCCCCATGTGATAGAGGGCGATCCTATTGCCATCAACGGGGCTCAAATCCCGACTCCGTGACTGATACTGAGATATTCTTTGAGGGAAATCCTAATAACTTTGCCCGACCTAGACCCCCAAAACGAATAATTTTGTTCCTATAGGCAACTTGTTCGCCATTATAAAGCCCATTCGCGTTAAAGCATAACTATCGAGAGTAACATGACCCGTCAAGACAAAACCAGTATAAGCAAACCTCTCATTTTACAGGAAATCTTTGCAAATTATAGCCTGATCGTACAAAAAAGGGAGGCCATATTTGTATGTTTCTAGATAGTGATCAAGAAACATAACATCTAGAAACATACCACTCGTTAATAAAGCCTAGCTGATAAAATCTAGGTAGAAATGAAATAAGTAAATCTAGGGCTGACCATATTTTGCTAGGTCTCGGTGAAGGTGAACTTGCTAATGGTGTGTGCTAAAGATAAATATCGTGTGAATGAGTGTTTAAAGTTATCTTTTTAACAATTCTGTGATTTTCCGATTCTATATGTACAATATAACATCACATCACGTCGCGCTTGTAATCTTCGAAGGACAGAAGTGAACCTTATTGCATCACCTCGATTTTGTCAGTTATGTTTAAGTCCCATGTAAGGAATGAAGAAAATGTTGTGAGAAAAATGTTGAGTATTAATGTAGATAGTTATAAGAGTAGAGGAAGACCAAAGAAACGATGGATGGACTGTGTGAAGGATGATTTGGCTAGAAAGTAGGTGACTGCTGACATGACGAGAAATAGAGAAGTATGGAAGAAGAAGAAATGTTGCGCCGACCCCAAATAAATTGGGATAATGCAGGAGAATGATGAGAATGATAATGTTTAAGTCCCATGTAATAGGAGCGAGTTTTTTTGTAACTAGGTACCTAAATTACGTGTACTCGGTGTTTTAATTTAATTTAAAGTTTGCATGCTGAATGTATTAAGCGAAATATGTGAAACCTTTTTATTTCTCAGACTGTTTTGTACTATATTTCATGCAAATAAAGAATCTTGAATCTTGAGCCTTTTTCCATCAACCGGGTACAAATCTGACTCCGTTACTCCTACGACTTTCCTAACCAGAAAAACCCAATACACTTTAATTCCCCCAGGACCTAAATCTTTTTATTTCAACAGTAGTTTTAATAGGCAGAACCTTCAATCTGCCTATTCAGAACTGCAAATTATAGCCTACCAACCTGTCTTTGAAACGTAGTACCTAATAATAGCAATTTCTTATTAGACGATCTATTGAAGCAAAAATAATAAAACTAAGGATAAATACTGAGTTTACTTCATTACTCTTTCATTAATGTTGAAGTTACCATAATTGTATTACTAGATCTGTCCGTGGTTTCACCCGTTTTGAGGGCGGATACTGTCCAATGGGAACGTGCCATCGGGATACAAATTATCTTATATCCTAACCCAGCTCACGGCCTAACTATGTGTCAAATTTCATCTTTATGCGTTTAGAGGTTTAGGAGGAAAAGGGTCGGTCCCTCCGAGGAATGATATGAAAGATAAAGGTGTAAATGTTGACATTTACACCTTTATCTTTCATATCATTATCGGTATCTCTTTCGAACGTCATCACGTTGACGTGATGACGTTCGAAAGAGATACCGCGGCCTCGGCACAAAGGGCTAAGAAGGAACATGGGTGGTTTTTAGTCAGTAGAAGTCTGACACTCCCTACAACTCTGCCCAGAGTGGGAGGTTTTTTTATCAAAGAAAAATCGTGTTGCTCAGGCTCCATGTATAGGACAAGGGTAGAAAGATGATGATGATGATGGTAGTACCCAAAATGATTATTTGAAAACCGATAAACCATCTTAATCATTATTAAATAAATAAATAAATAAAATAAATGCTGTCACTACATAATGCTCCTGATAGCAGCTAATTCATTAATTCATGAGGAAACTACAATTTACAGAACTAAAATTATAATAAAATATATACAAGTATCAAAAAGAGAAGAATTACAGGGCTTCAAAAAACTCGTCCACATCGCTGTCAACAGGAAAACTGCCCAGAAGGCTGGCAGCATTCCCACGTTGGATGGCAATGCTGATTCTTTGGCCAAAGAATAGGCCAGCCCTCTGGTCACGTGAAGAGTCGACCAACCGCTTGGCAATTTCCTTAAATAGGTGAGCACTCGGACCCCAAGGCCCTAGTGTTTCAACCCCAAACGGCGCAAACACATAACTGTCAATTAAGTTGTTAATTTGTCACTACACTACATAAATTATGTTCATGAGTCATAACTTAAATATTTATCCAAGTTTCACACCGATCAGAACTAGTCCTCACACACAACTTATATTGTGTCAGTTGAATGATCAAATACTCGACTTGTTAGCATTGTGTCAATATTTTCTTTTCCTATACTTACATGTTATTGAGAGCTAACTGAGTTATTGTTTAAATAGATTATCTTTGATGTAATCACGTGATTCAAGGTCATGGGGTATTGTATTGACGATTGTGTTATCCTTGGACTTGGAGAGGTGATATAAAGACGTTAGATAATGTGTGTGTGTTATAAAAATATAAGTGGTTGATGTGCTGGCGTCTTTGCAACTTTCATAACACACCTAACGTCTTTATAAACGTCTTTACCTCTCCACATATGCATGGGCAATCGAGCTCTGCTCGGGTGATTCTAAACAAAAATAATTTTCACATTTAATGAGAGCAAGCTAGATCCTTTTTACGACCCCGTAAAGCCCTATATTGCAACTTTCGACGAAATCATTAGAGCCGTTTCCGAAAACGTTATTAAAAATTCATAAATTATTATCAAACTAGCTGATGCCCGCGGCTTCACCCGCGTGGATGTCGGTCAAATTATATACTAAAACCTTCCTCTTAAATCACTCTATCTATTAAAAAAAACCGCATCAAAATCCGTTGCGTAGTTTTAAAGATTTAAGCATACATAGGGATATAGGGACAGAGAAAGCGACTTTGTTTTATACTATGTAGTGATAGTGATAGTGATAGTGATGATAACATAACACCACGCCTGTAATCCCCGAAGGGTTACGCAGATGTGTACCACCCACATTTCGCCAGATATGTTTTAGTCCCATGTAATAGCAGGCGAGCCTATTGCCTTCAACCGGGTACAAATCCACATATAATTATGAAATATTACTTTTATTTATTTTTGTTTCTTTTATTATTTGTTTGCATAATGTCTTAAATCATAGTCTAATTACCACAAGCGTTGGAATTGTAACTTTCTCCATGTAATTTTGTCCATGGAAGTGAACTGACTTCCAAGATACAGGTACTATATCTAGTTTGGAAGTCAGGCATCTATATTGTTTTCTGTAGCCTTTTTGTATACAATCCCTGATGATGTAATTGTATTAGGCTATATTTTAGACCAATAAACGATTATTATTATTATATTATTATTTAATAGTATAGGATCGATTGGTAGCAGGATCTTTGTGGAAGTTTTCCTTTGATCGTTGTTATGCTTATCTATAATATGCATCGCGATAACGGTGTGACCACATTTATACCGCCATATGCGACCTACATTATCTTTATCCGTTTATCAGGGTATACCCGATAATATTCCGTATGGTGTCGGACGTAAAGAATAGCACCATCCCATATCTTACATTGGGCGTCGTAAGAGGCGACTAAGGGACTTACCAGAGAATGGGCAGCAGCGTTCTCTGTGCCTTCGTAACAACCATACTGCGATCGCCAACCCGCCTGCCAAGCGTGGCGATTATGGCAAATCCCCCTCTTCTGGGGGAGGCCTATGTCCAGCAGTGGACGTCCTATGGCTGAAATGATGACCTGATAATATTCGTCGGGCAGTAGCCCACTAAACACAACACCCGACTCGTCGAAGGATTCTCCCTTTCTTTTGAATGGAGGATGAAGAACTAGGTTCTTTTCACAATGGTAACGTTCATGTGTCGTGTCCAAATTGTTTGCATTTTTGTAGATTGATTAATTTATGATTTGCCATAGTTCATGTCATTGTTGCTCTTAGAAATGAGAGAAGAGAAAGATGTTTCTGAAAAGAAAAATTCTATCTTTTCATTTCCGCTGGGTATTAAATCAATTTGAAAAAATCCAATCTAAGAATTTAATTAAAAAACTGTCGATGTATGTATTCGTTGTCTTTTGTAATATCCTGAGAAAGGAAATAATTCCCAGCGCGTGCCATAAAAAGTAAGAATTCATTAAAATAAAAGCTTGCTAAGCGGAACAAAATGTTTCCTTCTGTTCAGGCTAAAGGCAGTCGCGGAGTTTGAACTTTCTTGCTCTACAAGTACATATTTAATTAAGTTGTTTTTTTGTTCGACTCTAAAAGAAGGCCATATATTTTTATTAACTTAAACTTTAAGGGGTCTTGATAGAGCTGCGGGTTGTTCGCAAGAGATACCGCGGTCTTGACATGAAGGGCTAAGAAGGAACATGGGTGGTTTTTAGTCAGTAGAAGTCCGACACTCCCTTCCACTCTGCCCAAGAGCAGGAAGGGTTATGTGATGATTTTCCACCCTTCCAAAAAAAAGGGGTCTTGATAGAGGTATATTAAAACGCAGGTCAATTATGCTAGGTAGACAATAATTTCTTAAAGTTTTTTTTAAATTCTATCCGTGAAATAGGGTAGGTAGTTAACAAAAAAATTAATTAGTCCGTCAGATAGATTTCTATTGGACACATTTTTTCTTTATTCACGAAAACCAACAATGAAGACGATACAGTGCTTTGAAAACTCGTGTGACGTCATATTCTAAGACATTTGTATGACATTTTTTACCGGCGAGTGACGTCACAACCCCCCACTCTTTTGTTTGTCTGTTTTGTTTTTTTGTTTTGTTTTGTTGTCTTTGATGCGTTTTATCTTTGTCAATTTTTATTGATTTGATAAAACAAAAAATACGTATCCAATATTTTTCGATAATCTAACAGACGGACTAATTATAATCATATTTTTTTTAGTCAGGAAACATCCCTATTGTGTCGGTGTACTATTAGGTGCACCACTGTCTAACTATCTCGCGACAGCATGTGTGATGTCTTAAAATGTTAGAAAAAAAGGAATTAAACACTTTCTTAAATTGTCACATATTACTTTGTATTAGACATAACATAGCATCACGCCTATAATCCCCGAAGGGTTAGGCAGAGGTGTACCTAATAGTACACCCACATTTCGCCAGTTATGTTTAAGTCCCATGTAATAGGGGGCGAGCCTATTGCCATCAACCGGGCACAAATCCAGACTCCGTGGCTGTTACTGATAATTTCCTGATGGAAAAAGCCAATATCAGTTTGCCCGACCTGGGAATCGAACCCAGGACCTCATGCTCAGCAGTCGCGCTTGCGACCACTAGACCAACGAGGCAGTCAAACTTTGTATTAGAGTTTGAAACTATTTGACGCCCACCCCGAATAAAACCTTAACATAAAATAAATACGTTCTGACCACTTCCTGTATTTGGCATGAATCCAAAATCTCAAAAGGCTTCATCACCCGTTTTGTTCCACCGTTCCTTTTGACCAAAGCAAACACAAACTGCCAGGCTTTCTAGCCCAGTTTCCTTTGATACAGAACCTCTTTCTTCAGTAAATTCAGCCTGTATTCAAGCTGTAGATTGTACAAAGGCGGCCACAGGCACATGCTCATTAAGTTTTCAGTGGGGGAAGCTCGTACGTGCCTCACGGGATTATCTAGTACTGTGAGCAGAGGAGTTAGGTGTGCGGGTTTACTTTTGTATGGTTTTAGTAGAGTGCGTGTGTTGCGTTATTCAACCAGCTGGATAAATTCATCCTCATCATTTCAGCCAAAAGTCGTCCATTGTTGGACATAGGCCTCCTTCCATAGGCTGGATAAATTACAAATAACTAAACAACAAACATTTACTCTTTATTTGTGATGAGTTTCTTCAAGAACGGAAAATGGAATGCGATAAAGTCAATTAAGCCATTGAAAGGCACTTTAGAACAAAATAAATGTAATTGATTCTAATTCTTGGCTATTCGCAAGATAGAAAAGTGAAGGGTGGTTCTTTTTGAAAGCCTTTTTTAATTTTATCTGTATTGAAATAATGATATTGTGTTCTATCTTTGGTAATCAATGCCAGCTGGTGATTGGTTTATCTGATATCTTTTCTTTCGTGAATTTTTATTAAGGCTTTTTCATTTTCCAGTAAAAAAAAGGTAATCGTAATAACGTATAATAGTTAGCTTACCGTTTAGAATTACAAATGAAAAAAAGGTTAGAATTGGATTCGAATACTGAAATGAGGTTGGTAAAACCTAAGTGGTATGTGCTTTTTAGAGGATTGCGGGAGTGCGGAATAATACTCGGCAATGTTTATACACAGGTTTGTATTAAGCTAAGCGCAAGCAAAGGTTTACAGAAGTGAAGATGAAGACGAGATGAAAACGAGATGAAGGTATAGCGCGAATACAGAAGATTAAGAGAAAGGAAGAATATAAACTAAAGAGCTAGGTGATAGTGAGAATGAAAAATAGATTTACGCGAGACAATAACAAGAACGCGGTGGCGAGCCAAGGCGGCGTGGATTCGCGATGAAGGCGTCAAGTTGACTGGCCGGTGGTCGGCGTCGTCTGCGGCTGGAGCGGGCTGCAGAAGGCGGTGCGGCGCGCGGAGTCCGGGGTGAGGTAAGCAACAGGTTCCCGCGGCCGGGCGGCGCTCGCGCATGATGACGAAACGCGCGCACCTTCACGCCGGCTCGAAGAAAAGGGGTTAGCAGAACTTGCGCTGTAACTATAAAATATTGTTAAATTTGTGGGTCAAGAATGTTGACGCCACAGGACCCCCTTACGAATAAAGGGGTCATATTAAGACACATATCGTTCAGGAAACCTGACTTTACGTCCTGAACGGGTAGTCAATTTCGGTTGCGTCTGCTGCGTATCGTGACTTTGTGCCTCCACATCCTCACGCCAGGTATACGCTGGCTTAACTCTGTCAATTGACACTTTGATGGTTTTATTGTTGAGCACAATATCGATTGTCTTTGGGCTTCTTGAAATGACCTTATGAGGGCCACTGTAAGGTGATTCTAACGATCCTCGCAGCAAATCTTGTCGTAAAAACACGTGCGTAGCGGTACGTAAATCTTTGTGTTCAAACACTTTATGCTGGGAATGGTCGGATGCTGGTTGTGGTCGCAATTCGGACATTCTCTGCCGTAATTGACTGACAAAATCTGGGTAATCTACCTTGTTATTGGTTATGGTGATAAACTCGCCAGGGACACGTAACTGTTCTCCAAACACCAACTCAGCAGATGAGCACTGCAGATCCTCTTTGTATGCTGTGCGTAGTCCTAGGAGAACTATAGGAAGAGAGCTAACCCAATCCTTCGTACCATGCGTCATCATAGCAGCTTTGAGCGTGCGGTGTAAACGCTCAATCATGCCATTGCAGGCTGGGTGATACGCTGTCGTCCTCGCCAATTTGATTCCATATGTCTCTGCTAAATGTTGGAATAAGTGTGATTGAAATTGTCTACCTTGGTCCGTGATTACCTTCTTCGGGCAACCATACCGAGCGATCCACTCCGACACGAACGCCTTCGCCACAGTCTCTGCTGTCATATCAGGAAGCGGGATCACCTCTGGCCATCTGGTAAACCTGTCGGTTATAGTTAGACAGTATTTAAAATTGGATGATACTGGAAGTGGGCCAATTAGGTCCATATTGACCTCTGCGAAGCGAACATCTGGTATCTCAAATTTACCAAGAGGTGATGTAGTATGTCTTGTCACCTTTGACTTCTGACATGGAATACACTCTCTTACCCATGCGCGAACATCTTTCCTAAGGGAAGGCCAAACATAACGCTCACTGACCATCTTGATGGATGCCCTCGCCCCAGGATGGCTTAGGCTGTGCAACGTTTCGAACACGCGGCGTCTATGGGTGGCTGCTACAAAAGGTCTGTGTTTGGACAAAGAAACATCACAATAAATTTGTACTTTTGAGTTTGGTACTTGCGTTAACTCCAGTTGCAGCGAGTGGTTACCCTTTTGTAATTCCAGCAGCTCTGGATCATCACGCTGCGCAAGGGCAAGCTCAATGACGTCCACTGGCGCGGTAACTGCCTCAATTCGAGACAAAGCATCCGCCACCTGGTTGTCCTGCCCCGAAACGTGCTGAATGTCAGTGGTAAACTGTGAAATAAAATACAGTTGATTAATTTGTCGCGGTGAACCTTGTTGGTCTTTCTTTTTGTAAGCACTTATCAGCGGCTTATGATCGGTATACACAGTAAAATTTCGTGCTTCTATCATGTGACGAAAATGTTTGATGGCCTCATAAATTGCAAGGAGTTCGCGATCATAAGCGCTGTATTTTTGCTGTGTGGGGCACATCTTCTTCGAGTAGAAAGCCAAAGGCTGCCAGACGTCATTTACTTTCTGCTGTAAAACGGCTCCTAGAGAAACATTGGACGCATCTACTACCAGAGCCAGTTGCGCATTAGTAACTGGGTGAACCAGCAAAGCTGCATTTGAAAGGCTACGCTTGCAACGCTCAAAAAGTTCTAGTAACTGTGGAGTCCACTTCACTGGTTTTGATCCCTTCATACCAGGTCCTGCCAACAAATTATTAAGTGGGGCCTGTAGTTCAGCAGCGCCTTTTAAAAACCGCCTGTAAAAATTGAGCATCCCTAAAAATCTTCTCAAGCATTTGATCGTCTGAGGCGGTGGGAAATTTTGAATGGCCTTTATTTTCTCCTCTAAGGGGCGTACTCCCCCAGCTGAAACAGTGTAACCAAGAAAGGTTACCTCTGGCTGTCCGAACTTGCACTTAGCCACATTCATGACCACGCCGTATTCTTGAAGGCGGGAAAACAGTTTGCGTAGATGTTCTTCGTGCTCCTGCGTATTTCTAGAAGCTACTAGAAGATCATCGATGTACGGGAAACAAAAATCTAGATCGCGTACCAAACCATCGATGAAACGTTGGAACGTTTGTGCAGCGTTTCTCAGCCCAAATGACATAAAGGGAAATTCAAACAAACCAAACGGTGTCGTGATGGCTGTCTTCTCAATATCCGCCGGATGTACGGGTATTTGTTGGTAGGCCTTGACTAAATCTATGACAGAAAAAATGGTGCTTCCATGTAAGTGCTGTGAAAAATCTTCAATATGACGAACCGGGTACCTGTCTGGCACTGTCCTTGCATTCAGCGCCCGGTAATCGCCGCAGGATCTCCACGTGTCGTCATGCTTCGGCACCAGGTGTAAAGGTGATGCCCAAGGTCCGCTGGAGCAACGAGCTGTTCCCTCCTTTACCATAGCTTGAAATTCAGCCTTGGCAATCTTCAAACGATCTGGTGCTAAACGTCGTGGCCTGCAGAACACAGGTGGGCCGGGGGTAGTATTAATAAAATGGACGGTAGAATGACGTACCTCCCTTGGTGCACCAGATGGACGTGAGATGTCTGGGAACTCTCGCAACAGCTCGTGGTACCGAGAAGTACCGGTAACAGCTTTGACGCTGGGGAACTCGGTCTTTGCGACAGCTCCGCTAACGAAGAGGTTGGTCAAACCATCAATCAACCGATTGTTGCAACAGTCCACTAAAAGATTATAATGGGAGAGGAAATCATACCCAATTATTGGTTTTGTGACATCTGCGACGACAAACTTCCAACTAAACTCCCTCCGTAGTCCTAAATTCAGCTGCAAATTAATATATCCGTATGTAGATATAACAGAATTATTGGCTGCGCTAAGGTCATAATTTACACGTGTCCGCTTTTCATTTAAATAATTGCGAGGGTAGACGCATAGATCGGAACCCGTATCGACAAGAAAATGTTTTCTAGATTGCAGATCGGTGATGAATAAACGGCTGGAAATACTGCAGCAATCGCTCGCCGTCATTAGCGACTGGCGTTGGCGTTTTCCGATACGAAATCGCAAGGCTTGATACAGTGATGCGCTTTAGTTCCAAAAGTGTCATGGTACCAACATAAACCACGGTTGTCCGCCATTTTACTCACTACACTCTCCAGCTACTCACATGCGTTCAATATTTCCACAATTATTCTGTATTTTAATTTTATTTTAATGTTTTTTTTGTTTTTTTTTCTGTGTGTTTAACGTAACTTCCTGCACTTTTCTTATATGCAAAACCATTTGAATTAGAGTAGTCACAGCCGGCAAATGGCTGCGGGAGGGCCCTGGCGACTTGTAATACAGGTTTTTTTTAGATACCTACGTCAAGCACCAGTCTCTCACAATGTTAATTCCGTGTTCGTGCTCCATTGTAACCCTAGCTTTAAGTAACTTGTGTGGAGAAAATAAATTTTATATTATTATTATTATTATTGGGCCCATAACAACACTATTGGGTCCACAACAATACTATTAGTGGTGGTTTACGGTCCACTCCCGGCAGTGTACACATTATAGGCTGATTAAAAAAAGCATTTTGTAAGTGCGGCCTCGTGAGTTACTTCTTGAACGGGAAAATCGCCGGTTACGACTCCTATCTGGCCTACCTGCCCGAGATCGTCGTTCTACCGTAGTGGTCAATTCATCAAATTTCCGCGTGAGACTAGCTATTTCAGTACGCATTACCTCAAGTAAGCTCCCATCAGAGGACGAAGTACTCGCGACCTGGGCCACCGGATTCACCGGTGCTATCTCCAATACCCGGTCAGCCAGCTCCGCAACAGCTTCCAGTGGCGTGGCAACCTGGGACGCTATGATTGCCTGCAGACTGGTGGGTAGACGGCTGGTCCAGATGGTGCGCACGAAGTCCTCTGGCACCCCGGGGCCTGCCAAGCTCTGCAGGTGGCGAAGAAATGCAGACGGTTTACGGTCCCCAAGCTCCTCGTGGATAAGGAGTTGTCGCACCTTCTTTTCCTGGGAAACTGACAAACGCCTAATTAGCTCAGCTTTAAGCTTCTCATACCTATTGGATGTCGGTGGATTTTCTAAAACATCCTCTAGCTGGCCCGCGATGGCAGGCTCCAAGTTACTCACTACGGTATAATACTTAGTCGCATCGGTCGTTATATTGGACAGGGCAAACTGGGCTTCAATTTGAGTGAACCATACATTTGGTTTATCTTGCCAAAAAGGAGGAACGCGTACTCTAACCTTTGCTATCTCTGCTGATCCCAGTGCAGCAACCAACGCTTCAGTCAATTCATCCGCCATCTCGCAATGACTTGCAGAAAAAATTTTCTTCGACGTCAACGTGAACGTTCCGGAAACTTCTACGACGTCGTGCGGTCACGCGGTCGCGCTACGTTAGCTACGCGGCGAATCACGTCGGGGTCACCAGTTTTAGAGGATTGCGGGAGTGCGGAATAATACTCGGCAATGTTTATACACAGGTTTGTATTAAGCTAAGCGCAAGCAAAGGTTTACAGAAGTGAAGATGAAGACGAGATGAAAACGAGATGAAGGTATAGCGCGAATACAGAAGATTAAGAGAAAGGAAGAATATAAACTAAAGAGCTAGGTGATAGTGAGAATGAAAAATAGATTTACGCGAGACAATAACAAGAACGCGGTAGCGAGCCAAGGCGGCGTGGATTCGCGATGAAGGCGTCAAGTTGTCTGGCCGGTGGTCGGCGTCGTCTGCGGCTGGAGCGGGCTGCAGAAGGCGGTGCGGCGCGCGGAGTCCGGGGTGAGGTAAGCAACAGGTTCCCGCGGCCGGGCGGCGCTCGCGCATGATGACGAAACGCGCGCACCTTCACGCCGGCTCGAAGAAAAGGGGTTAGCAGAACTTGCGCTGTAACTATAAAATATTGTTAAATTTGTGGGTCAAGAATGTTGACGCCACAGCTTTATTCAAAATGTGATGGCTTGCCAGACTACTTAACTCTTTCGCCATGTGTACCTACATACTGTGTTTGCGCAATACAGATATCTCGTGCAGTGTGCCAGGATTAGCAACAAGATTGATGTGAATGGAACGTGGTACTAGACAAGGCATGAGGCGCCTTTATTAGCTCGTACTGGAGCTTTGTGAGGTGTTGACTGCTAATTTGAAAGCCTTCTCATCTACCTAAGATTAAACAGTCGTGAGATACTCGGATTTCTGACGGGTGTTCGGAGTCCGGATTCCCGACACCTGTTCTGATGGTTAAGGTGCTGCTGTCAACCGGACCGGTCCGGACTCTAGGTACTGGACTAAACATATGTTCTATATATGCAAAGGATTTGGTTTCCACAGTAGACCATTGTACGTGCACTTTGACAAATATTTCAGTACATTATCATCTGTCAACGTCCGTTGTCCGGAGTTAAGACCGGTTGGTTTAACAGTTCCTTTACTCTCAGGTTAGCCAGAGTACCAAAGGGCATAGACAAGTGACCATAGCTTTCAAAGCGATTCGTATTTCAACAACAGCTTTCGATATAAGTACATGCATTTCCGTAACTTATGACAGTTCCATACGTGTGGAGTGAAGCTCTTGGTTAAATGATAACAGTTGCTCGGGTCAATCTTTAGGTTAAGCGGTGCTTGCTTAGGTTGGTACCTGGGTGGATGATCGCAAATTACATACCGAGTTTCCGCCCTGGCTCGGAAAGCACGTTAAGCTGTTGGTCCCGGCTGTCAATGGCAGATCTTTGGTAGTCGTTACTCATGGCCCTAAAGTTTGACATCCAGTCTTACCAAGGGGTATCGGATTACCCAGTAGGTACGAACTGGGTTGTGGAGAGCAGATAAAAACTCGCTCCAAGTAAAATACTGGAATTCAGCTGCATCCGATTAGAGTGGAAGCTGACCCCAACATAATTAGGAAAAGACTACGCAGAAGAATTCAGTTCCATACATTTCTGACTATTCCATCATCATAATCATCATCTGCCTAGCCTTTTCCCAACTATGTTGGGGTCGGCTTCCAGTCTAACCGGATGCAGCGGAATACCAGTATTTTACATGGAGCGACTGCCTATCTGACCTCCACAACCCAGTTAATACTAGGTAATAAGATACTCTTTGGTAAGACTGGATGTCAGAATTTCAGGTCACTGACTACCTGTAACGACTGCCAAAGCTCTATATATGGCAGCCGGGACCAACAGCTTAACGTGCTTTCCGAGGCACGGAGGAAACTCGGTATGTCGGGCGGTCACCCATCCACAGACCGACCTAGGCAAGCACAGCTTTACCTAAAGATCGACCCGAGTGGCAGTTCTTATTAAGCCACGAACTCCTCCTTCCATCATCATAACCGTTGATAAAATCTCGCATAACTAGCAGTTTGACGTGCTCTCGTGTAATAAATAAAATTCAAAGACTGCATCCAAGTAATGACCACTGCAAGGAGTCAACTACACTACTGGCTTTGTAAATAATGTTGGATGTCCGAATTACGATTGGAAACCCGAATGTTGTTAAATGTTATTACAGTTTGGCTACTAGCTATTCTCTCAACGGCACACTCGTTCTTTTCATATGGTTGGTGCATAAACTGGTGTCAGAGTTTTATGCCATGCATGGGCCTGGTTTTGTATCGCAACAATGTTGAAGAGGCTGGAATAATCTAGACAATCGCCACTGTCCAATTCGCAGCCCTGTCTACTACAACATTGTGAACTTGGCTCGAACTCTATTAGGATATTTTGGAACCGCAAGCAAGTACCTAACCAATATAAATTAATCATGACTATGTTTGGTGTGAATTCACAGGAAACTACAATGGTTTAATTAGTTTAGAAACCACTGAATTCTCCTCCTGTTATACTTAGGCATTCTGCGCGTTCCCGGTTTGAAACTTCATGTTAGTTTAACGCTGCATGCAGCTGTTTCGTGTATTAAAGTTTAGGTAATATAAGTAATGTATATGGTAAATGTAATGTGCGCGCCGTATTGTTTATGGGTACCGTTACATTCTATATAGCTTTTCTTTTTCCATTAGCATGTCGCCATTGATGGATCGCCAACATATGGATTGACAACATAGAAAATTGACGAGGAATATTGTGTTGTCTAAGTCATGGCAACTGTGAATTTGATCTGTTTTTATTAGGTTAGGGGTAACGGATTATATATGTAAAGAGGATGAATATTATGGATGACAGCAGCGTCTTCATCTCCATTTTGTATCAACAAACTTAATCTTCCAGACGGGTTTTGGCTTTCTCCATTAGGTCGTGGACTGGTAAGAGCGAATCCCCAACCAAAAATCAGGAAAACCGAACCGTAACGTTACCGTTATCACCGCAAGGAATTCCAATGCAAATTATACGTAGAAAAGATCATCATGATCTTCCTGTCCTTATCTCATGTTACTTGGGATCGGCGCAACACGATTTTTCGATTTTTTTCTATTCTCCTCTATGAACCGTCACGCTATCATTTACCCATTTTTCTTTCATGTCATTCCTCACAATCCATTTATTGTTTCGCAAAAAGGATATCTTTTACAAATAATCCGGATCATAATGTTCAAGTACAATTTCAATATTGAACCGGATGGCCAAAGATAAACATTCCTCTCAAAACTCTTCATAAATCTCGAACCCCAACGTTATTCAACTAACTTTAATTAATACAAATATTACGTCAGTTAAAACTCGTTGAGTTAAAAGTTTCAGTTAAACTTTAACCCGTTGGCGCAATCCTGGGATCTGTTAGTTTCATCACAACGGTATTAAGTTGCATCTATGCGATGCGACGCTGGTAGGGTTATCTTGTGCTGTGGTGTAAGGAATAAGCGGAGAGCGGTTTCTAATTTCTCAAGGGAGAAAATTTAAATAACTTTGTACAGAGTAGATTCAGTAAAGCGATCTTTGTTTGTAATTAAAATGAAGTTTCATTTTAGGATAACATTTGAAATGTAATTTTTTACATTTTGTTGTAAAAAATATCATTTTCAAAAGTGGTTTTCAATGGGTTTATTTAATTAAATAGTTTGACTTTGACAGTTATTTTGGATTTGTTCGTAACCTTTAGAATTGAAGATGATGATTAATGCAATGAAGTCGGTTAAAAATAGGTACTCTTGTTTTTTGTGCTAGTGTTGATATTGTAGATGTTTCGACTTTTTTTTTCTTTATTGCCGTAAAATTACTACCACACTCGACTGATACACTAATTCCCGAAAATATAAAATGAATTAAGATTTTTCAAATCTGTCAAAAAAATTCCAAGTAGTCGCTGAAAATAACTTAATATTTTACTTGAAGTAACATTTAATTCTTCAAAAACTTGTTCGTCCCACTTGCACCCCACTACAAGTTTATACTGATTACTTGTACAGATTTCAATCAGAGCCCGAACAATGTTGATTGTGTGTCGCTCGGAATGAGGGCGCTCGATTGAGCCGCGTCTTCATTTTACGAGCTCTAATGTTACTAGTATGAGTCCACCTTTATTATCTCATTGATGTTTTAAAACCTTTTTGTTATAGTATACTGCATTTCGTTGTGGCAGTATTTTTTCGTTTGGTGCCAGTTACAAGTAACTTACGTGATTCGATATTCTTTTGTTTTTTTTAATAAGCTTTCATGTAACTACTGCCGATCTCAGAGACGTTTAATGAACACTTAAGCCGTGCGTCACGTACTGCGGTACTCAGAGATATTTAATGATTACTTAAGCCGTTACTTAGTAAAGATTTGACATACTTTTGTTTGACAAAACTGTCAAAACTTTTGGTGAAAAAGTGAAAAAGTGATGGCCTAAGTAATCATTAAAGCTCTCTGAGTGCGGCAGTTAGTAAAGGTTTTGTATGCCAAATATTTTTGCTATGTTAGGCCAAACATCGATAATTTTTTTTTTTTTTTTGGGATAAGCCCAATCCACTCTATTCTCCAACCCATGTTTACAAAAATTGTGTTTAATTCCCGATATTTCAAGGCCGTTTAGATAACGGATAAATTGCAATTATAGACAGTTTTCAGTGGTGATAATAATGACCATGTCTATTTAAAAACTGTTTACATCTTCAAAATCCATGTGTAATTTTCATATTTATTCATGTCAGTGAATGAAAACTAGAAATACCGGCTTTTATTTGTTTAGTAACCGTTGAAATGATTTGTGAAGTGTCAAAGCTTAACAGGGGTAAGAAACCCTGATCCTTTTATTTATTCTGTTGAATTAAGGTTGTAAATAGCAGGATTTATACGAAATCCCTTTTGTAAACTGCATAGATTTAAACGTATAATATACATTTGGTCAACAAAGATTATTTATTCAGTTATCATCCAGTAATGTATTCTTACGTTTAACCGACTTTGTAATGAGTAGCTTTGTGTCAGTTACTATCAGTCAGATGTTATAAATATGTATAAATATGTTTAAATAAGCTACGTATCTTTGTATCGGTTAGTATGTGAGAAGTCCTAGGGTAAATTCGCAGGTCAAAGAAAGTCGAATTGATATTTTCCTTTTTTCTGTAGCCACGTTTAATGCCCGGTTGATGGCAATAAGCTCACCTCCTAATTAAAACGTAATAGGGATGTTTACTGAAAAACAATATGATTCTAATTAGTAGATTATCGAAAAATATTGAATACATATTTTTTGTTTTATCAAATCAATAAAAATTGACGAAGATATAACGCGTCAAAGATTTGAGTGGGGGGTCGTGACGTCACTCACCGGTAAAAAATGTCATACTAATGTCTTAGAATATGACGTCACACGAGTTTTCAAAGCACTCATTCATTCTTTGTTTACGTGAAAAAAGAAAAAAATACGTGTCCGATATTTTTTGGAAATCCATCTGACGGATTAATTAGATTATTTTAGTTAACTACACTATTGAGGTAAAGGTATTCCCTTAACCTAACCTAACTCTTTGCGAATGCGTGATATTATGTTGATAAATATGTACCAAAGTATTCCTTTGAACCTAGTTCTATTCAAAGGTATAAAACTGCCTGTATTATTTGTCTTTCGATCTATACAAGATGTAGAAGAGCTCTTCATTGAACAATCGTGTTGACTCGACGTGTCCTATCTTAATCTAGGAAGAACATGACATGTTGTCATCGCTTGCCGCTAGAGGTCTTTACAAATCGGTGACTCAATCTGTGTGTTTTAGGGTTAAAAGTTTTCTTTGCAGTTGCAACCATCCATAAGCTTTATGTACAAGTTATACGGGTGACCATTAAAAACCAGCGCTGTGCTTTGGGTCCCCATAGCACAGCACCATGCTGAATGGTAACCTGCTTGTCGCAGTCACGACGTCCAGCTTTCGTTTTATTTTCCTTGCTTGCGGATTTTTTTTTATATTTGTTGTGTGTTGTATTTGTACCTATTGCTTCTTTATTGTCTCATTGTATGCTCGTCATGTTCCTGCGACAAATAAATATTTTTGCTTTCTTCTTACAAAAATAATTGCTGGGAAAATACTTTTTTGTGGTGTGAAAAATCACGGTTTACGATAGTACCGAAGCCATGGAGGTATTCAAAGTAAAGTTATTAAACATAAAACTTGATTTTAATAACATAATTATCAAAACATCTACAAAATACTGCCCGGATAAATAAAAAAACGTAAATACATAAATAACGTAATTTCCGAGGCACAGAGTAAAATTGGTATTTACTCATCCACAGATCGACCTTGATAAGCGCGGCTTAATCATGATAAGCGCGGCTTAACCTTGATAAGCGCGGCTTAACCTTAAAAATCCCTTAGAAGACCCGTGCGGTTTTTATTATATAGCCAACTCGCAAGCTCACCTCCTCAAGAGAATACTGAAGTTTACAATCCAATGACGCGTTAAAAAAGCGCCTTTGTACAAATGGGCTTAAAGCACATAGTTGAGCATTTACAAATTCCGTCCCACCTCAATAGATCACTCCATTTAATGTAGTGTCCAACAAACCATTGCCCTTTGAATACTAAACTACGTACAGCAGTAAGGACGTTGGACATATTAAATTTATGTCATCAGCTTATAAATTAGTGTTTATAAAGGCTGCCTCACCTGTTCGTGGCACATTATAATGCGTTAAGGAGTGGTGCTGGTCGGTATACAGATATGGAGCAGAAGAACCAACCAATCATTATTTAATGAAGAAGACATAAACACTGTCGTGAGGAAAGTTTTGACGTTTTAGTATGAATGTGGATCGTACATTAGAATAGAGGAATGTCGAAGAAACGATGGATGGACGGTGTGAAGAATGATAATATGGCAAGAATGGAACTGTTTGATGAAATGATGAGTAGTAAAGAAATATGCAAGAATAAGACATGCTTAACTTCCCCGTTGGTCGAGTGGTCGCAAGAGCGACTGCAGAGCACGAGGTCCTGGGTACGATTCCCGGATCGAGCAATGTGTGATTGGGTTTTCCATCGGGAATTTCTCAGTTACAACCACAGTCTTGAGCCCAGTTTGGCCATTCTTCCACATACCTGTTGGCAACATTGCACGGTGAATGCCAATGATAATTATTCTTTGGTCAAAGAATGAACTTTTGGTCAGTCTTCATAATCACAATAACAAAATACTTCATCTTTAGAATATTTTACAGAATGTACCTTCTGTAATCGTCGCTGCATCACGAAGCCAGTTACATTGCTAATATATTATCAACAGTAACAGTAGGAATTAGACGACCTAAATAAAAATCATTACTTGGATTGTTCAATTTCTGTTATCCCATCAGTGCATATTTGCATACTCAAAGGGTTCAATATACCTTGCTTTTATCTCAATTTGGAGTCAGTACAGCACGCTGTCACGTCAAAAGACACGTCGTTTGCTTATATAATATCTTTCTGTGTTTGCACCTCGGTTTTAGCCATATTATTCATGAAGCTAAAACCGAGGTGCACAGGTTTACACAGTTTATACCTCATTTCTTTTAGTCTTTCCATAGCCTGTATACCTTAGCTTTCCCCCAACTGTATTAAAAAGCTGTTCAATATTGCTTTTTTAATATTCGATGGCAAAATGCGCAGAGTTCACGTAAAACTTTAATTGGGCGAGTTGATTTCCGCCAGTAACTTGTGTCGTTTCAAAGTTAGAGCAAGTGAACAACTTGCGATTTACTAACTTCGAACTTATAGAAGACTTTTGAACTTGCTCGATAGTAAAGTTTAATATGTTTCATGAAGTTGTTTAACTGCAAATATTTTTGCGCTGACGTGACGGGCAGCTTGCGGCCTGGATACGTGTATAAGACGTTCAGGTTTAGAATGTCCCTTTCCCAAAATGTCCCTTTCCCAAAATGTACCTTGGTTTCAAAAAGTCCCTTTCCCGAAATGTCCCCTCCCCATATTGTCCATTTCCCAAAATGACCTCTTCCCGAAATATCCCTTTCTCAAAATGTCCCTTTCCCGAAATTATACTTTCTCAAAATGTCCCTTTCCTACGACAGCTACGCTTTTAAACTGGGAATATGAGTTTATCTCACTCAGATCCAGCCTGTCCCCTTGCTGCCCTCCCCCAGTGACGTCCTAAGCCGAGGCCCGTACCCCACAGGGGGTGCCCTTAGCGATTTGTCACTTAGTTTATAAGTTATTGCCCCTGGCTGGAGGCCTTAAACTCAAGGCATCCACAGGGATTTGTCCGGTTAAGCAGAAGCCAGTCTCATAGACTGAACTGCGAGATGCCATTTCGACAAAAAAAAAAAAAATTCTAAATATTAACAAATTTATATCATCAAAATCAAGAGTCATTTATTCAAACTAGGCTGATAATCAGCACTTTTCGGACGTCAAAATATTTTTACAAGAGACAGTCCCCCAAAAAACGCTCACTCTTCGACACTGCCTAGTGTTTTAGCTGGAAAGAAGAAGTGGCGGAACAAACTCCCCAGCAACACATCTGTCTGTAAGGTTAGAAGAACCAGACTCGATACAAATAGTAAGGTGTAAGTTATATTACGATTTACTGACACAAATCAATAATAAAAAGTATGTAATACTAAACAATATAAAAAAATAAAAAAGTACATAACATATCAGTAAACTAATTTTGGAGAAAGATTATAAATAGCAATCATCATTAGCATATAAATGTTCCCACTGCTGGGACATACGCCTCACTATCTATGAGAGGGAATGGGCTATTATAATCCACCACGCGGGACCAGTGCGGGTTTGTAGATATCACATGTCTTCGAATTTTTTGTTAAAGGACATGCCGGTTTCTTCACGATATTTTTCTTTACCGTTTTTGAGAGCAGGGTACATATTTTCCCGTCGGGACTGCGGGTTGTTCGAAAGAGATACCGCGGCCTCGGCGCAAGGGCTAAGAAGGAACATGGGTGGTTTTTAGTCAGTAGAAGTCTGACACTCCCTTCCGCTCTGCCCAAGAGCGGGAGGGGTTATTTGATGATTTCCCACCTCCCAAAAAAAAAAGGTACATATTTTGTAAATATGCAGTCTCTTGTCTCATAGTAGTTGATCATCAAAACAAACAAAACGAAACAATCGACAAATCTTGGCAAAACAAAAAATACAATTCGGTCGCATCGGTCTGGCAATGTTGTTCTAAGTCCTTGAGCGACATTTTGCGAAAGAGACATTCTGCGAAAACGACATTTTGAGAAAGATACATTTTACTACCAGTAGACATTTTGTGAAAGAGACATTTAACCATACAGTCATGTGCTTGCTTTCTTTTTTCATGGAGTAACGTAGGAACCAGTCGTCTTAATATCTGTCGTAGTAATTGTGGTGGCCTGACGTTTGGGTTCGGCTTCGGAAGTGATCGACAAACAAGCCTGCGAACAAAGCTTATCTTATTCATACTCACTCTACACTATAGGCTATATACAAACATAGTATACAATACTAGTGTACTAGTGTTGTTGCAAATTGGTTACGATCCACAACAATGGATGAGTCTGTCGGATTTGCGAGCCAATTGACATCGCAAAGATAATTTCGGTCTCTGAGTACACTACATGAATGTCAACCACGTGTCATGAGATCGCTTTCAATGTTGCTATGATATACACAGTGTGGCGTAAATAGTGGTCCACCGTTAAGGATTCGATAAACCAGGATAATTAACTATAACATATCACAATTTTAAAAGAAAATGCGTCTTTAATGAGACTCAACAACTTTCTACTAAACTAGTAATCAACGCAGTGTGCACAAACAGATGTACTGTTTTATCTGTTGTTGTTGATTGGAGAGAGATGCATTGCAGGGCCAACGGCTCAATGTGAGCTGTCTGAAATACGCTGAAAATGCTGTTACTAAGCCGGTGACCTTAAATAGAATCTTATGTACTGTACTGATTGAATCTCTGACACAATTGTCTTTACGTTACCTTTGAACTACTCTACTATGTTTAAACAATTAACATGCTTAACCCACTTTTAATATCACAAATTCTATCATTAACACTTAAAATAGAATATTTACCATGTTTACTGTTTGTCAGTTTCATCATCATCATCATCATCATCATCTTTTTGCCCTTGTCCCATGATATTTGGGATCGGCGCAACACAATTTTTCTTCCATTCTGCCCTGACAATTGTCACGCTAGCATTTACTATTTGTGTGTTCATCCGTGATCATGGTGCTGGCAACAGCGCCAAAGTATCGTAAACTCTAAATAAATAGTAAACATGGTAATATCACGTTTCCAGTTTAACTGATAGTCTTAAGGTTCATGTCAGTTTTAAAGCTTCAAAAATGGATCTATTATATTCTGTAGTGACTGACTCTTTATGCCATACAAGGTGTGTAAAACATGCTAAATATTTTAAAAGCATTTCACCATTTTTGTATCTGCTAATCAACAACTTTCCTCTAAAAAAGACGTTGTTAAATTGTTTACACCTCTCCCTAATCATCTGCGCCTTTGTATCTAGGTATACAATACAACTACACTCGGTAACAAGCGGTTTAGTTCTGAAACAAACAAACCGACATTTTGATGAGTTTGTTTTCGTCGAAATTGCTTTTAGCCGCGCTCTCCGCAAACATTCGTTTGGAGTTGCGTGTGGCTGCTCTGCGGTTGTGGCAACATGTGAACAGTCCAATTTGTAGTTTTGTAATACTTTTTGTTTGTGGAGTTTTTCTTCTGTTTTGCACGGCGTTTGTTTGTGCAATCACTGGTGTTGTGGATGAGTCTCTGAATTTAAATATCTGGAAAAAAATGGAGTTTCGTATTGGGAATTTCACATTTTTTTATTGCATCATTGGGTTGGTTCAAGTCTCTGGCTCTTGTCTTTGGTCTTCAATTCTGTTTTTTAGTATCATTTGAAACAAAATCATAAATAGTTTTTAAACTTTTCAGAAAACTTTAGGTATTTTAGAACTAGATGACGTTCAATAAATTATTTTTTTATCGAAAACAATTATTATTATTATTTAATTTTCGTTTTGACACACTTAACAACAGTTTTATTTGTTACAGGTCGAGTAAACGGTGACATGACCCAAGCTCATGAGCCTCTGAACATAATGGACGGCACCCAAGCTGACTACTCCACGAAGACCAAGAAAGGGGTCTACCTCTCCAAGTATCTCGCAGTCATCATCCTTGTGATCTTCGCACTGGCGCTAGTCACAGCCTCCCTCCTAGTCTACAATTACGCAGCCTGCCCGAAAATTGACCAATTAGCGAACGTCACTAAATATGAACTCTGCCATTGTGACCAATCAAAACTCTTAGTGTTACCGCTGACGACAGAAAGCAGCAGATCGGTTATACCTTTAGAAACTACGACCCATTCCTCAGTACCAAATGAGACGAACCTCTGGCTGCCAAGTAACGTGAAACCGGAGAAATACTTCCTTAGCATAACACCATACATTTATGAAGGGAACTTCACTTTTGATGGAGAAGTTACCATATATCTAGCAGTGTTAAATGAAACGAAAGAACTTACTTTTCATGGTGTAGAACTTACGATACACGATATTAAAATATATGACAAGGGTGATAATCAACCGATTCACATTTTAAGGCAGTTGGAGGATGTGCCGAGAAATTTCCACATTTTAACTTTAGGGAGAACGTTATTAGCGGGAAAACAGTACATTCTATCTATCAAATATACTGGATTGTTGAACGACAATCTACACGGATTCTACAGGAGTTCCTATGAAGAGAAAGGCGTGAGAAAGTAAGTACTGACAAAATATATAATTTTACATTAATTTTTCGAATTTAGTCATGTGTTTTACTTTGTATTATTACTATCTTTAAGAACAGTGGTACTGTTAAAGATCAAGCGCTTTGATGGAAATCATCACGTGGAAACGGGCATGTCCCAGATACAAAAATTTGAAGAAAGAAAGATTTATTTGGCACGTGCCACAAGTACCTACACACAAATTAAAATATTATAAAGAAAAAAAAGGACTTAAAACTAAACAAAACGTGCCACTATGTGCCTCACGGCTGCACCAAAAAGGTCCAATTCAGCAAAATGTCGGTCAACTAGTGCCCGACGCTGGTTTTCAACTGAACCTGCATTGCATTGCTGCATTTGAACACATTGTGCCATCGACCAACCTTCACTGGCTCGCGTGGTTGGGGTTCGACATACTGAAGAAGACGTGTCCCAGCGGTTAGATGAAAAGCTTATTATTGATGGTCAACACATTTTTTCCTATAAAAACAATCATAAAATAACACAACGCGTAATGTCACGGTTGTATTTAAGGCGGAGGCGTATCCAACGGTACCTACTACCTACACCTGCATTTCGCCACTTATGTTTAAGTCCCATCCAATCTAGATTTCATAACTGCTAACTACTACTGAGCAATTCCTCAAAAACCCAATAATTCTTTGCCCGAACGGAGAATCGAACCCAGGACTCAGGAGTTGCGCTTGCCACCACTAGACCAACGAGACAATTGAGAACACAAAACCTTTTCTAAAATTATTATTGTCTACACTAATATTATAAAGAGGAAAGATTTGTTTCTTTGTAACGAATAGGCTCCGAAACTGCTAGACCGATTTCAAAAATTCTTTCACTGTTGAGAAGCTACACTATCCCCGAGTGACATAGGCTACTTTATATCCCTGTATTCCCACGGGAACGAGAACTACGCGGGTGTAACCGCGTGACGTCCGCTAGTTCACTAATAAAAAACTAGTGATCGATGTGTTCATAGTATATTTTCGCCCAATTCTTTGAACCAAAGCGAGTGAAGAATATAAATTAAAGGTAATGGTTATTGAAGTACAAGGTTACTAAAGGTATTTATTTGAATTGGCAAAATGCCTAGCAACAGTGATGGATATATTTTTATTTCGTAGGTACTTGTTACCTTATATTTATGTCCCTTCCAGTTGATTGAATCATGAAACGAATGTATGTAATGTTGTTATGTGTATATGTGTAACATGTTTTATGGGTACTTACTCGTTTGTGGGGCAATTTTATAGAAAGCTTTTAGTGTCATAACCTTGAATATAGGTTTTAAAATATTTCAAGTAAAGTATGAATTAACCCCGTCGGGGCTGCGGGTTGTTCGCAAGAGATACCGCGGCCTCGACATAAAGGGCTAAGAAGGAACATAGGTTGTTTTTAGACAGTAGAAGTCCGACAGTAGAAGTCCGAATCGCTCTGCCCAAGAGCGGGAGGGGGGGTTATTTGATGATTTTCCACCAAGAAAAAAAAAAGTATGAATTAATGAATGAATAAAAACACTCTTTTTTTGGGGCAGTCGTGTAATTACTCACCTTTATAATTTTGAGGTCTGACTGCATAGTTGATTTTATGGTCGCAAGCTTAAAAGAATGACATTCCGAAGGTTCAAATCGAAGGTCGAGGAATTTGTTAAAGAGTTTCCATCAAGACTTTGGCCGTATACAGAAAGAAAGCTGATAGCCGGCGCCGATTTACCAGCACTTATAGGAACCGGTCCATGCAGGTAACCGGCGCAGGCATTTATATGAACAAGCGCCGATAAGCCCCGAAAATCGCCGACAAGTTCCGGTCAGCGCTGGCGCCACCCGCCATATAAAATTAATGAACAAGTACGACAACACGTACAACAACGACGCCGATCTACCACCGCCGACAAGCGCTGGTAGATCGGCACCGGCTGCCAGCTTTTTTTTCTGTATACGGCCTTTCTCGGTAGCAGCTTGAGTCTGGATTTGTGACTGGATGACACCAATAGATCCAAACCGTAACATAACTGGCAAAATGTGAATGCAAGATAGATACAATCTGCGGTACTCAGAGATATTTAATCATTACTTAATCCGTCACTTAGTAAAGATTTGACATACTTTTGTATAACAAAACTTTCAAAACCTTTACTAAGTGATGGCCTAAGTAATCATTAAAGCTCTCTGAGTGCGGCCGTATGTATTTTAATTTAATTATGTAGTTAAGACAAGACAGAGCTGTGCCTTCTGGCCTTGTCAAACTTGAAAACTATGTGATTTCACTTCAAGGCGTTATTTAAGACACGGGATCTGATTTCATCTATTAGATTACTTACTAACTGCCACATTAGATTTTTGGTCGCAAGCGCGACTGCTGTGCCGCGGTCTTGCGTTTGATTCCCGGGTCGGGTAAAGTGCAATTGGGTACTTGACTACTGTTAAAAATTTACGAAAATGTTATGTTATTTCAAAGAATTGACAGAAATAATACGATGTATAAAAAAAGTAATACAATCGATCAAAAAATGGAATAGCTAAACGCTTTAGAAGTTTTTAGTGGGGGCACTTTTTATCCTTGTCGCGCGAAACGGCCATTTGTGGTATGAGTTATGGCGTCACATCTTCATAGTGCTGTCTTTGTCTAGCAAGCCATTTTAAATCGGTTAAAACTAAGCCATTTTTTAAGATATTACACTAGTCTTTTTACTTTTACCTGTCTTTTTATTTACTGTTTCCAGATCATTAGTAAAAAAAAATTAGTCAAGAAAAAAAAAATTGTGTTGAATTTTTCGGTAGCAGACACGCAGTCTGGATTTGTGCCCATCTAATGGCAATAGGCTCGTGCTATTACATAGGATTTAAACATAACTGTCAAAACGTGGGTGTACTATTAGGTACGATTCTGCCTGACACATTTTTTTTTGTGAGTGAGTAATCTTCAAATAATTCCTCCCGCTCAGACAGAGCGGTAGGGAGTGCCAGACTTCTACTGATTAAAAACCACCCATGTTCCTTCTTAGCCCTTTGTGTTGAGGCCGCGGTATCTCATTAGAAAAACCCACAGCAACAATGAATACCTGTCCCTTCGGTAAAATACAAGCGTGATATACGGTGGAGAACAGCGGTGGCCCAGTGGTGACGGCCCCGACTTACGAACAGTAAATCGTGGGTTCGAACCCAGGCAGGCGCATTACTTTGTGTAATTTTTTTCATCACCGCTGCTCTCAAACCAGTGAAGGAAAACATCGTGAGGAAACCGGCATGTCTTACAACCGAAAATTTAAAGACATGTGACATCTACCAACCCGCACTGGGCCCGCGTGGTGGATTATGGCCCATCCCTCTCCTAGAGAGGAGGCCTGAGTCCCTGCAGTGGGAACATTATAGGCTGATAATGATGATGATGTTAGCGGTATATTGTATTAATGACGAAATAATCAGTTTTATTCTTCTTTCACCTTGGACCATTACTTAACCAGTTAGCACAGGATATGGTCATTTTATGACCGTCATGACATTTGTCTAGTAATAAAATTATAGGTTCTACTGCCAAGTTCAGTTCTACATCCACTTTAGAAAACAAGTTATGTAGGTAATCTAGTTATTTTCTAGGTATAAATGCATAATAATAATTAGCATAATGACCTGCAATTGATAACGGTGATAAGCACTTTTTTATCATAGCGGGCTAGACTTTAAAGAATTCTAAGATTAAAATATATAATTACTGCGTAATTAATGTTATCGAAATTAGAGTTCCGCTGGAACGTGCTAATTCTTTTTTGATTGTAATTTTTTTTTTCATCTTTGAATAGCTCTCCTGTAATCCCAATACGCTGAAGAGCTCGTGTCTTAATAATAACAGACCTTTAGGTAAAACCGTACTTGCCTAGGTTGGTCCATGAATGGCTGACGGCCGATTACATACCGAGTTTCCTCCGTGCCTAGGAAAGCACGTTAAGTCCCGTTTGCCATCTTTGGATCGTTACAGGTAGTCAGTGGCCCGACAGTCTGGCAACCATTCTTACCAACGGTGCTCGTATTACCCAGTACTAACTGCGCTGTGGAAGTCAAATTAGCAGTCGCTCCATGTAAAATTTAGTCAAAACTGGTTATATTAGAAACCGACCCAGAGGAGGGAAAAGGCTACTCAGACGATGATGATCGTAGTTTTATTTGTGATTTGTGACCCCTCCGCTCCCGTTCTTGGGCAGAGCGAAAGGGAGTGTCAGACTTCTACTGACTAAAAACCACTCATGTTCCTTCTTAGCCCTTTATGTCGAGGCCACGGTATCTCTTGCGAACAACCCGCAGCCCCGACGGGTGATTTGTGACCCTTAGATTAGAACTCTTTCGAGACACCTCCCACAGACTACTCCAAAAATATTCCTATAATCAAAATATACCGTTCCATAATACAAAACATCGTCTATTAAGCAAGAAGCACGTCCGCCACATCTCGACTGGTCACATGAATGCAGACGTCGCATTGAATACGAACGATGGATTATCTGCTATAAAAATATACTTTAATATGTTTCTCTGGTACTATGGAGGTCTAATTGCTTTCCTTGCTTATTGTTAGCGAATTTTGAATGGCATAGTCCATAGGATTGCGGAATTGTTTATACGGAGCGTCTTTGGAGGTAATTTTCTTGTGGTTAATAAATTACACTACTTAATGGCTAAGCGGCGTGAACTAGGCATAGTTAGATAGAATATTCTTTAATATGTACATCATAAAATATAATAAGGTACAAAATTTGGAAATTTGATCATAGGATGACACGGGTGGCGACCTTTTCAAGACGTTTCGTTGTGCGATTTTCGTAAATAACCAATTTTAATATTTTTTGGCATGTAACGATATTCTGTTCTCCTTATGTACATTCATGCTCACTTTCATACCGGAAAATTAAAATGTTCCGTACAATGGAATAGCAGACGCGAATTTGAATTTGATTCGAGAAAATCGTAAGATAGGATCACAATTTATTAAATTACGCAAAATTTCCTTCCACTCGAGGCAGGTTACAATAGACAGATAATTTATAAGTCTGACTGCCGCACTCAGAGACCTTTAATGATTACTTAGGCCATCACTTAGTAAAGGTTTTGACAGTTTTGTCATACAAAAGTATGTCAAACCTTTACTCAGCGACGGCTTAAGTAATCATTAAATATCTCTGAGTGCCGCAGTAAATCAGTAAATCCACGGCAAAGGAAACCTTATAACGAAGACTGGTGAATGTTCACTGTTCACCTAAGCAACTGATAATTATGCAATAGGCACATGACTCTGAAAAATCAGACGTGCGTGTCTTGGGTTCCATCTTGAAAACAAAACGATCGAAAAGGCTATCACTGCTATCAAAACAGAACTTAAATAATAAGTGAAAAACAGACTAGTGAAGATAGTGTGAACACATGACATCATCATCATCTTCCTGCCCTTATCCCACTCTATTTGGGGTCGGCGCAACACGTTTTCTTCTTCCATTCTTCCCTGTTAGACGTCAAGGTGGCATTTACTCCTTTCTCATTCATATCATTCGTCATACAATTCATCCGTCTTTTCTTTGGCCTTCCTCTCCCTCTCTATCTATCAATATTTATATCCATCACTTTTTTAGTCACATGCGTTTCATCCCTCCTCATTACATGACCATATCAAGATAAACGGCTTCCTTTCAATTTTTCTGTAACAGGTGCCACTTTCAATCTTCCTCTAATATACTCATTCCTC
This sequence comes from Diarsia brunnea, assembly GCA_949774965.1. Taxonomy (NCBI): domain Eukaryota; kingdom Metazoa; phylum Arthropoda; class Insecta; order Lepidoptera; family Noctuidae; genus Diarsia; species Diarsia brunnea. The sequence goes on along the minus strand of OX459003.1, from coordinate 3,192,370 downwards.
ACTTTATTAATTCTTGTCACTCCGCACATCCAGTGCTTTTACTCACAAGTCTTAGCATAAGTTTTATCTTTACTTTCGACTTATAAAAAACGCAGAAGTATTTCCATGTTCTAATAATTAATTAATTAATCTATGAATTCCAGATGGATAGCAGTCACCCAGTTCCAGGCTATGGACGCCCGCCGTGCGTTCCCCTGCTGGGACGAGCCAGCTCTGAAGGCAAGGTTCACCATCAACATCGCAAGACCAAACAACATGTCGTCTCTTTCTAACATGAACATTGTTAATAAGACTAAGCAGTAAGTATTTGGAATTCACTTGAGTGCTTAATGCAGTAAAGTTTTTTGAATCTGTCTTGGGAGCTATCAAAATAATATAATTATATTTTATTTATACCATACCTACTCTAAAAAGCTTATTTTATTCACGCAAAACAGTGAATAAAAAGGCCTTTTATTCACAGTTTTGTTTTTATTTACTATTTTGGTGTTTAAATTTGGAACACAAAAATATATCCGGTCTCTATTTCAATGCTTACACAAACTCCTTGCGCTAAGATTCGAAATTCAAAACTCTTTGTTGCAAATAAATTCTCGAGATTTGATTGGTCGATATTTGCGACAAGGAGTTTGGCATTAGATTAATAAATATTGTTTCACAAGTTGACCACCCTAATGATAATAATAAGAAAATTACGCTTAATTTCAGTCATTGCTCTAATTTTAATGTCCATTTCAATTAATGTAACAATTCTTATTTCTTGATTAAATTTCTATTTTCGCTTAAATTATGTCTTTTCTCGTGGTCATGTATAGTATAGTATCAAGTATAGTATGCAACTCCTGAATAAAGTACGAATTTATATCGAGGGCCATGAATCACTCGCGTCGTTCAGGATTCTAACAGTTGAATCACTCGCTGCGCTCGTGATTCAATCATTAGAATCCTTCACTTGCTCGTGAGTACTCGTGACTCATCTACGGCCCTCGCTTTAAATCCGTCCTTTATTCACTAGTTGCATAATATACTATTTTTAAGTTTACTACTACGAATTTCTCCTGTCTCTAGGTGCGTTTACAAACATTCAAACACACTTACACCAACAGCCAGACCAGGAACAAGTAACTGTGAAAATAAAAATGTTCTATATGGAACTGTGTGTACAGCCACTGTGTTAACCGCGCCGCGACGTCTATATGACGTACGGGCATGCAAATTCACTTGTTTCAATATACCATTAGTCAGATGCAGTTAAATGGGACACTTCGAATCGATATATTCATCAAGCAATAGGGATGTTTACTGACTAACAAAAATATGATTCTAATTAGTCCGTCTGTTAGATTATCGAAAAATATTGGATACTTACGTATTTTTTGTTTTATTAAATTATTAAAAATTTACGAAGATAAAACGCGTCAAAGATTTGAGTGGGGGGGGTCGTGACGTCACTCACCGGTAATGAATGTCATACTAAAGTCTTAGAATATGACGTCACACGAGTTTTCAATGCACTGTATCGTCTTCATTGTTTGTTTACGTGAAAAAAGAAAAAATACGTGTCCAATGTTTTTTGGGAATCTATCTGACGGACTAATTGGATTTTTTTAGTTAACTACCCTATTATTTATTTATAAAATCTATTTTCTTTACAGTGAAACTCTACCAGGTTACACGTGGGATCATTACGCCGAATCCCTGCCAATGTCAACATACCTGGTAGCATTCACGGTAACTGACTTCAAGAACATGACGAACGACAAATTCTCCGTCTGGGCCAGAAGCGAGACGATCAAGTCAGCTGCCTTCGCACTCGAGATTGGTCCGAAGATATTGAAATATTTGGAGGAGTATTATAAGATAAAGTTCCCGTTGCCGAAGATAGATATGATCGCTTTGCCGGATTTCAAAAATGGTGCTATGGAGAATTGGGGATTGCTGACTTTTAGGTAAGAAAATTATTTGAACATCTGTCTCGTACAATGATTGTTTAGTAACCGTAAAATAAGGTGTATATAAACGCAGGGGTGAATCGAGACAACACTTTGAGAGTGATTTTAACGTTGCATTAATATGGAAAAAAAAAGAAAAAGAAAAAAGAAAAGGTAAAAAGGTAAGGTAAGGGCTGAAAAGGTATCTTAACTATGAAGCTAAATTAAGCAAATAAAATAGACTACTTGTTAGTAACATAGCTAATTAATTCAATGTTAAAATCCCTTTTTAACTTTGGTCTCTATTCACCCGGTTTTACCCGGAACATGATTAAAGTAGCATGTTTTATTTACACAAAAGTCGGTTTCCTAAAACATTTTATCAAATCAAGATTTATGATATTACGGTTATTAGTAACTAAATGGTTTTTAAAGAACTTCAACTAATTTCGTTTGATATTTTTGTTTACAATAAATTCGTTTGATATCATTTTCCCGTTTGCTAATAAACGCAAAATAATAAATAACGATCTCTGGCAGCTGAGTTTACAAGAGTTCAAAGTTCTCTTATATTTATAATTAGTTAGAAGTTATGTTTAAAGAAAACTTCCTATAATTTTTGCGAACTTTTTGCCATTAGATGCATCTGAGCTATCGTAGCCATCGATAATGGTCATCCTGTAACATTATTATTGAGGGTTTTTCAAATTTAGGCAACGTTACTTGACGCTGCAATATTAAATGACTTTTGGAATCCATTGTGGGGTCACTCAAATACAAAAAGTAACCGTTCGTCGATGTAGACCGTTACTTACTGTTCCCCGCCAAAACAAAAATCGATAAGACCCCAAAAGACAACCACCCCAATAAAATAATGAAACTAAACCCAAACCGGTGAATAACATCAGCACCGTTAAATCTGGTACAAGGGTGAGTCTTTTGATGGATGAATGAATCGCAACACTTCATTATCGTCTGGGGACCGACCATCTATCATCCCTTTGATTTGGGGGATGGGTCGAAGGGCGTTTGCACTTACATTTAAATGTCGTAAGTACAATTGGCGGTGCTACTGTATTTTAAAATTTCGACGATGGGTCTAACGTTGCAAATCGGACAGCGTGTCTAAGGTTTTTTACTGCATTTATTTGCACGGACATTTGCACATATTGTGTTTGAGACTGAAGATTTTGGCACAATACTGGTTTTGAGTGTGAGCGAATTTGTTTCCTTTTATTCTTGTTTAAATGAATGGAGTAATTTGGGGACGGTTTTGCGGTGAAAATTGTGAAATAGAGCAACAAATGATTATTCAATGCGTGGGATGATGCCCAAATGTTGCGATTAAAGTATTACAAATAACTCGAACGAGGGGTGAATAAAGTAATTAAGACTGTGGTAGGCAGTCGCAGTGTCCTTTAATAGTAGATTATTAACCAAGGGCTGTATGACATCAATTGCATACGAGGTTTTTGGCGCCTGAGCGAAGCGAAGGCGCTATTTAACCCGAGTATGCAATTGATGCTTACGCCCGAGATAAATACTCTGCTTTACATATCGATTGTGAGGTAAGTAAACAACAAGACAGCAGGTTTCAATTAATTATTTTCGCGATGCTTTCGCGCCTACTAGTAGACTGCCTTTTTTTTTTCACGCACGCAAGCGCGTCAAATCTTGCTGGCCAGTTTGATTTTTAAATCGATTCCATCTAACATACGATGTGGAAACAAATAGTTCCAAATTTAAAATAAAATCTTTATAAAATAAATTGTCTAGATTCCGATTCGAGTAATTAATCGATACCGAGAAAAAAAAAATTAACTTTTAAAAAATATTCTTCGTGCAGTATGAGTATGACAGTTCTTTTTTCAAATTCCAAAACCTATGCTGTAATGATAGTCATACACCCCGGCATTCAGGGGTGTAAAAGGGTGTACTTACAGAGCAAGAGATATGTAAATAATAATACACGTCTGCGACTCTTTAGGGATGTTTTTATGTCGCTTTGCGTTGGATTTTAACAACTCGGCTTACCACGTAGAATTGAAAATCTGACAATGCGCTTTTGGTACTGTTTTCAACCGCACACTGGAGTCTCAACTCTCAATCTAACACTCAGAGTTAATTATTCAATGTGAGATTAAAAATCCCATGAATGAACACCTTTATGAACATGGCTAAATATGTTTGTCAATCTCACATATTTTCATCTTAAAACGTGATCGAGATTAGTAGGCATTTCCAGTTCATCAACTCTTTTACAATCTGGCATACCTATGTTATCTTCCAGAGAAATATCAATGCTGTACGAAGAAGGAGTCTCAGCCAGTACAGACAAGGTTCACGTGGCTACTGTGGTGGCCCACGAGATTGCTCACCAGTGGTTCGGCAACCTGGTGACTCCTATCTGGTGGAGGGACCTGTGGCTCAATGAGGGCTTCGCTACGTATGTGGAGTATGTCGCTGTTAATGCTGTGAGTAATAATGAGCTTTATGATATAGATCTAGACATTGTTCTAAATTTTAGAACTTTTTTTTTTTTTATGGTGGGTGGAAAATCATCAAATAACCCCTCCCGTTCTTGGGCACAGCGAAAGGGAGTGTCAGACTTCTACTGACTAAAAACCACCCATGTTCCTTCTAAGCCCTTCATGTCGAGGCCGCGGTATCTCTTGCGAACAACCCGCAGCCCCGACGGGCAATTTCTAAGTCCTCAATTTAACTTTTATTGGACTATAGCAAGATTTTATAACGCAAGATTTTATAATAGTCTTTTTAACGCTGTTGGCTTGCGCCATTGCCATTGTGTCTCGAGATAACCACCACAGTGGCTGTTGCTGTTATGCGTCAGGATCGGTTTTAGGACACAATAAGATAGTTATCTACCACCATTAAGGTTTTCAGATCATATTTTATACCCTGTTGGTCAGTCAAATCGTAATTTGGGATAGTCGTAGAAATTATTATATCATTGATTTTTTTTCCTCACAATTTTTAATTTTTACAAATATTTTGTATTCTAGGTGGAGAAATCCTGGAACATAACTGAGCTGTGTGTCCTGGATATAGTCCACAACGTATTCCAGCTGGATGCTCTCAATTCTTCACATCAGCTGTCTGTGGAAGTCAGTGCCTCTGAGGAAGCTGACGCTATTTTCGACAAGATCTCTTATGGAAAAGGTAAATTAAGTTTTATAGTTCTGTAGTAGCTTAGCATAACAAAATGACAAGGTCTATTTGTCTATGTGATAAACAATTTCCACCATTTCGAGTTTCAATTGACTATAGAGGTTGTTGTCAAAATGTATTATTACTGCCTCGTTGGTCTACTGGCATGAGCTAATGCTGAGGTTTTGGATTCAATTACCAATTTGGGCAGTGTTGGTGGGGTGAACGGTGAAATTAGACTTAACGTTCAGAACTGGCTGAAATTAAGGGTTCGGGTGTTTCCCCTACTGGAAGATGATAAGAAAATAGTAACATTTCATACTTTTCCCCCACAGGCTCAGCTCTCCTCCGCATGTTAAACCACGTACTATCAAGCGATGTCTTCAACGCCGGCGTAACGGACTACTTGAACTCCAAAATGTACGGCAATGCCGAACAAAAAGACCTCTGGAGTGCCCTGACCAGTGCAGCAAGGAGGACAGAAGACTTCGATGCTGATGTGGCAGTGATCATGGACTCTTGGACTTTGCAGACTGGCTTCCCAGTTCTCACTGTGACGAGGAATTATGAGAATGGGACGCTGTATTTCAATCAGGTTTGTGGATTTTATTTGTTGCGGCCATAGGTACTTCATAAATGAAACTAATTACGATCAGCTCATTGAAACTGCATTTAAAATTATCTTCAGTGCCGTAATTGGACGATAATCATAATACTAGCAGCTGTACAAAGCAGTTTAGATCTGCTGATTGGGATGCGATAAAATTCACCTTTAGTTTCATATTTTTAGCATTAATTTAAAAGCGAAGCATGCATATTGTGTAGCTTACGAGTACCTATGGTCTTTACCTAGTTATGTTGCTTTGGTTTTAATAAAGGCACAGTTGTTCCTGTTTTGCAAATTAACTACCAAGTGAAATTGTCCATATATCCGGGTCACAGTTTTCATTAGGTATATTTGGCTGGATGATGCGGCTCCATACGGTAAATGAATATACCTAGTGTATCAGTTAGATACACAATTTGCTGCACTGGCTGTCTGAAATGCAAGCACAACTTTTATAATTATAATTCTAATTTTCAAGATGTAGAGTTTATCTACATCAAACAAAATAAAGCTCCACTAACACCAACTAGTGGCAAAATATGAAACAAATTTTACCACTTCAATATCACAACGTCCGATAGATGGCGCTACTATGATCTACAGTTGATTTTATATTTCAGGGCTGATATGAATGCCACGCGACTTGGGCAATAAGAAGATTATATAGTCCTCGTGTCTAACGATGTTTTTATCTTTTTAATCAAAATTCATAAACAGGTTTAATGATCGCGATAATATTAAATACCGATATTTTACAGACTGAATTATCTAATCATCAAGTGGGACTATCTTTTCATATGGATCATTAGGCGCTAATCTACGATTTGATTTATTAATTCGTATTAAACGCTATGTAATATAGTGATATGTATTTGAAATTAGGTACAATCTAAAACGTTTCATATTTTCTTGATAATATTATCACGTTTTTTTTTTGTCCTTACAATGTTTTGTTACAGTGCAGCTTTAAAAAATAAAGAAGTTTCGAATTTATCTAAAACATCACACACAAAATCTGAAATTTGTATTTAGTAGGTGGTGGTCCCGGCTGTCTTGGCTTTTCATCTATGCTTGTACAAAATCTATAGTTTTAGGTGTAATAAATAGTTAGTAATAATAGTTTAGTCTTTTAGTTTATTTTTCTATTTTTTATTGTTTGTTGTGTGCACTTGTGGCATGTGCTAAATAAATATGTTTTCTTTCTTTCTTTAAATACCGACCATGACTTTCTGAGTAAAAGGTCGCGCATGCTCTCCGACACAAAACTATTTGCTTGAAGACTTGGTTATTAATTATAGAAAGTTCTATAAAAATATGGTAGTCATGCTACTAGGTCAAACATTTATCTGGTACGAAAATTCCTGGATGATTATCGTGATTGGTATCTGATACTATCAAATAAGTACACTAACATACCCACGTCACGTCGGCAATGACATTTCATTTAATAAATTTCATGTATAATGATTTACATAATAATCCATCTAATCCTATGTATTGTTATTAAGTGCGTAATTTACTGCTTATAATAAGCTAAGATTCTTACTCATTGAAATAGGCAAAAGAATTAAAAAATAGTGAGTAACGGTAGCCACTTACTTCAATCCCTGCCTCAGAACAGAATTTTTCATCGTCAGAAATTTCGTAGAAAACTCTAGCTATATAATTATTTTTTGTTTGCAGGAACGCTTCGTCTTAATTAACGACACATTTGAAGCTCAAAAGTCGCCAATATGGTGGATTCCTGTGTCGTTTACAACGGCTTCGGAGAAAGACTTCGAGACCACCCAACCGAAGTTATGGCTGAAGGGAGAGAAATCTTTGATTGTCAGCAATATCGCTATTAAGCCTGATGAGTGGTTCATTGCTAATGTGCAACAGACAGGTTAATATATTTTTTTTCTTAGAACTGTGTTAAAACGGTAAAATGGTACTTGGCTGACGAATCCAATCTAGGAGCTAAAGTACAATTAATAATTTACTAGGGTGTAAGAACACTAGTTAGTAAAATTATGTTATTAAACTCAATATCAAAGATCTACATGTTTGTGATATCATCGTGAAATTATCAAAAATTGATACATTATTATCTTTATTTTCAGGTTTCTACCGCGTCAACTACGACTTACAAAACTGGAAGCTCCTTATAAAGATCCTGAAGAACCCATCTCGTTTTCAAGAGATCCACATCATCAACCGAGCGCAAATGGTGGATGATGCTATGAATCTGGCCCTTACTGGTCGGCTGGACTATAGAACTGCATTGGATGTTACTAGTTATCTCTCTCATGAGAGAAGCTATGTGCCTTGGAAAGCTGGTCTCTCGGCTTTGGGCTACATTGATACAATGCTTTCGAAAGGGGCTCATTATTTGGAATATGGGGTGAGTAGCCACAACAGTAAATATTGACATTAGCCAAAAAAATGTGTTGCTCTTTAAGTTTAGTGCCCTGCAGTAGGATATATCACTCTGCTATGATCGTGGGCTTACTTTACACTCTAAAACCGAAATCAGTAATTGCATTTTAATTTAGTAAATGAAATAATAGATGGTGTCAGCAGTTGATAAATTCAACACAATCTTATAACTCATTAACAACTGTCAACAGGTGGCGCTAGTAGTCTTTAAATGTTCTTATCCGTCTGTTATGTATCCAAATCATATTGTTGGTCTACCATGTAACGTTAAGTAACTTTACACGTTTATTGTCACTCAAGTAAATGGATTGGTAGTTAAACGTATTGTGATAAGAAGATAATATGCACAACCACTCCCAAGTAATGTTAAGTACTTTTCGACTATCTATAGCCACCGTATTAAAAAAGTAATACCTACATCAGCAGAAATAATTAATGTCAAGTATAGAAACCAAGCCTTTCTAAACGTGAAAAGCGCATTTAATGTGGCTTATTTTCTCTGCATCCTTTTGTTTTTCTTGGATGTGTTTTTTTACTTACAGCGGCAGCATACATTTCTCCTTCTGTAGACACAATGTCGGCAGAAGCTTGGCTTACCCTTTCATTTTACAAGTCTTACGGCAGTGAAACTGCACTTCGACTCCAATATCGAATGACGTCAATGAACAAATCCCATGATACCATTATCAAATTAGTGTTAGATTAATATCTATCTGTAACAAGTAAACTGGATAGTTATAACGTGTTCAATAAAGATTATGTTAATGACTTAAGGTCATATCAGCTATTGATAAGCATAGCACAGTTAGACTTACAATACTGATTAAAGATAGCCTGATGATTATTGTAGTAGATAAATGGATGTTAGTAGGTTTCAGGATATTAACGATAAAAATGTAGGTACACAAGACTTTGTAAACATTTAAATTATTGAACGACCCGGAAAGTTAGGATTTCTTCCATATTCATCTTTTAGTAGGTACCGTCATCTCAGAGTTACCTACCCCTTTTCTGGGTTTTTAACCGACTTCTAAAAAGGAGAAGGTTCTCTATTCGTGTGTAGGTCATCATCTGCCTAGCCTTTTCCCAACTATGTTGGGGTCGGCTTCCAGTCTAACCGGATGCAGCTGAGTACCAGTATTTTACATGGAGCGACTGCCTATCTGACCTCCACAACCCAGTTAATACTAGGTAATACGATACTCTTTGGTAAGACTGGATGTCAGAATTTCAGGTCACTGACTACCTGTAACGACAGCCAAAGATCTATATATGGCAGCCGGGACCAACAGCTTAACGTGCTTTCCGAGGCACGGAGGAAACTCAGTATGTCGGGCGGTCACCCATCCACAGACCGACCTAGGCAAGCACAGCTTTACCTAAAGATCGACCCGAGTGGCAGTTCTTATTAAGCCACGAGCTCCTCTGTGTTTCGTGTGTAGGTATACATGCTTTTTTATCATGTTTTGTTCCAAGAACTTTTTATTAACTTTTTAATCAGTTAACGACGTTAAATCTGCCTACTTCACGGGGTGAATAATAAATAATACGCTAACTGTCACAAGATGGCGCTAGTAGTACGTATTCGTAAGTGCCATATTTATTCGTACGTTTATCATAATCTGCCTTGCCTTTTCTCACAGATATGTTGGGATCGGCTTGCAGTCCTAGTGGATGCTGCTAAATAGCAGTGTATAATATTGATTTTGTCTTTTTCTTTATATTTACCCTGGAAATCCGTACATCAGACTGATAAACATTTTGCTAAAATCGATTTAATAGTCACCGATGTCTTTAGGTTTTTTAGGTAACAAACTACCTCACATTATACGTAATTATGTAGTCAACTGGGTGCCATATAATTTCTAACTCTGTACAGAAGTGTGAAATCAAGAATATATTTCTTGTTATGTTATCGCCGTCATTACTTTTGAGAACTTTGAGGCAGTCCTGCAGTGGGACACTGGCTTAAACCATTTAAAAAGGGAATACTCGGCCTGATATGAAAGCACGATATTTCTGTTGCAAGCCTTTCCGTTGCTTTAAATATCTAATCTTGTTTCATAAAAGAATTAGGACTAAAATAATTTAAACCGGCTTGATATGCGTTTTTACACGTTATCGTGTTTTTATTATTAAAACGTGTAAGTATTACTATGCATTTGGTAAATTCCGATGGTTATCGATTATTGGTTTTGTTATCGGGTGTCTGGAAAAATATTAGTAGGTAATTTTGTAGCCATGAATTAATTGCTCAGAACTCACAACTTCTTCTGAATTTGAATGCCTAGGCAATCGTAAGTTGTACCTGAAATCTTGCGGAAAAATGTGTAAAGAATTCTATGAAATAAGACAAGATAATATTATCATTAAAGAACGATAGACAAACAAGGAAAATTGCGGGAAAAAATCGTGTCGTCAAGTCGATCACGAGTTACAACAATCATCAGTGCCTAGCCTTTTCCCATCTCTGTTGGAGTCGACTTCCAGTCTAACCGAATGCAACTGAATACTATTATTTTACACTAGCTGATGCCCGCGGCTTCACCCGCATGGATCTCGGTTATCGCGACCAAAAGTAATCATGATATTTTGATCCCGTTCTTGCAACCCATGGGAACCTATTCCGGGTATAAATTACATACTTAAACCTTTCTCGAGAACCACTCTATCCATTGGTGAAACCAGCATGAAAATCGGTGCAGTAGTTTTTGAGTTTATCGCGAACAGACAGCAAGACAGACGCGGAGAACTTTGTTTAAAATGTAGTGATAGTGGTGGAGCGATTTTAATTATAACTGTCCTCCAAAAACCAGTTAAAACTGCTCGGTAATCCTATATCCTTTGACAAGACTAGTTGTCAGACTTTCGGGCTGCTGACTATCTGTTACAACTGTCAAAGATCTACAATTGACAGCCGGGAGCAACGGGTTTACGGAGCACGGAGAAGGATTGAAAAAAAGAATAATAATATGACGTCTCTCTATAGTTATGTTCAGCCAAACGGGATCCCGATGTAAACAGTAGCTCTGTGGCTCCACCAACTTCTAGATTTATCAAGGTGTATAAATGCAAAGACCAGTGGTGGCTCAGTGGTAGCGGCCCTGACTTACGAACAGTGAGTCGTGGGTTTGAACCCAGTCAGGCGCATTACTTTGTGTAATTTATTTCATCACCACTGCTCTCAAAACGGTGAAGAAAAACATCGTGAGGAAACCGGCATGTCTTAGAACCAAAAAATTCGAAGACATGTGACATCTACCAATCCGCACTGTACACGGTAGATTATAGCCCATCCCTCTCCCAGAGAGGAGGCCTGAGTCCCTGCAGTGGGAACATTGTAGGCTGATGATGAAACGGGAACCTGATGTTGATGATTTATCAAGGTGTATAAATGCAAAAGTAAGCATCGCTTTGTTGGTTCTTGGCTAATTTACCACTATGATGTTGATGTTTGAATAGATAAAGTAGGGAACGAGTATATAAGAGGAAGTTTAAAAGTTGCGCTAATTGCAAAAAACTTAAAAAGGAATCGACTGTCGTGGTATGGGCATGTGATCAGGAGAAATGAATCGCATGTGGCTAAAAAGTGATGAATATAAATGTGAATGGACGGAGAGGGAGAGGAAGACCAAAGAAAAGATGGATGGTGTGTGGGAGGAGTGATATGAAGGAAAAAGGAATAAATGATAACGTGACGACTGACAGGGAGAATGGAAGAAAAAAACGTGTTGCGCCGACCTCAAATGACATGGGATAAGGTTAGGAAGATGATGATTTTGATGTCTTTTGGGATATCTTGGTTCTAGAAAAAAAATCGTACTTTAGCTTCAGGATGGGATGGCCTAAAGGGACACTGATAGTTTGGCAACCTAAAATCGAACTTCAAGCATTCCTTTTATCGGATGCCTAATTATTTAGTGAATAACAAAATTAACATAATTAAACGTTGTATAATCAGATCTAAATGATGATTATTTATTAACTCCGATATAAAGTCGATGTATTATAATGAGGTATACCTAAAGATAACTTTGATGAATACTTATTTAATTGTTTTGATTGTAATATTGTGCGCAAAGAATCACGTGCTTGTTTTTATTTATTGTTGCATATTTTTGTGTAATCACAAATAAAACAACCGTGAGAGAAGCTTTTACGTTTAAAAGCACAGTAGACTTTTTGTTTCTGGTAATAAAAACATACATACAACGTCAAACACATAACCCTCCTTTTGGGCTTCGCCGCAATCGGGTAAAAATAAAATGAGCTGCTATTGTTCTTCTAATTCTCCATATCACTAGATTTATTCAAGGTCAAAGTCGTTCCGTCGGTGCTGCAGGTTGTTCGAACAAAAACAGAAACAAACAAACAGATATTACAGATATAACAAATATATATTGACGGCACGGTTGGCGCAGTGGCTCAAGCAATGGACTGCTGCGCTGCGTGTCGCGGGTTCGATCCCCGCACGGAACAAATATTTGTATGAACTACAGATAGTTGTTCCGGGTCTGGGTATTTGTGTATGTGAGTTTAAATGTTTGTGAACACACCCACGATACAGGAGAAATTCCTAGTGTGGGGCAACGTTTTAAAAAAAAAAAAAAAAAAAGATACCGGACCTCGACACAAAAAGCTAAGAAGGAACATGGGTGGGTTTTAGTCAGTAGAAGTCTGACACTCCCTATCGCTCTGCCCAGAGCGGGAGGTGTCATTTGATGATTTCCCACCATACAAAAAAAAAAGGTCAAAGTCTTGGAGCTCACACAGCCTGTTGATACACACTGTTTTAAGCTTTCACGGTTTATAACAAAACTTACACTGTCACTTACGTGTTATCTTTCGTGATTTTCAACTGATTGTGACCTCCCGTTTGTGCAAGCAATGCGATCGCAGGATGACTGGAGATTGCCACTGGATGTACTCGTAAATGAATTATTAGTTGCTGACAAATCTATGTAACCACTTTCATGGCGCTTAGAACAGAGTATCGAAATATCCGGAGCTCACAATAGTTGCAAATCATGTTTAGATATTCCGCAAGCTAAGAATGAACATAGGTGGTTTTTATTCAGTAGAAGTCTGACACAGGGAGTGTCAGACCCGCTCTGCCAGCGGGAAGAGTCATTTGATGATTTCCCAACCTCCAAAAAAAAAAGCTATCGCTGGTATAAACTCCCGATTATGATGGTCTAACTATTACTGGTCCCGGGTGGTGTTTGAGGGCCTGCTCGCTATCTCAAAGAGGAAGCCGGTGTCCCATTGTGAACAGACCTGCTACTTTTATGGTAGTAGCAATAATCGCACCTTAGTACGGGTGATCTCGTCTGAACTTTATTATCCGACCTCACAATCTGTTATATTGAAATGGTAACTATTTCAAGTGGAGTGGTCATCCCAAAAAATATTCAATATTATGGTTTCATTAGTTGAAAGAGTCGGCTTAAAAATAAATTGATAAAACAGCATGTAGACAAAAAGTCTTCAGTGACGGAGACACCGGCTTAGATTTGTACATGTATGCAGAATATTTTAGTAATAGTAAACGCTGCAAGGAAACTAACAATTGAATGAAATGAAAATAATAAGTGTTATTAGGTTTTTCCATTAAAAATTTCTCAGTAACAGCCACGGGGGACTAGGCTCGCCCCCTATTACAAGGGACTTAATATATAAACGTAACTAGCGAAATGGTACACCTCTGCCTAGCCTTTCGGGGATTACAGGTTCGATGTTATGTGTAATTTATAAGGCCTTTGTAACTAAGTCAAAGTCAAAGTCAAAACATTTATTGCGAACCAAGTGTACATTGTGGTGTTAGGTATATTTTGGTCAGAACTTATAACTTAGCAGCCTTTTACAAGCATTGGAAACATTCGCCTGTCCTTATCAGATGATAAAAATCAGTAATGTTTAATGCATGCTAAATTAAGATTAATTTAGCATGCATTAAACATTACTGAGTTATTTATTTTTTATTATGTAGTACAATTAAATTTAAAAAAAAAATTATAGTTATGACAAAATTAAATGTCAATGATGTGGATATAATACAATTATTCAGCAAAATTAATGTCATTTTCTCAGGTCCTACAGTTTTTATTTGATACAGAGTCAATTATAAGGGTAAATGTTATTGTTTGTATTATAGGTCAGATCGCCACTTTTGTACATAAGAGATAGTCGTTATTTTAAACTAGATTCTAAATATTCTTTAACTGAGTAGAAGCATTTTTGGATGAGATATAGTTTTAGCCTTCTTTAGAATATTGCCACTGATTTTTCCGTACTAACCTACATCCTATAAATAATTAAACATAGAAAAACAAAAGTATAACTCCATTTGATTGTCCATTGTGAAAAATGCCCTCGCTCGATAGATGTCGCTAGTAGTTCCCCGAATAAATAAAATGAACGAAAAGAATTTCGTATAAATTCTTCATGAATGACTAGTGCGATCAGTATCATCATAAATGAGTTGATAATACTGTAATCCGTTTTGATTAAAACAAAAATACAATGAGTCGTTCTTAGATAGCAATCGGTCGTGCAAAGGTTACGAGTTAATAAGATAAGGATGTCTTACTAGAGAGATTATTGAATCCGGGAAAGTGTCTGAGTAGAATGATTCATCGCTACGTTGTTGTAAAGTATCGGAAAAGCTTTTTAGAACAGAGTTCCGTATCGTCCAGATTTGTTTGCGGAGTGAGAGGCTAGACTGTAAAATGTGTAACAATGACAAATGACACCAACAACAAACATCTTTTTGCAGTGGTTTTTGAGGCACTTCCCGATCGTCTAGGAAGCTGAAACTTTTCTAATCGCATCAGCTTCTTCCCCCTCCCGCTCTTGGGCAGAGCGAAAGGGAGTGTTAGACTTCTACTGACTAAAAACCACCCATGTTCCTTCTTAGCCCTTCATATCGGGGCCGCGGTATCTCTTGCGAACAACCCGCAGCCCCGACGGATCGCATCAGCTTGACGTCAATTTTGAGAATATGCAAAAATATTTTATAATTTTAACGTATAAATAGGCTTTTTAATTCATAATAAATAAATATAAAAAAGGAACGAAGTTCCTACTGGGTGTGCATAAGACACCTCTCTATTTTTTGTTTCCATAAGATTTTTTTTTTTTAAAAGAACCTACGGTGCACAAAGTTGGTCACTTACTGAACAACAGAAGTCCAAACTCAAGATTTGCCAGCGAGCAATGGAGCGCAGCATAATAGGTGTTAGGCGAACAGATCGCGTTAGAAACACCACCCTGCGCTCCATAACTCAAATAGCTGATGTTGGAGAAAAAACAGCCAGGCTGAAGTGGGAGTGGGCAGGCCACGTAGCACGGATGCACCCGGAGAGATGGGCAAAGGTCGTCACACACTGGACGCCTGAGGCAGGACAGCGCCGTCGAGGTCGACCGCGGCGAAGGTGGCGTGACGATCTGATCATGTTTGCGGGGCTAACATGGCCAGAGATCGCACATGACAGAAAGGTATGGAAGGAGAAAGGGGAGGCCTTTGCTCAGCAGTGGGACACAACGTAGGCTAACAAAAAAAAAAAAAAAAAAAAGAACTTTGCCCCACACTAGGAATTTCTCGAAGATTGAAGAAGATGAGTCTTTTAATACTTAGTACCTTGGCGACCGAGCTTTGCTTGCTGAAAATAAGGTTGTTTGATAGAGAATGCCTTAAAACATAAAAAATAATATGACATAAAGTAGAGAAAACGAATTTTGCCAGATATGAGACCTATATATACCTAGGTCTGCTACATGTTTAATTAAACGATTGAAGTTTTTTTTATCAAGACCTGTGAATATAATTGGCAAATTACATCAAAAGTTTAGGCAGGTTAAGTTTAATACCAAAAGCCTACTCTTTATAAAATCGAGACGGTTTACCGTAATAGGCCAAGGTGTATAAGTACAACGACATTTTGCTGTTTATGTTTATACGAATTTATTCTCACAGTGCACTTACCCAGACTAATTAAAAAAAAAACTATTAAGCTTAGCCCCAAGGACGAGATTTACCCCGTCGGGGCTGCAGGTCCCGTCGGGACTGCGAGTTGGTCCCAAGAGATACCGCGGCCTCGACATAAAGGACTACGAAGGAACATGGGTTGTTTTTAGACAGTAGAAGTCCGGGAGTGCGGACTTCTACTTTCACTCTGCCCAAGAGCGGGAGGGGTTATTTGATGATTTTCAACCCGCCAAAAAAAAATTTAGTTTTTGTCTTTTTCCTCTTTCTCTTAAAACGTTGCCCCTCACTAGGAACTTCTCCTATATCCTGGGTGCGTTTAGAAACAGTTAAACTCACATACACAAATACACCCAGACCTGAAACAACTATCTGTAGACCATCCAAATATTTATTCCGTGCGGGGATCAAACCCGCGACACTCAGCGTAGCAGTCCAATCGCTTAACCACTGCGCCAACCGATTTTATTCCTTGGATAAAACGAAAGACCCTCAGCACAAGGCTTTACAAATTTCTTTTTTCTTCCAGCACTACGTCCTTCGTCTTCTAAACGATGCAGTAAAGGAAGTCGGATGGAAGGTGTCTCCGAACGAAAGCGTCATCACGTCACAGTACCGGATAGACCTGCTGGCTTCGGCCTGCCACTTCGAACACCCTGACTGCCTGGAGAATGCTGTGAGGATGTACACCAACTGGATGCTGGCACCGAACCCTGATGCGAGTAATGAGTGAGTATGACATTTGGAAGCAGGGGCGTAAGGGCGTGGCGTAGGGGGGGCGGGCAACTTTCCTCTCGCAGGTCTGCTGGAAGAAATTTCTTATGAAGTAAGCAGTACCTTTGTGCTCTTCTATTTTTTATATTTTTTCCTTTTTTTTAGGGTTCCGTAGTCAACTAGGAACCCTTATAGTTTCGCCATGTCTGTCTGTCTGTCCGTCCTCGCTTAATCTCTGTGACCGTTAGCACTAGAAAGCTGAAATTTGGGACCAATATGTGTATCAATCACGCCGACAAAGTGCTAAAATAAAAATTGGAAAAAAATGTTTTATTAGGGTAGCCCCCCTATATGTAAAGTGGGAAGTGTTTTTTTTTTTAATTTTAACCCTAATGTGTGATATATTGTTGGAAAGGTATTTAAAAATGAATAGGGGTTTACTAAAATCATTTTTTGATAATGTCAATAATTTCGGAAATAATCGCTCCAAAAGTAAAAAACAAAGCGTCCCCCCCCCTCTAACTTTTGAACCATAAGTTTAGAAAATACGAAAAAAATCTGAAAAGTAGAACTTTATAAGGACTTTCTAGGAAAATTATTTTGAACTTGGATGGAAACAACAGATGGAAACTGCAATTAACCAATATAATTTGGTCCCTGAATCGTATGAGCGCCTATACAATCCAGAGGTCAAGTTTCATTTGCCCGTATTTTTTTTTTAACTTCGTTTACATAATATTTTATTATCTACGGAACCCTACACTGAGCGTGGCCCGACACGCTCTTGGCCGGTTTTTGTATTTTGTGTGTACATAAATTAATAAATAAATTTGTCGAATCTTAAATGTTGCTTGCAAAAGCAATAACTTAGATAAAACGTTGGTAATTCTGGTACTAGTTAGATTTTGTGACATACTCAAAACGTTTACGCTTAATTTGAAACTTGAAGATGGTGTTATAATAATGCAACTTGTAGGTCAAACTCATGATGGACGTAATCGAGAAAATGTAGACCGGTAGTGCTCTTGCGCTTCGCTTGGCCCGTCTTGGCGGGGGCACGGTAGATCAACTAGTCGACAATACAGTAATGCCTATATTAGGTAATAGCAGGGCTGAACACCCACACTTCAAGTTTCTTTTGGAGTGTTGCACTCCCTCCTAATCATAAAAGTTATGTCGCGAAACTTAGTGGCATCTGTAGAAGCATGAGGAACAAAATAGAAAGTTTTTCATCTGCCGTAGAAAATATGGATCCTCTGATCAGACGGCTGTTCTTCTTCTTCTTCTTATCGTGTGTGCAGTAAGACCTGACGACCCCATACACCCTAGTGTCAGAGTTTCTAAACCGCCGCAAGGGCCTCTGACATGGTTTGACGACCGCCATTTGGCGGCCGGGACCACCGGCTTATACGTGCCTTCCGAAGCACGGAATCATCTTTTTATCAGACAATCAGGTGATTCATGCCTGCAATGTCCTAACCAAACTGGAAACAACTTTACAAAATATGCTTCCCGTGGGAATCGAACCCACGACCACCGGGTCACAAGGCAAACGCCTAAACCACTCGACCTCGGAGGCAGTTAAGTCTAATGGAATACATCGTTGTGAGGTTAACTCTGCTTGTGCGATGCAGGATTTGCATATACGTATTTACTGGGGAGTTTGTTCCACCACTTCTTCTTCGCAGCTAAATCACTAGAAAGTACCACCGGGTGGGGCGTATTGGGGAACTGTCTCTTGTGAACTTTGACGAGTTCAAGTTCAAGAAATGCTGAAAACAGCTTAATTTGAATAACTTTTGTTTTTTTAAGCGTAATTCGTAATGACTTCTTGTTAGCCAGTTTTATTAAGAATCCTTTCGTTCCAGGATTCATGTAGACCTACGCGGCATAGTGTACTGCGTGGGAGTGCGAGCTGGCGGCGTCAGGGAGTGGACCTTCGCATGGGAGAGGTTCAGAGTGGCAACAGCGCCTTCCGAGCGACACAGGCTGCTATCTGTACTCGGATGTACCAGATCTCCTTCGTTGCTGCATAGGTATGTCTACTGATGCTTACTAATTGCCGCGTTGATTTTGGGTTCGTTTCCTAGGATGAGCATTGATGGTTTTTCGTGAGGAATTTAAATAAATATCAGGATTTATACCTGGTTAGTGGTAATAGACTTGCTCCCTGTTGCCCGGGACTTGTCAAATTGACTTGTCAGGATCTGGCAATAAAACAGTGTGCTATAAGCATTGACTTATATATTCCTGCGTAAGGACTGGGCGGACCGCATGTTACAATGACGCCTCGAACTTGGTCCTAAAACGGTCTTTCCTAAGCCGAAGTGAACTAGTCCGCGATCGGCTCTCTTCGGGTGCGGTCGTAAATATTTTATTAAAAGCTTTATTTATGTTCTTTATACCTCGAAAATACCACGCCGCTTATACAAGGTTACGTTAACGAGCAGACTACACCGATTCTCTGTATGGCGAACGCGTCGAGCAAATGTTCGGACGACTGTATCTTTAGTTTTTATATCAATGGCTATAAGTATACCTACTGATGATAATGTTATATTAGGTCCTGACTTCACGGTTATTTTCCTGAGAATTTATTGACCAGTAACTTCATTATTATCATCATCACCAGCCTACAGTAGTCCACTGCTGTACATAATCGGCTCTAATTGCTTGCCATTCAACTCGAAATTCTCAACCAACTGCTACCTGTCACCTTGCAAACATCCTCGCTCATTCTTACATCGGAGTAGTTACCATTTTATTAATTTTGTCTCCAAACTCCTCAGGTACTTAGAGATGTCGCTACGCAACGACAGCGGTATTAGGAAGCAGGACATCGTACGGGTGTTCTCTGCGGTTGCCGGCACTGCCATAGGACAGCCAATCGCGTTCAACTATATCAGAGCCAATTGGCAGAGGCTACGATCTTTGTAAGTATTTGAACATATTCGGCTGGCTACACACTCGTTCCGGTTGTCAATTTGCTAGTATTACTGAAAAACCAACGATAGAGCTGTGGAGGTAGCTATATACTGGTTATCGATACAAAAAGAAGGAGATCAGAATAACAATGTCAAGCCGAAGGAATTCTTATTGCGTACTCGACTGTCATACAGGTAGTCAGAGAACCGAACCGACTGCGGTGAGCCAAGGGGTATCTTGTTACCCAGTACTAACGAAGTTGTGGAGATCAGATAAGCAGTTGCACGCATGCAAGATACTGATATTTCAGTTGCTTACGGTTAGACTGGATGACGACCCGCATATATGTAGTTTGAGAAAGGCTATATAGGTGATGGACTCCGTTCGACATTACCATCCGTGAATTAATCCGTTGGCGTCAGTTTAACCTGGGCCAAGCATTCCCGAATTATACGCTAAACTGACCTTTATAATGTGTTAGGATTGCCCTATGGTATTCTCCTATTCTTTGGTGCAGCTGCAATCTTTAACTTCTATCTATGGGGGTTTGGGTTTCCGCACTTAGTCCCTGAAGTGGACCATTGTGCGTGGATCT
The DNA here is from genome assembly GCA_949774965.1 of Diarsia brunnea. Taxonomy (NCBI): domain Eukaryota; kingdom Metazoa; phylum Arthropoda; class Insecta; order Lepidoptera; family Noctuidae; genus Diarsia; species Diarsia brunnea. The sequence continues at coordinate 3,172,028 of OX459003.1, read as the reverse complement.
TTAACTTTAATCTTTACTTTTTTTATTTTGGCGGGTGGAAAATCATCGAATAACCCCTCCCGCTCTTGGGCAGAGCGAAAGGGAGTGTCAGACTTCTACTGTCTAAAAACCACCCATGTTCCTTCTTAGCCCTTTATGTTGAGGCCGCGGTATCTCTTGCGAACCACCCGCAGCCCCGACGGGGACTTTAATGACACCTTCATCAGTCATTCAGTAATTTAAAAAAGTGTCGTTTAAAAATATTTAACTCTGGCTGAGTTAAATAATTTTAAACGACAGTTTTTTAGAAACAAAGATTATTTTTTTCATCTTTGTAATTTATTTTCAGTGTTGGGTCACTATCTACTATCAACTTGATTGTTAAACTCGTGACCAGACGACTGAATCAACAGCATGAATATGACGAGGTACGTTATACTGGAAATTATGTTTTTCCTACTCCTTCGCTATTCTTTTCTGATTAACTTCGTTAAATCGTTTCTCTGGGACTTCGTCGAGCTTCACTGTCTCGGCGCTTTTGTGGTCGCCATTGTTGATTCTGGCTAACAGGAGTTACAGTGGTTTGGGGATAGTGTGGCGGGCTTGTCCCATTAAAGAAAAAAAAAACTAATTTCTCTATTTTTAGCCCAATATTTTGTAAAAAAAAATACCTATCCATCCTAAGAGTGTTAACATCGCCAGCAGCGCATTAAGACAGGCCTTAAAACGTATAATATGTTCTTCTAGTGTACCTATTTAACTATCTATAGATATTAGAAGAATCCTTTTGCCTTATTCGTCCAGTGGTCGCCAGTTCAACTGCTAAGCATGGAGTCCTGGTTTTGATTCCCGGGTTGAGCATAGCGCTTTTGGGATAATCAATCAGAAATTTCTGCAGCCCGGAAACATGAATCCTATGAACTGTAAAGTAAACTTGTGCCTAAGTGTTCGTAGATTACTGGCGTATGTGTTATGTCCTTGTTTAATTCAAACTGATCATATCAACTCAGTGATAATCACCAGGATTTCAAGCAACCCCGAATTAATCATCATGAAACTATTTCGATGAGACGTTATTTACATAGATAACTTTCACTGTTCCGGAACCATATGAATCATTCGTTTTATCAGAATCTCAAATCAAATTACAAAAGCTTACACAGATCAGTGGAATCAAAATAATCGTACTATGATCGATGTGTCATACAAATGCCAATAGGGTTAGTTAGCGGTCACACCACTAGGCTATCAGGGGGCTAAAATGGCCAATTTAGCAGATCATAATACAAATTGCGTCAAAAACCGTAAAACGGATCTTTCATAATAGTAATTTTAACTGACGACGGCACGGTTGGCGCAGTGGCTCAAGCAATGGACTGCTGCGCTGTGTGTTGCGGGTTCGATCCCCGCACGGAACAAATGCTGCTATTAACACATTTGTCATGATCATCTTGATCTTTATTCTCTTCAGAATTAGGTATAAATATTGAAATATCTTTATGTATAAATAATAATAAATTCTCTTCACAGCTGAAAAGATTCGTCGCAGAATCCTGCAGCGACTTGGGCAGACCGGTTCAGCAAGTATTGGAGACTATCTCCTCCAACGTGCAATGGAGGGATCGGAACTATCACACCATTGTCGACTGGTTGAGGGCGGCAGATCACTCCGCATCAGCTAGTTAAAGTAGAATTAAGAATATTCTAGATTGAAATAGTCAATATCATGACAAAAGTAATGTACAGTAAATGCCTGATTCTTAATGATCTGGTTAGGGGATAAAATTTGCTTTTATCGAAGAGTAGTTTCCGTTGGGGGTAGATACCCCCATGGGAAAAGGGCGTGAGTTTATGTAGTTTCCGTTGGCTATGGAAACTCTTAATACGTTTGAGGCGTTTAACCTTTCGTATGCCGTTTAATGAGACACAATTAAAAAGCCATTGTGTCTCGCGTAGATCTACGTTCCGGCATTCGAAAGGTTAAAAGTCGCCTCCATAATATCGAACCATCATTCAGATTGGTTTTATAAAATCGTGTTCGGATATAGGAATCGGGCATTAGAATTTCCTACAGGAACATTTTTTTCAATGGCACCGATGTCAGATGGGGGTCTCTTTCTAACGCAGAGAAGCCATATAGAGTCATCTCTCTTTGACCTCGGCAAACAAGTTGCCAAGTGCCATGTGTAAATAATTGTTCCATACATTTTGTTAAGGATAGTCAAATCTATGTAGGTACCTTTGTATTAGTATTGTGTTCAGATAAATGTTTTTGTATTATTTTAGATTTGTACTAAAAAAGTTAATCGATAGTAAAAAAGTACTAGGTATTAGCTAAGAAGCGAGTGTCCAGTCGTTGAATACTGATCCACTAGAATGACTTAATGCAAAACTGATTAAGAATGAACCTGTATTTTTCAGCGAAAATTGTACTAACAACTGTACCGAGTGTACTGTGTAAATTTTAGGATTCGAATATAGTCACGTTCACACAGCGCAGCGGCCCGTTTTACAGGTCCGTCTTATAACCCTATACAGGGTGTAAATCAACCCATCACACAGCCGTCAACCAAGCATTCTGTACATCAAACTAAGTACCCCTACGCGAAAATTTTTGCTGGGAAACGACTTTTTTTTTTAAACTTAATGTAGCTCTCTTAAATCATCGTATGCTTTGAATAGTAAACGAGTCATGGAGCTAATTATAGTAAAGTTATAAAATGAAAAACTAGTATTTACAAAAACAGCTGTGAAAAATTTCGAACTTTGACCCCCAATATCTCCGTAACTAGGGGGTTCCCAGGTATGGTCTAGAACAAAAAAATGACCGCAGTGGTGGGGAGAACCAGTGTCTTGCGTTTGCGTTAAGGGTACTTTTACACCCTATATGTTTTTATTGGTCGATGTCTTGTGTACGAGCTTGTTCGAACACATGACAGTATTGTAGATTAATATAATATAAAATAATTTTAATATAACGATTTAATAGAAGAGGTTTGTTTTGCAAGTCCGTTTTTATCGTTTACGGTATTTTTCGATCATGGTCTAAGTAGTTTTAAAAACGAACTCATGCGGCCAATATTGCAGAGGTTTTCTCCGACACAAAAATTGGTGCTTCGCAACCTATGGCCGTCCATCATTGAAGAAAGCTGGTGTTATACTGAACAACGGCACCCAGTAGCGACAGGATCAAACGGTCCTGTAAATTCGGATCTTCTGTGTGAACGTGCCCTTACTTCGTAATATATTAATATTTATTTTTAGACATTTATGGTAATAAAAGATGCAATAGATCTGATTTACGTGTATTTAGCTCTGGGAGACAGCTTGGTGTAATTAGTAACATAGGGTAGGCAGAAGCTACCCCAAATGGATGTGCAATTATTAAGGCCTAAAGCTTGTTCTGTCCTCTCCCCTCTTCTGACCGCTTTGCTGTTTTTATGTATTCTCCTCAGCTCAGATAATAATATGTCCGTTGACCTTTGAATGGGTTTCTTTTTATAACGCTTCAAATGTACTGTGTACTGTCCATGACATTTTCTTGGATGGGAAGTAAACAAATGAATGTTAGACTTCTACTGACTAAAACCTACCCATGTTCTAGGGTCGCGGTATCTCTTTCGAACAGTCCTACAGCCCCGGACCGTTCATGACCTGCTTCGTAATCTTTTTCTAGATTTGTCCACATCAGTAACATATTAATTAGCATTAAAACTGATTGCGATCTCAAATCACCATAATTCTGTTACAGATAATAATATTTATCTTAAAGCTGCATTCATTTATTTAATCAATCGCTTCGTTTTTGTTTTCGTCTACTGATAACTCGACTTATATTTTTAAGGACAAAGAGAATCAGTAACTTTGAAGATCGATTGAATAAACTCCAGACTTAACTTAAGCTTTAACTATGTGCACAAGCCAAAATTAAATCATATTTGAGTGATGTTAATGTGCATATTCCCTTATGCGAGTGTGAAGAAGCACACACACACACACACGCTAGACACTTAACACTTTCATACACTAAACACTTTTTCGTGTATGAAATGCCTCATCGATTTCTAAATAAAGTGCTACCGTCAAGGGCAGAATTTCCATACCATTTTTACTTTACCATGTTATCAAAGATAAGATTTTGGGGTAGATACTGTTTAATATACAGTTTTATCACAACGTTATCACAATGTATTTATGCGAAATCAATATAATAGCTAATTCATACACTGTTTTCGTTTTTCGTCCTCTACTAAAATACCTCATCATCTGCCTAGCCTTTTCCCAACTATGTTGGGGTCGGCTTCCAGTCTAACCGGATGCAGCTGAATACCAGTATTTTACATGGAGCGACTGCCTATCTGACCTCCACAACCCAGTTAATATTAGGTAATACGATACTCTTTGGTAAGACTGGATGTCAGAATTTCAGGTCACTGACTACCTGTAACGACTGTCAAAGATCTATATATGGCAGCCGGGACCAACAGCTTAACGTGCTTTCCGAGGCACGGAGGAAACTCGGACCTAGGCAAGCATAGCTTTACCTAAAGATCGGCCCGAGTGGCAGTTCTTATTAAGTCACGAGCTCCTCTAATAAAATGTCTATGGTACTTTACTTTTTTTGCAAACCTTTTCATCACAAATCACCATATTTGCAAATAAAATAGCCAGACCAAATGACATTCCATCAGCTAAAATATTGATGGAAATGTTGAAAATGTGTTGGAGATTTAGAAGCTCCCGAAATGTTTTTTACTTAAGTACAAGTCAACATTATTTATTTACGGTAAATGTAGTAGTAACAGGACGGTAAAAATAATTTGTAGTGTAATGAATAACACATTTCGCCTTACTGTTGTATGCAAACATTAGTAACATTCTAAGGGATTGGAAGATTTTATAACCTTAATAGCTGGCATGAATATATATAAACAATTTATGAGACTAAAAGTTTAAAGTGTCACATTTCCGATATATGAGCTATCTAAAGCTACAGATAGTTAAACGGCATTCGGTGATGGCATCTTTAGGGTCTGTATTTTTTTATTTACAAACCCAACGCCATATTATTCTACAATGCATTCGGGTAACATTTGTGTTGATAATTTCAAAGCTCGTGCATTAGTCTGAACCCTCAGGGCTTTTAATATATTACATTGATGAATAAATACCTTTGAATTCTTAGAGCAATCAAAACTATTTCGAAGATAGTAGACCTTTTAAATGAATAATTCTGTATTTAGTGTTTTTTTTTCTTTTTCCGATTTCGTTGCTATTACGTGACAGCTTTATACAATTATATTATTTATATTCTAAACTGATATTTAAAAGTAAATTATTGTATTAACTTATCCTAGATAGTTAATTGTGTGTAAATAAAACCTAAACTTTGTACTATTTTAGCTCTATGTCCTATTATAACTTTCGTAAATTAAAGTTTTTAAAAATACGTGGTAACTGGCGTTTTATTTTAAAGCCAAAATAATTGTTTTTTGTGTTTCCTGTTATTGAAGTATTCGTCTTCAGGTTGCTGACACATGTATGAATGTATGAATTTGTAGCCCCACAACTTTCACACTTCACACCAGGGTCATCAGGGCAGAGGTCATAGGGAAAGTGTTTATTTCAACAGGAATTTCTCGGAAGTTGGGATTTGTGCCTTGTTGATGGCAATAGCTCGCCCCCAATTACATGGGACTTAAACTGGCGAAATATGAGTTTACTATCAGTTACACCTCTGCCTAACCCTAGAGGGATTACAGGCGTCATGTTATGTTATTATGTGTGTGTTATAAAAATTTCACCGGCCACTATCTATACGTTTGTAGGAATAATTTCGGCGTGTGTGGGATTACATTGTATACGCCTTTTGACGTGTGCGGTGCGAGGTTTGACCGGCAGTCACTGCGCACTGATCGATCCGTGTGATAGTGTTCTGATAACGGGATGTTCTGGATTCAATAAATTTTAACAAACTCTTTCTATTAAGCAAGTGTCTCAGTAACAAGCAGTGGAGACCGTAACTCTGGCTGCAGAAGGAGTCGCCAAAAGCGTTAAGGGTAGGTACACTTCGTCAGAAAATACTCTCACTCTCTCTCACTCTTATATTATAGCCACAGATCCGTTAGCAAAGACAAGTTATGAAAATACCAAAAAAATCTAATACACTATTTTGCAATTGGAAAATAATTTGGTTGGCAAACAATTAATCTGCCGATGATATAAAAGCTTATTAAGTCAAATAATTATTAAATGATGCTTACCTAACTGATATTGAATTATCTTTAAATATAATATCAGTTACTAAATCATACTTAACTAGACGAAAAAAAAATTTAATCAGCCAAAAAAATTATAAGAATTTAGACAAGGATTTTTCGACTGCTCAACTTTGCATGTTAAAAAGTATTTACTGCGTTGAGTTCGGTAAATGTCCCACAGGATTATACTACTGGGATAAAAAAAATCCTACGAGTTAATCCAGGTTATAATCTATTGTGCTAATATTTTTCTAAATCTGTTCAGAAGCTTTTACGTGAAAGACTAACAAACATACTAACTACTGGTCGCAAGCGCGGCTGCTGACCTGGCGTGTTTCCTGGTTCGATTACCAGGTCGGACAAAGTGTTATTGGGTTTTCCCATAAGGAATTTCTCAGAAGCAGCCACGAAGTCTGGGTTTTTGCCTTTTACGGGACTTAAAAACACCTGACGGGCGAAATATGGATGTACTATTACAAATTATACTCAACGTCTGTCGTGTTGTGTAATAAAAGCTACTTATTTCTACTTCTATAAATTATAAACCCAGCAAATAAAACACCACTAAACTCCACTTTTCCTCAGTGTGAGAGGTTATCAAACGAAGCTTATGTTCAGTGTCAGAATAGCTACCAAATTTATCTTATGCGTCAGAAAAACTACCAAATCTATCTTATGCGTCAGAAAAGCTACCAAATCTGTCTTGTGCGTCAGAAAAGCTACCAAATCTATCTTATGCGTCAGAAAAGTTACCAAATTTATCTTATGCGTCAGAAAAGTTAATGATATGCTTACTAACTATAAGTAGGTATGTCAGTTGAAAAACTACCTCCACTTCTGCTGTGCCTAAAAGGCTATCATCCGAAAAGCTACCAAACTCCACTTTCCTGTTTTTTTTGGAGGTTGGGAAGTCATATAATGACTCCTCCCGCTCTGGGCAGAGCGTTAGGGAGTGTCAGACTTCTTCTGAAAAACCACCCATGTTCTTTCTTAGCCCTTTTGTGTCGAGGCCGCGGTATCTCTTTCAAACAATCCGCAGCTCCGACGGAACTCCACTTTCCCTCAGTGTCTGAAAGTTAACAGACTAAAGAAAAACTCGACGAGCTAAACTGGGCAACGGTCTAAATACCGATTAGCGAATACCGATTTTCTATATTTTGCAACATTGATCGAATGGTGGTAGTCTGGATTTATGCCCGGTTGATGGCAATAGGCTAACCCCTATTACATGGGACTTAAACATAACTGGCGAAATGTGGGTGTACTATTAGGTACACCTCTGCCTTACCTTTCCGGGATTACAGGCGTGATGTTATGTTATGTTATGTGGTCGAATGGTGTGTTTGAGGTCCTGGGTTCAATTCCCGGGTCGGAAAAAGTGTTATTTGGTTTATTCATTTCTCAATAGCAGCCACGGAATCCTGAATTTGAGCCTATTTGATGGTATTAAGCTCGCCCCCTATTACATGTGACTAACATTAACTGCCGCACTCAGAGAGCTTTAATGATTACAATAGGCTATCACTTAGTGAAGGTTTTGATAGTTTTGTCAAATCTTTACTAAGTGACAGGTTAAGTAATCATTAAATATCTCTGAGTACCGCAGTTAATGTGTTTACTATTAGTATCGTGTTGTTCTACTAGATCATAAAGCCTTTTTTTTGTTTTTGTTTAGGTTGATAAATCATCAAATAACCCCTCCCGCTCTTGGGCAGAGCGAAAGGGAGTGTCAGACTTCTACTGACTAAAAACCACTCATGTTCCTTCTTAGCCCTTCATGTCGAGGCCGCGGTATCTCTTGCGAACAACCCGCAGCCCCGACAGATCATAAAGCCTGATAAATAAAAATGACAATGTCACTACTAAGTTTTTCCTGTAAACATGATGCCCAATATTGTTGATTTGTTATCAGAAGATAAAGTAGCAAATTAGTTTTTTGTTTTAGTAAAAGATGGCGCTGGTAGTTTCTGTACTAAGTATCATGTATTGTTGAAGTAATATAACGACTTATCAAACCGACAGATTTTTTGTCGAAGTTAATGTTGCTTTGTCGGAAGCATTACTAGAATTTATTATAAGTTTTGAAATTTCCATTAATTTAAAGTTCTTATAAAGCTTAAAGAGAAAGTTGGCTCGAATTGACTTATTCTCTCTTTTCTGCTAAGATAAAATAATATGAATAAAATAAATTTTATAGAAGGCAAACAGTTTCTGGGTACGATTCCAGGGAAAAGGATTATATTTTGGGTTTTTACACCAGAAATTTCACAGTAGCAGCCACAGAGTCAGGATTTGTGCCCTGTTAATGGTAATAGGCTCGCCCCCTATTACATGAGACTTAACCATACACCTGGCGGAATGTGGGTGTACTAGTAGGTGCACCTCTGCCAAACCTTCCAGGGGTTACAGGCTTGATGTTATGTTTAGGTTCTGTGTGAAAACAGACAACTTGAAATGAAATAAAACTAAATTTTGTTAAAAAAAAAATTGTTTCGTGTTTGCTAATAAATGTATCATTCATTAATTGCTTTAATCGACCACTCAAATAAAATGCAAGCTTCCACTCTGTGTGGCGGAACGTGAGAGGGAGAGAACCTCTCGTCCCAGCCGCCGCGGGAGGCGCTCCGGGCGTCGGGGGCCACGTGATGGCTTCCGGCCACCGTAGACGAGAGCCTGTAAACGGTGAGTGATGGGTAAGCTTGCCGTCCGTCCGTCTTATGACGACGACAGGCCGTGTCGACGGCGCGTTCGTGTTCCACGCGCGCCTCAAAGAGATGTCAGCAGCATGGAAGGGGCCCGCAAGGGCCGACGCCTGTCGGGGCTGCGGGTTGTTCGCAAGAGATACCGCGGCCTCGACATGAAGGGCTAAGAAGGAACATGGGTGGTTTTTAATCAGTAGAAGTCTGACACTCCCTTTTGCTCTGCCCAAGAGCGGGAGGGGCTATTTGATGATTTTCCACCCACCATAAAAAAAGGTTCTATTTACTAACGCAAGCTGTATTATAATTATGAAAATGTATGTTAGCCTGTACGATATTTATCTATGGGTCAAAGCTGCCTGAAAATAAATGTTACGTTATGTAATGGCGTCTAAACATCAGTGGCTCATAATAATGGATAATAATCAGTAATCATAGAAGATAATATCCCGTACGTGACAATTATAAGTTTTGATATTCTACTTTGCGAATCGATGACTCAGAATTTTTCGGACACTGGTCTACGACTAAATCTAAAAAATTTGCAACTTTAACCCGTACTTTAAAAGTTAACTAGGCTTTTATGTTGAAAACAGGCGTCCATAACCCCTTGAATGTGGTAACTTGGTTGCAGGAGGTCATCATCAACCTAGCCTAATTTCAACTTTTTGCTCTCAGTGTAGGTAAATAAACTGAACAACATTATACCTACATGGATCAACTGCCTATCTGACCTTTTTCTTTTTTTTGGTAGGGTTGCGACTCATCAAATGACTCCTCCCGCTCTGGGTCGAGCGGTAGGGAGTGTCAGACTTCTACTGACGAAAAACCACACATGTTCCTTCTTAGCCCTTGTGCCGAGGCGGCGGCCATTGCCTTCCATCTTGCTGACATCTCTTTGAACACGAACGCGCCGTCGACACAGCCTGTCGTCCTCATAAGACTTACGGACAGCGACCTAGCCCATTACTGACCATCGACAGACCCGCGCCTACGGTGGCCGGAAGCCATCACGTGGCCCCCGACGCTCGGAGCGTCTCCCGCGGCGAGAGGTTCTCTCCCTCTCTCGTTCCGCCATCTCCTTCACTAACATCATTGCTTCGCAGAAGGAGGCGACGGCATCCCATTCCCTCTCGCCCCGGACCATGGTTTGCACCAGGGCCGGACGCGAAAGGTCGCCGCCGCCGATCATTCCTCCCGCCTGATTCGGTGCAGGTACCTCCCAAAACAACCGTGTCCGGTGAGGACCTGCGTCAAACGGAAGGATAGTGCGCCGTAGAGCCTCTAATGCCACTCCTCAAAGAGGGGACTTACCGCCACTATCGTGGCGTGCCCTGCACGTGGTTGCTACAGTCGCTCTCTCCATGTCGTCATGTGATCACACCGGAGGTCTGTCCGCTGAGCGGCAATTCGCCGCGTCAGCGCGCCATTCATGCTGGCGCGCGAGCAATATCGCTTCCAGATCCCATGGCGGCAATTCGGCAAGGAGGTTCGCCGCCTTGCTGGAGGTCTCATACATTTGTTTCCCACTCTCCTTTGTTTATCACTAATAGCAGATGCTGTAATGGTTATTGTACCTAGTTAGAGACCCGTCATTCTTACAACTTACTACTCCAAACAATCTTCATTACTTGTCAGATTGATTTTTCTTAGGACCTGCTTCACAATATTGAAGATAGATAGCCGGTCACAGCAGGGAATACCAAGATAAGACCACCTAAAAAGAGTCAAAGCAATGATACTTGACGAAATTCAAATATTTTTTAAAATATTTGAATATATATTTATAATTATGTAGTTTGTATATATTGGCCTGCCTACTCAGCCAATTTTATTCTTTTTTCTTATTTCTATACAAAATATTCGAACCCTCTTTACTAGACAAAAACATGCGAAGTAGGGAAATAAAATATTGGAATATGACACAATATGCAATGTAGATAAAATTAAATATGTATAGGTACTTAAAAATTTGTATAATAGTTTCAGTAAAATACAGGATTGCCACTGCCATATCACCTCGCATTTCAGATATGAAGATAATTGTCAAAAAAATATCATAGCTTATGATACTGTCGATAATTGTTGATACTGTATCGTTGATGATTACGCATTGATGTGTATATTTCTATAATTTGATTACAATAATCCAGTTGCGGGTGTAGGTCCCGCTTTAGTGGTCGCTGGTATTCAAAGTAAGTTTATATTTCTTGTTTATTATAGCAAAAATGTAAATGTAAGGTAAAATTAAGACAACAATAATTTAGTTATTTATATTTACTTAGATTTTGTCGATATATAACACGATAATAGAAAGGTCAAAGATAACACTTAAAAATGATAATACTTCACGGATTAAGCAATCGATTGTGGGTCATGTGATTGAATTTTCCACCATATTCCTTGACACCAAACCAGACCAATTTTTTCTTCTTGTGCGCTCTCTGCTAATCTGAAGGGTTTTAAAAACTGGTGATATATTGAACAGAGAAACTGTTCATCATCATTGCATGTGTAGGTGTTATGTATGAAAAGTTCACGCTACATGAGCGTATTTTGTGTCCCGAAGCAGTTGCTAATATTTTCTACTGATCGAATATATTTGATCATTTCATTTCAATGATTTTACTTATCTCGAACTCCTCTAAATGGAGTTAGTGTTAAAAAAACGAAGTAGCGTTTAGATTCTAGTGATAAATTCAAAACCAAAAACCGTTTATCGTTATTCTTGTAGTTCGAATGTTATCAGTAAGTTGCCGCGGTCCAAAGGTTTTCATTTTATTGAACACTATCAGAACAAGCCACCTTTAAAGAAAGTTCTTCAAGAATTTTGATTGATGACCTAACAGAACGTAATCAAGAAAAGTAATTGTTAAATGGAAAGGTTGAAATGGAACTGGGCTGGTCTCATCTGCCGCATGTTCAAGGACCAATGGGTCAAAATCACCACTCAGTAGATACCAAACGAAGGAAACGACAACGCGCCAGGCTCAGAAGGAGAGGGCAGGATGATCTGAACTATTTCTCAAAGGATTATTATGAGGACACAAATGCACTCGATCGCAAAAAGTGGAAGGAGAGAAGATAGGCTATAGATAGGATTGCCCTGCAGTGGGATAATAATAGGCTTATAATAATAATTCATGAAATAGTTCAATCAATGAATGGAAGTCCAACTCTCACCCATATTTTTATTGATTCTGTGTTGATGACTTATATTCAGATGGCTGCGCCTAACCAATTTAATTTGGGAAAGTGACTCATATAATAGACATAAGCATTAACTTGTTATTTTGGGTAATTAATGCACATTAAATATATACTCGTTTTCATATACTTTGGGGTACATATCTTTACGCATTATGCATATTGATCATAATAATGTCCATTCCTACAATTTATCAAATTACTTTAAGGCATGGCATCAAAATTGAAGATTCCATTTATTTCGTCGTTAAGATAAAGGTATTTCGATAATGATGTTTTAATAATGATTAATAAACTTTATCAATACGATAAGAAATATGCCTAGAAGTTACAAATTTCACGAATGTTCAAGAATTTATATATTTTAATCTGTAGAACTTCAATGTCATCGGCATAATAATTATGTAGGTTCAAGTAAACTGCCTAGTAACTAGCTTGCACAAACTATCTTCTATGTGAAGCTACCAATCCTACTTATATTATAAAATCCTATCTTGTGGACCAACTAACTACAGCCTGCGGCTTCGTTCCCGCTGTGGTCGGAAATGATCGCACGAAAGCGTACTTCAGGGATAAAAAGTCTTATAATTATCCAAACTCAGGCCTTGGTCTACCCCTGTGCCAAACGTCGGAATAGTCATAGCCAATAAAGGTGCACAGGCGTGACAAACAAACTCACTTTCACATTTAATAATAAATAATAATTGTTTATTTATCCAAATAAAGCACACAGACACAGTAAGATAGAAAGAAAGTGACAGAAATACGAGTACAATGATCATAATAATTTAGCTTTGAGCACAAAATGTTTGAGTTCACAATAATAGTCTATGTACACAAAATAATAATGAACCCTGCCTCTTAAACTAGGAGTATATAGTATTTATTTAAAATATTAGTTGAGATAATAAAGTTACGACACAATTTATTTTAGTATTAATAATCTCTTTCAGATGGTGGCGATAAAACTAGTAGTTTTATCCCTGGTTTGCGTCTGTGCAACCGCAATACCAGATATTGCACCGGGGCAAGTGACCAGAAACACCATCTTCGCCGACGAACGCTTCGAAGGCGAGGTGTTTGAGAATGTTGATGCCTTCGCGGGTACCGAGCTGACCACGACATCGTCGCCGTACCGACTACCCACCACCACCCGGCCATCCCGCTACAACTTACACTGGCACATTGACATGCCTAGGCTTCGTTACAATGGAACAGTCCTAATAACCATAGCTGCAACACAGTCTGGAGTTAGCGAGGTCGTCCTCCACAGTGCCCATGTGGCTATTCGCACCGTACAGTTGAGACTTGGAACCGCAGAAGTTCAAACCACTTACGTCCTTCAGCCCGAATACCACTTTCTAAGGGTCAATCTCACAGATAGTGTCCTGCAGACTGGTGTTGAGTACACATTAAATATCACATTTGACGCAAATATGCGCGATGACATGTACGGTATTTATCACAGCTGGTACAAGAATGAAGGCGGAGACTCACAAATTGAGTAAGGACTGGTTAACAACCAATGTTTTATGTTACACTTTCAATGATCATTTACTTTAAAAATGAGTTGAGTAAAGACAATTAGATTTCATAAGGCTTTGATTTGCAGATGGATGGCCACTACACAGTTCCAAGCTACTGCTGCTCGCTTTGCGTTCCCTTGTTATGATGAACCTAGCTTCAAGGCTACTTTCGATGTGACCATCTCACATCCCTCCGAATATGGTAGTTGGTTTTGCACTCAGGAGCTGCTACCCGGTGTACCCACCCCATACCACGAGTAAGTGAACGAATAGTACTTATATTTTGATTTCATTTTAAGACTTCATCTGTTTATTATTACTAACCATGACACCTTGCTTATTTTGCAGAGGATATATCAGTAATACTTACCGAACGACCCCAGTTATGTCCACCTATCTTCTCGCTTTAATCGTCGCTAATTATGGTGAAGAGCGGGATCCTCCCACCGGTGTCGTGAGACATGAAGTCATTGCAAGGCACGGTGCGATAGACGACGATCAAGCCTTGTTCTCGCAGAGAACCGGAATGGCTCTTTTGAATTGGATGGAACAACACACAAATTACCTATTCCTTACACAAAGCCCTAACCTAAAGATGACGCAAGCTGCTATCCCCGATTTTGGAGCCGGGGCAATGGAGAACTGGGGATTGTTAACTTATAGGTGGGTTGGGTACTTAAGCTTACAGAATAATGAGTGGTATAAGTTAATGATTGTACGCAACAGTTACTATTTACTTTTACAGGGAAGCTTACCTGTTGCATAAGGAAGGCGAGACCAACGGTTACTTCAAGCAGCTCATCGCTTACATTCTCTCCCACGAGATCGCACATATGTGGTTCGGAAATCTAGTCACCAATGACTGGTGGGATGTGCTCTGGCTGAATGAAGGTTTTGCTAGATACTACCAGTACTACTTGACTGCCAACGCATCCATCGAAGGTTTTGGTGTAAGTGATGTTTTTATACCTCCAACAGATTAATGTTTTCGTAAGTCATTTGATTGGAGGCAAAATCTTATGGACTTTATCAATGGTCTTTATCTTATAGACTGTGAAACAATTTGGCATTTCAATTTCTGAATGTTGTTCTTCTTGTTTCAGGTTGACGATGTGGGTCTTGAAAGGCGTTTCATCAATGAACAAGTGCACACATCACTGCTTAGTGACTCGTCCAACAATCCTCATCCTCTGACTAACCCTGGTGTCGGCAGTCCTGCCAGTGTCAGCGCCATGTTCTCGACCATCACCTACAACAAGGGTGCCGCTGTCATCAGAATGACTGAGCATCTTCTTGGCACCAATACTCATAGAGAAGGTCTTAGGCACTATCTGGCAAACAAGTAAGGTTCAGCTTTTGTTATTTTTAACTGAAATGGAAAAAACTTTGTCGTAGTGAAACAACATATTCGCATACTTTAAAACAGAAATAAGACTTGGTAATAATATTCACAGCGCACACAGTACCGTTCAACCCATCGACCTGTTCAATGAATTGGATCTAGCAGGTCGCACGGCCGGAGCATTTAGTGCTTATGGACCTGACTTTAACTTCATCGAATATTATCAGAGCTGGACTGAACAGCCTGGTCACCCCGTACTTCAAGTCAATATAGAACATAGCACTGGACAAATGAGCATCTACCAGGTACTTTTTTTGAGTAATTTACTTTTAATTTAATGAGCGAATTTATTAAGTTCTCTGTTTCCTAACGTGTCCTAAAAGCTTACACTTAACAATGTTTAAATTCTTTATGTTCTTTCTCCAAAATTAGCTTCCTGTTATATTATGTTTTTCTTTTTATTGTTGTTCCTCTGTATTGAATCGTAATATTATCTTATACACACTATGTTATTGGATCTGGTCCTTCTAACCTAACAGACATCTGTCAGTTTCTTGCGCCACTTCTTCTTCCCAGCTAAAACACTAGGAAGTGCCGAAGGTTGGTTGTTTTGGGGGACTGCTTCTTGTAAAATTTGGCGTTCGATTAGTGCTCTTGATTGAACTAAAAACGAGCCGTTTGTTTGTTAGAGAGTCGGTAATGTAAAAAGTCAACGATACCTCTTTTACCTACAATCCTTTCTATGTTGTTAGCGTTGGGATAGGTGTCTAACATTAACAATATTTGTATTAATAAATAAATAAATTCTTGCAGCGCCGTTTCAACATCAATACTGGTTTCTCAAACCAAAGCACGAGATACGTCATCCCCATTACGTTTACTACCCAAGGAAGCGCCAACTTTGTGAACACGAAACCTTCTCACATCCTTACTGAGCCGTTTACTGTCATTAACCGCGAGGAAACCGATAATTTGTGGACTATCTTCAACATCCAACAAACTGGTAAATGGTTTTAGATTTCTGTCTGTTGTTTTAAAAATGGGCGTCCATTGACAGGCTTCCAAAAAGTTGATGATAGCCAAGGCATTTTGAATTTTGTTTTCATAATGTTACAGGTTTCTATCGAGTACACTACGATGACTATACTTGGGACTTGATCGCTCAAGCCCTAAGAGATCCCGTTGAGAGAATAGCTATTCACGAATTCAATCGAGCCCAGGTAAGCCAATATTAAGATGTCTTTGATAGGAGCTCGTGTGAAATTATAACAGTCAATGTTGTGGGTACAACAGTTTGAGGTTATAATTATAAAATCTTCAATCGGAATTAATTTAAAGAAAAAAAAAATACTCTGCGGCTTGCATAGATACAACAGAACATCACGCCTGTAATCCCCGAAAAGTTAGACAGAGGTGTACCTGACAGAGGTGCACAATGCACATTCACATTTCACAAGTTATGCTTAAGTCTCATAATAGTAGGGCGAGGTTATTGCTGTCAACCTTGTCACTGGACTTCCTGGCTGCTGAAAAATTATTGATGGAAAAACCCAATAACATTTTGCTCGACCCGGGAATAGAACAAAGGACCTCAGCAGTTGCGCTTGGTGCCACTAGAGCAACGAGGTAGTCACAGCTCACATGGATATGTGACTGAAAAACCTTTACAAACAAAATCTTTATTTCTATGATGTCTTTCAGATTGTCAACGATGTCTTCCAATTCGCACGCTCCGGAATCATGACCTATGAGCGTGCCATGAACATACTGTCATTCCTGCAGTATGAGACTGAATACGTTCCATGGGTTGCTGCCATAACCGGCTTCAACTGGATCAGGAACAGACTTCATGGAAACCCAACTGAGTTGACGGAGTTTAACGTAAGTATTTTGAACAAAATAAGATTTTTATTTTTGTTACTACATGGAAATGGAATGAATATGATACCGATCCATATGTTCAAGTTTTTAGCGCAACCTTCACCGAAACCTCCCCGCTGATTTGTTTTCTTAATTAAAATTGTATATGTAGTTTAGTTTATAATAGGTAATAATGCCACTAACATTCAGTTTCTGATTTAAATAGGTGTTTGGTAAACTTTAATTAAGGTCACCATTTTCATTGTAATGTGGCACTAATATTTCTAGACGGCATGTAAACCAAAGTTGACAAAAACTGACACTAGCTTAGGCACTACACACATAAAGAAAGAAGACTGTTGAGTAAGGGCTAGATTATTAAATGGTGTATTTTCCAACAGACCCGGATTCGTGGATGGGCGTCTTTCGCGATGTCAGAACTGACGTATAGACCAATCGCTAATGAGCATTTCATGCGGTCTTACCTGCGCTACCAACTGGCACCTTTCATGTGTAACCTTGATGACCCAGAATGCATTAGTGAAGCACATTCACAGTTCGATATCATGAAGAATGGTGGAGCCAAGTGAGTACTAACTAATCATAGAGGAGATTGAGCAGGAGTGGTCTAGGAACCAGTAGACGTTTTGATATTAGTGCAGATATTTACAATAAATGCCCTTGTGCAAAGAAATATGTAAATATCAACTTTATAAGTTCTATCGACATATCTTAATAAACGTGGGTAAAACTGTTAGGTCAGAATGTATTTCTGAATAAATAATGATAGTTTTTGGAAATTATTTGCTGTCATAAATGTTCAAATACATGTACCGAGATTATTATTTATAATTAAACAACTACTGTTGATAGTGTCATAAACCAATTAACAGTAAAAAGTGATTATCTTGAGTAGGGTTAACGTTTATTTAATTAAAAAAAATCACATCTATCTTCTTTTAGTGTGCCAGTTGACAGCCGCAACTGGGTATACTGCAACGCTCTTCGAAGAGGTAACGCTGAAGACTTCGACTTCTTATGGGAGAGGTTCCAAACCCACAACGTGTACACAGAAAAGATCCTGCTTCTCCAAACACTTGGCTGCACCTCCAACGATACCTCTCTTGCAACGTAAGTCTCACCCATATTCTAGAAACCGACTAAAGTCCAATTTTGAGGTCGACTTTCGTTGTTATGACAACAGGTGAAAATCGGCCACCGAATCGATCCCAGAATTTTTTAGTCCCAGTTGACAGAAATTCGAATAAGGTTCCTTCTCCGTATATGTACGTTGCCTCCTACATCAGCTATCCTAGGCAAACCAATAATCAATGTCAAAAAGTGTGTATAATGTCATTCTATATTGAAAAGTGGGCAGTTATGTAATTTTATAAACAAACTAAATGGGGTGGAATTATAGGTGGACTGAACTTATGTCAGACTAGACACGCCTGTGTCTAGTCTGACATAAGTTCAGTCCACGACTAAGACTACTAGTCTTGGAGTGTTGTTATTTTACAGTGAGTTAATACCTTTCGTTATTATTTTCTTCGGTTTGGTGCTCCGCTGTTTGTTTTTTCACTGTTATTTAAATGTTTTTATATTTTATTTCGCCTTTCAAACTCTGTTATTCGTTTTCAGGTTGTTAGACGCAATTGTCCTACCAAACAATATTATCCGTCGCCAAGACTACACTACTGCCTTCAACACAGCTGTTTCAGGCAATGAAGAAAACACCCAAAAGGTCTTTGCTTACATCCGGTTAAACCTCGCTGCGGTTACTCTTGCGTAAGTGCTAAGTTATTTTAAAAAAAAACTTTTTGTATTGACAAAACATAGTGGCAAGCCATTGCTTATAAGGCTGCTGCCATTCTTTCAGAGCGTTGGCTTACAACAATCGCAAAAAAATTGTCAAACGGTAGAAGATTCCCAACCAACACAAAATTAACGTTGCTTTGCGGAGGCGAACAGTGTAGCTTTCAGTTGTTTTCTTCCAGAAATTATGCCTTAAATACAGCCTTAGCTCTTTAGATAATACAGCTGAAATACGAAATGTGTCGTCATATATAAGTGTGTAGTCATCATCAAACTGAACTCCTTTATTCTAAGTGGGATCAACCTCACAATAATCAGATGTCCTATACGACACACCAATACCTACTCGACCCGAAGTTTATGGGACAGCCGATTACTTAACTCTTTTTAAAATATTATAGATTTACTACACTTTTAAATGGAATATTTGTTTGTTTCTAGCTTTGGAAGCCCAGTAACACCATTGTCCTACGTGTCAGCTCGGCTGAGGAATGAAAACGAAGTTGTTGCTGTAAGATTATTTGTTTTATTTTTTTGTCCTTTGTAGTGATCTAGGAACCTAGGTGCTGGTCTCGATAACAACTAAGAAGCCGGGATTTCCGAGTTAACCTCTAACGTGTGAAAAGTACAGCATACAATGGCTTTTTAATTGTGTCTATAAATTAGACATGCGATAGGTTAATGACATTAGGTTTGCCGCCTAAAACATGTCTCAAACAATAGGGATGTTTCCTGACTAAGAAAAATATGATTCTAATTAGTCCGTCTGTTAGATTATCGAAAAACATTGGATACGTATTTTTTGTTTTATCAAATCAATAAAAATTGACGAAGATAAAACGCGTCAAAATTTTGAGTGGGGGGTGGGGTATTTGACGTCACTGACCGGTAAAAAATGCCATACTAATGTCTAAGAATATGACGTCACACGAGTTTTCAAAGCACTGTATCGTCTTCATTGTTTGTTTACCTGAAAAAAGAAAAACTATGTGTCCAATATTTTTTTGGAAATCTATGTGACGGACTAATTAATTTTTTTTGATAATTACCCTATTCTGATATTCTACTACTGCTCGTACTAGCAGTTTTTCATTTTAGCATTGCGTGATTTTGAACTATATTTACGGGCTATAAAAATTACATATTATTTTCGTTTTACCCCCAGTTCCAAACATGGGCAACCAGCACCAGATCCATTCTGGATCAAGCCTTCGATTCTGTCTACGAGGGTGCCGAGAACACCCTTGAGAGCATCAACCTGGCGTACATCATCGCTGAGGACTTGAGCAATTACTTTTTGAACGGGGACCAGGAGATAACCACCTCTACCTTGGCCCCCACGACTGTACGATCCACCACCGCACAACCTGCCTTGGCGGAGCCAACCACTCCAGTGCTCCCTCCCTCCTCAGCTGTCAACACCTTTGTCTCCATCTTCATGTTGACGGTGGTTGCTTTCGCTCACATTATTTTATAAGCACCAACCTCCCCAAACCTTAGGAACCAAGGGATTAGCTGTAAGATCCTTAACATAGTCAAGTAGTGAGTGACATTTCGTCTTTGTCCGATTTAAACAAATAATGCACGAGTTTGAAGAAATGGTACGGTTAGAATGTTAAATATGTATTTGTTAAGTATTATTAATATTTTTATAAATATGTATTTAGCTCAGATAAGTAATCGTTATAGCCTTATAATTTTTCCTGTGAATTGTAAATAGGCTTTTGTAAATTATTAAAAATATATTTTTATAATGTTCTCGTGTATTTTATTTATTTTTATCATGATTATTCCAGTAGAAGGAAAATGAGACACAAAAGATAAAGTTTTTTTTATTAGTTTTGGATTACTGCTTTCCGATGTTATAATGATAATATTATATTACTGATTACTTCATCAGCTTGTGATAAGATATTGATTTATGCTTTTAATCTATATCTACTATTATTATAGTAAATACCTACTATAATAATGTTAAAAAGCTGAAGAGTTTGTTTGGGTTGAATGCGTTAATCAAAGGAACATTGAAAAATGCTTTAGTGTTCGATGGCTCATTTATCGAGATAGCGACTACATATTATAAATCTTCCTCTTGAATCACTCTTTGCTGAAAGCTTTTTAGGAAACTACTTTACTTAAATTACCTCCATGACCTATTTATTATTCAAAGCACAACGTATATCATGAAATGTGATTTTCGACCGCAAAACCAATAATTTATCAATTTTTTATTTTTTTTTATCTTTCCCAACAATAATTTTTGCGTGGCTTAGTTTAATGTACATAATGCTTGGTTGACAACTGCGTGAAGGGTCCGTGTACACCCTGTATGTCGGAACTAGCTGATGCCCGCGGCTTCGGAAGTCGGTCAAATTATATACTAAAACCTTTCTCGAGAACCACTCTATTCATTGGTGAAAGCAGCATGAAAATCGGTGCAGTAGTTTTTGAGTTTATCGCGAACAGACAGACAGACGCGGCGGAGGACTTCGTTTTATAAGATGTAGTGATTAAGCTGCATCTGGTACGACTGAAAGCCGATCCCAATATGGTTAGGATAAGGGTAGGCAGATGATGTTCTGGTTAGACTCTACATAGTTAGGAAAGGCTAAACAGATGAAAAGTAAAAAACCTAATAAAAATAATTTAAGTAGAGAACAAACTGTTCCGTGCAGATATATAGTTATTGATAAATTAATTTATCGACGTACGTAATACTATACTAGTTCAAGTGCAAAAACACAACAAATGGACAGAAATTGTTGACATTTTGCTCAGTTATACAGGGTGTAAATCAACCCATCACACAGCCGTCAACCAAGCATTCTGTACATCAAACTAAGTACCCCTACGCAAAATTTTTTTGCTGGGAAACGACTTTTTTTTTGGGGTCAAAAATCACGTTTTTCGGTAAAACTCAATGTAGCACTCTTAAAACATTGTGCTAGTAGACGCTTTGAATAGTAAGCGGGTCATGGAGGTAATTTAAGTAAAGTTATAACCTGAAAAACTAGTATTTACAAAAACAGCTGTGAAAAATTTTGGAACTTTGACCCCCAATATCTCCGTAACTAAGAGGTTCCCAGGTATGGTCTAGAACAAAAAAATGATCGCAGTAGTGGGGAGAATAAGTGCCTTTCGTTTGCGTTAAGGGTAATTTTACACCCTATATGTATGTAGTTTAAATTGATAATTAGTTTATCATTTATTTATGTTGGTCATGATTATTGTGTATAGGTTTAGTGTTATATGGTATTAGCTGACTCACGCAACTTTGACTAAGTATACAAAATGAAAATCTTTTTTCAATTCCAACCATTACTTCCTGATATTAACGCGTTCAACCAAACAAACAAACAAACTCTTCAGCTTCATAATATTAGTATAGCTCTGTAGTGTTTTTCAGTGTATATTGTCTTATGAACCATTTTCAAAGTAATGTTAAGACCGTATCTGGAAAAAGCGCATCGCATTTAATATCAAGATGATTTATTTTATGAAAACTGTTATAACAAACAGTTTAAATAAAATTTTAAATCTATAACCACAACTTCATATATTTCAGGCTACAATGGTCCATAGATTAATACCTTATAAAATAACAGTAAATACAAAACTTTTGTTAATAAAAAAGACCTTTTTTTTTTTGGCGGGTGGAAAATCATAGAATAACCCCTCCTGCTCTTGGGCAGAGCGAAAGGGAGTGTCAAACTTCTACTGAATAAAAACCTCCCATGTTCCTTCTTAGCCCTTTGTGTCGAACAACCCGCAGCCCCGACGGGACCCGCAGCCCCGACGAGACCCGTAGCCCCGACGGGTTGAAAAAGCACCTTTGACTGAAAAGTTGTGTGGTTGTCGGTTGTCTTGCTGGAGGCATGTGGCATGTGCTTTGAATATGAATGGGGTGGCTATAAGAATATACAAAGAAACGATAAAAGTACTGTGTGAAGGATGATCATTATGGCTAGAAAAGAGGCGTCTGACGAGGTATTCTGCGCCGTGTCTAAATAAATTGACAAAAGAAGAAGAGATTGATGATGACTTTCAGGTCCTCTCGATTCACATCATCATCATCGCTCTGATCTTGTCCTATGTCACATGAATCGGCGCGCATTTTCATTTACTCCTTTTTCATTCACAGCATTCCTGATACCAGCTATCCATCTTTTTGTTGACCTGTCCTTCCTCATATCTCATAAAAAGGGTATAAAAAAATCATCTAGGATAATGATAAGAAGGGTTTTTTTTCGTTATCTACGCTGAACTTTGTCATAAATTTATGAATCATATAAATATGTAGATAAGAACTATACTTAATACCAATTAGCAAACAAAAAAACAATTTTCCGCCATTGTAACAACTGCCTAGATGACCGTGGCGCTTATCCATAAACACTGCGATTCGTTCTCGTATCTCTGAATATGGGGGCTTGAGCGTATGGTCAAGTTACGGATCCAGTGTGGCCAAAACCGAGAATCTGCATGAAACAATTAGATATTCTTGTAGTAGTCGCACCGTTCATGTACAGCGATTGCTTCTTCAATCGAGCAATGAGGAAGTGTCTTATAGTCGAACAGGTCATCATATTGTGTACTGTCATTTATAGAAACGATTGAAGTTAAAGGGGTTTTTCCGCGAACAAATCATCGCTTGACTGGACTGTGTAACAAAACTTTAACCAAAAGGTCGATAAGGTCGTAATAATCATATCATATCTAAAGGTCGACGAGTGACCTTTTAGTTTAGTATATTTCATAATTCAATTCTTGGTCCCTATCAGAATCTAGCAGACGTTCCACCGTTTTCCCGAACCAGTTGGTTACTACGAATCGTCCAAGATCTATGGATCAGATAATTGGTTCGAAAAAACAGATGCACAGCCTCGCAGAATGGTACACACACGTAGCTATTATTTGACTAAATCTGATAAAAACCTCATTGTTCTAGAGCACCAGGCCTTTTTCTGTGTTTTTTTTTTGGAGGATGGGAAGTCATCAAATGACTCCTCCCGCTCTCGCAGCCCCGACGAGACCCGCAGCCCCGACGGGAACCGCAGCCCCGAAGGGACCCGCAGCCCCGACGGGACCCGCAGCCCCGACGGGAACCGCAGCCCCGAAGGGACCCGCAGCCCCGACAGGAGAGCATCAGGCCTTGGGTTCGATTCTAGGGTTGGGTAAATTGTTATTGGGATTTTCCATCAGAAATTTCTTAGTAACAGGCACGTCTGGTTACAGGCACGTCTGGATGCAGGCAAGTCTGGGTTTGTGCCCAGTTGGTGGCAAAACACTCGCTGCCTGTTACATGGGACTTACAAAACAACTGGCAAAATAAATTTATTTATTTAATACTAATTATAGCAGCATTACGGAATCATCCAATACGATGCTATAAAACCCAAAAAAGAACAATTAAATTAAAAGTAAAAACTATAGCTATATCCACATAGATATTGTACAGGAACAAAGCAAACAAATAACAAAAAAAAAACTTGAGAGGTGTCAGGGAACACCCGGATGGAACGAAGTTATTGTTATTATTTTTTATTATGTAAAAAAAAAAAAAAAAAAAAAAAAGTACAAATGAAAATATCTGGCTTGCTTTCTATAAGAGAGAGAGAGAGAGACAGACAGAGAAACATGCGACGCCGCACAGCTTACAATAGCTTACTATAGCAAAAAGTGTCGTGACAACTTTTCGTAAGAATTTTTTCCGTCTAGCCCCCTTTCACAACGCGCGATTGAAAGTTACTTTCGTGCATCATCAATCAATACAAGCTCAAGAAAAATCATCTTTCGTTCATCCTCTCACAGAAACTCAAACATACACGACATACATCAACCCACTTAGAAGCAAACAAATCACATTCCGGTGTCGATGCCAGTAGAGTATTCAGCATGGCAAGGGCACGAACTAAAGGAGAATTAAAGTGGGATACAGTGCGTGCAGACGGAACATCTAATAAATTGTGACCACGTGGTCTCAGTTGGTATTTGGGCACGGGAGGAACAAAAAGTATCATAAGCTGAGCCACTAGTTCGGGGCAATCAGACTCACCACGAAGGACACGACAGGCAAACATAATTAAAAGGTGGTTGTACATTAGGTACACATCTGCCTAACCCATCGAAGATTACAATACATAGGTATCGCAGTTCGACTGACGAATTAACAGAATTTGCAGAACTTGCAACAAACTTTCCGAAGGTCACTTTCAAGCCTGTCGAGGCTGCGGGTTGTCCGCAAGGGATACCGAGGCCTCGACATGAAGGGCGAAGAAGGAACATGGGTGGTTTTTAGTCAGTAGAAGTCTGACACTCCCTTTCGCTCTGCCCAAAAGCGGGAGGGGTTATTTGATGATTTCCCACCCCCCAAAAAAAAAAAAAAAAGGTCACTTTCAAGGGTGACAGATAAGAGATTTTTTTTATTTAAAATTTATTTTATTATTTATGAAAAACAAATATAGAAAATGACATTAAAATAAAAAAAAAACATCCGAGAAAATATATGAATTATGGAATCAAACAAGCCAGTCTTAAACTAGTCCCGTGCGTCTCGCATCCAGCGGATCCCCGCAACCTTCACCAGGTCAATGCGGTCCACCTAGTGGGAGGCCTTCCAACGAAACGTCTTCCAGTTCGCGGTCGCCACTTCAGAACTTTTCAGCCCCATGGGCCATCAGTTCTGCAAGCAATGTGAACTGCCCAGTGCCACCAAAGTTTGGCAATTATTCGGGCTACGTCGATAACCTTGGTTCTGTTGCGGATGTATTCATTTCTGATTCAATCACGCAAGGAAACTCCGATCATAGCCCTCTCCATTGCTCCATTTGGGTGAGTTGGAGCTTTCTGATGACCATGAATTATGGAATAGGAACAAATAATTGAAATGCATAAATACCTACGAATTTATTTCAGCTTTTCAAAAACATATAGCTATGTATTAAACGCTCGCTATCTAAATATTTATTATCTAGATGATTAAGTAAATTGTAATTTTGGATAAGATATACCGGCTATTTAGACATAGATAAATTAGTTGGCTGCCCTGTTATTCCTGTATCAGACCAGCACGACAATGGTATGTTTTATTCATGTACTATTATCATTTATGAAAAAAAAAATTGGAAAAAAAAATATTTTGATACTTACAATATTCTGTAGTACTAAAAATATTCAAATATTGACGTAGAAGTATTTTAGTTAGATTTAATAAGTTACGTAACCGTTTTGATAAATGTTCCGTTGGTGTTGAAAAGTGTCAAAAGTTATAATGTTGTTTTGCACAATGATAGTGAGTGGAAATTTTGAATTTATTAAGGATAAATTTACCTCTTTAGTGTGGTATTCCGCATTACTTTTTTAAATAAGTAAACTCACGGGCAGGCATAAATTATGTTCTTCATTAGGTTAAGTTCCTTCATTTTAATTATTTTGACACCATTAAATAAAATGATCTAATAAAATAATAAATTTAACGTAAGTTCCAATACTGAGGAAGGTGTCCCGCGCAATCAGCAGCCATTGTTATCGCAACGATTAAAAGTGCGCACGTAAAGTAGCCTTGTACATGTAAAGTGTATCAGCTATATGTATCAGTAAATTGGGGTTATATAAGGGTGTTGTAGAAACTCTCAAATTGAACAACTTTCTTCTTGGACCCATTGTATTCGCAGATAATATCAGCTGCATTATAAAGTACTAACACTTGTAATGGGATATTCACTATTTGTTTTGAGTTTCCGATATTTCGGTGCTCTGTTGCAAGCACCATGATCACGGATAAATTGATGTTTTTGCGGGTTCCTGTTTATGAGGAGACCAAACGGTCTACCTCTTTTGGTCTTTCTTTCAGCTGTCCCACAGGTATTCAGGTTCAATGCGCATTTTTTTTTTGCGAAAGTGATGTTGGTCCGAAAGACAAAGCTGTTTAATTTTATGGACCCTTAAAATACGACCAATTTTTTCTAAAATATACTGTATGTAACTGATCAGAACGGTCATGACAACGTAGCCTGGGAGCTTCAGGCTTTCTCCTAATAAAAGTTCGTCGTGCGATACGTGAATTATAATATAAATTTAAAAAAAGAACAAGTCGACAAACATGTGTCTCGTTCATCTTATTTTTCAGTACGTTTTTCTGAAGAATTTTTTACTATCAGCAACTCCATAAACATTATTAGAGTGCCAAAACATATTTTTTTTATCAAGCGTATTTTTACGCTCTTTCGTAAAAAGAAACCGTCCTCGCAATGATTTGTTAGATAAACTGCGCTCCGAACAAATGATCGCGACGATTGCGTACTCGCATGACAAACGTGTTTTTCTATTAGGACATTCGAATAAACGAGAATGGTATGTGAAATACAGCTGAGATATATTTAAAAAAGGACTTGCTTTTGTCCGCGGTTTTGGTCGCGATCTGGTCGGAATATTCCACGGGAGTGTTTTAATATATAGCCAGCTATGCCTATGATACTTAGGGATAAAGTAAATTCCCATTAGTTGAAAAAAAATTGGAACGGCAGCAGTAGTTCCCAAGATTAGCTACATCTAAACTTATAAATATACCTCTTTTAATTAGGTATTAGTATAGAAAATAAAATCAACTTATAGTTGCTAACTTTTTCTAAAATTCTGATTTTTTTTTCTAGACTGGTCGTTGGTTAACCCTCTTTCTGGGGGTAGCCCTACTCCAGGGCACCTTATCTTTTGGTCCCATCGACGACACGGACGAAGAGTTCATCGCATACAGGAACTTAATATTCGAAACCTCTGATGGTTACCGTCTGCCTGATAACGTAATCCCATCTCACTACACTGTTCACCTGACACCACACTTGGCCGAAGGCGTCAATCAATTTACGTTTGATGGAAACGTAACCATCAATATTGCAGTCAACACACCAACCGCGCAAATTATTCTTCACTGCAGTAGTATTACTATCGACCCTACCAGTGTTAGAGTAGAGACGGCTACGGGCGACGAAGTCGTGGTGACACCTAATCAAGACTTCACTTGCGATGAACGATTTAGTACTTTTAAAATTGATACTGACTCAGCTTTGATTCCGGGTTCACAGTACGCTATCTCAATGTTGTTCGTAGGGTCCCTGCAAACCAACATGAGAGGTTTTTACAGGAGTTGGTATATTGATGCATCTGGAACTAGAAGGTAAGTGGCGCTTTTCGTTCATTAGGTATAAGATAGGACGACCAAAAAAACGATGGATGGACTGTGTAAAGCGTGGTATGGGAAGAAAAGAGGTCTCTGATGAGATGACGAGAAATAGAGAAGTATGGGAAAAGAAGACATGATGTGCCGATCCCACATTAAGGCTTGTGTTTAAACACCGCCCAATAAAGTACCTATTTCGCAACCAAAAAAAATTCTAAACGTTTACCAAAATGGATTAATGGTCACCAAATACGTCGAACGTACGTCGCCTAAAGCAAAAGCTTTTTAAACGCGCGCTCGCTTCGCTCGCATATTAAATAACACTAATATCTTCTGTCCCCGAAGTGCCGGGCCTCCACCGGCCTCCTTCGTCGGCCTACGGCCCGGTGCCCATGCCGCCCCTAAAAATTGGTAGTAATATTAATGTTTGAGTTGGATAGAATTTGGTGACCGTTGATCCATTTTAGGAACCAAAAATTTTATTTGGTGCCTAGGCTTAGAGTCTTAAAAATATTTTTGGTGGCCGTCTAAATTATACCCCCACATTAATTGGCGTAAGGGCAAGATTATAATGATGATGATGAATGATTTGTAAGATACCTGGACCATTTCATTTGAAGTTGGAAATATAGAATTGTAGCATGGATGTAGAACTTGCTTCATACTGGCGCGCTCAGAGAGCTTTAATGATTACTTGGGCCATCACTTAGTAAAGGTTTTGACAGTTTTGTCATACAAAAGTATGTCAAACCTTTACTAAGTGACGGCTTAAGTAATCATTAAATATCTCTGAGTACCACTGTTAGTGTTTTTCTAGTGATCTTCTTAGTACAACTCACGTGTATTGATTGAATTCTTTCTTTTTATTAATATGTCTGGGCTAAATTCTTGGACATTAAAAAAATAGAGGTAAATAATAGGTTTATTGTGAGTTGATGTTAAAAATTATGGAAAAAGGTTCCGCTTACACACAAGCGAATAACATTGTCATACCAAAAATATTTTAACCAACTTGTAAGGATTCAAAAAAATAAATTGTGGTTTCTTTTAGGTGGATGGCTACTACCCAGTTCCAGCCTAGCCATGCTCGTCAAGCTTTCCCGTGCTTCGATGAACCCAGATTCAAAGCAACCTTTGATATATCTATAACCAGAGACGTTGAAGGCTTCAGCGAGACCATTTCAAACATGCCATTTAGAGATGCCACACCGTAAGCATTAGCAAGTAAACCTAACCGTGCTTGTTATCAAAATCATAACATAACATTATACCTCTGATCACGAAAGGTCACGGTCGGTAGGGGCTATGGTGTGTTTAATAGTCAACCCACATTTTGCAAGTCATGATAAGGTGGGGAGTGTATTATAACTTTCAAACGGGCTACTGAGGGATTATAAAAATATCCTGAGAAATAAGTCCACTAACACTTTGCCCCATCTGGGAGTAGAAAACAGGATTTTGTGCACAGTAGCAACTCTTGCTACTAGACCAATGAAGCAGTTAAAAAAAATCGTTTAATATTAACTCCCTACCTATTCCCGCCCCCCCTTTTTTTTGGTAAATCATCAAATAACTCCTCCCGCTCTGGGCAGAGCGGTAGGGAGTGTTAGACTTCTACTTATTAAAAACCACCCATGCTCTTTCCTTAAGGTTGAACTAGCCGGTCGTTTCACGGTGAAGTTTCAAAACTAAAAATTGTATCAACTGGTCTTGTTATTATCTAGCCCTGTATGGAAGCAGAATTGGAAAAAAAATCATTGGTTTCGAAGTTATGAGCGTCGAAACTTCCATATTTTAACACTTATTTGAACTCATCTTTCAGCGTAATTAAATAACTTATGTAGTATGAAAATGGAAAAAGTGAAATCATACAGGGATAGATAATTTATTGAAAAGTTCAAATAAATTGTTTTAAGTGGATACATCCAGTAATTTTGTCGTATATGAGTAGTTCACTAAATAAATATGTAAATAAATAGAGGAAAACTAGATTAATGAATACTAAATGAATAAAACTAGATAAATTAGAAACATTACCAAATAACATGCATATTAGCCACGCCCGGCAACGAGATCGAGCCGTCGACTAGTGCAACCTTAACCCTTTGTTTCGAGGCCGCGGTCTTTCGAACAACCCGCAGCCCATTCCTGCCCCCTTGCCTTCTTTACTATCATTTTTGATTCAAAGTAAAATAACAATTTCTTTTTCAGACCTGTTAACGGTAAAATAACAGAAAACTTCCACACCACACCTCCTACTTCCACCTACTTACTGGCTTTCATCGTGTCCGACTACGGAATTGTAGCTACTAACGGCAATAGTGCCAGGCCTTTCAACATTTACGCTCGGCGCAATATTGGTAACACCGGGGAATATTCCTTGGCGGTTGGTGAGCCGCTTCTTCGGGAGATGGAGGATTATACCGAGTACAATTACTACGAATTGTTCCATGCTGTAAATTTAGATACAACGATTCCATATCAAATGAACATGAAGCAGGCTGCTATTCCTGATTTCTCTGCTGGTGCTATGGAAAACTGGGGTCTTTTAACCTACAGGTAATATTTTTAATATATTATGTTCACGACGATTTTAATATATTTTTGCCATTTAAAACTAATTTAACTAAATCGCTATTTCATTTCATTTAACTGAATTCCTCTGCTAACATTTACATTTAATTATTTTCAACAGGGAAGCTCTCATTCTCAATGACCCTGAAAATACCAACAACTTCTACAAACAGCGGATAGCCAACATTATTTCTCACGAAATCGCCCACATGTGGTTCGGTAACCTTGTCACTTGTGCCTGGTGGGACAATTTGTGGCTTAACGAGGGTTTCGCTAGATTCTACCAGTACTTCTTAACTCATAAGGTAAGTGTTTAAAATTTAATGTATTTAGGTACTTGACTAGTTTTGTTTTACAACAGGCAAAAGTAACAAAAAAAGTAGTATCTTAAAGAATGGCTTAGTTTCAACCGATTTAAAATGACTTGCTAGACAACTAGCAAGCAGCTAGTAGCTGACGATGAAAGGTTCTCTTATATGAATAAATGTTGTAATTACATGCAATAAGAACTGCATATTTTCTTTTTTGTTCTAATGTCTATAAATGGTTTCTAATCAATAGGTTGAACCAGACATGGGTTTCGAAAATCGTTTCATCACCGAGCAGGTGCATCTTGCCTTACTATCTGATGCCGCTGATAACGCTCATCCACTCACTGACCCCAAAGTGCTAAATACAACCTCGGTCAGTGCTCACTTTTCAACGATCACGTACGCTAAAGGAGCTGCTGTCCTCAGGATGACACAGCACTTGCTAGGCGACGACATTTATAAGACAGCCCTCGTCAACTATTTGAGAACCAAGTAAGTATTGTAATTTTTAGGGTTCCATTGCCAAATGGCAAGAAATGGAACCCTCATTAATTCGTCCTATACGATTGTGTCTGTCCATCTGTATGTCACAGCCATTTTACTCCGAGACTATTGCCACCATACAGTTGCAATTTGGAAAGTAGGTAACTTTGCTTTTTATAAACATACTTTAAAACAGGACGGCACGGTTGGCGCAGTGGTTGAGCACTTGACTGCTGCGCTGCATGTAGCGGGTTCGATCCCTGCACGGAGCAATGATTTGTATGGCCTACAGTTATTCGTTCCGGGTCTGGGTGTTTGTGTATGTGAGTTTAAATGTTTGTAAACGCACCCACGGTACAGGAGAAATTCCTGGAGTGGGGAAAAGTTGTGTAAAAAATATTATGCTTTTGAGTACAAATTGTTATGAGTGAGTGTAAAAATATTGTTATTATATTGTTTGGTGCTACGGAACTCTTTGTGCACGACTCGCGATTTCCCGGTTTTTTTTTTCCTTGCAAGCTTTCGTTCTAAGATGAAACAAACGTGAATTTAGCATAACTTCAAATTGCACAACTACTGTTTTTAAATTATTATACTTACTTTTTAATAATACCTCCATGGCCCCTGTACTACTTAATGCATCTTTCAGTACAATGTTTCGAGTGCGTTTCTTTGAGCGCTAGTAAACCGATTTTTCACACAAACAAAAGTCGTTTCCCAGTAATATTACTCGTAAAGTTACTTGGTTATAAGTGCAGAATGTTTGGTCGACGGCTACGTGATGGGGCTGTTTACACCTTTTTTTTTTGGCGGGTGGCAAATCATCGAATAACCCTTCCGAGTTTCAGACTTCTACTGACTAAAAACCACCCATGTTCCTACTTAGCCCATTATGTCGAGACCGCGGTATCTCTTGCGAACAACCCGCAGCCCCGACGGGAGGGATGTTTACACCTTGGATGACATTTGTGCAGAGTATAGATTCATTTGGTGGAGCTCGTGTCTTAATAATAACTGCAACTCGGGTCGAGCTTTAGGTTAACCCGCACTTGGTTAGGTTGGTCTGTGGACCACCCATTACATACAGAGTTTTCTCCGTGCCTCGGAAAGCACGTTAAGCTGTTGGTCCCGGCTGCCATAAATATTATTATATACACCTTTGGCAGTCGTTTACAGGTAGTCAGTACTAGTCAGTGACCTGAAAGTCTGACAACCAGTCTTACCAAAAATAGTATCGTGAGGAGATCAGATAGGCTGTCGCTCCATGTAAAATACTGGTATTCAGCTGCTTCCGCATCCGGTTAGAGTGGAAGCCGACTCCGACGTAGTTGGGAAAAGGCTAGGCAGGTGATGATAGTTTCAATTGGTTTTTATGCAAAGTGCTGTTTCTGGTTTCTTTATCAGCGGCCGTCGGGGGGTCTCCGCACTCTGTGACATTCAGGTTTTCCCAGTCTAGCTTCTGTTTCAACTGAATGTAACCAACACGTTTATATTTCTTATTTCTCTAGTGCTTTTGGAGTCGTTCAGCCTGCTGACTTATTTGCTGCTTTGCAAGCTGTCACCGTCGGAACCGATTTTAACACACTTTATGATGGTGTCACCGTCGCTCAGTACTTCGAGTCCTGGAGCGAGCAACCTGGACATCCTCTGTTGCAAGTCGACGTAGATCGAGATAGTGGAGTCATTACTCTAACCCAAGTAAGTTTAAATTAACGACTCCTAAAATACTTACTTCCTACTGCCTCGTTGGTCTAGTGGTCGCAAGCGCGACTACGGAGCATGAGGTCCTGGGTTCGATTCCCGGGTCGGGCAAAGTGTTATTGGCTTTTTCCATCAGGAATTTATCAGTAACAGCCACGGAGTCTGGATTTGTGCCCGGTTGACGGCAATAGGCTCGCCCCCTATTACATGGGACTTAAACATAACTGGCGAAATGTGGGTGTACTATTAGGTACACTTCTGCCTAATCCTTCGGGGATTACAGGCGTGATGTTATGTTATGTTATGTAAGTAGACATACTCAAACCTTAACTATTATCCAATCAGGAAAGAATGGCATGAGTTGTTTAATTTGAGTAACTATGGATGGTTTTTACAAGATAAATTTTACAAGATAAATTTTACTTTTTAGTCCCGCTTCGACCGTGACGCTCGAGTTGCTCCCCCAACGGTGACTCCGACTCCGACCGAAGAAGGAGACGCACCGTTATGGCACATTCCCATTACATGGACCAGGGCTGATAGTCCTGACTTCGATTCCCTTAAGCCCTCTTCGATTCTGAGGATTGCTTCGACAACCATAACGCTACCCGACATTGGAAACGAATGGGTTATTTTCAACATCCAACAGACTGGTAATTTATTTGTATACTAGCTAACTATCATAAACTGCCAGTTACGTAACAAACACACAGACAAAAAATAAACTTAAGAGGTGTCAAGGAACACCCGGATGGAACGAAGTTATTGTTATTATTTTTTATTATGTAAAAAAAAAAAAAAAAAAATGAAATGTAGAAATGAAAATATCTGGCTTGCTTTCTATAAAAGAGAGAGAGACAGACAGAGAAACATGCGACGCCGCACAGCTTACAATAGCTTACTATAGCAAAAAGTGACGTGACAACTTTTCGTAAGAATTTTTTCCGTCTAGCCCCCTTTCACAACGCGCGATAAGGAACTTTTCGTTCCAAAAGTATGTTTGTTATACCATATGTGGTACGTGGCATTGTCAAATATATACATTCAGTAAAAAGTTGTTATTTTGATATAACAAACCGACACTTTAATTATATTTATTTGTTTCTAAATTACCAGTGTTGGCTAAAATTAGTCGAACACTGTAAAAGATTAGAGCAATTGTAAAGCTCCGTTTTGATCCTAGTAAATATTTTTAGGTTTCTACCGAGTGAACTATGATCCACATACGTGGCTTCTTATCACTCGTGCCCTAAGAAGCAGTGACAGGACGAACATTCACGAATACAATCGTGCGCAGGTATGTAATTTACAAGCAAAATAATAATAAAAAAAGATGTAATATCTAGATATAATAATTATGAAAAAAAATACATAAACACTGTTATTTTCTTCCACAAACACAACTTAAAACTAAAAAACATAGATATAAAAAAAATGGAATTATGAAGGTTACAATTTGTATTTATTTGTGGGAGACTGTAATAAACATATTTAGATTGGTTTTTTTTCTGTACTAGCCCGGACCTCATCCCTAATACCTGAACGTTAAATACGAACCCACAACACGCACACACACAACAGAACACTCCTAACCACTTCACAATACAACACACACTCACACACACAAAAAATTAACTTTTTGTAAATTTTTTCTTATTATTTCTGTACATAGAAAGCGATTATACTAAAATGTCATACAACATTGTTCATACCGCTCATAACTCAGGGAACAGAACTGTGACCTGAAATACAGACTCGGCCTAGCTTAGGCGCAGTTGCTCATATTTATTCTTTGTACCTAATTCTAACTGCTTATAAATACTGATCAATATGTTAAATTTTTAAGGAGAAATAAACTAATTATTATTAATAGGGAACTGTCAGTAAGTGGGTGTAAGAGTGCTTTACCGCTACCAGCCCTTTAAACATAAGCAGGATGTGAGGAAGTGGGTGTACCTACTACAGGCACTCCTCTGCCCAACCCATCGGAAATCACAGGCACGATGTAACATAAGAAAGATTTTGCTCCGTAAATAAGTGCCCGGCCACATTAGCCCCGTGACGTTGATTATAGTTTTATAAGTTTTAAAACCGAGACGTGGTTATGGATATTTTTTTATTTTGTTTCTAGATCGTTGATGACGTATTTCTGCTAGCCAGAAATGGAAAGATTACTTACAGAGAGGCATTAAACATCCTCTCCTTCCTGGAATTCGAAGATCAGTACGCTCCTTGGCATGCTGCCATCACCGGATTCAACTTTGCTCTCAGAAGATTAGCTCACGACAGTTTGGCTCAGGCCAGACTCCGGGTAAGTTCATTTTTTAAGCTATTTGGCCATAACAAAGGACAAACTTATAATAAATTGCATTGTCTTTTGTTTCTATTGACAGTGTACGAAATGATGATATTTTATCTGTGTTACCTCAGCAGTACTTATTTAAACTAAAAACGATTCTTAGACTGAAATCATCCGCTTGAGCGCCGCTGTTGTGAGCCGGCTAGGATTCAACGAGACAGAGGCGACACCGGCACACCAAAGCGAAAAATTCATGGATGATCTGTTCCGCATGAATCTCGGGACTTTCCTCTGCAATGTTGGCCACCAAGTTTGCATCGATACTGCCAAACGAAGCTTCCAGCAATGGAGGAACGATGGAGTAAGGTAAGCATGACTGTTTTTTAGACAGTGAAGAAGTAACATAACATAACATCACGCCTGTGGTTTCCTTATGGTTAGGCAGAGGTGTACCTAATAGTACACCCACATTTCGCCAGTTATGTTTAAGTCCCATGAAATAGGGGGCGAGCCTATTGTAATCAAACGGGCACAAATCCAGACTCCGTGGCTGTTACTGATAAATTCCTGATGGAAAAACCAATAACACTTTACCCGACCCGGGAATCGAACCCAGGACCTCATGCTCAGCAGTCGCGCCTGCGACCACTAGACCAACGAGGCAGTCGAACGAAGAAGTATATTTACCTAAAATTATATACCTACTCATTTATATCTTTGATACTAAATGCTCTGATTCTTTTTTATTAGTATTCCACCGAACATGCGTCCTTGGGTATACTGCAATGGTCTACGCTACGGATCAACTGAGGATTACGATTTCTTCTGGGAAAAATACCTGACCGAAAACTTGGCTAACGAGCAGGTCGTGATGCTCGGAGCGGCAGGTTGCACTCAACACCAGCCTGCCTTGAACAGATTCCTCGCCAATATTGCTCCTGGAACTATTGAAAACTATATTGTCAGAGCTCAAGATTATAGCACCGCTATTTCTTCAGCCGTCACTAGCAACGAATACAACAGTATTAGGGTCTTCCAATGGCTGCAGAGTAATTTAGAAGACGCCAAAACGTAAGTAGAATGCTCTCTTGTTACTTTTTATGTTAACTGTTATTATCATTTTGCTATTGATTATTATGAATTTTGGTATTTGCAGGACGTGGTTGTATTTGGGAAAAAAATAACGTTTAAACTTTCTTTTAATTAAAAATGGGCTCACTTATTATCTCCACTGCTTCCAATAATTTATTATGCTGATACCAGACTAGAGTTAGAATAAACATTTGTATCACATTCAAAATCATATATACGTATATATTTACATAAATAAGTGTGTGCTTTATGGGTTAAGCCTAAAGATGTCTTGAAAATATCACTTTAGCGATAAAACCATTTTATTTTATACCTGCAGCTCGTGGCTAAATAGTAACAGCCACACGTTAAGATCTTCAGCTCAAGCCACAGTTACCTAAATCTGTAACGTCCTAGTTTTCTCCGTGCTTCGAAAAGCACGTTAACCCGTTGGTCTTGGTTTCATTTGAAGATCTTTGACAGTCATTACAGGTAGTCAGTGGTCTGATAACCAATCTTACCAAGGGGTATTACCCAGGACTAACAGGTCAGATAGGCTGCTGATCCGGTAGGCTGGAAGCAAACGACACAGTTGGCCGACATATATGATTTTATGAATAGTAAAGGCGTGGTATGGTGTATATTAAATTGTAATTATAAATCGTTCCATTTATGCTTATTGATTTGAATTATTTTGTTTTTCAGAACTGGCGTCGTAAACACCATTTTATCTTCGGTCACAAGCCGTCTATTGACTCACATGGACATCGCTTTGGTAAACTATTTTGCTACTTGTAGATTCCTAGAAATTCAATAGCTACCCGCCCTATTTATATCACAGTTCACGTTAGCCAAATTTCATAAAGTTTGGTTTAAACTTTACATTATAAAATGAAATGTAGTAACACGGTTTCTATAGTTACTAAGTTTCTTGACAAAATTTCGAAAAATAATCTAATTTTACTTAACTATTTCTAGGTGCAAAATTGGGTTACTGAAAATAGTGACAACCTCGGTCCGACAGCCTACGCCACCGCGAACTCTGGTCTCGCGGTTGCAAGAGACAACATCCAGTTCTATCTAGATACGGTGCCGGAATTCCAGGAATACTTCGAAGTGGGATTCGAAGATCCTACGGGTCCGACTACACCCGCCCCGACAACAACGACGACTGAGTCCACTAGCACTTCGACAACGACAAGTACTACAAGTACTCCTATTGCAGACACGACAACAACAGAACCTCCTCCAGCTTCAACAGAACCTACCACCACTTCCTCCACAGCTGCTACTACACCTGAGACAACCACCCCATCACCGGATTCAGCGAGCATTGCCTCTCTGAGCATCGTCACCTTAATTGTGACACTTATCGTAAATATGGCGTAGTTCATTAATTAAGCTATTTTTAATAATATTACTAATGTAGTGGATTGTTGTAAGAAGATTTGTTAAATAAAGATAATATTTTTATATGTTTCAATAAAGCTATTTATTTGAGTCGTTTGTTTGGAGTTCGACCAACTTGAATATGATAAAAAAAAAACGTCATAACATTGAGCTCCTGTCAGAAGATTTAATAATATTGTTTTTAATTCGAAATATAAGTCAAGATAAGTGAATTATGCATTAAAGTGAACATAAATAGCTGCAATACCACATCAAGTGTTATCCATGAAAACAATGAAGAGAATTCTACGAAATTCTTCAAAGACCCAGGACCAGTGAAAGTGTTAAACTAACAGATAAAAGTTCAATAAATATCATACTGGTGATCAAATTAACTCTAAGAAATAAAGTGAGGGAAGATCAACACCGATACTATAAAGCAACGATGAGTGAAAACAAATTTTTGACTAAAAGTCATAAATCTGAGACCGTTTTTTCCATCAAGATTTGAAAAGTGTATAAACACAGCTACACTATAGAACCTGTAATGCCCTCTAGCTGCGAGTAGAATTCCAAAAGGAATACAAGATATCGATCAGTCAAATTACTTTCAACATTATACCAACAGAGGGAGCTTTCACAAAATATCTTCGACTCGGCAAGAAAATTATTATTTATCCTTATTCTATCAACATAAACTTAACTATGGAAGATGAGAATGTTACAATTCGTCGACATAAAACTAATGAAAATAACTCTATAGACACTTCTTTCGAGTCAACAAATTCTGGAATTATTAGAAGATATAGTTTACCGGATTTATCAACTGCATATTATGATAGTGACATTGAAGAGTTAAAAGAAAAAATAAGCGAGCTTAAAAGCGAGTTAGAAAGTGCACATAAGGAAATAGAAAACCTTAACACTGAAAACATGACGCTAAAAATTGATTTGAATAAAGAAAGGAACAGATCTAAAAATTTAGGAGAAATATGCGCGGATACAAAAATTAAAGGAATAAATAGTAAAAAAAGTCAAAGCAAAAGAAAGAAAAGGATCTCAAGAAATCTAGATCAATCTATTAATGAAGTAATCAACAACAGTTGCTTAGATCTGGGGCTCAATGAAACTAGTGAAGCGATATTAGATGGCACCACCAGCAACACATTAACAGTTGAACTTGAAGAAAACGTAGATGGCGTTACCAGTAACTTATTAGAACAAACTTTATCGGTACGTCAAAAACACAATCTTTGTTTAATAAGTAGTAATAAAACAAACAAGGTATTAGCTATAGCGCAGAGTACATTCCCAAATTATAATATTTGTCATTACATATCAACAAATTGTGGAATTATACAGTTAATTGAACATTTGGAACAAAAATTGTTAAACTATACCATGAATGACTATTGTTTGATTTTTATAGGCGAGAAAGATTTTAGAAAAACTGACAATTACTTTAAATTAATTATTAGTATAAGACAGGTATTAATGACAATAAAACACACTAACATTTTACTCTGTTTACCAACTTACAAATTTGATGGATGCTGTTCTATGTTTAACTCCAGAATAGAAACATTTAATAACCTATTATACCAGGATACCTGTGCTCATGACTATGCGATGGTATTTGATTCGAATTTAAATCTGACATACGATGAAACAATGTTTTATAAGCGTCGTGGAGTTCTCAGTAACTATGGTATGAAGAATATTTTTGACAATTTAAAGTACTATCTCGGCATTTATGCTGACCCTTGCCCTATAAATATTGACGAACAAAATGCAAAAAAATATACTTATTTAAGAAAGGAACAGTTTTTTCGTCCCTAAAAAGGAGAGTAGTAAGATAAAACGTAATATTAAAGTTCAAACTCCTAACCATAACATACGACTACTGCACCAAAATATCGCAGGGTTATTGAATAAACTTTCTATGATTGAAGTATGTTTAACCGAGTTTAAGGACAGTCTTAAGGAGGTAGACATATTATGTTTTTCAGAAACGTTTATAAGTAACAATAATGAATTAAATGTAAGTATTAACGAGTTTATACTTGCAACTTCATACTCACGAAATACGGAAAAGAGGGGTGGGGTGTGTATTTTAATTAAACAGTTCTTAGAATACAAAATTATTCAATTATGTAACGAAATGGCAGTAGATAAGGTGTTCGAGTGTTGTGGCATAGAAATACCACTTTATAATTGCATCATTGTATGTGTTTATAGGACACCCAATTCAAACATCGCAACATTTTTTGATAAACTCGAGTCTCTATTGCAAAAACTAAGTGACAGAAAAAACAAAAGAATTATACTAGTCGGAGATCTAAACATAAATACCCTTACTATTAACAAAAATGCCACCACACTTAGAGAAATACTTTTAAATTACAACATGACTTTGAAGATAAATACTCCGACTCGGCATACTTCTTGTATAGACCACATCATCACTAATATATCCGACTCGTCAGGTGAGACATGTGAATTACATCTATCCGACCACAATACAGCTCAGATGTTGACATTCACATCAAAAATGTCATCTAACAAGAGTGCTCCATTGCATTATTTTATGTACAAGAGGAGTTATGATGAGGAGTACATTAAAAAGTTTCGAGAATGTCTTTTGAGCCTGAAATGGCAAGACATTTATGAGGAATCAGATCCTAATACGGCTTTTAACAACTTCCATGAGATTTTTTCTCTACTTTATAACTTAAATTTCCCTTGGCAAAGAATAAAAGTAAACAATCAAACACGTCCTTTAAGATGGTTAACTAAAGGTATAAAAAAGTCTTGCCTCTCTAAAAGATATCTTAAATCAAAATATCATGAAAATAAATCGAAGGAAAATAAATTGGTTTATAATAAATACGTGAGAATATTAAAAAAGTGTATTAACTTGGCCAAAAAACAATCTTCTAAAAAAATTATTTTGAAAGCAAAAAACAAATGTTGTGCTACATGGAAAGTAATTAAAAATAAACCTAACCGTGCAAATTCACAATATATAGAGGCCATTAAACTGAATGGCGCTACGATAGAAAAACCAGAGGAAATAGCGGAAGCCTTTAATAATCACTTCATTGATACCACAAATATTGACATAAAAAATAATAAAAACAATATCCCAAAGAACACTAGTAAAATAAGTAATAGTCTATATCTAGAACCTTGCACGCCAAATGAAATCAACAAAATAATTGCATCACTAAATAATACCAACGCAGTGGGATATGATGACATCTCCACCCACATAATAAAATCTTGTGTCGATATATTGTCACCTATTATAGCTCATCTTATTAATTTAAGTTTCTGGGAAGAAAAGTACCCCGACAAATTAAAGTTCTCAGTGGTAAAACCGTTACATAAAAAAAACAATAAACAGGATTTAGATAATTATCGCCCAGTGACCTTAATACCCATTATCTCAAAAATATTTGAAAAAGCTATGTATAATCGAATTGTCTCATTTATATCGAAATACAATGTTATAAGTACGAAACAAAATGGTTTTCAAAGAGGTAAGTCAACCGTGCTAGCTTGTTATCAATTAATAAAAACAATAACGGAGAATATAGACAAGAAGATACCGGTCACTGCAATATTCTTTGATATGAGTAAAGCATTTGA
Organism: Diarsia brunnea; assembly: GCA_949774965.1. Lineage (NCBI taxonomy): Eukaryota > Metazoa > Arthropoda > Insecta > Lepidoptera > Noctuidae > Diarsia > Diarsia brunnea. The sequence goes on along the minus strand of OX459003.1, from coordinate 3,130,686 downwards.
CCATGTAAAGCATGAGATACTATTAGAAAAATGTGAGAAATATGGGATAAGAGGAAAAGCATTAAATTGGCTAAAAGATTACCTAACTAATAGACAACAACGAGTTGAAATCTTAGGTATGAATAAAGACAGAGAAGAAATAAAATTTAAATCTAAGTACAGGACCAATACGTATGGTGTGCCTCAAGGGAGTATTTTGGGGCCATTGCTTTTTCTTCTATATATAAATGATTTGCCAACAGTAACGAAGAATGAGTGCGTGCTGTTTGCAGACGATATATCATTAATAATAAATAACGATAATAAAAATGAAAATTTTGAGGATAAAATTAATGCGGCCGTAGAAGCTATAATAGAATGGCTAGAACAAAATAATTTATTTGTGAATGTGTCCAAAACAAAATATATTAATTTCTCTAATTACAAAATGACAAATAAAGCAATGAAAATTATTGGACGTGATAATGAAATTGACGAAGTAGACCATACAAAATTTTTAGGCATAGTAATTGATAAAAATTGCAATTGGAAAAAGCATATTGAAAATTTATGTAATAGGCTGAACAGTTTTGCATTTGCACTAAGAAATCTCAGGAAGACTGTTGGACGTAATGCCGCTCTATTGGCGTATCATGGATATGTCTCATCTATGCTAAGATACGGCTTAATTATATGGGGTAATTCCACTGACAGCAACAAGGCATTCATAGTGCAAAAAAAGTGTTTACGAGCTGTATTTGGTGCAGAGCCTTTAGAATCGTGCAGACCTATTTTAAAAAAACATAAATTATTAACTTTAACTTGCTTATATATACTAGAAATAGGATTATTTGTGAAAAAACACCCTCACCTATTCAGTACAGCAGATAGCGTCAATGTTTATAAGGTGGGTAAAATGTCAAGGGATCCAACAAAATTGGCAATGCCAAGATGTAGATCAGCCTATTGCCATAAAAATACTGGTAGAATGGTAATAGAGATATTTAATAATATACCGAAGGTTATTAGAGAACTGCGATCCAACTTATTTCAAAGGCATCTCAGAGCATGGCTTGTGGAAAAATGTTTTTATAGTATAAAAGAATTCATGAATTATAGGACAAATGGGAAAGTTGCATGATTTGACAATTTAATTTGACAGTTTTATTTTATTTGAAGCTATTGACATTTGTAATTTAATTTCATCGTTTGTTCAGAAAATTGATGTTTAGGAAATTTGTAATTTAAATACTTTTCTTATTTGACATTGTAATTTAATTATTAGTTTTCCTTTAGCGTCCTAAGTTTAATTTGACTGTTTTATTTTATTGTAACCTATTGACATTTGTAAATTAATTTCGTGGGTTGCTGTTGTTTTCTTTTTTGTTTGAAAATTGATATTCAGGGAATTTGTAATTTAATTATTATTTTTATTTCACATTTGTATTTTAATTATTAGTTTTCTTTGACATTTGTAATTTAATTAGTATTTTTAGTTGACGTTGTAGATAAGTAATTTGACATTTAGACATTTAATTATTGCAATTTAATAGTTTTGTTGAAATTTACTGCTATTGTCACAAAATTTGCATGCCTTAGTTTAGTAGGCGGAATATGAAGAACTAATGTGTACCTATGTTATAAAATCTGTAAAATACCATATTTCAGGCAAATAAATGAATCTAATCTAATCTAATCTAATGGATGTCGTATTAAGGAATAATATTAGTTAAACCAGTCAGGGGGTGTAAAACGACCCTTAACGCAAACGAAAGGCACTTGTTTTCCCCACCACTGCGATCATTTTTTTGTTCTAGACCATACCTGGGAACCCCCTAGTTGGGGAGATATTGGGGGTCAAAGTTCCAAATTTTTCACAGCTGTTTTTGTAAATACTAGTTTTTCAGGTTATAACTTTACTTAAATTATCTCCATGACCCGTTTACTATTCAAAGCATTCACTAGCACAATGTTTTAAGAGTGCTACATTGAGTTTTTAAAATGAGTTTTTTGACCCCAAAAAAAATCGTTTCCCATCAAAAATTTTTGTGTAGGGGTACTTTGTTTGATGTACAGAATGCTTGGTTGACGGCTGTGTGATGGGTTGATTCACACCCTGTAGACAAGTCGCTAGAAAACTAGCAAAGCACATTATTGTATTAATTTAATTGATTATATGGGAAGGCGATGAAGATCGCGAAGCGATCTACTGGAGACCAGTGTTTCTCATTAGCCTTGAATCGAAACAACTGGAAGTCACAGAGACAGGTGCCTTTGCACAGTCGCGGGATGATGCAGGCTAAAACAGTATCAGTATAAGATAATAAACAGTAGTAGGTAGTGCTTGGTATTACAGCCAATGGCAAAAAGTGTACTCTTATTTTGCGCCAGTCTTAATTTCCTTGAGTGAATATCGCCTATTGAATAGTGAGGGTATCAAAATGAAGATAATCAAGAGAATATATACCTAGTTAACAGCAATTATACCTTTTTGATAATACACTGTTAAGGATAATCATGATATTTTCATTACAAAAACTGTCAGACGTCAATCTTATTTAGTAGATAAAATACTTTGAAATCAGGCCAAAGTCGTCTTTAACGCTTTTTTAACACAACAACGCGCCTGGATTCATCGAATGGTTAGGTAGAGGTGTACCGATTAGTACACCCACATTTAGGCAGTTAAGTTAAGGCTGCTCTCTCGAAAAAGCTTAAAAATAGCGTGCAGATGAAGCAGCTTTTCACCGGCACTTAGAGAGAAATTACATCTGAGAAAAATTGTTAGTAATCTACATGATATGACACGTAATTTGGTTTGGGCATAATTTTTCTATCGGTATCACATAATAAGAAAAAAAATCTACAAAATCATCTCCAAATCGTTGAATTGAACCATTTTACTCCTTCATTTTTTAACAAAACAATATAAAAAAAATATCTAGTACTGCTTTGAAATACAAAGGAAAATAATTTGGTTTTGTTACTTTTTAAAAACATGTATTCATTTAATTATAATAAATGAAAAATGCGTCCGTTTAAAGTCCGTGTGTACGACCGAGAGGGGTAGTTAGCTATGCACAAGGTCATTGGCGTGAATACAAGCCTTTTTTTTTTTTTTTTGGGGGGTGGGAAATCATCAAATAACCCCTGCTGCTCTTGGGCAGAGCGAAAGGGAGTGTCAGACTTCTACTGACTAAAAACCACCCATGTTCCTTCTTCGCCCTTCATCTCGAAGCCGCGGTATCCCTTGCGGACAACCCGCAGCCTCGACAGGGTGAATACAAGCCTTAAAGTACCATGTAATATGGGCGAGTTTATTGTCATCAACCGGGCACAAATTCAGACTCCGTGGCTGCTACTGAAAAAATCTGACGGAAAAACATAATAACACTTTGTTGCCCAAACCGGGAACGAACCCAGGACCTCATCCTCAGCACTCTTACTTGTAAGCACTAGACCAACGAGGCAGATTACGCTTTAGAACTAAACAAATATTATATTTAATTAACCGTTACTTACTTACCTTACCTACTAAAAAGTATAAGTGACGTGTCTAATAACCCCAAATTGAAACAATTAATGGGAAAAAGCTGCCAAGCTGAAATGCGACTGGGCTGGCCATGTATAATTATCCAATGCCAGACAATCGAGCTAAATTAACAAGGCATTTAATTGCGTTCTTCATAAAACGTTAATCAGGAAACTCCGCCACTACGGAATCCGGAAATGCGCTCTGGATCTTCTTACCTCATACTTGAGTAATGAAAAATCCAAAAAGTTGACGTTAATGGGAATAGATCACCCGCATCTACGGCAAAAATGGGGGTCCCACAGGGCTCAACTTTTGGTCCTTTCTTGTTTCTTATTTATTTAATGGTTAACCACGATATAGTGTTGTTTGCGGATGACACTTTGCTTTTTTTTAAACTTAAACGTCAATAGCTGGTATTGTATTGGTTTAATGTTCATAATTTACTTTGTAATGAAAAAAAAAACAAATACATTAAGTTTACACTACCTCGGTAGGTGTAGTAGTAGGTGAAAACTTGTATGTTGGCAAAGGGCGAAGAGTTGAATCTTGAAGACAGCACGGTGTTCCTGGCTTTAGCTTGAAACGCTAAGCTTCAGGTGGCATTCCTCATATTGATAAATTGTTGAAGAAGCAGAGCTCCGCTGCGTACGCAGTTAGAGAAATACGTAATTAAACCAATGTAGAGACAGTCCGACTAGTGTACTTTTGTTTTTTCAAAGTGGAATGTCGTACGGCATTGTGATGTGGGGGAATGCCACCAATATTTAGACCAGCTTTGTTTTGCAGAAACAATCGGTTACATAAATTTATAAGTTGAGTCCGAGACACTTCTCAGTATATTTTTGAAAATCTTTTGTATGCTCACAAAGGAAAAATAGTTTACAATATAAATACAAGAAATAAGCATAAATATACGTATATTGTACCCACAACAAGACTCAAGAAAATAGGTGGATCATTTAGATGCCAATGTATTCGCTTTTGTAATAAACTACCAAGCCACATTCAAAATGTAATTCTTAATTTTAAAACTTTTATAAAACGTAAACTTTGCCAGAAAGGATTTTATACTATTAAAGATTATATAGAGGACAAAAAAGCTTAGGATTGAACCGGTCCAATTTGAATTGAATTTTTATCTATTTTATTTTTCCACTTCCATTTACAGTTTGACATTATATGAATATTTTTATTTTTTTATTAGTTATAAGTTGAGCTCCACGATAACTGACAAATGCTTCCACTGACTGGACAGGTCCACTCAAATCTATGTGGTGCTTCCTTCAAAGACCGTCTCAGACACTAATCTGCATAGTCCTCATTTGAATATAACAAGATTATTTTCTGGACTTTAAAAGAGATTATGACCTCTGATATTATTATCTCCGTAACTAAAAGGTTTTCAGGTATGGTCTAGAACAAACAACAATATCGCAGTGACAGGAAGAACAAGACTAAGTGTCTTTCGATTTCGTTAATGCTAAACGGCTATAAGACGACCTTCTTTACAGGGTGTAATGTAAACGCCTTACTTACAGGTTGTAAAAGGGTTTACATTCTGTAAGTTAGGTATTTACGTTATAAGGCTACTTACTCTATTATTTGATATGATATGAATCTAATCATCGCTAATATGAAGATAAAATTAAACGTGATAATTATATGTTGCGTGACTCCCGACAAGGTAAAGATAACATCATTTTTGTCTTTTAGCTCCCATGAACATAGCAGATGCGCTGCAGACACGATGGAGACGCAATAGTGCTTATAAGGCATTGTTATTTTGGCAAGGTATTGGGGTTTTTAGCGAATTATGTTGTCCATAAGCTACTACCGTAGAAGTCTAAAAAAGCGTAGTTTTGACTTGTTGACATAATAAAACATTTTTCTTGTCCAGCAATGACAGTTTTGCCACTTAAATGCCGATGACTTTGCATGACAAAGAAGGTTTATAAGACGATGATAATTATGAAGTTAGTGTCATTGCTGAAGTTTTGGCAATCTATTTATTTAAACTTTATGTACAAGAGTGGAAAAAAGGCGGACTTAAAAATAATAATAATTTATTGTCAGAAAATAATGACCCATAAAAATAATTGTATTCGAGCAACAAGACTGATAGTGCTAGTAACAATGTTCTTACAAACTATCTTAGTAATACATATACAAAGACAAAACTAAAAATAGAAACAGATTGTGATATCATTGCTGCAAGGTGACAGGCCCAGCCGAAACCTTCCAGCAGTGGTTCCCAAACTCACAATCAAGCCTGCTTGCTATCATAGACAGGATGCTGTGAGCTTCAGCAAACATCCCTGATGCGCTGCATTATCGGGGCAACCCTATCAGCACCCTGAATGGGTAATTGCATTGAACGCAAATGCATTAAGGCCTTCTCTATCAAAACCTAATAACCCTCCAAATGTATATTTTTTTGAGAGTTAGTACTGAATGATACCTAAATAATTTGACCGAGTTTTACTGATTTAATACAAATATGAGGTCTTTTTAAAAACATGCATAGTAAGATCTTCAATTAGAAGCAAAGGTAGAATTGAAGTCGTGATGGCTGTAAGGGCACGCCCGCCATACTAAAACCAAATCCGTGGATGACCACTAGGTTTGGGAATTTCCTGAAAGCAACAACAGTGGCGATCACCAGAAAAGCCCCGAGACAATGAAGCTCAACAAAGTCCTAGAGAAACAATTTAACTGTCTTGGATCCAGCAATGAAATTAGTTAGAAAATATTAGTGGAGGAGTAAGTGGAACAAGGGCAGGAAAATGATGATGTTACGCCAGGCTGTAATTAAAGGTTGTTTTTGATCCATGTTGGTTTTCGAGAACACAATAATATTCTGCTCACGGACATAAAAATACTTCTGAATACCTCAAATGAGTAAGCAGCAGTGAATAATTACATATCAGAGATATACACGAAAAACAAAAAGTACCTTATCTGCTGATAACCCGATAGCTGTGGATTTCATACATGCCTTTTGATTAAACGGTGGTGTTCATCGAAAATATTAATGGTAGGTACATAAAGATAAGTAAATAATTATTGATAAATATATAATATTCTAACTATGACTCTCTAGTCGATCGTTTGGTACCGTCCGGGGCAGCTATGGGTGAGCCGTATTTTTTTTTATACAATAAATTGATAAGTACCTACCTACTTAGCCCCAGCCTTTCTGATTAAACGTGATACGCACAAATATGGCGATGCATCGACGCGATAAAATATTGATTTTTTCCCCTATTATTTTAGTATCGAGTTTGGAATTTTTGTCTATTATCGATGAAGGATTTTGGTGCCCTGATATTATATATTATTAGGCGTACGTACAACGAAAACTACAAAGATTTTGTCCTTGAACTTTGAACCCATATAATTTATAACACTATAATAAAATGATTAATAACATAATAGGTAAAACCCTGAAAAAACCGAGCTTTACTATAGGACCGGGTTCTGCATGCCCTAATTACAACCAAGAGCGACAGTTATCCAGGGAAAACTGACCTTAATTACTAATATTTAAAAAAAAAATAGAAAGACAAATTTTATTAGCCTAGGGTTAAATTATTAAGAACAGTCACATGCGGATATACCGAACTTACTTAAACTTTTTATATATTTTGCAACTTTTGCTGTAACTTTTGTAAGCCGTTGTTTCTCACTAACGTTACTTCGATGATGATAAAAACACTTTAATCTTCACCAGATTCTACACCAGATTCTTAACCATCCCTTATATTCCCAATTTTCTTTCCATAGGTACCAACATGTTGCTTCCGACCGTCCTTTGCTTCCTCCTAGGGTATGCTAGCGCTTCAATGCCCTTGGAGGAAGGCTCCAGGTCCAACTTGGAGTTCCTTAACACCGAAACTGAGGAAGACCTATCAAGATACCGTCTTCGGGACGTAGTGCAACCAACCGATGTTAATGTTACACTTGATGTGGACATTCCTGGAGCCTCCTTTCTTGGTGTTGTGAATATGAACGTTGTTGTAAGTATACTTTTAAAGAATAGTATTTAAAGAGGTGGCGGTCTGGTCCGTTTCTTTTCAGGACATTTCAAAAGAGCCTGTTACTGTTTTGTTTGAAATAAGTAATTCTTCTTGTAATCTTGTTGTTGTAGACTCCAGTATTAAAATGTTTGGGGTAAACAGGCTAAGGGTTGCAAATGCCATTGTCATGCTGAAGATTTATATTTAATGCTTTTTTGTTTTGAGTTTTTAATAAACATGTACTATGGCACAAGACACGCACAGAGAGGCCTATACCCAGCTGTGGGTGAATTTTAGCTGTAGATGATGATGTACTATGTACTTTGGTTGGTTGAAGGATTGGGGAAGGTCTTTGCTTAGGAGTGGAGGACAGTAAAGGCTACCAAATAATTTTTATTTTTTTTGTAAATTACCTATACACATTGATATAAAAGCACCCAAAACGGACTTTGAACATTTAAAAAATTATGGAAACTTTTAAAAGATTTGATTAACGTTCAGACAATATGAAATTGACTGCATTTCAGGTTGGTAATCGTTGCACATATTTTATGATATTAAGTGTGCATGCAAGGTGGTCCGGGGCTTTCATCGGTTCTCAGAGACCCCAGGCTTACCACGTAACAGGATAAAAAATCTTGTGTATGTTACAAAAGTTTTTCATTAATTAGGACTAGTTACGTAACTGGTGAATGTGCATAATTGACATATATGTCTATTATTCACATTCACCCTGTAAGGATAAGGTTACAAGGAGATAAAAGTGTGGTCACCAATAACTTTTTAAGTATAAATTTAATAAGAATTTTCTTGTTAAATTGCACAATGCACAATTTGTTTTGTGCTCAAATAAATATAATTTTAGCTTTTGCACATTTTTGAGTATGTGTGTTTTTCTACTGTTTTATTACTAGGTAACTTTAAAACAGTCTCTATATAAAAAATCTTCCTTTTTAAAATCTGTTAAAACATAACCCTGATTTTACTGCGCAGTCAAAAAAAACGGCGTCGCACCTTTATTCATTTAGCATTAATTGCAACTAAATGTATTATTTCCTTCAGATAAAATAATTTTAATATTATAGTTACGCAAAAATGATGATAAAAATTATATTTTTTATAATATCTCGATTATCGTTATCCAACGATAAACGTGTGCCCTCGTAATTACCTACCGATTATATTATCATACGTCGAAACTAACACAGACACAATTATTCGTGACAAACTCATATTTCATGGCATTTATATCTAAATCCGTGATGCATTGGTAATTTAAAATTTTCAACCGACTTCCAAAAAGGAGGAGGTTCTCATTACTACTGTATGATTTTTTATCTATGTCTGTTACGTCATAATTCCGTCATTTTTTATAAACCGATTTTCAAAATTCTTTTAAAATTTATTAGAGTATACTCTCGAAGTGGTCCCATGTCAGGATCTGACGATGGAATCTCTTCATAAGCTAAAGTTTATTTTTTACTTTTTTGTGTTACTGAAATTAGTTTTATTCATTTTTTACCTAAAGAGCCTAAAACATTTTTCTAAAGTAAATGAGAGCTGACGCCACTCGTATTATAATTATCTTTAACAGCCTTGTTTCAGCCACTGCTGAAAAATAACTCTGTGATTACTCCTAAAATAATCAATATCGTCTTTGTTAGGGAACAACCAAAGGAAAAGCATATAGGTATTTTAATTAACATAAAAAGCTAATCAAACCTGCAGGAAAACTTATAGCAAAGTCGAAGAAAGTAAAACTGTCTATATATTTAGCACATATTATCTTCCTTCATCATTATCACAGTTAAGGATTAGAACCCTCAACCACCATTAAGGGTGAATGCATGTCCCGTCGGGGCTGCGGGTTGTTCCAAGAGATACCGCGGCCTCGACATGAAGGGCTATGAAGGAACATGGGTGATTTTTAGTCAGTAGAAGTCTGACACTCCCTTTCGCTCTGTTCAAGAGTGGGAGGGGTTATTTGATGGTTTCCCACCCGCCAAAAAAAAAAGGGTCTGTTTACGTTCAATTTGTCTTAATAAGCTTTCATGGATAATTTCATTTCTTACTTAAAAAAGAATTAATGCTAAATTCATATATTAATATATTTAATTTTCTCTCCAGGTAACTGAAGACAACCTCGAACAGATTGTGTTCCACCAAAATGTGGTTTCAATCGAACGAGTTACTGTTACCAACAGCAACAATGAGACCGTGAATCTTAGACCCACCGATCATATTTCCCTGGACTCTTATTTAGAGCTCATAACCATCAACCTTGCTGCACCTATCCCTAGAGGAAACTACAGGATCGACGTCCAATACACTGGAAGGATTAACACTAACCCACTCGACCGAGGGTTCTACAGGGGTTACTATTACTACAATAGTCAAGTGAGGTGAGATTTGGAAGACAATTTTTTAAATAAATATTACCCAATCGACTCGATTTCTTAAAAAAAAGAACAACACAACAACACATTCTAACTCCTTTCTAATTAGGAAAAAAAAGATTTTTAAATCAAATGGCATAGCAAATTCACGGGTGGATGAGTTCACTATTTAACTACCACTTGTGATACAAGTGAAAAAGCAATCATGGTTAATAATGGAATAGATGAAAAGGTAACCAAAATAAAAAAACCCAAACTTAAGGCGATTCAAGATACGGCGATTATCTTGTACAGTGGTATTTGCTTGTGAGATAATTTAAAATAACACGCAGACGCACTATTATTATAAACTTATCGGCGCAGCATCTCTTATTCTTCCATACTTCTTCATTACTCGACATGCCGCGGTCGACCTCCTTTCTAGGCATATTATCTTTTAGACAGCCTATCCTTCATTTCTTTCGTCTTCCTCTACTCTTATACCCCTCCACATTCACACTGAAAACTTTCCTCACGACATTTACCTTTTTCCTCTGCATCAAGTAAAACTAAGTTCTGCACAAGCCAAAACAATCAACTTACATTCTTGTAATGAGTGATATTTTTTTTCATGTTTGTAGAATTTGTAAATTTTTCATTATTTCTTTTGCAGGTACTACGCCACCACTCAGTTCCAGCCGTTCCACGCCAGGAAAGCCTTTCCGTGCTTCGACGAGCCTCAATTCAAGTCCCGTTACACTATCACTATCATTCGTGATGTCAACCTTCGTGAATCTTACTCTAACATGCCCATCCGTAACTCCACAACGTGAGTATACTAATTCTGAACTTCCCATTTCATTTTAAGTGCATGTGACTTCAAATTTTGTAGAATGTTAGTAGGAAGTAGTTGTAGAGATTTTTAGAATACGTATCGATATAATTCTTTTGTATTTAATTTTTACTCCAAATAATATTCCTTAGTTAAAACATCAAATAAATATAAATTTTATAAATCGCATCCATTTATGTATGAACAATCACCTAAACGCAATAACGTAGAAACGTTTTAATAAAATTCTGCTAGAAATTGTCCCATTTTGAAAACCGATTTTGTAAACTTCAACAGGCTGGGCACCCGTGTTACCGAAGTTTTCCACCCTACTCCGATCATTTCTGCTTACCTGGTCGCTTTCCACGTGAGTGACTTCGTTTCTACTGCAACCACGAGCACTCTTGCCAAACCGTTCAAGATCATCGCCCGCGAAGGTGTTAATTCCCAGCACCAGTATGCTGCTGAAGTCGGCCTTGAGATCACCAACCAATTGGATGATTACCTCGGTATCCAGTACCACGAGATGTCACAAAGTAATATCGAGATGAAGAACGATCACATCGCTCTTCCTGATTTCCCATCCGGTGCTATGGAAAACTGGGGAATGGTAAACTACAGGTATGTTTTAGATTTTATATATACTGATTTATCTTACTTTATTTTAAATAGCTGATACGGATCTCTGGCAATACTGTTAGGAGTTTTACAATGTGGATTGCCATATGGAGTTCCCTAAAAACAATCCCAAACGATTCAATTAGAGATGATGCCACTCGCAATCCAGTTTCAACGGTTTATTTTGTATGAATTCTGCTAAAACATCATAAAATATTTAACGTTTTTTCATTTCAGGGAAGCGTACCTGCTGTATGACCCAGACAATACCAACTTAAACAGCAAGATCTTCATCGCTAGCATCATGGCTCACGAGCTCGGCCACAAATGGTTCGGTAACCTCGTCACTTGCTTCTGGTGGAGCAACCTTTGGCTTAACGAGTCCTTCGCTAGCTTCTTTGAATACTTCGCAGCTCATTGGGTACGTTATAGAATTAGTTTCAGGGACTGTACCACCACCATCTTGGAAGAGAGCCGTACGCCCTGTACTCCATTAACTTCTCTCACTAAAGTAAGGTGGTACAGGACCAGGTCTGTTTGTTATAATTATGATCTTCTGTTATTTATTTAATGTCACACTTTATTTGCCCACAGGCCGACCCTAGCCTTGAATTAGATGACCAATTCGTGGTTGACTACGTACACAGCGCGCTCAATCACGACTCTGGCTCGGGTGCTCAGCCCATGAACTGGGTTGGAGTTGCCAGTAACCCCTCCATCAGTGCCCACTTCAGCGCCTCCAGCTACGCCAAAGGAGCTTCCGTCCTTAGGATGTTAGAGCACTTTGTCGGTCCCAGGAACTTCAGGAGTGCGCTCAGATATTACTTGAGAGACAAGTAAGTGGAAGGATGTAAAATCTACGTCATTTTATTCACGAGGAAACAAACTAAACAGTTAAACGTACATGATCTGATTAGATAAATAATAATAATTTATTTCAAATAGTAATGTATAATATTAATTATTTATCGTTTATGTGTGGGTAGACTTAAAATTCAGCTTTAATATTTTAAATTCCATTTCTTTCCTTCAGGCGTGATCGAGGTCAAGAGCAGGTTCATTTTGCAATGTTTTTTTTTAATTGCCCCATTTATTTATCATGAACCAAACGAATGGAGATTATTTTATAATTATTCATCTATTAAAATTGCTTGTGCAATAGCGGTAGGTACATAGGTGGACCTAATACTAACAGTATTCTCTACCAAAAAAACTGGGCTAACAGAAACTATTTTTATTGTTTCCAGTGCTTACGGTCTTGGTACTCCTACGGACATGTATGCAGCGTTCACGAGGGCGCTCAGTGAGGACTTTACGTTCGCACAACAATTCCCCACCGTCAACATCGATACATTGTTTGATAGCTGGGTCCAAAACGCAGGCTCCCCCGTCATTAACGTCACCAGAAACGTCGAAACCGGTGCTATAACTGTCACTCAGGTTAGTTTTATTATAAACTTTTATTTAACATACCCTGTCAGTTATTTATTATGTATTGTTCAAATCTTGCAACTGAATTTCATACCAGTTCTCTCCAACCGTTGAGCTGAAATGCACGCAATTTAGCTTTTTGGTGATAAGGAATTTTTGTGACAGACATGCCTTGATCCTGCAGTCTCACCTCAACCAGGATGACCTCGTCGTGAGAAAACTCCTCGATGGATAATATCACGAAACTTAATTTTCGCGTTCTATGTTTACAGCTACACATTATTTGTTCTTTTCATTTTGAACAAACAATTTTAGCTGTCAAGCTATAAATAAAATCAAACAGTTAAAAAATTAAATTATATAAAAATGAAAAGAAGAAATAAGGTTGTTAATGAAAGCACAGAAAATAAGTACCCTTTCATTAAGTTAGATCATTCACATTATTAATATTCTGGTTACAGAGCCGTTACCTGCTCTCTGGCACGCCAACCCCGCAGACGTGGCAGGTTCCTCTTACTTATACCCAAAACGGTCAGCTGGACTTCAACAACACTAGATCAAGCTTTGTCCTCACTACAACGAGTGCTCCACTGACTAGCAGTCCAGGAGAAAACTTTGTTATATTCAACATTGCTCAGTCCGGTAAGACCTTATTTATATATTTAATTGCGACGTATTGAAAAATGATTAACTGAGTAAGGAGGTTATACGAGAATGTTGCGGTTTAAACGAAAATGTAGTGACAGAATTTGAAAAGAGTATATGAGTAGATGGTTTGGTCATGTGGAAAGCATGAGTGAAAGGCGTACAAAAGGTATTTAAAAGGCAGATGTCAGTGGCAATGACAGGTTATTGGTGTAGTTATTCAGAAAGGACATGTGCGTACTCGTAACCGGCGTGCATGGATGACCAGATATTGGAATGTGGAGGAGGCAAAAGTAAGGGCCGTAGCAGGTGGTGTTCTGTGGTTTCTGCCTACCCCTATGGGAAAAGGGTGTGAGTTTACGTATGTATCGAAAGAAAGAGGAACGTTTGTTTTGCTTTGCAAAGAAATACACAACATTAATAATAAAAAGTTAATTGCATCGAACGGAGTAGTAATTTAAAAAATTGTATACAATGAAAGTTAACGTGTCGACGGTCGTTTATTAATTTCAGTGAGCTAATGTTACGTTCTACATGAAATGAAGCTAATTTCCTAATAAAAAATTGAATTCTAGGTTTATACCGTGTCGACTACGACGCCCATAACTGGGGACTAATTTCAACCTACCTGAAGAGCAACAACAGGGAAAACATCCACAAGCTAAACCGAGCTCAGGTATTTATCTCTTCAATCTTGTGAAACGTTCATCTTTTTCTACGGTCAATGAATCAATCAATATAGCCTATCACAGTCCAGTCTCATTGTCCAAACAAAAGGCTTTGCCAAACTGCAATACAAGACAAGGGCACGGTGTTGTCCCTTAGGGACCGCGGGTTGTTCGCAAGGGATACCGCGGCCTCGACATAAAGGGCTAAGAAGAAACATGGGTGGTTTTTAGTCAGTAGAAGTCTGACACTCCCTTTTGCTCTGTCTAAGAGCGGGAGGGCCTTATTCGATGATTTTCCACGCGCCAAAAAATAAAAAAGGGCAAGGTGTTGTAGTTCAACTTTCGCGTCAGTTTTAAGGTCCTCTTACTATTAAAAATAATAATAGCAGGACTTCTCAGACTGTGAGTTTTATTACAGTACGCTACTATTTTATTTTGTGTAAACAGTTTTAATTACGAATAATTACTGTTTTGTTAAGAGATGCAAAGAGTTAACTACGATATGAACTGACTGCCGTACTCAAAGATATTTAATGATTACTTAAGCCGTCCCTTAGTAAAGATTTGACATACAAAACCTTCACGAAACTGTCAAAATCGTTACTAAGTGATCATTAAACCTCTCCGAGTGCGGCAGTCACAGTTTAAAAGTAGTTCCTAGTTAGTTGTCGATATACCGAAATAGCTTGTCAACTGTAAAGTCAATGAAATTAATTGTCAAATTGACTACTAACGTGCATCGTCCCGTCCGTATTGCCTTGTTACGACTATCACTCTTGTAGTTGTCATGGCAGTTTTATGAAGGGCGTCATTTCGCTGTCCATAAATGATATGCTATTAGATTTTTTGGTTTTTTTTTAGACTATCTTTATTTATTATCCCTGCTTGTTGTATTTTTTAATATCTGTTATGCGTTGTATGTGTATTGTTTCTGCGACAAATAAATATTTTTTCTTTCTTTCTTTCTATTTGTTATTCACCTTAACATCATTTACCTAGCCTTTTCCCAACTAAGTTGGGGTTGGCTTCAAGTCTTATTAGACTGGAAGTCGACCGGCTTTCTTGATGGATGCAGCTGCATTCCAGTATTTTACATGGAGTGACTGCCGATCTGACTTAAGCAACCCAGTTAGTACAGTATTGGTTAACACAATAGCCTTTGGTAAGACTGGTTGTCTGACTTTCAGGTTACTGACTTCTTGTAAAGCTGCCAAAGATCTTATTCATCTTATACGAGTTTTAAAAACATATTTTTTCTTGTCTTTTACTAGATCGTCAACGATTTGTTGTACTTCGTTCGTTCCGGCCACATCAACAAGACTCATGCCTTCGACTACCTTGACTTCCTGAGGAGTGAGACCGACTACTACGTATGGAACGGTGCTCTGTCCCAACTCGACTGGATCCTTCGCCGTGTTGAACACATTCCCAGAGCTCGCGAGGCGTTTGTTGTACGTATCTATACATTTATGAAGATATTACTATCTTCTCCACAGTGTCTGTACATTGTGTATACTTATCAAAAGAATAACAGTATTGAGTATATTTATTAAAAGTGTAGAAATGCTATTGAAAATAATTGGGCCCAAACAGCCAAAGACAGGAATAAATATAAGAAAGGGTATAATCATAAAAAAGGGGATTGATAGGAAGAGGAAAAGGACGTATTTGCCCTACAGTGGGACTCGTCACCCTGATAATAAATAAAAATGAAGATACATTGTATAGAACCTTAAAACTATATCAGAAACACTTCACTTGACTTTTCTTCACTTTTAAATGTACGTGTCTCGTTTTGTAGGATTACCTGCTTGAACTCATGAGTAACGTCATCAACCACCTCGGCTACAATGAAAGGCTTACCGACTCCACCTCCACAATCCTCAACAGAGCACAGATCTTGAACGTCGCCTGCAACCTCGGCCACGAGGGTTGTGTTGCTGACAGTCTGCAGAAATGGAGAGCGCACGTGCAGAACACTTCCATTCCGTAAGTGTTTGATCGTTTATTTTATAGGAGAATTGCGTGACACACGCCTCATGCCTCGAAGTCTCAAATCTTTTATTTGTTATATTCTCAATGCTACTAAATTAAATGCTTTGTTCTTTTTGAAAATACTATTCTGTAAAGTGTGGCGTTTTTTATGACACGAGCGAAATGAAAGAAAAATGGCAGTAATTAGTGTTGTTTGAAGATATCCAAATCGGATTACCGTACTCGTTCTGATTCTTATGCTCAACCTGCACTTTGGAGGGCCTGTCTGAAGCCGCTACTAACGCTTTTGAGTTAGCAGAGTTCTAGTTGAAATTTATTTAACTTGAGTTTGGGACCACACTACGTAGAAGAAAACTTTACTAATCAAGACAATGATAATGTTTTTCCCAGGATCTCGCCAAATCTCCGCCGTCACGTTTACTGCGTGGGACTTCGTGAAGGCAACTCCAGCGACTACAATTTCTTGTTCGCACGGTACAACGCCTCAGAGAACACCGCTGACATGGTGGTTATGCTCCGTGCCCTTGGTTGCACCACTGAACAGGCTTCTCTTCAGAAGTGAGTTTATTAGTTGTTCAAAAATAGTCGTTTCCATTGCTTCAATAATTTCATTTCAGGATCTCGAAGAACTTACCTTAATCGCCACATTAAACTATATATACTTTCAGTTTAGTATTATGTATTCAAAGCTGATTTTTGAGTGACCGTTTATGTCAAATTTTTGTAGTAAGTCATGACAATCATTTGATTTTTGGGTCAAGTTTATCCAAAACTTCACATATTCATAAAAAAAATTGTTTTACAGCTACCTGACGGAGAGTATGTACAGTGACAGAATCCGCATCCACGACCGTACCAATGCCTTCTCCTTTGCCCTGCAAGGCAATCGGTCGAACGTGGCAGTCGTTCTTAACTTCCTCTCCGAAAACCATCAGAACATTTTAACTACGTAAGTATTGTAAATTTTGTGTTTGAGCTTTTCGGATTTGAATATTTCATTCTTCTTTATTGTGTGATTAGCACCTAATCTGGTGGAACAGTTTTTTGTCGCCAATTCACATGTAGGTCTAATAACATGCAGTCGAAAAGTATTTCGCAGGCATATTGGTTTCCTCACGATGTATATTATATTTCTTTTTAATTATGCTATTGCCACCAAATATTCTTTGAGACTCCACTTTAAACCCCACTGCCCCTCAAAAAACGGGTTATTCTATCTGTTCGTTATAAAGTTGTAGGAGCAATTATTTCATCACCTCTGTTCTCAAAACAGAAAAAATTCGAAGACATGATGTAAAATTCTCCAATATTTACTGGGCTCGCGTGGTGCATTATGTTTAGTAATTTCTTTCCGACAGAGAGGAAGCCTGTGTTCCAGCACTGAGACTATTATCAAAACAACTGTCAAAAAAACTGTGTTTTAATGAAAATAAATGACTGACAGCGGTGTTATGAGGTCTACATTTTCATTTACTTTGACAGATATGGAGGTGAAGCTCGACTCAATCTTTGCATCAACGCGTTTGCTGCCCATTTAACCGACTTCGAAGTGCTTCAGACAGTAAGTATTGCTTAGGTTTGCTTTCTTTAATGAATTTTTTACAGAAAAAAAACACTAAACATCAATGAAAATACCATTTACTTCGTACCTTCATGGTTTTAAATTTTAAGTTCTTCTCTTATATTATTTTTCTGTTTTCAGTTCCAGAATTGGGTGTACTCTTCCCAAGCCCAGTTACCAGTTTCTTCGTTCAACGCTGGTGTTGCAGTCATTGAAACAGCTTTGACCAATTTGAACTGGGGTAACGATAACGGTCTTGAAATCTTCAACTTCGTTGTAACTAGGGGAGCTTCTTCTACTATCCTTGCTTCTGCAGTCCTCCTTGTAGCAGCAATGCTTCTTCAATTGTTCCGTTAATTTATTTAATTTTAAGTAGAAATTAAATAATTTAACCTTATATTTAAGAAAGTGGTGTCTAGAGAAATAATCTAGAAAATAGTTTTCAACAGTTTCTAATGTGAATGATTGTTTTAAAAATAAATTATAATAATATATATTTGTAAATAAATGTTACTTTTATTTTCATTCATTTATTGTCAGCTACCTATAAAACAAACACTGAGAAATCTATGTCAGCGATTGCTGTAATAAATACGAATAATATAATATAATATTCCAGTGGCCTAAATAATAATTAAATTAATGGCTCAACCAATACCTGATGCCTTATCAGACTGCTGGATCAAGGACTTGATTCAAAAAGCGGTTCCTTTCTCTGTGGGCTACAATTTTTTAAATTTTTAAATGAATAATTATGTAAAAAACAAAAAATTAATAATTTACATTACAACAAAGACCACAAGCGGATCACGCAATTACGTTTTCAAAATCATTTTTCTTTCTGGGATTTCCTTAGTTTAACTAAAGTAAAATGTTCAGTAGTCAGTACCATAATTATTAATTCTATTTCTAGATAGTAGTACAGGCAGACAGTGGCACAAAAGTCTGACAACCATTCTTCCCAAGAGGTATCATTTTACCTCTTGGTTCTGTACTTTTGTGATTATGCCTAGTGATTGTAACTGTAGCTTTGTTTGTTCTTTGTCATTTGGAAGGTTCTGTAATGGTCTAATTGAAACAAATGCTTTGAGTTTGAGTTTAAATATTTGAACGAAATGTGGGTGCCGCAGAGGCCCAGTGGTAGTGGCCCCGATTTACGAAACATCGTGGGTTCGAACCCAGGCAGGCGCATGCCTGTCGGGGTTGCGGGTTGTTTGTAAGACATAATGCGGCCTCGACACAAAGGGCTAAGAACGAATATGAGTGGTTTTTAGTCAGTAGAAGTCTGACACTCCCTACCGCTCTGCCCAGATCAGGAGGAGTCATTTGATGATTTCCCACGTGTCAAAATCTTTACTAAGTGATGGCTTAAGTAATCATTACATGTCTCTGAGTGCGGCAGTTACAGTCGTGCTAGAACACACTTTTTATTTCAAAAACATTTAATTAATTTTGGTTAAACACACATCGCTTAATCTTAATTCTGAAAGATTATGTGAGAGTGAGGCGTCTCGCTTGTTTACATTACAATATTTCTTTTTAGTACTACTAAAAAAATTACAATATATTTAGTAGTAGTAGTTATAAATTCAAGATTAAATTATTTATTATGGAGGAGACTAACTGCCGCACTCAGAGAGCTTTAATGATTACTTAGGCCATCACTTAGTAACGGTTTTGACAGTTTTGTCATACAAAAGTATGTCAAATATTTACTAAGTGACGGCTTAAGTAATCATTAAATATCTCTGAGTACCGCTGTTAGTATGTAATGGATACTACACTACTACTAGTCACCTAAACTTTAAATGCTATTTATTTATCTATGACTATAACGTTACTGTGGTGTAGGTAATTTCTTATGACGCAGGCCATTCAAATGAGTGAGCATTCATGAAAACATGACGGAAACAACTTTTGGTAAATCCGGGTCCGGCTTCACTTAGATATGGAGCTCCAGGAACTACCCAAGGTCATAAAGTACTTGGTAAAGTCACGAACACCAATATTTTATATAAACACGCAGCAATTTTGAAAATTATTTGTATCTATTATATAAATGATTAACGCTTTACACCGAATAAACGTGTAAGAGCTCTTACACGATTTTTTTTTTATTTTTCGTTTGGTTTGCCTTTCCTGCACCTACTTAAATGAAAAAAAAAATACCTGTAATTCGATACTACATTATTTATACCTTTGGGTAGGTGTATTTAAATAATAAGATAAAATAATAATGTTAGTAATTTTTTGTCAAGTTATTAATAAAAATCTATTAAATCAAGATAATCCTTCAATAATATTTGGAAATCAAAAATGTAAGGGGGTTAATTATAATATAAAAGAGTTTATTATAATAAAAATTAAGTTATTTATTTCAAATTTTTTATGAGAATTATTTTAATTAAAATTGTAAATAAAAAAATTATAGAAGCAATAGATTGAGTTAAAAAATATTTTAAAGATGCTTCATTAGATATAAGATTATAATTAGAGTTAGAGATTAGGGGGATAAATTTTAGAAGATTAATTTCTAAACCAATTCAACACCCGAATCATGAGTTAGATGAAATTGAAATTAAAGTTCTGAAAAATAAAATAAAAAGAAAAAATATTTTGTTAGAATTAAATTAAAAAAATATATTTTTGAGAATTATAAATTCAAATTATATATTTTAGTGTAAGATGCACAATAGTAAAAGAAAAAGGAGGATCCTCCGACCAGGCGGGTGTTGTGTCTGGTGGGCTAATTGCCCGACAAATGTAAGTCGGGCTTTTCTATATTATACGCTAATGTCGCGGATAAAGTTGATAGCGCGATGTAGGATTAGCCAGTTAGTTCGCATGTGTTGCGATAGATGTCGCTGTCGCCACATACCTTTATTACACATTTACAATTAAATATGCGTTATTGACGTTTTTACTTTAGAAACGTTTTTATTTTTTTCCTGAAAAGTTATAATTTTTCTCTTTCACGTATATTCGGTGGGGCCATCGTTATTTTGGAAGCTATATTGTTACAAAATAGGTCTTATCGCAAAGCAGAAACCGTTATTTCATAAGCAAATAGCATTTGAATTTTGCTAAATGAATACATTTTAGTGCTCGTCTGTATTTGGAATACAAAATTGTAAATTACAATGAAAGATGGTTTGATCAAACAATCTATCATTTGTAATCAACCTTGAAAATACAGAGATTAATGTGATTAATTTGTGATAACGTATTCGCACGTTGTTATTAAGAAGCTAGATAAATCTGCTAGTCAGATTGATAACGATGTTCCTATATGTAAAACGTAACTGTAGCCATACCTAAATACAACTAGAAGGTTCAGTCGCAGAATGTACCTTTCGCAAAATGCACCCCATACGCAAAACGTACCATTCTCAAAACGCACCTTTCTCAAAATGCACCATTCTCAAAATGCACCTTTCTCAAAATGCACCTTTCTCAAAATGCACCTTTCTCATAATGCACCTATCGCATAACGTACCTTTTTTACCAATCAGAGAGCACCATTCGATTCATGTACTGACGAGTTAGTGTTTGTTTTTGTCGTTTGCGCGATCGTATTGTGGAAGATGGTAGATATACACGTAAAAAGGATACAGAGAATGTGATCTCTTACGTGGAAAGCGAAAATGATAGGGATGTTTCCTGCCTAAAAGAAATATGATTCTAAATTTCTAATTAGTCCGTCTGTTAGATTATCGAAATATATTGGATAATGTACGACGTATTTTTTGTTCTATCAAATCAATAAAAATGGACAAAGATAAAACGCGTCAAAGATTTGATACCCCCAGATATGCGACGTCACTCACCGGTAAAAAATGTCATACTAATGTCTTAGAAAATGACGCCACACGATTTTTCAAAACACAGTATCGTCTTCATTGTTTGTTTACGTGAAAAAAGAAAAAATATGTGTAAAATATTTTTTGGAAATCTATCTGACGGACTAATTAGATTTTTTCGTTAACTACCCTATTACAAGGGGGCGTACCGAGATAAAATATATCCCATGACGGGAACTGTGTTTCACGCCTTAAAATATGAAAAAGTATACTTAAATGTGATTAGGATAAAAACAATCGTTTCTCCTAAAATGTTCCGTCAACGTAGGGTTGCTATTGCTAAATCCACGGTATAGCAATAAATTTTACTAATTTTAATGGAAATGTATGGAGCTCACAGGTCAGTGGGCAGTCTAACCTAACCAAGCCTAGTCTTATCAAGGGATATCGTAATACCCAGTTCTAACTGGGTTGTGGAGGTAGGCAGATAGGCAGTCATTCCAAGTAAAAGTGGGAAAAGGCTAGGCAGATGATGACTAGGTTTACGTGTTCTGGTTATCTCTTCGTGTATACGAATGAAAGAAAATGTATTTTTTCTGCTTTGTGATGGTGCACCCATCATTACGTGTTTTTATGAAGTTCTTATGTCAAAAATAATCTGATATCTAAGAATTTCGCAGTCGTAATTTTATATAATATGTTTTTTTTTATTATGAATTTCTCCTGCGTGCGTTCACAAACATTTAAACTCACATACACAACCAAACACCCAGACCCGAAACAATTTTTTGTAGGTTTTTTTTGTTCCGTTGGGGAGTGAATCCACGACACGCTGTGCAGTGGTCCGATAGCTCAGCCACTGCACCAACCGTGTCGTCATATGTATTAATCATAGTAATAAAAAACTAAAAAATAAAAAACAAGTCAAAGGAATTCAGCGATGAATGGGAGCAAGGTCCCGTAAATGTATTCGAAAATGGAAAACTGAAATCTAAAACTTTTATTGCAGTCGGGGAACAGTTCGGTGGAACAATTCTCTACAGGTCCCCCGACTGCAATAAAAGTTTTAGATTTCAGTTTTCCATTTTCGAATACATTTACGGGACCTTGCTCCCATTCATCGCTGAATTCCTTTGACTTGTTTTTTATTTATTTTTTAGTTTACTTTTTGTCATGGCAGGCGTGTTTTTTAATTTTTTAAATTATTTGTTTTTTATTTCATATCTTTTAGTGATATATCGATATTTTTTCATACAAACTTAAAAACCATTTAGGTTCCGTCGTTGATGGATTTGGGAGTTGTAACCTAGCCAGTTTTATTTCTTTCATTACAGAGAATCTATTGATATGTAGCTTATTCGTATCGAATCCCGGGTTTAAAATGTCACCATATCATTTGTTAAGTAGTATTACTAGAAAACACTAGATATTGAATACTACTGTGGTATATTTTTGTAATCTACTTAATAAGTTCTAGACGATGATTATATTTTTCATTGAAATTTCAATAAAAACAAATTAAAAGTTATTTTTATTTCTAAACCATGGCCACCCTATTATGTTTTTTGATATTTTCTCTAGCCTATGTTACCCGGGATGACGTAACGAATCTAACGATACCACATACATCAAAATCGGTTCAGGCGTTTAGAAGTTATGGTGGAATAAAGAAACTCACAAACAAACATACATACATACATACATACATGAACGCTAAAAACATAACACTCTTTTTTTTGGGGCAGTCGTGTAAAAATAAGTAAGAAGCGTATCGGATCTGAAGGCCATAGCTGTTTGTGTTCCTCAGGGGTCTGTTTTATCTGTTACTTTATTTTTGCTGTACAGTCGAAAGCTTTTCCGCCTGCCCAGTTAAAATTTTTTTCGCATAAATCATGCGTAGGCGCCAAACCCCGCCCCCTCAAAGTTTAGGCCTATTAGAGAAGCGTCAACGTAATTAGTTGCAATCTGCACTGCGCAGCTTAGTGACGTATCCTCTGTACACCTTTTGCGAATTTTACGGACGAACTTTGGCGCGCTCCCCGGACCTTTTGAACATTGACCATTGCTCTGCTTACCTGACCTTTGATTGACTAAACGTTAACCTGTGCAATAATATTGGACTCCTGAGAACCTGTGCTAGAACATTTTGTGCATAATCTCTTCCAGAAATCTCATACAAGAAGAACGAAATGAAATTATAATTTTGCATGGACAAGGATTTAACATCAGTCAAATCGCTGAGCTGAGTCCCAAAATAAAAAAAAACAATATGAATCACATTAAAATGTTTAAATTCTTAAAATGGACTTTATTTTCATAAACATAAAGTCCATTTTAAGAATTTTAAATTTTGAATGTCATTCATATTATGTTCTGCAAAAGCGGCCATTTTAGGCCCGCTGGCTAGATCAACGTTTCACCGCCCTAAAGCTCCATTATTTCAAATTTTATCGAAATCGTTAAAGCCGATTTAGAGAACACGCTTACAATTGCCTGTTAAATAGCATGGGATTTTATAAGATTCTTATAATAAATTTAAAATTACTCACAGAAATCATTGAGTTTTTAATTTACAATTACCAAACCAACACACACGCACCATTAGTAACGAAAGTCAAATTCAGTTAAAGTTTTTTTTCTAATAATGGCAGTTTAAAAATAACAATAACTCTCGTTCGGCGTGCGTCGGTCTCGTCAGTGCGGTGGAATGGTATTGTATTTCATTCATTATTTCTATACAAAGGCGGGGCGGAGCTAGAGAGCGCTTCATGTTGTAAGTGCAAGCAAATATGAGCTTAGTGGTGGTCAGGCGGGAGTGCCCGCGATAGTACATCAACGACCTGCTAGAGCTTGGCACAACCGGGTACACAGATGACAACACAGTGGCAGAAAGATACCGGTCCAGTGCAAGACCCAGCAGAGAGGAAACACCGACAGGAGAAGGAGAATCAGGTAAAAAAAAATTAAATACTCCTAAAACACAGGGTGTATTTTCACTGCTAAAAGTCAGTTACCTGACAACTGATCTCAACTTCCGCTCAAGCTCGAGGTATAAAAAAGAGATCAGACCACGGCCAAGAAGCTGGGCATCCTGAATAAGTTAAGGCGATACCACATCTAAACCAGTTTTAAATCTATATAAAGCACAGGTTCATTCCTGTATTACTGGAACGTTCCCGTTACCAAGTACAAGCAGGCGAAGCTTAAGCTAGTTTTCACAGTTGAGGGCAAATTCATTACATACAATAAACCTACGAATACTAAATGCTATCAAGAAGAATTTATTATAGTGCTGACTTTATAGCCAAACTACTTACCATCTTATCGACCTTTATTAACGCCATATTGTACCGATACCCGGACTAAATCCTTTATCAGTGGATGATGTTATCGTTTAATCTTTTATTGACTTTATCGATTTCGGCTGACCAATTACTTGATCACAATCGGCATTGTATAAAGGACATTCTTTATATCAGGTTTGATTCAATGTTGTTTTTTCTTTATTATACTTGTTTTTTACTTCTTAATTAGCAGTAAATCGTTTTATTGTCTTCCCAGTGTTATTCTTTACATTATTGATCAATGTGATCGTGGTTTTCTTTGCAGAAATGTCCAAAATTTTATTCTTAGCCTTGGGCCTAGCGCTCTTGGCTTTGGCAACTGGTGACAACCCTATAGCCTTGTATAGGGAGTTCCAGGACTATGACGTGGGCTATAATTCTGTGACAAGGGAGGCAGAGAGAGTTTACAGATTGCCTGAAAACGTGGTTCCTTTGGACTACGATATTACTCTCGATCTTTACTTTGATGAGAATACCGACAAACCCTTCAGTTATGATGGCCGTGCCATCATTGTTATTCAGGTACGTGTTTTATCTGTATATAAACTTTAACTACTCACCGTGATGAGATCTCATCTGGTGTCTTAGGAGTTGGAACGGTAAAGGCTGATTATGTTATAATTGCGTAAAATGTTTTATCTTGTTAAATTGATGTTGTTGGTTCCCAAAAACATCTTATAGTGCTATATGTAGGTACAAATTATGTGAATGAACTGACGTGTGTTTCACGATCAAAAATTCCGGAATTGTATTGAAGCTTATAAAATTGTAGATTCGTCAGGTCATAAATACTATAACATTAACATCACTCCTCATCCTTATCGAAAGGGTTAGGCAGAGGTGTACCTAATAGTACCAACATTTGCAAGTTATGTTTAAGTCCTTGTAATACCCCTATTGCAAGCTTGTTGCCAGCAACTGGGCACAAATCCAGCCTCTATGACTGCTATTCAGAAATTCAACAACACTTTGTCTGAACCGCGAGTCAAACCCAGGACGCTTGCGACCACTAGACCAATGAGATAGTCACAAATGTATTGTTGTACAACATAAAATAAATTTAGTTGCACGAGAATTATAGATTCTCACAATAATTACGCACAAAATGTCAATGCTACGAAAGGTATATTACGTCATGCTTAGCTTGCTTATTAAGAGTATTGTTGTAGATTCTGATAATCTTGTTTACTTACAGGCTAAAGAAGACAATGTAAGACAAATAGTCCTCCACTCGAACATCGATGAAGTAAAGACAGTTAATGTGGTAGATGCGGCAGGCGCTACAGTTGCTCTAGCTGAGAATGACAGTGAAATCGAAGAAGAGTACCATTTCTTGAAAGTCAATCTCGCTGAACCTTTGACAGCTAACGTCAATTATACTTTGATCATTGAGTACTGGAGTACTATGAATGAAGGTCCTATGAAGAGAGGGATTTGGCGAGGGTGGTACACTGATAGCGACGGTAACGAAAAGTATGTCCCAAGTTTTTGGAATCTATGTACCTAATTGGACTAGCTTTTGATATTTGATGTTTTTTTTTAAATTATATTAACACATTCGAAGAGCTCGTGGGTAGATAATAATAGCCGCTCGGATCGATCTTTACGTGAAGCTGCCTAAGTTGGTCCGTGGGTAGGTGACCCATTACCTACCGAGTTCTCTCCGTGCCTCGAAGAAAGTCACAAGGTGTATAGTAAGCTACCTAGTACTATCTGTATTACTGCCGCACTCAGAGAGCTTTAATGATTACTTAGGTCATCGTTAAGTAAAGGTTTTGACAGTTTTGTCATACAAAAGTATGTCAAATCTTCACCAAGTGACGGCTTGAGTTGCGTGAATTGTCGGTCTGCTATTAGTTAGAGGTCTGTCTAACTCGTCTGGAATTACAAGCCAGACGTTATGTCATGTAACAACAAGAAAGTAAAACTTATGAACCCTTTCCTCAATCGTACTAAAGCTTTAATATTGTTTCCAGGATTTACGCCACCACCCACTTCCAGCCTTACAATGCGAGGCAAGCGTTCCCCTGCTGGGACGAGCCTCTCTTCAAGGCAGTTTTCAAGCTGCACATAAGCAGGCCTTCTACTTACACTGGTACATTCTCCAACACTAAGGCTGAGGCTACTGATACCGTACCGTACGTTTTATATTTCTTTTCTTTGTGAAATGAAACTATTCCTGTTCCCGTCAGAGCTGCGGGTTGTTTGAAAGAGATACCGTGGCCTCGGCACAAAAGGCTAAGAAGGATTATGGGTGGTTTTCAGTCAGTAGAAGTCTGACACTCCCTACCGCGCTGCCCAGAGCGGTAGGAGTCATTTGATGATTTCCCACCCTCCAAAAAAAAAAAGTCTAGTCCTGTTTCTAGTGGTCGCAAGTGTGATCATTTCTGAGCGATTAGACTGCTGCGCTGCGTGTCGCGGGTTCGATCCCCGCACGGAACAAATATTTGTAAGGCCTACAGATAGATGTTCCGGGTCTAGGTGTTTGTGTATGTGAGTTTAAATGTTTGTAAACGCAATGTTCTGCTGATCATTTAAGGTCCTGCTGATCATTCGATTTCCAGATCAGGCAACGTGTGATTAGATTTTTGCCTGGTTGATAGTAATAATCTTGTTTCTAATTACATCAAACTTAAACATAATAGGTGAAATGTGTACTTAAGATACTGCTATGCGGATACATGCCCGATTTATGATATGAGAAAGCTTTTAGTCTAGATTATTCTAACCAGTAATGGATAGTGCTTATCTTGAAATGATTTAAAAGTATTTATTTGTTTTAGAGGAGATTACACTTTTTGTACGCTAAATCTTTGTAAAAGAGTTCAGTTCATTCCACCCTCCCCTGCTGGGTCAATTGCATTAGATCGCAAAAAATATGGAAAAAGGGAATCCCAGGCCTTTGCCCTGCAGTAGAAAAATAAGGGCTTATAATTATAATTACACTTCTTTTCATTCTAATCTTGTTTTTCAGCTTGGACACCACCCGCATACGCACTAGCTTTGCGGCCACACCAAGAATGTCATCGTACCTCGTAACTCTCCTCGTCAGTGAGACATTCTCTGTCCTTGCTCAAAACACGACCTTCGACCCTCCTATTAGGATCATCGGTAGGTCCAACACGGTTGGTCTTGCAAACCATGCCTTGGACCTTGCAGTCAAGATGACAGAATTCTTTGACGAGTACTTTGAAATCCCCTACGCGACTTTGCATCCTAATTTGATGAATGATCATATTTCGTCTCCTGACTGGGCTTCGGCTGGTACTGAGAATTGGGGTATGGTTAGCTACAGGTTAGTAACACAACTTTATTTCGGTTAATAATTAATAGTTACAGTATGTCGTGTTAGCCACGTGCCTATAAAAGCTCCATTTGAATTAACTAGGCTTAACCAAAACGTTGTAGGTAATGTAATGAAAAACTTCAACGATTCCAACTTACAGTGTTTTCCGATTGCTATCGGAAGATACTGAGCTCTTATATTAACATAATTATACAAAAGAAAACATTTTTAACGGCGAGTGACGTCACAAGCCCTCACTGAAATGTTTGACGCGTTTTATCTTCGTCAATTTTTATTGATTTGATAAAACAAAAAATACGTGTCCAATATTTTTCGATAATCTAACTGACGGACTAAACAGAATCATACTTTTTTGTCAGGAAACATCTATATTAGGGACCAGAAAAAATACTTACTATATCACGGCAATGTTTCCAGTAAGAA
Source organism: Diarsia brunnea (assembly GCA_949774965.1). NCBI lineage: Eukaryota > Metazoa > Arthropoda > Insecta > Lepidoptera > Noctuidae > Diarsia > Diarsia brunnea. The sequence continues at coordinate 3,102,157 of OX459003.1, read as the reverse complement.
GTTTTAGGCCTTGGCAGCTGAATAAAAATAACAAACACCACTTTTCATGTTTATCAATTATATATATATATATTATCAATTGCCTGTTTAAATACCTTTTTGGTTCTTTCCAGGGAGTTGTACCTGATCCTAGATGAAGCTGAGACGATCATGTCAATCGAGCACTACGCGGCCACTCTGGTGTCTCATGAGCTCGCTCACAAGTGGTTCGGTAACCTGATCACCTGCTACTGGTGGAGCAACACCTGGATCAACGAAGGTTATGCAAGCTACTTCGGTTATATTGCAACGAATGCTGTAAGCTGTTAAGACTTATAATTTGAATCTTCTGCAGTTTTAGACAAACACTAGACTATGGGTGGGATCCTAAACTTCAACAACCAAAACATCTGTCAGTGGGTCATGTTAGGGGCGGAGTATCAACAATCAAATATCAACACCATATAATCAACAGTCTGTTTAATTTTACTATTAATCAGAATATCATTAGCTTAAAACACAGGTAAACGGTTCAAAATGTCAATTCTTCGGATGAGCAACGAATGTGCGTAACATTGATGGTAAACAAGGTGTAAAGTAATTCTTGCAACTTTATATGCATTTAGTAGCCGTGAAACTTATAACATTAAGAACTAGTAGGTTTTTAGAAAAAAAACTTGTGAATAAGTTGGAACTTAGACCCTCACCATTTCAAATACCGCAATGACTCGGAGAACAAGACAGTGCTTTCATACTTCGTCAAGGTCGTTTCACGCCCTTTATAGTTCTGTCTGGAAGCTACAATGAGAAGCACTAGGAACATTGATATAAAAACTAAAGATACGGTCGTCCAAACATTTGCTCGACGCGTTTGCCATACAGAGAATCGGTGTAGTCTGCTCGTTAATGTAACCTTGTATAAGCGGCGTGGTATTTTCGAGGTTTAAAGAACATAAATAAAGCTTTTAATAAAGTTTACGACCCGAAGAGAGCCGATCGTGGACTAGTTCACTTCGGCTTAGGAAATACCATTTTGGGACCACGTTCGAGGCGTCATTTTAACATGCCGTCCGCCCAGTCCTTACGCAGTAATATATAAGTCAATGACTAGGAAGCAGATTTTCCAAAAAAAAACAAAACTTACCCACCATCCTTGATTTCTAGATGTTCCCTCAGTACGAGTTTACCGACCACTTCAACACCCGCTACCTACAGACTTCTCTGGCCTTCGACTCAAGTCCCAGCACGGTTCCAATGAACCACGAGGTCAACACCCCCCTTCAGGTCACCGGCCACTTTGGAACTATCAGTTATTCGAAAGCCGCTTCATTCGTCAGACAGACTGCAAACATCATGGGATTGGCCACCTTCCAAAAGTCTTGCAAATACTTTCTATCGAACAAGTAAGTTTTATAAATTTGTAATTATTACAGAGAGAGCAGTGGCTGACTTACGAACAGTGAGTCGTGGGTTCAAACCCAGTCAGGCGCATTACTTTGTGTAATTTACTTCATCACCACTGCTCTGAAAACGGTGAACAAAAACATCGTGAGGAAACCGGCAGGTCTTAGAACCAAAAAAATCGAAGACATGTGACATCTACCAATCCGCACTGCGCCCGCGTGGTGGATCATAGCCCATCTCTCTCCTAGAGAGGAGGCCTGAGTCCCTGCAGTAGGAACATTATAGGCTGATGATGAATTATTACATACTGAGTAGGTGTAACAAATATCAATTCACGTTTTATTCAACGAGGGTATTCGGAATATACTTCTTTTGCCTCGTCCACGTTCATTACTATTAGGACTTTGTGTTTCAATAATAAACAGAGTTACGCTTGCAGAAATGAATTTGTATTAGGAAATAAAAATATAGAGACAGCCATTACGCTAAGTTTTCGTACAAGGGAGAGAGTTGCCACTTTTTAAAACTATACAACAATTAATATAAGTGTTGCCATCCTTCATTCTTCAACACACCCCCTCAACACTTATTTTATATCAAAATAATTATTTCACAACATAACATTTTACTCATAACAAACACAAAATATATAGCTTCTTTTTCTTCTAAACAATCTTAACAATTTTAAACAACCTTTTATTGGAAATAAATGTTAGCTTACATTAGAATACTATTTCTATGTTTTTCATACAACTGTTTTCCCAATGCTTTAGTAAATAGGTCTCCAAAATTGTCGCTGCTGCTTACATAGGACAGTTTTACACATTCTGAGTTTATCTTATCAATAATAAAATGATATTTTACATCTATGTGCTTTAGCCTTGTCTTACTATGGTTATTTTCTGTTATTTTAATTACACTTTGGTTATCCTCATATACAATCACTTTTAAGTTATAATCAAAGTCAATTAACAATTTTCTTAACCAACAGGACTCTACAACACCTAAACATAGTGCTACATATTCTGCTTCAGTTGAGGAAAGGGAAACACACAATTGTTTTTTAGTACACCAAGATATTACTGAATCAAATACTTTAAACATATAACCTGAAGTAGATTTTCTATCTTTTGTATCCCCTCCCCAATCAGCATCAACATAACCTTCTAATTTGTCATTCATATTGTAACAATATATCAAAGATAGATCAACTGTACCTTTTACATATCTTAATACACGTTGTAAACATTTTAATAACAACACACTGCTACAATGCTGATATCTACTTAAGAAGCCAACAGCTACACATAAATCAGGTCTTGTTGCATTAGAAGCATACAATAAATTTCCAATTATCTGTCTACACTTAAATTCTATTTCTTTACTTTCAGAACTTGGTCTTCCTAATAACTCAAATTTGAAGTTCTGGTCAATAGGTGTGTTACATGTTTTACAATCAGACATTCCAAATTTTTTTAAAACTTTTAACAAATATTCTTTTTGATTTATAACAGTCTTACCATTTATTAAATCCTGTTTGATACTTATACCTAGATAGTTACATGCAATACCTAAATCTTTCATTGCAAAATTCTTACACAACTTTTCTTTGAATTTTATTATTTGACTGTCACTATCACTGAAATATAGCAAATCGTCTACATAAATAAGAACATACATATAATAATCTCCACAGCATTTTAAATACAGGCAAGAATCATTTTTAGATCTTAAAAAACCATCACTACACATAAAATCATTAAATTTTTTATTCCAGTATTTGGGACTTTTCTTTAATCCATATATGGACTTATTTAATTTACCTATTTTCCCATCTGGTAGCTTCATGTATACAGGTTCTTCAATTTCACCATATAGAAAGGCTCCTGTCACATCCATCTGATAAACTAGGAGTTTCTTTTTGACTGCCACAGCCATCATGGTACGGAAGGTAGTCAAACTGGCAACAGGGGCATAGACTTCTACACCATCTACATTAGTCTGCTCGAATCCCCTAGCAACTAGGCGAGCCTTGTACTGAATTTCTTGGTTAGGATTTTCTTTTACTCTGTACACCCATTTACTATTTATTACTTTTGTTCCTTCAGGCACCTGAGTCACAACTGTCCATGTATTATTATCTTTCAAAGTATTTATTTCTTTATTCATAGCCTCTATCCAATTTTCTCTATCTTCACACTCCATAGCTTCCTTTAAAGTGCTAGGTTCATTATGCATACTTATTAGACCAATTTCATAATCATTTAACCAATTAGGAATTTTTCTAGACCGTGTTGCCCTTGATATTTCTGGGCTTTTAGGCATTTCCTCATTTACTTCTTCCTGTTCCTCTTCTTGAATTTTATTTTCATTTTCCTGACAGTCCTGGAACTCAATACTTCCTTCAGTGTCCGTTTCTGTTGTATCTTCTCCATGATCTATATTATATATTGTTTTATCCATATCAAGAGATATCACTTCTTCATCTTCTTTTGTACTTTCAGGCTTATCATGTTTCTTTACAAATGTCACATCTCGCACAATTTCAACTACATTTTTATCATGAAAATAAATCCTGTAACCTTTGGTACATTCACCATATCCAACAAAGATACCTTTTTCTCCTTTTGCATCAAATTTCTTTCTTTTCTCTTTTGGTATATGTACATACACATCACTTCCAAATGTATGTAAATTTTTAATATCAAACTTCTTACCTAACCAGGATTCACAGGGTGTCTTTCCATCTGCTTTATTTTGACTAGTTCTGTTTAGAGTAAATACAACTGTGTTAATCGCTTCAGCCCATAAAACTTTATTCATTTTGTTAGCATATATTAAAGTTCTTGCTCCTTCAACTAAAGTTCTCATGTCTCTTTCTGCTTTGCCATTTTGCTCAGGACAATAGGGCACAGTTGTCTCATGCGTCACCCCATGATCAATGAATAATGCTTTCATTTGTGAGTTTACAAACTCTGTTCCATTATCAGAACGAAATGTACATACAACATTGTTCAATACTTTTGCCTTCATGAGAAATTCTTTTACTTTTTCTACAGTTTCTGACTTGAATTCCAAAAAATAAACTGTTCTAAAATTTGAAAAATCATCTTTTAAGAGAAGAAAGTACCTTGAACCTCCAAGTGATGAGACTTCCATCGGCCCACACAGATCTGCATGCACCAATTCACCTGGCCTGCTTGTAGTGCTCTTGCTGTTTTCAAAGGGTAACCTATGCTGTTTGCCTTCCACACATGCTGTACATGTATCATTATGCGACTCACTGTAAGCAATTTTATTTTCTTTTAGAATGCGTTTTACTTCCCTATAATTTTGATGTACTAACCTATTATGCCATTCAGCTAACTCTAGTTTGGCTACATTAACATCAATAATATTTGACTCATTTAACAAGTCCATTACATAAAAAGTTGTACATAAATCCTTCCTAGCAATCGCACATACAGCACCTCCCTTTGTAAACAAACATTCATTATTAGTTATTTTAATTTCATAGCCGTTACTTACTGCACTTCCTACTGAGAACAGGTTCATTTTTAACTCGGGAACATATAAGACATTATTGAATGAACTACAAACATACTTTTTACCATCAAAGGCTTGTACACAAATTTTTCCAATACCATTACCATTTAATTTACGTCCGTCACCTATTATCACAGTCTTAGATTGGGGTAATTCTTCATATTCACTTAATAAATGTCTTTGATATGTCATATGCTGGCTGGCCCCGCTGTCCACTAACCACTTTTCACATAGTCTATCTTCTACACCAGCCAAAGCCGTAGTGATGAATGCATTTCCGTGTTTACTGCTGTCCTTTACACTGCTCTTGTCACTTTTCTGTCCATTTGTTTTAAATCTACACTGCTCTTTAAAATGACCTGGCTTATTGCAGTTAAAACATACATTTTTCAGTCTACAATCCTTCTTCAGATGTCCACGCTTGTGACATAAAAAACACTTCATATTCCCTTTGTTTTTATCTTGTTGATCTTGGGAAAACAACGCTACACTTTCTTCAGCCTTATTATTTTTATTCTTCAACCTTTCTTCTTCTAACAAGAGACGTGCTGTCAAGTTATTTATTGTTTGTTGATTTTCAGCACACGACTCCCAAGCACTTACAAAATGACTGAATTTTTCCGGCAAGGACATGAGTATTTTAGAGATAACCATTTTATTACTAAGGTGTTCTCCTAAACGATGCAAAGTTTGTTGCTGTTCTTGAACTTTACTAATAAAATCAGCAACACACATGTTGTTGTCATATTTCAACTGGAAGAATCTTTGTTGACACATCATTATGGATGTTTCGCCACTTTGTTCGTATATACTATGCAGCCTTTCCCATACAGCTCGAGCAGTCACACATGTTATTACATGCGGTAAAACTGTTTCAGACAACCTTGTTACGATAACGCTCATCGCCCTTATATCTTTGTTCACCGTTTTCGATTCTTTGCCACCATCTTCGTCACTGGACTTAACCTCCGTCCCCGTAACTATGTCGTACAATCCTAGGTCCCGGAGAATGATCGCCATCTGGAATCGCCAGACGCTCCAATTCTTTGCTCCCTCAAGTTTAATAACTCCATGTTGGTCCATATTTCCCTCACGATATTGCTCCACGAACAAACCACGCGACGCCAAAGTGCCGGCCGCCACCGATGTTCTTAACGACTTGTCGAAACCCGACCAAGACGTTCACAAGCCAATATCTTCACCTAAATAGGATATAGGGGCTGGGCCCATAACCTATTAGGACTTTGTGTTTCAATAATAAACAGAGTTACGCTTGCAGAAATGAATTTGTATTAGGAAATAAAAATATAGAGACAGCCATTACGCTAAGTTTTCGTACAAGGGAGAGAGTTGCCACTTTTTAAAACTATACAACAATTAATATAAGTGTTGCCATCCTTCATTCTTCAACAATTACATATGTAATTAACTTCAGAGTTACGTTTGAATGTCAAGCTTCAGTTGTGGTGCTGATCGTCTCGACTAAATAATACTGCTTTTATTAAAAGAAAATGTATAGTATAGAACAGTTATTGTGTAGTATTTATGTTTGTAAATAAAGTTTAAAACTTAAAAGTAACACTTCACTTGTGCAATATGTCAATGTACGTTCATGTGGCACTTGTCCGTGGAAGCAACAGAACACATTCCCTACGGCCAAAAGGATGGAAGGAGGATTTTACCTTCTAACGAGAGCCTCCTCAGGTAATAGTCGAGGCTCTTGACATTTAAGCAAATGGTTGAAATTATTCATCATCATCAATGGTGATAATCTATATAAATAAAAATGAATTGTTGTTCGTTAGTCTGATTAAAACTCGAGAACGGCTGGACCGATTTGGCTAATTATAGTGTTGAATTATTCGTGGAAGTCCAGGGAAGGTTTAAAAGGTGAGAAAGTGGTAGGTAGGTAGGCAGGGTAGTAGGTAGAGTAGTAGGTAGTGTAGTAAGTAGGATAGTAGAGTAGGTAGGGTAGTAGGTAGGGTAGTAAGTAGGTAGGGTAGTAAGTAGGTAGGGTAGTAAGTAGGTAGGGTAGTAAGTAGGTAGGGTAGTAAGTAGGTAGGGTAGTAGGTAGGTTGGGTAGTCGGTAGGTAGGGTAGTAGGTAGGTAGGTAGGGTAGTAGGTAGGTAGGGTAGTAGGTAGGTAGGGTAGTAGGTAGGTAGGGTAGTAGGTAGGTAGGTAGGGTAGTAGGTAGGTAGGGTAGGAGGTAGTAGGTAGGTAGGTAGTTGGTACACAGGCAGGTAGTAGGTAGGAAAAAGGGCATTGCAACGCATGCCGGGAACAGCTAGTGATGAATAATTTCTTCAGCCAAAATACATCCTCTGCTGGTCATAGGCCTCGCCCAGGTGTCGCCACATTGACCGGTAACAAATTATTACTAAAACTAATTTGTTTTGCAGTACCTTCGAGCCCACTAATCAAGATGATCTTCTGGAAGCCATGACCGAAGCCATTGCAGAAGACCAAAGTTTGACTGCGTACGGAGAAGACTTCAGTTTTGAGGAATATTACAAAATTTGGGTCAACAATCCAGGATATCCCATCCTAAAAGTTGATGTTAATCACAGGACTGGAGAAATATCACTTAAACAGGTTTGTACCGAGTTTCTTTTTACTTTATCGTGTGGTTAGGGTCTACCCTGGTATCAGAGTTTGCCACCCAAAGGCCTTTGATTTGTCTTTACGTGCCGTCGAGAAATATCTATCAGGCATCATGCTGGTTTCCTCACGATGTTTTCCTTCACCGAAGCCAGTGATAAGCAAACAATACGCACATACATCCGAAAAATCAGAGGTACGAGGCATTGGTTCGAGCTCCCGACCTTTGAATTGAGCTGCATAATTATGACTTTTTTTCGATTAAACAAGATGGATTCCTATTTGTTGCACAACCTAACAGTTACGAGTTATAAGGTCAAATATAGCAATTGATTAATTCCATCCAAGTAGACAAGTCATAAAAAAGGCTAGTGTTTAAAGAAACAAAAATTTTGCAGCAGTTGGTAAAGTTTGTTCTAGTTGTGAACGCCGAAAAAAGTTAGAAGTTGGTCAACAACAAAAGTTACATGATGGGTATTTTACAAATTTTCTGCCAGACTACAGGTCAGTTTATCGGCAGTGTTCTCGTGAATACAGCTCTTAGTTAAAATAACATTAATAATATCACATCATAACGTTAAACGTTAAGAAACACAAAGTTTTGTTACAAAATTAAATTATAATACATGGGTAGGTACATCGCCTTGTATTTTTAGTCCACCGTCTGCTCACACAGATGTACGCCACGGACAAATGCACACATACTCGAGCTGCCCCGTTTGTATTTAAAAAGAGACCTATATACCTAACTATACTGATTCTATACCTTCTACAGCTCGAGCTTTCGTACATGTAAACTGGTGATCTTCCCACCCTTAAATACATAACTGTTTGTTAGGGTCGCCGAAACAAGTCTATCCCCCCCCCCTCCCCTAACAATCCCCCCCCTATCAATGTTCGAAGTATCATTTACTACTGTTTCCTTCATGTCATTCCTCAAACAATTTCTCAATCTTTTTTTTTTTTTTTTAAACATTTATTTAAAGAAAATTTAGTACAGACGTGTTACTTACTTCTAAACTCGCCAAACTTTTACGTTTGATGGCGAGAGGCGCTCTTTTACAAAAACAATGAACCCTCTTACTTACTACTAGGTAGGTACTAATAATTATTTAATCAACTAACAACAAAATCAACCGACATACACAACATACAATTCTAGAATGTTAGTAACAATTTAACTTATAAACTATGTTAGTTCTAAATATTTACAGGTAATTAAATTAAAATTCTAGAATGTTAGTAACAATTTAACTTATAAACTATGTTAGTTCTAAATATTTACAGGTAATAGGTACGTAATTATAGTTATATATTATAGTAACCTTAAATTTAGTAGTAGTAATTAAAATTAGTAGTAGTAAATGTGGACGAGGCAAAAGGAGTAGGTATGTAAGGATCGTGTTTTGGTCACATGCGATTCGAACAGCAAGCTCCTACTGACATTACGACTTTTAATCCAACTAATGTCTTCAAATTTTAGGAACGTTTCTACTTGAACCCGAGCAATCAACCCGCTGGAGAGATATATCCCATACCCATCAGCTACTACACGAAGAGTAGCTCTGACTTTAGCGATGTAAAACCCGTTGCCATAATGACTGGAGAAAGTATGACTCTCGAGAAGAATGCTGAAGAAGAGTGGGTGATTTTCAATACCCAACAACATGGTATGTGGCTTATAAATATTTGAAACTAGCGCGACTGCTATACATGAGGTCCTTTTTTTTTGGCGGGTGGAAAATCATCAAATAACCCCTCCCGCTCTTGGGCAGAGCAAAAGGGAGTGTCAGACTTCTACAGACTAAAAACCACCCATGTTCCTTCTTAGCCGCAGCCCCAATGGGATACATGAGGTCCTGAGTTTGAATCCCAGGTCGGGCAGAGTGTTACTGGGTTTTCCATCAGGAATTTCGCAGTAGAAGTCACGGAGTCTGGGTTTGAGCCCGGTTCGTGTCAATAGGGTCGCCCTCTATTATATGGGACCGAAACATAACGTTCAAAACTATAGGTCCACAGTTTTGCTACTAAATTCTACTCGTTTGAAACTGTTAACAACAACTATGTTGTCACATGTAATTAATATAGGGTGTAAAAGTACCCTTAACGCAAACGCAGGACACTGGTTCTCCCCACCACTGCGATCATTTTTTTGTTCTAGACCATACCTGGGAACCTCCTAGTTACGGAGATATTGGGGGTCAATGTTCCAAATTTTTCACAGCTGTTTTTGTAAATGCTAGTTTTTCAGGTTATAACTTAACTTAAACTACCTCCATGACCCGTTTACTATTCAAAGCATCCACTAGCACAATGTTTTAAGAGTGCTCCTTTGAGTTTTATCGTAAAATGTGATTTTTGACCCCAAAAAAAAGTCATTTCCTCGCAAAAATTTTTGCGTATGGGTACTTAGTTTGATGTACAGAATGCTTGGTTGACGGCTGTGTGATGGGTTGATTTACACCCTGTATATGGGGCGAGCCTATTGCCATCATTTGGGTATGGACCTAGAAACCGTGTCTGCTACTGAGTAATTCCTTATGCAAAACTATGGAAATAAATGTTTGGGGGTATGAAGAACAGGGTGTGAAGTTCATCATCCCCCATACAAAAGGGAGGATCCTCCGACCAGGCGGGTGTTGTGTCTGGTGGGCTAACTGCCCGACATATGAAAGTCGGGATTTTATATATATAGGCTATATGTCGCGGATTAAGTTGATAGCGCGATGTAGGATCTGATAGATTAGTTCGCATGTGTTGCGATAGATGTCGCTGTCGCCACAAATGTACTAATTCTAATGTCCATTTAACAATTTATTTGGAGTTGTGGTGGTCGTCCTTGACTTTTTTCTATTGATCGTCATCTCAGTATTTACCTCTTTTTTGTCACATTACTTCTCTGGTCTTCTCCTGCTCTGATAACCATTAATGAACGATTGTTAATTAAATAAGTTTTTAATTCCTTTCAGGCCACTACAGGGTGGATTATGATCACACAACTTGGACGTTGATTATACGAGCTCTGTACAATGAACCAGACAAAATTCACCACTTGAACAGAGCACAGGTAAGAAATTATTTTTTTTGTTATTTCAACATCTCAACTCTAACTGCCGCACTCAGAGAACTTTAATGATTACTTAGGCCATCACTTAGTAAAGGTTTTGACAGTATTGTCATATAAAAGTATGTCAAATATTTACTAAGTGACGGCTTATGTAATCATTAAATATCTCTGAGTACCGCAGTGAGTGTTCTTAATTTTTTATCGTGTGAGTAGTACCTTGGTACGCTATCTATGCAGACCAAATTTATTAGATTTCGTCCTCCCTTCCCTGTTGCTAAGATTAAGTAATATCGTTTTTTTTTTTTTCACACTGGGTACTTAACAGACTTTATCTGTTAACCCAGTCTGACAATATTACCCAGAACCCAGTAAAGCAGTAAATCCGTCCTAGTATTGCCCAGAACGAACTGGGTTGTGTAGGTCAGATAGGCAGTCACTCCTGAAATACTGGTATTCAGTTTATTTTATTTTAATTATTACCAACAATTGTTTACACTAATTCACAAGCAAAAATAAAACATGCGTTTATACTTTACACAGTGCAACCATTACTTGTAGGTAAACACCACATGGACAAAAAGATAATAATAATTAGTAAGTTCTTAAGCAAACAAGTACAAGTAAACTCAGTAAAAACATTAAAAGCATCAATTCTACACAGCCCAAAAACTATTACAATAAATCTGATAAACAGTCCAGAAATTTAAATTTTTGCTTATTGAGAATCAAAGTGAAAATCAACCATACCACTGCAACTATTCAAAACCCTACAGAACCTGGAGACACATGGCACATGGAGAGTTAGATCCCAACACCGTTCTTCTCATTGGAGGATAAAGTGGAGTTTGCGCGGAATCCTCGACGGAGCACGAAAATTAATGAGTGCGAGTTGCATCCAGTTAGCCTTGAAGTCTCTTAACATACTTGAGAAAAGTTCAAGCAGATGGTTTTTTTTATTTTTATGCAAGAAAATGTTTTGATTATTATTTCAGATAGTAGACGACGTGTTTGCTCTGATGAGGTCTGATAGACTGGAATTCGGTTTTGGATTCGACATCTTGAGGTTCTTGGAGCACGAAATCAACTTCCATGTGTGGGACCCTGCCATCAGTGGCTTCACTTGGTTCAGAAACAGGCTGAGGCATTTACCTGACGAACAAGCCGAGTTTGATGTAAGTGTTTTTTTATCTTAAACAGTTTCAGTTTTCAGTTTGTCCAACTTTTTAGCCCACAGACCGAAGTCTGTGGGCTAAAAAGTTGGACAAACTTGTACTGTCCTTACTATTGCTGAAAGCTATACATTTCCAGTATAAGCTGGTCTCGCATTGTATAGGATTTCAGTACAGTGCGAGATCAGCGTAAACTGGAAATGTACAGCTTGATGTGTAGCCGTGTGTACATTAATATAATATATATTTGACTTACATGATTACCACTTTTAACAGTGACTTCTAGAAAAAAAATTTCGTTTTATGACGTGCATGTGATGTTAGACCTTATAGCATTTATGAGAAGAAATCTTAACTTGTCCAAATATAAATCCATATACACATGTGGTCGACTATACACGAGAGCGCACCTACCTGCTAATAGGCCCTAAGCGCAAAAACAGGGTCACAATGTTGTCCTATTTAACCCAAAGATTGACAGGTAGAGAATGCCTTGTGCTATTAAATCCGCCTAGGACTTAATAGTGCAAGACATTAGACACTATTGTCCATGAAGTTTAAATAGATAATTTTTGTTTCGGGCGTCGGTGTCACATGATTTTTTATATATACATGATGGAAGGGGCCAAATATGTTATAAAATATTTCTTGAGTATTTTTCAAAATCCAACTTTTCACAAACATTCCTCCTATTTCAGGAAATCATCCTAGGTCTGATGGAACACGCAATCTCCACCCTAGGTTTCCAGCCAACTGCGGGTGAGACTCCAACCACAACCATGGCCAGACAGGCCATCTTGCACTTTGCGTGCACTCTTGGCCATACACAGTGCAACCAGGATTCCTGGGACCGTTGGCTTGCCTTGAAAAACGATGGAGTTCCGTGAGTGTTCTAATCAAATCATATACCTTCCGAGATGTTAATATTTTTTTGACTAAGGCCCCGGCCGCACCGCGGGAGGCGCTCCGGGAGTTGCTACATTGAGTTTTACCGTAAAATGTGCTTTTTGACCCCAAAAAAAAAGTCGTTTCCCAGCAAAAATTTTTGCGTAGGGTTACTTAGTTTGATGTAGGTACATAATGCTTGGTTGACGGCTGTGTGATGGGTTGATTTACACTCTGTATGATGATTAAAGAAAATAATTGACTGCTTCCGTCGTTGGTCTAGTGGTCACCAGCGCTGATCATGAGGTCCTGGGTTCGATTCCCGGGTCGGGCAAAGTGTTATTGGCTTTTACCATCAGTAACAGCTACGGAGTCTGGATTCGTGCCCGGTTGATGGCAATAAGCTCGTCCCCTATTACATTGGGTGTAGTTAGGTACACCTATTTTTTTTTTTTGGCGGGTGGAAAATCATCAAATAACCCCTCCCACTCTTGGGCAGAGCGAAAGGGAGTGTTAGACTTCTACTGGTTAAAAACCACCCATGTTCCTTCTTAGCTCTTCATGTCGAGGCCGCGGTATCTCTTGCGAACAACCCGCAGTCCCGACGGGTGTTAGGTGCACCTCTGCCTAACTTTCCTGGGATTTCAGGCGTAATTATAATTGTTGTCGTGAAAACTTTATTATTAAAATTTTCTATTATTACAGGATAAATTCCCGTGTACGCCGCAATGTCTACGTAACAGCTATGCGGGAAGGAGATGCCTCTGATTTTGACTATTTGCTCAAACGATTCGAAGATTCGAACTACGCCAACGACCAGCTAGAAATGTTACGAGGTTTGGGAGCGGCGAAGCATCCTGCTTTGTTGACTAGGTAACTTTGATGTATTTAAATACTACTGAAAACTTATATCTAATCAAAACATAAAATAAATAGTAACAGTACTGTTTAGTGGGTACTGCATAATACGAAGCCCTTTGGTAAGGCTGGTTGCTAGACTCACCTGTAACAACTGTTAATAAAGATTTACAAATGAGAGCCGAGACCAGCTTAACAACGTGCATTCCAAAGCACGGCGGAAACTCGGTATAGTAATAATAATAATAAGCGTTTTATTGCAGGCATCTAAGGCCCATAGGTAAAATACACAAATAATATAAAACAATAATAACAAACTAATACATATAAAAAAAACCTTATATAAATGGGTCTTCATCCACAGATAAGTCAAGCTCAGCTTTACCTGAAGATTGTTACCAGCGGCTGTAATTTATTTAACCACGATTTCCTCCTCGTATGACGATAATAAATGCTTATTGGTTTACTAAAAATGGTTCGTACTCATTCCAGTCAGCTTGCGTTCTCCATAGAAAAACCAATTGGATGCAGCTGAATAAGTACCAATTTATTTTCCAAGGAATGAATACCAATAGGGATATTTCCTGACAAAAAAAATATGATTAATATTAGATACGTATTTTTTGTTTTATCAAATCAATAAAAATTGACGAAGATAAAACGCGTCAAAGATTTGAGTGGGGGTTTGTGACGTCACTCACCGGTAAAAAATGCCATACTAATGTCTTAGAATATGACGTGACACGAGTTTTCAAAGCACTGTATCGTCTTCATTGTTTCTTTACGTGAAAAAAGAAAAATTGTGTCCAATATTTTTTGGTAATCTATCTGACGGACTAATTAGATTTTTTTTCTTAACTACCCTATTAATATTGTGTTCTGTTCTGTTCCAGATACTTAGAGTTGACTCTGAGGAAAGAAGTCAGGTCTCATGATAAGCTGAACTCTTTCAACTATGCTCTGCTTGGCAACCAGGAGAACGTGAAAACCGTCGTGGAATTTGTTAAAAACAACATCGATGCAATCAGAAGAGAGTAAGTATTTTTGTGTTCTAAAATACGACAAAGTCATCATCTGTCTAGCCTTTTCCCAACTATGTTGGGGTCGGCTTCCAGTCTAACCGGATGCAGCTGAATACCAGTATTTTACATGTAACGACTGCCAAAGATCTATATATGGCAGCCGGGACCCAACAGCTTAACGTGCTTTCCGAGGCACGGAGGAAACTCGGTATGTCGGGCGGTCACCCATCCACAGACCGACCTAGGCAAGCACAGCTTTACCTAAAGATCGACCCGAGTGGCAGTTCTTATTAAGCCACGAGCTCTTCGAGCTAAAATACGACAAAGTACTAAAAAAAATAAGATAAAAAAAAATAATAAGTACTGCCTTATCTAAAAGACGCATCACTGTTGGTGAATTTTAGTAGCGTGTACGCCTGCTTTCCTGCCTATGCAGGTACCTAATTTTATATTATTAGTTTTTATTATTTATAAGTATACTAAGTTTAGCTATTTATATACGGCTTAGTTAATCAATACTTTATATTGTATCCCGTTTTCAGTATAAATAATAATACTTTATATTGTGTTTTATTTTGATGAGTGTATTATGCTTATTCAGTAGTCTAAGCAACATTAGTTTACTGGCATCTGTGGAGGCTTGTAAATAGCTTGTCGTGGAACAACTCATTATTAATTTTTGTATTGTTAGCTGTAAGCCACCCGAAGAAAATAAAATAAATAAATAAAATTTATTTGCAAACAATTGTGAGCCAGTTAATTAAAAGGGCGCTGTAAATCGGGTAAAACTGTAGCATATTATTTGGTAGCATCCAAAATCTGAATTCTGGTTGGTGTTTAAAGTAGGGGCTTTTTCTCATTATATGCTACACTTTCTTGCGTCAACATGTGTATATACCTACCCGATTATCGACTAAAGATTTGACCCCTATTAAAATAGTGTTGGTAAAGAAGGCTTTACATACTTTGGTTCACCCCTTCCGGTGTCAGGCGTGATGTTACGTCGAAATGATTCCCATTTTAAATGTTATTATTATCCCTAATCCAGGTACGTCGAAGACTCTCCAGCCCGACCGGTACACAGTGCACTGTCTAACATAGCTGCGTACTTGGATGAGCCAGGATTGGTTGAAGTAAGTGCAAGCATGATTATAATTCGGTCGAGTGTCCTGTGCCGGGAGCCCGGAACAATCTCTTATCTTTCTAGGACATGCTAGATTCAGAATTTGGGTCTGGTTGATAACAATAGACTCGCCTCTACATGAATCGCTTTTACATGAGACTTTAACTAGAAAAGCGTTCGTGGATAGAATTGCACGAAGCCTTTTTGACAGCGGGTCCAATCGACAAAAAAAAAAGTACCTAATATAAATTATGCAATTGGTAGATTCATCCTGCGTGTCCCATCTGAGTGGGATCAATTTACCAAAGAGCAGTGAAACTGTGTAAATGCAAATGAAAATTATATAAGTATATATACACCTCGTCCTTTTTTTGATTCAGTCGCAATCTTTTGAGATGAAGTTACGTTTTTTTGTGTGCTTACGTGAAGTTATCTTTCTGTGATGCCTAATAATTATGATGAAGTTTTAGTACTTCTTTTGTTAGCAAAGCAAAAATATAAGGATTAGGTTATTTTTAGTCATTGTTTTTACAAAACATTATGACTACAAGAAAAACAGATTCATGTTTGCATTGACGTAACGTCGTAAAAACGTAGACAATCAAACTATTTTATCAAATCCCTACCTAACTGTTATTATAAGATACCTATTATTGAATTATTCAAAGATTAGGTAACTATACTTTTGATAAGATTCTAAACAGATTAAATATCATGATCTATAGCCGGTATTCATAGATAAAAAAATTATAGCACGTAAAGGACAATAGTAGGTACTTACCTACTTTTATGATCTTATTATTCATGTTTAGTATCCTTATCAAGAAAGGTAATCAGGATATTACCATAGATTAATAACATAACCATTTTATCATAAGATCCGCAAGCTAAGGAGTGAGTCAATATTATTGTTCTCAATAGGTGCCTCTTATTTCTTCAAAGCATTATGACAATAATATTTTTATCTGTAAGTTAGCCAGCTCTATTAGCTATTAAACTCGGCGACCTAATATGCAATACCACAAGTAAGGTCTAGAAAACGTCCCGTCGGGGCTGCGGATTTCTCGAAAGAGATACTGCGGGCTCGAGACAAAGGGCTAAGAAGGAACATGGGTAGTTTTTTAGTCAGTAGAAGTCTGACACTCCTCCCGCTCGAGAGCGGGTGTCATTTGAAGATTTCCCACCCTCCAAAAAATAAATGGTCTAGAAAACGCTGGCATGATGACTTAGAGGCACTTGTGGGTGACTGGCCAGGGATTGCCACGCTCAGGGAAGAAGTGGAAAGCTATAGAGGTGACCTTTTTTTTTGTGGGGTGGGAAATCATCAAATAACTCCTCCCGCTCTTGGGCAGAGCGGAAGGGAGTGTCAGACTTCTACTGACTAAAAACCACCAATTTTTCTTCCTAGCCCTTTATGTCAAGGCCGTGGTATCTCTTGGGAACAACTCGCAGCTATAGAGGAGACTTTTGCTTAGCAGAGAGACAGTACAGGTGAAAAAAAGTCTTGGAACTTGGAAGCCACCACTATTCCCTCTCTGACTACGACGAGGATAAAACAGGATATTTTTATGTTGTATTTCCAAAACTAACTGTCTCTTAATTCTTCCTTGCAGTACGAGGCTTGGATTCGCGACTCCCAGCCAGGCATACCGCAGTTCTCCTCTGTCATCAACGCTATCGGTTCGGCCCGCACCAACATAGCTTGGGGCACGGCAAATGCTGAGCGCCTCCTTCGGGCCGCCAGGGGAAGCGCCACTTTACCAGCCACTTCGTTCCTCATGATAGTGTTCATGACCCTCATCTTACGGAGCTTTTGATTGTTTTAGATGTAAGCTATAATTATTGTAAATGTATGTTGAATTTAAAAATAAACTGTTTTATTTTTATTTTTGTTTTTCATTTTTTTTTTGCAATAGGGATGTTCACTGACTAAAAAAAATGTGATTCTAATTAGTCCGTCTGTTAGATTATCGAAAAATATTGGATACGTATTTTTAATTTTACCAAATTGACGAAGATAAAACGTGTCAAAGATTTGGCGTCACTCACCGGTTAAAAAAATGTCATATTAAATGTCTTAGAATATGACGTCACACGACTTTTCAAAGCACTGTATCATCTTCATTGTTTGTTGCAATAAATGTTGCAACAAACAATAAAGAATGAATGAATGTTGATGAATGTTGTTCATGAATGCAATAAAGAATTTGAGTTTGAGTTTGTTAACGTGAAAAAAGAAAAAATACGTGTCCAATATTTTTTGAAAAAATCTATCTGACGGACTAATTAGATTTTTTTTGTTAACTACCCTATTGGGCTGGTGAACGACTAGGTTTACTAACAGATAATTACAGACAGTTACAGAGGCTTGGGAATAGTGTGAAGGCACACTATTCCCAAGCCACTGTAACTCCTGAAAGCCAGAATCACAGAAAAGCCCTGAGACAATAAAGCTCGACGAAGTCCCAGAGAAAGAGAATTTGCATTGGATACCGCAACGAGATTAATCAGAAAAGAATAGTGGAGGAGTAGGAAAAACATAATTTCTACTCATCAGCATCATTTCTGTATCAGCAGGAGACAAACCAGAACCAGTCCAATAGGCACTAAGGAACGTATACAACTAGGATAAGCCCAGTTGCGTAGCACCACGTATAACTATTATCTTAAATATTAAAAGGTTCTAAATTAGGAACGAGGAGCTCGTGGCTTAATAAGAACTGCCACTCGGGTCGATCTTTAGGTAAAGCTGTGCTTGCCTAGGTCGGTCTGTGGATGGGTGACCGCCCGACACACCGAGTTTCCTCCGTGCCTCGGAAAGCACGTTAACCTGTTGGTCCCGGCTGCCATATATAGATCTTTGGCAGTCGTTACAGGTAGTCAGTGACCTAAAAGTCTGACAACCAGTCTTACCAAAGGGTATCGTATTACCTAGTATTAACTGGGTTGTGGAGGTCAGATAGGCAGTCGCTCCATGTAAAATACTGGTATTCAGCTGCATCCGGTTAGACTGGAAGCCGACCCCAACATAGTTGGGAAAAGGCTAGGCAGATGATGATTAAAAGGTTCTAAATTGTGAGCCAATAAAAGGTATAGCAAAAACGCTTCAAAGCACGAATTTTTTTCTAGGTTTTAGGTCCGAGTAATAAATAACTCCGGATGTATCCTGTGCACTACTCAGGATACGTAATATTGTGTTCATTCTGACAAAGAGTACACATTCTTGATATTCGCAGTCAGATGTAGAACTTTGACAAAATAGCGAGGCAAGAAGAAAAAGATAAAATTAAATACTTACTACTACTGCTTGAAGCAACAACGAAAGCTGTGTGGCCTTATACGTGGAAAAACGCCATCCGCAATAAATTTGGGAATCAAACGAGCTTACCTGTTAAGCGAAGTCTTGATTCTAATTTTATGAGTGGTGATCTGAAAAATAATTATTATTGACATAGGTAGTAATTCCCTTACGACGTATTAACACCGCGATTTTAGATTAAAGAAAATGAATATTTTTTAAAGATTGCAACATTTGCATCGTCCTTTCCCGTTTTGACATAATTATGAAACGTCACTTATTTTAGAGATCATAACATTAGGAACAAACTCTGTTTCCTATACAGAGTAGTTCCAAATGCCTACATTCATTTTGATTTCCTGAAAGGTTAGCATTGAATTAGGTAGACTAATTATTGCAGCTTTGGGGTTGTTAGCTAGTGGTGGGTGGGTAATAATTATTTTTCAGATCACCACTCATAAAATTAGAATCAAGACTTCGCTTAACAGGTAAGCTCGTTTGATTCCCAATTTTACTTCGTGGTGATCTTCAAATAATTATTATTGACATAGGTAGATGTTTAGAGTTTGCTGCAATAATTTAATAAGTAATTAAAACACAAATAATTCTGGATGTCAATTTGTGAACATTACCCAAGTAACGAAATTTGGTACTATAAAAGTCCTGATAATGTATTAGAGTGTACTAACTACTACTATGTAAACGTTTACAAATCCCTAAATAGGCCCCAATTTTTGTACCTGATTTATTGTATAAACATTATATAAAGGCTCTCATGGTGACAAATTTGCACTATAAAAGCAACCAAAACATGTTTGTATTTTGCACTGTAAACAATTCCAGTGATGTGTTTTATCACACTTGTCGTGAGTGTTCCCCAAGAAAACAAATAATATCGGTAACATATATGCTTTAGTCATTTTCCATTGTTGCTAAACGTAACATTTGTTTTGAAAAAAACGTTACCCTTCCCTTGCAGTCGGGTAAAAAGATAAAACACGAAACTTTCATGGACCGTTACTCTGCCGTAACTTGCACTTGCGAAAAAAAAAAATTGTATCAATTAAATCATTACGCTGATTTTAAATTTGACAATGCGCCTTCATGTTTTTTTTATGTTTTAATTAAATTTAAATTAATACAATAAGTACTTGTCCCGACTATGGCTGCTATAGTACGCATTGGCTCCTACCGTGTTGCCAATGTGCTATCATGGCAGAAAATAGCAGCCATGTTTTCACCGAAAACGAATTAGATCACCTCTTGTCTCGTAGCAGTAACACAAACTCACGTACAGAGCTATTAAGTTATGTAGCAGCTGCACCAGGAGTCCTATTTAGTACTCTAGAAGAGTTGTTATGACTTTTACAGAACGGGGCTAGTTCTGTTCGTTATAGCGACGTTGAGAGAACTTTTAAGAAGTTAAAAGGTTACGTAGTGGTTGTGTAAGGTACAGTGCAGATTGATCCTTGAATAGTATTTTCGATACTGTTACAGTACTTGAGCTGCAAAACTTATTTTGACGCATTATTAGTGCATAATAGATAAATAAAAGTCGTCTTTAGTACTAAGTAGCTCCAACTTTTTTTTTTTTTTTTTTTTTTTTTACTATGCAACACTTTAATGATTCGTATGGTCCTGTGAGTGTTCTAAGAGCTAAACTATAAAAATTAAATTCTATTTAATCTTATAGAACCAAAATTCTCTGTTAAAACCTTTATAGTACAAGCAGTAAAAATGGTTACCATTATAGGCCTACTATATCACTCTTTGGTAATAAAACGCCTAGGTACTTATGACTTCCTTACTTTAGGTATAATAGAGCTTTAGTATTATAACCTTAAGGATTTAGTGCATGTTGAATTGATAACTATAATAAAATAATAATTATAGATCAACAATATGTCTGATGTCAGCTCTGATTTGATCTGCTGTTTGTGTTGTACTGTATGAAGTTAGATATGGAGTTCAAAAACCAGTTTCACTTGAAATATAAGAAACTTAATATTAGTGGTTGATATTCTTAACGAACTGTTTTATTACTCCAATGGGTAAAAATTAGAGCTTGCAGAACAACAAATATCTTCACCCTGAAATGAGATTGGACACTTTTGATATATACCATCGGAATTCAAATTCATTAATTTTGTGATCATAAGTAAATAGTAGGTGGTATAATATATAAAATTCAGAAACTATCTATGTTATTGGGCACACATAAAGTTTCTACAATTAGGTACATAAAATTAAATTGCTTCAAAAACGTAAAATAAAAACATAACAATAGAATCTGGTTCACTAAAAATTAAAATTACATGCATCAAATGTCAAAGTTTTGACGATGTAAGTAAAAATATCAATGTAAATAGACACATAAGTATACATAACATCATGTAACAGGGGCGAGCCTATTGTCATTATCTGAGCACAAATCCATACTCTGTGGCTGCTACTGAGAAATTCCTGATGGAATAACACTTTGCATGATCCACGAATAGAACCCAGAACCTCATTCTCAGCGGCGCTTGCAAACCATAGCTCAACGAGGCAGATGACCAACAACTTGGCAAATTAAATGTCAATACTGTAACAGTTTTCACTTTGTCTATCAATAATGGTGAGAATCTGTTTTTTAAATTCATTGAGGCTTTTACTGTCTTTAATTTGCGTAGATATTTTAGTGTACAATCTGGGTGATTGCAAAAATATACACTTTTGTGATGCACGCAGCTATGTGTGAAGTTTATCTGAGCAACATAGGCTTTTGACAGATTTATATAGATGCATATTGTTTTTGGCAAAAATACATTATTCATAAATATACAATGTCTACTGTCAGTATTTAAGAAAATTCCGCTTGCATGATTTTGTGAATTTTATTTTGAATGAGCTCCAATCAGGCTCATGATTTACTTCTCTTAATAATACTTATAAAAGTATTACCCCAAAATATAAGTCTATACTGCAGAGTAAAGACAACCAAACCGTGGTAAGCCACCAGCAGTGCGGTTTTATTTATAATCTTAATCAGCATAATTATAAACAATATAGGAAAACTTACTAAGTTTCTCCCACAAATTGTCTATTTGAGTTCTCTGACATAATATTCTTATCAATAAAAGCTCCAGAAATTTTGTTACGTGAAACATATAATTATATCCTGATGTCTTGATATCCTAACCCACAATCCCTTCATGTTAGCACTCCCATGCACCCCCCCCCCTTGTTTTCAATTATATCACTATAGTACTTACTTGTACTATCAAGTGTGTACATCTCGTGCCCAGATAAATTAAAATTCTTCTTTACTTTGTTGTAATTTAGGTCTGCCCATCTCCTCGGGTATTAAATATTATTTAATGCAGGTTACATGCTTACTACAATACATGATTGTTTTGCGTTTCTATGATGAATTGATCAGACATAACAAGTTATCTCTTATTATTAGGTATGGTTTCAGTGATTTTCTCTGAAAATACTCTTAGGCATAAATAAATTATCAACGTTTTAAATTACAACATGATTAATTTAATATTGAAGCCATAGATTGCTAGGTATAGCGACGAGTTACTATTAGGGTTGTTATTTTAGATTGGGCCTTACAATATAGTGGTACTATTATCTTTTCCTAAGAGGGGTTGGGGTCTCGGAGTGGAAATAATTTATTTGGAACTAAAAAGTGTTTGGTTGATAAGGTCATCTGTACATTGGCAGGCTGTTAAGACCTCGAAATTTTGTCAGTCTATAAACCTTTTCCCTCTCAATACTAATAGTTTTTGAGTATTGGGACATTACAGTGCATTTACCACCATGTTTTATTTAGTTTATTCAGAAAATAAACGGTTATACATTAAACATTGTTTGCATAACATAACATAACATCACGCCTGTAATCCCCGAAGGGTTAGGCACCCATATTTCGCCAGTTTTGCATTTGGTTGGTTACGTGCATGATTATGTAACTTTGATTTATAACCAATGATGCTTCCATAATATCATACTCGATGAAGAAGCTATGAAAAGATTTCACTTAATGTGGCCATAACATGCCGAGAGTATCTCATACTAAAGCATGTGCAATCATGACAAATGTGTGTCAGCCAGCAGAATACAAATAAGGCAGCCAAGTAACTTTTACTTGCTGATAGGAAACCAGGTGGCAAAGTATGGTCCCCATTCACTGCAAGAGTATATGCATTAGCAAGACTATAATGCACATTGGATAAGCAAGGTTGTCTCGCAACCATCATGCTCATAGATTAAAAAGCATATTTATAAATTTAGCTGACCAAAGTTCATAGTAGAGTAGGTTCACCTGTGATGTCTATTCTAGGTATTTTTAGTGTTAGCATTGTCCAATGACTTTGCTAAGGGCATCTTGTGTCACGCACTGATAGTTTGCTATGCAGCTAGTAACATGGGATATATGTTTTCATGTAAAGCATACTTCTGGGTGGTAATTATTCCGTTGGAATCATTCAAGTAATCAGAGAAGTATAGAAGATGACATGCTGCGCCAACCTCAAATGAATTGGGTTAAGGGCAAGAGAATGATGATGACTCAAAACACACAAACATCACATGGAGATGGATCTCACCGGCTATGCCGATTGTAAGTATTTTCAGTGTTAGCATTGTCCAATGACTTTGCTAAGGACATCTCGTGTCACGCACTGACAGTTTGCCATGCAGCTAATAACTCAGGGTATATGCTTAAAATTTACACGGAAATGTAACTCACCTGCTATGCAGCATATAGGTATTTTCAGTGTTAGCATTGTCCAATGACTTTGCTAAGGACATCTCGTGCCACACACTGCTAGTTTGCTATGCAGTTAATAACATAGGGTATATGCTTACATGGAAATGTAACTCACCTGCTATACCCAGTATAGTTATTTTCAGTGTTAGCATTGTCCAATGACTTTGCCAAGGACATCTCGTGTCACGCACTGATAGTTCAAGTTCCAGCTAGTACATAGGAAATATATGTTACTGGGGTGTCGCGCACCCACTGGAAAAAGCTTTAAGAAGCTTACAGCACACATGTGGTTTACAGTGTTAATGACCATCGTATCGCTTGAATAAGCACTGTAGATATCACTTATCCGGAGGTCAGTTATAGCCAGGCATTCTTACGCCTAATGGTAGGGCTACAAGGGTTATATCCAAGTTCACTGCTGTGGTCGGCTGCGCGAGCGTTGTCTGTAGGTATTTGCTCAGATTTCTGCGTCTCAGGTTTACGATTTTCACTAACGCTGCACTTATTACACTTCTTGTCACTCAGTATTTTGTTATTTCGGTAGAATATAACGTAAACTTATTTTTAAGCGAATAATTTGACGAGAAAGAACTTTTTTCTTGCGGTGTCGTTAACGCGCGAAAAAGAAAAGTGACGTTTCATATGTCAAAACGGGATAGGACGATGCAAATGTTGCAATCTTTAAAAAATATTCATTTTCTTTAATCTAAAATCGCGGTGTTAATACGTCGTAAGGGAATTACTACCTATGTCAATAATAATTATTTGAAGATCACCACGAAGTAAAATGGTCGGTTGTAAACACTTCAAATTACGTCGCCCGCTATTTTACATGCTTCTATTATCAGGCGATTAGATATTGTATCTTCACCTGATGATTTGTTATGTAGTATCCTGACAAACTCAATGGATCCGTCAGTAAATGGAAGGTCTGACGCTGGTGATTCAGGTTGCACAGGCACCCACGCCCTGCTCTGCTGGTAGTGGTCATTGTCTCTTCAGTACCGGTGGTGTGTCTGTATTTATTTTCATGTTTTGGACATACGTAATTTTGACTGACCGATTTGCTTTGAATTTGTGATACAAAGGAAACCATCATAATCATCTGCCTAGCCTATTCCCAAATATGTTAGGGTCGGCTTCCAGTCTAACCGGATGCGGCTGAATACCAGTATTTTACATGGAGCGACTGCCTATTTGACCTCTACAACCCAGTTAATACTAGGTAATACGATACTCTTTTGTAAGACTGGTTGTCAGAATTTCAGGTCACTAACTACCTGGAACGACTGCCAAAGATCTATATATGGCAGCCGGGACCTACAGCTTAATACAAAGGAAACCATGGACTCTTTATTTAGTTTTTTACTATTTTCCAACAGCTTTATGTAAAATACTGGTATTCAGCGGCATCAAACTGAGCCCCACATAGTAGAGACAAAGATATTTGTGGACGCCTTTTTGCTATAACGATGGAGTGGATTTGTTCTTATGTTGAGTCTCTGCATGAGGTTTCGCGTGAGTATCGAGAGCAGAGTCCAAGCTACCGGCGATTAGCGCTCCAGATACATTAACCCCCCGTCGGGGCTGCGGGTTGTTCGAAAGAGATACCGCGGCCTCGGCACAAAGGGCTAAGAAGGAACATGGGTGGTTTTTAGTCAGTAGAAGTCTGACACTCCCTACCGCTCTGCCCAGAGCGGGAGGAGTCATGATGATGATTTCCTACCACCAAAAAAATAAAAAACTTACTTTTACACCTTTATTTTCCTTGACACAGTTGTATAAGCATTTGTCTGATAGTGAATTAATGGACTTAAGATTTCATTGTCAGTCGGCCATCTTTATAAGCACCACAGACAGTCTATCGAAAGTAGCTCGATACTTCAAAATAAAATCTACACTCTATTATTTTCGATGTATGAGTTTTGAAATCACATTCGATATCCGAACTCATTTGTATAACAAAATTAAATACTTACTACACATACAAAAGATATTTTATACTAACTATAAATGGGCACTGAAAATCTCCAGTAATGTGCCCAAGAGACTGGCGGCGTTGCCACGCTTTATGGCAATACTTAGCTTCTGGCCAAGGTAAGGTCATAGGAAGCGTACACAAAGCGTTTTGAAATTTCTATGAAATGCTGTTATAATTCATATTTAGTTCTAGCCCCTAATTATTTTTTGTGTCCGTTAGTAGGTAAGGTATATTTACGGAGATGAAAACACCCGTGATTTCGGTCGAAACGACGGGTTTCTTAATTAGAGAGTAGCCTGCGGAACTTGATTTACCTCTGCTTATGTACATTTGCAAAATTAGAAGTTGACGCGTTGTCATCTTTCTTTTTTTTTTTTTGGTTGGTGGAAAATCACCGAATAACCCCTCCCACTCTTGGGCAGAACGGAAGGGAGTGTCAGACTTCTACTGACTAAAAACCCCCGCAGCCCCGACGGGCGACGCGTTGACATCTTAAGCTGAGATTTAAGCAGCGAACTTTAGCCCAATTGTGTATTATCCGGCAAAAACCTTTATCCTATTATCTATCCTAAACTATTCATGATCTTCCTGCCGTTATGCCATGTCATTTGGGGTCGGCGCAACACGTTTTATTATTATCTATCTTATACCATTAAATCAGCAATATTTCTAATCAAATATAATCATGTTCTCGATGACGACAACGATAGCAAAATGTAATACAGAGATTTGCGGGGGCAAAAATCGAACTGGATTGGTCATAATATCACAATCTGGAAAAAAACATTTTCACTATTTTCAACCGAACCGAGTTCATTTGCCCTAGTATTTTGGTATACACAGTTAATGTATAAAAAAATTTGGTTTTCTGATAGCATTCTAGGAGTTCAAGAAAGTCAGTCTATATATATAAAAATGAAACCCGTTTTCCGTTGTCACGACTTGGCATGAAAACGGCTTGACCGATTTGGCTGATTATTTTTTTAAAATGTTCGTTGAAGTTTAAGGATGGTTTGTACGGCGAGAAAAATTCGAATAATGGCCGGAAAAGCCCTAAAAACAGCCCTTTTCTTTTTCCCATACAAACGTTTTCTAACTAAAACGTTAAGTCAATTTGAGCTTTAATACCGTACTATAAAGTTCAAGTGTTAGTGGAGAGGTTCCGGGAAGGCAAAACAATTGAGTGACGTTCAGTTGTTCAGTCAACGAATGACAACTTCAAACAGACCATACGACATTATCACAATAATCACAAATAATTACTGTTTATTTCCCAATAGAAAAACGATTTTTCAAATGATGTTTGCGTATAATATAAAAATTAATTGCTGTTAGTTAATCGCGCTAAAACAAGAGAACGGCTAGACCGATTTGTCTAATTTTGGTTTTGAAACATTTGTGGCAGTCCAGAGAAGGTGAAAAATTAGTAGTATGTAGGTAGGTAGGTGGTAGGTAGTTGGTACGTAGGCAGGCAAAAGGGCATTGCAACGCACGCGGGGTACAGCTATATATCTATATATATAAAAATGAATTGCTGTTCGTTAGTCTGGCTAAAACTCGAGAACGGCTGGACCGATTTGGCTAATTTTAGTCTTGAAATATTCGTGGAAGTCCAGGGAAGATTTAAAAGGTGAGAAAGTGGTAGGTAGGTAGGAAGGGTAGTAGGTAGAGTAGTAGGTAGGGTAGTAGGTAGGTAGGGTAGGAGGTAGTAGATAGGTAGGTAGTTGGTACACAGGCAGGTAGTAGGTAGGAAAAAGGGCATTGCAACGCATGCCGGGAACAGCTAGTCTATTAATAAAAACGAAGAAGTTGACGAAAGTTTCTGAAAAGCTTATATTATTATGTCCACCTTATGGAATGTCGTTGTCGAAATACTTTTTGTTTTTTTGGCGGGTGGAAAAGCATCAAATAGCCCCTCGCGCTCTTGGGCAGAGCGAAAGGGAATGTCAGACTTCTACTGACCAAAAACCACCCATGTTCCTTCTTAGCCCTTTCGCCGAGGCCGCGGTATCTCTTTCGATCAACCCGCAGACCCGGCGGGCGTCGGCCCTTGCGGGCCCCTTCCATGTTGCTGACATCTATTTGAGGCGCGCATGGAACACAAACGCGCCGTCGCGTCGACATGGCCTGTCGTCGTCATAAAACGGACAGACGGTGAGCTAGCCCATTACTCACCGTCCACAGGCCCGCGTCTACGGTAGCTGGAAGCCGTCACGTGGCCCCCGACGCCCGGAGCGTCTCCAGCGGCGGCTGGGACGAGAGGTCCTCTCCCTCTCACGTTCCGCCACCTCCTTCGCTAGCATCACTGCTTCGCAGAAGGAGGCGCCGGCGTCCCACTCCGTCTCGCCCCGGACCATGGCTTGCACCATGGTCGGACGCAAGAGGTCGTAGAGGCGTTGTCGAAATACCGCTTAAGCAAGAACGGACCGGGTAACGTGTGCCATTCGTCATTCGTAGGGATCGACTGTATGAGTGTAGTCATTGCGCGCCATTTCTCTAGTCACCAGGAATTAAGAACCAATTCACCATTCTACTGCCCTTATCCCAATTTATTCGGAGGCGGCGCAGCATGTCTTCTTCTTCCATTTTCTGTATTACTCGACATCTCATCAGACATTTTCGTTTCCTTATCATTCTATACGCAGTCTATCTATCGTGTGTTTGGTCATCCTCTAATTTTATAGTCATCCACTATACTTCAAACTTTTCTCATGACATTTTTCTCATTCCTCCGCATCACGTGCCCAATGGCTCATTTCAAATCAACTTTTCAGTTGCCGCCACTATTTTTAGACTTCTTCTTAGTTACTCATTTATTATTTTGTCCAATCGTGTCACACATCCCCGTTAGCATTTTCGTTAGCAAATGCCTTTATTTATTTAAACTTCATGTACAAAAGTGGTACATAGGCGGACTTAATGCCACAAGGCATTCTCTACCAGTCAACCTTTAGGTCAAATAGGACAGCAATGTGGTAGAGTACAAAAAAATTATAATAATAAGGACAAAACCATTTTGTAAACATAATACATAAACAGGTGATAATACATACCAGTACATTTTGTATACACATAGAATTAAATAAACTAATAGATATTTTAATACATTCAGTAAAAAAAAAAACGAGAAACCCCTTCAAGCCTTTCATTCTGGATCTAGAATAATTTAATTAGAATTGACTTTGAGTGCTGCGGAAGCAAATAAAAAAAACGAGTCTGTTCCACCAAAATGTATAGTTGAGTTAACTCAAAATAAAGGAAAGAATTTTGATTTGTTATCGTGCAAGTCTGAAACATGAAAATAAAATGAAAGTCCCGTGTTATATGGTTTGCGTCATCAGTAGGTACGCACCTAATGAGTAACAATTAAGATTAGATCGTCATTAGTTCACCATCAAAACAGTACTAGGATATAGTCCTTTCAAAATGTTTTTTTTTAATCTTTACAATAACATTACAGCTTCAAACTGAGCTCCTAGATTGCTTGATCCTTGATTTGATTTTATTTATTTTCCATGCCATTCATATTTTTAATGCCATTTCGCTAGTTATATTTGCAATCAGTTTTAGACTCCCACACATAACACTTTGCCCGACCGAGATGAGGTTGAACGAGTAGACCCACAAGAAGCGGAATGAGTTCCTCGAGCTCTTGGGAACACTTACCGAAGTATGGTCTGTAAAACAGGTATCAATAAACGTGCAACTACAACTTTTCCCTAAGTTTTCCATGTTTCGTGGCGACTTTACAAATACCATAGATATATTTGATCACTTATTTTATTTTCGAAATTCCAGAAACCAGCGCAGCATCTATAACTCAGTGGTATGAACTTTCTTTAGTTAGACCTGCTGTCGTGTATGGATTTCAATTTTTGGGCAACAAAAGGCATATATGAAAGTCAATTGCAGTAGCTGAGATGAAAATGCTAAGAGGGATGTGTGGTGTAACGCGAATTGATAAAATAAGGAATGAGTCTATAAGAGGAAGTCTGAAAGTGGCGCCGTTGAATGAAAATTTGTGTGGTTATCGGTTGTCGTAGTATGGACATGTGGTGCGAAGGAATGAGGAAAATATTGAGTATGAATGTAGATGGCTACAAGAAAAGAGGAAGACCAAAGAAACGATGGATGGACTGTGTGAAGAGTGATATGGGTAGAAGGGAGATGACTGCTGAGATGTCGAGTAATACAGAAGTATGGAAGAAGAACACATGATGCGCCGAGACCAAATAGATTGGGATAAGGGCAAGAGAATGATGAACTTTCTGTGCATCCCGCTTCCTCATCGACCAGCAAACAGATCCTTAGATCAGTCTTCGGTAACTTGAGTAGGTACTGTGTGATATGTTTATGAATAACTGAGAGACCTTAAACACCGAACACATATTTTTTTTTACAGATTTTCTAAAAGATCATTAGAGGCCAATTTGCAGTTGTTTAGCTACAGTTTTATCGAATAATTTATCTATAGATAATGCTTTTGGATAATAATTGTTTATCGGACGTTGTGTCAGATATTGGCTCAGTAATCCTGATAAACTATACAATAAAAATAATATAAGATCACTGATTATGCCTACCCAAAGTTACCGGCTTTGGAATCATTTCGCGTGGTGAAACTGTCCAGCAGGTACGTTTGGGCTAGATTTTTTTTAAAATTATTGTGTTGATAAACAAAATTAAGTCGTTTAAAATCTAGGGATTACTTCGTAGTCTTAGTTCTGATAGCAAAATAAATACAAACAAGTGCCAAACAAATTATATAATTATTTATACAAATTATTAAAAGAAGTGCCACGTAAGATTATGCAAAACATTGTGTAGCGTAACATTCTTTTTATTGTATTATCGTACATTTAAATTATAGGTATATTCGAATATTTATATTTAAACTATAATATAAATAATTAAAAAGCATTATGATTTATCTTGTATTGTTTTACGTGCCACTGATTTTTGGGGCATTAGAAGTTGCAAAACTAAGCTTGTACTTTAAAATAAAAAAGTGAACTTTTCGACAGACATATTGTTTTCAAACGTTGGATGAATTCAGTATGCGTAAACTTTGTACATAACCAATTAAATGCGCATATCCAGTATAATCAGATCGGAAAAATGTAGCACTAATTTATGAATACAACGTTTGAAGTAATTTTCGCCTCCTATATTGATTTCATTAACATGTTTCGTAACGAAACTAATATTTTGGAAACCGAACTATCATAATATAGATAATATTATCTCAAAGTTGCAATCGTTAATACACGAGGAATTCGCTTTTGAAGTAATTTTCGCCTCCTATATTGATTTCATTTACATGTTTCGTAACGAAACTAATATTTTGGAAACCAAATTATCATGATATAGATAATATTATTTCAAAGTTGTAATCGTTAATACACGAGGAATTCGCTTTTGAAGTAATTTTCGCCTCCTATATTGATTTCATTTACATGTTTCGTAACGAAACTAATATTTTGGAAACCGAATTATCATAATATAGATAATATTATCTCGAAGTTGCAATCGTTAATACACGAGGAATTTGCTTTTGAACTTTGTCAAGTGTGTGTGTATGTTACAGTCAAAACTCTTCATCGGTCAAAACTACGTTTGAAAAGTGTGTCAGTAAAAACCCTTATTAAGTTAAAACGCGTTTATTCTCTTAAAATATTATAGCTATCGCAAAAGGTTATTCAAAGGAACAAAAAAAACTAACAACCTTATAAGTTTCCTAATGACCTTTTGGTTATTTTAATTTTTCGATGTACGTATTATTGTTACGAAATGAATAGATAAATAAAAAGAAACCACTCAATAATTGGCTATAATAGTTTTGACCGGTCAAAACTTGTTTTGACTGATTCACAGTTTTGACTGTGACACATAAGTATTGCTGACTGCACAGGGCATCAGACACCAGACTTTGACAGATGGTGTTCTGTAGTAACGGTGAAGGAAAAAAAACTTTTTTGCAAAAAAAAACAACCGACTTCAAAAACACCAAAAAGTGAAAAATAAACTTCAGGAGAAAAATCAGCTTCTGAAGTTGGTGGCAAAAAAACGAAATCAAACAAACAAATGTCACCGACTTCAGTTCGGTTCGGTTTTTTTATTTTTTCATTTTTAGTTGTAGTCCTATACAAATATTTACTATGCATTTAACATTCAACCAAGAAACCTAACCATTAACCTTCAAGATTCCCTTATTATTGCGTTCAACTCCTAACCGTTGAGGAGTAGTACCTTCCATCATCAGCTCACCAACATGAAGTGATGGCTGCTAGATGCGAATACTTGAATAGCGTCAGACAAGTAATACGTGCCTATGAAATTTGAGGGTTACCCTAGATTTCTCTGGGATCCCATCACCAGGTCCCGGTTTCTATATCATGGTACCACCCTTAAAATATCTCCTTTACAATAAAAAAAGAATCATCAAAATTGGTTCATAAGCGACGAAGTTATTAGCGGACACACATAAACGAAAAATGTTCATAAAATGAAAATTACTGGATCAAACAATGTCAATTCTGTATGGGACCAAACGGCAACTATTACGCATCAAACTAAAAAAGAATCACGTAAATCGGATCATAAATCTCGGCGTAATCGGTGTAAATAGAAAAAAAAAAAGAACATACCGTTCGAATTGAGAACCTCCTCCTTTTTGGGAAGTCGGTTAAATATCGCAAGGAAACCGGCATGTCTTAGAATCAAAAATTCGAAGATATGTGACATCAACCAACCCGCAATGGGCCCGCGTGGTGGATTATGGCCCATTCCCTCTCACAGAGAGGAGGCCTGTGTCTCAGCAGTGAGAACACTAACAGGCTGATGATGATGATAATGATGATATTCTGCAATATTTGCCACAGTACGAGCTGCCAATATAAGTTTGACCGATACTAAATTTGTATTACTTAATTTATATTATTTCAGTACCATGCGTTACATCAGCGTCATTCTTTTGGCGCTAGTCGCCGTCATTACGGCTGACATACCCCTGCCGTTTGATGTCGATGAAGTACAGCCCACTATCACAGCTGCTGATGAAGAATACCGACTCGACAACACAGTTCTGGATCCCATTAGCTATGAGATAGAAATTACACCCTATTTCGAAACTAGTGGCGACAATTTAGCTTTTACTTTTGACGGTATTGTCAAAATTACTGTTAAGGTAAATTATCTTTTTTTTTAAATAATTAAAAAAGACAATCCTAGGAGTAAAAACTTTATCATCGAAACGGAGATCATTATTAAAGCCTTAATTAAAACTTAAGAATTTAAGTTAAGACGTAATACGTTATGTAGTTTAGAGGGCGACATAAAAAATATTGTGTGAAAATACTTTGTACTTAACCAGCGGGCAATCAAGACACTTCTGACAATAATAATCATGTCATTTATCAAATTATGATAATTAGTATAGTAGTTACGCGGGAACAGGTGAACACACAAACGGGCTGAAATAATAACCCTCTGTCGTAGTCGAGTAAAACTAATCTGTGTAAAGTTTTTCAAAGTTAAGAAGTAGGAGCTCTTTGTGATAGAAAATAATTGCGTAAACGTGACGCTTGTTTCGCACGTACGCACCTTGTTTCTATCTTTCTAGTTTTTAGATTGTAATACATTTTATATAATTCATTGATATAGTAATTAGGTACTTTACCTTTACACCGCACCGTGCTTGTAACGGCACGTTGATCACGATAGTGACAGAACTGTTGTTTATAGTACGGGTTTGGCACATGTCTTTTCCTTTTTCTTACTACTTATTTAGAAAGTATAATATTTAAGGTTTGACGGCACGGTTGGCGCAGTGGTTGAGGTGATTGAATGTTGCACTGAGTGTCGCGGGTTCCAATCCAGCAATTATTTGTATGACCGTTGTAGCCACCACCCACGATACAGGAGAAATACCTAGTGTGCCGAACACTGGGTATTTCTCCTGTATCGTGGGTGCGTTCACAAACATTTAAACTCACTTACACAAACATCCAGAAAATTAAAAAAAGAAAGGTGCAATTATTGTAAATAGGTATAAGTCTTCAACAAATAAATAAATATTATTATTTTACAGGCACTACAAGCTGGTATTAATTCGTTCGTTATTCACGAAAGAGTCAAAGACATTGGAATCGTTACTTTGACGACCATAGCTGGCGTAACTGTGCCACTTCGTCCTGAAACTGGTGTCGAACGCCTAGCAACTCACCAATTCCTTAGAGTGAATTTGGCGGAGGGACAAATCTTGATACAGGGGACTGATTATATACTGACCGTGAATTATGTAGGTTACATCAATGAAACGCCTCTGTCAAGAGGTGTATTTAGAGGAACCTACAAGGTTGCAGGGGAAGATCGGTAAGATATTTTTGCTCTTGGACTAACAGTACAAAAAAACAAATACAAAAATCAACCACAAACGCGACATAATTATTAAATTAACTTGAATTAAAAATTATGCCGAACTAAATTATGTTTTCATCGAAGTTGTTTATTGTTTTGGTATTTTTAATATTTTTATTTTTACAGCTGGTATTTGGCTACTCATCTACAGCCAACTAACTCAAGACAAGCATTCCCCAGTTTTGATGAGCCTGGCTTCAAATCCACCTTCAAAATCATCATCAATAGACCACCGAACTTTTCTGAAAGTTTCTCTAACATGCCCCTGGAAGGACCTCCTGCTACGTGAGTTTTAAGTTTTAATTTACAAACCTATTTGTTTAAACTTGATTTACAAATTTAAGTATACTGTCCACATAAGAAGCACCTCATACGTGTGGTATCGTCATTACATTCGCCTGTACCATATCATAAATGTAGAAGTGAGCGTCATGCTAAGTGTAAACACGTTTTTTTTCTAAGAAAACCCACTTTATTTTATGAAGAATTTTAAGATATTCGGTAAAATAATTCTCGTAGGGTATTTCACCAAAAAAATCTAATTAGTCCGTCAGATCGATTTCCAAAAAATAATGGACTCATATTTTTTCTTTTTTCACGTAAACAAAAAATGAAGACGATACAGTGCTTCGAAAAGTCGAATGATTTCCCACTCCCCAAAAAAAAAACTTGAGAGGTGTCAAGGAACACCCGGATGGAACGAAGTTATTGTTATTATTTTTTATTATGTAAAAAAAAAAAAAAAGAAATGTACAAATGAAAATATCTGGCTTGCTTTCTATAAGAGAGAGAGAGACAGACAGAGAAACATGCGACGCCGCACAGCTTACAATAGCTTACTATAGCAAAAAGTGTCGTGACAACTTTTCGTAAGATTTTTTTCCGCGTTGTGAAAGGGGGCTACCCCTTTCACAACGCGCGATAAGGAACTTCGTTCCAAAAAAAGGATAAGCAACATGTAAAATACTATAGGGTGTCAAAGTACCCTTAACGCAAACGAAAGGCACTTGTTCTCCCCACCACTGCGATAATTTTTTTGTTCTACTAGACCATATCTGGGAACCTCCTAGTTACGGAGATATTGGGGGTCAAAGTTCCATATTTTTCACAGCTGTTTTTCAAGTTTTAATTTTAATTAAATTACCTCCATGACCCGTTTACTATTCAAAGCATCCACTAGCACAATGTTTTAACCTTGAGTTTTACTGTAAAATGTGATTTTTAACCCAAAAAAAAAAGTCGTTTCCAAGCAAAAAAATTTGCGTAGGGATACTTAGTTTGATGTACAGAATGCTTGGTTGACGGCTGTGTGGTGGGTTGATTTACAACCTATATAGAGGTTGCATGCATTCGTTAAAGGGCGCTGTGGATAGAGATGATACTTTCATAATTATGAGCCTAAAAGTTTGGCTTGCCTCTATAACCTACTACTATTCATGATGTTAGGGTTGCTGTACAGTCTGCTTGGATTTGCTATATTGTTGACACCTAGGCGCGCCATGGCTGGACAGTAGGCCTAAACCAATCGAATCAACCATTATTTTATTCACAATATGAGTTTCTGGGTTATTCACAATATGAGTTTCTGGGTTAGTTTATTGGTTTCTATTAATAGATTAGTGACTTGAAAAAAGTACCGCAGCTGGGACTTTTCGAACGCCAGATAACTATTCAATATAATTAAAAGATAACAAAAGTGGTATGCAATGTACTAGATAACGGATAAGAATTTTACGGTTACTAAAGTTTGTGTCTCGTTTTAATAGAAATAACCACAGAGTGATACATAAAACACACAAGGTTACTAAACGATCAAAGAACAAACCAACATTTTTTTAAATGTATAATTGCAGAAATAAAAATGTTTATAATCATTTTAGTGTCAATGGTCGCGTAAGGGAGATCTTCCAAGAAACCCCAAGAATGTCAGCCTACTTAGTCACTTTCCACGTCCACCAAGGCTTCATCGTGATTGCAGAGGACACCAATACAAGCAGGCCCTACAGAATCCTGGCAAGACCAAACGCAGCAAATCAAGGAGCTTACGCTTTACAAGTCGGCCCTCCTCTAACAGATTGGCTTGGAAAATACTTCGAAATCGACTACTACGACGATATGTCGCCAAGAATGAAGAACGATCAGATCGCGTCACCTTACTGGGCTTCAGGAGCTACCGAGAACTGGGGATTAGTGACTTACAGGTAATTTTTTAGTCAGTTATAGCTGACTGACTGACTAGGATTGTGTTAAATATATTTAACATAATATATACTCAGTTACTTTACGTTTTGTTTTGACACGCACTGACTACTAAATGGCGGTATCACAAGCATTAATTAACGGCACGGTTGGCACAGTGGCTGAGTGATAAGACTGCTGCGCATCGTGTCACGGGTTCGATCCCCGCACGGAACAAGTATTTGTATGGCCTACGGATAGTTGTTTCGGGTCTGGGCGTGTTCGTGTACTCGTATGTGAGTTTCAATGTTTGTAAACGCACCCACGATACAGAAGAAATTCATAGTGTGGGTGGGTGTGTGTAACGTTTAAAAAAAATATATACAAGTTTTATTTCCATGATTTTTATTTGTGTATAAGTACTTCAAAGTTAAATTAATTTTGTTTGGTTTTAGGGAGCTTCGCCTCTTGTACCAAGAGGGTGAAACTAACGAAGTGGATAAGTTGGCTATTGGTACGATAACTGCCCATGAGCTCGCTCACAAATGGTTCGGTAACCTGATCACCTGTAAATGGTGGAACAATGTTTGGATCAACGAAGGTTTCGCTAGCTACTTCGAATATTTCGCTATGCATGGTGTAAGCATATATTAAACATATGTAGACATCTAACTGCCATTATACGTGTATATGAGAAAATTTTGCTTTAAAACAACAGACAAAGAATTTTATGAAACAGTCAGTAGGAGCCAGGACTTGTCTCAATTGTGAAATTCTAACCAATTTCTTTTTTAGGAAATTAGACCTCTACATATGACGATATTTGAATTTTTATTTTATTTTATGATTCGTTCTGATGCTAATAATTTAACGTTTCTTCCTAGGTATACGAAGACTTAGAGTTGGCAGATCAGTTCAATATTATGTACGTACATAGTGCACTATCTGCTGACTCTGGAGCTTCCACAAGAGCTCTTCAGCACGCTGTCAATACTCCTGCTCAAGTCACTGGTCACTTCAGTGGTATCAGCTACTCTAAGGGAGCTTCTCTTCTTCTCATGTTGAAGCATTTACTCGGTGAAGACACTTTTAAGAAGGCTTTGAACACCTTTTTGCTTGCAAAGTAATATTTTTTTTAATATTTTTCTTTAATTTTATACATAATTATATGTCACATCATATGGCGTAAATAATCATCGCAACGTAGATTACGTTTCCACGATAAAATACGTTACATAAAAAAAAGTCATCGGTTATTAGAATTTTCTTTTTCAAAATACTTTTTGTTTACTGTAAAACAAACAATTATTGTTTTAAGTTAATAAAGAGAATGATCATTCTTACGACTTAAAAGTTAATTGACGGCAAAGTAAGTTAAAAACAATGACAATAGCTATTAACAGATAAAAAACTCGGTATTTACTATTTATTTACTTGTTATATTTGTTAAAACAAGCAGTAGTTTGTCGTCGGTTTGCCGACTATATAGTAAAATATGAATTGACCCGCGCACATTTTGCTATAAACGCAAGGGTAGCGAGACTTTTGTAAAATATTTGGTATGGTTCTGTCTGATAATTACCATTGTTTTTTTGTTCATATTTTTATTAGTATCATGTAAGCCCTATTGGGTTTTTCATTATGTCCCTCGTTTTAACTCAAATAAAAATAATTTTATTGTATTATAATTAAACTTAACAAATCCACTACATGTTTGAAATGATGTACGTTTTGCAATTCCTAGATATACTATATTTATTAAAACTTTCAGCAAAAACGAGCATACGACCCCAGAAGATCTCTACACTAGCTTCAGCCAAGCTGTGACAGCTGATGGAATTAGTTACGACAACTTCGAAATTACCTCTTTCATGAAACACTGGGTCGATGAGCAAGGATACCCAGTCCTCACAGTGAACGTGAATTCACAAACAGGTCGCATTGACCTTGTGCAGGTAATCATTTTCATCAGGTTTTTATACAAAGATTTTAGTAATCATCAACATTCACTTGCCCTTATCCCAATTCGTTTGGGGTCGGCGTAGCATGTCTTCTTATTCCATATTTCTCTGTTTCTCGTCATCGTCTCGTTATGAGACACCTCAAATATTTAAAGATTTTAGTAATAAAACGAGGAAAAGCTCAGTATGTACCGGATGACTGGAAACTTGGTAAAAACCAAATTTCCAGTCGTCCGGTACATAAAAAATAGTGCAAGTCGGACTTGCACATGAAGGGTTTGTAAAAAAAAAATTCATTGACTTCATTGACCCTACGGATATTTACTGACTAAAAAAAATGTGATTTTAATTAGTCCGTCTGTTAGATTTTCGATAAATATTGGATACGTATTTTATGTTTTATCAAATCAATAAAAATTGTCAAAGATTTGAGGGGGGTTGTGACGTCATTTACCGGTAAAAATGTCATACTAATGTCTTAGTATATGACGTCACACGAGTTTTGAAAGCACTTTATCGTCTTCATTGTTTGTTTAAAAACATAAATGTTATATCAAATCAATAAAAACTGTCAAAGATTTGAGGGAGGTTGTGACGTCATTTACCGGTAAAAATGTCATACTAATGTCTTAGTATAATGACGTCACACGAGTTTTGAAAGCACTTTATCGTCTTCATTGTTTGTTTACGTGAAAAAAAATTACGTGTACAAAATTTTTTGTAAATCTATCTGACGGACTAATTAGTTTTTTTTTGTTAACTACCCTCATTCTCCTAATTTATTTGAGGTCGGCGCCAATTCTTCAGCTTCTTCTTCCATACATAGTCTTCTCTATTAGTTGTCAAGTCATGAATCCTTTTAGCCCTACAGAAATCCTATAATTCTTCATAATCAACTAGTTTTAGCCCATTACTGAACAAAACCGGATTCAGATCAGTAGTTCCGAAGATTACCCCTACATGCAAACTTATAAGCTCTTTGTTAAAATGGATACAAAAGTTTACTTAACGAAGTCAAAAAGCACTTGTTTTCCCCGTCATTAGGACAATTTTACTGTTTTATAGCTAGACCTAGATATTGAAAACAAAAACCATAGTCTTTTTGCGCATATATTGTGTTTAGAATAATGATTTTAACAATACTTTAAACACCTACACAATCTCCATTCTATTTAATGCATTAATTAGCACAATGTTTTGTGTCATTGTACATTGAGTTCTATCGTAAAACAAAATCTCGTTACCTTAATTAATTTTTGCATTTATTTACTTAGTTGATGTAACGAACGCTTGGTTGACGTTTTTGTGAAATGTCACATCCTGTATTAGTATAATAGACTCTTGAACACTTACGTGCATGATTACTTCATGTTCTTCTACCATCAGAACCGGTTCTTCGTGAGTGGAGCCGAGCCGACCGCGCAAGCTTGGCCTTTACCCCTGACCTACACCACTGCAAATAACCCTAACTGGGCAAACCTGAACCCTGCCAGAGTAATGACCACGAGGAATGAGTACATTGACAACGCACCGGGTGCTGGATGGGTTATTTTCAATATTCAACAGAAAAGTGAGTTCGGTTTTTTTGGTAATATAACCGTCTACCTTGTTAAAAAACACTAGTGATAGGGGCCATAGACCATTGTGAGTATGGTTGTCACAATGAACTATCATTAAAATATGTATTATATTAATGACCAAGACAGAGAGCAAAAAGTTTTTAATCTCCTATGTGCATTGGTAGCTGCCGTGGTAACTGTGTTGGCATTGTGTTAACGAATTGAAGAGCTTGTATAAAAACCATTGATAAACAAAACAAACTCATCAAAATATAATAGACTACCGAGCAATCATTACTACGACAATACAAACTTTGCCCCCCTTTTTCACCCTCTTGTGGTCAGAATTTTGAAAAATCCGTCCTCAGTGGATGCCTACGTCACAAGAGGAATAAGAGTATGCGAAATTTTAAGTTTGTGGCCGTTTTTTTTGGTGGGACATCATCAAATAGCCCCTCCCGCTCTTGGGCAGAGCGGAAGGGAGTGTCAGACTTCTACTGACTAAAAACCACCCATGTTCCTTCTTAGCCCTTGTGCCGAGGCTGCGGTATATCTTTCGAGCAACTCGCCGCCCCGACGGGAAGTTTGTAGCCCTGGGTTTGGCCTGCTTTGCCTTTTATATGTATAGATAGATAGATTATTAATATGAGATCCATTAACATCTTTCGAAGTCTGGGTAATAGTAGCCTTATAAAATATCATCTGCCTAGCATTTTCTCAACTATGTTAGATGTGGTATACTTGGCGTGACTCATGTTTATTTTTATAGATATCTACCGTGTGAACTACGACATCAACAACTGGAGGCTGATCGCGGATGCTCTTAACACAGACTATACCGCTATCCATCGCTTAAACAGGGCTCAGGTATGAACAGATATTTGCTGAAGTTGGTGAATATTTCAGAAGTGTGAAAGTTTAAAGAGACAGACTCTCTTTTTTCTTCTTCAAAAAATATTAGAAGTGGGACGCGAGGGGCAGAAAAACCGAAGATAATAATTATGTAGATATACGTTCGGGAAAAAACTACTCAGCTTAGCTTGTAATTAAACCGAGTCAACACAAACATTACTCAGATCCCAGAATAAGAGTTTTCCGATCGGGTCGAAGCGATTGAAAGCCAAATATGATGTGTAGTGATTGGTTTGGTTCGGCTTTATCAAAAAGAAATCCTGCCAAAATGATTGTGTTGACCCAAACAAGTGAGCAGCACTCTTAAACCACAACAATAAAGTCAAAAATCCGTTACTGACTCCAGAAACAATAATATTTTTTATTTTTTAAATGTACATTTCAATATAACTAAACAGATAATTGTTTTCATTGTAGATTGTTGATGATGTATTCGCGCTTATGCGTGCCAACCAGCTGTCATTTGGGCTGGGATTCCGTGTGCTTGAATTCTTGAAGAAGGACACAAGCTACTACTCCTGGTACCCAGCCATTTCTGGTTTCAACTGGCTTAGGAACAGATTCCTGCACCTTCCTGATCAATTGGCTGCCTTTGACGTAAGTAAACTTAAAGAAAATGGAACGTCACGGTACTCTTCAGAGGTAATAGAACCAGTAAAACTGATCTCACACTCTATTGAAACTCGGTACAACGCTAGGCGTGTACTTTTAGAACTGTTGTGGGTGCCCAAAAATTATATTGATGAAAAAAGGTGAATGTTATTATAATTTTCCCTAAATGTTATAAAAAATAAAGGTTTATTTGTAACAATGATATAATAACTTAAAAATAAACTATAAAATGGCGTAAAAAAACTCCTCGTCAACGTTAACAACAGGTAATGTTCTCAAGAGACTGGTGGCGTTGCCATGTTTAATGGAAATTTCTTAATAATTTTGTAACCGTTGTCTTAAACGAATATTAAATTATGGAATATTCA
Organism: Diarsia brunnea; assembly: GCA_949774965.1. NCBI lineage: Eukaryota > Metazoa > Arthropoda > Insecta > Lepidoptera > Noctuidae > Diarsia > Diarsia brunnea. Next base: position 3,060,457 of record OX459003.1, on the reverse strand, counting down.
ACATCTTATACACCTGTAATTTAATATAATATTTTTTTCTAGACAATTCTCTATGGCTACCTAGAGGCAGTCATAGCTGAGCTGGGTTATGACGTTGTTAATGGCGAGCACCTCACTCGGACACTGAACAGATTCTACGTGCTTTCCTTTGCCTGCAACATTGGACACAGAGGATGCATTGACGATGCTGTTGCTAAGTTCCGAGCTTTCTACACCAGCAGCGATGGCACCGTCACGTAAGAAGAATTAATTAACTTTCATCATCATCATCATTTCAGCCATAAGACGTCCACAGCTGGACATAGGCCTCTCCCAGAAGGGGGGGATTTGCCATAATCGCCACGCTTGACAGGCGGGTTGGCGATCGCAGTATGGTTGTTACAAAGGCATAGAGAACGCTGCTGCTCATTCTCTGGTAAGTCCTCTCGACACCCATGGGAAGATGATGACGCTATTCTTTACGTCCGACACCATATGGAACACTTATTAACTTTGACACCGGGTGAAATGGGGTCAATGAGTCTAAACTTTCATTATTCATTCATGTTACAATTAATTTCAAAGATTTGTCTCGATTCGAGAAAATCAAATACCGTAAATTGGGGTGGGTACGATCGTTTTACGATACTTGATTTTCCTCCCCCAATTAACATTATTCATAGCGACTTTGAAGTTCTTGACATCACGTCAGACATTTTAGCCGGTGTTAATATTTTGATTGTTGTGGCCGTTTACTTGAGAATCAGAAGACGCGTTGTTGCAGCCAATTACAGAAACTAGCAACGCCTCTATCTAATTTGAAGTGAATACATGGGTAGTTGTCAAAAAAAAAACGAATTTGTCCGTCAGATCGATTTCCAAAAAATATTGGCCACATATTTTTTGTCCTAAACAAAAAATTAAGACGATGCAGTGCTTCGAAAACCCGTGTAAGACGTCACACGAGTTTTAGAAGCACCGTGATGACATTGCAGTACATTTTTTACCGGAAAGTGAGGTCACAAGCCCCCACGCATGATCTTTGACGCGTTTTGTCTTCGTCAAATTTTATTAATTTCATAAAACAAAAAACACGTACCCAAAATGTTCCATATCTAACTGACGTACTAAACAAAATAATCTTTTTTTTAGTCAGGAAACATCCCTACTTACGTGGTCTAACGCAGTTTTTTAATCTCTGTGAAGTTGATAATTTTGAATACCGTAGTGTTAGAACTTCAACCCGGCAGATCTCGATCTAGATAGGACGATTATTTCAGGAATCTCTAAGTTCAAACTGACTTCTTATTAAAGGCATTACTCAAAGTGCCCAGGGCCCAGGGTGTTAGTAATGCCTCCATTTATCAGTTGGTTCATAACACCTACATATTATTATTATTATTATTTTAACTTGCTCTTTTCATAATTATCTAATCTGCTTTGATCTTCTTACCTACCAAATAGATTTCAGTGCGGTTTTAACCACAATTTTGATTTATTCAAGAAGATTAAAAGCATCGTTAATATTGAGTCGTAAGGAAAAATCGTGCGAAGCAAATGGAGGTTGCTAGTAAACTAACAAAATCGATTTCATTACAACTATTCAAGTAATATCTAATTTATTCATTTAAATGAAACTAGAGAATTTCGCGAAAAAGAAGACGATAAACAGAAACTCCCGAAGCACGTACGAGCACCTACTTATCGCGTGACTGACTGCAATTTACAATGTGTAAATCGCTGTAATGATGTTAACAGTCTAATCAAGTAGAGTAACGGCTTAATAAGAAAAAAGAGGAAATTGACCAGGCCCATAACGTACATCAATTTGTTAAATAAGTTATGTAATACGTAACTATATCTAGACGTAACTTCAATCTCGTTACGGTAAATTATTCACGGTTTTGTAAACATTATCTTACAACATTAGTTTTTTGTATAACATTGGTCTCTTGTGCATTAGTAACAAAACATCGAAAAGACGGAAAACAAACTTCCAGTTTCAATATGGTAGTTAACAAAAATAATTAAATTAGTCCGTCAGATAGATTTCCAAAAAATATTGGACACGTATTTTTTCTTTTTTCACGTAAACAAACAATGAAGACGATACAGTGCTTTAAAAACTCGTGTGACGTCATATTCTAAGACATTAGTAGAACATTTTTTAACGGTGAGTGACGTCACGACCCCCCACTCAAATCTTTGACGCGTTTTATCTTCGTCAAATTTTATTGATTTGATAAAAAAAAAATACGTATCCAATATTTTTCGATAATCTAACAGACGGACTAATAAGAATCATATTTTTTTTTAGTCAGTAAACATCCCTATTACTACGCAATTATGTTTTTCAAGCTTTAACACCGAGCGCTGTTGGCTTTACGTTGTCTATCAATAGGCTATTGATAGACAAATAGCAAATTTAAAATCTTATTACGTACACAATTTTTTCAATTTTCTTTTTTTTCAGCGTCAACCCCAACTTGAGACGTCACGTATTCTGCGAGGGTCTTCGTGCCGGTGGATATGAGGAATGGAACTTCTTGTTTAACCGTCGTCAGAATTCCAACAATCAGGCTGATGAAGTCGCTATGCTCAGAGCTTTGGGATGCACCACAAACGATGAAGCTAGGGAGCAGTGAGTGCCTTCTAAATTATATTTTGTTATCACTACATAGTATAAAACAAAGTCGCTTTCTCTGTCCCTATATCCCTATGTATGCTTAAATCTTTAAAACTACGCAACGGAATTTGAAACGGTTTTTTTTAATAGATAGAGTGATTCAAGAGGAAGGTTTTAGTATATAATTTGACCGACATCCACGCGGGTGAAGCCGCGGGCATCATACTTGATAATGATCTTATCGAGAAAGAATTTTGGTCAAAGAATTTTACATTTAAAAGATTCAATGCTAGAAAAATGTGAAGGGGAATATTTAGGCAATAGTGAGAGGGAATTTTCATCTTTAAATTAATGAAGGGATCTATGGGATACTTAAAGTTTAGATCCCATTGTCACAAGTTTACAAACGCAACACTACATGACATAGCTCTATCAGTTATTTTACATAACATTACATCACGCCTGTAATCGTCGCGGCAGCGGGTTGTTCGCAAGAGATGACGGCCTCGACATGAAGGGCTAAGAAGAAACATGGGTGGTTTTTAGTCAGTAGAAGTCTGACACTCCCTTTCGCTCTGCCCAGGAGCGGGAGGGGTTATTTGATGATTTTCCACCAGCCAAAAAAAAAGGGATAGGCAGAGCTGTACTTAATAGTACACCCACATTCCACCAGTTATGTTTGAATCCCATGTAATAGGCGAGCCTATTGGCATCAACCGGGCACAAGTCCCGACTCCGTGGCTGCTACTGAAGAATATCTGTATGAAAACCCTAACAGCACTTGAACCGACCTGAGAATCGAATCGACCTCACGCTCAGCAGTTGCGCTTGTGACCACTAGACCAACGAGGCAGTTATTTTACCCCCTCCCTTTTCCATTACAATTACATTTTTTTTTCTTTACAATACGGTTGCTGTTGGCTGACTGTCAAAATGATTTTTGTTCTTTATCCTTTATTTCAATAAGGTTGCTTTTGGGTTTCTGCTATTATTATTTTTTTCACCAGGTACTTGAAGAACATCTTGAATGACGATGTCGTCAAGGCTCAAGATCGAGTGAACGCTTTTACTTTCTTCTACATGGGCGATCGTTCCAACGCTAGGGTTGCTCTGGACTTCCTCAAGGAATACGCTACTGCCATAAAAAATGCGTAAGCCTCTTTTATTTACATGTACTTTTTCTGATGCTTTTAAAAAAAATCGAAACTAAACCTACTTCTTGCATACAGAATTTGGGTGAATTCCATTAAAATATAATCATATTTTAATTTCTAAATTACATAATCACCAACCGAGTCCAGTGTCACTATCTCTTTCATACCTTAGTTAAAGCTTAGGTTAGCAATGATAGTACTCGGTGATAAATATTGCACATCGACCTTTGGAAATAACAATCGGCTAATTTCGTCTTCGTAGAGCGTTATCTCTGTCGCACGAAATACAAACAGTCCGATATCTATTAGGAGCTGTTAAAACAATTATGATTTGCTTCTTTTGATAATTCCTTTTATTATTTGTATAAAATACACCAATTTCAAACAGTCCATGTGCAATATTTATCACCGGGTACTGTAGTGGTGTGACTGTCTTACTGCCAAGTCATCGGTCACGAGTTCGAACCTCAGACACACACCTCTGATTTGTCGGCTTTGCGCACTGTATTAATACTGGTTTCGGCGAAGGAAAACATCGTGAAGAAACCATTGTGCATGACAGTTCTCGACGGCATGTAAAGTTAAGTCGCAGGCATCATTTGTTTGTGACTGACGTTACAGGTAGACAGAAGTCTGAAAGTATGCCAACCATTATTGAAGGTATAGTACATAACATCACGCCTGTAATCCCGATGCGTTGTATCCAATAGTTCACCCACATGTTGCCCAGTTATCAGCCCATTAGTCTCAGTTATTACAAAATAATAATTTGTATTATTATGTTTGCAGTGTCGTTCTGGAAACGTGGTTCGCCAGCGTTCTCTCCAACATAGCCGGTTATTTGGACTCTGAAGGTTTGGCGGAAGTAAGTATAAAAATAAAATTACATGACGTGACAGGTATAAGGTTAGGCAGAAGTGTATCTAAATAGGGGTTATTGTACATTCGCCACAAAGTAAATTCGCCACGAAAAAAAGTATGTGTAAAGTCGCCACAGTTTTATTTTCATGAAGAAAAATCCGCCATAGTGGTTATTTCCGTACAGACAGCAGAAAAATCGTCGCCTGACTAACCATCACACTGCTCTGTCACACTGGTGTGACGATGAGGGTTTTTTCTCGAACCACCAGTGTTATGGATAGGAAATAAGATTTACTAACCTTAACACCCGTATGATATTTTATACTCTATATAAATTTTGTGCAAATTGTCATTTGCACCAAATACAGGAGTTAACAGGATGTAATGTGTTATGTAGTACTAGGGTATCATAAGTTAATAGAAGATTAATAATTTCTTTCGGGATGTTACCCCGTGGTTAATCATTAACTGAATCATGACACTCTGGTACATACAAAATGAAAACAAAAAAAAAAAAATTTGTTTGTTACCAGTACTTTAAACAAAAATTATGTACCTATGAAAACTTGTGACAAATTTACACATACTTTTTATGCATGTGGCGAATACACTTTTAATGTATGGAGTTTACAAAATGTGATCAATTTACTATCTGGCGAATGTACAATAACCCCTAAATAGTACCTACACCTTCATTTCGCCAGTAATGATTAATAGGGGTGAGCTCTATTTTATGAAACACACACATATTTAGACTCCGCTGGACTAGACTCATCTGGTTGCTACTGAGAAATTCCTGACGAAAAACCAATAACATTTTACCCTACTTGGGAACTCCAGGACCTCCGGCTTAGGTGTATTTGCGTCCACTACACTAATGGAGCAGTCGAGGCAAATTCTTACATATTATATTATAATAAACCGAAAAAATCAATTTGAGTACCTACTGTATTTCAGTGCAATCTACTGTATTATTATAAATAACAACAATGAATTTATAATAAATTGTAACAACTCATCTTTTCATTTTCTAGATGGGATCATGGATTGAAGCTAATGCTGTCGATTTTCCTGCTCTCAATGATGGTATCGGTGCCATTGATAGTGCCACAGTGTCTATGTCGTGGGGTACCAGTAATGCTGACCAAATCACAACCGCCGCCAATAGTCCGGATAACGCGCCCCCTATAGCGGGCCCTGTAACGGCTCCTCCAACAGATCCTCCAACAGATCCACCACCTACAGATTCTCCAACAGACCCACCTACAGATCCACCTACAGAACCACCTACAGAGCCTCCTACGGAGCCTCCTACAGAACCTCCAACAGATCCACCTACAGAACCACCTACAGAGCCTCCTACAGAACCTCCAACAGAACCCCCTACAGATTCCACTACAGGCCCCTCTACAACCCCTGAAGTAACTACTCCAGATCCTAACTCAGCAGCAATCTATATGCCAACAACCATGCTGTTGCTATGGACAGCACTTGCTATGTTGCTAAAATAATTTGCTTTGTGAATTAAAATGTACAGTCACAGTCAAATGACCCGAGGGTCTAGACTCTAGACAGAGCCACATCCAACATAAATAAATACATAAACATTACGCCTGTAAAAAAAAAACCCCGCCTGTAAATAAATAATGGATTGAAATACGGTCAGATCAGAACGACCAAAAAAAAAATTAAAAAATTTACTGGCTGTATTAAAAATAGGACCGAGAAACGGTAATACCTAATACGGTCCCATTTTTAATCCAGCCAGAATTTTACTCGTACACTTTACCGCTCTATATAATATTACCTTTATAAATCCTGCATGCTTATCCCAATACTTTTTAAAGTAATTGTGGAAATACGAAAAGCATTGAAAGCGATTGTCACTGATCTAGACCCTCATGTATACAGGGTCAAATACATATCGCCACACAAACGGTTACCATGTATTCAGTACATCATTCTAATCCACTATTACAAAGCAATTAGTCATCGGTGATTTATAAAAAACTATACTATACTATTGATATTTGAAAATAAGATAAATTTTGTACATAAATGAGTCAAAACTAATAAAGGAAATATTTGCTAATTTGTTTTTCGTTTGGTTTAATTTATAATCCTTATTATTTATGAAGTCATTCAGTTGCCAGAGATTGTAGTTACCCATCCAAAGCTTTCGATACTGTGTCAATTCGTGCTAGCTTCACAATCGCAAGATCTATGGTAATCTTGGTATTAGAGGGACGGCATACGATTTCTTCAATAGTTATTTAACTGGTCGTACATAAATAATAAAACTTGAAAAGTATTTCAGTAACTAGAAGATAATTTATTTTGGTGTCCCCAAGGGCAGTATTCTGGGACCCCCACCTTTTCTCATATAATTATGTGATTGATTATAGTTTGTGCCGATGGCATGGCTCTAATTGTTCATGGCCGGGACTGGACTGAAACTCACCTCAACTCGGAGTTTGTCTTGAACACACTCATGAGGTGGCTTATTACACTGATCACAATTTTCCTCACTTTCAATGTCAATAAGATCAATCACATTGTATAATAATGAAGTCAAGGCTGACTTGCTCAAAGATTGAAATTCGTGCGCACACCGGCCGAAACTGACACGTGAATGTGAAATTTAAGTAATATATTATGTACATTTTGGAGTCACTCTTCACAACAACCTGAAATGTAAGGAAAATATTGCTTCAACTGTAGCTCGAGTGAGAAAACTCTTTTTCTCATATCTATTTTGTCCTGAAGGTATTTTGTCCGCAAGGGTCGACGCCCGTCGGGGCTGCGGGTTGTTCGTAAGAGATACCACGGCCTCGGCATGAAGGGCTAAGAAGGAACATGGGTGGTTTTTAGTCAGTACAAGTGACACTCCCTATCGCTCTGCCCAAGAGCGGGAGGGGGCTATTTGATGATTTTCCACCGCCAAAAAAAAAAGGTGCTAGCAAGCAAACCGACCGATATTCGACTTGAATTTTTGGTACGTATCAAAATAGTTGCTACTGACTTCCTGACGGTAAAATCCAATAACTCTTTGCCTGACCCGGGAATCGAAGCGAGGACCTCATACACAGCAGTTGTTTTTGCGACCAGCAAGGCAGTCTAGTTAAATATAGAACTATAGCATATATAGAAACTTGTTCAGTGACATCTAATATTCCGATATAGCTTTAAAAACCTTCACCTATTTTGGGAAGTTTTCAATACTTAGGTACTCTTGATAGGTCTACCTTTAAGTATTTATCAGTATATTAAACGCTTTGTACAATGTCATCGGTCTAATCTTATGTCAAGATGGTTTTGTCAATTCAATTTTGTTGAGAGAGAGAGAGAGTTATGGAATAGATATTGTGAAGATAGTAGGTAATGTCTGTTTGTTATCGTTAATATTTGGTGAATATGCAGGGTGTAAACGGACCCTTCATGAAGCCGTCAACCAAGCTTTCTGTACATACACAAGTAACACTTTTTGAGACGCAAAAAACATTTTTTTTTATTTAATTCATTCAGTTTTTTCCTCTGCCTCGTAGGTCTAGTGATCGCAAGCGCGACAGCTGAGTGTGAGGGGTTTGATTTTAGGGTCGGGCAAAATGTTGATGGCAATAGACTCGCCCCCTATTATATGAGACTTACCTAAATATATCATCCGAAATGTGGGTGTACTATTAGGCACACCTCTGCCTAACCCTTCGGGGATTACAGGCCTGGTGTTATGTAATTAAATTTCATATACAATAGTGGTACTAAAAGGCACAAGGTATTCTAAATCAGTTAACGTTTGAGTTAAATAAGACAACACTGTGATAGGATACACCTCAATTCAATGCAATCATTTATTGAAGCTATATCACATGTGTTTTACAAGATCTTAATAATAATAATCACATGAACGGGTTGTCGGGCACAACAATTTTGTACAATAATAATAGTAGCATTTAAAATTATTTACAATAATAATTAGAAGTTGAGAAATTTATGAGTTTGTTCAAATAAGCAAGCAATGTCCTAGGAAAATTTTTAAAAAACAGGAAATAAGCAAAATAGAGAATAACAAATAAAAGTCGGCAAATCGAATTAAATTATGGTCAATTACATCATGTCACCCACTTTGCCTTGTTTGTCTTATTGATGCAAAAAAATCATTGAACGAGTTTGAAACTAGTTTTGGGTCGGACGTTAGTTTTATTATGGATTGTCAATTTAATGTTTTGTTGTATCTTAGGTAGTTTTTTGTTAGTACGTTCTTTAATTATTCTCCACATCGATTTGGTTTTATTGTTTGAGATTCTGATTTCCGTAATAAATTGTATTTTTTTGGATTTACTATTTGTTTCAATGTTTTCTCATATAATTTGTAATATTTCGTTAATACAGTCATTTGAGTTAGAAGTAAGAATTCTTAACAATCGTTTATTTTTACATGATACTTTGATGCCGTTGTCAACCAATCCTTTCGTTTGTTTTGATTTAATTTAATAGTTTTAACGGGTATACAGTCATTTAATATTTTCAGTAAATGCGTTTCAAATGAGCTGAAGTTTTCGTCCATGGTTTTATCCGACATTATTATTAAGTTCCAGTTTATGTTTTCTAATGTAAGTTAAATTTTTTTAATATTGTTTGAATTAATAATTCGTTTATTTTTGGTTTTCCATCCTATGCGTTTGGTAGGAATGGTATCTAGTTTTTTTAAGTTTACTATAGTAGGAACTATTATTATGATCAGAAAAGCCATAATCGTTTACTTTAGAAATAATTAATTTAGACACAAAATTTATAAATACCAGTTCGAGGGAGGTTGAAGTGGTTTATGTCACTCGTGTTGTTTTTTTAATACATTGGATGAAGTTATATTCTAGCATTAAGTTAACCAGTATCTTGGTATGTACGTTATTTTCCAGAATATTAACATTAAAGTCACCTCCGAATATAATTTTATTTTTATTAAGTATATTTTTTAATAGTAGTTCCAGAATAATTTTCAACTGTCTATAAAATACATCAGGCTGTCTGTTGGTCCAATATAAAGTTATAAGAATAGTTTTAAGTTGAGGCAATTCAACGGCACATACTTCTATTATGTATTCCACCGACTTATCCATAATATCCTTTCGCTCAATGAATTCCAAGTCTTGTCGTAACAGTATGCATACACCGCCGCCTTTGTAGTTCTGTCGACAGTACAGTGGCTGCGATGATGTATCTATTGATGCTAATTAGTTCTTTCTTTTCTTGTGATAACCAGGTTTCTGACAAGCAAAACGCTTGATAGTGTCCGTTATTTTCGTCGATAAATTCTTCTAATAAGTGTAGTTTATTGTTGATAGTTTGCATGTTTTGGAATAATAGTGTAATTTCATTATCTTGGGTGGCGAAATGTGCGAATTTCACTCATGTTTGTCCTTGAGAGGCCGGTGTCGTGTTCGTATATAGTGTTAGTGTTTTCGTGCGGATTGTCATTTTTTTGCGAGTTACTAGGTTGAATAGAGTCAGTTTTGTTTGTTGCGGAGATTTGTTTGGTCGTTGCAGTGAGTTCTTGTCGTCGGCCGTCTACTATTAATTGATTATTTTGATGATTGCGTGGTGTCCCTGTTGTTTTGCTAAGCGTAGGTTTTCCTGTAATATCTTTTTCTGTCGAAGAGCAGTCTCATTTAAGTATTCGGAAATAAAAAAGTCTTGTATGTTTGAAATACGTTGCGTTGTCTAATATATATTTCGTCATACGTTTGCTTATAAGCTTAATAACAATGGGTCTCCTAAAGTTGTTATTTCTTCCTATTCGTGAAAGTCCTTCAATATATCCAGTCAGGTCTACATTTAAGACATATTTGAATGCTTCAACAACACAATACTCTAGTTCATTTTCCGATTTGTGGTCATATTCCGTTAGTCCAAATAGTACGATTTTTTTATAGAAACTGTCTTGTTGTGGGTTTTCTATTGTTGTCATATTTTGTTATATTTCCTTTAGTCGTTGTTTAAGTTCTTTGTTTTCTTCTTGTAATGTTTCTATTTCCTTGTTTAGTGTTTTTATATCGTTTTTTATTATTTCTTGTTCGTGTGTTAGCTTGTGGGTATCTTTAAAAATGTCTTCCTTTAATTTTGTAATATTGTTTTGTATTTCTTTTTGAATTGTGTTCTTTTATTAGTACAGATAGTACTAACTGACACACCTGGACTGATTATTCTTTTCAAGTTTAGAATCTAGCAATTTACTGAGGCTATCTAAGGTAATCGAAAGTCCATCTGGTAGGGTTTTCTGCGTTTTCGTAGTGGTTTGGCTATTATAGTCGGGGGTTCTGCACTCGTTATTTGAGGTAATAATTGTGTTTTGTTCGTCTTGTGCATCGTCAATTGACATTGTAGTGTCGTCTAGTGTTAGTACTTTTTTTTTGTCTGGATAGGTGTATTGTCATTTTTATAGCGACGAGTGACATTAGTACGGTCTTGGCAGCGCCAGCATTTCATTAGTTCGAAATTATTTTCTACATAATAAGCAGATGTCATATTTTGGCATGCATAATGATATTTAATTGAGCACCCTGTACATTTCAGAGTCTCTCAAGCGTATTTTATTTCTTGCTTGCAAGCTGGGCAATTCATTTTGTTGGTTACTTATTGTTATTTTAAAAATCTGCTAGTATGCGATGTAGTTGTCCGATGTTGCGACCAATCAGCTGCGATGACGGAGTGTGACGAAGATGCAGAGGACGGGGTCAATGACCGCCACCAATGATGTCTCACGCAATTTAAAGTGTTAGCGGAGAGTTTTTGAAAAATGCACTGGTTTTTTTCTTTAACTTTATTAGTACAAGGTTTTTGTTTGGTAAATTAAGTTATGGTTTCGGTATTCTAACACAACACAAGATCCTTTTCGTTTCGGTATAACTTTTATGAGCTATTTTTGGTATTTATCATAGTTAATTCAATTTTAAACACAGAGCGATACAAAAGCGATGTTGACCAATGCGCGCACCGGCTACTATCAATATCTAATACTATCTGCCTATTCCTAACTATGTTAGGGTTGACTTCCAGTCTAACCGGATACCAGCTGTATACAGCGGCTGCTGTCTGGTGTGGCTTCTATTTTACATGGAACTGCTTCCTATCTGACCTCCATAACCCAGTTAGTATTGGGTAACTTGATACTTCTAGCTAACACCGGTTGTCAGACTTTCAGACCGCTAACTACCTGTAGCGATTGTCAAAGATTTAGAATTGACAGCCGAGACGGGTCTCGGAAAGCACGTTAGGTCATCCGTCTCAGCCCGTAGTAAACTAGGTAACTAATGGATGGTCACCCATCCACAAACTAACCTAGGTAAGCGCGTCTTAACCTGATGATTGATCTAAGCGGCAGTTTATTCACCTTCGTATACTTGCGCGTTGGTCTCTCAGACCGACAAGTCAATATTTCAATGTTTTCCCAGAAATAAGAAAGGCTGGCACTTTGCGGTCTTTAGTAGCTTCCTAATTTTGTTGTTATGCATTGTCTAATGTGGTGCAAGCCTTGGTGCAGAGTGGACAAGTGACACTTTTTGACTGTTTTCGGTCCGTGAGACCGATGCGAGTATACGTGTAACTGTTTTAGGTAGAGCAAAAATACTTTACATCGCCTACTGTTAGAAAACGATCTCAAAATATTAATGATTAGTACTTATTATTCGATTACTTGATACCAATTTATTAGATTTAAGAGTAATTTTGGAAATAAACACATGAAAATGATAATTTTTGCCATTGAAGTTAGAATGCCAAATATTATGGTATTTTTATCAGGTGATTATTTCTATCAAATTACGTTGTAGTTCCGATTAGTTTTATGTATTTTTTATTCAATTATACTCTCTTCTATACAGGGTGTAAATCAACCCATCACACAGCCGTTAACCAAGCATTCTGTACATCAAACTAAGTACCCCTACGCAAAAATTTTTGCTGGGAAACGATTTTTTTTTTGGGTTAAAAATCACATTAAGTATACGGTAAAACTTAAAGTAGCACTCATAAAACATTGTGCTATTGGATGGTTTGAATAGTAAACGGGTCATGGAGGTAATTTAAGTAAAGTTAAAACCTGAAAACTAGTCTTTACAAAAACAGCTGTGAAAAAATTGGAACTTTGACCCCCAATATCTCCGTAACTAGGGGGTTCCCAGGTATGATCTAGAACAAAAAAATGATCGCAGTGGTGGGGAGAACTAGTGCCCTTAGTTTGCGTTAAGGGTACTTTTACACCCTATATAATACATACCAATAATGTTTAAAAAAGCACATAATAGCATAATATAGACGAGATCAAATCGCGGTCTGAAAGACCGTGCGCGAGTATACGTGTCATGCCGATATGCGCGTAAACAAAGGTTAAGCCACGAGCCACGAGCTCCATAGTAAATAAAACGTAAATACCACTGAATAAGGTAAATCACAATGAGACAATGAAACTAAAAACTTTTATTGGCACCACTTACTAACCAGTAAACCTTTAAAACATGACAAGTACAAAAGACGAGTGGTGCACTATCACGAATGATAACACACACTTAAGATGAGCCTTATCAGTCGCAGAGTAACGGCTGACAAATATCTGATGCTAAAGTCATATTCTACACAGTTTGTACAGTAGTTGATACTAGTGAACACGGCAGGTTAGTTCGTCTTAATTAAATCTTTTACACTTCTCATTATATTTGAAATTAATAGCGAAGTAAACAAAAAAAATCTAATTAGTCCTTCCGATAGATTACTGAAAAATATTGGACACGTATTTTTTCTTTTTTCACGTAAACATACAATGAAGACGTTACAGTGCTTTAAAAACTCTTGTGACGTCATATTCTAAGACATTAGTATGACATGTTTTACCGGTGAGTGACGTGACAAACCCAACACTCAAATCTTTGACGCGTTTTATCTTCGACAATTTTTATTGATTTGATAAAACAAAAAATACGTATCCAATAATTTTCGATAATCTAACAGACGGACTAATTAGAATCATATTTTTTTAGTCAGGAAACATCCCTATTGCTGTCCTGCGTCAGATCCTGAGTTCGATCCCCAGGTAACTTGTTATTAGGTCCACTACGAAACACTGAGCAGCAGCCAGAGCTTGGTGGTACGATACCTCTATGGCTCAACAACGGAGTTTTGTCGTTGGTCGAGGCCCGATTCAAAAATCGACGTATTCACGTAATGTTTACACCGGGCTCGTGCAAGAGAAATATCTCTACGGTCGTGTTAAATTACCTTTCTATCGTATTATGAAAGTATAAAAGTGGCACCGTGCCTATTTGGCGCAGCCGTGACACACAATATTATCAATTTTTTTCTGTGTCGAATTAAGATTTTTATTTTATGTTTTGTAGTGTGCACTTTCACTTTTATTCTTTCTTAGACCTGTTTTTGCATTTTATAAATAGAACACTATAATAATATTACGTTGGTTGTTTGTCTCCGCGGATATTGGTGACCATGACCGAAAACTTACCATAAAACCAGTTCTGTTTCGCTCCAGTGAACCGCAGCCACTTGTAGAGTGTAGCTACGGTCGTACAATTATTGAGTATACAGCCAGCTCGCTTGCATTTACTTTTAAGATTACATATATACATTTAGAGACTAATGTTAAACAATACAGCGTTTGACATTTGCCACTTAATGCCAAACGGTTTAAAAAACAAAATTGCAATCAATACTTTTAATGTACTAGAATTATAAAGAATTCTTCCTGTATACTGTAGCTTGATCAACTGTACGAACGCAGATAGACTGTGTGTTTAATTGTGAGTGCTCTATTAATATAGTGAGAAAGCAGAATCGGCTAGCTTTTTATTTTGTTCCGTTGTGGAAAATCCTAATGGATGCATCCCCGGGCCGAGGGGTCTCTCAGACTCGAACTGACAAAAAACGACCCTAGTATTCCCTTCCGACACTTACATCGGAGATCATAAGAAGTAATGTGCCTTCTATGAAGTCTAGCTAAGCCTGCTAAGCGTGACAACTATGTCAAGGCTGCTACTACTAGGTCATAGAAAATTGATTGTAAGCGCGGATCAGAAATTCCACTACTCCAAGATATTTATCCACATTAATTTTTTTACAGACATGTATCGAAATCTGCTGATAGCATTAACGTGCTTGCTCTCAAATGTCTTCGCTACCGACACCAACTATCGGCTGAACACGTCGATAGTACCGTCAGAATATCAAATACTTATAACACCGTACTTTGAAACTGGAGACGCAAACCAGTTCACTTTCGATGGTGTGGTTAGCATCCAATTCAGGACTACTGCTGCCACCAATCAGATTAAACTCCATTCTGAAGATCTAACCATTGCTACGGATAATGTAGCCGTTATAGTCTACAGCACAGGAGCTACTTTAGCACTGAGTGCCACAAATGGTCTAGAATTCAACAAAAACTACACGTTTGCTTACATAAATTTAGTAAGCAATTTAGAAACCGGCGTGGAGTATGTTTTGCAGATGCGGTACAAAGGACCGATTCGAACGGATCTAAATGGATTCTACAGGAATCACTATTACCAGAATGGAGTCAAAAAGTAAGTACTTAAACATTTGTTGCACTATAACTTTGTCTTTCCTACACGTACCTAATGACGAATGTTTCATAGTTCAAGATCAAACTAGATATCAAATATAATTGTTCTCTTGTTAAACTTCTAGTGTTTTTCCACAATGGAATTATGGATAAACCGTAAAAACGTATGCGCTTCGGAAACACGATGATTTCATCGTGTTTCCGAATAAATACGAACATAGGGTCGCAGAGGGATACACCCATTTTTATAGTATGGTAAGGAGTCCATTTTTATGGTTCCCTACCAGAAGGGTGACAAACGGGACCCTATTACTAATCATCTGCAGTCCGTCTGTCTATCTGCCACTAGGCTGGAACTCATGTTCCGTAATAAGTAGACATTTGATTTTTTCACAGAATGTGTAGGTTGTTCAGTTGCCGCTGCAACAACAAATTATAAAAATAAAAGACGACTCACCTACTACGATGGTACGGAATCCTTCAAGAGCGAGTCCGACTCGCACTTGGCCGGTTTTTAAACTTGAGTTGACTATCATTGCCTTGACAACAGAGAGACAACGCCCACCAAATCAATCCTAGATTTGTTTGGCCGCAACGTGGCCATCCTTGTCATAGTTGTATTCTGCTTTTATCAATGCCAAAGATGTTATATGCCACTGTAATCAACGTTAAAATATCTACAGGATGGTGCCGACTATACGACAATAAATGAAACCACTGGTAGTTCTAGTTCATAGCAACAAAGTTTTGTACAGCCGCTAAAAAACAAACATTTTCTGTGTGTGTTTCCCATGTGCTATAAAAAAGTTATTTGGAATTATATAGGTTATTTATTTATGCACTGTATGATCATAGTAATACACACTATGCCAGAATTTCATGACTAACGCATGTAACTGGTCTACAAGCTGACGTTTTGCCATTGCGTCAAAGTCAAGGAGGTAACTATACTAATGATTCTTGACCCGGATCAATAATAAAAAGATTAGGTATATTTTTTTCTTTTAATTGGAAATCGGTATGAGTGAACAATCGTGTTAAATAAAACCCATCCCACCAAATTCGCGCCCTAAAACCACCGTTTTTCACACACACACACAAACAAACGCAAATGTTTTTTCCATAATTTTTTATTCCCACTAAACCACTATATGGGGTTATTTCAGATACCTACACTATTACATTTTTAACAACTTAAAAAACCGCGTAGTTATTTATAAATTATTGAACTGCTACGGTATTTTAAAGTCATTATTTATTTATGTATTTTGTGACAATCTCCTGAAATTTGACGCAGATGCAAAACTGCATCTTGTATATTAGATTTAGATCTCAAGATTAAAACACACTACGATTCTTGAAGCGCTTGCTTTTATTAATTTGGAAATCAGTACAATATAGATAAAGTTAATATTTTACTAACCATAAACAACAAAACAATTATCAAATATTTTTTACAATTTTGTTCAGGGGAATAACAGATTAAGCGGTTGTTCAGAAGTGAATTATGTGTAAATGCTCAGTAATCTTGTAATTTAAAGTTTAAATTATGTACTTTACCTAAGTATTTATTAAATTCTTTGTAATCTACTATGAAGTACCTACTTGGCACAGTTGGCGTGTGTAGGAGTTATATTGTTAAACACTTGAAGTTATAAGGACAATGCATTTGTTTGAAATAGTCTATTGATAGATGTTAGAAAAAGGAGGAAAAATAGTTCAATTTGAATTATATGTAACTTTCTACCCGACTGCGGTGAAGCCTAAAAGCAGTGTTATCATATTATAGGTAACTGCTAGGCTTCTGATATTCCTGAAGTTTTATTTTTATTTGGACATGATTATCAATATTTTATGTCTTAACGAGCAGTCAGACAGAAGTCTGACATCCAGTCTTACGAAGGGGTATCGTATTACCCAGTTACTGAATCACACTGACCACTCGTGTGTCCGTTTGTCTGTCTGTCCGACCATTCCCCCCACCTTATCTCCAAAACTACCGACCCTAAAATTTTGAAAAAAGTACAGAAATTAGTTCAACACTTATAGATTACAGGAAAACCTATAAGAAATCTATGGTGCTAAAATAACACGGAAAATCTCTTAATATCTACTAAAATGGTACGGAACCCGTCATGTGCAAGTCCGACTTGCACTTGGCCAGTTTTTTTGTTATATATTAACCTAAACCGTTCATCCATCTATTCTTAAGACCTTGTCTTTGATCGGATCAAAAACAGAAGTAAGATGTTAGAAGATCCGTCGCCTCCTTCTGCGAAGCTGTGATGATAGCAAACGAGGTGGCGGAACGTGAGAGGGAGAGAACCTCTCGTCCCAGCCGCCTCGGGAGGCGCTCCGGGCGTCGGGGGCCATGTGATGGCTTCCGGCCACCGTAGACGCGGGCCTGTGGACGGTGAGTGATGGGTAAGCTCGCCGTCCGTCCGTCTCATGACGACGACAGGCCGTGTCGACGGCGCGTTCGTGTTCCACGCGCGCCTCTAAGAGATGTCAGCAACACGGAAGGGGCCCCTTCCGTGTTGCAAGGGCCGACGCCCGTCGGGGCTGCGGGTTGTTCGCAGATACCGCGGCCTTGACATGAAGGGCTAAGAAGGAACATGGGTGGTTTTTAGTCAGTAGAAATCTGACACTCCCTTTCGCTCTGCCCAAGAGCGGGAGGGGTTATTTGATGATTTCCCAACCCCACAAAAAAAAAAAAAAAGATGTTAGAAGGTACATAATAGTACATTATGGTATAAGTGTGTAACGTTGGTGATTACCGCTGAGGTGCCATTGAGACCCGAACCGTTAGGTGAGGGTCTTAAGAGAGCCGAGGACGGTAATCATCAATACACACGTGTATCATACGACGTTTTTCAACACACTTGTGAAGAAAATAACACAAAAAAATCATTTTCAACAGTTAAAATGAGTTGTGAAAAAAATTTCGCCATGGCGGGAAAAATTAATCAGTTTTTTAACAATGCCGATCGGCCATAGACTAAAAGAATGAGGTTTCTTTTTTTTTGCTATTGCGGATAGCGTTTTAGCCACGTACAAAATGAGGAATTCAAAGTTTTTTTTAATACAGAGAAAACAAAAGTTTTATTTATTGAAAACGTATAAACAAGTTGAAATTATCTATTTAAATTAATAAGTTTTCCTGCGCGCGCATCTGATGTAACAATGGCGATCGGCTATAGACTAAAAAAAATTGTTTTATTTTTTGGCTTGTCGCGGATAGCGTTGCAGCCACGTACAAGATGGGGAATTCAAAGTTTTTTTTTATTACAGAAAAAACAAGTTTTATTTATTAAAAACGTATATACAAGTTGAAATTATCTATTTAAAATTCGAAGTTGCATGAAATGAGCAAAGAACACAATCTTTTTAGTATCGAAACTTTTTTAAGAACAAAGCAACTCAACCAAAAAAATTAAAAAAAAACCTATAACTCACTTGTGAAATTTTTCATTACCATTGGTAATGAAAAATTCACAGTTTGATTACAGGTGTCATTATATGCCTAATTGCGGTGAAATTAGAGCCACTTTATGAGCAAGTGTGTTGAAAATAATATTACCTCATCTATACCAAAGCAAACATGTTTGATAACGCTAAGATCTCTTATCAGAATAACACATCTACTGCAAAGATAGGCAGTTTCTGTGCCGATAAACATAAGCCAGTATTAAAAGTCTGAAGATAAACGTATTAAACTAAATATATTTACTTTCGTAATGTATTAGATTAGAAAATTGTGGAATCATCATTGATGCTTGTTAACTGACTTTCACGTTGTTTATTTCTTATTATTACGCAATTCTTATTAATAATAATTGTTCCGTGGTTTCTCCGCTTATGCAGACACTGAATATCCCGTTTCTGTGATAACTACAGAGTTCTGTTTTCTTTTTAGAAAAAATATACTTTGACTAGAAAAAATCGTGAGAATTTGAATAAGAAACTATGGTATCACTCATAGCTCTTATTCAAATTCTCTTAATCTCAAAATTTTTGATAAAGTAGTAGGCTAGTAGTAGTTAGTAGTAGCTAGTAGTAGTAGCCTATTAAGTTTATCATTGGACTACAATGGGTTACTGAAAAGTTCATGACATGTATCCCCTTGGAAACGTCATAACATTTTTGAAAGTAGTTCGAGTGCTTCTCCAGTGCTTATCATCATCTGCCTAGCCTTTTCCCAACTATGCTGGGGTCGGCTTCCAGTCTAACCGGATGCAGTTGAATACCAGTATTTTACATGGAGCGACTGTCTATCTGACCTCCACAACCCAGTTAATACTAGGTAATACCATACTCTTTGGTAAGAATGGATGTCAGAATTTCAGGTCACTGACTACCTGTAACGACTGCCAAAGATCTATATATGGCAGCCGTGCTTTGCGAGGCACGGAGGAAACTCGGTATGTCGGGCGGTCACCCATCCACAGACCGACCTAGGCAAGCACAGCTTTACGTAATGATCGACGCGAGTGGCAGTTCTTATGAAGCCAGTTCTCCAGTGTTTATGCAGGTGCTAATAATCTCATTGTACATTCCAGATGGCTGGGTGCTACTCAAATGGAACCAACTCACGCAAGGAAGGTGTTCCCTTGCTTCGACGAGCCTGAATTGAAAGCTACGTTCGTGATTGGGATCGACCGGCCTGCTAACTATCAAGTTTCATTATCTAATACTGGCGTGGAACGTACACAAACTTTGTAAGTACCAACGTTATATAAAAAGCGAAAAAGCGAAAAAAAATCTAATATTTTCTTACATAGAGTCCTGTTTCGGCAAAAGAGATTCAATTAATGTACTAATGTTTTTATTTTCATAGAATTTTATGTTGCAATTTTAATCACTTTCAAATATAATCGTAGGTGATTAATCGTTGTCGATAGTAACATTGTAGCATTATGACCTGCAATTATCGTTCAAGGATTGGCTTTGATCTGATAAGTATTAATAAATAACAAACAAACATCAAACGATTCATCTCTCGCCAAATGGCGGTCGTCAAACCATGTCAGAGGCCCTTGAGGCGGTTTAGAAACTCTGACACCCGGATGTGTGGGGTCAGACCTTTCTACCCACACGATAAGAAGAAAAATCTCTCGAAAACTAAAGTAAAGTCCATTTCATGAAAGAAGTCCCGCAGACGCAGCGCTGTATGTCGCGCGACATAATGTTGTTTCACAACTTTTGGCATCGTAAATAAACCTTATAACGCACTAATCCAATAATAAACTCACAAAATATCTACCACAACAAACGCACCTTGATAACATCGACAAACGACAACATGGCCGATCTGTTAAGTTTAGTTCCACAATTGTCCGCGGGACTTTTTTCGTGAAATGGACTTTATTTGGATTTTAGAAAAGGAATGACATAACGTTATTATTCTAGGAGCAATGGTTACATCAGGGAGATATTCTACAAGACACCGAGGATGGCAACTTACCTGGTTGCGTTCCTGGTATCAGAGTTCGAAGCAGCTGCCTCCAGTCTTAACGGGACCCAAGAGTTTGGAGTCTACACACGCCCAGATGCGAAGAATCAGAGTGCATACGCCTTCGAATTTGGAAAGAAGGTGGTCGATGCTTTGGGCGCATACTTAGGCATCAACTATTATTCGACCAACGATCACTTGAGACTGGATCATGTAGCATTACCTGATTTTAAAGGGGGAGCTATGGAGAACTGGGGTCTTATAAATTACAGGTATGAATGCAAATAGAGTGAAGTAGGTTTGTTATAACTGACATCTTCACTAACACTAGGTTTGTTAGTTCATGGCTACTATATTTACCAATCTGTGTCATCTCAAAGATTCTTAGTAAAGAAAAAGTATTTTAATATTAATATTGTATGATCTTAAAACAAAAAAAAAATTGAGAAGATGAGACATCTACCAACCAGCACCGGGTCCGCGTGGAGAGTTATAATAGCCCACCCCTCTCCTAGAGAGGAGGCCTGAGCCCCTGCAATGCGAATATTATTGACTGCTAACGATGATGAATTGTACGAGAAATAAATTATGCGCCAGAATATCAAACTTCTATTTTTAGTACAGAGAAATACCACACATTCAAGTACAAATTATACTCATGTGGATGATCTTAATCTTTAAAAGCAGTTCCCTAAGAATACTTTTGTTCTTAAATTTGTAGGTATACAAATTATGTATGCTTAATTTGACTTCTGCGATGATGTGATGAAGGATAAAAGAAGAAGACACGATCACCCAAAACCAATTGGGATAAAATGAACGTAGAGAACGGTTACTTCTTTTTTAAAATTTTCCAGGGAGGCCTTACTGCTGTACGTCCCCGAGGTGTCGTCGCCTTACTTCAAGTACAGGGTGGCACAGATTGTAGCCCATGAAACCACGCACATGTGGTTCGGAAACCTCGTGACCTGCCATTGGTGGAGCAACACCTGGTTAAACGAAGGTTTTGCTAACTACTTCCAGGATTACATCACGGCTTTTGTATGTATTTAAATATTTCTCGTTTTTTTCATTATTTAGAGACCCGTTGTTATTAATTAGTCCAGGAGCAGGCCTTCTGTTTATAAATCACTTTCTTATCAACCGTTTTTGTTATCTGTAAATTATATCGATCGACCCAAATAATTGACTCATTGAGTATTATTAACTTATTAATCAGTATTTGTAAATTATGACTCAAATTCATAGAGAGAGTAGGGGATCGGACTGACTCAAATAAATATGATTCTGTTTGGTCCATCAGTTAGATTATCGAAAAATATTGGATACGTTTTTCTTGTTTTGTTAAATTAATAAAAATTGGCGAAGATAAAACGCGTCAAAGATCATGAGTGGGGGCGTGTGACGTCACTTGCAGGTAAAAAATGTACTGGCATGTGACGTTAAACGAGTTTTCAAAGCACTGTATCGTCTTCATTATTTGTTTACGGGAAAAAAAAAAATTGTGTTCGAAATTTTTTGGAAATCTATCTGACGGACTAATTAGATTTTTTTTGTCCGATCCCCTTTAGCTATCCAATGGTGTTATTGAATTTAGGATGGAGATGATAGATATGAAACTGCGACGCCAAACTCAATCCCCCATCTTGTTTTCATTTTTTTTTTGGACTGCCTCGTTGGTCTAGTGGTCGCAAGCGCGACTGCTGAGCACGAGGTCCTGGGTTCGATTCCCGGGTCGGGCAAAGTGTTATTGGCTTTTTCCATCAGGAATTAATCAGTAACAGCTACGGAGTCTGGATTTGTGCCCGGTTGATGGCAATAGGGTCGCCCCCTATTACATGGGACTTAAACATAACTGGCGAAATGTGGGTGTACTATTAGGTACACCTCTGCCTAACCCTTTGGGGATTACAGGCGTGATGTTGTGTTTATGTGTGTGTGTGTATTTTTTTTTACTTGCCTCCCACTGTTGAAGCAATTTTAAAGACGTTTTCACGTCAAAAAATCCTCCATTTCAATCCTAGAATTGATGAGCCACAATTTGCGGATCTTTGAAAAAGGTTCTTCCTTCGTATATGATTGTGCATTACCTCCTACACTAGCCATCATTGTCAAACCATATTTGCATTTTGCGATAATGAATGTTGAAGAGGTCAAAAGTCACTGTAATCAATGCTTGACTGTTTTTTAGAAAAATCATAAATTTCCACAAATACTTACAGGTGGATCCGGATGTGGGTTCAGCTAACCAGCTAGTATTTGGCTCAGTATACAGCGCCTACGATGCCGACAACTCACCATCTTCTCCACCAATCACGAACAACAATGTCAATTCTCCCGCCGAAATCAGCGGCCATTTTGGAACCATCACCTATCAGAAAGCTGGTTCTGTCATCAGGATGATTCATCATTTGGTTGGGGATGACGCTTTCAAATTTGGACTGAATTTTTACTTGAAAAATAAGTAAGTTGTGTGTGTATTTTTTGTGGGCATTACGATTTCTAACAACAGTCTAAAACTATACCAACACAGTCATGCTGCGTAGGTATACTAGTAGAGTGTTCCTGAAATGTAATTATGCTTGCTAGATGCAGCCGAATACCAGTTTTTTACTTGGAGCGACTTCGTATCTGACCCCCAAAACCAAGTTATTACTAGGTTCTTTGACACGCCTTGGTAAGAATGGTTGTCAGACTTTCGAACCACCAACTTAACATGTTTTCCAAGTCGTGGAGGAAACTCGGTAACCCATCCACAGTTCAACCTAAATATGGAAAGCACAGCTTAACCTGAATATTAATCCGAGTGACTGTTATTAATCTGAGGTATTATAATAGAAAAGATCTCCGCAAGCACGCCACTGACAGATCAGAGGGTTTCACGCCATATCAGTGTACGTTGTGGAACGGAGTTTCTAAAAATTTCGTCTATTTAATTTCGTACGGCTATATGGGCCGATGCTGAACGCGTGTGCTCACTCATTTGTTTTCATCTAATATCCTCTTTTTTACAGCTCATTAAGTTCCGGCTACCCAGAGAAGCTATACCAAGGTCTCAACGAAGGAGTCCGTGCATTCAACTCCCTCTCTTCATACCCCCAATCTAGCATCGATGACGTAATGGGTTCCTGGATCACCCAGGCTGGTCATCCTGTACTGACAGTTTCCATCGATTATGAAACTGAAATTGTTTCTTTGTCACAAGTGAGTAAAAGATCCCTCAGTGCCTAAAAACTCGCCTTTTTAATCAATGTTTTCTACCAACAATTTTCCTACGGTGCCGAGACGTGGACGCTCACAAAGGAGACTGTCCACCGAGTACGAGTGACACAAAAGGCCATGGAGCGAGCCATGCTCGGCATAACCCTATTAGGACTGTATTACGTTACTCCGAAGTTCGAAATACCGATGTACGGTATACAGAAAGTTTGTGAGTCCGAATTACGTGAGTCAGAATGTACGCTATGACGAAGTATGGTATTCAGAATGTTCGTTACTCCGATGTACGTTACTCCGAAAGTTTGCTACTACGAAAGTTTGCTACTGGACATCTGGCTAGACGCAGACATGGCCGGTGGAGCAAGGCATTGAATGAGTGGTGGCCAAGGTTAGGCCATATGAACCAGGGTCGTCATAAAGCTCGTTGGGTTGACGACATCATCAAAGTCGCGGGAAACACCTGGATGAGAGACGCACAGGATCGAGACATGTGGCGAAAGAAAAGGGAGGCCTATACCCAGCAGTGGCATTCCGTCTGATATGATGATGATGATAAGTATTATTATATTCTAGGTAGTGTATGTTTATATTAGCTATGAATGTATACATTAGAAATTGCAATCTTCTACTACCTAATAGGTCTGTAGACATCGACGGGTAATACTTTTCAAAGAAATTATATTCTGAAAATCGTTGTTTGTTTTGCCTCAGACTATAATAACATGTGACGGCTGGGGAGTTTGTTCTGCCACTTCTTCTTTTCAGCTAAAACACTAGTAAGTGTCGAAGGGTGCGTTTTGGGGGACTGTCTCTTGTAAATAAGTAAAGTAAATTTTGAGGTTCGAAAAGTGCTGATTAATAGCCTAGTTTGAATAAAAGACTTTTGATTTTAATTTTTGACTGCTTCATTGGTCTAGTAGTCACAAGTGCTACAGCTGTGCATGAGGTACTGGGATTGATACCCGGGTCGATCAAAGTGTTATTAGGTTTTTCCATCAGGAAATTCTCAGCTGCAACCATGGAACCTGAAGTTACGTCCGTGTGTGAGATGGCAATAGGCTCGCCCCGTATTACGTGGGAGTTAAAAATAACATGGTGTTATGTATTGTTAAAAGTTTTCGTTTTTATTCGGCTCGATCTGTTACCGTGATTAAAACATAAAGTCATCAGATATCCGAAAACAGATTTGCGAGAACATTACTCTGACAGCAGAGGACAGTCGAGTAAAAAAGAAAAATTCCTGTTAATGTAGTTATTTGTTTCAGAAACGCTATTACATCAACGGGTCTCTCTCATCAAATGAAACGTACAAGATACCGATAACGTACACCACGCAAGCATCCCCAGACTTTATGAACACTAAGCCAGTACTCATCATGGACGAACCGTTGTTTCAATTCAAAGTCCCTAATATTAGTCTAGATCATAGCTGGGTCATTTTCAACGTTCAAGAAACAGGTAAGGCTCAAAAGAGTGTATATAGGGTGTAAAAGTACCCTTAACGCAAACGAAAGGCACTTGTTCTCCCCACCACTGCGAACATTTTTTTGTTCTACACCATACCTGGGAACCGCCTAGTTACGGAGATATGGTCCCAGGTATGGTCTAGAACAAAAAAATATCGCAGTGGTACAAGTGCCCTTCGTTTGCGTTAAGGGTACTTTTACACCCTATATATAAAGCTTGGAAGTTTATTTGGAAGATTTCTTGCCTTTTTGTAAAACATACACGATAATAATTAATTAATCAATGATATATAGTGCACGAAAAACAAATGCAGTTAAGCTAGAACTAAATCCTATCGTACATTTGATTTTTTTCACAACTTGCTTTTGTACAGAAGTGTACGTTTTTGCAAAAGATTTTACAAGGTAGTTTTTTTACATAATTCCGTTTTACACGAGTATTAATAATGACATTTTTACAGGTTTATACAGAGTGAACTATGATGACCATGCATGGACTTTGATTATATCAGCTCTGAAAGGAAACAACAGTAAAGTCATTCATCCTTTGAATCGCGCCAAGGTATTTATATAACTAATGCACCGTTTTGTTTACAACATGTTTTTTTGTTGTTTACAATTATGATGTTGCACCGACCGACTACTTTCAAAAGTTATTATGCCTTGTGACTGTGACTGTAGCTTTGTTTTATTTATTTTACTGACATTCAAAAGTGCTTGTAATGGTTTCATTAAAATAAATGCTTTGAATTTGAACTTGACCCCAAGTAAAATGGGGCAAGTGTAGGAAAAGGATGATAATGCTGAAGATGATAATTATTTATTATTGTAATTAATAATTATAAATATTGCCGCTCCGACTTTCGGTATCTCGGTTCACTCGTGCAAAGCGACGGCGAAATAGACCGTAGTGTTAAGCACAGAACTAACACGGGATGGATGAAATGGCGGCAGGTCACGGGAACAATCTGCGACTCCCGCTTTCCCCTTAAACTAAAGGGAAAGATTTATAAAATAATGGTTAGACCTGCTGTCTTGTATGGATCAGAAAGTTGGGCCACAAAAGGGATGAATGAAAGGCATTTGCATGTGGCTGAGATGAGAATGCTTAGGGGGATGTGCGGTGTTACGCGAATGGATAAAATAAGAGGAAGTCTGAAAGTGGCGCCGGTGACTGAAAAGTTGTGTGGAAATCGGTTGTCGTGGTATGGGCATGTGATGCGGAGGAATGAGGAAAATGTTGTGATGAAGGTTTTAAATATGAATGTGGAAGGATATACGAGTAAAGGAAGACCAAAGAAACGATGGATGGACTGTGTTAAAAATGATATGGTAAAAAAGGAGGTGTCTCATGAGATGACGAGAAACAGAGAAGTATGGAAGAGGAAGACATGCTGCACCGACCCCAAATGAATTGGGATAAGGGCAAGAGAATGATGATGATGATGAATTATAAATATTGAAACTAACAGGGGTTTAACCAAAATCCAAAATATGATATTCAATTGTTTCTTCACTGAACCATTCATAGATTTCATTCACGCATAAAATAAAAATAAAAAAAAAACTATTACTAGTTTTTCCGTATATCTTTTGTTAAGTAACACCATCCGTAGCCTATGAATGAACACTACAACCATTTATTTTTTGATAACGCTTGTTACAATTTGAATACATTACGATAATCTTAAAATTAGAGATGAGATCATAATTTATTTATAAAACATTTATCAAAACCGGAAAACACTCATTTTCATTTATGTACCTATGACGCATCTTACAAAAATTGGAGTTACGGTAAAAGCCCACAGTTCAAGGTGCTTGCTTTGAACATTTTATGAATAATTAAATATTTTTTTGCAGATTATAAACGATCTCTTCGCACTTGTGTACTCCGATGAAATACCGTTCGCTACTCTGTATAGTGCATTAGAAGGCCTACATGGAGAGACTGATTACTCCGTTTGGTACGCAGCTCTAAGAGGCTTCAGCAAAATATGGCACTTTTATCTGGGAGATACTGAAGCTTTGCCGTCCGTTGAGGTGAGATTTTATTGAAGATAAAAAGTATGATATTTTAATTTGAAAGCAGCTACTCTTTGTTCTGAAATCGACAACTCAACAAACAAATGTCCATACTAATATTATAAAACTGAAGAGTTTGTTTGTTTGCTTGTAGGTGTGTTTGTTTGGTTAGTTGAACGCGCTAATATCAGGAACTACTGATTGCAATTGAAAAATATTTTTTGTATTGGATAGTCCATTTATCGTGCAAGGTTATAAACTATATTACGTGACGTAGACGAAGTCGCGTGATTCAGCTAGTCACTTGTAACTATGACTCTAACCGTTTCTGATTCGTCATACTGATCAATCTCTGAAGCGTATGTTTATAATAACTTACCATAAATATCATTCTAGGACTTTATCCTTCATCACATGGACCATGGAATTTCAAGTTTCGGTTATCAAGTAAGGGCCACGGACACTTTTGAAGATGTGAGGAACCGTATGCAGATTCTGGAGTTCGCGTGTAGGCTAGAACATAGCGGTTGTGTTGATAACACAGTGGCTTTGTTCAGAGCTTTGAGACAGAATGGCACTGAGTGAGTACATTATCATCATTTCAGCCAAAAGACGTCCACTGCTAGACATAGACCTCGCCCAAGTGTCCCGTGCGTCTCGCATCCTGCGGATCTCCGCAACCTTCACCAGGTCATTGGTCCACCTAGTGGGAGGCCTTCAATGCAACGTCTTCCGGTTTATTGTCACCACTCCTGAACTTTTCGGCCCCACAGACACTTATAAAAGTTTAGCTATACTTCGGACTATAATCCTTTATGAGGGAATTTATTTTACGACATAAACGGCAGGAGCCGAAACGTCAACTATGCAACAATGTTTGACAGTTTTCTTTGGAACTAAGTCCGGCAAAAAATCGTCTCTGATATCCCTTTTATATACTGGTCGGACGGACAAGAGAGTGATCTTATACGCCTTATAATTTAAAATAAAAAAGGAACCTTTATAATATAACAGTTCCTTTTTTACCCTTTGAGGTACTGTACCCTAAAAATGCCTCCAAAAGATAAAATCTGCATCTGCTCTTTTTAATGCATGTTCTTTGTCCATGACGTGTTTACCAGGGTGCCACCAAGCTTGCGTCCTGTGGTGTACTGCTCGGGACTGCGTCACGGCACTGAGGAAGACTATGACTTCTTGTGGATCCGTATGCTGACCACGAACGTGGCGAACGAAGTCTGGGTCATCGAAGACGCCTTGGGTTGTACATCGAACGAACATAGTTTGACGAGGTATAAGTATTATGATTTAAAGATTAAATTTTTAACTCCATTCAATATTGAGGTAGTCAAGATTCGTACACATCTGGTGAACTGAAATGAAAAGGAGGTTAACAATGTTTTAAGTCGGCAAATACAGCAATTAATAATTATTAACAATTAATTATGAGCACTGGAAGCTTCCTGATGCCGATGGCCATCCCTTTTTATTTAAATTCATAACATAACATCACGCCTGTAATCCCCGAAGGGCAGAAGCCCAGAAGAAGGGAGGGCAGAGGTGTACCTAATAGTACACCCACATTTCGCCAGTTATGTTTAAGTCCCATGTAATAGGGGGCGAGCCTATTGCCATCAACCGGGCACAAATCCAGACTCCGTGGCTGTTACTGATAAATTCCTGATGGAAAAAGTCAATAACACATTGCCCGACCCGGGAATCGAACCCAGGACCTCATGCTATAAAAAATATATATATTTTATATATATATTTAAATTATTTATTTTAATTAAAAAAATATAAGTAATATGAGAGACTAAATGAATAAATCATAATTTTAATTTGTTTTAGCATTCGTGATTTTGGTTTAGAACGTTTAATGATGAGTTCATGTACTTTATTTTTTCATTTTGCGTTTGGATTTCTTCTTTTTATTTATTAAGGGAATAAATTGTTCGTGTTTTTTGTTTTTACTTTTATGCCATCTCAAGCAATACATAGAATTGAAGTTTTTTATGTCTGTTTTAGATATCTGGAATCTGTATCAACTGTCGACACTCCAATCAGAACCCAGGACCTGACTACACCTTTAACGAGCATACTGAGGACGTATGGCAATCAACGTATTGTTTTAGATGCATTGAAATCTAATTATAAGCTATGGAGTTCTATGTGAGTATTTTTTTTTTTACTTCTCGTAAAAGTATTTTTATTATAGACAATTCATTTTTCAATAAAATTCTACCTTAGAGTTAACCGCACCTCCACGTTAAACATTTTACTTTGGTAGCGCCTTTCAAGGTTCATATAGCATACTGACGCGCTAGAGGAGGAAATGTGGTAGAACTGGCTCGCTTTTGAGCGTACAATACAGTAGTTGACAAAAAATCTAATAAGAATAGATTTATTTATAAAATATTGGACACATACATACATAAACTCACGCCCTTTACCCCCATGGGAAAAGGGCGTGAGTGGCAGAAACCACAGGACGCCACTTGCTACGATCCTCACATACTCCTTTTGCCTCGTCCACATTCATACATCTGGTCATAAACGCACGCCGGTTACGAGTACTACGCACCTGTCCTTTCTGAAGAACGGCACCAATAAGATCAGTGTATGTCTTTCTAGGGCGTCCCCTCCCGGCGTTGCCACTCACATCTGCCTTGTAAATACCTTTTGTTAATCGACTTTCATTCATCCTCTCCACATTACCGAACCACCGTAGCATACTTCTACATAACCCCAACGTTCTTGTTATATTGTACACAATTTTTTTCTATTTTCACGTAAACAAAAAATGAAGACGATACAGTGCTTCGAAAAGTCGTGTGACGTTTGGTACATTTTCTACCAGAAAGTGACGTCACAATCCCCTATTTTTTTCTTTGACACGTATTATTTTCGTAAGTTTTATTAATTTTATAACACATATCCAATACGCAGCAGCGTCTTTGAATCGATTTGATTTTCCGATTTTCCATCACTAACTAGTGCTTGTGACGTCATAATAGGTAGTCAAAAAATGGCAAGCTTGGTTTTCATACAGATCGTGATACTTGCGTTATCTAGGTCTATCTACATCTGTGGATGTACCACAACGGGTTTAGCTACAGTTGCGCTCTTTTTCAAGAGTTGTGCAATGCCTGCTTAGGTACACCGCACAGTTTATTTTGATTGATGTCCGTCAGAATCGATGGTCCAGTTTCATCTCTGTTGAAAGAGTTAAAACCTTGTTTGATTGTTTAACTCTTTTGTTATGATTTCACTAATTGGTAGCGCTTATTTCCCTTTAGGTATTCTTTATCTCCCGTCGGGGCTGCGGGTTGTTCGTAAAAGATACCGCGGCCTCGACATAATGGGCTAAGAAGGAACATGGGTGGTTTTTAGTCAGTAGAAGTCTGACACTCCCTTTCGCTCTGCCCAAGAGCGGGAGGGGTTATTTGATGATTTCCCAACCCCAAAAAAAAAGGTATTCTTTATCTGCTGCGGATTGTTCGAAAGAAATACCGTGGCCCTGGAACATAAAGGGCCAAGAAGGCACATTTGTGATTTTTAGTCAGTTGAATAATTTCCCACCCACCAAAGAAAAAGGTATTCTTTGTCTTCACAGAACCACAATGAATAATTTTTTTATAAATTTGCAGATTCCCATCGATGGACACAATTTTAAGCACAGTTGCGTCTGCACTTCACACTGAAAATGACTTCAATGAGGTAACTATAAATATTCCAGTTAAAAAATGTGTGGTCATAGTAGGTAAAAACGTGTTTATGATCTGCCATTACCCAGCCACTCGATGACGATATTCAGTACTATATATTAGGGGATGACCTAAGTAATTAATCACTGCATACCTAAGTGAAGACTAAAGTTTTTCTAAAGAAAAATATAGTGTCACTTGACCTAGAAAATGAAACTAAATGGAATTAATTGAATATTTCGTAATGCTTGAATCCTACGAAAAAAATGATAGCAAAGTGTTGCACGAACTCACCGACAACACTGGGTCACATTGCTAGGCGGTATCTGATAAGTAGGAGCTTACCCTTAATATCTGCGAATGTAACTCAATCAATGCGTTTTCTATGATTTTCGTTACAGAGACTTACGGTACACCATTAGTGCCAGATGTTTTTCCTATTCCTCGGCTATTCTTTTCTGATTAATTTCGTTGCGGGATCCAAGACAGTTAAATCGTTTCCCTGGGACTTCGTCGGGCTTCATTGTCTCGGCGCTTTTCTTGTGGTCACCACTGTTGATTCTGGCTAACAGGAGTTACAGTGGTTTGGGAAAAGTGTGGCGGGCTTGTCCCATAAAAAAAGGTACACCATTAACGTGTTAAAGACCTATTATAATTATAATTATAATTATAGCGGGTGGAAGCTAGCGTAGCTATATAACAAGACGCTAGATTTTATTGTTCTGTTGACAAAATTACATAGCAAATCCGTTTCCTCTCTGCAAAAAATATTCCGCAAGCCCCTAATCGCCGAATCGCTTTCAAAAGCAAACACAAGAATAACCTTTTAGTCCGTCCGTCCCTAATTGAGGTGGTGACCCAAATGACTGTTTATCAAACTCTTCATTGGAGGGCTAAACACACTCATTACCTGGTGTGGCCGTGTTGGTAGAGGGATGTGTCAATTTCATTCAATTGGTACTCGCTCTGGCTAATAATGGTCGTTTGTATTAACTAATTGTCCTGAATGCTTTGCTGGAGTTGTGTTTTTGCGGTCACTTGCAAGAATTTGGTATCTAGTTGGAAAATTTTCGCCAAGAGAATACACTAATTGTAGATATCAAATTAATTAATAAATAGAAACTAGAAGCTTCCATCGATTCGATCGATCGACTCCATCATCACATAATAGTTATGAGAAGTGTCAAGTCTAAGTCGTCACTTTGTGATTTGACATACAAAACCTTTACTAAGTGACGGTTTAAGTAATCATTAAACGTCTCTGAGTGCGGCAGTAAGTCAATCAAAGATACAAACGTCTAAGATCACAGAAACAGCGTCCTCTTGTCTGATAAAATAACAAAATACGATCACCAATATTAATAGTTCAATATGATACGTTCATTAGAAAGAAGATGAAGAAAATCTCATATATAGACGGTGTACTATTCAACGAAACCACCTATAATTTTTCAGACATTTATTTGGTATTACCACTATTAACAACTAGACGTTTATTTTGGTTTCGGATTCATTCTATTAGAAATATCTTTTACCACCAAAATATAAAAATCTTACGAACATTCATTTTCAAGACATTTTGTCACCGAAATAAATTCTTCCTTCACACCTAATGCATTTGCATTAAGGATTTGACGATATATCTTTACAAAATGCTTCCCATTCGTTCCCACATTTGTATAAACGAAAGTCCGTTCTTTGGATATCAGTCACAACATCCATTGTAATGGATTTCCCATTATAAATGAATGTTCTGACCTAAATACGATATTGCTCCGATGGATGGGTTGTGAGTGAAAGTCTTCATAATTCCAATGAGTTTGGCAGCCAGCCAAGGAGGAAACACGGACAAGGAGATTGGATATCGCGATTTTATAATTGCCGGCTTTAAAAATATAAAATCAGCTGCTGAGTTAAAAATGGCTCAAGGATTTTCTCGGCTTCTTTATAATAGTGAATCGTTTTCTTAACAATGCTTTCTTCTTCAATTTTGCTTGCATAGAAGTTGAACCTTAGTAGAAAATTTAAGTAATCGATTGTGGAAATTAGTTTAGAGTAAGTATAATATGGACAGTCTTTCACATTTTATCCATAAGACTAGGACAAGAATTGATGAATGTACTGTGTGAAAGGTGATACAACTAAAAAAGAGAAAGACGTATTAACTCCAATATTAGGTGAGGAAGATGATGATTTTATTTCGGTGGTACATATCTTAATTGATAACGATGCTAGTACCTTCATGGTCTGCAATCTATCTACTAATGCAGTATCTAATTATAATATGCAATTAACAGTGTAGTAAATATGAATAACGTTATAAAATTTTATGATTGCAATTAGACTTTATTTCGTTGTTTTA
This sequence comes from Diarsia brunnea, assembly GCA_949774965.1. Classification (NCBI taxonomy): domain Eukaryota; kingdom Metazoa; phylum Arthropoda; class Insecta; order Lepidoptera; family Noctuidae; genus Diarsia; species Diarsia brunnea. Next base: position 3,027,024 of record OX459003.1, on the reverse strand, counting down.
GCACAAGATAATTGGTTCGACCTTGCTAATTTACTGACATATCACAATGTTAGGTTAAACAACAATTATTACGCTAGATAGTGTATTTTAGTACTTAAATATGTAATTATTACAATCATTATGGCATTGAATCACAAGTCTCACCAGTATCTGGATCAAAATGTGTCCTACATTCAACGTCATTTGTCATTTTGACATTATGGTTTTTGTGTCTTTTTGCCTCATTGCCTTTTTTTCTTATATTTTTAAATACGTAAGTAAATTTTTTGAACAATGAGATTCTCGTTCAAGGCTTTTGTTTGTATAAAATACAAACCAAAGCTTGTTTAAAAAATCATTGACTTCATTGAACCATGAGAACAAAACATAACATCACGCCTATAATTCCGAAGTCTTAGGCAGAGGTGTACCAAATAGCACACTCACATTTCGCCTGTTATATAAATAAGAGTTACGTTTACATGGGACTTAGAACCCGGTTGATGGCAATAGGTTCGCCCCCTATTACATTGGACTTAAACATAACTGGCGAAATGTGGGTGTACTATTAGGTAGGTACACCTCTGCCTAACCCTTCGGGGATTAGAGGCGTGATGTTATGTTATGGGACTTAGAACCATGATTTATCTTTTAAAAAGTGTATCTACAATACAAAATACACCCATTTCCCATTATAGTGAGAGACTGATTTGTATATCTTGATTCTTCGTCTTGCTTACCTTCTTTAATATTTTGAATATTATCTGATATTTGCTTTCTAGTCTCATCATCATCATCAGCCAATAATATTCCCACTGCAGGGACTCAGGCCTCCTCTCTAGGAGAGGGATGGGCTATGATCCACGCGGGCCCAGTGCGGATTGGTAGATGTCAACATGTCTTCGATTTTTTTGGTTCTAAGACATGCCGGTTTCTTCACGATGTTTTCCTTCACCGTTTTGAGAGTAGTGGTGATAAAATAAATTACACAAAGTAATGCGCCTGACAGACAAGACGGGCAGACGACATAGTTGCCATCGGGGGCAAAACCTGGATGAGGCTTGCACAGGACCGTGGAGATTGGCACAAGAAAAGAGAGGCCTATACTCAGCAGTGGGTGAGTTCGGGCTGTGGATGTTGATGATGATGAATGCGCCTGACTGGTTTCGAACCCACGACTCACTGTTCGTAAGTCGGAGCCGCTACCACTGACCCACCGCTGCTCTCCAGTCTCATCATCCTATGATAAAACCTCGACTAATGCACAAAACACCGGACTTTATTTTCAAAAGAAAGTCCTAAAAACCAGTCTATTAAAATTTATTCTTTTTTCAGTTTGAATCGTTCCTGTCGGCCTGCACTGATTGTACCGAGGCTTCGAAGACATCTGCCAGGAAGGCGCTGGTGACAGCCAGAGCTTCCACGTCCTGGGCTAGTAGCCACAAGGCTGAAATCCTAAAGTCTATTAAGACCTCAGATTCACATTCTGCTGTAATCTTACCATCAGTCATTATGATTTTGCTAGGATTTGCTGTATTGCTTTTTAGTGAGTTCTAATATTTTTCTGAGCATATATTTTTTCATTAGCGACTTGTGTGTTTAGTTAATAAGTTCCCTGTTCGCATTTGAATGGTTTTACCTACTTGATATTTTGTTTGTTTTATTGTATCATAATATTTTACCCAACTGCAATGGATCACAAAAGAAGGGTTTTGTTTTTCGAATATGAATGCGAATTGTTTGTAAAGTGAATTTTATTTTCAGGAGGTGTTATATTTAGAATAATAAGGATTTTTCAGTATTTTGTTAATGTACTTACTTTTTAAAATTAATTTTAAGCCCAAAGAAGAGATTCTTCTCCACTAAAACGTACAATTAATTATGGAAATAAGTACTTAGTTTAAACATTATGTTATGTACAAACAGACCTACTTTATAATGTTAAAATAAAAACCTGCCTTTTATGAATGTTTTTTAATTGTTTTCTCAATCAGTCCATTGTTCCCCTAGATTCCAACTGTGACTACAAATACTTAACTACTTAAGGTATAAAATATTCGGTAATACAGATTTCTTAAGAGGAGGCAGTCTAAGTAAAAAATAGAGAAACAAACAAATCAAAATATTTTTTTTCCGAATTAAGTCCAAAGAATCGATGAATGGACTGTGTAAAGCATGATAATATTATGGCAAGAAAGGGTGGTGTCTGGTCCCATCGGGGCTTTTTCAAGCCCGCCACACTATTCCCAAACCACTGTAACTCCTGTTAGCCAGAATCAACAGTGGCGACCAAAGTGGGTCCCGTCGGGGCTGCGGGTTGTTCGCAGATACCGTGGCCTCGACATGAAGGGCTAAGAAGGAACATGGGTGGTTTTTAGTCAGTAGAAGTCTGACACTCCCTTTCGCTCTGCCCAAGAGCGGGACCCCGGTCATTTGATGATTTTCCACCCACCATAAAAAAAAAAAAAATACTCGACTTGCAAACACATCACGGCATTTTTCGGCGCACGTAGGCTGCTATAATCCTCTAACACTCAGAACCATCAATATCTGTGTTTTATAAGAGAATGCACGTCAACTTAATCGTATCGGGTCACATTAACTACTTTAGTTTATTTCTTGTCACCAAAATTAGCTTATTTTTAATCCTCAATAGATTTGGAAGCGGTCAGGGAATGTCAAGTAATAAATTTTAAATCGTGGCCTCCTTACGTAACTAATGCGACTAAATATAGGAGAAAAGTGATGGGCGATTATAGCCGGGATTATAAAATAGCATTTTTATGACTAGATCTTGAAATAAATGATTATTTTTTTTATATTTTGTTTGGTTACGCATCATCTGCTTAGCCTATTCTCAACTATGTTGGGCTCGGCTTCCAGTCTAGCTGGATGCAGCCGAATACCAGCATTTTACATGGAGTAGCTTGCTATCAGACCTCCGCAACCTAGTTTGCACTGGGTATACCTAAAGTGACCATACGTCCCTTTTCTCGGTCACCTGTCCCGTTGTCCTCAAACAAAGCTCTGGGACACAAAATAGTCCCGTTTTCCGAAACTGCGTGAAATTTTAAAAACTATAGAACTCGTCAGACGCAAGCCGTGCGAGACCACGTCGCAAGGGCCGACCCCTGTCGGGGCTGCGGGTTGTTCGAAAGAGATGCCGCGGCCTCGCACACAAAGGGCTAAGAAGGAACATGGTGGTTTTTAGTCATTAGAAGTCTGACACTCCTTACCACTCCACCCAAACCGGGAGGAGTAATTTTATGATTTCTCACAACCCAAAAAAAGAAGCCCCACCTAACTGAACCGTTTGTCTCAGGTAGACGTAATCGTCTACAACTTCAAGTGTAGAGTCCCCGATCTTGAGAGGAGAGGGTGTTATACATATAGGCATTCAACGTGACCTTGGTTTTTGCTAAAACTGTCATCTAATATATAAAATTCTCGTGTCACAGTTTTCGTAGCCATACTCCTCCGAAACGGCTTGACCGATTTTGATGAAATTTTTTGTGCTTATCCGGTATCTATGAGAATCGGTCAACATCTATTTTTCATACCCCTAAGTATTAAGGGTTGTCCACACCAAACATTTTTATAGTCACCCATCAAAGTTACCGGGAACGAAGTCGCGCTCATCAGCTAGTATTATATTTATAAATCTATGTCCCGCTCTGAGTTAAAAAAATAATGCTCAGTTTAAATACTTCTTGGTAAGTCTGGTTGTGGTGATTTCGGGTCACTGACTGCCTGTAACGACTGTCAAAAATATTGAGAAATACAAATGACAGCAGCGACTAAAGGTTTAACATGCTTTCTGAGGCACGGAGGAAACTCGGTACGCAATCGGTAGTCACGCATCCACGGACTAACCTAGACAAACACGGCTGAACGTTTTCAAGGTGTTTAAGTTCGTTTTGATTAAAATTAATTATATAAATACTGAGACAATATATTAACCTCTATTTCTTTATTAGACGTTCTTTCAAATGTGTCCATTAAAAGCCTAATTGAATAAATGGTTTAACTCTGACTATCTATTGTGTACTATACACATAACGAGAAAGAAGTATAAATGTAGGAAAGGACTATACTTTTTTTTATAAAACTAGATTCGGAATGAGATAGGCAAGTTATATTTGATCAGTCAAAGTAGGACGCCGATAATATAATCAATAAGTTTAGATGTCATAAAAAGCTTTTAATTTTAGATTGTAGCAAAACAGACCTTTTTTTTTGGCGGGTGGAAAATCGTCAAATAACCCCTCCCGCTCTTGGGCAGAGCGAAAGGGAGTGTCAGACTTCTACTGGCTAAAGACCACCCATTTTCGTTCTTAGCCCTTGTGGCGAGGCCGCGGTATCTCTTGCGAACAACCCGCAGCCCCGACAGGAGAGTCTCAGATTGTAGCAAAACACACCTCCTAACAATAATGGCAGTTCTCTATTAACGAACTCACATCACGGATAAAATCTCCAACGCAACAACAACATAGACAATTTTTTTTTTAAACCCCGCGGTATTAGCTGTCGGTCGCAATCGTAATACTTGCATCGAAGTAACCGTGTCCGTGGGCCGGTAATCTCTATGTAACACAGAATAGTTGCTAAGTGCGCCGCCCACATGTCGCTTCCAGTCTTCCAGATCAATTGTCTCGTGTTACCGTTAGACCATTGTTAGGTGTTGCGTGAATTGGAACGTGGGCAGAGGGCATTGGGATATACGGGAATTTTGATTTATTTCTTTAGTGCGTTGTTTAGTAAATTGGATTCTTGATTTATGTTGACATTCTTTCGTTTGGTCTGTGTCGGCGGATGTAATGGACTAAAAACTATGCATCGATGGTGGAATACCGTCGGGAACATTTAAATCTAATGTCCCCATTTTAAATGTTTTCAGTGTGATGCAACAAACATAGAAATAAACTTTGCTAGGGTGGTGTTTTTGTAAGATAGAGAAGGAAGGATTGTGTGAGGAATATGAAAGAGATAGGAGTAAATGTTTTTTTTATTTCGTTCGCCTGTCAAAAGGCAGGCATCGATCTATAGACCATTTAGCCTAGGAGTAAATGATGCAGTGACATTTGACAAGGAATGAAAGAAGAAAAAATGGTTGCCCCGACTCCAAGTAGAATAGGACAAGGGAAAGAAGATGAGATGATTATGGGACCTGATTTTGTTCAAAAAATGTGTAAAACATACACCGAATTGGTTAGTAGATTAAATGTTAAATACTTTACTATTCAATTCATAATATGAGGAATATAATACACAAATTGTATCACAGTCTGAAATATTGTATAATGCACATGACTTTTTAACACGAGTATCTGTTTTGTAACGTAAATAATGTTATCATACTCAAAAATACTGATACTTCAAAGAAACCGTACAGAATTAACACTTGAAGGTGAGCCATATGCACAAACAAAAATATAATGCAATCCAATATATCATGATCCGTGACATTATATTAAAGTCCCCTCAAAGCTGAGGGTAATAGAGGAAACTACGAGGGCGCGGAAGCTCAAGACATATTGGTTTGGCAAGACCGGCGCCAAGTTTCGATCTATGGAGAGGAACAACACTACAAGCATTTACGCGCGCGTCGCGTTTAGACGTATTTAGAACGCTCTCGTCGGCGGGAAATTCGAAAAACGAACTATGGAATTGTGACTCAATTAAAAATAAATTAACTAATTCGAACGCAAGATTAGGTTGACAGTAATTGATGCCGTTGCCTAAAAAACTAAAATGGGGGGAGAAAAAATATTTCGCGCGTTTTTCCTGGTCTGTTTATTTTCGTTGACAAAAGGAAATATTGTGGTGGACGAAGAATGTTTGAATTATACAGTGTATCCTATACAGTACGAGCTAAACATTTATCCTTACGTGAACGCGGATCTTTCGTATTATGATTGTGAATTAACAATAACTGTAATAGCAAACGCACCTAATGTGAATGTGATAACTTTGGATGCAAAGGACATAGAATTAGAAAGTGGATCAATAAAAGTTTACGATGGACCCCGAGATATAATAAATACTGCAAGGCCGTTTGAATTCATAACTCTAAGAAGCATGTTACATATTTATTTGAAGGAGCCATTGAAAATGTATTCGGCGATCAACAGACAATTTTATTATATCAAAATTACGTTCAGAAAATATGTGAAAGAAGGGAGCAAGGGTGTGTTTTTGGTGAAATATTACGACGAACAGAGTAAAGATTTCAAGTAAGTGGACCTTTAATTTTATATCGCTCGATCAACGAGCCAGTCTCACGGATACACATCAAAATATCCACGCGTACGAAGTCGTGGGCATCATCATCAACAGCCTATTAATGTTCCCACTGCTGGGACACAGACCTCCACCCTTTGAGAGGGAATTTACCACGCGGGCCCAGTGCGGATTGGTAAGTCGTGGACAACTGCTTGTTAACATTATAAAAACGAAATATTTACTACGTTTATTAATAATGTTGAGTTCCAAATTAATTCTGTTCCTGTGGTACGTTCAACGATTTCAATTTCTCCGGATAACAATTCAATCTTAACTAAACACAAAATTAACGCGAAAACTCATACAATATCAAATAAGGATTATGTAAGGATCGCAGCATCGTTCTGTGGTTTCTGCCTATCCCCATTACTAATCACACTATAATAATATTATAAAGGCGAAAGTTTGTGTGTGAGTGTGTATGTTTGTTACTCTTTCACGCAAAAACTACTGAACGGATGTGGATGAAATTTCGAACACAGATAGTTTTTAACCTGGATTAACACATAGGATACTTCTTATCTCGGTAGTATGATTCCGTAGGACAATTATCGTACTCCACGCGGGTGAAGCCACTGGCACAATCTAGTATTAAATAAAGGCCGCACCTTGAACCTACAAATAGGGGAAAACTGCTTAGGGCGTCCTACACGGTAGCTGATGACTCATTGTGATTACAAAATTAAATATTGTTCCTGACTTGACGACCTAGACAAGATGACATTCTATCAGCAAGAAAGAAGACGAAACGTCAAGAATGTATTGGATTGACATAAGCTATCGAAAAGGTTATAATACTCGTATGTTAATCATGTTAAACGTCGTTTTGGGAATACGAAACTCTTTGAAAGTGATTGACACTCCACTGGGCCTTCTCTCAATCCTTTCCATAGCAAGTTTGATTTTATAGTTTTGGAGTAAATGTTTTGGAAGTCAGATTGCAGTGTTACACTATTCGTGTTTGCAATGGATTGGAGTGCATTATGGCATTCCAGTATTAGGACAGAGGTAATAGTGTTGTATTTTAGGGGTTAAAGCACCGATGCACTGTCTGATATGATCTTTATTTTAAAATCTCTGACATCTCTGACTGCAACCGCTTGCGCAGTTCTGGTGATACCAACACATTCGGCTTGATTGTGTTTAATTTATCTAGGGTTTTTGATATTGAAATGTTGAGATCATTCGAGAAGCCGTCCGTATATATCTAAACTTCATTGATGCTAGAACTATCTACTGCTTTCGCAGTGAGTTGGATGTCGTAACTTCTATCGAACACAACATGTTGACAAGAAGTTTTATTCATGGGCGCCTCAAGGAGTGGTATTTCCTTCAGAATCCCCTGCATTGTTGACAACGTATTGACAATTTGATCTTTAAAGGTCGTGAGGTAAACTGCTGACTCGTTAAACTATTATGATAAACCCACATCTAATACGATTAAGTCAGCATCTTTATTATTTCATAGCGGGAGATTTAAACATAATTTCGTGTAAGCTATGTATTCAGGGGTACTTGTTGTCAAACAATTTCACTGTTCTCGCCGAACCAAACTAGGCACGCGTGGTACTTCGTCTCACAGAGAAGAGGTATTTGTCCCAGCAGTGAGAACATAGTAGGATTGACTAGGTAATATTTTGCCGCATTATCTCGTGACAAATAAGACATACGGAAACATAGCTAAAAAAGGTAGAGTAGGTCCCTATAGTAAGTTTTCGATCAGAAATTCTTGCGACCCACGTAAAACAATACTATAGTTCATATCGGCATTAGCTTGCCTATTTAATGACATTTAGAATCATTTGTTAACATCAATATAGTGTGATATATTGAGCCTCTAGGTTTTCATATACGTATGAAAACTAGTTTTTTTTTTGTTTTGACTGGTAAAATCTGTTCTTTCTGTTCTGTGGGTAAAATAGACAAATCAAAATAACTACACAATTTTAATCTCCTTTGAAACTCACAGCATATTATCATAACGGGGATTTGCTCGTACAAATAATTATTTTGGGAAGTAAATAGAGCGCTTTGTAACTTTGTTTATCCTACCCCTTAAATAGTACTGTGACCTTTTAAACCATTGTCTGTGGAGCAACTTGTTAGAATCGCAAATCATTTAGTGATGTGTTAACACGATGATGCCAAACAAATTGTATTCCGGTACATTTTGCACTGTTGCTAACCAAACAAAAATGCTAATGATTTCGGCACCTATAACTTTTTTGGCAGACTAACTGAAACTACCTAGTACTTCGTATGTATATTCGCTTGAATTTAGAGTAGTAAATACTCTTCATGTTTGAAAAAATAACGTCTAATATTATGTTATTTATTTTGTTTTATGACACGTAAAGTTACCTTCAAAGTCGGCCTGGATGAGTAAGGTGACTCCGGTCATCGTAAAAAATGTTTTCATTCATAATTACTGTAAGCTTTTGCATCGCTGTTCTATTTTGGGATGAAAATCTCTGAAGAAACGAATAATAACGAATAATTATGTACGTAACCGTTCGCTGACATTTAAAATGAAACAGTTTGTAGTAAATAATAACAGCCAATCGGGTTGATCTTCAGGTTAAGCCTCGATTACTTAGGTCCGTCCGTGGGTGGGTGACCACCCATTAAATACCGAGTTTCCGTTATGCTTCGGCAAGCACGTAAAGCCGTTGATTCCAGCGGTCATTTGTAGATATTTTACACTCGTTAGAGGTAGCCATGCAGTGGCCCGAAAGTCTGACAACCAATTCTACCAAAGAGAATCTTAGATCCCAGTACTTACTGGATTGTGAAGGTCAGATAGGCAATCGCTCTGTTTATAAGACCTGCATCCAGTTTGACTGAAAATCGACCCCATCAGGGTTGGGAAAACGTTAGGCAGTTGATGACGAGTAATACTTCGCTGATGCTTATCTCTCAGTAGCAGCTAGGAGTGTGAATTAGTGCTCGGTTAATGAGCAATAGCATACAAAACACACACACACAGCGATCTGCGAGTCCAGTATAATAACGCGCTCAGGATGTTGTTGGGGCTGCCATGGCGATGTAGTGCGTCAGGGATGTTTGCGGAAAGGCATATTGATGGTTTTGCGGCCATCATACGTAAAAGAAGCGCTTCCCTGCTTGCACGTCTCCGTGGCAGTACCAACACTATCTTGAGTATATTCGCAGATAGATGGGAGTCTCCAATGCTGCGTCATTGGATGAAACTCCATACTGTTTCATTTGTGTATTATGTCTACTAACACTAGCTTTTAAGATCATTGTTACTAACACTATGAAATAAATGCTATTATTATTATTAAAACAAAACTGGATAGGAAAACCTCTACCCAAAATTTCTGGAATATCGTGCGTGATGTTACGAGTGGAAGTGCCAAATTATTTTAAACAGCGCGCTCTTTATGACACATTGTTTATTATTCAATGTTTGTTCATAAATGTTCTTGAAACTCTAGATCAGGTCAATGGCAAATGAAAATAGTATTTATTCTTAGTGCTTCTGTTACGGCTATGAGTAATTATCGAATTAGTCACAGAATAGACTTCAATAGTAAACTGTTTGTAACAATGTTTACGTGTGTTTTGTGTTTGTTTATTTTTGTTTAAGTATTTCTAATTAGTGTTGACTAATAAGCAGATGAGGCCGGTAAGTTTATTAACATCACTTCTTCCCAAGCGTAAACATTAGTGTGGAAGCGCGGCCAAAAAACTTGTAAAAAACGTTGAAACTTTGACCCTAAAGTCTCCGTAACTATGTATAAGGTTCCCAGGCATACCTAAAATAAATAAAATAAAATAAATTTGTAAAATGGTCAGTCAATGACAGACGCAACTGCGTCTGTGATCATTTTACGAATTTTAACGAACTTTATAATATTATTTTCCTATTATGATCTGCTAAAGCGGCCATTTTAGACACCCGGATCCTTTCGCTTTCGTTAAAGGTACTTTTGCACTTATTGAACAAACGGATATAAACAGTTGGTGCAGAAATTTCCGTAAAAACAACCGGATTCTTTACTCAAAATATAACATCAACACGTTTTTCCAAGTATTTCGTCTAAAAGAGCGCATTCCTACTGACGTAATTTCAGCCATTGCTAATTTTATTTAACGCAACCTTGGATGCATTGAATCAGTTCATTCAATTAAATTGAACTAAGGTAATTATCAAATTATGTCATCGACTGAACAGTGTCGTTTACGGAGTAGGTATATATATCATTGAACATTGTTTTCATGCTTTAATTGACTTATATACATACAGTAAAATAATGATTACATAGACACTTATAACTATTTGTGCGTTAGAGATCAAGGGTTTCTTGAGCCACCGTCGGCTGGCCGCGGGTTATTCGCAAGAGATACTGCGGCCTCGACATGAAGGGCTAAAAAGGAACATGGGTGGTTTTTAGTCAGTAGAAGTCTGACACTCCCTTCCGCTCTGTGAGCGGGAGGGGGAGGGGTTATTTGATGATTTTCCAGCCGCCAAAAAAAAAAGAATTTCTTGAGCTTGCTTATAATTATGATTGAACTAGCTTATGCCTGCGGTTTCTCCCGCGTAGAGTTCGTTGTGTTGCCTCATGGGATCTACTACCAGAATAAAAAGTGTTGTTTGTGTTAATACAGGTAATAAACTATCTGTGTGCTGAATTTCATTTAAATCCGTTAAGTAGTTTTTGCGTGAACCATTAATGCTGGAAAATAGCTATACAAATACCTGATACATAATAATATACATAAACTCACGCCCTTTTCCCATGGGGGTAGGAGGAAACCACAGAACGCCACCTGCTACGACCACCTTGTTTTATTTTTATGGTGGGTGGAAAATCATCAAATAACCCCTCTCGCTCTTGGGCAGAGCGAAAGGGAGTGTCAGACTTCTACTGACTAAAAACCACCCATGTTCCTTCTTAGCCCTTCATGTCGAGGCCGCGGTATCTCTTGCGAACAACCCGCAGCCCCGACCACACATCTCGTCCACATTCATACATCTGGTCTTACACACACGTTTAGCACATGTTCTTTCTGCAGAACGTCACAAATAAGACAAATACATAATAAAACAATTTTCTTATAGTTTTGTTTAAACTGTGTTTTTTAGATTTTAAACATTTTCATTGATCTTATGACCTTTACTTAAGCCGAAGCCGTGGCCAAAACCAAGTGATTTTTTAAAGGCAAATAAAATTAATATAGAATACCTATTTCATTATATTCGCATCTATGACTCTAATTGCATGATAAGTGGTAATCACGCTGGATACTATTTTATACCACCTACGTGAATAATTGTCCAGTATCTATTAGCATGTGACTAGTTTTTGTTCAAACCTAACATGGGTGTAAGGCCGATTACCATATACGTGCGACCTTCTATCCCACGTGCAGTCTGGATCATGGCTGTAGTGTTTTTATGGTCAAATACCATAAATAATATATTTTTTTATTGTCTGTTAGTATAATGGCTTAGTATTTTGTGATAATAGTTTTAATTTTTGAATGGTAAGTGTTGACGTTGTATTTTGATTTGGGTAATGAGTGTTGGTGTTTTAATTAGTGAGAAAAGTGAAAATTTCCATTTACCAGAGCTTGGGCGTATCTGCAAATAAACTTTCACTTTCACATTTGTATTAAAAGAAAAATACAAATCTTGGTTTTCTTTACTGATTTACGGAATTATTTTTTCTCACTCTTATAATTTAATTGGAAATTTGAATATATGAGCCGATTTATTTTTCGTACAAAAGATTGACCAATCGTACGCGATCTCGAAAAGTGGAAAGACGGAAGGGAGGACTTGGGCCTGCAATGGGACTAGGCTTAAAATAATCATTATTCATTAAACAATTGTTAATTAAACAATTAAGTCAAACATATCTTTATAATTAATTATATAGCAACAGAATTATGAGTGGGTTAGTATTTCATTACTATAATTTACAAAAAAAAACTAACAGCTACATGACAAACTCCCGTTCCTTTATTAACACTACACACACAGACACACACACTGCATCACACACAACCAATGAACCAGTACAAATTATTCAATTAATCCATAATATGTTCCACTTAAAACTAGACATATATACATATATGTACAATGTATTATTATCTATTTTGTTGTCGCTAATTAACTAAATAAATCGTCTGCCCATCGTCTCGGTTCGTTAGTCATACCAAATGGGACATACACTGTGTAGCTGACATTGTTCAAACATCTGACAATCACTTAAACGTCTGCTCGGAACGTGGGTTTCCAAATTCAAACAAAAACTACAGCTGTACAAAGGCTGTGCTGTGTCATTGATAGGATTATTTAATGAAATAATAATATTTTAAAGAAAGCTGTGAAAACCTAGTGGTGTGACCGTCTTCGGTCGTTGGAATTAAAGAAAGAAAGAAAAAATGATTATTTGTCGCAGATAGATGCCATGAATATAAACACGGATAAACATACAACGCATAGCAAATATTTATAAATACAACAGGATGGAGCAACAAAAAAAAACCGACCAAGTGCGAGTCGGACTTGCGCACTAAAAATCCCGTATTTAAAATATGTTTATTATATCTCTTTTATTTGTGCATTGCATAATGCATTTAATTAATTTGAGTTTTAGTTATAGATCTATGGGAAAAACGCTTTACAAGGTTAACTTTTTTTTGTTCATCCTAAGAATTTTCTCAGTTAAGACACAAAAGCTCTATCTAATCTGAACCCCAAACAACTTACCTAATCTACATAAAAAAAAAAAATCCTAATCTACATAAATGCCTTGTGGACGATTTTTTTTTTAAAGTTAACTGTAAGCCATCAAAAGACAATAAAATAAAATATTTAAGAAAATAAAAATCTAACAATCTAGATGTTTTGTTTTATGTCGCATATTTTAATACGCACTACAACGAACTCAAACAGACACTTCCGGATGACACGCGGCCTTGGTTCATAGTTCCAGCTCAAGTTAGTTTCTTGAATGGTTTGTTTGTTCGGTACCAAGTTTTAAGATAAACTGTGACAAAAAAGGCGATAACAATGACTTTTAATGTGGGAAAACTACTTCGTTTTGCAAATGGAGATAAAAAACGAATGTAATAGTAATATTTTAAAACTAAACTAGAGACTTCAGAAAAATAAATGATTACAAAACATAACATCATGCCTGTAAATCCCGAAGAGCAGAGACAGCACAGAGGTGTATCCCATATCCAGTCCCATGTAATATGGGATGAGCCTATTGCCATCAAACGGGCACAGATCCAGACTCCGTGCCTGCTACCGAGAAATTCCTGATAGAAAAAGCCCGATAACATTTTCCCGACCCGGACTCAAAGCTAGGAACTCATGCTTGCGACCACTATAACATTTGGGTATTTGTGTATGTGAGTTTAAATGTTTGTAAACGCACCCACGATACAGGAGAAATTCCTAGTGTGGGGGGCAACGTTTTTTATATAAAAAAAAAAAAACTATAACAGCAACTTGTCAACTGTTAATATAATTCTGATGAATACTATTAGCATACCAATCCACCATAACTGGTAATCATGGTTTGTAAAGGTCAGCGCGATGGTGGGTGTTGCTAACTGCATATTTTCCTATTTTAATAATGTTTACGTTAGCGAGTCCTCGTACAACACCCACTAAAAAAATTTAAATTTATAGTCAATCTAGCGCGGGAGGGGTTATTTGATGATTTTCCACACGCCAAAAAAAAAGAGACAACTTTACTGAGTCTTTCATCCACTCTTAATATTCTCTTTATTTTGAGGTTAGTGCCTGTCTTGGTGTCAGGTTTGTATGCTGCCCATGGGCATCTGACTTGGCTTTCAAGCTGCTGTCAAGAATAATATGATGCTCACTTAAATGTCTCGCTGATGGTGGCGGGTGTGTCGGATCATTTCGTTCCCTTCAAAATGGTTGAGTGTAATGGTGCTGATCCATGCGTCATGCTCGTGAACGGGTCCTGTCACTTGTGACTGGTCACCTCTTAGCTGCCACGGCTTGTTTGAATTATTATTTTATCTTTGAATCGTCGTTTTTGACTTTACAGTGGACACTTATCGTGCACATCTTGCTCCATCGTTCTCACATAATATACCATCTCAACATGAATAATATAATGTTATACATTGTTTCTAAAATAACACTGTTTTTTCTCTGTCGTTTTATGATACTCAAGGATAGACTTTATATCTGCACTGGGACTGGGATTTAGGACATTCGTTTTCAATCCAGTAGGTACAATTCTTACCTAGATTTTATATACATATTCCTAATGTGTTCCTCTTTCTTTTACAGATACCTGTTCACAACGCGACTATCTCCAAACAGAGCAAAGTACTTCTTCCCGTGTTTCGAGAACCCGAGGTTTGAAGCTGTGTTCAAGTTCAGAGTGTTCATCTTAAAAAAATTGACCGACACACAGTACACTAATACTAGTCTTGTCATCGCTGAAGAACAGAGGAGATACAGGTAAGCTACATGGATGAAAATGATCATCTGCGAAAAATAACACATGTTGAAAAATTTTAATTCTTGTCGTTGTTTTTTGTCAATATTGGCCACATTTTCTAATTCTTTTACTATACATATAACTACATACTAGACCAACTCATTGAACTCAAACTTAAAGCATTTATGTCAAAACCACCAATTAAGGCACTTTTGACTATCAGAAAAACAAAAAAAGCGAAGCTGCAGTCCAAGTCACAAGGCATAATAACATGGGAACGTACCGTAGTTTAAACTAACTGGACATATAAATGCTGAACTCTTATCCTATTCTTATAAAACTTCTATCTCTAATGTTATAAAAAATAACAAGTTCCACATTTGGGGAGCGACCCCTTGACCGTTAAGTCCAGATGGTTGAATTACTGCAGCACCTTTTATTTGGGTCATCCACACATACCATGCCTTACCAATATGGCAACATATTGTGTGGCTTCAAATATTGATGACTCTACAATATAAGTACAAATACGTGGGTACTAAGTCAATATTTGACTCTTTCATAACAACAGCATGTCGAAGTTGGTTTTAACTGATTTTGGTAAACAGAAAGGTGTTGTGTACTTAGAAGTAGTACTATTCTCAACTTAGCCTACCGCAGTCCACAGCTGGACATAGAGCCTCTCTCAAGCTGCGTTACGGCATTTTGACCTTTACCTCCAAGTAGCAGCCTGATCTAGCGACCTTTCGTAGGTTGTCGGTTCACCTAATTGATCATCCTAGCATAGATCATTTGGAGGACTCAAATAGGAAAACTACATAATTATCTGGCAATTCAATTTTATCATCTATCACATTAATCTTTGTTCAGCTGATCTCCCTAAACGTACCAGAGCGAACATGCTGACTTATTGCAATTACGCACCACATACCTGTCCGTTTTTACTTAAGGCCTGTATTCACGCCAATGACCTTGTGCGTACAAACTACCCCTCTCGGTCGTAGATACGAACTTTAAACGGACGCATTTTTCATTTATTATAATTAAAATAATACATGTTTTTAAAAAGTAACAAAACCAAATTATTTTCCTTTGTATTTCAAAGCAGTAGATATTTTTTTTTAATTATTTTGTTAAAAAATGAAGGAGTAAAATGGTTCCATTCAACGATTTGGAGGTGATTTTGTGGATTTTTTTTCTTATTATGTGATACCGATACAAAAATTATGGCTAAACCAAATTACGTGTCATATGTAGATTACTAACAATTTTTCTCAGATGTAATTTCTCTGTAAGTGCCGGTGAAAAACTGCTTCATCTGCACGCTGTTTTTAAGCTTTTTCGAGAGAGGACCCTTAAAGAATAGACATCTAGTTTTCCAAAAGCTAGCTTATTGATGCTTTCTCTTCACTGCCAACTTGGATGGTAGCTAATCGGAAATAGAAAATATTTTCAACTTTCCTCTTTTTGCCGGGTGATTGAGCTTTAAACCCATAAATTCAGGTCTCACTGCAAGCGAATTTAGTTTCTGATACAATGTTGTAATTAGGCTCAATTTTATTAACACAGGTGTTTAAAAATTGTTTCCATTCCACAAGTGCAAGTGACAAGTTTTTGGGGTTCAAAATTTAATATCGCTATTATTCAGCGCAACTAGTTTTCTTCTTCCTTTGCCCCGAGTTCATGATGGTTGACAGAACTCATAGAACCGTCATAGTAATATTAATGACAATCCGTGGTGCTAGGCAACTGGGCCTATCCCAGTTGTATACGTCCCTGTATGCCTATTGGCCTTGTTCTGTTCTGTCTCCTGCTGATATGGAGGGAAGTGGAAATTATGTTTTTCCTACTCCTCCGCTATTCTTTTCTGATTAATTTCGTTGCGGGATCCAAGACAGTTAAATCGTTTCCCTGGGACTTCGTCGAGCTTCATTGTCTCGGCGCTCTTCTTGTGGTCGCCACTGTTGATTCTGGCTAACAGGAGTTACAGTGGTTTGGGAATAGTGTGGCGGGCTTGTCCCATAAAAAAAAAAAAAAAAAAAGAACCGTCATAGTATCTATTCATATTAGCCACATGTTCTTCACACCATAGCCCTCCTCCTTATTCCAAATAAATTGATTAAAATAAAAAAAATAAAAAAATTAATTACATTTAGAAAAAATAAATATTGAAATATTAAATCATAGTCCGCTCCCAGTGTTACCGTGGGTGTCGAGACGTTTCACCCTATAAGGAGAACGCTCCAAGTCGAGCCGCTGAGAATTGTGTCAATTATTGTGGTCGAGACGTGCGTCGTGACCGGTAATGTCTGTTGCGTACACGTTTGATTGAGAAAATCAACTTTGACGTACTTTTCCATCGAGTCACTAATGCATTGACCAACCAATGAGCATTTAGACGTGACTTGTCCGGTTCGGTCTGATTTGGTACAGCTGGGTGGCAAATTATACATTTAATTTTGCCACCCGGTCTGTGCGAACCACGTCCAAATTTTATTGTTAGTTACACTTACATACGATGATCATATTCCATCTGTTCAAATGGCTTATTATATTTTTATAAACATTTTCCTTAGCTTAACCTAGCATTACTGTATGTTTAGGTTTAAAAATGAATGATGACTAAACATTGCGCGCGCTGTTGAATGGATTATGAAATATCGAAATACTTACGACTACGTTTTTGCATTTTATTCAATAAAGAAGTACGGAATCTAGGCTAGCAGCACTTACTAAGAGCCACCTGGAACACCAGACTGTCCTTAGACGACAATGGTGCAATTTATTTGAAAATGTTGGATTGTTCTTAATCCAATCAATAAGGTGAGGGTACTAAGACTACTAGGTTAGCAGCACCCACATAGAGATCATCTGAGTTCCAACCCTGTTGATTGACAAGAACACCAGACTTTAGATCATAATGGAGCAATATTCAACGGTGTATTGCACTTTGTGTAATCAAGAAACTACCAGGGAAGCAGCACCCACGAAGAGATTGCATAGTTCCTTAACGAGAATACCAGACAGTCTTTAGACGATAATGGAGCAATTTGTTATCCAATCGCGTATGGCCCACGTTAAAACCGATCAGGCACGCGAAGATCCCATTGTTTCAAACTAATCATCGCTAATTTGTATGTAGGAATAAACATACACATACTTGAATACATTTTTTTATGAATGAATGAACATTCTTAATTTGGCTTAGGAGGATACATCCTAGGCAGAGAATAATCGTCATTATAAATTAAAACGTGTTTATAGAATAATTACTTATGTCTTTAATTTAGAGATGTCTAACTGTGGTACTCAGAGACATTTAATGATTACTTAAGCCGTCACTTAGTCTAGATTTGACATACCTTTGTATGACAATACTGTCAAAACCTTTAATAAGTGATGGCCTAAGTAATAATTAAAGCTCTCAATTAAAGTTTATTTATTTATTCAACTTACAACTAACTATCTTTACAAATTATATCTAATTCGAAAGTGTGGCTATCAACTTTTTTTGACACAGATTCATTGAATAACTAAGTATTCAAAACTAGAAAAATATACGTACAAGGAAGTCTCCACAAAATGTTGTTGAGGATTCTTTTACAAATGGTATTACCCACAACTGGCCTTGTAATAGCAGGCCCATAGTATTAATAGATTAACTGCCGCACTCAGATAGCTTTAATGATGACTCAGGCCATCACTTAGTAAAGGTTTTGACAGTTTTGTCATACAAAAGTATGTCAAACCTTAACTAAGTGATGGCCTAAGTAATCATTAAAGCTCTCTGAGTGCGGTAATAAGACTTCAGCTTCTACTTGTTCTATTACCATTGAGTTGTTGCATTCTCTACCATGTATGATGTTACTGAGGGCTCATTCCTGAATCAATAGTCATCACTTATGACAGCTAATAGCAGGGATGAGGTGGCAAATTCTTGTAAAAGACCTGTTGACTTATTTTATTTTCTTTAATTACATCATCGCACTGTTCACACCCACGGAATTTTAATCTCGATGTGTCCATAGCAGTTTGTTTTTTATTGACTGATCCCGTGCCCGTGCACAGTCTTTGTATAGTGCTATGCTAAAAGAAAAACCTATGACAGCAATGGACACGATTTAAAAAAAAATGTGCCAAAAAACTGTAGTCAACTAGAAATAATTTTAACTTACATAATTGTTTTTCTGTGGTCAATGTACAAGAGAGATGTTTAAACAAAATAATCTGTTTCAATAGATTTGTTATATTTCAACTGGCTTTCTCCCGTGGATTCTACTGGGGACCAGCGTTAAAATCGAAAAAAATATCAAATTCGTTTGCTCCAATTCCTGTCAAATATGGATATTAATTTTTGTTTCTTTTTTTCTTTCCAGCGTCAAAAACGACTACATAATAGTAGAATACATGCCATCTCCTCAAGTCGGCCTCCACCAAGTTGGCTTCCATTACTCGCGGTTTGCGAGCAACAGTGCGAAAACCCAGCATGCAAACGACACATTACTCCTGTGGGCTCCTATCGACGAACTGCACGACTACAAATTCATTCATAACTATGGCATAACGATTATTAATCTAATACATGAATATGCAAAGGATAATAGACCTTTAGTACAAGGACCGATAAATTTGATCGCTGTGCCGGCTATAATCAATGGGTATGAAATCGGAAGCTGGAATCTACTAACTAACGGGTAAGTGATTCAGATGTGAGGAATCTTAAATGGTGCTAATTTTATATAGGTACTCGTTTTTATAGACTAAGGCCACTTACTTACTTTCCTGTCGAAGCTGCGGGTTGTCCGCAAGGGATACCGCGGCCTCGACATGAAGGGCGAAGAAGGAACATGGGTGGTTTTTAGTCAGTAGAAGTCTGACACTCCCTTTCGCTCTGCCCAAGAGCGGGAGGGGTTATTTGATGATTTCCCACCCCCCAAAAAAAAAAAAAAGGCCACTTACAGGCGATGCGACTTACTTTGCGTCCAAAGTGATTTTCAATAAGTAAAAACGTTGATAGAATGATACAGTCTTACCAAAGAGTATCGTATTACCTAGTATTAACTGGGTTGTGGAGGTCAGATAGGCAGTCGCTCCATGTAAAATATTGGTATTCAGCTGCATCTGGTTAGACGGGAAGCCGACCCCAACATAGTTGGGAAAAGGCTAAGCAGATGATGAACAACGTTGATAGAAAAGTCTCTTTTTAGCATGTCGATGAGAATTCAAATAATTCAAATTATGTCGGCCCAAAAATAGGCGATGACTTTGGCATTTTTAGTAGCCTCCATCAGCTCCTGTGATGTGCAACAGAACAGGCTGGACACGATGTCAAGTGCCCATAGTTTCTGGAGCGTTTCATCTATGAATCTCCACTTGAACAGGTTTTCCTTGCTTCGGCCTACCTGTGTCCGGAGTCTATTTAAAGACTTCCAGATCAGCCATAGCAACTCGTGTAGAAAAGTGAATGATTTTTTTCGATTGACATACGGTGTCGAAAAGTTTCTGTCAATTATGAATTCTTCGAAAGCAATTGTCACTGGGCTAGCTCCTTAGATAACCAGCAGGACTTTCAAATGGTTATGGTTTGGTACAAAATGGAACCATTTGACAGTTAATCGATGGACACTATGAAAGCCACTAACATTTAAAAAGATACGCTATAGCCCTGCAGAACAACACGCACAGCAAACTGTCCACGAAACTGTCGCAATATTTATAAAACAGACCAACATTACTAAACAAACATCATTCGGGAAAATCTTGTGACGCCGTCGACGTTCCGAAAAATATCTCGCTTCCTGTACGCACGACGATTATACGTCGCCAGTATACACTGACCTCTCAAAATGTAGACTTTGCTTGTAACAAAAGGTCAGCTCATACCAGACCTGCTAAAATTGTCCAATTTAAACTGACCTCGGGTTGAATAAGCTTTTATACTCTGTGAGGTCAGTTTATGCTGGTTTATCCGGCGCGTGTACATAAAACAGTCGCAAAACTTGACCCATATTCTAAAGTTAGGAGCTGAGTATATTCTTCAAGGTCAGCTTATGAGTAAGATAGGATTATATCAGCTGTAAAAACAATGTATCGTCTGATGTTTTTCTGTTATTATTTCTTTAATATTTATGAGAGTATTGGAATTTGAGTCACTGATAATTCTGGATCGCGTTGTAAGTGGGTTCTGGCTAAAACACACTGTTTTCAATGAAGGGTCAGGGGCTGCGGGTTGTTCGCAAGAGATAGCGAGGCCTCGACATGTAGGGCTAAGAAGGAACATGGGTGGTTTTTAGTCAGTAGAAGTCTGACATTTCCTTTCGCTCTGCCCAAGAGCGGGAGGGGTTATTTGATGATTTTCCACCCACCAAAAAAAAAAAAAAAAAGGATTATGCAGAGGATTACCATTACTTAACCCTACAAAGTCCCATAAACGGGAGAGCCTACTGTCGTCAACGGGAAACAATAAGTTCAAATTCTGGGAAACACTTGATGAAAAAAACCAATACCACTATGTCCAATCTGGGAATCGTATCCAGAAACTCGTGTTAGCTTGCGACTGTCTATTAGGCAAGGGAGACAAAACAAGAATTAACACTTATTTTATTTTTGGGATGGCAAATGACGCAAAGGTTGTCAAGAATATTGGATACAAATAAATTAATATGTTGTTGCCAATTTAAATATACACAAATATATTTTTTTTCAGCTCGTTGTGAGTAATCGTGGTTCCTATAGCATATGAAAAGACTCGTTGACTCAGACAAAAATAGTCGCAACACTTTTAGCACCGTGATTGCACTAAAAGTGTCCGATCAAAAGATCTTCTGTGTTAGTTTCGAGCATTTAGATGTCCATCTTACTGCGGTACTCAGAGATATTTAATGATTACTTAAGCCGTCATTTAGTAAAGATTTGACATACTTTTGTATGACAGAACTGTCAAAACCTTTACTTAGTGATGGCCTAAGTAATCATGAAAGATCTCTGAGTGCGGCAGTTAGACGACTACACTAAACAGAACGACACAAGAGGGCCTCGACAAAATGATAACAAAAGTGTGTGAGACGTTAACGCAAAGTTTATGTCAATCCTGTAGATCAGATAGTCGTAGGAAAAACGAAAACGAAGCATTGCATTGAAGTCATATAGAAATAGGACCTACGGTCAAATCGCTTTGACTAAGCAACACAATTGAATGTGAGCTTGTACCAGAAACTCGCAATTTGTAAACGATATTTTGTCGCCAGCCGTGCTAACTGTCGCCAAATTATAAATGTGACTGTTCCTAAATTACCCTAAGTGGATAAAATTTTCATTTTTCCTAAATCATAATTATATTAGTATTACGATCGGTTTCCCCACTTCTGCTGCATTTTTTCTAAACTTCTCTGATTTTAATAACTACTGCAAAATATGCATCACGGTTAAATGTATCATTCCTGCCAATTAAAAACATGCAAGTCAATATTATCAAAACATCAAGATCAATGCATTATTTCTAATCTCTGCTTTTAAAATTCGCAGAGCCTATCGACTAGTGAACATCGACCAATTCACTAGCATCAAGCAGATAGAGTACATGACCTTCGAACTGGCGCAACAGCTCAGCAGGATATGGCTGGGCAACCCTGGGGAGACCGTGAGGACCAGGTGGAAGGAGGAGTGGTTCAAGGAAGGCATGGCTACCTACTTGGCTTATTATTTCTTGACCCAGGTAAATGATGATGCGGATAAATTACTGGATGTATACTTGGCTCTGTGTCTCATGGTCATGTGTCATGACCCAAAAAATCAAAATCCAAATAGTGTGCCATTTATGTCACGTAGGCCAGTTAACTTTTGAACTGTCGAAACAACAATTAAATATAGTGACAGTCCCAGTTATAAGGCAGAACAACTGTAGTCGCCCATTTCAGGGCGTAGATCACTATGGAGAACAACGGACAAGAAACTCCATGGGCACTTTTTTAAATCAGAATATTGTTACAAAACCTTGATAAACTCAAAAAATATTCTTAATTTTTTGACAAAACCGACCACCAATGGTTCTAATTGACCATAGATCGAAAGAACTGCAAGTTATGCATGTGGAGAGAGTGTATGTTCAGCAGTGGGATGGCTTGGGCTAGCAGTAACAGTAACAGTATTAGTCGCGAATATTGCAAAAATTAGAAGTAAAGTCAGTACAGTGCATACTCAGTCTTACTGCGGTACTCAGAGATATTTAATGATAAATTAAGTCGTCACTTAGTACAGATTTGACATACTTTTGTATGAGAAAACTGTCAAAACGCTCTGCTCTCTGAGTGCGGCAGTTAGTCCTTTTGCTAGGTAAAGGCCGAGAGACCTTCCATGACTTTTGTGACATTCCAGTCTATATCGAATGACTGTATCCTTTGTTAGTCTGCCAGTATTCCTTCCGCCATCTTTTTCGTAGATACCTACGACGGCTTCTGACAGTGTCAAGGTTCCATATGGTATTTATGTCTGATTTTTCATATTATTCGATGAGAATACATGACCCATATGCTGATGCTCTTGATATGTAGGCACTTATAGCTATCACTCTTATTATTATGACTGGCTTTTTGTGTCATTCAAACGGATTATAAGTTATACTGATAATTTATAATCTGTTTTTATTACCAGGTAAGAAAGCAGATCGGAAATCCTAGATACCAATGATTATTTAAACAAATCAAAATGCCGTGACAGGGTAGTTCATTTAAAAAAAATAATTAGGCCGTCAGCATTGAGGTATTACGTACTAGATAAGCTATTTCAAACAAATTATGTGCGAGCACTTGATGACAGCGGGGAGGCGGGGGGGTGTCATGTTCTCATAGATTACTATCAATGCGTGCAGATGCGACATAATGTTATTATTCTGCCTAGTTGATATTGTACGTGTGTACTTACTCAGAAAATAAATTAAATGTAGTTAAACTGTAACAATATTGTAATTTCCTTAAATAATTTAAGTTGTGTTAGTTTCTGGAGTTTGTTATAGTAATCCACGGTTGGATCAGTTTCAGCTTCGTGATGCAATCTAATTTTTGTATACTAAGCTATCTAATTCGAGAAAAAATAATAGTAAATTATGGGTCGAATTAAATGGATTCTGTGATTGAATGTTGATGGCTGATTCAGTGAATTGTGTTGATTCAAATTTGCAAATACTTCTTTCCTAATTAAATGGTTTAGGGTGTTTACGGACATATAATTAAAATCATATTTCGCGGCAAGACTTCCACCACTTTGCCGTAATAAATTACGTATGTTAGATGTGTGATGCGGAAGTTTATAGTATAGTCAAACTATCAATGCAATCTTCACATTTTAACTTTTTTGTTAATTGTCTTGATACACATGCAAATATTATACAACCTACTATCAATTTTAAGTCACATGTAGATGATTCGTAGTCAAGTATTCGTAGTAGGCATTGAATACATCGATGTGTCAGGTCTGTGCATGGAAATGTTTTATTCTTTGACATTCACGTAAAAATGGCCGCCGCGATGACACATTGCAATTCAAAAAATATAATTGAATTATGTGTGTTTTAAAGACAATAGTTATAATTACTGGTGAAAAGTCACTCCTTGACTTTTACTTATATTTTTTGAATTATTTCTACAGTATCTAAATGCACACGAAGGCATATTTTAGACAAGAAAACTTCACTCAAATGTGTCACGTCGCAGCAACCGCTCGGCATAGACTATATGAGCCGGAGTCCACTCGCTCTACCGTGTGTTACAAAAAATCGAGTTGAGACGTCTCCTCTAGTACGTAGTACATTATACCTCAATGGCCGTCAGATAGATTTTCAAAAATATTGGACACGATTTTTTTCTTTTTTCACGTAAACAAACAATGAAGACGATACAGTGCTTTAAAATATCACTGTGAGCAAAGGTCATTCTATACAAAAAATGAACTGTCAGATCTATCTTGCAGATTTTCTACAGTTCAGCCATTTAGAAGCCAGAAGTAAAAAACCCATCATTGATAATTTGCCATTAAAATCATATTCCTTCATCAACGTTCACAGTATAACTACGGTATTGAAACACCACACAATCGTCTTCTAAGCGGATATGGTCTTCAAATGAAACATAAAGCAATGGCGGTGGATTGGCATCGCAGCACTCCCGCTCTGGAAACCTTCAACACCTCACTGGCTATAGAGATACCGCCTAGGTATAAGGAGTTGGTGACCATGAAGACTGGAGCTATCCTGTGGATGTTAGAGAACTGGGTTGGTTCTGAGAAGTTCCATCAGGCTTTGGTGTATTATATTAAGTCCAGGTGAGTTGTCGTGAAGGTGAATTTTGATCATAGCATCTTTATATTTCGACATTTTATATAGCCATGATTACATACGGAACCGAAACGTAGTCGCTCACAATGGGCCTCATCAGAAAGCTGAAAGTCACCCAAAGGGCAATGGAGAGAGCTATACTCGGTGTTTCCTTGCGTGGTCGAATTAGAAATGAGGACATCCGCATGAGAACCAAGGTTACCGACATAGCCCAAAGAATTGCCAAACTTAAGTGGCAGTGGGCAGGGCACATTGCTCGCAGAACGGATGGCCGATGGGGCCGGAAAGTTCTAGAGTGGCGACCGCGAACCGGAAGACGTTGCATTGGAAGGCCTCCCACTAGGTGGACCGATGACCTGGTGAAGGTTGCGGGGATCCGCTGGATGCGAGACGCACAGGACCGGTCAATGTGGCGACACTTAGGGGAGGCCTATGTCCAGCAGTGGACGTCTTTCGGCTGAAATGATGATGATGATGATACGGCCATGTGACGCGGCAAAATAAGGAAAAGTTAGTGAGGAAAAGATTCGAGTATGAATGTGGATGGCTAGAATAGAAGATCAAACAAACGATGGATGGACTGTGTGACGTTATGGCTAGAAAGGCAGTAACTGCTAAAATTAAGAGTAATAGAGACGAATGGAAGAAGAAGACATGCTACGCCGACCCTAAATAAATTGGGATATGGGTAGAATAATCATCATGTATCTTTACATTTCGACGACAGCCCCTCTATAATACTTTTGTATACATAAATCAAATCAATCTATTTTTGACTGCTGGTATAAATGCAAAACGTTCGACGATCAGCCTTGATGCCACGACGCAGACTAGGCATTAAGCATAAGTAAACTGCTGCGACACCTCAGGCAAAATCTACATACATTCATACCTATAGCAAATGCACACTGTTGACATGGGCAAATTACACCATAACATAAAATTACGCCTGTATTCTCAAAGGGTGGCAGAGGTGTACCTGTAATAGGAGGCGAGCCTATTCCTAGCCTGAGAAATACCTAATGGTAAAAACCAATAATACTTTGCAGGACCCGGAAATCTAGCTCAGCAGTCACTAGTCCAACACATAACTAAATATAAACGTTAAAATTGCAGGAGAGGTAAATACATATCTTTACAAGACTTCACGACGACGCTAGACCAGAGTACGATCGAGTGTCTCCATCAGTTCTTCAACGGCTCCACTGCATCTCGCATCCTTGGCTCCTGGTTCAGAAGACGAGGGTATCCCGTCATCAACGTCCATGTGCTGAGGGATCGGGTGCCTAATGCTGTTCAGTTAAAACAGGTTTGTAGAAAAATATTGAGTAGCTTAAATAGGGTTGTTTGCTGGAACTTTCTTTGCGAGGTAGCTTAAATCAATTTTAATAGTTAAACTACACCATTACTCGAGAAAGCTTCAGTAAATAACCTCAAGACAGCTGAATAAACTTCGGATTTTGTGACGTGTGATTTTAGTTCGGTGTTTTCTCCTTTGATTTTTCCAAAATAATTTTGGGAGTAATATAGAGGAGATCGTGGCTAAATATTAACAGGTGTTTGGGTCAATCCCCAGGTTCAGCTGTCTTTGCGTAGGTTAGTCTGAGGATGGGTTACCACCCATTGCATGCCGAGTTTCCGAGTTTGCTTCGTGTTTTCTTTTCTCGCTACATTTTTGAATACCTATGAGCAAGTCACAGGTGGAAACCTAGTTTGGGAGCCAGGGGACCTAACTCTGTAACATGTTACTGTATGTTGTATTCTAGGAAATCTGTAATCTGGAAATCCTCCGAGCCTCAGGCAGTCACTTCATGTAAAATACTAGTATTCAGCTGCAACCGGTTAAACCGGAAGCTGACCCCAACATCGTTGGGAAACGGCTAGACAGTTAATGATAGGAAAAAAAAAAACAAAAAATTTACCAAAGAATAATTTTTTAAGCCGACTCTTTTATATTCTGTTTTCTTAATTGTTATATTCTCGCTAACTTCCAGAGGCAGTTCAGCTTCACCCAAGAAAACCGCGTCGACACCGACTATCTGATCCCTATATCCTACATGGTTCAAAAGAACCAGAACTGCTACAACTGCTACCAGCCACGGTTCACTATTGGAGCACAAACGTACACCTTCGGAGAGAATCTGAATGATGGATGGATTATACTGAACAGAAAAGGTTCAGGTAAGTCGACCTTTATTGATAGTATTAGTTTTAAGGCTATGTTCTTAGTAGGCGAACATTATGCGGTTCATTGTTTGGTTCCAGTTTGCTTCCCTTTATATTTTAAATAGATTGTCCATACAGCACTTAATAAACCCACTTTGTAGCGTTTCGATTGGGGACTTGTAGTAAAATTATACACTTGATTGGCCCCAGTCGTTGGTTAAGCAGCGCAGTTTGATTTTTTGACCTAAGCCCTCTAGTAACAAATGCAGACACAGAACTTTAGTTCGTTGCTTATTAACAAGATGATAAACATGTCATGATATTTCGATTTAAGTTATTGATCAATTAATCAGTAACTGACCTAAACTGTTATTGCCTCTGACCGCCAGAAAACTATTTTAAATAAATATTCGTTCTTGAAATAAAGAAACTTTTTCTTCAGCCGACCACAATGGTGGCCTTTTTGGGAAGTCGGTTAAAAAATCTTCTCAGCGCCTTTAAACTTCAAAAGGAACCATCCACATTAAACCACTAAATGCTAACCATTAATTAAGTCGCAATGGATTAGCTACGACTGCCAATAATAAAACGGTTGAACTTGACAAGTCCTTGGCTCAGCAATGAATCTATTCGTGTCATACCCACGCTCGTAAAACTGTGCTGATTTATTTACGATACAATGCATTTTGTAGACGATAAATATGCATTCCTACGCATAAATTTTATGATGCCGGTAATACCGGTAGTGACCGTAAGTAACGGAATTGCCTTGACACAAAACCCCAAAAGTGGAGAGATTTGGAAGCGACCTAGTCTCAAAATTGGGTGACCCAAGTTTGAAGACGAAGAGAATACTGTAAATATAATATAGCATAATTATTCAACTGCTAGGCTACAGGCCTCCTCTATCCAACAGCGGGCCAGTGCATCTTGATGTCATGTCCTATGTTTCGTCATAATGTTCTTTTTTACCAATGATTATGAAATATAATTACATGTGGCTGTCTGGTTTCGCAACCAAAACCTATACAATTTATGGGGGCTATTACGACAGGCCACCACTGCGCAAATATAATGTAGTCTGGTGAAGTATACAATATGTCGCTGAAGATAGAGACGTTATTTCTAGCTAGAATCTTCCATTCCAAAAGTAAAAAAAATCAGCGACATTCAACAAGCTCTGAGCCAATACGTAGGATATCATGACTTTCCTTCTCACAGAAACGAAGCCTGTCTTCTCGCAGTGGAAATATAACAGGCAGATGAATGGTTATGCTATTTTAAAATTACAATTTATAATTTCCAGGATACTATCGAGTCAACTACGATGCAGTTACTTGGAGACTCATAGCAAAGTCTTTGAAGGAGAATACGACAAGCATAGACGAATTGAATAGAGCTCAAGTAAGTTCCAAGAAACTCCCTTTTCTTCAAACTTTGATATCAGATTAAAGCTCACATAGTGAAAGGAGACATGACAAGCAAATTCTTTTACATCAGCACGATATGATTCTAAACCCACGAAATTTTTGTAAGCTCTTAAAAAAACAATCTACTTTTTTATACAAAACTACAGTATTCATAAATGCATACGGTCGAAATACGTATCGATCAATCAATTGGTCTCTTTACACCTCGAATAAAAGCGTCACATACAATTTTGATATTTGCAAACACATGCACACCAGCAAAATTCAAGATTCGCTTTCTTTTAAAACGTGGTGTAGACCTTGGCACAAATCTAATTATACACTTTGATGTATTCCAGATAGTGAACGACGTATTTGCTCTATACGTAGCCGGTGACCTAGACGTGCAACTTGCTATGGATGTACTGGAGTATCTAGACAAAGAACGCAGCCCTGTTGTCTGGGAGTCGGCCTTGACTGGCTTTGAAATGCTGATCATTGAAGGAGCTAACTGTAATATGACTCGACATCTTTATTGGGAATGGGAGGTAAGCCATATTTTAAAATTTGGTATCGTTTTTGAGTAAAGGTGTTATTGCTAGAAAATTAATGAATGTAACAATGAAAGATGGTGCTCTAAAGAAAAAAAATAGGACTATTAGTTTTTACTTCGAGCAGATAAAGGAAACAGAACAAAACCTAAACCATTGACTTATATATTACTGCGTAAGGACTGGGCGGACCGCATGTTACAATGACGCCTCGAACTTGGTCCTAAAACGGTCTTTCCTAAGCCGAAGTGAACTAGTCCACGATCGGCTCTCTTCGGGTGCGGTCGTAAATTTTATTAGAAGCTTGTAGCTTGCTTGCTATGTTCTTTATACCTCGAAAATACCACGCCGGTTTTACAAGGTTATGTTAACGAGCAGACTACACCGATTCTCTGTGTGGCGAACGCGTCGAGCAAATGTTCGGACGACCGTATCTTTAGTTTTTATATCAATGACCCAAACGCTAAAAGGTAGACGAAGTACCTCAGCCGTTGGCAAACTAGTTCATGTTTTCAAAAGATGATACTACTAACATTACGGTAATAACGACATAAAGAAGAAAACCTATAGAAGGCCATGAAATAAAAAGAATTTGACTGGTTATGTTCTTCAGAAGGTCAGGTGCGTATAAATCACAACTGACATTCCTGATTTATCAAATGTATGAACGTGGACAAAGCAAAAGGACCATGTGACGATCGAAGCAGGTGGTGTACTAGACTTTCGGCCACCAATGGAGAAAAATTTAGCTTCTTATATTTGTGTGTGACTTCATAAGGTTCCTTTTCTTTCAGATCTTCATGATCAAGAAAGTTTCCCCGGTATACACACAGCTCATAAACAACAAGGACACGTCTCACCTCACTCGGCTGTTCCGCAGCGATGTGCTACAGCTCGCGTGTGAGTTGCACTACGAGCCGTGCCAGCTGTATGTACGCAAGCTGTATGTGGAGGATCGGAGAGGGAAACATACGTGAGTGCATCTTCTTTATCTTTGCGTCTTTACATAGTACATTTTGACCGTTTTAATCCCGTGGAGTGTTGATCCGGCGCATAAAACAATATCGAATAGTAAAGACAAAATCAAAAAATGTAGTCTTTCATTTTGAAAGTAAAAAATGTATAGCTGTATAAAACAAAGTTGCTATGCATATTTCGCTTTTGAATTCAAAACCAAAAAACAGCGATGACTTCAAAAAACGCTCCGCCGCCGTCGACAATAGCTGTATTTCGGTGTAGAGGATTCTCATTTAAATGTGAATTTATGTTCCTTTTGTAACTCCTTGCCCATTTTTATCTTTTCCAGCTTGTTCCCTGACTGTCGCATGTCGTATTTCTTCGTGTTAGCCAACGAGACATTCAGCGGTACGTACTCGAGGAAACTGAACCCCGTGGAACAGGACGACAAGTGGATCGCCGACCAGAAAATGTAAGACACGAGTTTATTACATCACGGCTGTCATCCCCAAAGAAATTAGGCAGAGGTGTGCCTTATAGTACGCCTAAATTTCTCTAGTTATATTTTAAGATCCATGTAATAGAGGGCGAGCCTATTGCCATCAAGCGGGCACATATCCAGACTCCGTAGCTGCTACTGTAAAACCCAATAATACTTTGGCCAACCTGGGAATCGAACCTAGGACTTCTTGCTCAGTAGTGGCGTTTGCGACCACTAGACAGTGGCAGTCAAGTTTATTAGTCAGTCTGTAATATCCGAAAAGGTGTTTAGGGGGCGAGCCTTTTGTCATCTACCTGTCCAGAGATTCTACTATATTTCAACCCTTCAGTAATGGCGTCACACAGTGATGAAGAAAAACAAAACAACACAAACAACAAAACAAAACAAAAAACAACCAAACAAAAAAACAACAAAATACACAATACAAAGTAAAAAAAATGTGATTGATGGTTGAAATAAAACTGTATGAGACATTCCCCATGGAGGTAGGTAGAAACCACGGAACGTCACCTGCTATGCTCCGAACATACTCCTGCTTCGTCCACGATCATAAACGGGTCATTTTCAGAAAACTGTACACTGTTAAAAATATGCCGAACGCCGTTTATCAGTACTGCACATCTGACCTCTCTATGAGGCATTTCTGTTTAATTTTCTCTTTGTTTTATTCCAGACGCGCGAAAACCAGATTTTTCGGCATGATTCCGATAGGAGAACCGAGACCAATGCCTATTGTGATGTCTTCTACTGAAAAGGTAACAACAGTACTTTGTGGTACTGACTGACTATCGCAGCTTCTTCTATATAGTGTGGTTAATGCTAAACCTGGTGTCAAAATTTGTATGCCGCCCATGGGCCCCTGATTTGGCTCCACATACCGTCGAGAAATATTTCTCAAGCATGCTGGCGTCCTCACGATGATTTCCTTCACCGAAGCTAGTCATGATTATGCAATACGCACAAGAATCCGAAAAATCAGAGATCGGATCGGGCTCAAATACGATATAAAGATAACTGCTATATCGTAGGTAGCTGCAAGCAAGGATTTTGGTCCCCAAACGGTCGGAATAGGTGTTGAAAGTAAAAAGAATGGGACAGATTATGTGAGGGATGACGTAAAATAAAATGACATTCTATCAACATGGCAGCGACTATAAAGACACAGTTTTATTAGCCGCGTACTGACTGAGCGCGCAGCCTCGGGCGTATGCCGCGCGACACAATCATTTTAATTTTTTCATTGTTTTCCTCGGGCGAGGCACATCTTGCCCGACCGCACGCGCATGCCTCGCTAGCGCGCTCAGTCAGTACGCAGCTATTGACTGATTTAATGCTATCTTGAAATTGGATGGAAAATGCAATTGTCACTACTCTAGGGTTCTGGAAGGTTCTGGTTCGGTAGTTCTGGTTGAAACAAATTTAATTTAATTGAATGAAAAAAATAACCATGGGAATCATCGAGACAAAGAAGAAGACTACTCTCCTCTTGGCCAAAATATGATAGTGTGACAGCTTACAGGAGAGATGGATGGAAAAAATCTTGTTGCGCCGACTCCAAGTACGACGATACTAGATTTAGGCTAGAAGACTAGAGTCGAATTCTCTTCAAGTATTCCATTTTATGTCCTGCTTGCCTATATTTCTAATGTAGTCTGTTCCCAATATCTTGCCTGTACCTCCTTTCGCTTGAAGAGATTTCCTTTTTTTTCTATAATTATTTAGTGTATTCATAAATTGTTATTGTTCAATAAATAAATTAGATAGGTCACAATAGACGAACTATTATTGCGACCACACTAAAACATATTTATTATTTTACAGACAACTGAACCTGTTACTGGAAAGCTGCATTCAGGAGGAGCATCGGTAGAATATTCAATTATCATTTTATTAATTGCAACTATAATAAACATTTTCTCAAAGTAATTAATGCAAAAAGAAGAAGTAATAAAATTTTACTTAAGGTAAACATGTTGTTTAAGTCACCATTTTTTAGTCTTCATTTTTTCATAGACTATTCTTATTATTTATTGCAAAAAAAAATTACACACAAAACTGCAACAATAACGCTTATGTACCTACAATGGAGACTTTAACCCAAATTTGGGTTTTTTTTACAACAAATCTTACTAATCTTAGGCTTGTAGATTTGTCTAATGTTTTCAATGTAACTTCTGTTAGTTATTTATTTTATAGGCTATTTTTGTTAAGATTTTATTTTTTTAAACTATGTTTTCCAAGACTATTCTCACCTTTGGATGTCTGAAATATCACAATAACTTTGACAAAATAATTTATAGATAGGCTTTTGATAAAAACGAGCAAATTACGGAGAAATTAATTTGCAAAAATCACATTCCTTCCTCGTACATGTTATACAGTGGTTACTTAAAGAAATAAAATCATGAAATACGTTAAATAACATTAATAATTGTCGTTGTTTTATATAAAGTTATTGCAATTCAAAATTTATTGATATAATTTATTAAATGATCATTTAACGGTTTAGTTCTAGTCAAAACGTTTTTAATTCTTAACCGTATTATATAAGCTTTTATACTATTTTAAATGTATGTACATATTAATTTAAGAAAATCAACAAAAATGTAATGTGGCTTAGTCTGGCCTTGGTCTAAATTTTTTAAATAATCGTATTAAAATAAGAATATTACTATAACATGATTAATTATATTACAAATATATATTATGTATGTTTCGAAACTTAGAGAAAGTGGTTTATTTATTAAGTTCATAATCACAAAATAAAACGAAAATAAAAATTTAACATGTTTTATTAAAAAAAAATTGTTACATTTAATGATTTTAAGTGATGACAATTAGTAATATGTTAAAATTGTTCTGAACAAATCGATATCCACTAGGAAGTGGTGTATAAGCTAGGAAGGACTATGATGCATTGTCGGCTATCCATGAATAAACATATTTCTTGAAACTTGCATCCCAGAGAAGGTTCTCATGAACTTGTTCGAGAGCTCGATCAGCCGCCAATTGAGAGTCTTGCAAATTGTTATTCAAGGCTTGCACCCAGCTTGAAAACTGTAAAAATAAATCAATATCTTTTTAATTATTGGGGTAATAAGAGGAGCTCGTTACAGAAAAACAGCCACTCAGATCAATCTTTAGGTTAAGTTGCGCTTGCCTAGTTTATCTTATGGATGGGTGACCACCCATTACACACCGAGTTTCCTCCAAGGCACGGAAAGCACGATAAGCTCTACAAATATAAAGATCTTCAAATGACAGTCATGACAGGTAGTCAGTGGCCTGAAAGTCTGACAACCAGTCTTACCAAGAGGGTTTTACCCAGTAATAACTAAATTCTGGAGTTCAGATAGGCCAGTCGTTCCATGTAAAATACTGGTATTCATTGAAATGTTAATAAGACTGAAAGTCGTCTCCAAACATACTTCGGAAATCGGAAATTGCTAGGCAGATGAAAGTAATGCTGCGCTTCTAAATAACTTTATTGGTAGCTATAGTCCGAAAAGTTGAAAAAGTGGTAATCTAAGCACGTAGTTTATATACGTGGTGTACTAAATATACATATTATGACGATTACAACTCTTTTAACTTTTTGAATCGATATATCTCAAAAACGGTGGCTTTTAGAAAAGAAAGTGTTATGGATAAGAAAGAAAACATTTTTATAGATTAATATCTGATCTATAATTTTGTCTCTGAATTTTTATGATAAAACTTACCGTTTTGCGGAAAATCGCGAAAAACCACTTTTTGTGACCTTTGACCTCGAATAATTATATTTCCAGGTGTTGGATCGATGGGGACTTTTTACATTTCATTTTGCTGTTTTGAACAATCCTACCTCTATTTTCTGGTCTAATTTGACCGGACTACTATATATTTCAGCCGTCTGTGGTTGAAAGACTGGGACCGTGGGGTACTAACCTACCTACCCGCCTAGTATTTCGGGACATTTCCAAACGGTTGTGTCGTCAGTGTCGTCACTCTTCTTGACACTTTCCCCTTTAATTCTTCTCTGATTTATAATACACGTATCAACATAAATTAAATTCAATACTTACTGAGAAACTTAGGTATTCATCAGCCATATTATCAGCTAGGATGAAAATCACCTCTTCAAGTTTCTCCGGACCACCATACCTGAAATCGAAATGATTAAGTTTTAAAATTAGTTACCTGCATTATTTTATCACTGAACATTAATAGACTCTGATAAAACAAGCAACTAGACAGTCACTTTAAATAAATTAGTAATTCCACAATAATTATCAACCCAATTTTACCCCAATGACCACGGACATTGGTTTATTTCCAAATTATTTACTAAACACAAAATCAAAACTACTAATATCAGTTTGATATTAGGTATCACGTTGCAGTTGAAAATAAAAAACAACATCTTGTATATTTCTTAAAATTTGATAACACACTTACATTTTCCTGATTTCCGAAGTCCTTAATCTCAGAAATTGGAGTGCTAACATTGCATTCGCGTAACTGCTTCCTGCAACCGCAGCGAAGATCTTCACTCGTTCCTCGACACCGTATGGGCTATTTGATGCAATCGTTTCCTCAAGTAACCTGTAAAAAAATAAAAGTTGCTGAAAATTGACAAATAGTAGGTAATTGTACTAAAATCATAAAACCTAACCCAAAAAGCTAAAGTAATAAAAGTGTTCTTCGATATACTTTATGAAGAAACAAGCTGTTCTTCGTGACATTCGAAAAAAAATTGTTCTTCATTATTTAAATCAGTTAATTGTATATTATGTTGTTGTAAACAATTTCAAAAGTTTTTTTTATTTTCACGGAGCAATATTCCTTGTTCCCAAATAAAAGTTCGCTGTCAAAATAAGTTTAGCCGTTTCAGAGATAAGTTGAAACACACAAACAGTCTGATTTTTAAGTACCAGATATACTTTCAAATGCATTCAATAAAACACTGTAATTTTGAAATTTCAAACAGACACTTCAATTTTATTTGCGTCCGATTTTAACTAGAATTGCACCTAAAATCGATCCTAGTGGTACTCCAATCACATTTTTTAGTTCAATAATCCAAACAATCATTCCACAATAGTAGGATACTATCTTACGACAACTAAGAAATAATTGTAATGCATAATTACTCACCCATTAATAAAGACTTCGTCTTCCGAACAAGCCAAAGACTCTAAAATAATAAGTCTCTCACCAACAGTCGGATAGAAATTCCAATCTTGGTTTTCAGAATCCACCAATCTTTTATTTAACGCCTTTATGATGTTTTTGTCGCCTTCCCTTACCATCGTACAGTAAACAGCTGGTCTGATATCATGAGGGATGAAGGGATTACTGCAAACCGAAAGGAATATTATATTTTTTTTCTGTAAATTATAGAGAGAGAAAATAGTTTTAGAATAGGCGTTTGACTCTTTATCTCACTGGTATTTTAAGTACCATTAATATTGAGCTAAGAATAAATTCAAAAGAATAGCAGTGTTTTCGATATTGAGAAAGAAAATCATAAAAAAACCTTATTTTTAGTTGATTTTTTAAAACTGTACATTGCATTATGAATCATTCTGTACGACATGAATAAGAAAGCAACTGTATCAATGATACCATCAACGCAATTGCTAAAAGTATTATTTTTAAATAACATAACAAGGAAAGAGGACGCGCGAGTCTGCGATAAGTGGAAAGAGTGGCCTTTGGCCTGGAGTGAGTTTTTTTGCTAGCCTGCTCTGTAGCAGGCTAGCAAAAACAAAACATTACATCAAACCAGTTATCCCCGAAGGGTTAGGCAGAAACCTTTAGTACACTCATATTTTGCCAGCTACGTTTAAGTCCTACGTAATAGCGGGCGAACATATTGCCGCAAAGAGTGTGCAAGAAATTAAGAAAAAAAAATATTTTTATTGCTATGAATGCCCACATATTTCTGATACATGCTGTTTTTTGAACTACGAGACACTCACACTACTTCTTGGTTATGAGGATCGTAGAACCAGTTCTTAGCAGCTGCTACACAAGGCTGGTAATTGGCTCTGCAAGCGTGCTCCATTACCACACTTCGAGTCAACGTCACCATCATTTGCCCTGCCTCCGTCCAAGGCATACCCGGATAGAATCCTAATTGATCTTCAATAGCTCTTATTGTTTTTTTAACCATTACCTGCAAGAGAATAGTGAGTAAGGGATTAGTGTATTTATCATTTTATCTGATTATATAATTTAGGCTTAAAAAAGGAGGAGCTCGTGGCTTAATAATAACTGTCACTCGGTTCGATCTTTAGGTAAAGCCGCACTTGCTTAGGTTGGTCTGTGGATGGGTGACCACCCATTGCATACCGAGTTTCCTCCGTGCCTCGGATAGCAAGTTAATTAAGCTGTTGGTCCCGGCTGCTATATATAGGTCGCTGGCAGTCGTGACAGGTAGTCAGTGACCTGAAACTCTGACAACCAGTCTTACCAAGGGGTATGGTATTACCTAGTATTAACTGGGTTGTGAAGGTCACATAGGCAGTCGCTCCATGTAAAATACTGGTATTCAGCTGCATTCGGTTAGACTGGAAGCCGACCCCAACATAGTTGTGAAAAGGCTAGGCAGATGATGAGGCTAAAAAAAGGCCGTCCGCGATATATCAGACGTGTTGCATAATTACCGAAAAAATGTTAGAATCCAAATCATCGTCGACACGAGTATAAGCTACCAAGCGTTTCCTCAAGAAGTCCATGTTTCTAACAAAGGCTTTCCACGGTGCGTATTCGGTTTCATGTTCCATGGTTAGAAGTAATCTGAATGCGATATCATAGTCTAGTTTTCCTGCTCTAGCTATGTTAAGGGCATCATCTACAAGCTGTGAACAAAATAAGATCATTGTTACTCTGTAACCGTTAAAAACTTATAAAAGTACTGTTGATAGTTTTATAGAAGATAAATAACTCGCCAAGTCACATAACATTCAAGATAACCTCTGTTTTGAAATTGATTATTCCGTATTAAGACATCTAAACCATAAACCGTCTATGAGTGATACTGCAAATGATGACTTTACTTTACATATTGATGTTTTGAATAACTATTGGTATACCTATAACACAGCGTACATAATACTTTTTGACATAAGTATGAAGATCGTGATCGGGTATTACATTTCTTGTACATCGTTATTTTAGTAAGACAGAGAACAACAGATTTTATATTTTAGTTACTTACCGTAGCACGGTTTAGCGGATGAATTTGTTTCCTTGTCTCTGGATTTTCAAGAGTTTTAATGATTACTTCCCAAAGATCCACTCCGTAATTGACGCGATAGTACCCTGATGGTAATAAAGAATAAAGTCATTATAAATTATCAGGAAAAATCAACAGTGGGGTCTGTATTCTAAGAATGTATTTTTTTTTCAGTTTTTGAGTTTCAATCTTGTCCCGTTTTTGTATTATTATGCATAAAAAATATTTGAGAATTTTTATCGTACGCGCCAAGGTGCGCTGTGCAGTTACGCCCTTCGTCCCATTAGAACAGTGCATTTTTTTTCTCTACGTTTGAATGCTTATGTTTGTCAAATATTATTTGGTTAACCTCTTGAACGTCCGCTAACATTGCTTGAATGTCTTATGATCCACCGGGTGATCATAAGGACGCTCGAAGACTTAATCTTACCTTGTCCCTGAATATTGAAAAGGATCCAATCTTCGTTATCGAGACGAACATTCAACAATATCACAGCACTGTCTAACATTGTGACAGGGTATATGTTGTCTTCACCAAAATTCCGTTCACGGTTGGTGGTGTACGTTATTGGCACTCGGTACAACTGTTGCTGTTTGTTGGAAAAACCGAAACGCTCCTACGAAAGGTCATTAATTTCCAATATTATTAATAATATACTTTGCAGATTATGTATTTTTTTCTGCTGTTTCATAGAAAAATATGACTTTAGATTTCAGTGACATTGTAAAATTACACTAAATTACCTGGAAAACCACCACAAAACTGCTCACTCGATGAACATGTAATAATGGGTATCCATTAGTCTGAATCCATGGTTTCAAGAAATCGCCAAAGTCACCAACTAGATCGTTATTGCTCGATCCTAACCATTCGTAATTCACAGCATCTATGAATGTCAACGAGTTCACCCAATCTAACGGCCTGGAATGGAGACGGGATTATGAAATCTGGCGACGTTAAAGTTACAGTTTCCAGACTAATTTCAGATGAAAAAGTCTAATCTTTATTTCTCAATGATCTGTCAGGATCATAATCACTTAATTTAAAACTTACTTATACTGAAGAAGTGCTCGTGCTGCTAATTGAATGAAATCAGTATTAGCATCACCAAGCACGGTCCTCATCATCCTCATTAAAGCCGGAGCCTTGTACTTCAAGATTCCATTCACACCGATTAGGTCTCTAATAACATCTTCTTCAAACAGATCATATTCTGGCTCTAATGCTTTTGAACTTGAGTACGAATCACGGAGTAAGCTTTCTTGTATGACATCCGAAACGAATAAAGTGTTGACATCTAATATAACTATGTTGCCGTTCTGGGAAAAAAGCAATGTAGTGTAAAACCTTTAACCGTAACCATACAAATGAGCGTTTAATCCATTTATATTAATTTTATACGTACTATTCTCATCACATCCCAAGCTGCATACGAGGCAAGGCCCGACACGACCCATTCGTACCGCCTGTTTTGCGGATAGATCACATACCCAAACCATTGCTTAGCTATTGCTTCTGCTATCTTTGGTACTGCTACACTTTGCTGCTTCACTTCTTCGTTTAGATTCATCAACAAGTAAGGTTCCCTGATTAGAATATAAAAAAGCTACAAAATTACGATTTAAATGAAATACAATTACAGCAAAACGTTGTTTTCAATAATTTTATGTAAAGTAAAAGTCAGTGCAAACTTACAGAGGACAAATTTAGTGTACTGTGTAAGGTTTTTTAATAAATGTATTTCCTATTTTAATATTATTTATTTTACATAAGTCAATACTGCAAAGACTCACCAAAGACCAATAATAGAAAGAGTATTCCAATCGGTTGACACGTCTGGGAGTCCAAATATATGTAACCTATAATCTTGATTCTGAATAATTTCTGTTAAATCCTTGTTAATCCATTGATTATTTAACTGGCTGTAGAAGTAGTTAACAACAAACTGTGTATGTAATGCAAATTTAAGACTCTCTGGCTTTCCATATATCAATACGTTATTATGTGCCTCAAAATGTTCAAAATTGTGAGTCATCATTCCCCGAAGACATGGTGGCCCTGCCAGTGGACGGAATTGAGTCCTGAAATAATAAGTCAGTAATGTATGGTGTTTAAAACCAAATTCACGCGTTCTTGATAGTTCTTAATAGGGCAAAATAGTTGAGAGGGCATGGACACAAACAATAGAAAGATGATAATAATCGGCGACGCGACTGTCAAATTGATGCGACGTAATTTTTTCCTATTAAGGC
Source organism: Diarsia brunnea (assembly GCA_949774965.1). Taxonomy (NCBI): domain Eukaryota; kingdom Metazoa; phylum Arthropoda; class Insecta; order Lepidoptera; family Noctuidae; genus Diarsia; species Diarsia brunnea. The sequence goes on along the minus strand of OX459003.1, from coordinate 2,986,908 downwards.
CTCCTGGTAGTTTATGAGACTTTACTATGCTTGTTTCGCATCTCCAATAAAAAGAAACTGCATGGTGTTAAAAAGGCATATAGATTTGAATTAAAGATTCCTATTTCCAATACCTCCCTCTAATTTTTGTTCTCCCGGTAGTAAGTGGGACTTTATTATCCTTTTCTAACAATCAACTAAAAAAAAAACTGGTTGATATCACCCAAGTGATCATTAGACACTAAACCCTTGAACCTATCCTTGCCTAGTACTTTTGTTGTGTTATATTTACACACAAGACAAATACAGTTTCAGTCAATTCTATTATTGTACGTAAACCCTTAGTCCCCGTGCTTCACCCAGGTGGAGGACCTACATAGGTGAAGCACGGGTCCAAGGGAATAGTTAATATTTTTGAAGAAATGATTTATAATCGTAACTGTATCTTGAAACTGAAACTTGAAAATGATAAACTTTATAAAATCCTCTCTCGGCCCCCAGGGGCCGAGTGGACACTTATGAGTGTCCACTCACACACTCACACTTATATATACTTTAATTATTGGGAGCCGAGGGGCCGAGAGTGGACTCGAACGAGAAATGAGCTGTTTAACTTACTTTTATTTTCTACGATACTTTTTTCTTATATCAAAGGTTGATGATAATATTCGTAAACATTGCGTGTCCTTATCTCATTTTTTTTAAGTAAGAAATGGACAATTATGAAAACATGATTGTGGGTTTGTGGTACGTAAAAAAAGCTTATACGATCTTTTATCGGAAATTTGTTTGAATAAGATTTGAAAATATTTTTTTCAGAATTGAAACTTTTTAGTAAAATTTTTTATTTCATTAACATACAGTAAAACCTATAAAGACATTATAAGCATTAAAATATTGTTATATCCACAGAACAGGTTATATCGTTTGGTGCATCGGAACTCTTAGTGCGCTTTGTCGAATTCTGAATAGAGATGTAGAGAGACGGTTAAGCACTATCCCAGAGACGGTCGGGTTGACTTTTCCGTTTTTGGGATAGTCATACCTGTTAGATGAACAACAAAATATTCATAATTATCCTCTTCTTTAAGCTGAACTTCTTTTTGAGTACTTACGGGCTGTTTTCCTCTGACAAAGAATTTGACACCAAACTTGTGTATTCCAAATTGTTGAACTTGAAGTTTATTACTGGCATCTCGGTAAGGTCATCAATGCAGGGAAACACGCGACTTGCATACGATGGATGCAGATTCATTGACAGGTAATTGCTAAAATATAAGAAGATTAATACATGAAGACCAGCAAATTAAGTAGGTACTCTTGTGCTTGTGAGACAAAGAAGATGAATGACAAAAACAGCGATTGAAAAATAAACCCGTAAGTTTAATTTTTCAATCGAAAGTTTGGGTCCATTTTGGTACTGATTAGCTTTCCATCCTCTAAACAAGCAGGTTTAGTGAAAAAAGTAAGATAAAATAAAGTTATTACTTTCGATAGTATTTTCCCAGGTGAAGTCCACGTCCATCGTTCGCTAGTTGACCACTGTACTCTATGATAACAAAAAGAGCTGTAGCGGGGACGGGTGGCTCGATATACAATAGTTCATCATCAACATTGAATTTGGCCGCTATGGTGTTTGTACTTGTGAATAATGCAACTTTTACAGATTTGATAAATAGGTCTGTGGCTTGTAGAACTATTTCATCTTCCCTCGTGTCAGGGGAAAGCATTACTTGAAGAACAACACGTCCATCGAAGGAATCTTCGTTTACTGTTATTTCAACTTCATAACTTAGTACTGTCTGACCAGGTCTTACATGTTGTCTTCCTGAACCATCACGAGTTGCATTCACTGCTTCTTCTTCAACAGTTACGTTTTCATTTTCTTCAATAAGTTTTGGCGCTACCGAATCTTTAACTGAGCCAACTGGCTGTGACGAGTTAGCAAACGCGTTAAATAGTATCACGGATGACACGAAGACGTACTTCCACTTGAAAGTAGTCTGAACCATTTTTTATTCAATTTTATTATACGGTTAAGTAAGTGATATTTCGTTGTGCGGATTTAAAATGAATAAGGCCTTATGGAAGATCCGCATGTTTTTAAGCAATCGTTTTGGTAGATACAGAAGCATCTATTGATTAATCGTTAAGATAATGAGTGGTTGTAATTAATCATACGATAAATGTATTATGTTAAGTGATACCGCAATCTTTGGCTTACTAATTACTCAAATCAGTGTGTTTGTTTTTTTTATCCGGCAAACGTAATTTTGGCGTTAGGATTTTCGATCATGGGCTATATTAAAAATTCAAATCAAATCAGTTTATTGCATACATGTTGTACATGAGTTAATATTATTAATATTATTATAGTTAATAATATTAATAATATTAACTCATTCAAGGGCATTGCAATGCATGACGGGTACAGCTAGTGCTGTACCCGTCATGCATTGCAATGCCCTTTTTCCTACCTACTACCTAAAAATAAATTACCTGCCTAAGTACCAACTAATGGTATGTAGGCAGGATACTTTTACTCGTTCTCATACATTATTTATTTCATATATTTCTACGAACCTACCACAAAAAATATTCAAAACTCTGTTCAAAACGTGATAAAAATCTGCTCTCCTCTCCGAGCCGGTCTGTGTGAACGAAACCTAAGAGCCGGACACTCCATTCTGCTTCACCCAGAGTGAGAGGAGTCATTTGATGATTTCCCATCGTTACAAAAAAGGCCCTGTAAATTGGCTTTCTACAAAATTGTTTCCATAAATCTTGCACTTGGTCGTTTTTGTTTATAAAAATATTTATTATCTCCAACAATTTTTATCTCCCTCCGAGATGTGTCAACACAGATAGAGATATTCAATGATAATCCTCTTTTGATTGATTTTTCCTGTTTATAGGCTTAATTTGATTATTAAGTTTTATATCTCAACAGAACAAGACAACTTAATTAAAAATAAACATATATAATTATAACCCTTTCTTTTTCCGGTAGTAGGTAATCGTGTTATCAGTATTTGATAGGAACCAGATCAATACTGGATTAAATGATAAATTACTCATTTTTTTAAACTAGGTGGGGCCGGTTCTTTTCTGACTACTTGGAGTGTGATACGTCATTTCGGAAGTTGCTATGTCGAATTACACGGCACCGAATGTTTGAAACAACGAATACTGTGAGTACGAAAGCACGCAGCGACGCATACCGGAACAACGAATCCACGTTACAACGAAAATCATTACACCGAACCACGTGACCCCGAAATAACGTAACAGCGAACGTATCACCGACCAAATCGGAAAAGAAATCGCCGAAACAAACACAGAGATCATCGTCTCTTTTATTTAAGGTTGAGACATAATCTTGGTCAAACCACATGAGGGCTATGTAGATAAGTTTCTAATATGGTCTTTTGAAGAAAGAAATAGGTATTTAACAAAAATAATCTAATTAGTCCGTCAGATAAATTTCCAAAAAATATTGGACACATATTTTTTCCTTTTTCACGTAAACAAACAATGAAGACGATCCAGTGCTTTGAAAACTCGTGTGACGTCATATTCTTAGACATTAATATAACATTTTTTACTGGTGAGTGACATCAAATTTTTCGATAATCTAACAGACGAACTAATTAGAATCACATTTTTTTAGTCAGGAAACATCCCTTGGCTTTTAATTGTTGAGCAATAACAACTAGTCTTTTTCCGAAACATTTTCAGAAATAAAATAGAAGTAGTTCCACAGAGCCAGTGTCTATCATTGCGACCTGCCTGTTATGACTTACGGGGCTGAAACGTGGATATTCACAGTACGGTTGGTTCATAAATTCAAGTTTGCTCAGCTAATCAGCTATGCTTGGAGTCTCTCTAAGGGATCGCATCCGGAACGAGTTGACCTGACAGAGATCCGGTATTGTCTTTCGACATAGCTCAAAGAATTAGCTGAAGTGACAGTGTGCCGGCCATATGAGCAACAGAACCGATGACCGTGGGGGTAGACGTAATGTTGAGTGGAGACCACAAATCGGCTAGCGTAAGGTGGGACTCCCTCAGGCTCGGTAGATCGACAATCTTCGTAGGGTACTGGTAGCAATTGGATGAGAGTTGCCGAGAATCGAGCTGACTGTCGTTCGATTGAAGAGGCCTATATCCATATGTGAATGGCTGTAGGCCGATGATGATAATGATGAGGAACATGCAATGACTAGCAAATTAAAGGAGTTTTTTTGGAAACAGAAAATAAAACCGTGTTGTTCTTAAGCAATTTATTTAAAATTGTAAATAATTTTGTAATATGTACATATTACAATCAATAACATATTTAGATGTTTAAACTATAAATTAATGAAAATATACCTTAATTCTAATTACTAAAATAACTTCTTAAATAATATTTTTTTATAGTTATTAATTAATAATTTTTGATTATTAAACTATTTTTACATAATAATACTAAATTTGAGGCAAGAGGACGCGTTTGCCCCAGATTTAGATTATTTTTCTTAAACTAATTACCTACTACTTTTTTACAAACTACAAAATAGAAATATGAGTGAAAATGCAGTAAAAAAACATAACTACTCTACCCTTATCATTTTTAAAATAGTATAATTTACAAAACATACTACGCCATACTTTCTAAAAAAGAATATACAATTATTAGACAAATAAGACACTTATGTAAGAAGGTAAAAGGTAATATAATAGACATAAAGTAACGTGTTTGCCTCCAGCAGGATTTAACATAACACTGTACTTATCACACGGCGACACATCAGGCTATACATTTCCAGTATAACACAGCCTCGCTTTGTATAGATTCCCCATACAATGAGATACCCGGATAAACTGGTTATGTACAGTCTGATTACTCCCCATGCTTACCTACTTATAATGTTTTTTTTTAACCAAGTTGTCAAACAAAGTCTAGTAGAACTCTACTTACAGAAATGGTTAAAAAAACCAGGATGCCTGTTTTGTCTAACGTAAGAATCTAATTAAAATTAATTATATTCAAATTGATTATAATTCTACACTTAAACTTAGTCACTTTGTGCAATTTTGGTACCTAAGCCTATTAATTTAAAATCTAATTTAAATTAAATATATTTTAATACATCTTAATTGATTAACACAATAATATATCATATCATACATTCTTATTACAAAACATGTAGCAAGATGTGATGTCTTTAAAGGCTTTTACGAATACAAAATAAAATAAAGCTATTAATAAAATAGTTGAAAGTTATTTTGTATTCACATTGAGCCATTTTGAAACTACGATTAATATCAATTGAGATACTATCGAGTTTTTCTGCAATCACCATACCATTCGAAATAATATTTAGACAATAACTAAAATATTTATATAAACTTTACCTAGCATATTAATATTGATTGTAACTTATTTCCTACAAAATATTTTTTTAAAGTTATATAGCTTGTATTGTAGAGTTTTTCTAGTTAATTTATTCTTCTAAAACCTAATATATTAATCTTATTTATCCATAATTTATTAAAGTTGATTAACATAATGTCTACAAACAACGTTTAAAATTGAATAACGAAATATACGTTCAAATATTAATTAACGAATTAATACTAATATTATTTATTTTCTATTATCTTACATTTTGTCTTAGAAGTTCAGAAATCTGTTTTTGCACTAATTAATACACACGGCGATATAACATCAAGTTATACATTTCTAGTATAAAATAGCCTCGCTGTATAAATATATTATTTCACGTACAATCAGTTAGATCATTATGAATACTGACTCACTTCATTTCTTCAAAATTTCTCTCTTAACAAATTTATTTTTATTTTATTTAATACAGAAACAGATTCTTGATCTTCGAATTCTTATGCCTTTAGTGATTCAACAACGCTACCATCAAAGACACACAGAATGCCATAAGTGATAGCATGATCTTTGGAGCATCGTTCTCGTCAATCCATTCGTATACATACTCTTTGTCTCTTGCATCCCAGACTAGGTTCTCGCTCATCTGTGCTACGGCTCGGTGACCCGCATCTTGGGAGTCATCTAAATTGTTGTTCAGACCTTCCGCCCAGATTATGTACTGTGGAAAGAATTAAGCTTAGTAACTGCTTCAGGAATAAAGCCAAATTATGTGATAAGTAAATCTTTTTGGCCTTATGGGGACACCTTGGTGTACAGTTAATGTTGTCCATGAAGGTGACCTTCAAACATACAGTAACTAAACAACTAGGCTTGGGCTCCCGAGTAGAAGTTACGAATTTTATGTCCGTTGCGAGAAACTTTTACGTAAAGGTACCTACTTTTCAAAGAACAGCAAATAGATCAACTTCTACCAAATGACATTGAAATGATCGGCATTTCAATGTTTTTTTCAATATATCTTTATATGGAAAAGAATAACTGATTTTGGATTATTATTACTATCTGATTTAAGTTTCGATACTCACTTGTTCAATTTGATCAGGATCAGCCATATTATCAGCAAGGATGAAAAATACCTCTTCCAGTTTTTCGGGACCACCGTACCTGTTAAAAATATTTTAAAGTAAGTAAATAAATTGAGAAAACCATAATTATCACTTACAACATCTCTGTTAAGGAAATGTTTGAAAGTTTTTTAGTTTTGAGATCAGTGGAATTGAAATATTAATACTTGGTGAATAAGCATGGTTTTTGGATAGCTGTCGCCCATTATTTAAAAAACTTCGCATTTTGCCGTTACCCTGCATTTATATCAGGGAACTATGTATGCTAGTAAAACAACATCCGCATTACTTCCGTATGCAATCAGAGGTAACTCACAAGAAAGCTCCTCCTAGAAATAAATATAAATACGAATTGAATATACCTCATTGCAAATTACAATTGTTTAGGAAAAATGTATACATTACTGCTATGCAGGTATATAACAAGTTGCCTAACGCATTCAAGGAGCTTCCTATGATCATGTTTAAGAAAAAGCTGACAAATTGGCTTTTATGTAATTGCTTTTATGACATTAACAAATTTATGGACTTTTGTAAAAAAAATAATATGACAATTTAATTAATTATGACACAAACTTTAAATTTTCTATTCGCTATGACATTCAATTTCAATTTTGGCCTAGACATTCAATGTCCATGCTTATTATATTGACATTCAATTTTAGATGTCTGTACCTATTATTTATTATTAAATTGGCATGTTATTCTTTAAAATATTTAATTTATTTAAAATTTTATCATAAGGTCAATTCTATTAAAAACTGTAAAACTAACAATATTTGTACACCAGATAATATGGTAGAATGTAAGAAACCTTTTAACTAACCCTACACCATACAATGTACAACTGCATTCTGACAAATAAATACATTATTATTATTATTAAGCTTGAGTTCGCTCCCACGACGTAAATTCGAAGCAATTTGCAGCCGTTACCACTTAGGCGCCACTGCTCACATAGCCTGTTAGCCAAAAGATCCATAGAAACAAAAAGTTACATACATGTCCCTGATTTCTGCAGTCCTCATTCTCATGAAGGCGCGGGCTAAGTTGGCATTCTGAAAACTGCTCTCTACTACAGCAATGAAAATCTTCACTCGCTCCTCGACTAGGTACGGACTATCACCTGCTATGGTTTGATCGAGTAACCTAAAAAAATTAAGATACATTTAAATATTAGCAAAAACTAAACCAAAAGTTGTTCCCCGGTGCTGGTACGCCAAATGTATTCCGCGGTTGGCTTTAAGCTATTGGACTCTTAGAAGAGAACAAATTAATTGTTATTGGTAAAAAAATGGGTAACTGTATAGTAATCATACACACAACGGCCACGTTCATAGCTGGGACCTTATCACTTTACCGTATGACTTAGCTTTCTGACTTCAATACTGAACACTCAATACTTTATTGCATTGCACATGTACCTAAACTTAGGTAGTAAACTTATGATTAGATCACATACACCAAAATAAGTGAGTTCCGTTAAGCGAAAAACATAGCATGCTATAGTCTGAAGAAAATCTTTAGTCTGTCAGTCACAGTTGCAAGATGCGTATTAGTATATCTTGTCTTGTAACATATATGATAATTAAGTTACATTAGTATTAAGTACTCACCCATTAATAAACGCCTCGTCTTGCGAACAAGCTAAGGACTCTAAGATGACGATTCTCTCGTAATGAGTCGGTTCGATCTCCAGTCTTGCTTCCAAAGCTTCTATGACTTCTTCGTCGCCTTCCCTTACCATCGTGCAGTACACTGCTGGTCTGATCTCGTGAGGGATGTTTGGATTACTAGAATCAAAAGCAGTGATTTGAGGGTATCGTTCCACAAAGTAGAATTTAAAATTATGAATATAATATTATAAACGTATTTATAGACTTTGATTGACACCACACGTTTGTCTTTTTGCACTCGCTCTCGGACACACAACAAAGATAAAGTCATGGATGGTAGAAACACAAAATTACTAAGTAAATTCAAGACGACATCAAATACTGAGTCAATCTACGGCTAACACTTTAATAATATTAGGCTTCTTTCTTCAAGGGAGAAATCTATCTACTGATCTAATTACGAAACTTCGCTTTTTGCTAATTGGAAGCTTCATGATCCTTTAGTTTTATTGGGAATTTAAAACGAACACAAATGATCCCGTGTTATAACTTTCGACCATAGCGTAAGCAAAGTTTTGTATGGGTGTTTGTTTAGGTGAGTTTAAATGTTTGTAAACGCACCCACGATACAAGAGAAATTCCTAGTGTGGAACAAAAAAGACACTGTCACAAATAATTGATGTTGCTATAATGTAGGTCATGGATCAATCAACTGCTTTTCGAAATACTCACACTACTCCAGCGTTGTTAGGATCGTAGAACCAGTCTACGGCAGCAGCTATGCAAGGCTGGTAGTTGGCTCTGCAAGCGTGGTCCATCACCAGACCTCGAGTCAACGTTTGCATCGTTGGCTCAGTCAAAGCCACATCAGGGTAGAATCCGATTTCGTCTTCAAAAGCATGTATTGTTCTTCGAACCATTCTCTGTTGAAATACAATGAAGTATTTTTAAATTAATTCTTTGTTTGTATTCTCTACTTATTCCGCAAACTTAGTCATTTTGTGTCAGTTGCTAATAACTACTTACCAAATAAATGTCTTGGTCTAAATCTTCGTCGTCATCAACATAGGCGACCAAGCGTTTCCTCAAGAAGTCCATGTTTCTAACAAAGGCTTTCCACGGTGCGTATTCGGTTTCATGTTCCATGGTAAGAACGACTCTGAATGCGATATCATAGTCTAATCTTCCTGCTCTGGCTATGTTCAGAGCATCGTCTATGAGCTGAGAATAAAATATAATTAGTTATATGATGGTAATAAGTATAAAGGAATAGCATTTTTTATCAAACAAGCCACATATTAATTTTATAAGTTTGGTAGGGGGTAGGGGGAAATTTTGAGCAAAAGAAAGCAAGAAAACTCATGTAAAACACATACATACAGGTCACACATAACTCTCCTCTTGGGCTTGGCCGCAGTTGGGTAAATAGTGATAACTACGGTTCTTAATATTTCAAATCAATTTCTCAGTACTTTTTCACAACAGTATTAGACATATATGTTGTAGTATTTTACTTTATATAGAAGTAATAATAAAGTAGTATTATAAAATTTCAGAGAAGAAGTAATGATACTTACAGTTGCACGATTGAGGGGATGAATTTCCTCCCTAGTCTCTGGTTCTTCAAGAGCTTCAATGATTATATCCCATAGGTCAAGATCGTAGGTGACGCGATAGTAACCTGATGAAATCATAATAAATTGAAAAAAAATAGACTTTGAAATTTTTTACCACATGCAAGCATTACAACTTTATGAAGTTGTGTTTCTGACGTGGCATTTTAAAGCCTAATATAATTTGGATGAGTGTAAATCGGGATCGGCTTCCAGTCTAATCGGGTGCAGCTAAATACCAGTAATTTATATGGAGCGACTGCCTATCTGACCTCCACAACCCAGTTAGTACTGGGTAATACGATACCTTCTGGTTAAACTGGTTGTCAAACTTCCGGGCTACTGAATACCAGTAACGACTGCCAACGATCTTCAAATGACAGCCGGGATCAACAGCTTAACGTGCTTTAAATTAAAAAATAAAAATAAAAAATAAAATCTTTTTCCGAGGCACGGATGAAGCTCGAAATGTTATGGGTGGTCATACTGGTCACCCATCAACAGACTATCTTAGGTACGTGCGGCTTCACCTAAAGATCGTGGCACGAGCTTCTCGTATTCCCCTTCCAACACATGTAAATAGTATAGTACCACATTTGTGTCAAGTATAAAATGTTAAATCATACCTTGGCCCTGGATATTGAAAAGGACCCAGTCTTCGTCATCGAGAGCAAAGACCAAATTTTGAGATTGGTCAAACATTTCTGCTGGATATATTTTTTCTAAATCAAAGTTTCGTTCATAGCTGGTAGTGTAAGTGATTGGTATTTTCATTGGAACAAATGGCCTGTTGGAAAAACCGAAACGTTCCTGCAAATGGTACAAAAGTTTGAGAACAATTTTAAAAACACAACATAATTTTAGACGGTGACATTGTTATATGCACCATGCTTAAATTTGTTGCATTTGTAAACATTTCTGAATCACCACATAAGTATACAGGTATATATCTTTATAATTTTAGTACACTGAAAGTGTTGATTGTAATTTTGTTTTATAAAGCGTTTCGCATTAAGCGATTGATGTCAAACGCTATATCATTTGGCTTCAGTCTCTAAATGTATCTGTATAATCTTAAAAGTAAACGCAAGTACAGTCTAAAAAGTATACTTTATAGCTTGTCCGACTGTACCATAGATGAACTCTCTCTAAAATATTTTGTTAAAATGTTTATAATTTCTTTTGTTGTTTAATGATCGTGATCAGCACACCTAAACTGCGATTTAGAGCTGTCAGATATTGTTTCTTGAACACTGTTCAGATTTACTAATCGCGTTGACGACTGACAGACGTTGTTTCCCAAATTATAATGAATTTACCTGAGTAAGCAACACTCCAGAGCCTCGCACTCGTGTAACTCGTACCAAAGGGTATCCATTGTTTTGGACCCACGGTTCCAAGTATTCGTCAAAGTCATCGTCCACCACACCTGTATGATCCGTTCCAATCCATTCGCTGTTCACAGCATCTATGAAGTTCAAAGTGGTTACCCACTCTAACGACCTAGAAAAGAAGACAGGATTTAACCGATTGGCAGGGTAAAGATCATCCAAGTTCGTGTCAAGCCCACCACACAATAATTTAGTGTGTCTGTAGTTACAGTGGTTTGGGAATACTCAAACCACTGTAACTCCTGTAAGCCAGAATCAACAGTGGCGACCACAAGAAAAACGCAGAGAAAATGAAGCCCGACGAAGTCCCAGAGAAACGATTTAACTGTCTTGGATCCCGCAACGAAATTAATCAAAAACTAATAGCGGAGGAGTAGGAAAAGTTCGTGTCAGGCAAATTTTATGCAAAAGTAGATGTTGACATGATATCGTGCCGCACCTGAGAGGTCGCTGAGTCTACATCTCCTAGAGTGCCCAATAGAGGGGCTAAACACGTGTCGAGTAGGTACTGGTCTAGGTTTGAAAACTAAATGACTTTGCATAAATCATTTTGCTGGCCAAAGTAAGAAGTCCGCAGATTAGGTGGAACACTAATATCTATAGGAAAGCTAGAGTTAGCTGAATCATAGCTGGATTATTGTACTGTTAAGACGAAAAAAAGCTCTCGATTAAAATAACATATTTAGGAAAGGGCACATAGCTGGTATCTGAACGACGATGCTGGATTTATTCCCAATGAGTTTTTGTAATTTTTCTTTCTCTGGCGTCTGAAATTTCGCTTTACACCCATACCAAAACCTGCCTACTTCTCAAACCAAGGTCAAACATGAGAAACACAATATTATGTTAGTTTTTCACGTCTTCAACATTCACATTTTCGGTGATCGATAAGACTATGATAATGTTAAATATTATGATAAACCTGACATTCACAATCCATGATCAACTGATAATGTCTCTATAAGAACCTAATGTTGATTTCTAAGATGATGTATTTTCCGGTGAGGCTCTTGAAATGAAAGTGTAGTCAACAATCGTATTATTTCAAACTGATGTTCTTTATTAAAATAACATAATATCACGCCTAGTAGTACACCCAAATTTCGCTAGTTATGTTTAAGTCCCATGCAATAGGGGGCAAGCCATCAATCGGGCACGAAATCAGACTCTGTGGCTGCTACTGATAAATTCCTGATGGAAAAACCAAATAACACTTTGACCGATCCGGGAATCGAACCTGTAATGTCATGGCCAACGGCCACGCTTGCGACCACAAGACCAACGAGGCTGTCAAAAATATAAATCTGTTCATTGAAGACTTACAATCCATTCACAAGTGCACTCGCTGCCATTTGAATGTAGTCATGGTCTTCATCGCCGAGCACGATCCTCATCATCCTCATCAGCGCTGGAGCCTTGTACTTCAAGATTCCGTTCACGCCAATATGGTCTCTAATGACCTCTTCATCGAACAGATCATCTCCTGGTTCCAATACTCCCGAGGTTAGGTAGGAGTCACGGAGTAAGCTCTCTTGTATCACTTCGGTCGTGAATAAGGTGTTGACGTCGAGCATCGTGGTGTCTGTGCCCAACCCGTCCCCTTGGAACTGCAAGGAAATAGTGCATCATAGAAGTTCTTGATCTATTTTATTAGGAAACTACACTTTTACTTTGTCTAGTCATTTCATTTGTAAAGCAATACCCTTTTATTATTAAAACCCTGTTCACAATCTGGACGCGTACCGCAAGGTCTGGTTCGAGGTGGCACGAGAAAAGAGCACATAAAAAGAAATGAAAGAGGCCTTTGATCAGCAGCTGGACAGTTATAAAAAAAACTGTATTCATTGGTAATAGTTGCAAGCAGGTATTACACTTACAACTTGATACAATTTTCTATGTTGCAATGTATTCGTCGTTTGGTTACGTTTTATTTGTAGATTCATTAACATTCTATACTTCTACATGGATTTACATGGTCTTCAGTATAAGACCAAGGTCATGAACAAGATCATGTTTCTAGGTTTTTCTCGAAGTAATCGGACAACAGAAACAGTTTTCAATTGATTTTCAGAACCTACCATCCTCAGCATTTCCCAGCCCGCATACGTAGCTAAGCCTGATACGACCCATTCGTATCGCCAGTTCTGCGGGAAGATCACGTATCCGAACCATTGCCTGGCCATCGCTTCAGCTAACTTCGGTAAACCTATACTCCTCTGTTTCACTGAGTGGATCGTTTCCATAAACACGTAGGGCTCCCTGAAAATATCCATTATCATATATTTACCTGTCTTGTATTTGGAGAAGAAAATAAAAGACAGTGTTTCAAATAGATCAATGCTAAATAGAGTTAACGTTGTAGCTAATTCTATATCTAGAAAGTTCAATGTCACGGTCTATCAGGTTCAGATTCAGACTCTCGATTCATGCGAAACACGTTTCTTTTATTCCTACTCAAAAACTAAAGTTCCAGTCTAAACGCTGAATTGTACTTCAAAACAGGTAAGCTTGCACAAGTGCACACAAAATGTATGCGTATTTTTCAGCACCTGCTGTATACTGCCCTGGCGCCTGCCGCTTTAACGACGGTAAATTCGAATGCAATGCATGAAATGAAATATTTTATTGATAATGTAATATGTTACTAATGTTTAATAAAATGTAAAATAAATAAAAAACACTAACTATACTAACTGAAATGCTATAAAGTATAGGTAAATGAGATGAATGTCAAATGTGTTATTAAACGTAAGGTTTAATGAAATCTCGTCGGGGCCGCGGATTGTTTGAAAGAGATACCGCGGCCTTGACATATAGGGCTAAGAAGGAACATGGGTGGTTTCTAGTCAGTAGAAGTCTGACACTCCCTACCGCTCTGCCCAGAGCGGGAGGAGTCATTTTATGATTTCCCAGCCCCGAAAAAAAAAGGTTTAATGAAATGCTAAGTAAAAAAAAAGTTGTAATAATTATAAAGTATAATATAATGTTAAATAAGTGGTATTAATTTAATTATCGAAGTAAAGAATTTAATTATCGAGGCAAATAAAGGTTTCATAATTAGTTGAAGAAGACGACATGTTGCGCCGACCCCAAATAAATTGGGATAAGGGCAGGAGAATGATGATGATGATGAATTAGTTGCTTGTCTATTCAATACTCACCAAATAGCAACCGAAGAAAGAGCGTGCCAATCAGTTGCCACGTCTGGTACCACCACAATATTCATTGTACCACGTTGATGCTGGACAATTTCTGTGTACTCCTTGTTAGTCCATTCATTCAAGTTCGTGTAAAAGGAGTTAATAGCTACTGAAGATTGACCTTCCTGGTTACCAGAAACTGGTCTTCCGAAAAACCAAACATTTGACACTGGCATGTTTATACTGGCAAAGTTGTGAGCTATCAGTCCCCATAGATGTGGCGGCCCGTTCAATGGACGGAATTGAGTTCTGAAATAGTGAAATTAAATAAAAAAATGATTGATACCGATTTTTTTTTTGATTTTGTGTTTGGGCTCCATATTTGAATTGTTTTTATGATGAATCTATTTTACCCCTTCTTTTCAAATTAAACCCGCAATCGGTTTTAAGATTTCCTTATCCGTGTTACTATAATAAGGCAAATGATATATACTACGTGGATATACATATAATACGTGGAAATGGGCGGCTGCCCATTTCCACGTAGTTGAAGTGTTACATAAATAAATAAAAACCTTAAGGTTCTGAAGGTCATTGAGTTAGGAGTACTTACACGCTGTTTTCTTCCAACTCAGAATTCAACACTACATGTGTGTACTCCAAGTTGTTAAACGTGAAGCTGACTCCAGACAGCTCGGTTGGCTCGTCCATGCAAGGGTACACACGTCTTGCGTACGTTGGATGCAGATTCATGGCCACGTATGTTCTGAAAATAAAAAAATAAAATTAGAAAACCTTCTGGAAAAGTAATAACAGCTAGACAGGTCGATCAAAGGCTAAGGTCTAATTTCTTTAAGATCTACCTAATTGGTAGTTATGTCTATTTCAAACTGAGACAAATAGGCTATTGTTTTTGTTTTCACGAAAAATAGTAGCATCCAGCAGGATCCTGTTACAGTGAAAGTTGACTCCAACGAAATTAAGAGACGATTGATTGATTAAGTGAAGCGAATTGAAAAATATGTCGGTAAACCAAACTTTTAAGGTGAAATTAATTATGTTACGAGGAGAACTATTGGTTATAGTTGTTTTTTCTCAGGATTGGCAAAGTAAGTTTACAGTTAGTTTACGTTTAAAGGCAATGTTCCAGTCGTCAGATAATTTAAAAACTATAAAATAAAAAGTCCACTGCCTTACTCTCTTGTGACTCGTATTATTAACTTATGAAAGGTTTGTTATCTGACAGCGATACGGATTTAAATAGGTACATAAATAGTTTAAATAAGTTATTACTGTTCATCGTAACGACCCAAGTGAAGACCCAGTCCACCCATTGATAAACCTCCACTGTACTCTATAACAACATAATACGTTAGAGCAATATTCGGTTGGATGATTATCAGTTCTTGATCGTCAATGTCGTACTCGGCGTCGACCACGTTTACTGACGATAACACTCCTACTTTCACTGAATTGACATTTAGACCATCAATGTGGAAGACTATTTCATCATCTCTTGTTGCCGCGGTTAAAACAACGTCAATAACAGCACGCCCGTTGAATGAATCCCCATTAATTGTTAATTCTACCGCATAACTCCGGACACTCTGACCAGGTCTAACATTTTGTCTGAACATGAAATCACGAGTTGCATTCACTGACACTTCCACAAAAGTCACATTTTCATCTGGTGTTTCACTATACGTTGCCGGAAACCCTTCTATAGGTTCGATCACAACGGGAGCTTCGGAATTTTTAAAACTGGTGTCTGTGTTCGTTAAGGGGTATAGTTGCCTGCTTATTGGTAACGATTTTGTGAACACGTTTAAAAGGATTGTGAATGAAAAGAAGATACACTTCCACTTTAGCCTAGTCCGGGCCATTGTTTATGGAGTTTAATTGGCCGGGCACTACACTCCCCACACTCCCGTGCGTCGTCTCGCCGTACGATTTTAAAAGAAATGGAACGACGAGAAAGACATGAAAAGTTTAAATCGTGAAACGTCTCCAGAGATATGAGATGGTGCCGATAATGTCTCAACTAGGTTTAAAAAGATAAAGTTGAAGATGGAATGTGAATTTTGTTGGAAATGTTAACTTATCGTTTGATATTGAGATTGTACAAACTGTCAATAAGTAAATTTACTGCAGTATGTGTTATGTTATTACATGAAAGACTATCATTATAACAAACCTATGTCAAAATCGCAATTTACTTTAAAAATAAAATAAAGCTAATTGTAAAAAAATACTATTTATTTGTCTATCTTTGAATGATGTCACAATAATCATGCTTTTGGAACCAGCTACCAAAGTAACGTGTACATACATTATCCAAATAATGGATAATTCTTGTTAAAGCTACCGCACACTAATAATGCAACTTAAAGCGGCTGATCAACCAGTTTTACAATGTGATCAAGATAACCGTCATAACACTAGTTGCTGGTATGTTCTGGTTTATTTATTTATATGCATTATAGACCTTTGGCTGAAAAATACACAAACCACTGTCCTTATTAATTACTATTTAAATTAAAATAGCTTTATTCCATTTACTAATTCCACGAAATGTAGTACCGTACTAGCAATATAGATGTCTGATTCATCAGCCTTTACATGCACTAATGCTATTTAAATAAGTTATACAAATTATAACTTTCCAAAGAGCAAATATTGACATCTAGTAAACAAGAGCGAACCTATAAAGGCTTTTAACTTTTAAACTGGGCCGTACTCCAAAAAACGCCGACGGAGTATGTTTTGGCCCTGCAAATAGCCAACGATATTTACCGGCTAATGAACTAGATGTATAGTGCATCACGATTGCTTGAAGTTCACTTTTTTGGCCAAGAAAGTTGGCCAACAAAAACGTCTCCTCAATTTTTGTAATACTAAACGCAAGTACTACTCTCACATAAGAGTTCAAAAATAAAGACTAACCAAAACGAGAAATAAATAGGTATTTGTTTAAGTATGATTTTTTTGCACTCCCCAGCCCCAGCTGGTATGGTTATTTTGGAAGTAAGACAATACCAAAGGATTTGTTTAAAAAGTCAAGAATTTAATATTTCGTAAAAAAATATTTATTAACAAAATTGACTTTGTGTTGCTATGAATAGTAATGGCTCTTTATTATTAACGGTATCATCCGAGACAACTTCACCCTGACAGTGATTGAAACTAAACAAAACTGAACATAAGCCTCCCCGCAATAAAGGCTAAAAACATCCGTTGGTGTGTTTCTTGCAACCAATAATGCAATCCAAATGCAACAAGAAAACTTTGGCAAGAAGTTTAAACAAAGACTCAAAAAATTGTGACACGAGTTTCCGAAAAACTTAGAAAATTGACTATCTTATAATTATATACTAGATACTTCTTTATTTCTCCATTATATTTAGTGAATTCTTTTTTTATTTAGTTCTTCTCCGAACATCTATTTTAATATGAAAAGATACGTGTTGTGTTTTCATAATTATTTGACATTGGCAGAATTTTCTATATCGGCACAAATTTTTGTCATCACCGTAAATATAAATTTAAACACTGCTGTGCCAACTCTAGTTAGCATTATTTTGGTAAATTAGTAAAAATACTTTTTCACCTCAGCACCTCAAACAAGCAGGTTTTGCTGTTTACAGACAGTGAGCAAAATTCGATTTTGCTGCGAGCGTGAGACAAAGTAACTTTTTATTTTTTTTTTAATACCGAGAACTGTGCAGGTCTACTCACAAAATTCGAAAGATTTCAACTTTGTTTTGTTCTGTCACTTTCACTTCGATACGAAAAAAGCGAGAGATAGAAACAAGTCAATAAGAAATTTGATTTTCAAATTCCATGTTTAATAGGCCTAAAAAAGAAACAAACAATAAAACGTTCGGATACCGATATTGTAAATCGATAACCGTAATATTGTAAATCACGTGATGAAATCAAAAACTGTTATATTTCGAATAATCGAATTATATTTTTTATATTTAAATATAAAAAAACATACAAACAAAAAAAAAAACAAACAACAAGCAAACAATATATAAACTTCGTATTTTTTTCTTCAACATTCTTCATGTTGATTTAAATCAACATGAAGAATGTTGAAGAAAAAAATACGAAGTTTATCATGTAGGTATCTACTTATTTATTTATAGTTTTAACAATTTTTAATATTGAGACAGAATACCGCGAGTGTAGTTTCAGAACGAATTTAAAAAAAACAGCAGGATTCAATTTTTTTTGTTTTATTCTCTGTTGCTAGCTACAAAGTACATACAATAAAATTTAGATAATAAAGTAATAATAATAAATAAATATGAGTGAGTCCAGTGACGAAGTCTGCTATTTTTTTTGCACAATAGTTATTTGTGCAACAAGAGAGCAAAGTGGGTTTTTGCTGCGAGTTTTGATTTTGAATCCCGAGTAAGCGAAGGATTCTAAAGTTGAATTCTGAGTGTGGCGAGGGATTCAAAGGCACGAGATGCAAAAAAACTTTGCTCTCGTGTAACACACATGACTTTTCACTTCAGCAGCGAGAACACTTTAGGAGATAAAAAAATAAACAGGAATAGATTGAAATAACTATTTATTGTGAATCAAAATAATTAACATTGTAGGTAGAGGTACCAATTCAATAAAATTAGCCTTATACCACTGACATTCTTTTTAGAAAAGATACGAGATTTGCGTATGTTTCAATATGCACGTTATGTTTTGTTTTCAAAGTAGCTTTCCACATTGAGTAAATACTCCACATTGTAGATGATCGCCTCGTCTGTGATAAATCTAAAAAATATGATAGCAACACCGTCTCCGAAAAACTGCTTGCACCCTTTGTAAGTCTCCATTCATTAAAGACATGGTATGCTTTCAGATATTTTTCGCGAGATTTTTCAGGCAGGAAACTTAATTCTGCATTTTTTACATTATTCTTCAATTCTTCGGGTGTTATGCATATTAATAGCAGACTTCGTCACTGGACTCACTCATATTTATTTATTATTATTACTTTATTATCCTAATTTTATTGTACTTTGTAGCTTGCGTAACAGAGAAAACAATAAAAATTTGAATCCCGCTGTTTTTTTTTTAATTCGTTCTGAAACTACACTCGCGGTATTCTGTCTCAATATTAAAAATTGTTAAAACTATAAATAAATAAGTAGATACCTACATGATAAACTTCGTATTTTTTTCTTCAACATTCTTCATCTTGATTTAAATATAAAAAAAATAATTCGATTATTTGAAATATAACAATTATTCATTTCATCACGTGATTTACCGAACGTTTTATTGTTTGTTTCTTTTATAAATATGGAATTTGAAAATCAAATTTCGAATCGACTTGTATTTATCTCTCGCTTTTTTCGAAGTGAAAGTGACAGAACAAAACGAAGTTGAAATCTTTCGAATTTTGTGAGTAGACCTGCACAGTTCTCGATATTAAAAAAAAAATTAAAAAGTTACTTTGTCTCACGCTCGCAGCAAAATCGAATTTTGCTCACTGTCTGTAAACAGCAAAACCTGCTTGTTTGAGGTGCTGAGGTGAAAATAACTATATCATCGTCTGCCTAGATTTTTCCCAACTATGTTGAGGTTGGCTTACAGTCTCATCGGATGCTACTGAAGTACCTGAAGCGATTGAATCTCTGTCCCAACCTCTTCTAGTTACTTGGTAAAACAATACAGATACTAAAACTGGTAGCCATACTTTTCGGTTTCATCCGTGACTGTTGTCAAAGGTCTATAAATGACTGTCGGGACCAAAAGGAGCAATAACCAAGACAACAATTTAAGTTAAACCATAATGTGGAATAAAACCTACACAAATCTAAGAACATTCGATCCGAACAGTTTTCAAGAATTCAAATATTAGTCATAATTAAATTTAAAAGGTACTCACAGTCCGTCCCCATAATGTCCCATGTATAATCCTTTGCCAGCCACAGCTAAGGATCCTTCATAATTAATATGAAACGTGTAAGACGTAGCAGCTATTCCAGGTTCTATCTCCAAAGTACCATCGTCTTCATCAAAATCGACTTTAACAGGTGTATGCAGAATGGACCCATTAAGTATAGAAAACTGCACAGTTCCTACTGTCAAATCATCAAAGTAGAACATTACCGGATCATCTCTGCTGTCCGCATCAGTTATAGCCACGACAATTCTTGCATATCCAGTAAATGAGTCTCCATTAATATTTATTTCCACAGCGGTTGAAGTTATAGACATTCCAGGACGGATTTGATTCAGAAAAGCTGCTTCATTTCTTAATTCTGCAGTAAAATTATTCACATCCAAGATTTTTGTTTCAGTATTAATTAGTCCAGTCACTTCTTCTATTTTAATATTATGAATATCAATAGGTTTACTTAAAACTAACACTATTGTGATTAAAAACACGAAACTAAAGAGACCCATTTTCGATGGTGATTTTTCATCGAATTTACGCAAAAGCGTTTACGTCGATGACCTAAAAATAACTGATCAGATTTCTCATAAACTGGTATTGTGTTAAATTGATTCTGTCGTTCTATGGACGCTGAAAACCCCGAGATAAAATATTTACAGTGTGTTGCAATATTAGTACCCGACTTTAATGGTGACCGAATTTTTGACACAAGTTTTCATTTGTTCATAAATTTATGTTAGTACTATGATAATTTTGAAGTTACTATATTAATTGTTTATTTTATGAGTCCACGATAGTAGCAAATCGTGGTCGATTTCGAGTCCAAGAATGTGGCTACATTTTTGGACTGCAAAAATGAAATCCCGCTTATCGTACATCTGAATGTAGCTTTTTAGGGGAGTTCGCAGAAACTACAGAACTCCACCTCCTACGATCCGAATAATATATTACTCATATTATTATTGCTTCGCCCACGTTCGCAAAACTAGTCAAACAGTTATATATTTATTAAAATGCTAATCTTAATAGCAGTGAAGCAGCGGTAACAAAGTGGTGGCGGCCCCGACTTACGAACAGTAAGTCGTGGGTTCGAATCCAGGTAGGCGCACTACTTTGTGTAATTTATTTCATCACCACTGCTCTCAAAACGGTGAAGGAAAACATCGTGAGGAAACCGGCATGTCTTAGAACCAAAAAATTCGAAGACATGTGACATCTACCAACCCGCACTGGGCCCGCGTGGTGGATTATATGCCCATCCCTCTCCTAGAGAGGAGGCCTGAGTCCCTGCAGTAGGAACATTATAGGGATAATCTTAATATATGTTTTTTTTTTGGTATATATGTCGTAGGATAATTTGATACTTCGAATCTTCGCGGAAATCTTAGGGGTTTTGCGAAAACGCGGATAATTAGACATAGGTAAACGCGCGCTCGCTTCGCTCGCATATTAAATAACACTAATATCTTCTGTCCCCGAAGTGCCGGGCCTCCGCCGGCCTCCTTCGTCGGCCTACGGCCCGGTGCCCATGCCGCCCCTAAAAATTTTTTAGGAACCGAAAATTTTATTTGGTGCCTAGGCTTAGAGTCTTAAAAATATTTTGTGGTGGCCGTCTAAATAGTAACGAGTATTTTCGCAAAAATCCTGACTTTGTCCAGTAAGATTTGATAATTTTTCGCCTATGTCTAATTATCCGCGTTTTCGCAAAACCCCTAGGAACCCCTAGGATTTCCGCGAAGATTCGAAGTATCAAATTATCCTACGACATATATACAGATGAGAGATACATCCAAAATAAAAGTTTATGAATGTTACCATAATTCGGGCCTCAAGTGTACAAACCAGTATCAGAGTGATCATCCATTTTGAATTATCTTTGTTGAGCAACATTTTAGATTACAGAGCTCCAAGATGACTCAGAGATGTTTGAAGTTTTCAAGTGCCTGGATAGGTGGGCCTTACCTATGATGTATTGTACCTATTTGAGGAGGAACTGATGTAAGTCGCATATGTGACTCAGAATTACTTAGTAGATAGACTTCTTTTGTTCAAAGCGTGTGGTGAAAAAATTGGTGTGGACCATTCAGGCTTTAATTGTTATTTAATTGGTCATTTTCTAATAGGGAATGGACTCTTGTAGTTGATTGTGGCCTTCTCCATTTCGCAGTGTGGCGTCACGTAGTACGCAATATGACTAACTGAACGGGTCCACTCAAATATGTGTGGTGCTTTCTTCAAAAGACCATCTCAGACACTAATCTGCATAGACTTCATGTGTGTATACCAAGATTATGTTGAGACCTTGAAAGAGACTATGCCATTGAGTTTGTTTCTTCTCAGAGTAGTAAAGGTACGAAATACCTATCACCCAACTAGTTAAAAAAAAGTGATGTACAGAAGTGTTTGTAAAAATCTATTACCAAAAAAACATAATTTATCATAATTATAAATGCACTATAGATTACATGGTGTTACATGTGTGGCGACAACGACATCTATCGCAACACATATGATAACTAAAATGACAAATCCTGCATCGCGCTATCAAAGTTATCCGCGACATTAGCTCGTATAGAAAATCCCGACTTACATATGTCGGGCAGTAAGCCCACCAGGCACAACACCCGTCTGGTCGAGGATCCTCCCTTTTCTATGGGGGATGAGGAACTTTACACCCTGTTCCTCATACCCCCAAACATGTATATTTTTTGGTGAGTGGCAATGTCAAGCTTCGGTCCCGGAGTCCTTCCCTTAAGGACCCTCTGTTACTTGTCGACCGTCGCGAGACACGCTAAGCACACGCGAATTGTATAGTTTTAATAATAATAATAATCTTTATTCAGAATTCTAGAATGGTAAAATAACAATATGAATCTTAAATTAAAAATATAGGTAAAATAATGTTAGATGCCTGTACTAGGATAATCCTGTATCACAAGCAAATTGGTTATATGTTTTAAATTGGTTATATGCGTAACTTACCCGATAATAATAACTGTGCTTTTTCAATATATTATATTTATTATACGCTCTACTGTAAGTTAAACTTTTACTTCCGCAAGCTATCAGGAACCTTCTGTTCAAGAAGATAAAAGAAGACAGCTGGTAGTAACCCTGAGTTTCCAAAACAGAGAGACGGGTTGACAACAGACTGTGGGACTGTTATGGGTGATTATTTTGGTGTGTTGCCTGTATTAAAGTATATATAACTGGACCAAGATAAGAAAGATGGACGATTAACACTAGGGCAAATAAAATTAAAATTTCATCAAAATATTTTTATTGTAACAAACATCGATGTCAATAGTGTAAAAGTCTTTAAGAAAATATAAAAATAACTTACAGTAGGTAAACTCATTTAGTTATAAATACCTTGGTTTCATCCGTTTCAGTTCGAGTAAACATCAAGTTAATTAAACATTTGTACTTCACTGTTTGTCTTATACTTATTGTACTTAAATTATTACTGTATCTCCACATTCAAAATAGCTTCTTCTTAAAGTGATAAAAACGGACCATCAAAGTTTCATTAAGATTTTTAAAATTGACTAGTGGTAATTCTATACAGCATAATATACCTTCCATTAGTAACAAAATTAAGTACAGACTCAAGCCTACATATAAACAATAAATAGTGGTAAAAATAATAAAAACATTCTTCTAAACATTTCTAACAAAAAATCCAAAAATAAAGAAGCTAAATAAAATGTAGAAGATTAAATAAAACTTATTAATAATTGAAAACGGTCACTACAACAGAAATAAGAAGAATGAAGCTTGAAACAAGGGCTGGAGCACCACTTGCTCCATAGTTGAGGGTAAGCCAGGATGCCACAACCTCTGCATTATGTTCGCTCCATGTAATGGAGGCTGCAATGTTCTCTCTGATGAAACTGATTGACGACAACTCACCAGCCGTCAGTATGCTTTGGTGATTAGTGTACAGTTCGTCGATCTGAGGAAAGGGTACAGAAAATTTTTGGTTAAATGTCAGATGGTATTGTTGGGCGACGATGGAAGACTTTAGTTTTCACCATAAAAAATCTCTCAAACTTGCAGCACGTGTAGTATGGCGATTCTATCTCTATTCTACCAAGAATAGACAAAGCTTTTTCCATAAAATTTCACATGAAATTTTGCTACAATCTGTCATTTTGTCGATTCTTCCATCAACAAAACCCGTTTCTACGGTGGTCATGCTGTGCGTGCTGGACAAACTAGTTACTCTATTAGAATGTCAAGAATCGGCATTTGTGTCATCGTCTAGCTATATCAATCGTCATATTATCTGTTCATTCAAGTTTCTCGTCGTCAAATTTTCTAGACAACCTAATCTACTTTTCAAATTATCTTTGACGATTCATTCAAAGTCTTTGGATGTATCTCATATCATTTCTTTCTTTCTTTGAATCAGTGTTTTTTGTTAGCAGTCGAATAAATAAATACTTAACGTTTTTCATAACTTAAGTTATGAGCATGATGTGGTACCAGCCTGGAATCTGGATTTGTGTTTAGGTGATTGCGTTAAGCTCGCCTCCATTTAACACACCAACCATAGCACGCGTGATTTTGTGTGTGTGTTTTTTTACTCGATTCTTATTACAATATGTACGTACCTTTGCGGAATGTGCCTCGGTGGTCAGTCTCCTGGCCAAAGCGTTCAAAATGTTGGTTGTACCGGTCAATCCTTGTACTCTGTGAGACAACAAAAATCAAGATTATTGATCTACAGTATCTCTTTCTAAATAATTGTTCCTAAGTTTTATAACCTGTAAGTACTAGATTTTGGTCGCCTGCGTTAACTTGCAGAACTAGCTTGCGGAAACATCCCTATTATTGTAACTCATTTTTTACCTGGGTTGAATTAGATGCATGTTTTCAACGACGAAGTCCAGGGCTGCCTCCGTGCTGTTGGGACCTGCATTTATGACTGAGACCAAGATAGTATGTCTGTCCTGCTCCCTCACTAGAGAATCGTCCAAGATGACCTGGCTCAGGTAGCTGGTGGATAGAAAAAAAACAATTATCAAATCATCATATCAGTTGGTTGAAGTCTCACCAAGGGCTATCAGATTACCCAGTACTAACTGGGTTAAGGAGAGTCGCTCCATGTAATATCCTGGTATTTAGCTGCATACGGTTATAGGGGGATAAAGTTACATTTAAGATTATGAAGCTGATTATCATTTAGTCATCATCAGTTTTTATTCGACTGCGGGGAAGCCGTAAAGGGGGTTTATATGTGGGACCTGTATGTATGTACCTAAGTATGTCTGTTTCTTTGTTTCCTCGTAACTCATAAACGGATGAACGGATTTAGATTAATTATTCGCTTTTAGATTCATCTTGGTAACGCGAGTGTCACTGGCAATATTCATAAAAAAAACTCAGAAAAATTGTAGATTTGAGGTGCCATGTTGAAAACATAATTATTTCCAAATATTGAAGTCTAAGTATTGCATCGGTTTACGAACCGTTTTAATCTTAACTTCACTATCAGATTTCCTTTAAAGATAAGCTTGAGTTTTGCTCAATATACCTTCATGCTACCTATAGTAAACTTTCCATTTCTTGTGTGTGTACTACCTTATCTAGTATTGGCTGTAATCTTTCAGTATCTGCGAGATAAAGTGATACGGGTTTCAGTTTTTTTTTCTGTTTAAGATCTTCGGGTCTTCAAGATTTATTTTATTTGACCTTTTTTTGGGCTATTATGTGTCTGTGTATGAACTAGGCCAAACATAATGTGAAATAACTTTTATGGCTTGCATGTTCTAGAACTGATAATTCGAAGACTTTTGACATTGTCTAACCTACACTGGGTCTGCATAATCATCACTATCACTACATTATGTAGTATAAAACAAAGTCGCTATCGCTGTCTGTCCGTCCCTATGTATGCTTAAATCTTTAAAACTACGCAACGGATTTTGATGCGGTCTTAGTTAATTATAAAGTGAACATTCCAGGTCGGGCAAAGGGTTATTAGGTCATTCCATCAGGAAGCCACTGAGTCTGAATTTGTGTCTGGTACACCTCTGCCTAACCCTTCGGGGATTACAGGCGTGATGTTATGTTTTATGCTATAGTGGTGAGTGTTATATGCGGATTTTGCTTACGTTTATTCTTACAGTCTAAAATTAAAACTTTTGCTGGCGTAATTGACCCAATATTTGCATTACTTGAACAAAACAACCACTCTTTCTGACGCAAAAATTTGCATAAATGCGTCAAAATTAAGTGGGGCCAATAAAACACAACTTCATAATATACCCTACGACTAATTCAATAAAGACAGTTTTGCCTTAAAAACACAACTTACAAATCACGCCTCTCCTCATTGGAAGTGCACCCAAGAGCGTTAAGCAAGATGGACTGCTCGCTGGAGTCCTGGCTTGCCACGTACAGGTCCCAGAGGAAGTTGAAGTTCTCCACGCTACCACCTCGGAGACCGGAACAGTAAACCAGGGTTTGGATGTCAGGGTTCAAACGCTGGCCTAAGGAGGAATTGGAAGATGTTTAGACTTTAGTTCGTAAAGTAATGTTAAAAAAAAGAAAAAAAGGCGATATAATAGTTTTGTACGAGTACGTTTGTACAATTATGTATTTCTGTTGCCGCTATAACAACAAATACTAAAAACAAAATAAAATAAATATTTAAGGGGCTCCCATACTACAAACGCGATTTTTATAGAGAATGGTACGGAACCTTTCGTGCACAAGTCCGACTCGCACTTGGCCGGTTTTTAGTTATTTAAATGTCGAGAATTAAGTAAGTCTTATATTGTAACGTTAGTGTTTAAAATAAATTACTAGCTTGCTGCGACAGTAGCCACGTATAGCATAAAATGCTTAACCCGTCCGCACGCGAAGTAGGTGCTCTTGTGTTATCCAATATATTTATCTGCGTTAAGTACTTAACGTAGATTGCAGGCCAAGCTTTACTAAGACTTAAAAAAAGAAAGTATCAAAGAGGACTTATAAGTTTTGTAACATAAAATTCTTTTCTTAAATACGTTCTAGTTTCTCGGGCTACTTACTCGGGTTATTTCTAAAACTTTCGAGCCTCTCCTGAGCCTGTTCAATACAGTGCTCATTGCCGTGACGACAGTTCAGATCCAGGATGATGTTCCTGTGGTAAGGAGTAACGTGTTCTTCATCAGCTGCCGTGTCGAAGCCAAGCTCTTCGTATAGAGGAGCTGATAAGTGAAGAACGTATTCCTGGAAGAAGAGTGGTTTTGGATATTAAAATGTTTTTGGTAGGAGTTGTGTTCAGGCTAGTAATTCTGCAAGATGAATTCCTGGTGATGTCTGACTGAGCATCTGGAGGATTTTCAGCATAGTTCTTGTCACATTTTGTATCTTCAAATGTTTCTTGAATGAATTCATAATTTTGACTAATATGTATTTATGATCATAGGCATCACTATCACTACATCACTACATAGTATAAAACAAAGTCGCTTTCTCTGTCTCTATATCCCTATGTATGCTTAAATCTTTAAAACTACGCAACGGATTTTGAAGCGGTTTCTTTTAATAGTTAGTATTAACTGGGTTGTGGAGGTAAGGTAGGCAGTCGCTCCATGTAAAATACTGGTATTCAGCTGCATCCAGTTAGACTGGAGGCCGACCCTAACATAGTTGGGAAAAGGCTAGGCAGATGATGACTCCTTCGGGTGATCACTCCACCAAGTTATTTCTGTTTTGCCAGTTTTCAGCGGAAAACTGGCAAAATTTTATAAAGACACCTCTGCTTAATCCCCCTGGGAATCGGATTCGGGTCTCGGCACTTTTCTTGTGGTCGCCACTGTCGGTTCTGGCTAACAGGAGTTACAGTGGTTTGGGAATAGTGTGGCGGGCTTGTCCCATTTATACCCCTCCTGGGATTGAACATGTGATGTTATCCTAATAAAAAATCGTGGCACACAGGTCGTCGTTGGTCTAGTGGTTGCAAGCACGACTGCTGTGCATGAGAACCTGGGTTCAATTCCCAGGTTGGGCAAAGTGTGATTGGGTTTTTCCACGAGGAATATCTCAGTAGCAGCCCATAGTCTGGATTTGTGCCCGGTTGATGGCAAAACGCTCGCTCCCTATTAAACATAACTAGCGAAATGTGGGTGTACTAATAAGTACTCGTCTGCTTAACTCTTCGAAGATTACAGGCGTGATGTTATGCTATGTTATGACTACTAAAAGGTAACTGCCATATACCTGGAACAGCTCGTACACTGGGGATCCACTGAGGACGGTGTCCAGGTAGGTGAACGCTGGGTTGATGGCTCCCCATGGAATGTAGTCCTTCTCTTTTTCCAAATAAATTGAAAGACGGAAGGCGTACTCGTAGTTCTGTTCATGAAAGTAAAGAATTATTAGTAAATGATTGCAGATTCGGTGTATGAACGTGAATGATAATTAAGGGCGTAAGGATCGTTGCTGGTGGCGTTTAGTCGGGGCTGCGGGTTGTTCGAAACTTGAGATACTGCGGCCTCGGCGCAAGGGCTAAGAAGGAACATGAGTGGTTTTTAGTCAATAGAAGTCTGACACTCCCTTCTGCTCGACCCAAGAGCGGGAGGGGTTATTTGATGATTTTCCACTCAAAAAAAGGTTGCGTTTTGTGACTTCGTGCGCACCCACATGGGAAAAAGGTGTGAGTTTATTATGCCACTTTTAGCCAGGATTCATGAAAAGTGAATGTATTTTTTAAGTGCTACTTGCAGTTTTGTTTCTCACACCAGGATTTTTCCTGTATTATGGGTGCGCTTACAAACATTTCAACTTACATACACAAGCAGCCAGTCCCGGACCAACTACTTGTTGGTCATAAAAAATATTTGCTCCATGCGGGAATCGAACCCGCAACACGCAAGGCAATCGCTTAACCGTTGCGCCAACCGTACCATCAAAGACAAAAATAAAAACAAAGTTTCATAGACATAGATTCAAAATCTAGATATCTACAATCACCTACAAAACTACCATCCAATTTTAGAAGCCAGCATTGTGATTTTTATTTTCTCATAGCATTTATTTATACTAACAAAAATGTTCTTAGTATGTATACAGGGTGTAAATCTACCCATTACACAGCCGTCAACCAAGCATTCTGTACATCAAATTAAGTATCCCTACGTAAAAATTTTTGCTGGGAAACCACTTTTTTTTTTGACGTCAAAAAACACATTTTACGGTAAAACTCAATGTAGCACTCTTAAAACATTGTGCTAGTGAATGCTTTAAATAGTAAACGGGTCATGGAGGTAATTTAAGTAAAGTTATAATCTGAAAAACTAGTATTTACAAAAACAGCTGTGAAAAATTTAGAACTTTGACCCCCAATATCTCCGTAACTAGGAGGTTTCCAGGTATGGTCTAGAACAAAAAAAATATCGCAGTGGTGGGGAAAACAAGTGCCTTTCGTTTGCGTTAAGGGTACTTTTACACCCTATGTTTAGGTTAAGGTATTTGTCTATGGGTCTTCGTTACCTGAAAATAAATGTATTCTTTTCTAACCTATTTCAATCTTATCCGATATTTCCACAAAACATAGCAAGATACATTTCAGCTCGTTTCGTATTAACACAAATGTCTTCGTTCATCGAACATTCTATTCGCAATCCTCAAAGCTACGTATATTGAATATATCTCGGTGCATCTTGAATTTGCATAGGAACATCTATTGGGAATATGCGAAGATTTATCCAGCCCGTTTTATCGGAATCTGTATGAATATTTGAGACTGCCACTTCGACCGCAAAAATTGACACCCACAATCATGTTGCTTTCTGCCAGTGAATGAATTTTTGTAATTTGATCTTTAGTTCTGTAGATTAGGCCCTTTCTTTTCACATAATGTTTTTATTCCTAATACTCTATCGTAACTATTTTGGTATAATTCAACTTGATAACTATACACGTTTCTGAGAATAAGTATATTGACAGACAGACGGACGGACAATGAAGTGATCCTACAAGCAATACTTTTAACTTTGGAAGAATGGAACTTAAAAGCAACGTGTTACAAAGTCAAATCACCAATGAAAAGTCGAAATGTCGTAATGTTATTAAATGTAATAAAGTACTCACACGCAGTCCTCCTACGAAGGCATAAAAAAACAAAAGAGAAAGTAAATGAGAATTGTAAAGATGGTTCATAAATTACTAACACGTTATAAAACTTTTCACCCATCTTATTACGAATGGGGCTAGAATATTTAAAACCTTCTACAGCAACTTCAATCGAGTACAGAGCATACAAACGTAGGTATAGTTTCATGAAAACTTGGTCAATGCTCTCAGCCTCATACAATTTGTACAGTACGGTCGAACAAGCTATTTGGTATACACGCAGACATATTTACGTATATATAGTTCTAGTACCTACACTGACAATATTGATTTCAATTTTGTTTTATAAAGCGTGAGAGAGCAGCGGTGGCCCAGTGGTTCCTGCCCCGACTTACGAACAGTAAGTCTATTACTTTGCATTACTTTGTGTAATTTATATTGGAAAGCATCGTGATGCAACCGACATGTCTTAGAACCAAAAAAATCGAAGACCTGTGACGTCTACCAACCCGCACTGGGCACGCGTAGTGGATAATAGCCCATCTCGCTCCTAGAAAGGAGGCCTGAGTCCCTGCAGTGGGAACATTATAGGCTGATGATGAAGCGTTTGGCATTAAGAGACCGATGTCAAACGCTGTATCGTTTGACATCAGACTCTTTAATGTTTCTGTGTAATCTTCACATAGTATTAAACAAAGTCGCTGCGGCTGTTTGTAAGCTAAGATCTATTAAACTACGCAACGGATTTTAATGCAGTTCTCAGCAATAGATAGTTCAAGAGGAAGGTTTAAATGTACTTCATTGCACCCGTGCAAAACCGGTTTGGGTCGCTAGTTTTAAAAGTAAATGCAAGTTAGCTGGCTACACATCAATTAGGTTGTTCGACCGTACAAGTTGCAGAGACTTCAGCCAAGCTGAATCTCGTTACTATTCTGTCCAGACCAGCAGTTAATATTGCAAGCCACAATCCTGTTTTATTCCACTCCAATTATCGCTGTAAATTGAAATACCTTTTGTGTGCACTCGGCGTAGGTAATGTTAAAAAGGAAAATACAATACTTTATTAATAACTTGTGTTCGTATTTGCTTTTTTTCATTAATTGGGTTATGATTTTGTTTGTGATGTATGAATGCATGAATAAACATAAGTTCTCGAGGAGATTTTGGCTAGTCATTAACTGGCACTCGGATTAATATTCAGGTGTTTTTGGCACCCTAATTACAAAGTACCTAGGTACTAGCTTACTTTGAACTTCTCCTTATAAAACAGTATTCTTACCAAACGTCCATTCCTGGCGAGGTTGAAGGCGTCGTCCAAGATCTGGGCGCGGTTTAGAAGGTGGATAACCTCGTGCGTGTTGTTGAGGGCTGTGGCTAAAGCAGCCCAGTTCTGGTTGTCGTAGTTCACTCTGTAGTAACCTGAGGAGGAAGAGGGAAACTTGTTAGCCAGCATCAGACGTCTGATAGGTCTGTTTGATAGGTCTTCTGCAAACGTCGCTTCGTTGAAAGAGTAGAGAAATGGTATCATCGCCCGTGGAATCGGCTGTAGTTTTTACGCTGTAAGCCTGCTTGTTGAGCTCACTACGAACAGCTGTAAGTATCTTGTCGGTGAGAGCCCTCATGCTCAACTTCTCACTACTGATGAAGAGGCCTATCATCAGACTTCAACTGTTTGAAATAGGCATTCTGCAAGCGAACCGTCATTGGCCGTTACTTCTCGCAACCAGTGAGTTGATGCGGCCATCACAAGATCTTAGGTCTCACTTAGAATAGGGTGGAGTCTATTACGACCACCTGTCAAATTACTAAATGACACTTGGTCGAACCAGGGAATGAAACCCAGAATTTAGTTCTCACTCAGGAGTAGAGTTTGCGACCACTACATAAGCCAAGCAGCCTTTTTTTTTATCTACTTACGTAAGCATTCATTACTGCCTTGTTGGTCTATTGGTCGCTAGGGCGACTACTGAGCATAAGCTCCTGGGTTCGATACCCAAGCCGAATAAACGTGTTATTGAATTTTTTCATCAGGTATTTCTCGTGGAGGCCGGATTTATGTCCGTTTGATGGCAATAGGTTCACCCCCTATTGCATTGGTCTTAACTCTGGCAGAATTTGGGTGTACTCTTTAATACACTTCTGCATATCCCTTCGTGGATTACAGGTTTAATGAGTTTATGTATTCACAGTCTTTTTAACCGACTTCAAAAAAAAGGAAGTTCTCAATTCGTGGGATCTCTTTTTTTTACAAATTTAACTTACCAGTCTGCTGCTTATTCAAGATGAACCAATCAGCGGCCGACAATCCGGGAATATCGACGGCTCTCGCAGGGAAAGTCACTGGAACCCAATCTTGAGGGCTGGTGTCTGAGAAGTCAGGGTTGGAAGACAGGACCCAGTTGATGGGTACGTGCCAACGGTCAGTGGATCGCAGGGTATTGTCAGTGAGGAATCGGACCTGTGAAAGGAAATTGTTTTTTGAAAATATATTTTCTATTACTGCCTCGTTGGTCTAGTGGTCGCAACCGCGACTGCTGAGCATGAGGTCCTGGGTTTGATTCCCGGGTCGGCAAAGTGTTATTGGCTTTTTCCATCAGGAATTTACCAGTAACAGCTACGGAGTCTGGATTTGTGCCCGGTTGATGGCAATAGGCTCGCCCCCTATTACATGGGACTTAAACATAACTGGCGAAATGTGGGTGTACTATTAGGTACACCTCTTCCTAACACTTCGGGGATTACAGGCGTGATGTTATGTATGTGTTATGTTTTCTATTTCTTTCTTTATCTTATCATCATATTCTAGTCCTTGTTTCTTGTTTCTCTGGGACGGTGTAAGAAGTTTACTTGTCGTATAATAAAGTCATACCGTCGCTGTAGAATGAATACCACTCTTAATTAAGTCAGAAACGAACTTTTTTGTCTTTTCGTGAAAATCGAACGAAAACCACATATTTTATAATACGGTGAAACCGTATATGACTACTAATGCGGAAGACTACCAAAATATTGACGAAATGAATCATTTTTTTCGTTTCTTGTAAAGTTTGGATTTCCGGACATTATGAGGTTATCATTCTACAGCGACGATACATTAGTTTAGTAGAATTATTATGAACTAGATTTTCCCCGTGGCTTCGCACGCGTTTAAGTTGGAAATATGAAATATAGCCTATGACACAAGGGAATAATAAAGCTACCCATTAGTAAAAGAATTTTCAAAATCGTTTCAGTAGATCCAGAGATTACCCTTAACTGCAACCTTACAAACTCACAAACTTTACCTCTTCATAATATTAGTAGGTATAAATTATACTTCTCTTTTTTAACCGACTTCAAAAACAAGGAAGTTTTCAATTCGATTGGTATTTTTTTATGTATGTACACCGATTGTCCATGAATATGTAAAGTCCATTTCACGAAAGAAGTCCCGCGGACAATTGTGGAACTAAATTTAACAGATCGGCCATGTTGTCGTTTTCGATGTTATCAAGGTGCGTTTGTTGTGGTAGATATTTTGTGAGTTTATTATTGGATTAGTGCGTTATAAGGTTTATTTACGATGCCAAAAGTTGTGAAACAACATTATGTCGCGCGACATACATTCTTTCGTGAAATGGACTTTAGACCGATTTTCAAAATTATTTTTGTATTCACAAACAAAACTCTGCCAAAAATAAAACTTGATATCTTGGTCTACAAAATTACAATTTTACTCCTGACTTCGGAAAGTTGGAACTTACAATATTTTGAGTACGTAATTAAATAGTTGTAAGTCATAGTTTTGACCTCTAGCCGTTAACCAAACTTGTTACAAAGCTGAAATATAGAATATTATATCAAAGATACCCTTACCGCGGAGCGCAATAACGTACAAAGTGCTCTCCGTACCTAGAATCTGTTATACTTGGAAATTGCTCACTTTCCAAAATTTCCCTCAAACTAACTGGTATTATGATTTTGAACTAGATATTTTGTTCCCAGCATTCATTATATCAACGTTTTGTGATGAAAATATTCCATGATATACACAGATATTATGTTCGCGACTGTTGTACATGAGGTCTGAGTTTGATACACGGAGTGGACAATTTTTTAAGTTAAAACTTCTTTAGCGGCGTTGTGCACTTTTTTTGGCATGGCAGGATGTGTCGCACAAATTCGCAGGACGGCGCAGGGGTTTTGCGCTAATGTCCAATGTCAAAAAAAATAAATGTCAAGTTGTATTTTCTGAGTTATAAACTTTTTAATGTAAAATAATTGTAATAGTTTTGAAGTGTTAAATTATTTATGTAATATTAATATTGTCATGTTTGTGTACGAGAGTGCAATAAATGAATATTGTATTTAACCACATAATACATGATACTACTATTATGCTGATAAATAAAGCAATTCGTGCGAAATTATTCCCTAACCATTCCAAAATATTCAAAAATGCACAACGTTAATGTTCAAGTTTTCACTTCTGCCGCACTCCCGGAGTGCAACCCGTTGTTTTTTTTATTAGATCTTCCATCGGGATTTTTTCTGTTACAGCTACTAATTGTGTAAACTATACATGTAAGACTACAGACCTTGTTGTCTATGATTAAAGAGTTTTGTTGTTATATCACCGAAGACCGAAATCAGATCTTCACCAAATTATATAAACGGAACCACCACGAAATAATACTCTACGAAACCAAAAATCATCAAAATCAGTTCACAGTTGGCGTCGCTGAACAAATGAAACAAAACAGAAGAATTATTAACCTCCTCTTTAGGAAGTCGGTCAAAAAACAAATAGATACCTATCTATGGTGTTTTTATCTAGGCTTGGAAAATGTTAGCCTACACAAAAAATCTTAAATCTCTGAGAAAAATATCCTACTGCGCCAGTACCTAACTCGTTATTCGTAATAAGCTTGGATAAAACAAAGCCTGCATAATCAGCTCGGCACAGCTCAGTTCTCCAAAGAACATTGCTACTTTTACATTATTACGAATAAGTACGAGTACCGAGAACTGCATAGCTAGGTGTCTGTTCTAGAATTGCCTTATTATTTTATTATCAAGGTGCAAGTTTAAGCTTAGTTTCCTACTACGACCTACTTCTATTTTCATGCATTTGTTTTAATATTACTATCCGTAAACTTGTTGAGCCTACTCTAACAAGTTTACTAGTTAAAAAAATCTGCTTTCGCGTGAAGATTATCACATGTTGGTTGATTGAGAGAGAGAAGTGGAAGTGTGAGTGTTTGTGAACGAGGAAGACTGACTTGCCGTGATACAGTTTTCACTAGTACGGAGGTCAGTGTGAATCAAGCTCAAACAACCACATAATAAACACAGGTATTTATAACTAATATTATGTGTTTAAATTTGTAATTCTAGACGCAGAAAATTGGGATTTGTATGTAAGGTTGTTCTTTTGTATTGCCAATAAACTTTTTTGTATTTTGATTATAAATTACTAGCTGATGCCCGCGACTTCGTTCCCGTTGAAATTTTTATGTGTGACTAAAAAGTGTTTGAGGTGGACAACCCTTATCACTTAGGGGTATTGAAAATAGATAGTAGCCGATTCTCAGACCAAACTGAATATGCATATAAAATTTCATAAAAATCGGTCATGCCGTTTCGGAGGAGTATGGTAACTAACATTGTGATTCGAGAATTTTATATATATAGAGAAGAGATTATAGCAACTTAACAAAATATTTTAGTTTAGTGTGTGGTCTACAACACTTTTAAAACAAAAATAACCGATTTAAAAAACACAAAAAGTCACTATCGGAAGTCGGTGACAAAAAAGTCAATGAAACTAACAAGTCACCGAGAGTAAACTTATTTTAGAAGTGTTTTTTGGAAGCCGGTACCTACTTTTTTTTGCAAAAAGTTTTTCCATCATCGTATGATTTAATGGCCAGTTTTTTCTTGGCCTGTAACTGGAAGCTTACCTGTTCAACCACAATAGACTGTCCAGCAGAAGAACTCCTATTCACAGTGAGGACTGGGAAACCTCCCTGGTTGACCCAGCGGTCCATCACAGTGTGCAGGCGGAAAGGAATGCTGTGGTCAGACGCGTTCAAAGCTTCCTCGAGGGCCGCGTAGAGGTCTAATGGATGGGCTGCCTCTCGGGTGCTGCAAAAAAAATTGATCGATTGAATAGGGTTGTTAACTAAAAAAATCTAATTAGTCCGCCAGATAGATTTCCAAAAAATATTGGATGCATATTTTTCTTTTTTCACGTAAACAAACAATGAAGACACAATGCTTTGAAAACTCGTGTGTCGACATATTCTAAGACATTAGTATGACATTCTTTACCGGTGAGTAACGTCATGACCCCCCACTCAAATCTGTGACGCGTTTTATCTTCGGCAATTTTTAATGATTTGATAAAACAAAAAATACGTAACCAATATTTTTCGATAATCTAACAGACGGACTAATTAGAATCATATTTTTTTGGTCAGTAAATATCCCCATTCTGAAGCTTTAGGCCCGGACTCCACAAAAGCGAAGACGAGCGGAGCGGAGAGGAGATGTGTGGAAATCGACCAATCATAATGTGAAGAAGTGGACCATTCTACCAGCATTATGTGGTTCCAATGAAAAGTGTCAAAGTTTTGACTTTTTTTCGCCAGTACTACAAGGGAAATCATTTAAAAATATCTGGCTTTGGTAAGTCATTTTCTCTCGTTATAAGTTAAAAATTGCTATGATTACGTGTCTCTAATAATACTTACTTATTTTTAATGTAGGTGACCAATCCCTGACGGAATACCTCAGGAGTGAGGAAGTGTTGCATCATCCGGATCACGGAACCAGCTGCAAGATAAAACATACAAATTTTTAAAAGTGTGAAAGAGACAGTGCATCAAGAAACTTCTTAATTCAAGGACTTTAAGGTTCATTTTGTTTTATTTGGAGGCAAATTTTCTTGAGCGCAAAGATTGTTTACGACTCTCTCGTGACTGTTTTGGGTTTTTGTTTTACCAAAGAGCTGATGAATATGATACGAATATATAATATAAAACTGTTGAGTATGTCCTTAATAGATTACATGAACTCTTCAAAACTACCATGGTTGGTTAACCTTAGTTATTTAGTGAATACCTAGAGGCCAGTTTTAAGTCTACAGGCATTTTGGAATAGTCTATCTTTCATGAAAAGCAATCAGTTCAAAACAGTCAAAAAGCCTTCATGAATCATGGTGCTCTAACTTAGTAAGAGATAGAACATTTTGCCTGGGAATTAGAAATAATAGAGTGCCTACAGAGTCAAAATCATCTGCCTAGTATTATTAGATTTGCCATAATCGCCACGCTTGGCAGGCGGGTTGGCGATCGCAGTATGGTTGTTACGAAGGCACAGAGAACGCTGCTGCCCATTCTCTGGTAAGTCCCTTAGTCGTCTCTTACGACACCCACGGGAAGATATGGGATGGTGCTATTCTTTACGTCCGACACCATACAGAACTGTTTTGGTCCTATGTTACCAAATATATATGTTATTTTTCTTTCAAGTTAACATCATACAGGCCATAAATCCATATATCCACCGTTTGCAACCCAAGTAGTCATCTCAAACATTATTGAGTTACCCACACTGGCATCTCATTTCGCTGCCATCATGGATATGTTGACACGTCCAATATTAAACATGCCAACAAAATTATTTCGACGACATGATTGCTGCAAGGTTCGCAATAACGCCAATATGGCGTCGGTTAATAAATATTCCTTATTCAATATTGTTATTGACTGCCTCGTTGGACTAGTGTTCACATGT
Organism: Diarsia brunnea; assembly: GCA_949774965.1. NCBI lineage: Eukaryota > Metazoa > Arthropoda > Insecta > Lepidoptera > Noctuidae > Diarsia > Diarsia brunnea. The sequence continues at coordinate 2,948,895 of OX459003.1, read as the reverse complement.
GCGACTGCTGAGTATGATGTCCTGGGTTCGATTCCCGGGTCGGAAAAAGTGTTATTAGGTTTTTCTGTTAAGAATATTTCAGTAGAAACCAGGGAGTCTGGATTTGTGCCCAGTTGATGGCAATAGACTTGCCCTTTATTGCTTTATTGCTTTTTTGCCCCTTATGGTGCTTGTAACAGCGCCGAAATATCGGGAACTCGAAACAATAAGTAAACATGGTAAATATCCCGTTTTCAATATAAATAATAGTGCTAGTGACCATGTCAGTTTAAAATCTTATATTGCCCTTTATTACATGGGATTTTAACATAACTAGCAAAATGTGGTACTATTAAGTACACTTCTGTGGTAAAATGTGGTTTTACGGTGTTTCTGTTTAACTTTCTTATTATTGCATAAGGGATTAGTGTCACACAAGTAGGCTGAGGGCTTATCTCCCATATCGAGGTGTTCAATCGATCGAAGAAACAGGTTACTGTTACAGAGATCGTAATCTTTGATCTAATTCTTTCTTCTTTTCTTTGGACCATTTCATTGCTTACGTTAGTATGAGACTTATTTTTTTTTTTTAAAACATTGCCCCACACTAGGAATTTCTCCTGTATCGTGGGTGCGTTTACAAACATTTAAACTCACATACACAAACACACCCAGACCCGAAACAACTATCTGTAGGCCATACAAATATTTGTTCCGTGCGGGGATCGAACCCGCGACACGCAGCGCAGTGGTCCAGTCGCTCAGCCACTGCGCCAACCGTGCCGAGAAGGCGCGGACTTTGACTAGGCGCTAAGTAGGTAATACAAAACTGGTTTCAAGAACCCTAACGTTGAAAGTTTTAGTTAGGTCATCATCATCTGCCTAGCCTTTTCCCAACTATGTTAGGGTCGGCTTCCAGTCTAACCGCATGCAGCTGAATACCAGTATTTTACATGGAGCGACTGCCTATCTGACCTCCATAACCCAGTTAATACAGATAATACGATACTCTTTGGTAAGACTAGATGTCAGAATTTCAGGTCACTGACTACCTGTAACGACTGCCAAAGATCTGTATATGGCAGCCGGGACCAACAGCTTAACGTGCTTTCCGAGGCACGGAGAAAACTCGGTATGTCGGGCGGTCACCCATACACAGACCGACCTAGGCAAGCACAGCTTTACCTAAAGATCGATCCCCGAGTGGCAGTTCTTATCAAGCCGAGCTCCTCTAAAAGTTTTAGGTATGTAGAAGTAAATCGGCTATTTCATACATTTGTACCATTCGTTATTGCACAGGTAAACCAAAAAAATATATACTAGTATCACCTAGAGCATTCTGAATCTGTATAAATTGTTTTTTGTTTTTTTGCACAAGGTGTCGGGACGGTTAAGTGATGTACAGACCCTAGCAATTGAAACTTTTACAATCTGCCCCATTACCTACTTCATCATCTGCATAGCCTTTTCCCAACTATGTTAGGGTCGGCTTCCAGTCTAACCGGATGCAGCTGAATACCAGTATTTTACATGGAGCGACTGCCTATCTGACCTCCACAACCCAGTTAATACTAGGTAATACGATACTCTTTGGTAAGACTGGATGTCAGAATTTCAGGTCACTGACGACTGACACTGTAACGACTGCCAAAGATCTATATATCTGCCCCATTACCTACTTAAATAGATATATTCAACTTGATCGTTAAAGTCTTGATGCTTTTTATGTCAATGTGCTTTTATTATGGAATTCTTTGTTGTTCCAAATAACATAAAGCAACTTTATGGTTCAAGGTTGTTTGAATTAGGAAAAAAATTTGAGTCTCGGGTAGCTTAATGTGATGGCGTCATTACATGCCATCATAGTCATACATTCCAGTTCTATGACACGTTTCCTCCGACATTCTTCTACCAATACTCAATTTACTAGATAAATAGCATTGATCCAACTAACCGACTGTTACAAAAGTCGTTTCACATGTCAGTCGGTGAGATAACTCAGTGATAGTGGTGATAAGAACCGTATCAAACAGTTTCTCAATTTTGATAAAAAGGAAGAACGGTTTGCGAAAATATATCATGTTGGAGCCATGCAAATAGCGATATGGGAATGTTAGTTTTTTATTTATTTATTTACTCATTAACACATACATTTGCTTTAACAGGTAAAACCCAAGCTAACAAAAGTAGTCATAAATTACTAATAGTCCAGTCCCAGGTCACGAGTCTGGGTAGAAATACAAGTTACACAGTGGACAACATACTAAGTGTCACCCTCTGGAATTCCGCCAAAGGACAAGAAAATACGTCAAAACACCGAAACACACTATTCAGTGTTCTCATTGCACGAATCACTGGCGCAAACTTTAATAAGTTTGTACGGGATGCTGGAATTTTAAAAATCCCCTCTCTCGGTCCCAACCGTAGCCTCCTGTTTGGAACGACCAATCCCAACGATTCCAATATTTGTGGATTATTTAGCATTCCACGAAAAACCATAAAAACATATTTTGCAAGAGCTAGGTTTCGCCTTACGTCCAACTTATAGTACCCAACCATCCCTATAACAAAGAGAGTTGGATACATAAGTGGATAGAAAGGGTAAACCCCAAACTGCCTCAAGTACAAGTATCGGGTAAATTTATTCTGCATCTTCTTTAAGCTGTAGTAGGAAGTTTTGCATAATAACTGTAACTCAGAGTATATAATGGAAAAAAGTGATATTGTATTTCACGATGTCCGAATAGTCACAACTTATAGGCCTACCACACGTACAGGCTTCACCACAGTCTTGCCTGCGCGATTACACGGTGTACACGCTTGAGCGTGTGGTAGCCCATAACAGAATAAATTCGAAAATGGAACAGAATTTGTATGAAATTATCTACCAACTACGCTAACAGGAACTTAATGAAACAGGTGCTATTATTTAGCACCTGTTTCACCAACTTTTTTTTCGAACTGTGGAAAATCATCGAAGAACTCCTCCCCCGAGGCCGTGGTATCTCTTTCGAACAACCCGCAGCCCTGGCGGGCTGTTTCACCACCTTCAATCTCGTTTGTTTTCCTCACAACAACGGGCACAAAATACGTGTCATGAGAAGAGCTAAGAGCTAATGGGTCGTGGACAAGTGATAAAATGTATTTATCATTCGTTATGACTATTACACAATTATTTTGACGCATATTCTAAATATACAAAAAAATACTATTTTAACAACACTTGGTTTATCATTAATTTTTTTTTTATCCTTTTACAGAAATCATTACGATAACCGCCTTTTTCGTGGCCCAAGCGATTCCAATACGAATCGAAACAAAATTCTTTGTCACTCGAGATTTGACACATGATTTATCTCGCACGTAGTAAAAACAGGAAGGAGAAATACCACACTTTCTTGCATTTAAACAAAACATGAACTACCTATAAACTATGTTGATAATAAAATATGTAAAATTATTGAATACCTCTTGGCATGTGGTACCCATAGTTCTTTGCAGACGTGCATCTTTATAGTGCATTACATTTAAGTCTCATGTCATGCTAGCCATTTGCGACCAGTCAAAGATATTCAAATCCATCAACTATGCACAAGTTCTGAAAACGGGCAGTTTCCGAGAAACTCCCAGTGGAAATTCCCAAGAAAGCTTTGGCCTACCTTGGAATTAATTTCAAGGTAGGCCAAAGCTAAAAAAAATGATAGAAACGTTTGGCCAATATTATAGATGAGATCAGCGGTGGCCCAGTGGTAGCGGCCCCGTCTTACGAACAGTAAGTCGTGGGTTCGAACCCAGGCAGGCGTATTCCTTTGTGTAATTTATTTCATCACCACTGCTCTCAAAACGGTGAAGGAAAAAATCGAGAGGAAACCGGAAAACACAACCGGAACCAAAAAATTCGAAGACATCTACCAAACCAATCCGCACTGGACCCGCGTCGCGGATTATAGCCCATTATAGTGAATACCAGCGCTGTGACATTTGTCAAAAATGTTGCAGCACCATGCTGAGATAGTGGCCTTTTGGCCTCGTACGGGACTTATTTTTAATACTGTTTTATTTTTTAAGTATTCCTCTTGTTTTTTTTTTTGTTTCTGTTAATTTTTTATTAAGTACTTATTGATTTCTTGTCCTGTGTGAGACCAATAAATACTTTTTCTTTCTTTCTTTCTTTCATCCCTCTCTTAGAGAGGAGGCCTATAATGATCCCACTGCAGGGATGCAGTGGGATCATTATAGGCTGAAGATGATGATAATGAAGAATATAATTTATAAAAAAAACTTCAGAGGTGTCAAGGAACACCCGGATGGAACGAAGTTATTGTTATTATTTTATATTATGTAAAAAAAAAAAAAAAAATGTAGAAATGAAAATATCTGGCTTGCTTTCTATAAGAGAGAGAGAGACAGACAGAGAAACATGCGACGCCGCACAGCTTTCAATAGCTTACTATAGCAAAAAGTGTCGTGACAACTTTTCGTAAGAATTTTTTCCGTCTAGCCCCCTTTCACAACGCGCGATAAGGAACTTCGTTCCAAAACTTCGTTCCAATAATATTGGCCAATGTATATCGTACATAACATAAGCATAATGATTGACTAACAATGTTCCAACTGCTGGGACATAAGTATAGGTCTCCGCTCTATGAAAGGGAGTGGGCATAGTAATTCGCTCGTGGGCACAGTACGGGATGGTAGATGTTACATATCTTCAAATAAAATTGGCCAATGTATGATTTAAAATTTCCTATTTTTCCGCCAGATCAGTTGACATGATGTCTGTATTGATGTATGTATTAGGTCCCAAATAGGACCTTAAAACCAATTAATGATTAAACTTACATTTCTGATAAGCCACCGCATTGAAAGTTCCGAGAATCTCGGAAGGCGAGTAGACTGGATGCGTCATAGGGTTGACACTGAGGACCGCGTCAGATTGGAACACGTTCTGTAGAGCCAGAACGAACTGGTCCATCATACGCCAGTCTGGTTGCACCTGGAATATAGAACCATTCGTTAGAAATACATAAGTAAGGACTTCCGCTTCTGTCTACTATACAATTAACTGATAACGTTTCTAATACTAGGACACTGACCTCTTCAGAATCGGTTTGCAAGTAGTTTAAATAAAATAAAACATAATTTGAAAACATGAAAACGTACAAGACAGCTTCATTAGATTGAAACATCTAATTCCACATTCACGATTATAAGGTTAGACTTGTGTTGTGTTTGTGAACTTAAATAACGCCAACCTGAACTATAAAAAACTGCCGTTATTATAATAGTTCTGTTAAACTCTATGGTGGTTCGCCTTACGTTAGATGTTCCGAGCCGCCATAAAGTTTGAACAACACTATGCCATCGTCACGTCTAGTTATGTGGCACTGTCTCATGGCAAACTCAAAACAACAAGTTACATTTATGTTCTCCGCAATTGCTGTCATTACAAGCATGATGCTCATGATCAAAGCCCAATCTTGACTTTATCTTTATAAGGAAAAAAATTCAACTTACGAAGTCTGTAGCGAAGTTCTCGAAGAAGTTGGCGAAACCCTCGTTTAGCCAGGTGTAGGTCCAGGAGAGAGGGCCCACTTCGTTTCCAAACCATTGGTGAACATTCTCGTGACAGATGATTCTGCCAACATTCTGCTTGGTGGCTGTTGTTGTCACGCCGTCTGTGACCAGAAGAGCAACTTCTCTGGAAGGTGAAAGAAAATTATTGTATTGTATAATTCCGAGTAAGTACCTTTCATTTTGCAAGGATACTAAAAGACTTGAGCCCCGAAAGTCCTACAACTAGTATTACCAGGGATGATAATATTATTGCACTACGCTATTATCACTACATAGTATAAACAAAGTCGCTTTCTCTGCCCCTATATCCCTATGTATGCTTAAATCTTTAAAACTACGCAACGAATTTTGAAGCGGGTTTTTTTAATAGATAGAGTGATTTAAGAGGAAGGTTTTAGTATATAATTTGATCGACATCCACGCGGGCATAATTATAAATTGTAGATATGAGTTATGATTCAAGTAAAATGCCTGTGTTTGGCCGAAGCCAACTCAAACATACCAACTTAAAAACGTTTAGTAGGCTATAGGCTATTGAAGCTGGGCTGCGGGTTGTTCGCAAGAGATACAGCGGCCTCGACATGAAGGGCTAAGAAGGAACATGGGTGGTTTTTACTCAGTAGAAGTCTGACACTCCCTTTCGCTCTGCCCAAGAGCGGGGCCGCCCCTTATTTGATGATTTTCCACCCGCCAAAAAAAAGGTTATTGAAGCTCACTTCATCACACCGTCCATCATCATTTTAGGTATTTCATAAGTCATTAAGAAACACCCAAAATGATGATGAACGGTCTGTGTCTGTGTAAGGGAACCTCTGACTTTAGATGTGCATGAAAAAAGACATGCTGCACCGACCACAAATTGTCTGCTCTATCCTCTGTTACAAAGAGCAGACAAATTACAAGTATGATAGACAAGGTACGTAAATAATGCAACTATAGTTTTATGCATAAATAAAATAAAAAGAAAACTATGTATTTATCAACCAGGTGCAAAGAATAAACTCCTTTGGCAGCTTCAAAGCATCATAATTCAATACAATACAAATCTGACTTGCAGATTCGTTCTATAAAAGACTAGGAACACTTCACTGGATCGCTACTCTGTATTTATGGAATAAATAAGTTTAGTGCCCGTTTATTACTGTCCCATCTTGAGTTAGTAGGTGCTTCAGGAGTATTAGGACCGTTTTAAATGTCAACACTGAATAAAATTGACGGAAATTGTTTAATATGAGAACTTTGGTAGCTCATCACAATATATTATATAGGTACTTGTCTTCTTCACCAACCGTAATAGCAGATATTATTTCGGCTCTCAGAAACTGGTACTCACAATTTGGGCTTTAAGAATCGGCTACTTTTCTGCTATTTTATTTATTCAAAAATCTAAAATCGTTCATCGTTATCGGTTCAGAAGTTTGGTTTTTCATACTTGGCCTATGTAGAAATCAAAGTAAAAATAATGTTCCAAGACAAGAATAAATGTGTGACTTCCAAAAAACAGAAAAAATATTATATCTTTATTTTCTGAAGTCGGTGGCAAAAAGACTTTTTTTGGAAATCAGATGTTTTTGCAAAAAGTTTTTTATTGTTGGATTTTTAATGCAAGCATTACTTTTACTTATGAAAATGAAGTTGCACATACAGCTGATTACAGCTGTTAAGTTACAGCTGATTTAAATAAAGATAAAATAATATACACATTATGAAGGCCTTGAATATATTTTGATGCTGATAAACGTCGTTTTTCAACTCGACGCAGCTTGTAACATCAGGTAAACTTTATGACGTTTTATGATGACTATCGACAAACGATAAGAAGCCATAAATTCGAGTATTTATGGCTTATAATAAAATATTTCTCTTCTGCCTCGTAAGTACATTAACACTTATTTTATTGCCGTTTTTACGGAACTTATGAATCACTCAAGGAAATATGAACTGTAACTAGTTCGTTTTAGAGTTCAAAATACATTGGTTGGAAAGTTTAATGTGATTAATTTCGTATAACGTTATGAAAATATAAGAACAATAAATAAGTAATAATAGTATTTCATATCTTGGTTCTGCTCTTGATTATAGAGATTGAAGAAATTCTGATCAATATGAAATTAATTAAATTGTTTCAGAAGATCTCTTGAGGAATTGATAGACAAGGGCATCTAATATTTTCATTTAATGGCATAATGCCATAAACTTAGATCTGGTTACTGTTTAAAAAATTCTGTAGGAAAATTTAATAAATATTTGCCCAACCTAGGAATTAACACAGATTATTGCACCGTTTAAATTTCAACCTACGGCGCTGATCGCTGAAAATCAAAGAATATTTGGCTAAACATACCTGTAAATAACCAATCCCCAATTTTCCATAGCACCAGCAGCAAAGTCAGGAACGGCAGCCTTATCCAACTTCGGGAATTCATACCTAAACTCGGTATATTTCTCTAACTCGACCATATTCTGCTGGCCAAATTCCAAGGCGAACAACGCCGTGTTCTGGGTACCAGGTCTGGAGAACACCTTGAAAGGTACATCATAGATGCCCTGGAATTCACCCTCACGTTCATTGTCGATGTGGTCCAAGTTGGACACCAGATAAGCCAGCAGGTATGAGGACATCACTAGCGTGTCTCGGAATTCATGCTTGGTAAGTCCAGGTATGTCTGGTCTGAAAAATTAAATAGATTCGTTAGGATATTTTTGATCCGGCTGTTTTTGTTTTCGATGTGGTTATGGGTGAATGGTTCTTTTTTGTTTCGACTGCTTGCTAGTTTATTAGAGTTAAATTAGTTGAAAATAAATAAATGCGATGGAATTTAATATAGTGCCATAAAAAAACTTCTCTGGTAGTTTGACTGATTAGCAAATTATAGGCTGTGGCTAAATAATAATAACTCCTCGGGTTGATTTTCAGGTTAAGTCGCATCTAACTTTGTTGGTCCGTAGGTGAGTAACTACCCATTAAATACCATGTTTCCCCTTGCCTCAGAAAGCATGTTTAGTACTTTGACAGTCGTTACAGGTAGTCACTGGCCCGAAAATCTGACCAGCAGGGTATCTTAATACCCAGGTATCGTATTACCCAGTACTAACTGGGTTGTGCAGGTCAGGTAGGCAGTAGCTCTATGTAAAATACTGGTATTCCGCTGCATCCGATTAGAGTGGAAAGCGACTCCAACGTAGTTGGGAAAAGGTTAGGTAGATGATGCAGTTTAAGCAGTTAAGACCACAGTCTGCATTCTTCAGAATTATGTTAAGCTCCATCATAATGGGCCTATAATGTTCCAACTATGGGTGCAGGCCTACTCTATGAAATCCATTCCAACTGCAGTAGGTCACGACATGGGACCAAAGGGGGTAGTGTGTGTGTGTGTAGTCTTGTTATAAAATCTGACTTACTTGAGCAAATCTGTCCTCTTGGGCATATTACTCTCAACCACCTCGTATGCCGGAGGAGAGTATATGGTGGTTCTGAAGATAGCCTTGAGAGCAGGTTCGTCGTAGCAGGGGAACGCGCGCCGGGCGAACGTGGGCTGCAGTTGCGATGTTATGAGTTTGCTGAAAACAAATAATTTTATGAGAATCTTATGAACATTTCTAGGCATATTTGTATGATTTATCTAGTTGGTTAATCAAAATTTTATTCAACAAGCCTTAAAGGTCAACCTTTGTTTGAAATTAGATCTTTTTCTCAAGGAAAAAAGTCCCATGGAAACGTTCTAGCTCGTTCACTCACACAGAAGTTATATACCAACAAGTTCTGCTAGATCATTTTCCGCAGTGTTAAGACTTTTCAGGCAATCTAAGTACGGTGAAGGCACATTTTAATTTTTTAGTCTCATGTTCAAACATTGTTTATTTTTTTTCCATCTTCTGATGTGAAGCAACATGAAGTTAATTCTAGTCTGAGAGAGATATCTACTAAGCCCAGGGTTCTTTGCGGTTACAGAGACTTTGTAGCAATGTGAATAATGCATTAAGTATGAGGCTTCACCGGGCACAAACTTTCATTATATTTTCGTAGTATGGATTTCTATTGAGGTTACCTAAAACTTCTGCTACTGTTGACTACAAAAGATAGTTTACGGTCAGCAGACAAAAATAACCCAGCACGAAACAACAGAATATGTGTAAAATTGTACGAGCTTATTTTTTTTATTGGAACAATACATTAATTCACGATTCTGTGTCTTTCAAGCACCTAAAGATCATTTTTACAAGGCGCCACAATGATCCTTCAACGTGGTATTCGTAACCAGAAGTATCAAAATCACCAACATAAGGCTAGGTTATAACTTCTGCTTAGGCCTAAAACGGCATGTGTTACATCATTAGAAGCCCCCCTCAGGTATTTTGATCGGTTTTTTTAATCTCCTGTTGTGTTAAAGTTTAGAATTATTTACTCAATACGTGGTTATCTTTGGTGCTTTGATGTCCTATCCACCTTATATTTTGCACTTACATTTTATAACAAGTATTTTGATAAACAAATCGCATATAGTCCAAAACGAAAGAATCTTAATGAGAATAGCTACTACTAATCTAAATACATTCACATCATTAAAATAACTACTAAACAAAAATACTTACTGGGTTGTACCGTCATTGTACGTAGACACGTAAATACCAAACATATTCTCAGCGTACTGTCCTACGTAATGTCTAATTCTAATAGTATGAGGCTGCAGTACTGTCATCGTCTGGTTCAAATTAATCCTGAACAGATGAGTATCGTTAGCGGCAATTGTATGGCTTTCATAGATGTTGATAGCCGGTTCTCTGTCACTGAAGACTTCTATATCTGCCTCATTAATTGTCATCTCCATAGCGTGTAAGACAATTTGGTTGGTGGGTATTATAGGCAGGATTCTAATGGTGACAGAGCCGGTGAAGTATGCTTCATTGTCTGGATTAAGATGGAGTACGACGTCATAGAATAATGGTTTGGTAGTTCCGGGGAGCACGTAGGCTGCTGCCCGTTCCTGTTCTGTGGGAGCGGATAGAAGCTGGGTTGAAGGTACGGCTAAGGGCCCGGCGACTGCCGTCCCGATAACGGTTAGTAGTGCTAGTAAATACATCTCTGTGAAAAAAAGAAAGTTTGTGGTTAGTTTTCGAAACATTCAGTTGTTTTTAACAGCTTCTCGACGTGGTTGCAGCCGCGTAGATATTGGCAATCATCCTACGGGAACGGACTACAGGGACCAAAGTATGCCTTATTCTAACCAAGGTCATCGTTTATTTTCATGCCAAACGTTCAAATCTGTTCAGCTGTTTTTAGAGTGTAAAAGCCAGAACATTTTCGTATTTTTGTAAATCGAGTATTGATATGGAAAGCGATGCTGATGGCTAATTGTATATAATATTATAGAAAAAACAAATAATAATACTAAAATAATAAACCGTATTAAATTTAATTTTGATCTTACATATCTTTTTCTATAGGTGATATAAAATACTGGGATTCAGTTGCGTCCGGCTAGACTGGAAGCCAACATATAGTAAAAGGCTAGGTAGCTGATGATGAGTATAGACATAGGCTACATGTTACCAGAATTTGACAGTTTCCTTATTATCTGTATCCGTCAGGGTTAAGAATGTTTAATTATTATGATCGCTTACAAGATCATAATATATTAGAAAATGCCGTAAATAGAGAGTCATTTATTTAAACTAGGCTGATAATCAGCACTTTTCGAACGTCAAAATTTACTTTACTTTACTTATTTACAAGTGACAGTCCCCCAAAACGCCCACCCTTCGACACTTCCAAGTGTTTTTGCTGCAAAGAAGAAGTGGCGGAACAAACTCCCCAGCAACACATCTGTCTGTTTGGTTAGAACAACCAGACTCGATACAATAGTAGGGTGTAGGTTAATATTACGATTGACTACAATCAATAATAAAAAAAGTATATAATAATAAAACATAAAAAAAGACTTAACATATCAGTAAACTAATTTTGAAGAAAGAACATAAAAATTTCAGTAAGTTATTTCCCATCAAATAAGTGTGCTTATGACTTGTGTATTTTCTAATCACACACTGTAAATTAATGGTATCAGATAAAATTAAAGACGAGTCATTTGAAATTGCGTATACTAATTTATCATAGTACTAGCTGTTCCCGGCATGCGTTGCAATGCCCTTTTTCCTACCTACTACCTGCCTGTGTACCAACTACCTACCTACCTACTACCTCCTACCCTACCTACCTACTACCCTACCTACCTACTACCCTACCTACCTACCTACTACCCTACCTACCTACCTACTACCCTACCTACCTACTACCCGACCTACCTACTACCCTACCTACTTACTACCCTACCTACTTACTACCCTACCTACTACTCTACCTACTACCCTGCCTACCTACCTACCACTTTCTCACCTATTAAACCTTCCCTGGACTTCCACGAATAATTCAACACTATAATTAGCCAAATCGGTTCAGCCGTTCTCGAGTTTTAGCGAGACTAACGAACAGCTATTCATTTTTATATAATATAGCTGTACCCCGCGTGCGTTGCAATGCCCTTTTACCTACCTACTACCTGCCTGTGTACCAACTACCTACCTACCTACTACCTCCTACCCTACCTACCTACTACCCTACCTACTACTCTACCGACTACCCTACCTACTCTACTATCCTACTTACTATCCTACTTACTACCCTACCTACTACTCTACCTACTACCCTGCCTACCTACCTACCACTTTCTCACCTTTTAAACCTTCCCTGGACTTCCACGAATAATTCAACACTATAATTAGCCAAATCGGTCCAGCCGTTCTCGAGTTTTAGCGAGACTAACGAACAGCTATTCATTTTTATATAATATAGCTGTACCCCGCGTGCGTTGCAATGCCCTTTTACCTGCCTACGTACCAACTACCTACCACCTACTTATTACCTACTTACCTACATACTACTAATTTCTCACCTTCTCTGGACTGCCACAAATGTTTCAAAACCAAAATTAGACAAATCGGTCTAGCTAGTTTTAGCGCGACAAACTAACGGCAATTAATTTTTATATTATACGCAAACATCATTTGAAAAATCGTTTTTCTATTGGGAAAGAAACAGTAATTATTTGTGATTATTGTGATAATGTCGTATGGTCTGTTTGAAGTTGTCATTCGTTGACTGAACAACTGAACGTCACTCAATTGTTTTGCCTTCCCGGAACCTCTCCACTAACACTTGAACTTTATAGTACGGTATTAAAGCTCAAATTGATTTTACGTTTTAGTTAGAAAACGTTTGTATGGGAAAAAGAAAAGGGCTGTTTTTAGGGCTCTTCCGGCCATTATTCGAATTTTTCTCGCCGTAAAAACCATCCTTGAACTTCAACGAACATTAAAAAAAAAAAATCAGCCAAATCGGTCAAGCCGTTTTCATGCCAAGTCGTGACAACGGAAAACGGGTTTCATTTTTATATATGTCGTAGGATAATTTGATACTTCGAATCTTCGCGGAAATCCTAGGAAATCCTAGGGGTTTTGCGAAAACGCGGATAATTAGACATAGGCGAAAAATTTTTTTAGGGGCGGCATGGGCACCGGGCCGTAGGCCGACGAAGGAGGCCGGCGGAGGCCCGGCACTTCGGGGACAGAAGATATTAGTGTTATTTAATATGCGAGCGAAGCGAGCGCGCGTTGAAAAAGCTTTTGCTTTCGACGTATTTGGTGACCATTAATCCATTTTGGTAACTATGTCTAATTATCCGCGTTTTCGCAAAACCCCTAGGATTTCCGCGAAGATTCGAAGTATCAAATTATCCTACGACATATATATAGATTAATAATAACATTGTGTGCTAGAAAGCAACGTTTTTGCCTTTTCCAAAGTATGTTGGGGTCGACTTCCAATCTAACCAGATGGTTGAATACATCATGAATCTAGCAGTAAAAATTGTTTTTAAATAAATCATCATTAGGCCATCGCCTTGCCAATAATTATGTCAAGTAAATATCGATAGTGTCAAGAGGATTCGATGTAGCATCTTAATCTTCCCACTTTTTACGAAAGCCACATTTGAGGCGAATTTTAAAAATTATTTTATTGAATTAGAAACTTTTGTACTCTCCACGTACTATTTAAGTATGATACTAGTATGAAACCAATTTGTTTATAATTGTTTCCACTTAGTACTTATTGAAAAGGTCGGAAAGTCGGAAATAAATAAAGCAGGAAATCTTTATTCCACCAATTTGTTTTGCTGAAAAATTGTGTCGAAATCGGTATCGGCCAGTGATGATGACACTAGAAAAGTTTGCAGTACTATGAATATCTAAACGGCCACGGGCTCTAAAGCCCATAGATAATTCATCATCTGCCAAGCCCTTTCCCAACTATGTTGGGGTCGGCTTCCAGTCTAACCGGATTCAGCTGAATACCAGTATTTTACATAGAGCGACCATGCGCCTAAAAAACGCAGCTTTAAAAGCCCAATAAACATACGACATAAAGAATTCTAAAGCACATCTACGAAAATCAGCAACGTATTATAATTTCAAAAGTGTGTTTGTGACTTGGCAACGTTGTCACGTCTCGAGGGAAGGAGTGCTGCGCTTCGAATTTGCATAGATGATTCACCTCTTCCCTCCGCAAGTTGCTAGTACTCCCAGTATGAAGTACTGAACCACGTGACTTAAAGTTTGTCTAACTTTGGTACCTAGGTAATAGATGCCACTGGGAAAGTGAAGATAGAAGCAAAAGAGGGGAAAGTTACATTATTGACCACAAAAAAACATCACCTAAGGATTAGGCAGAGGTATAACCCATGTGGTCGCTAGCAGAAAATGGAAGTGGGCGGGCCATATAGGGTGTAAAAGTACCTTTAACGCAAACGAAGGGCACTTGTTCTCCCCACCACTGCGATAATTTTTTTGTTTTAGACCATACCTGGGAACCTCCTAGTTACGGAGACATTGGGTGTCAAGGTTCCAAATTTTTCACAGCTGTTTTTGTAAATACTAGTTTTTCAGGTTATCACTTTACTTAAATTACGTCTATGATTCGTTTACTATTCAAAGCATCCACTAGCACAATGTTTTAAAAGTGCTACTCGTACATTGAGTTTTACCGTAAAATGTGATTTTTGACCAAAAAAAAAAGTAGGGGTAGGTACTTAGTTTGATGTACAGAGTGCATGGTTGATGGCTGTGTGATGGGTTGATTTACACCCTGTATATGTCATAGACAGGACAGCAGGTGGGGTAATCGGGTGCCTGAGTGGAGGCCTAGAGTAGGGCCTAGAAATGTAGGCAGGCAACCGATGCGTTGGACCGACGACCTTGTTGGAGTGGCCGGAAAGGACTAGATGCGAAAGGCGTAAAACCGGGAAGAATGGCGTGCATTAGAAGAGACCTACACTCAGCATTGGGTAGTGAAAGGTTGAAGAAGAAGTAGATGATATCCCATTGTCATCGAAAATGCACAAATACAGACTTCGTGGCTACTCCTGATGAATTCCTGTGACTAAGAATCCGTAACCCTGTGGCACAGAAGCCGTACTTGCTAAAACTAGACCTACGAGGTATTCTATATTATTCAGGTATAAGAAAAACCGGAAAAATACGTAAATACCCGACTTGAAATAGTCAATCAAGTATTCTGTACATCAAACTAAGTTGCAGTACTGGGAAACGACCTTTTTAATGTTTTGAAAAATCCCGGGGAAAACTGCTTTTAATGCAACGCATATAAAACATTGTGTGGAGACAGCGACATCTATCGCAACACTTGCGAACTAATTGGCTAATCCTACAGCGCGCTATCAACTTTATCCGCGACATTAGCCTATATAGAAAATCCCGACTTAGGTACATATGTCGGGCAGTTAGCCTACCAGACACAACATCCGTCTGGTAGGAGGATCCCCCTTTTCTACGGGGGATGAGGAACTTTACACCCTGTTCCTCATACCCCCCAAAATTGTACTGATGGATGGTTTGAATAGCAGAGAGGTCATGCATTTAAAATAAAGTTATAACGTGAACAATGAGTGATTAAACTATAAGTTTGACCATCGATAAATGATTCTTATCTTTTAAATAGGTTTACAAAAACTTTTCCCGGTATTTTTTTTAAACAAGATTTGGCCGGTGTTTTGTAACTGACTTTTTTGAGAAGAAACAGCCGAAACCAACTTGCAGGTCATAGTCTCTCTCGCCCATCGGGGCTGCGGGTTGTTCGCAAGAGATACCGCGGCCTCGACATGAAGGGCTAAGAAGGAACACGGGTCGTTTTTAGTCAGTAGAAGTCTGACACTTGAAAGACACTTGAAGTCACACACTGAAAGAAAATTGTGTTTATTTGGCAAAAATTCTTGCCAAATAAACACAATTTTCTTTCTTTTCTTTCTAAGAGCGGGAGGAGGGTTATTTGATGATTTTCCGCCGAAAAAAAAAGAGTCTCTTTTAAAGTGCAGACATAATCTTGGTCAACTCATATGAAAACTATGCAGATTAGAAATATTTGTAACTAACAATGCCGGAAAGAACACGTGCCTTTAGTACTAAAACACATGAACAATTTGTACTTCATCCGCCTCAAATATAAGGATAATTCTTACTTAAAAGAAACGTTATTTTCAAAGGTATAGGTATTATCAATTTATTATCGTTTAACGCTATTGGAATTAGGTTGATTGAAGCCTTAATAATCATAAGTACTTGTATATTCTGATAATTTTAATGCCACTTTAATGAATACCCAATTAATTTGTAAGGGACACTTAACTTTTTTGAAAAAAGAAAAAAGCGTTTCAATTTAGCAAATTATTTTCAGTGCAATGTACTTGAACTTTGTGGTTATTCATGATTTATTAACATGATTTATTAACCACAAATCAGCAGACAGAAATGTGGCGACATCTACAGATGACTTTCTTTAAAGACTAGAGCAACACCAGTCGCATCGCGAACCGTCATTGTAACAATGGCTTTGTCACTGCCGGATACGTCCCCGTAGTTGTTGTACCTTTATAAACCTTTTAAAAAAAAAACTAATTAGTCCGTCAAATAGATTTCCAAAAAATATTGGACACGTATTTTTTCGTTTTTCACGTAAACAAACAATGAAGACGTATCCAATATTTTTCGATATTCTAACAGACGGACTAATTAGAATCATATTTTTTTTTGTCAGTAAACATCCCTATTCGTAAAATGGTCGCAAGCTCAGATAATATTATGTATGTAAAGCTGCCTTTTTGGGTTCCCTGTGTAAATTCCGTACTAAACCAATAAATTCTCCATCTTTTATTCTTCAACAAATATTATCAATCGATTTTTGTATACCAATCTAACTTCAAACGTCCTTTTCAAAGATTATCGTGATAAACGGATAGACGGCGCATACCTACATTGATAACGAATACCTTATCAATAATATTGATAAGATTGTAAAACAATCCACTTGAAATGGCCAAAGACAGAGTTACCCAATAGTTTCCTCAAATATTTTGAAAACATTCGGAAAGGTATTATTACGTTGAGGAACATAAACTACCTTACACACGTAGGTAGGTACGTTCGTTAGGGATTTCCTAACTTGTTTTCAAACTCAATTGTAGTTCTTTCGTATTCTTTTTGTATTGACGTTATGACTTACACGTATTTACCTACGTAACTAAATAGGTACCAGCTTCAAATGGAACCAGACATCTTAAATCATCATCTGCCTAGCCTTTTCTCAACTATATTGGATTCGGTATTCAGTCTAAACGGATGCAGCTGAATAGCAGAATTTTACAAGACGCGACCGCTTATCTAACCTCCACAACCCACTAAAAAGACGTGTTATCAGGACAAACCACATTAAACAATAATAAAAACACGTAAGTATTGCTTATTCGTACCGTCAGAAAGAGATAATGAGGGAAAAGAGGCTAAGAAGGAACATGGGTGGTTTTTAATCAGTAGAAGTCTGACACTCCCTTCCGCTCTGCCCAAGAGCCGGGGGGGTTATTTGATGATTTCCCAACCCCCCAAAAAAAATAAAAGGGAAAGGAGACTGCAGCAGCCTATTTACACACGGATTATTTTTTCTGTATTTCATGGCTATGTCTCTGCTAAAATTTGCAGCCATTGTCCAAAAACGACGTGTCATATTGAACATCGAAGTTTGAAATACCGAACAAACAATAACAACGCACGAACAAGAACGCTTTGCGTGAGTTAGAAGGTACGCTATGACGTCGTATTAAATGTCTCAATTTAATGAGACGTCATGTTCATAATCGCGATGTACGAAACTTCGAGAACTTGCTATGACGAATTACATGATTGAGAATGTTCATCACCGAACTTCGAAAGCTTGCTAAGATGAACTATTAAATATCGAATGTTCTTTGAATCATGATCCGTTCCATTGCATACTGAGTGATTCTGTATTTTTTTTTCTATTTAATTTAATAATTAATGGACAATCCGTAATGTGAGTTTCCCCGTTTCAGACCTGTAAGTCAGAAGAGGCAGGACGTACTGGTTGAAGACCTTAGTATTTGGGCTCTGTGGTATACGCAACGGGAAGACTCGACGAAGCTTCCTGATCGTTGCGTAGCCCAACTGAATTATTTGATCGAGGTTACTTATATATATTTTTTGACAGCACGGTTGGCGCAGTGGCTGAGCGATTGGACTGCTGCACTGCGTGTCGCGGGTTCGATCCCCGCGCGGAACAAATATTTGTATGGCCTGCAGATAGTTGTTTCGGGTCTGGGTGTGTTTGTATATGTGAGTTCAAGTGTTTGTAAACGCACCCAAGATACAAGAGAAAATCCTAGCGTGGGGCAACGTTTTTTAAAGAGAAATAAAGAGATTTGTTTTCTCGAGCCAATGGTTGCTGAGACATTCCATCCAGATATTCAGAACCTAAATTTTTTCAGAGTTTTATAAAATAAGAGGAGGAAAATTATAAAGAAAATTGATTTGTGGAACGTGAAAGAACTTTCATTGCAAATTGGTTTGAATACCTTTTGAGATACGACAGATACTTTTTCATTGCAATGCTCTAAAAAACAATTGTTATCGTTTTGTTTGGTGCCACGGAACCCTTTGTACGGTTGGACTCGCATTTGGTTGGTATTGCAAAGAGACATTTCTCAAAATGGTAGAATCCTGAAAGAAACGAAGTGTATTGAACTAAAATATCGAAGGCATGTGAGAACCACCAAAATGCATTAGCCACTCTTACAGGGAGGTTTGCTTCCTCGCTTTGGGAACATTATAAACCAATAATGCAACGATTTGTTTTCAAAGTGGCTTCTACACGTTTATTTCCATAAACTTTCTGATCAAAAATATTGTCAATAGATACAATTTCCCATACCTAGTCATGTTCCACACATTCGAACGAAGCGCTTTGCTAAGTCCTTTATTATGCGCACAGCCAAGAAGTGGAACTCCCTGCCTGCGTCGGTTTTCGAGAGTTTATATAATAATAATAATAATTGTTTTATTGCAGACATCAAAGGCCCATAGGTTATATAACCCTAATCTATTTAAGTCACGAGTAAATAGGCTTCTTCTGGGTAAGCTCGTTCCATCGTCGACCTCATCTCTGCCCTTAGGGCAAGATTGAGGTCAAGAGCAAGCCCATTCCAAATAAAAAAAATTAAAAAAAAAATTATCACCGAGTTTAAAGTTTTCAACTCGTGCCTCGGATATACCTTCTCGTTGCATGCTGTTTTATCAATCTGATAAGTAATCTTGTCATCATGTTAAGATGAAACCGAAATGCGTGAATGAACGCATCTGTGTTTGTAGTAAGTTTTGAAAAAGTTAAAAAATATGTTATAAGTAACGCCATCTATTGATATTAGAGGGAACTATTGAGTATCTACGGAGGTTGTTGTGAAATGTTGTATATGATAGTTAAAAGTTTTTAGGTATTTTTGGTAGACGATAAACATAACTTAACATCACGCCTGCTGGTTAGGTAGGAGTGTCCCTATAGTACACCCTCATTTTACCAAGTAATAGAGAACGAGGTTGTTGCTATCAACCGGGCACAAATCCAGACACTTATGGGGCCTGCCTTCGGAGACTCCAGGCGTGATCTAATATTCCTTTTACCTTTGCGTCAACATCCAAAAAAAAGAAACCTTAGTATTAGATATGATTTGCATACATTCAAAATTGGTAAATAGCTATCTATATTTTCTTTATCGACATTCCGTATCCTAATTTACGATTACGATAATAAAAAGTTATCTGATATGTTTCGATACGTTTTAATTAGTGCACTGTATACGTATATATTCGTATTACTTTTTGTTATCGTATCGGTTAGGTATCTGTTTAAAGGAATTATTTAAATAATTTTTTCCATGTTGGGGTAACCAGTAACCAGAGGAGCAGACCAGCTCGTGGCTTAATAAGAACTGCCACTCGGATCGATCTTTAGGTAAAGCTGTGCTTGCCTAGGTCGGTCTGGGGATTGATGACAGCCCGACATACCCAGTTTCCTCCGTGCCTCGGAAAGCACGTTAAGCTGTTGGTCCCGGCTGCCATATATAGATCTTTGGCAGTCGTTACAGGTAGTCAGTGACCTGAAATTCTGACATCCAGTCTTACCAAAGAGGTATCGTATTACCTAGTATTAACTGGGTTGTGGAGGTCAGATAGGCAGTTGCTCCATGTAAAATACTGGTATTCAGCTGCATCCGGTTAGACTGGAAGCTGACCCCAACATAGTTGACAAAAGGCTAGGCAGATGATGTTGGTGTAGCCAGTATAACGGGGCAGCTGAATACCACTATTTTACATAGAGTGACTGCCTTTCTGACCTCCACAACCCAGTTAGTGCTGGATAATACGATACCGCTTGGTAAGACTGCAGGTTGTCAGACTTTCTTCCTAACGACTGTCAAAGATATACAATTGACAGCCGGGTCAACGCCTTAACGTGATTTGAGAGGCACAGAGTAAACTAGGCATTGTGATGGATGGTCAGTTGGTCACCCATCCACATACCAATCTAGGCAAGGGCGGCTTAACCTTAAGATTAATCTAAGCAGCTGTTTTTATTTAACCACGAGTTCTTCCTCCTGATTATTACTAAGATTATTGATTATAATTAAGATTATGGAATCGCCAACCAATCATGATGATTAAGGTAAAATGATCAGTCATTGGAACGGATTAAGGATAACTTGTTAATAAAAAAACTGTCTCCACAATCAGTTTTTTTACGACGATAACATTAACTAAATATTTGATGTTCTTTCAGTTTTTAAAACATACAACAATGTTAAAAGATATTAATTTGTCGATGTTAGGAAAAGATTTGAAACACTCATCAAATAATGTTTAAGATAGCCCGCCCACTAGTATTGTAAATCTAAAAGTAACTCTGTCTGTTTGTTATCTTTACGCCTTAACGACTGAACGGATTGGAATGAAATTTAAAACAGTGATAGTCCATTACCGAAGTCAGGACACGTACTTCATAAGAGACACTTTAATTTTGGCAATTTAATTCATTACCACAGACAAAAATTCACAATAAAATCTATCTAAGATTGATAATTAACTTATTCTCAACTATGATTAAAAAAAACACTAACTTACCTATGTATTTACAGTAACACCACTAATATGAAACTAAATAAATGACCTACTATGTCAATGGAACGTGACACAATCACTATCACAATCGATTTATAAAATATAATCTGCGATGATTATAATAAGTCTTTAATTTGATACATACGATGGGCCGTGGTGATGCTTTGATAGTCGATTATGGGATCTGTGTCGGCCTGCAGAGCTATTGCGTATCTTTTTAAATGTCAGTGGCTATCATAGTGTCTATCGATTAACTGGCAAATGTTTCCATTTTGTACCATTTGACAGTTAATCGATGGACACTATGATAGCCACTAAAATCGATTACCTGTCAAATGTTACCATTTTGTACCATTTGACAGTTAATCGATGGACACTATGATAGCCACTGACATTTAAAAAGATACGCAATAACCCTGCTGGTACTCTTTACATTCAAGAGAGACACCTAGGCTAGCAATGATATCGTTTATCATCTTCATCATCACATTTATGTTGCCCTTAGGTATCCCAATTCATTTGGGGTCGATGTAGTATGTCTTCTTCTTCCATACTTCTATATTAATTCCCATCAGAAGCATCCTTTCTGGTCATATTATCCTTTGCACGGTCCACCCATCGCTTCTTATAGCCATTTACATTCATATTTTAAACTTTCCTCACGACATTTTACTTATTGCTCCGAATCACATGCATCTTATAATATGTCTATGCTTGTGCTTTGTGTATGCTAGTCAAGTCAAGTCATAGAACTCAAGTCGTCTTACTTTTCGGACTCATGTGCATATTGCATAACTGTCTCGTTGGTCTAGTGGTCGCAAGCGCGGCTGCTGAGCATGAGGTCCTGGGTTCGATTTCCGGGTCGGGCAAAGTGTGAAAGTATTGGCTTTTTCTATCAGGAATTTATCAGTAACAGCTACGGAGTCTGGATTTGTGCCCGGTTTATGGCAATAGGCTCGCCCCCTATTACATGGGACTTAAACATAACTGGCGAAATGTGGCTGTACTATTGGGTACACCTCTGCCTAACCCTTCGGGGCTTAAAAGCGTGATGTTATGATGTTTATGTTAAATATTTCTCGACGGCATGAAGGCAAGTCAGAGGCCAAGTTAATCGCTAACCACAGGTCGCAGGGGGGGTTTGATTTCTACCTACCCCTATGCCAAAAAAGCGTGAGTTTACTAGAAAATATTGTATTTATAATCTGCCGCCATATTATTTTGCCTATATGAACCAACATACAATTGAATTCTTATTTTATTAGTACATAAAAATAATCAAAATAACGTGCTTTATCTTAATTATTCTGATTATGATAAAATTATTTATTTCTTTATTAGTGTAGACAAATCGATGTCATTATCGCATAGACTGCATATATCTATTTCTATATTATAAACACACGTCATTAGATAACTATGTGGCTCGTGGCTAAATACTAACGTGGCTAACTGCGGTACTCAGAGATATTTAATGATTACTTAAGCCGTCACTTACTAAAGTTTTGACATACTTTTGTATGAAAAAACTGTCAAAACCTTTTTATTATTATCACAACTACCTAAATTTGGTTCCGTGCGGGAATCGAACCCGCGACACGCAGCGCAACAGCCAAGCGCTCAGCTACTCTACCGTTCCCTGACTAAATAATGGCAAAAAAATGTTGTTTCAGGAAAACCAGATAACTTATTTGTAATTAACCTTCGTATACTTCTAAGATCGATCGATCGATCGATCTTTTTAAGTTTTAACAGACATGCATAAACTCACGTTTTTTTCTCATGGGGGTAGGCAGAAACCACAGAAGGCCACCTGCTATGATCCTTACATGCTCCTTTCGCCTAGTCCACGTTCATACGTCTTTACGTACTCTTCGCGCGGCGTGCGTGTATTTCTGGTCATGCTTGCCGGTTGAGAGTACTACGCACATGTATTAATGTATGTTACCACTGTATCGAGTAGTAGGAGTAGTTATAAAGTTCACTGTTCCCTCGCTCTAGTTAAATTCAGATAATTCAAAGCAGATTTACAATCTGCAGTAAAGCATTTAATTTTCTCGTCGCAGTACACGAAGACAAGTCAACAGTAGTGCGCAGAGCAACAGTGTAAACAATGTCCAACGTTAATTATTTTATGTACTTTCTTCAACGAACTCGTTATTTCATTAAGGTGTTACGTTTCGGAGGAATGGGACGCCGCCCGTCGCCTCCTGCGAAGCAGTGATGCTAGCGAAGGAGGTGGCGGAACGTGAGAGAGAACCTCTCGTCCCAGTTGCCGCGGGAGGCGCTCCGGGCGTCGGCGGCCACGTGATGGCTTCCGGCCACCGTAGACGCAGGCCTGTGGACGGTGAGTGATGGGCTAGCTCGCCGTCCGTCCTTCTTATGACGATGACAGGCCGTGTCGACGGCGCGTTCGTGTTCCACGCGCGCCTCAAAGAGATATCAGCACCTCCTTCACTAGCATCACTGCTTCGCAGAAGGAGGCGACGGCGTCCCATTCCTCCTCGCTCCGGACCATGGCTTGCACCAGGGCCGGACGCGAGAGGTCGCTGCCGCCGATCGCCGTTACAAGAACAGGGCAGACCTCCACGGTGTGCTCCACCGTGTCCTCCAGCCGGTCCTCACAATGGTTGTGCTTGGGGCCTTACATACACTAATATTCAGAACCTGCTATGAATCATAAAATACATTGCATTACGCCTTTAATCCTAGTCTTGTTGAGTACGGTATCTTATAAGCCGATTGTAGTATTTTTCCGTTTCGATCGTTATTCAAATACTTACCAAATAGTTTTTCACTTGACCTAGAACCGCACTACACTGAACCAAAAAATAAAACAAATGATAAACAGGAACACGTTTGTGTTGAAAAATGAATAGACGAAGAGTGAAGGTCTTTCAAAGATGTGTAATTACTTTACAAACTAGCAAAAGACAAGCACGCTTTAAAAACAAAGAGATAATAATTAATACTAAGTATGGTTGTTTGGTTTTACAGCTTATCTAAATTTTGTTGTTATAGTTTTTTTTTATTTTAAAGACACGTGCTTGTCTAGATACCTCTAACATTCCACTTTAAACCTTTTGTCCACTGTCCATAAGACATTATATCGCGTGCTCATTGTTAATTTGTTACGATTAATTTATAGAACACTAGTTGTTGCCAGCGGCTTCGCCCGCTACAACTCGAGAATTATCCCACGGGAAGATAAAAACGGGATAAAAACTAATAAAAAATCCTATGTGTTAATCCAGGTTGTAAACTATCTGTGTACCAAATTTTTGTCCAAATCCGTTCAGTAGTTCTTGCGTGATAGAGTAACAAACATCCTTCCATCCATCCATACATACATCCTCACGAACTTTCGCATTTATAATATTAGTAGGAAAACATAGGATCAAGCCTGTAATCCCCAAAGAGTTATGCAGAGGTGTAACCATTAGTATACACATTTCGCCAGTTAAGTTTAAGTCCCATGTAAAAGGGGGCAAGCCTATTGCCATCAACCGGGCACTGAACACAGACTCTGTGGTTGCTACCGAGAAATTCCTGACGGAAGAACCCAATAAGATTCTGCACTACCTGGAAATCGGACCCAGGACTTCATTCACAGCAATCGCGTTTGCGACCATTAGACCAATGAGACAGTAAATTAGCATATTTTCATATTTTCTTCTAGAGTGTGAAAGAGATGGCGCTAGACGTATTCTATAGCTCTATCTCTTTCTAGTGACATTAAGACAAAAAACCATAACTTATCAAACCGTCCAGTTTTCAGTTAAGGTGAAGGCGAGAAGGTAGTCCGCGAAATTCGAATTTTCTTACGTTTTTTGCAATTTCCCGTTTTTTTCAAGTCGTATGTTAAAAAAATAATTTTGAGAATCGGTTCACAAATGGAGGAGAAATCAGGTAACATACATAAAAAAAAAAAAAAAAAAAATACATACACACGAACATATAACCTCCTCCTTTTTTGAAGTCGGTTAATAAAATGGGATTCGTGGCAATAGCAAATGTCTATCCGAGTGATAATGATTAAAATCACCAATACAACCGTCTCAGTTGATAAAGGTCTCTTGAGTGACTATTTCGACTGTATTTCGTTACTCCGAAGTTCGAAATACCGATGTACGGTATACAGAAAGTTTGTGAGTCCGAATTACGTGAGTCAGAATGTACGCTATGACGAAGTACGTTATTCAGAATGTTCGTTACTCCGATGTACGTTACTCCGAAAGTTCGCTACTACGAAGTACTGTATTCAGAATGTTCGTCACTCCGAAAGTTTGCTACTACGAAGTACTGTATTCAGAATGTTCATTATCGCGAAGTACGGAACTACGAAAGTTTGCTATGACCAATTACTCAATAATAATTGAGAAATTTCCTCATTGAGATTCTGAGAGAGTATTTCGAATTAGTCAAGTATTATAAATGTACACTGTGAGGGTAAATTATCTATAACAGTGTACAAATAAAAATCTAAGTAAAAGCAGGTTAATCAATTCAAAATAATCTTAAAATATGGGGTAATAAAAAACTAAATTAACTTTTCTATGCACTAAAATTGAAAATAAAATAATTTAATTGTAATAATAAAAAAACAAGTTTTAAAATAATTGATGTATGTATGTATGACTTCGTAAATATTCCTTTAAAGACGCTATTTTGAAGCTATTTCTTTAGGGTTTCGTAATGTTTGCCGTTATTCTTTCTATTTCCAAAATCGTATTTTATTGTTCTTTTAATAATTCTACTAATGTTTTGTATATTTATATTCTGCTTTTTAGGGTTCCGTACCTCAAAGGAAAAAATGGAACCCTTATAGGATCACTCATGTGTCTGTCTGTATGCTCAACCACCCCTTATCTCCGAAACTTCTGAGCCTAAAATTTTGAAAAAAATACAGAAATTAGTTCAACCCTTATAGATTACAGGAAAATCTATAAGAAGTCTATGGTGCTAAAATAACATAGAAAATCTCTCAATATTTACTACAATGGTACGGAACCCTTCATGTGCAAGTCCGACTTACACTTGGCCAGTTTTTTCTATTGAGCAGACTGTTTCAACAGTTGTGTCAATTTAATTCTGTGTTGTTGGTATATTCGTGTTTACGCAATCTAACACAGACCACATTCGAGGAGGAAATCTAAAATATTAATAATTATCTAATTTAAAAAAAAATTACTTGTAAAACCTATTTGCGCAATAATCATCATTTATAATACCTACTTGACTAATTCGAAATACTCTCTCAGAATCTCAATGAGGAAATTTCTCAATTATTATTGAGTAATTGGTCATAGCAAACTTTCGTAGTTCCGTACTTCGCGATAATGAACATTCTGAATACAGTACTTCGTAGTAGCAAACTTTCGGAGTAACGTACATCGGAGTGACGAACATTCTGAATACAGTACTTCGTAGTAGCGAACTTTCGGAGTAACGTACATCGGAGTAACGAACATTCTGAATAACGTACTTCGTCATAGCGTACATTCTGACTCACGTAATTCGGACTCACAAACTTTCTGTATACCGTACATCGGTATTTCGAACTTCGGAGTAACGAAATACAGTCGACTATTTCATGTTTATGAAAAAAACGTAAGAAAATTCTGCTTAACTTCTCATCATTCGGTAAAAAAATTGATATTCAAGACATGGTCCATACGATGTTTTTCGTATTGCAGTACTATCATGACGAGGGTTGAAACTAGATTGTTCCACTCTGCTCCACCATGCTGTCCCACGAGTGAGACAAATAAATTGTTTTTTTTCTTTGTAGTATGTTCTCTTTTAGCAGTTTGGCTACTGGTATACGGTACTACTGTACAAACAAATCGTTTTGGCGAGTTATTTTGTTAGATTTTTCGGGACTTCTACTAACAGAAAAATTACGTTATAAGGCAAGTGAAGTGAAGTGCTAATAACATAGTTTTAAGTTATTTATACTAACACAGATGTTATGTATGTATGTATTTATTTAGGTTAAGGTATATGTCTATGGGTCTATGTTACCTGAAAACTTAGACTTAGACTACTTTTATTTTTAAGAAATGAATTAGGGTTCCATGCAATAAAATCAAAACCCATGAAGTTGTTAACAAAATCAGAATCAAATAGGGAACATATTACATATTTTTATATTAATACCTATTAATATAGGAACACCTAGTTCACAATTAATTTGACTTTTATCCAACTAGTGAGACAAACCTTGCCCCACTTGTGAGTCAGAGTAGAAAAACCCGCAACACATCAAGATTCGCGTAGAACCGCTCTGAAACCCGTCAGGTAAGATACCACTTACACGTTATTAGCTTTTACAGTTTACTCAGTGTCGTGCCATGAAAGGGATGGAATCATTTATCTTCAGTGTTTTGTTTTCCTGGAGAAGTCCCTATGGACATGTTTGAGAGAAGTCGGGAAGGATGAGGAATGTTATTGTGTCTTTAGTACATAAACGTGGCTGGAAAGAATGCACATAAAAAAATAAAAATGTATATTTCAATTACATAAAGATACGAGTATAGCTCACATGATTTGGAGGTCACCTTTTAAGTACTGACATACTTGTGTTAAGGGACTCGGCTCTTCCGCTTAGCATTAAACAATCTATACTGCTGAAGCTGCAATCTATAAGCTGAAGAGTTTGTTTGTTTGTTTGTTTGAACGCGGTAAACTCAGGGACTACTGGTTGGAATTGAAAAATTCTTTTAGTGTTGGATATTCCATTTATCGAGGAAGGCTTTAGGCTATATAACATCACGCTACAATCAAAAGGAGCGGAGCATAAATGAAAAATGTTGCAAAAACGGGAAAAGATATTCCTTTTTGAGAGCTTCCGTTGCGTGCGCTGCGAAAACGGTTTACCTAAGTTACGTAAATATCAAGTACTAGCTGACCCATGCAACTTCGTCTGCGTCACATAATATAGCTTATAACAAAATGTCAACATAAATTGAGTTAAATCGTAACAAACAAAAAATCGTATCTTTCCTCTTTATAATATTAGTTTAGATTATATTAAAGTGTGAATTACTATTGGTATCTCTTACTGTTAAATATACAGTAACACCTTGTAAACATTATGGTGCAGTAAATATTTTGAATATGAATTTCTCCGGAGTCCCCGGAGGCCAGAATCCTCACTAACCTACCGCACCGGACCGAATGACTGCCGCGCGCTTAATTATTTTGTCGCGCGGATATTTTTACATTGCGATATCTTCTAAGATATTTGTTTAAACTGTATAGAGTAAAGGGTACAAATATTCTATATTAAATTTCTGTGCTAACAAACACATTTATTTAGATATAGATTAATACCATATGGGTTAAATAAGCTTCGCAAAATATCATTCTTTTTAACCTAACATTTTAATAGTAAAAAATGGTTACAGTGAGTCAATCTTAAAAGATAGACATATGCTGTCGCGGACTTTTTTTTAGAACTTTTAAAGAGGAACAATTCTTTCATACATGGTATTTGCGTAACTTAAACCGTTTTCGCAGCGCACGCAACGGAAGCTCTCAAAAAGGAATATCTTTTCCCGTTTTTGCAACATTTTTCATTTATGCTCCGCTCCTATTGGTCGTAGCGTGATGTTATATAGCCTAAAGCCTTCCTCGATAAATGGACTATCCGACACAATAAGAGTTTTTCTATTCCAACCAGTAGTCCCAGAGTTTACCGCGTTCAAACAAACAAACAAACAAACAAACAAACAAACAAACAAACAAACAAACAAACAAACAAACTCTTCAGCTTTATAATATTAGTATAGATGAAGGAATTGTTTCTCTTTAAAAGTTCTAAAAAAAGTCCGCGACAGCATTATGTTTATCTTTTAAAATTGACTCACTGTAACTATTTTTTAATATTAAAATGTTAGGTTAAAAATAATAATATTTTGCGAAGATTATTTAACCCATATGGTATTAATCTATATCAAAATAAATGTGTTTGTTAGCACGAAAATTTAATACAGAATATATGTGCCTTTTACTCTATAAAGTTTAAACAAATATCTTAGAAGATATTGCAATGTAAAAATATACGGGCGACAAAATAATTAAGCGCGTGGCAATTAATCGGGATGGTGCGGTAGGTACGTGGGTATTCTGGCCTCTGGGGCACAATATAAATATGGACAGTACGGAAACTACCTACAAACGCTCGAAACCGCACACTCACACAAACATGCGCATCGACGGGGCACTTGGCAAGTCTTCGCAGTGCGCTCAGTTGTGCGTGCCGCGCCGAGACGAGTGGTCAGTTGGTCACGTATAAGTTCATATCTCCCGATATTTTTTTAAATGCAACGAACGTATTGCGCGGTATACGGCTGTGTCAACTCGGCTTCATCAGCAGAAGAAAGTATTTTTAATCGACTTCCAAAAAGAGGGAGGTTCTGAATTCGTCGGTTTGGTTTTGTTTTTGTATCATATTTGTTTCCGCATAACTCCCTCATTTATGAACCGAATTGAAAAAAAAAATGTTTAATCGAAAAAGTATACTCACGAGATGGTCCCACTGTTACCATGTCTGGATCTGATGATGGAATCTTAACGAAATCGAGGGCAACCATCAAATTTTATAGGCACGTATTACGTGTTTCGTATTTTTTCTAATGCTATTTAAGTATTTACATCTGGCAGTCATTACCTCATGTTGATGAGCTGATGATGGAAGGAATAACTCCTTAACGGTTAGGAGTTGGAGGATAATTCTTAAATAAAATCTTATGGGGTTGTATTCTTTCAGGTTATCTAGGTGAGCTGATTGTGGAAGGTACAACTCCTCAACGGTTAGGAGTTAAAAGCAATTATAAGAGAATCTTGAAGGTTAAGGGTTAGGTTTCTTGGTTGAATGTTAAATGCATCGTAACTATTAGTATAGGATATTACAACTAAAAATGGAAAAATGAAAACAACTCTTTAAAAAAAACAGCTTCTGAAGTCGGTGACTTTTGTTTGTTTGATTTCCTTTTTTTTTTCATGAGCATTGCCCGCGCGCAACCTGTGCCGCAGCCGTGGATAGCGAGCGCACGAAACGTTATCGAGTATCGTCCAACCGCGGCTCGCTCCCGCCAAGACTTGTAACAGGTTAAGCCGCGTGCGCCGTTATGACAAAGTTAAAGATCTATAGTTCTACAAGTTGTTGTGTACTAAACTGTTTTCCGTGTTTAAACTACTTAAATGTCTTTTGTTGAGATTAATCGACGCCATAAGATAACCTATTTAGATTGTATTTGTAAGCTAGCTTTTTTTAATTCGATTGATTGATCACAACAGAATAAAAATGTTATGTTGAGAAGTTATCTAGGGACTTCAGCAACCGTGCATAAAAGGGACAACCCTATGGCTTCAATGGAGCGTAGGTAGTTATCGCATCAACTAGGCTTAGTTTCGCTACTGTCCATATTTATACTGTGTCTGGGGGCTCCGGAGAAATTCAAATTTAAAATATTTATTACACCATAATGTTTACAAGTACAAGGTGTTACTGTATATCAAACAGTAAGAGATACCTATAGTAATTGTTACTTTAATAATATAATCAAAGCCATTCTAAACTAATAGGTATATTATCAAGAGGAAAGGTAAGATTTTTGTTTGTTACGAGTACGATTTAACTCAATTTAATATGTTGTATAGTCGATTTGTCGAGAAAGGTTATAAGCTATATTAATATGTGACGCAGGCGAAGTTGCGTGGCTCAGCTAGTATCTGAATAAAAGAAAATACAAAAGAAGCGCAGTTGTGTGATGTATCCGAGTGGGTTTATGGATGTCCGTGTGAGCTCTTGTATATTTACTGTCGAAGGTCTAGGTATATTTATTAGGTTTTTCAATTAATTCATAAATTTATCTAGGTGAAGATAGTAAAAAAAGGTAAGATAATCTAAAAGTAGTAATTAAATATTTGTGACGATGCGAACTATCAAAATATAACTTCCCAACTATTCAGGACTCTTGATTCTTAACTCATTAGCGTTTTGGCAATTCGTTTCCATGAAATCAAGTACCTTTTCATAAAGCTTCCAATATAGGCACGATCAAAGTGTGGAACTTTCGCTTTTAAACTAATCTATCCATTCACAAGACCGAGGTCAAGAACTAGTTCACCAGGTAGTAAAAATCGTCCATTTTCCATAATATTCATTTTACATATTCTACGAGCAAAATAACGATTTATTTTAACACTCAATTTCCCAGATAAAAATACTTGCAAAAGAAACCTTTTTAACGCATTAATATAGAAAATTCACCAGCTTCTGAAAACACAATGGTACTTAAAGAAAATTCCCGACTATGTGGGTCAGATATAATATAATAGTGATATTATGCGCAGAACCTCAAAGGGAATATGCGGAGTTTTCACTTTGATGTCGGTAAAAAGATAAGCGTCATTATCGTAGTTATTTTGTGAAGTTAGAGGATTGTGTCCAGTATACCGTACATGCAATGAGAGTGCTATTAACCTATCTGGCAAAAAATATTCCGTGTAATTCATTAGTATGAGAATATACCTACTCTTCGCTGGTTGGCTAGTAGCAACTGTATGAGATTTGCCGAAAAACGAGTTGAGTGGTGTGGGGGGGACCCAATGTCCAGAAAAAGACAGCAATCTAAAATGACAGAACAAAACAAATCATAATATGAATTGCTTTAAAAAATAGTTTTTTAACGCAATCCATATTATGGCCGTCTTTCTAGACATCAAAAAAGCCTTTGACACAGTCTCTGTCCCCACACTTTTACATAGGCTAGAAGACATTGGCATAAGAGGAGTACCACTTAAACTTTTCACGGAATACCTGAGTGAGCGCAGGTACGTAGTTAGAATAGGAACAGTCACAAGTTCCGAAGAAATTGTGACTTACGGAGTAGGACAGGGTAGTGTGCTCGGGCCGCCGCTTTTTCTCATTTATATAAACACCCTGTGTAACATGAGTATCGAAGGGGCTCACATATTCTCTTATGCTGACGATACAGCAATTGTTTTCTCGGGAGAAACATGGGACAGTGTTGGTCGCATCGCCGAACGTGGTCTGTCTACAATAGCTACCTGGCTCGATCAGAACCTTTTAACTTTGAATATTTCAAAGACCAATTACATCTGCTTTTCCATATTTAACCGTACCCAGCCATCACAAGATCTTCAGATTAAAATCCATACCTGCTCTAGCTCCACTAACACCACCTGTTCTTGTTTAAAAATCGATAAAGTATCCAGTACTAAATACCTTGGTGTTATGATTGATCAGAGGTTATCGTGGCACTTGCACCTAGAACTAATAATGAACAGAGTTAGGAAATTGATTTGGACGTTTAAATCTCTTCGACATGTGACTACTAAGGACCTTATCAAGCAAATTTATGTCTCCCTGGGTCAATCTATACTTACCTACTGTTTGCCAATTTGGGGCGGAGCATCTAAAATAAAGTTTTTGGAGCTGGAGAGGGCACAGAGAGCGTTACTAAAAGTCATGTACTTTAAACCAATTAGATTCCCCACGGAAAGTTTATACTTAACCTCAAACCTTTTGTCTGTTAGGAAACTCTATGTCCTGCAGATTGCATTAAAAAAACACAAATCTATTCCCTTCATTGCGTCCAAGACACATTCTAGGAGAAAGAATAAAGTTGCTGAAGATTGTCCAGTGAATACTACATTTGCTACAAGGCAATTTATTAAACAATCCTCCCGTATATATAATGCTCTCAACGAACAATGTGCCATCTACTCTATGACATATCACGACTCCAAAAATACACTTACTGAATGGCTCAAGAGCAAAAGTTACGAAGAAATCGAAGATATCCTACACAAGATCACATAACTAACAAACACATTTAATTTGTACATATACACACCACACCCATATACCCCCACGCTACACATACCACATATCTCATATACATGCCCACTACATCCCGACACTTACACAAACACACAGTCACACACAAACCGACCTACACACACACACACACACACACACACACACACAAACTCACAAGCATGTCCTACACTCAGTGCGCTCCCTTACTGATATATAGGTTATAAAATGTTAATTAGTTTTAAATTAATCTATCTGCCTATTTCTCACACATTTGTAGAATTATTGTAAACTGGAGGAGCGGAACCACCTAATACAAGCAAATATTTGCTTAAAAGGTGACTCCAAACCTAACATAGTTATTTCCTTATGTGATGAAATAAACATTTTTATTTTATTTTATTTATTTATTATGATCTGCTAAATTGGCCATTTTAGACGCCCTGCTGTCTAGGTAGGCTGTTAATGATTATGCCTGCTACACCAGTCCATCACCAATCAACGCCGTCGCGAGCCAGGACATAATAGATCAGCACCAGCAAAATACTCTCGCTGTAAGTTGTTTACGCTCGTGCATGGCACGCGATGGTGGCAGAACAGTCTAGTGGGCAGTCTCATACTTTTCTATTGAAATTTCGAAGACATGTGACAGCTACCAACTGCACCGCACTGGGCACGCGTGGTGGATTATAATCCACCACGCAAAAAAAAATACTGTTCCTCAGGAAAACAACAATAACTTTCTTATGATAATAGATGGCACCACGTGTCTTTCGAATCATGATTGAATTGGGTATTTCACCAAAAAAATCTAATTAGTTCTATATTAAATATTGGATACGTGTTTTTCGTTTTATCAATTTAATAAAAATTGTCAAAAATTAAACGTGTCAAAGATCATGAGTGGGGGCTTGTGACGTTACTTTCTGGGTAAAAAAGTACTAACTTTGTGACGTCACACGACTTTTCGAAGCACTGTATCATCTTCATCTCGTTCGTTTGGATGAACAGAGTATTAACTCAAAATTTACGATTATTAACCAGTTATTTATAGAAATGGAAATATATTGATTTGAAAACTTCAAATCGCTCTCCTGAAAAATAGGCTTTTTTTGAGTTAATATCCTGTTCATCTGGACCAACGATCTATTGTTTAAGTAAAAAAAGAAAAAATAAGTGTCTATTATTTTTTTGGAAATCTATCTGACGGACTAATTAGATTTTTTTGGTGAAATACCCTATTGAATTATTATAGAAATAGTAGTACTTTTAAAATTATTTCACGTGGATGAAAGTCGACGGGCTCAGCTAGTGGTTAACTTTACCCTTTGTTTCAATTAACTCTAACCTCAATTCAAAAACCAACCACACTTTCAAATTTACAAGTAATCCGTTCAAAGACGTTTGGTATTCAAGCAGACTCGGCCGTCATTCAACTTGTAGGCGGGCTCACGGAACGGCTTGGTGGACCGGTGCTCAAATATTAAAGACCTACATACGAGCCGTGGTTAGTGCTTTGATGCACCGTTCTATTATGTATGAGGGGAAGTTTTTTACCAGTGGGTTTGGCTGCTGCACTAACTTTTAAGACTAACGTGAGGGTTGAACTGGTAATTGAATAAACTAGTCTTTTACTTTGTGGCTTGCTTTTATAAAAATAAACCACCTGAATTTCTGTTTATGCGTGTCCAGTAGGACTATTGCGTATCTTTTTAAATGTCAGTGGCTATCACAGTGTACATCGATTAACTGTCAAATGGAGGTTTGGTACAAAATAGAACCATTTGACCGTTAAACGATGGACACTATGAAAGCCACTGACATTTAAAAATATACGCAATAGCCCTGCTGGTGATATACTTTAGTTAGTGGAATAAGCAATTCAGCAAGTTTTCTGAGTAATTTTAGATTAACCATGCGCTTCAAATACCTTTTAGTGTTATCTATATCAACTATTTACAACACTTAGTAATTTGCTGTACTATTTTGTCAAGAACGTACCGGAAAACGATCAATAGTATTCAAAATGTTAGTTATTTATCACCTTCAGAGTATGCTCCTTCAGAAACGACACACTTACTTCAATGAGTAATCCCATCATCAAAACAATTTTGATACAGGTCTCGCCGCGAATTCTCCAATTTCTCAATTTGTCTTCTACAAAATGAAAATGGGTGCCACGAAGTGGTAATTTGAATTTAGGAAAAAGAAGGAAGTCGGCTGAAGCCATATCCGGTGAATAAGGTGATTGCTCGATGGTATTTATTGAGTTTTTGATAAAAAAAAACGTTAACATTGATGGCCTTGTGCGAAGGTGCATTTTTGTGGTGCAAAATCCACGAATTTCCTTTCCAAAATCTGACCTTTTTCGTTTAATTTGCTCTGTTAAACGCCGCATAACGGTTAAATTTTTATTCTTAAATACCATTTGACCATTCGTCAAGAATTCCGAGTGTAAAACACCACGATAGTCAAAGAAAACAGTCAAACAAACTTTTTTTTTGTTTTTCGGTTCAGTTGGAAGGCGCCCCACTCCGAAGCTTGTTGACTAGTTTACATGTCAAACTCGAAAGCCCACGGCTCGCCACAATGCGTTTCAAAAATTTCAGGTCTTTTGGGACAAGCCGACAAGCAACATCTTTCATCCGTGATTATTTAAAATGATACGGATCGACTCGTGAGACACAGAAAGTTCGGCGGCTATTTCTCTCAAAGTTGAATGAGGATTTTAGTCACTGTTTCCGTCACTTTTGCGATGATAACTTTAGTTGCAGATATTGATGGCCTACCAGAGCTAGGCAAATCTTTCATCACATCTCAACCGCTTTTGAACGCTTTGTACCACTCATAATCACGGTTTTCTGATGAAGCCAATTCATTGTAAGCTTTCTGTAAACGTTTCAGTAACTCCGGACACAAAACTGCATTGGTGATGCAAAAATTAAGCCAAACTCTTTGTTCGATGTTTTAGTCCATTAAGAAAGTCGCAATATATACTAAATATAATATAATCTAAAAACAGCATGTATCGAATCTAAATAATAGATGTAACTCAAACTCCGCTAAAAAAGGAAAACAGTTGTGCTAATCTAACAACAACAACACAAAAAAAAACAACAATGTTTTTAATTTGGAACCATAAATAAAAGGCATCTATTCCAGATACGTTTTGACTGAATGATAATGTAAAGAGTGAGAGAGTATAACTGCGGTATTCAGAGATTTTTAATGATTACTTAAGCCGTCACTTAGTAAATATTTGACATACTGTTGTATGACGAAACTGTCAAAACCTTTACTATTAAACCTGCGAGTGCGGCAGTAAGACAATTTTCTGAGAAAGAGAACCTACCCTTAACGCCTTGACGACTCCTTCTACCGCCACACCAAGTTTATATATCCACTGCTTATTAGAGACACTCGTTTGACAAAGAGTTTGTAAATTTATTGAATCCAGAACATCACGTAATCTGGACACTATCACACGAATCGATCAATGCGCAGTGACTGGCGGTCGAACCTCGCACGGCTTACATCAAAGGCGGACACAATATATTATAATCCCACACAAACCGAAATTATTTCTACAAACATATAGATAGTGGCCGGTGAAATTTTAACAACACATACTTAACATCGTGCCTGTAATTCCCGATGGTTTAGGTAGAGGTGTTACTAATAGTAATCCTATATTTTGCCAGTTATGTCCCATGTAATAGGGGGCGAGCATTTTGTTTTTTTTTTTTTACAAAACGTTGCTCCACACTAGGAATATCTCCTGTATCGTGGGTGTTTACAAACATATAAATGCACATGCACAAATACCCAGACCCGGAACAACTACCTGTAGGTCATACAAATATTTGTCCCGTGCGGAGATCGTACCCGCGACACGCAGCACAGCAATCCAATCGCTCAGCCACTGCGCCAACAACTGGACGCAAATCCAGACATCGTGGGTGTTACGAGTACTAAGAAGTTTCGGATAGAAAAACCAAATCTAAAGCAATTAAATGCCTAAATAGCTAATTCAGGCTACTTCAAAAAGTTGACGAGTCATCTCAGGTTATCAGTGAATCGTCCATGTTTCCAGTTACCACCCAAATTAGAATATAATATGTGAATCCCTATAGATTATTAGATTAGAGGACTGCCTGCGTCATTGGTCAATATAAGTTGAAAGCTCCGCTGGAGTTTAAAGTTCATAAAAGATTGAAAATTCTGTTTTTCTTTCATGGCTTAATTATGTCATTCCACTACTGGGCATTGGTATCCTCTATATCCTGTCTGAAAGATTTTAGTGGAACTTTTTAATAAAGTCTTGTATGATGTTTGTACTCCGGAATCATGGAAGAATGCCATCGTCACCATCATCCACAAAAAAGGCGATACTTCGAAACTAGCTGACTATCGTCCAATTAGTCTTCTCTCTCAAATATACAAACTCTTTTCTAAGATCCTGACAAATCGTCTTACCCGAAAACTTGACGAACCCCAGCCCATCGAGCAGGCCGGTTTCCGCAGCGGGTAATCGACCACCGACCATATCCACACGGTACAGCAGCTGATGGAGAAGTGCCAAGAATATAACCGACCTATATGCATGGCTTTCGTCGACTATGAGAAAGCTTTCGACAGTGTCGGGCATTGGGCCGTGTTCCACGCTCTTCATCGCTGCCATATCGATTCCCGCTACGTGGATGTGCTGCAGGAATTATACACCTCGGCCACTCTACAGGTTCGCATGCATACCCTGTCTAAACCCGTACAGATCAAGCGGGGAGTGCGACAGGGCGACACCATTTCACCAAAACTTTTCACAGCAGTCCTTGAAGATATCATGAAATGCCTAAATTGGGACAGTTGCGGTGTTAACATAAATGGTGCCTACCTGTCGCACTTAAGATTTGCTGACGACCTCGTTCTATTTGCTGAAAACTTCAAAGATCTTCAGAATATGCTCCAAGACCTACATGATGCCTCTTCCAAAGTAGGACTTAGGATGAATATGGCCAAGACGAAGATTATGGCAAATATCAACAGCTATTCATATTCTTCTGTCAAAGTTGAAAATGAAGAGTTGGAGATAGTTGATCAGTATGTCTATCTTGGTCATATTCTTTCCTTTGGCAAAAAACATCAACAAAAGGAGATATCCCGAAGAATATACCTTGGGTGAGCCGCGTTTGGCAAATTGGACGACCTTTTGAAATCGGCCAAAATTCCGCTATGTCTGAAGTCCCGCCTCTATAACCAGTGTGTTCTGCCCACAATGACGTACGGTGCTGAAACATGGACGCTCACGCAGGAGGCTGTGTACAGATTGAGAGTGGCACAGAGAGCCATGGAGCGTTCCATGTTCGGCATAAAACTAATAGATCGAGTTCCTAACGTCGAAATCCGAAAACGCACAAAAGTTTTCGAAATTGGGAATCGCATTACGGAACTCAAATGGAGTTGGGCAGGACACCTAGCAAGTCGTAGTGATGACAGGTGGACTAAGGCTGTCACTGAATCCCGTCGAGGCTGCGGGTTGTCCGCAAGGGATACCGAGGCCTCGACATGAAGGGCGAAGAAGGAACATGGGTGGTTTTTAGTCAGTAGAAGTCTGACACTCCCTTTCGCTCTGCCCAAGAGCGGGAGGGGTTATTTGATGATTTCCCACCCCCCAAAAAAAAAAAAAAAAAAGGCTGTCACTGAATGGCGTCCAAGAACTGGCAAAAGAAGTGTGGGTCGTCCGGCGGCAAGATGGGTAGACGACATAGTTGCCTTCGTGGGAAAAACCTGGATTGGCTTACACAGGACTGTGGAGATTGGCACAAGAAAAGAGAGGCCTATACCCAGCAGTGGGTGAGTTCGGGCTGTGGATGATGATGATGATGATGATGATATCCTGTCTGTGTGGTCTGCTCTCTGTGGGGTTTTCTCCGGCTAATTTGTCACAATCGCTTCTAAATCGTCACGTCAGCATTTTCTAGGCCTCCATTGGCGATGACACCCGTCTTCTAGTACCCACTACGCGATGACCTTGGCCCATTTGAATGTTTTGTTACCGAAAAATGATAACTGAGTAATCAACCAGCTCATCGGTATCCGTATTAGCCACAATTGACAATAGGGATGTTTACTGACTAAAAAAATATGATTCTAATTAGTCCGTCGGTTAGACTATCGAAAAATATTGGATACGTATTTTTGTTTTATCAAATCATTAAAAGTTGACGAAGATAAAACGCGTCAAAAATTTGAGTGGGGGGTCATGACGTCACTCACTGGTAAAGAATGTCATACCAATGTCTTAGAATATGACGTCACACGAGTTTTCAAAGCACTATATCGTCTTCATTGTGTGTTTACGTGAAAAAAGAAAAAAATCGTGTCTAATATTTTTTGGAAATCTATCTGACGGACTAATTCGATTTTTTTAGTTAACTACCCTATTACTTGAAATCGTTGTGCCGGTGACATTCAAACTATGTGTGGTCAAGCATTAACGAAGTCGATTTTACCTAAGTATAGTGAAGTTTAGTTTTTGATTTAGTATAGTTTTGGGAGCGGGATCTCCTAGCACAGGTATATCTTTTACTTACAGGGTACAAGTATCTACAATAAACATTTTAATTTTAATTTTTATAGTAATCTTTGGTCTAGGTATAGTTAAAAAGGCTGCGGGTTGTTCAAAAGAGATACTACGGCCCCGGAACACAAAGGGCTAAGAAGGAACATGGGTGGTTTTTAGTCAGTAGAAGTCTGACACTCCCTTCCGCTCCGCGCTCCGTATTTGATGATTTCAAACCAACCAAATAAAAAAAATCTGATAACTTGGTTTGCAAAGGTATAACTATTATAAAAGCCCACTGGTACGAGTACACCAAATTCAGTTCTGTAGCGGTGAAACACGAAAATTATTATAATA
This sequence comes from Diarsia brunnea, assembly GCA_949774965.1. Classification (NCBI taxonomy): domain Eukaryota; kingdom Metazoa; phylum Arthropoda; class Insecta; order Lepidoptera; family Noctuidae; genus Diarsia; species Diarsia brunnea. The sequence continues at coordinate 2,908,984 of OX459003.1, read as the reverse complement.
AATACCATATGATATTTATTACAAAATGGTGGTTACATTAAATATGATATAAGGCCGCCCGCGCCCGCGGTGGTGCGCACTGCCCGGAAGTATTTAATTAACATTTGGGGCTGCAATATGCACTATATACTGTGCCATATGTTATTATTAAAGAATTCGATTATATTATTTTTTATTAGCAGTTGCAGCATAAGCATTGCATATTCATATCACACATAGAGTATGTGGTGCATATATGTGTAATATTAGAACTTATACAAATAATAAAAAAAATAAAAGTTTTTAAAACAAATATCGCGCTGGGATGTGTGTTATGTGTGTGGGTGAGTGTGTGTGTATGTGAGTAGTGGGTGAGAGTTAGTTTGGGAGTGAGGGCTTAAGGGATGTACCCACACCTTATATAGGGTGTAAAGGTACCTTTACGCAATCGAAGGGCACTTGTTCTCCTCACCACTGCGATATTTTTTTTGTTCTAGACTATATCTGGGAACCTCCTAGTTACGGAGATATATGGGGTCTAAGTTCCAAATTTTTTTTACAGCTGTTTTTGTAAATACTAGCTTTTCAGGTTTTGTTTTTACTTAAATTACCTCCATGATCCGTTTACTACTCGAAGCATCCACTAGCACAATGTTTTCACAGTGCTACATTGAGTTTTACCGTAAAATGTGATTTTTGACTAAAAAAAAAGTCGTTTCCCAGCATATTTTTTTTGTCTTAGGGGTACTTATTTTGATGTACAGAATGCTTGGTTGACGACTGTGTGATGGGTTGATTTACACCCTGTATAGGTGGAGATTTATATCAACTGAAATTTGATGTAAAGTGCAGTTTTTGCAAGCTAACCCTACGACTAGTCTTGGGATCGAAATTAATGTACGGCATAATCTTCCATTAGACACACACACAGTACATAGTAGTTAACTTTAGTCATTTTGGCCAAAAATGAATACCCGATGGTTGGTTGGTTTTAGCCAGTTTTGTTCAAGGCCCATGATACAGATGGCGCGCCTAGTGCTATCAAGTACTAATCCGAACTCTGGGCTGAGAGATTTCTACTTCCTCTTGCTCAGCAGTTCCGCTTGCGACCAACAATTTAATGCAGCCAGCAGTCGAAACAGCTTAAGATATTTATTTATAAAAAGGGTGGTGCCGACAATACGACAATAAATGAAACCACTGGTAGTTGTAGTTCATAGGAACATTTTTAAACTATCAAATAAATCCTAACACCATCGTGGTTCCGAGGGTACGACAATAAACTACCTAAATGTCTTTGCCAAATTCGTCTGTTACATTTTGTTTCCACACGTTAATCGGTGCAAATTATTCCTAAGGTTAGTAAACCAGCCTGTCGAGGCTGCGGGTTGTTCGCAAGGAATACTGCGGCCTCGACATGAAGGGCTAAGAAGGAACATGGGTGGTTTTTAGTCAGTAGAAGTCTGACACTCCCTTTCGCTCTGCCCAAGAGCGGGAGCGGTTATTTAATGATTTCCCACCCCCCAAAAAAAAGAAAAGAGGTTAGTAAACCAATTTTTGTTTGTAAATTGTAATGTATTTCGTTTACAATTTTATGCTACTTAGTTTTATTGATTTTTTTTCAAATTTATTATTTTGATGTTAAGATTTATTTGTTAGTTTAATAATGTACCTATGAACTAGAACTACCAGCGGTTTCATTTATTGTCGTATTGTCGGCACCACTCTGTATAAAATGCAACAAAATTGTGGCCACATGAATCCGCCTGAGGTCGTGTGCCTCACGAACCGCAAATATTTAATTAATACTCCCGTGCAACATAAGTAGGTACCTACTCATATTTCGTTGCCAATCGGTAACTTCGAAATATCACGCTAACATGGTATTTTATTACCCGACTGCGGCGAATCAAAAGGAGGGTTTATTAGTATATACTGATATTGTCCCATAGTGTCTAGGATTGGCCTACAAACCAGTAAGAAGGGAAATCCTTTGAAAAATATTTCACCTCATCCCGTCATAGGCTTGCTGCGGTAGTGTTTCCCGCTTTTTGGTTTCCACTAAGTAGTTATTTAGTTTCTTGGAAAATAATTCCCACTTAACTTGAACCTCAGCCAAATCATCAGTTTAACTGCTTACTAAGTAAGGTGCCCTTACCGTTACCTCGAATTCAGTTTATTGCTCGTAAAATATTTGGAGGTAACTTTACTATCAATTTACTTGGCAGACTTAAGATATAGGTACTTACACACACAATCATGATTTACGTAACGTCATTGAGAAAAGATAGTTTTTTTTTATTATTGTTAAAATATTTTATCAGAAATGTACAAAAAATACAAATAACAACGCATAAAACATCTCTCTTGATTGATTAACCTTTGATAAAAGTTCTACCTAATAATAAATTAATAAATCATGCTTTATATTGTATTCGAAATGTCCATTAAAATCCCGTCCGTGCCTTTTAAACGGACAATCAACGCTTTGCCTGTTGCGTCGTAGCCCCGTAGCACTGTAGCACGGCTACGGTGCTACGCTGCTACGCTTCGTAGCCAGTTATCTTGCGCGCCTCAGCCTTCCCGCTCGCGTATTGCTCCGCGTCGACCTACATTCTATTCGTCAGTTTTAACAGTGAATAATTTTCAAACTTCGCGTTCTATGGATTTTTTGTTTTTATATTTAGTGGCCAGTGTTTAATTATGAATGATTTTGGTGTTCGATTTTATCGGTAAGTTCCATTTTTAAATGTTGATTGTAAATATTTGTTTGAGTGAGGTTTTGGTCAATAAGTTTGGTTTTGGTTATAGATAGTGTTTTTTTTTTAATTATATAAATTAATGAATATTGTAACTAAGGATTTATGAAAAAAAGTTTTGAAAATATTCTGTAGTCATATTTTTATATAAATTCGATAGTAAAAAAAACCGTTAATGATAAGTACTTAAAGCTCTAAGTTTAAGTTTTACGCTGTTATACTTCGAAACAGTTGAAATGGATTTTTAGTCTCTCGGGTGTAAGTATCAGAAAGTTTCAGTGAAAACTACAATCCTCATCGCAAACTAGATGATAATTCGAAAGTTTCACAAGTTTTACGTAGTTTTTTCGTCTGTAAGAATAAATACAGAACATTAACATATTTTGATATTTTATTCTTAAAGTTTTACGCAAATTATCATCTTTGTGATTTTGTTTAAAATTGTGCGTCATATCGATTTTCAACCACCATACATTTTTTGTGTAATGCTTAGAAACCTTGTACGTTGTTATTTCCCTCTCGACATTCATGACTTTTCCAAATATTTTTTTTCCACAATGTTTACTCATTAAATTATTCACAAAATCTAATTAAATATAAAACAAAAGACACGAAGAACTACATTTATTCAAATCACAAAAAAAAACAATTCAATCTCAAGCAAACTCATATTTGTCAAAAATAATTTATTCACACGAAGTATGAATACTTATATTCGCACAGAAGCTCGAAGTCATGCCTTTGTCTTTGAGCACAAATGAGTTTTTTTTATTGTACATTTTAATTAATAGCGGCTGGGCAAAGGAATCCTGTGCCGACCGAAAGTCTTTATGAGAACATTGAGTTTCGGAAAATGAAATTGTGATATTCATTTAAAATCACGATTGTTTCCTTTCAACGGGATAAGCAGAGAATCTAAACTCGTAAAATATACTTTTGTTTTCTCTTTAAGTTTATTGGTTATTTTTAAGTTTTTGATTAGCACATGGGTGCGAAAGTGAGGAAATTATCATGTCTCTGAATTTTTTTTTAATTTTTTGCATGACGAAATATTGAAAATAAATTGAAATTTCGGAAGAAATGTGACGTCTGCCAATCCACACTGAGACCACAAATGGTGAATTATGAAGGGTAGAGGTTGGTCATCTCACAGAGAGGAGCCCTGAAACCCAGTAGTGAGAACATTGTAGGCTTCCTGTTCTCGAATCAATGACTCTGATTTTTTCAGACCAGGACATAGCAACCTGGACATCTCTGTTATTTGCTTCATTCAAGTCCTGAAGAGTGCAGTTAGTTGTGCACGACGGGCAAGAAAAGAGGTGTGGCATACCCTGTGATGGGACTTCACACTCGCATTGTATCCGAGATGGGTTGATCTAGCCAATTGTAGGCCGACTTTATTATACAGTGCGTTAGGTTAAACGAGGGACTAAAATAGGTAAAAATACTATATAAACCATAATTTATGACGTAATGGTGCCATGGCCCTGCACGGTGTACGCTCTACAGATCTCACTTTATTAAACGTTTCTTGTTTGCCATTGTCCTACCCGCGCACATTTTTTTGTGATAACCGCAAGGGTTGCGAGACTTTTCCGAAATATTTGGTATAGTTCTGTATGTTATTAATTAGTGTTTTTTTGTCCATATTTTTATTAGTATCATGTCAGCATGATTGTCATAGTGCGAGTTCCTCGTTTAAACTAACATAATTATATATTGATAAAGGATAGTGACTGACTTGCAACCACTAGACCAACGAAGCAAGCATAAACATAATAATAATGTAGTTTTTAAGCATAAACATAATAAAAAAATAGTTTTTAAGCATAAACAAAATAATAATATAGTTTTTGCGAATACGTCTGTAAATCTTTCTTTAAATAACATTTTGTTATTCAACGTTGACTCGGGTCGACTTAAGGCTAAGCTTTCCTTTTCTACATTAGAATAATTCATATTTTTAGGGTTGGGTTGCGTTGACAGAATATTTAAACGATATTGGACTGCGCTCCACCCTCTGTATACATACAAGTCAGTTATTAGAATCAGCTTGAAAACAGATTTTTTGAACGTCCGTCATGAAATACGTACATTCAAAAGTGCCTGTAATGGTTTAATTGAAATAAATGCTTTGAGTTTGAGTTTGAGTTTGATACAAAGAAGCCTCACAGCCCTGTGAATGACTGCAAAATGGTGACATTTTGCAGTATAATCTTTCTTTATCGTGTAGTTGTACCTATTCTGGTGTCTGAGATTTTATGCCATGGGTCTTTGACTTGGTTTCACATGTTGTCGAGAAATATCTGATTTCTCTAGCTGTTTTCGTCATGATTTTTTCCTTCACCTAAGCAATATTCAATATGCACATGAATTTGAAAAATTAAATGCTCGTGTCTTGGGTTAGGACTTGAAACCTATAACTTGGTAGTCCAATGGCCACATTACTTGGCTATTATTGCTACTAAAATAATCTAATACACAATGTTGTAAGTTTTGTGGCAGTTCTTAGCAAGCAGACGGAATTTGCTTCTAATTCTCTTGATGCAAATCTCTCTGAAACATCAACTAGAAGATCAGAAAGAGCATGTTCTACATTCCTATTGAAACTTCCTCTACAATGCACTAGACTTGCTTCACGCTGTAACAAAAAATACATTATTATCTAACTTATTATCTACGTCAAATAATTATTTACATAAATAAGGTACTGCGGGTGGTTCGCAAGAGATACCGCGTCCTCGACATGAAGGGCTAAGAAGGAACATGGGTGGTTTTTAGTCAGTAGAAATCTGACACTCCCTTTCGCTCTGCCCAAATGCCCAAGAGCGGGAGGGGTTATTTGATGATTTTCCATCCACCATAAAAAAAAGGTACAGAAGAATCTTATGAATAGATTATAATTAATTCCTTATTCTGCCGTCAATTTCGACGCGCGTTTTTACATAATTAATTAGTATGAAAAGTAAAATAAATCAATTTGAATTTTGCAGGCAGCTGGTAAATTGTATTAGTCACAATTAATCTATACTAATATTATAAAGCTGAAGAGTTTGTTTGTTTGTTTGTTTGTTTGTTTGTTTGTTTGTTTGTTTGTTTGTTTGTTTGTTTGTTTGTTTGAACGCGGTAAACTCAGGGACTACTGGTTGGAATAGAAAAAATCTTTTTGTGTTGGATAGTCCAATTATCGAGAAAGGCTTTAGGATATATAACATCGCGCTACGACCAATAGGAGCGGAGCATAAATGAAAAATGTTGCAAAAACGGGAAAAGAAATTCCTTTTTGAGAGCTTCCGTTGCGTGCGCTGCGAAAACAGTTTAAGTAACGCAAATATTATGTATGAAAGAATTGTTCCTCTTTAAATGTTCTAAAAAAAAGTCCGCGACAGCATATATCTATCTTTTAAGATTGACTCACTGTAACTATTTTTTACTATTAAAATGTTAGATTAAAAAGAATGATATTTTGCGATGCTTATTTAATCCATATGGTATTAATCTATATCTAAAAAAATATGATTGTTAGCACGGAAATTTAATATAGAATATTTGTGCCCTTTACTCTATCCAGTTTAAACAAATATCTTAGAAGATATCGCAATATAAAAATATCCGCGCCACAAAATAATTACGCGCGCGGCAGTCATTCGGTCCGGTGCGGTAGGTAAGTGGGGGGGATTCTGGCCTCCGGGGGCTCCGGAGAAATTCAAATTCAAAATATTTACTGCACCATAATGTTTACAAGTACAAGGTGTTACTGTATATTTAACAGTAAGATATACCTATAGTAATTGTCACTTTAATAATATAATCGAAGCCAATCTAAACTAATAGGTATTATAAAGAGGAAAGGTAAGATTTTTTGTTTGATACGAGTACGATTTAACTCAATTTAATAAGTTGAATAGTCGATTTATCGAGAAACGCTAAAAGCTTATTATGTGACGCAGACGAAGTCGCGTGGGTCAGCTAGTTTGTTTATAATTACACTGTCACAGTGACATAGTATAGTAATTTATCTATGCATTAAAATAAAATACACTCTGAATTAGCCTGTATAATCTGTTCAGTGATAACTAAGACCTCTTTGAACTCGGAACAATAGACTTAGCACACTCACTTCGATATCCGGATATGAGTTTGAGAACACTTGAATAGGCTTATGCTCTCAAAGAAGAGCTTTATGTCATTATGTGCGAGACAATAGGTTAGGCACAGGGTGTTGGCGCTTGATCCAAAGGTGGATAACACTTTGGTGAGCTCTTATGGTTGGGTAAAGGTGTTCAGCAGGGTTATTGCGTATCTTTTTAAATGTCAGTGGCTATCATAGTGTCCATCGAATAACTGTCAAATGGTTCCATTTTTAACCGACTTCCCAAAAAGGAGGAGGTTCTCAATTCGATCGGTATGTTTTTTTTTTATTTTTGTACCAAACTATAACCATTTAACAGTTAATCGATGGACACTATGATATCCACTAACACTTAAAATATACAGAATAGCCCTGCTGAAATACTATGGTAAACCTTTATGGTAATATTCAATCTTTCAGGTAGGCTTGGATGTTTTTAACATAACATCATACCTGTTATCCCCGAAGGGAAAGCATAGGTGCACCAAGAGTACACACACATGTCGCCAGTTGTCTTAAGTTCTTTGTTATGAGGTAGCCTATTGCCATCAACCTGGTACAAATCCAAACTCCGTGGTCGCTAAAGAGAAATTTCAGATGACTTTGGATGTTTTTAATTGCGTTCAAATGGTGTTTATAACAAAAAAAATTAAAGGAATTATAAACTAAACGTACAGATTTTTAAAATCGTGTATGTAATTATAGGGAGTTAAAATGCAATCACCAATTACAATCCTTATCATAAAAACATAACACAGAAGTTAAACATTCAGTTTCCACAACATTCAATGGTTTAAATTAAATTAAAACTAGCACGGAAAAGTGGAAATTCTTGCATACTGTCTTTCACAGAACACCAGGCATAATTATACCCATTACATTACTCTATTCATTCACAATGCAATCACATTACATTCAGAGTTGGCAGTCAGTAGGGCGTCATCAAAAGCAATGTTGAAATTATATGTTTGCTCATATTTCTTCAAATCGACTAACTCACAGAACACATCGATGTTTAATTTACAAATAGATGGTACTAACTTTTTTTCCATTTTTTTTTGTTTGCATAAATATAGTTGGGAAGAGGCTGAGCAGATTATGAAGATGAATTCTTTCAGAGATTCTCGTGCCCTTGTCTTCTTAATTGCAATATTCATTCATTTCATCCTACTAATATTATAAATGCGAAAGTTTGTGATTATGGATGGATGGATGTTTGTTTGTTACTCTTTCACGCAAAAACTGCTGAACGGATGTGGATGAAATTTAGAACACAGATAGTTTATAACCTGTATTAACACATCGGATACTTCTTATCCCGTTAGTATGATTCCGTGGGACAATTATCGAACTATGATACTAGCTTGTGCCGCTGGCACAAGCTAGTATCATAGTTTCCAAGCACTACATAATTAACCGATATTAAAAAATATATACAATTGCTTGGATAACATAGTGCACTGTATTGACGCTTGTATACAAACGGTAGCAAATCAAATATTAACAAACCGTATTTATACAGACTATGTGGAATTATGGAACGTTATTTTTTTTACTTCAAAGTTCATATTGACAAAATGCCAGCTAAATTGTTTCTCTGTTTAAATGAATGAAATTTAATGGAAGTCAAATACTTTCAAGCCTACAAGTTGCCGCAAAAACTGTATCACAAAATGAATCCTGTTAAACTACTAATAATTTGCGGATACAGCTCTGAGTATAATTAAATTGAAATATTTTTTAATCACTACATTATTATAAAACAAAGTCCTTCGCCGCGTCTGTCTGTCTGTTCGCGATAAACTCCAAAACGACTGCACCGATTTTCATGTTGTTTCCACCCATGGATAGAGGGGTTATTTTTTTCGAAATTCAACCCCTATGGGAGTTAAATAGGGTTTGAAAGTTTATTGGGATATTTTTCGACATCCAAGTGGGCGAAGCCGCGCGCAAAAGCTAGTTTTACATAAATATAAATAGGCGCGTTTGTACCTAAGCACGTTTACGCTTAATCGCACAGAACAATATTAAGAAAATAATTATCAGAAAACCAAAGCATACTCATTTAAGCTACTTTCTTTCAAAAGTAATTTATCCAACTGTATAGAGTTTCAGCTTCAAACAAGTACCTACGTAACTACAAACAGATTGTGAGTTCTAGGTACATCTCGCAATCATGGGAGACGTCTGCAGTTACATGATGAATAGCATTCGGTCCAGACGGACTAATGGAAACGGAATAGGGGTACCTTTAGATTGAATGTTTATACACAAAGCATGTTTCAAAAGAGATTTTCTTTTACTGTGTTGATTAACGTTTTTCGTAGTCATGAACATAGCATTTTTTAAGTCCAAGTTTTACGATATAGGTCTTCATCACAGTCTTTTCCTAAATATGTTGGGTTGGTTTCCAGTCTAACCGGATGCATATCTCCCCAACCCAGTTAGTACTGGGTAATACAATACCTCTTCGTAAGACTTTTTTTTGGGACAAGCCCGCCACACTATTCCCAAACTACTGTAATTTCTGTAAGCCAGTATCAACAGTGGCGACCACAAGAAAAGTGCCGAGACAATGAAGCTCGACGAAGTCTCAGAGAAAAGATTTAACTGTTTTGGATCCCGCAACGCAATTAATCAGAAAAGAATAGCGGAGGAGAAGGAAAAAAGACTCCTCGGAAGACTGATTATCAGACATTTGGCCAACTGACCACTTAACGACTGTCAAAGATCTACAATTGACAGTAGGGGCCATCGGTTATACGTGCTTTCCGAGGCACGGAAGAAACCCGTCAAAACGGTCTGTTGTCATAAGACGGACGCACGCTGAGCTAGCCCATCACTCACCGTCCACAGGCCCGCGCCTATGGTGGCTGATGGAAGCCACCACGTGGCCCCCGACGCCCGGAGCGTCGCCCGTGGCGGCTGGGACGAGAGGTTCTTTCCCTCTCACGTTCCGCCACCTCTTTTGTTAGCATGACTGCTTCGCAGTAAGAGGTGACGGCGTCCCATTTCCTCTCGCTCCGGACCATGGATTGAACCAAGGCCAGAAGCGAGAGGTTGCCGCCGCCAATCACCGCTACAAGGACACGACGGGGCTCGGCCTAAGCGTAGCAGACCGCCACGGTGTGCTCCACCGTATCCTCGGGCCGATCCTTTCAATAGAAACATTCGGGTGTTTCCTCCCGCCCGATTCGGTGCAGGTACCTCCCGAAACAGCCGTGTCCGGTGAGGACCTGCATCAGTCGGAAGGACTATGTGCTGGTGCTCACATCACATTTGAAACCACATAAAAACAAAACCAGAAGCTTACTTTGAGCTGTCCTCATTTAAAAGTAATTTACCCAAGTGTCATGTGGCTCCAGTTACCAAGTATATACCTACATCTAGCAGTCTGTTTAAGACATGGGCGAGATGTCTGCAGTTACATGATGAATGGCACTCAGTTCAGACGGACTAATGGAAATGGAATGAAGGTATCTTTGGATGAGATGTAGGTACATCTTGTTGGTACATCTCTGGGGAAAGTGCGAGGTTGAGCATTTGTTTTGTACTGTGGCATAAACGTTTTATTTGAATTACATTTTTGTCTCTTATATTCCATAACGGGTTATTGTCCATAACTTCTCGGTCAAAGCACGTATTTTGAGAACAGTGACAACCACGAATATGTACACTCTTAGCAAAATTCATGCCGAAGCACTTTCGCCTTTCTGCCCGAGGCAACCTCTGGGTAGTTTTGAAGTACGAAGGTTGTCTCGTTTTTCCATATGCAGGTTGGTCTGGGACTCCTATGAAAAAAAAGTGTTTAATAAAAAAGCCGTCTCCTATTCATGGCGGGTATTTCTGTGCGAAGCTGTTTGTTTAGCCGGAGTGCCTGTTTCGTGCCGATAACAGTAAGAAGGGCTTCTTTGGCCTGCCTGCACTCAACACTTTCGCTAGACCATGAAACGCACTAGGGAACTAGTGTTGTTTCCTAGTGCGTTTCCTTGCCAAAATGAGCAGGTATCCTATAATTACTTTCCTCATATATTTTATCCTAGTCATATCTTGAGTGTTTAACATACATGAATTTCATAAGTATACAGTGATACACACTTAACAATACCTGGAGTAATAAACTACAAACAATGTTTCGTGCAAGAATGCGATTTTGCTCTAAAATTAATTATCTTAACCGGCATTTAGCAGGCAATACACCTAATTATGCAGATAAACACAGCTCGTCGCAACCTCTATAAAACAAAATAAACATGACTAAGGTAAATGCATGCAGCCCCGTATTCATAGACAATGAGCCAGCAACCTGTTACATTGGTTTATGCAAATTAGTGAATATAAACGCAGACACTACACATACCCGTCGGGGCTGCGGGTTGTTCGAAAGAGAAACCGCAGCCTTGGCACAAAGGCTAAGAAGGAACATGGGTGGTTTTTAGTCAGTAGAAGTCTGACACTCCCTTTCTCTCTGCCCAAGAGCGGGACGGGTTATTTGATGATATACCACCCCCAAAAAAAAATAACTACACATACGATGTTGAGAATTCTGTAATTATTGTAATAGAAACCATTGTGTGTAATGCTCTGTGAAAAGCTTTTACAACCCTATAAGCCAAAGTCAGCCTCATCTGTCTAGCCTTTTCCCAACTATGTTGGGTTCGGCTTCCAGTCCAACGGGATGTAGATGAAAACCAGTATTTTACATGAACTGCCTATCTAACCTCCGCAACCCAGTTAGTACTGGGCAATATAATACAGGGGTTACAAAAAAATTAAAACTGCTAAGACTTTCAGGTCACTGACTACCTGTTACCTGTCAAGAATATACAAATGGCAGCTGGAACCAACGCCTTAACGTTCTTTCTGAGGCACGGCAGAAACTCGGTATATGTGGAGTCACCTATCCAATCAAGCAAGCGCGGTTAAACCTAAAGATTAATCCGAGCGGCTATTATTATCCAATACGACCATGACGAGCTCCAAAGTTAGCGATTATTTTAATTACTATTTATTTTGCTTTTTCAAAGAGTTTTAAATTGGCCAAATAAACGTATATTTGGCCAATTTCGATTTTTTCAGAGGTATTTTTTAATCAAAAACACCATTAAATTACCAAATGCTTAACCAATCGTTGTTCGAAAAAATCCTTGCAAAAATTAAACCTTCCTCTTATTTACACAGCAACTTTGGCCAGCAATGTTACCAATACACAATTGGTACTGGCTGTAGTTTCAGCGATATTAGACGATAAATCACGTTCTTTTTGTGTTCGATTTTTAAAACGTGTCTGGGGGAGTTGGAACACTTTTTTTTAAACAGTCGTTTCGAATTCACCGTTCGAAGAAGTGAAAGGCGCCGAATTACATTTTATAATTGAAATCTTGATTTTGCGAGAAATTGCAATTTTGGAGAAGTTCAGATAGCAAAGTTTCGAGGAAGAGAATAAATTGTTTGTGTGTTTATCGATTATGTAGGTCCGGTTCTCTATTATTTTTACTTATATTTTGCCAGAGATCCAGTTGAAAATACTGGTTAATTAAGCAATTCCACTAAATTTATTTGAGAAACCGCTTCACAACTTATTTTTAAAACTGTTAATGGCATTTATTCATCAGAATGATTGCCTGGTGAACTTTTGAAATAGCCAAGCTCAGCGATGTTAGAACCCTCAAGCTCCATTTTAAAATCTTAGTTTTTAAGTACCAACTGAAGAGGTACTGGTCTCATTACGTCAAGCACGGAATTGGCTCTTTCATTTGAATTTCTCTCTTATGAAAAACTCTTAGAATAGGGAATAGATTTCTAGATCAGTTTTTCGTTTTTTTTTATGTATTTTTATTAAACAAAACGGAGTCAGTGCTGAAGTTAAAATGTATAGCAAACAATAAAACCTGCATAATCTTGTAATTTAAAAAAAAATGGATTTCATCTAAACAAGATATTTAATCACCTTTTACCTCCGCCTCTCCTCATGCCTCCTTTCCTCTTTCTCCTCTTCTATCCTCTGTCTCACCACTGCCTAACGCTTTAAAAATTACAGACGTGATGTTATGGATAAGGTACCCAATTTATAAAATAATTTTCCTGAAAGTATTGTGTACATTAGTAAGAAGGGCTTAATATAGAAAATGATCGATACACAATATCTTAAATTCAATTATTATCATAGTTCCATTCTCAATTTGAAAACAATTAACCATAGACCTCAGTTCTCAATATATATTCCCGCTACATCCATCAACCGAAGTTCCACGTTCGAAAATAAAGCCGTGTACCCATCAGCGAAGCGCATCGCGTGCAATATCCGTTTCGTCACATCTCATCAGATTGCACCAACTCGATGACGTAGCGTTGCTCTCATCAGATAGTAGTCCGTGATGTCAGTCGCAGATCCACTGCCGCTGCGAGTAGGCTGATATTGAGGTCGTTATAAGTCTGAAATGAGTAAATGTATTTGTTAAACTGTGTGGCTTGCATGATTGCGTGGAGTACACGTAACGTTAATTAGGACGAATAACATAACATCACGTCTGTAATCCTCGACGGGTTAGTCAGGGGTTTCCCTAATAGTAAACCCATGTAACAGGGGGCATGCTGATAGTTAATAGTACGAATAATTTGGAAATAAGTATTCAATTCGCATATAACGTTTATCTATTTAGTTTTAAGTTTTAGGATTACAGATTGTAAGACTTAATTTATATCTACGGGTGATCCTAATTGTGTTTGTCGCAAATTTATTTTAAAATGCATTATGATATAATACGTAGATATGTTTATTTTCGATTTTAAAAATGATCGGATTCACGTTCTATTTACAAATACATGTAGCATGTTAGTGCTAAGTCCTCTAGGTCAATAAATCTATAATCAGCTGGTTTTATATTATAATCTTTTGATGTCTGTAGTTTGCCATTAAACTTTTAGCTCATGTCAGCAGCTTTAAAAATGAGAATGTATTACAAAAAGAACCAAAGAACGTCAATAATAATTCTTTTACAAACAAAATCGACTGATAAAAAAATTAAAATGTTAATATTTGGATGTTCGAATCTACATAATCTAATCATTTTAAGGCTGCTACAGGTATTCTCGGTCCTAAAGTTTTTTACGAAAGCAACCTAGTTAACATTCAAAAACTTTGAAAGCACTCAAACATTTTCACTCCAATATAATTCAATATAAATGAAATCTAGCTCAAATCCCAAACGAATTCAAAATAATATGCAAAAAATTTAAACATTAAAATCCTTATAATAATACTTATATTTTTCGCGGCGCTTATAAAGGGATAGCTCATAAAATATTTGTGAATCGGTCGTCGATGCCCGAACGTGAAATAGTAGGACATGTTCTAGATTTAGTGAGCACTTTACGTTGTACACTGACCCTTATATTTCAACGCCATCGGGTGCTTTTGGAACTGATTTTTTATCCCATGTTACATGATTATAGACACATTTTATCTTTTTTTTGTCCCACTGCTGGGCAAAGGCCTCCCCCATAGTCTTCCACTCTTCTCTCCCTGCGGCGTTCTCCAGATTTTTTTTTTATTTCTTATGTTGATTTATTTAACATAAACATAATTGCCATGCCTACAATCTCCGAAGGATTAGTCAGAGGTGTACTATTAGTATTATTATTACTATTATTATTATTACTATTTAGCCAGTTATATGTAAGTCATAATAGGGTGTAAAAGTACCCTTAACGCAAACATAGGGCACTTGTTCTCCCCACCACTGTGATAATTTTTTTGTTCTAGACCATACCTGGGAAACCACTAGGGGTTACCCAGATATGGTCTAGAACAAAAAATGGAGATATTGGGGATTGATATCGGAGATATCAAAGTTCCAAATTTATCACAGCTGTTTTTGTAAACTAGTTTTTAGGTTATAACTTTACTTAAATTACCTCCATAACCCGTTTATTATTCAAAGCATCCACTATCACAATGTTTTAAGAGTGCTACATTGAATTTTATCGTAAAATGTGATTTTTGACAGCAAAAAAAAAAGGCGTTTCCCAGCAAAAATTTTTGTGTAGGGTTACTTTTGATGTACATAATGCTTGGTTGACAGCTGTGTGATGGATTGATTTACACCTTGTATAATATTATGTATCAACTGGGCACAGATCCGGATTCCGAGGCTGATGCGTCTAGGAACTGGTGATGCAAGTGGGCTTTAAAGTACAAACAACTTTCAAGCAATGCTTGCAGGCATACCAATGCGCTTGCAGACACATCTCACACCAACATCCAAAACAACAATTAGATACAGAACAAATATTTGTACGTCGCGTCGTACATCTATGTCTTGCAAATAGGTGTACCTTCCTGACGGGAATTATAGACACACTCTATTGTATAGAATCTGGTTCTTCTAACCTAACAGACAGATGTGGTGCTGGGGAGTTAGTTCCGCCACTTCTTCTTCCCACTGGGAAGTGTCGAAGGGTGGGCGTTTTGGAGGACTGTCGCTTATAAAATTTGATCTTCGCAAAGTGCTGCAGCCTAAATTGAATAAATGACTTTTAATTTTGATTTTATTCCCTACTCCTTTGGCACATAAACTACTCAGTCAATCTTTATATAATTCAGCTTCCTTTAACCCGTTTTTCTCAGAATAACTTCACTGTAGAATTAAATAAATCAGAAGCGCAGCTTCATAAACTTCAAAGTTCACAACAGTGCTTATGCATTAACTAGACCGTACTGCACCTAGTTGTAAGTAGTTTTTGAGAACTGAAACTTTGATTTCAAATAATTATAAGTAGATATTTAGAGAAAATGTGCTTTGATTTATAATGGAAAACGTCGAAATGTTACTTGAAGAGGACGATCGCAAGCTAACTTTTTCAACTGTGATTTAATCTTTATCAAAATCTGTTAACATCAACACAGAAAACAGGATATTTATCTACTATGATAACTGTTAATTTGTATTTAGTTCCTCATATTTCGGCGCTGTTACAAGCACCATGATTACGGATAAAAGGAAGTTATTCCGGGTGGGTGATTTTATGAGAAGACAAATTGGTCTACCCTCATTCTTGTTCGTTTTTATATCCCGTTTTCAGTGTAAATGATAATGTTAGTGAAAATGGCAGTTTTAATACTTGTAAAATCAATTATTTGTTTATTATGAGCCAGATGTGTCCCACTGCAGGGCAAACACTTCCCATCCCTCTTTCTATTTAGCTCTGTCTATGGCTGTTTGGACCCAATCCTGTAAAATCAATAAGATCCCAAGAATAAGAATTTTGACTGTGCCATAACACCTCTTCCCAAAGTGCTCTTCCTTTGAAGATGGCTTTCTGTGAAACCTTCCCCCTTCAAAGTAAATATCCCCAAGATGCATCCCAGTGAGGGCTGGCCAGTGGAATAAAGATCATCCTTTTGTAGAAGCTGATCATCAAGTCCTGCAGTGAACTTCTTTCTGCGTCTGAGTACCCCAGATTTGATTACAATATTGCGCTCGATGGGATTTCTTATCAGCAAAAATGAAAGACTTTCGTTACATTTTTTCAGATTTTTTATCTTATCTGTAAACAAAATGAAATGTAGATTTTTTGTTCAATAACAAAAACAATTAATTTAAATTTGAATATGCGATCAACCCATGCCAGTTGTGTAGTACATTTGTGAAAGGCACCTAGTTTGTCTTACATGTTTCTGTATTAGCGTTTAAAGACTTCAGAGTGACATAATATACTATGAATACGGAACATTAAAAAAATACATACCCTAAATAAAAGCGTACATGTAACTTACATCTATGCTCATCCATCCAACCAACTGTGAATATAGAAGCAAGCGTCTGTACGCCTGTATGCCACGTAGGCTCTAAAATATAATTACCTCTGGCAACATATCTAGAACTACGGGCAGGTGAGACTAACTACCAACTTATTCCATTAAAGCGTGTAACTGCCAGGATGCTGGCACAAGTTGACTGTGCCAGTAATGACGTGGGACTGTAATTACTTAGTTGGCTATTGAATAGCCAATCAGGATGGCGGATTGTCATTTAAACGAGGTTTTAATTTTTAAGTTTGTTCCATGAAGCTGGACTTGTTACATGATTAATGATATTTATTTGGTTTTGGTAAGAATAACAAAGGTACACGTGTTTTTCTGTACAGCGAGACGGGGATCAGTTCAGACAGTAGCGGTTCTAGGCTCTATTTTTATGATTCTTTACTTTTTCTTATCGTCCAGCCTGTACTCGGAAAGCACGTACGTGGTTAAACGTACTACAAAATTCGCAAATCTGAAACCGCTCCTAAAGCGCTTGTACGTATTTTAATAATATCTACAAATTAAGAAAATGAAATCAATAAGAGCCGTTGGTCTCTTCTGTCATTTTGTAAGTCTTTGACAGTCATATCAGGTAGTCGATGGCTTGAAAGTCTGAAAACCAGGTTTACCAAGAGGTATCGCACCCAGTACCTTGGCAGGGCCCTGACCTTCTGAGGTGAGATACGCAGTCACTCCACGTAAAAATACTGGTATTTAGTTGCATCCAGTAAGATTAGAAACTGATCCTAACAAAGTCGGGAAAAACATATCGGCAGATGATGATACTGATCTTTTGAAGCACTTTACACAATATAAGGTTCCTGAAAAATAATGATTAACAAAATTAGACCTAATTATTATTTATAGTATCACTTACTTTTTGTTACTTTGTTTTTGTATTTACCTTCTGTGTTTTTGAATAAAGAATTATAAGTTCAAGTTAAAACGTCGGTTTACCAAAAAAATAACTTCATAAGCAGATTAGAGAAATAATCCAAAAGAAAATGGATAAAATGTTTTAATAAAAAACCTCGTTTTATTCTAGTGCAACTCACTGTTTCTGTAAACTGAATTACAAATATTTTTAAAGTCGACTTTGTTGTTTTAAATTTGTATGAGCTTGGTGTGTGTGGCTTGAATCAGTTTTGAATGTAAATATTGTAAAGTGTACAAAAGGATAAGCGTCTGTTTAATTACAACAAACAAACATTAAACAATAATTTAAACAATAGTTTTTAAGTTATTCTTGAAAATGTAAATGGACTTCTAGTTTTTCATCAATTTTTTTGTTTTTGAATTTATATACATATAAATTGCTGATTGTTCACTACAGGAACTGATGGACGCTACCGAAATCGCCAAACTAATAGCCCAATTCTGGGCCGACACGCTAAGAATAAGCAGGACATATTTATGTGTTTGCTTAAAGGTTACAAAAGGTTAAGGTTAACCTTAGGTTAGGTTGCAAGGTTGCAATTGTGACCCCAGCACGATTCGAACGGCTCGAAGCTATTCTAACATTTTAAAACATAATACTCAGTTACTTACTTACTTTTTACATTATCTACGATTGATACTTTAGGCGCCCATCGAAAACAAAACACCTTTTTTTTTTGGCGGACCGTGGAAAATCCTCAAAAACTCCTCCCGTTATTGGGCAGAGCGAAAGGGAGTGTCAGACTTCTACTGACTAAAAACCACCCATGTTCCTTCTTAGCCCTTCATGCTGAGGCTGCAGTATCTCTTGCGAACAACCCGCAGCCCCGCAAGTGATAATCTGTTTAATTCAAGTCAATTTAACGTAGCGTTTGTGCTGAGGCCATATAAAAATGTATTTATTTTCCAGGAACACGTCAAAACACTGATAACTTGAAGCTAGCGGCTAAGTTGTACTGCAGCTGACCCGATTTACTGTCTGAAATGTAATCTTGATAGATGAGACTGTATTAGCGAGACCAGACTTGGGAGACTAGACTTAATACGGCTAATTCAATTCTCAAAGACATCGTTTTAGATTTGTTCGATCTTGTTTTTGTTTTGTTCGATCTTGTTTTTGTTTTGTTTTGTTTGTTTGGATTGTATTATGTAAACGGATCGTTTTATTTACTGACAACTGTTTTTGGTAAACTATGAAAGGAAATGTTTTTGGTATAGATTTCTTTATCTTTAAAAAAACTTTGTCCTACAAAAAGAATTTCTCCTGTATCGTGGGTGTGTTCTACCTGTAACAACAAATAACTGTCTCGGGTGAGAATCGAACCCGCGACACGCAGCGCAGCAACCAATCGCTCAGTCATTCCACCAACTGTCGTTTCTGATAGTTACAGATTCAATAAAAAAATATATTAATGTTTTTAATATCTTAATTTGCTTTCAATATAGCCAACTGGTAGCATTTTTTTGAGATTTTTTTTTATATCTTCAATCTGAGATATTCTCTATAGTAAAATACTGTTTTAAGCTTACACAGTTTATGATTAAACTAAAACTGTCACTTACGGGAGAAAATATAAACATTTTTAAAGAAACTCTACATAATTTTGATTAACATTTTGGCAACTAGTCTTACTGCAAAGTGTCTTATCTAGTATTTATTTTGTTGAGGTTTGGTAGGCAGCCACACTTTGTATAAATAGAGTTTGTACAGGATTTAGCAGTTCCTCGTGATACTTGGAGCTGACACGACAAAAAAAGTATTTAATTTTTAAGATTAGGTACTATATCTTACCAAAATGTCGAGACACTACTAAAGTCTGGACAATAAATGATAACATTATCTAAACTGATTTATCAGACTCTTCGTTACGCACAGAAATGATAAAATCATTACAAAATGGCGACTGAACAATTAAAACAGCCGACTCCAATAAATATAAACAACTGACTATCGAAAATTAACCTGCCTCATTAATTCAAACCGATTCTATATCGTGTTGCCAGCAAAACCAATGATTTAGTTCGAAATACGAATTAATTGGACGGTGTTCCCACGTGTGTAAAATATGATTTTGTGCTCAGATGGGTATGCGACCCTAGTGATGTCGTTGTGGGCTAAAAATAGCACAACCCCTCCTTTTCCTGTAGATTTTGTACGAAGGGTTATGTTGGCTGGTTGAACAGCGTCATGACTATAAGGTTTGATTTTTTAAGGTTGTGTGAAGGTCATGCGGTAATTGGGTCGTTTTAAAACCAGAAAATCGTCATATCTCGTCGATCGACGTAGTTGTCCCTGAACGTCAATGAATTCCCTTTTAAGATCATTTTAGAGAAAAAAAAAATTAACCTAAAAATAATACTATGAGTTTTACATAATAATACAATTTACATATTATTAGGAAATGTTATCGTAATTAAGTTGCAATAAATTGCCTTAGTCATAATCACCACAAGTTTTTTTTAATTTCTTTAAAGATATTGTCGGTTATTGCGGGCCCCTGCAATGTTGCTGACATCTCTTTGAGGCGCGCGTGAAACACGAACGCGCCGTCGACACAGCCTGTCGTCGTCATGAGACGGACGGACAGTGAGCTAGCCCATTACTCACCGTCCACAGGGTTTACTCAAGTCCTTTACTATTGTTATGTATCTAATAACGAGAGTTAAATTGTGATGGCAAATTGCATTTCTAGGTATAATGTAACCAGCAGGCCTAAAAGATATTTCTCAGCGGCACGGTATGAAAATCCAAATCAGAGACACAAGGGGTGCATAAAAAATCTGACACTAGGATATACACTAATCATGAGATAAATAAGACAGTTAAGCGAACAAATTCTTTGCTTTGATAACAGCTATACGAAAAGTCTTACTTTTTAATCTACGCACCGTACTGAAGGTACTGTCACGAGCAATAATATGTATACCCTTGGTTTTCTTAAGTGTTCAAACGTAAATTTCTCGTAAAATAACGATTGCAACTTGCAGCTACATAGCCTGGCCCACCACCGCAAAGTTGCATGTCTGTCTGTCTTCTACAGACTGTACTTCGGAGAGTGTGCACAGGAGCTCCATTGGCCGATTCCACCGTCTCTCTTCTTCCATCGGGAGACTAGATGTACTGCAGGTTATCACCCATACCTTGTCGATGTTCCACACATTCGAACGAAGCGCTTTGCTATTTTTTTTATTATGCGCACAGCCAAGTAGTGGAACTCCCTGCCTGCGTCGGTTTTCCCTAAGTTCATATAACCCCAATCTATTTAAGTCGCGAATAAATAGGCTTCCTCTAGGTAAGCTCGTTCAATCGTGGACCTCATCTCTGCCCTTAGGGCAAGATTGAGTAAGCCCATTTCAAATAAAAATAGAATAATATGGGTTCCAAAATATTAGATTCATACGTAACATGAAAATGAAAATGTCTTTAAAATTAAATTAGGCGAAAATGTCTTCTAAAGCTTAGAAGACATTTTTAGAATCTAAACGTTGTTAGTGCATACATTGAAGCTGCTGACTGTACCCGATACAGTTTCATTACTAGCCAACACCTGTCACCCGCAAGCTTGAGTTTTACGTCCAAACATAAATTGAGAATCTCTCTTGCTTACGTATCTTTGTTTTTCGATGGAACGACCGTCGGCTGATTTTTATTTGGGCTGCTGTAAATCGGTAATATTGGGTATTAACTTTTATGGTGCTAGTTAAGGTCTGTTGTTTCGACAAATTCATTAGTTTTTGTTAGAACGGTTGGTAATAGATTTGTAATGTTACGTCTAAAGCCCGTTCTATGCAGGTAGGTACATGCACAAGGAGACAGCTGAATGAATGTTAAGAATGTTTAGAAATTCAAAATTGAAACAGTACAACAATATCTTAATATTGTTGCACTGTTTTAATTTTGAAACTCGTGTTGCAAATTCAACAGTTTTTTTATTGTAGGGTAAATAAAGTTTATTGCTAACTATTTTTTTATTGGCCTGCATGGTATCCCACTGCAAAGCCCTCTCTCTTCCTATAACTCTCTGTTCGGATTCAATTTGGTGCAACGTAATATAATAAGTCAAAAATTAGTTCTATTTATGTAACTAGATGGCGTTGTTCATTTTTGTCGCATTTCTGAGTCGCGCTATCAAGATTTTCCTGCGGTTACATAAGTAGCAAAGCATGTCTTTAATATTTTGAGTTTTGAGTAAAGAGTTTGACAGTTTCAAGTAAAGAGATCACGCCACAAAGATCTAAAACATTTATTTATACTATCAAGTAATCGGTCTTTCATTTATCCGAGTTCCGCGAGGCGCGAAGTATTGTTCACTCTCTATCCTGTGCGAACTCTGGCCATGTTAGTGGCTCAAACATGCGCGGGTCGCCACGCCACTTTCGCTGCAGTGGACGTGACGTGTCCTTCCTCAGGCGTCCCGTGCGTGATGATCAATGCCCACCATAAAATGTTTAAAATTATTTTGAACACTTGACAGTTAATATTTTTGTATGAGTCGGAAATCAAGGTTTTGAGAGTTGAGAACATTTATTTTTTGTAACATGGTTTAAATTCAGAACCTCATAACCCAAGGAAGAAATATTTGTACCTGGAAAGTTAGCTGTTAGATTATTTAATTGTATTTTAAATAGACATAACATCCTAATCAGGAGTTTACACTAAAGTCCATTTCACGAAAGAAGTCCCGCAGACGCAGCGCTGTATGTCGCGCGACATAATGTTGTTTCACAACTTTTGGCATCGTAAATAAACCTTATAACGCACTAATCCAATAATAAACTCACAAAATATCTACCACAACAAACGCACCTTGATAACATCGACAAACGACAACATGGCCGATCTGTTAAATTTAGTTCCACAATTGTCCGCGGGACTTCTTTCGTGAAATGGACTTTACAGCTATTTCAGTAAGCTTTCGTTTAAAACACTTTTTTTTAAACATAATTATTGTTTTCACTACCATTTCGAAACCGCCAGGTTAATTCTACAAAATCTGTTTTATAATATCGCATCATAAATATTTATGAATAAAATCTTGACAAGACAAAGGGTGCATATTTCACCAGTGTATGCTTTTGCGCATTATTATTTAAATGGATGCATGAGCCAATTAGAATTTTTAATTTATGCATTGGACTTCATCACAAAAAGCCAAAGCCAAAGTCAATTTTTTGATTACAAAGATTCTTTCCTGGTAAAAAAAAAACCAGCCAAGTGCATGTTGGACCACGCACAATGTAGGGTTCCGTAGTTGCCTATTAAAATATGTGAACTTACTAAACTGATTAAGCACCCTACCTGCCTCCGAAAGATTGCACGACGAAACTTCAATTGCAGTTTTAGGACCTGCGCTCCCATACATAATGTATAGGTAGGTAAATCTATACTTCTATACTATCTATACTAATATTATAAAGAAGTAAAGTTTGTGTGTTTGTATATTTGTTAAATTGTAAGGGGTAATCTCAAGATCTACTAAACCGATTTCAAAAATTCTTTCACCGTTGGAAAGCTACACTATCCCCGGGTTACATAGGCTTTTTATCCCTGTATTCCCACGGGAACGGGAACTACGCGGGTGGAACCGCGTGACGTCCGCTAGTATTTTATACAAGTACATTTTGTAAGTTTGTCGACGACGTCGATTCATAAACTTGTAAAGCCTACTTAGCTGTGATCGTTTTCCTTTTATTTCCGTTATACAGGGTGTAAATCAACCCATAACACAGCCGTCAACCAAGCTTTCTGTACATAAAACAAAGTACCCTTCCGCAAAAATTTTAACTAATTAGAATTTTTTTTTTTTGTCAGGCAACATCTCTATTCATTTGGAGTCGGCGCAGCATAATGTTACATACTGAGTTTCCTCCGTGCTTCGGAAAGCTTGGAAAGTCCCGGTTGCCATATTATAGATCTTTGACAGTCGTTACAGGTAGTCAGTGACCTGATAGTCTGACAACCAGTCTTACCAAAGGGTATCGTATTACCTAGTATTAACTGGGTTGTGGAGGTCAGATAGGCAGTCACTCCATGTAAAATACTGGTATTCAGCTGCCTTCCGTTAGACTGGAAGCCGACCCCAATATAGTTGCGAAAAGGCTGGCAGATGATAGCGTGGCAATAGGCTCGAGTCCTATTTTTGGGACTTACTAAACTTACAAGAACATAACTGGTGAAATATGGGTGTACTAACACTGGCGTGTTGCTATGTTATATTTAAGTGTAAATAAGATTGCAATTTGGCGTTAAAATTCCAAATTCAGTTACCGACTTTCACCTCAAACCATCAGCATAGAAACCGAATCTATAAGTAAATTAAATCCTTACAACTAAGCCTTTATTATCCTCCAGTCTTTTGAACGATGAGCTGAAACAAAAGAAACTTTTAACAATGCGTAATCATTTTGCTATTCGTAACAGATCGGAATATTTTTGAAACGACTTTTTTTTAAGTATCCTTTTTTTTTGATAAAGAAAAGGCTTTGTATTGTTTTTTTTTGTTTGTAATAACGTTAATGAGAGATTGTTTGATTTAGAATTTGGATTTGTGACCGATTGAGGGCAATGGATCTGCATGGTTCGCCCTAACTGACGAAATGTGGGCGTGCTATTAGATGCGCCTCAGTCTAACCCATCGGGGATTAGAAAGAAAGAAAGAAAAAGTATTTATTGGACTCATATAGGACAAAAGAAATCAATAAAAATTAGGCAATTTTATTTTAAAAATATCATTTTTTTTTTTTTTTTTAAATATCATGATCACGAACACGATGTAAGAAGTTCTAATAGTGTTTTGTTTACTTGCACAATTTAATTTTTTAATGCAATTTAGAAATACAAGCACTGGATTAAGCTACGGAAACAGTGTAAAACAAAAGCTCTAGCCTCTGTATCACTTTAAAGAAACGAGAAAACGTAACGTAAATCCACACATTTTTTTTTGTAAAATTATACATCTGTTCTACAGTAATAATGTTTTGAGTTTGTGTAACAAGCTTAATGACCATAACCATCTCATGTCAATCGAAAAAAGTATTTTAATTATTCAAAATTCAAAAATGTTTTATTTTTTTCAGTATTTTTATTTTACGTGCCAGCAATAAATATCGCTCAGGCTTGCTTCCTTACTATAATATTCCTTCATATCATTTACTTTAGTAAATGATAATCATACAATAAACACATGAATTAGAAAAATCAGAGGTGTGTGTCCAATCAAGGTAAAAATTAGGGACACATTCATTGAAATTATCTCAAACAAAAAGTGGTTACGCATAACATGGCTTCGTGTAGAATATTAAACAGTTCACCTAATCTGTGCCCATTATCTATTTCTATTAATTTCGAATCCACGAGCCAATTTGCATGCTAATCGCGTTCCGATAGAGTTTGGCTGTTCCTCTGGTTTCAGTATCAACCCGTTTGCATTAGAATAAGCGAAGTAGTTTTATTATTTTAACTAACTTTTGACCGCGGCTTTGACCGCGGCTTTGCCCGCAGCTTTGCCCGCAGCTTTGCCCCCGTACAAATGTATATTTTCCATACAAAACTTATCCCCCTTTTTCACCCCCTTGGAGGTTGAATTTAGGAAAATCCTTTTTTAGTGGATGCTTTTCGTCATAAGAGGAATACGTGTGCGAAATTTAAAGTTTCTAGCCCTAAGTATTTAGCCTGTGCGTTGATCCTCAGTCAGTCACCTTTGCCTTTTGTATGTAGATAGATAGAAGATAGATAGATAGATATCGGCAGTATTTTGTTAAAAACTTTAGAGAACAAGCCATCGAAAAGTTTTGATTTTCGTTTCCGAGTTCATAAATGTTATGGTAATTAATTTAGCTGTCATGGCTTTGAAAATTTATTCATTTGAATTTGAATTAAATTGATTTTACAGCAAAAGAGAGAGAGAGGGGGGGAGGGAGAGAGGGGTTTTAGTGTGAGACTTACTCGCGACTACTGAAATAAAGCTGATTCAAAAAAATGCATTAGGGCTTGACCCAATGCCTGTCGGGGCTGCGGGTTGTTCGCAAGAGATACCGCGGCCTCGACATGAAGGGCTAAGAAGGAACATGGTTGGTTTTAGTCAGTAGAAGTCTGACACTCCCTTTCGCTCTGCCCAAGGGCTGGAGGGGTTATTCCATGGTTTTCCACAGGACAAAAAAAAGGGCTTGACCCAATGTATGTGTTTTCTACTCTCTTGTTAAGGATCGTATAATGCTTCAATTGGCACTTAAGTACACATTATGGAATGCAACAAATTATTGTTTTAGATTCACAAACAGTGCGAACACAGAAAAAAAAATTGTTTACTGAAACGTGGAAAAACAAATAAACTTGCTTACATGTGATTCCATGTAATATACGTCACTAAAAACCACTAGAATCTTGCAGAACAAATTACGAAATGAATTCGTAATTCAAAATCATCGTCGGCTTAATTCGGAAACTTTCGGTTACTCCAGTTCATTTAAATTAAGGTTTTAATGCCAATTTTAAGCATTTCGAATCCAACCTGCCAGCATAGAGCGGTTCTTTTTTTAAATCATTGGAATGTAATTTTCGTGAGTGCTATCTGCCATTTTGTTGAAAGTAAAAAGTCTTTAGGCTCGTTTCATATTATATTTTTGCTCGAGTTTATGCTTCAGTGATTTACTTATCTTAATATAAAAAAGAGATTTAAAAATCTCGTAAGTAATAAATTATTTTCTTTGTTACAAACTTACCATTAGGAATGTTTAGAGCTCCAGTTTTAGCAAAAAATATTGTGTTTGTTGAATTATAGTTTTATCTGTCTCTTAGAGGCTATCTTTAAAATAATTGCACACATTGTCTTGCTAGCTTATTTAAAAGAAGAATATCAGATCTTCTTCTTCTTTCTTCTTTATCACTTTGTTAGGGCTTAACCTGGTGTCAGAGTCCCAATGGGTCTCCGACTTCAATATCAGGTAAAAGCTTTTTAATGTTAATATCTAATATCAGTTATCGTGCGTCATATAATTTGTGTCATAATACTTTTCATATTCGTAAAATAATGCAGTATTATCACAAAAATTCACCACTATTGGTTTTCCGTATATAAACTCCATTAAGTACTATATAATAATATTATGTAAGTAAATATAATATAATTATTTCAACCAGAGGCCCACATGACACGTGTCATATTAATAATACTCCAGAACCGACCTAAAAACACGTTCCGAATGATGATCAAAACCACATCAGAATCCACTCGGTATGTATCGCAATTAATCTTACATTAATCATGTAGTGGCTCCGTGTTTCTGTCAAAATTGAGTTGGGAGTTGGTTTGAATATATTTTGTTTTATTTTTGGAAAATAATAAAATAAAACGGGGACTCGGTACTAAAACAAAATCATTTTGAAACATCGTGAGAATACCCGTATATTTTTTAACGACATGTAAAACCAAGTCAGAGACCGATGGTGTGACGTGAAAACCCTGACCAGAGGTTAGGCACGAAGCACACGATAAAAAAAATAATAATAATTGAGCATTAACCTCACAAAACTGACCATTATCTAGGAAGAAACAAATCTAATACGTGCCTAGTAAATAAATGGCCTTTATATCTATTGATAACACCATTTCTTGTATTGTTTTGCCTCCAACTCGTTGCTATTCAAAATGTGCAGGCACATTTTTTAAAATCCTATTTGTTATATCTCTCGCTTCTTCTCTGTTCATCAAACTTAAACTATTATAAATACATACCTGTAAGCTTTATTATGAGGTACTGTATGTCAATGGACATGAATATTTTTTGTCAGGGCAATGCTCTATACAAATTCCGGCCATGTCCTTTAAAACAATATTTAAAAGATAGTGCTACAGTGATGGAAAAACCAAATAACACTTTGGCCGCCCTGGTAATCGAACCCAAGTTCTCAGGCACAGGAGTCGCGCTTGTGACCACAACACCAACGAGGCAGTCACTGTATGGATTGATTATAAACATCCTTTGTCAACGATACATGACATAGATGAAGATAGAAAGAAATAAATAGAAATAAATCTCAAGTAAAAAATGATTGAAAGCAGACAATATTCAAAGAAGGGACTTGCAAACACATTTGATCATACCAAATAACAATTTAACTGAATGTGGGTCAGAAATACGTAATATTATGCCCAAGGCTTGCAAATGTATAAGCGTACATCACATTTCAGACGTAGCGGCTTATACTGCATGGATATTCTGAGTATTAGATTTAATCTCGTGGGTTTAGGAAATGCAATTTTGATGCAATTGATTTTTGTATCCATTCCCTGTACGCTTCGTAAGGTATACGTGGAATGGGAATTGCACATTTTGCGTTCGATACAACAATAATAGAAAAAGATGTGAGTAAGAAAATTGAGGTAGCAGACAAAATATATCACAGTAAAAACGTTGAATCCAACTTAAACTAAGTATTTATATTGCTTCTTTCTTATATGAAATGATGTGTTTTTTGGTTTTTCTGCTCACACCATATAATTATCTTCATCATCATCATCATCAGCCTATAATGTTCCTACTGCAGTGACTCAGGAATCCTCTCTTGGAGAGGGATGGGCTATAATCCACCACGTTGACCCAGTGCGGGTTGGTAGATGTCACATGTCTTCGAATTCTTGGTTCTAAAACCCGCCGGTTTCCACACGATGTTTTCCTTCACCGTTTTGAGAGCAGTGGTCATGAAATAAATTACACAAAGTAATCAGATCAAGTAAAAGCTTATTTTTAAAAAGGATTTTTAATTAAAAGGATTTTTAATTAATATTTTCTTTATTAGCTTCAAGTCCTTCATGTGCTAAAACAAATAAAAAAATAAAACAATTACACTAACGATCAAATGAATGTTTTTAATGTTTTTCAAGAAGAGGAATAATATTCGTATCTTCTTATTACAAATCCAAAACTCCAACTTTTCAAATCTTAATCTAGACAAAGGAACAGATAACAATCCTCTGCAAAACCACAACTCTTTAAAACTCTGAACCAAGACCATTAATCACTAACAAAAATAACCAGACCGTAATTGGAACTTCAATATTAAATTCCGTGCCTTGGAATTCGCAGTTCCACTCGCCTCCTCTCCTTTTGTCAATAATTCATCAAAGAATTCCAAAAGGATAATGAATATTTCATAATCATTGTCATTTCACAGATTTTTCATTCAGGCTTCAAGGAGGTTCATTAAATTTGGTTTGGGTACCTGGCTTTTAATGATTAATTACTTACTAACGAGGTCGGTACTGTCAGATAGTGGTGTGAATGAGGTATTCTTTGCTGTCTAGGCGACAATGGCCGTTGGCGAGTTGTGAATAGTTTCATTTTTATCCTTTTCGTTGTAAATTATAGTCAGGCAGTCGTGTTATCTTTGATTATTTTTTTTTTTTGCTTTCTCCTTGTATACAGGGTGTAAATCAACCCATCACCCAGCCGTCAACCAATTTGAAACTTTGACCCCCAATATCTCCGTAACTATGAGGTTCCCAGGTATGGTCTAGAACAAAAAAACGATCGCAGTGGTGCAGGTGGGGAGAACAACTGCCCTTCGTTTGCGTTAAGGGTACTTTTACACCCTATATAGAGACAGCCCATCAAGCTACTACAATCTGTCAAATTTATTCAATAGATTTTCAACTTTATCGCTAAAGCGTTAGTTTCCAGGTTGATTGGGAGAATTTTCAGTTTCGGATAACTTCTACTAATTTCTTTACTAAGTTATACAGGAAGGCATCTCGCATTCAGTTTATTTATTTCTTCTGTCTTTTAATTTTGTAATAAAATTCGGCTTCAAAAGCTTCAATATTTTATCTTTGACAAAAACAAAATTAAATTGTATCGTTGTAAATATTTAGACAATATTTTTCCTGCAGTTATTTTGCGCATTTTTTATTTAAATTTTATCATCCTACTAAAAATCAGCCCTTCTGTAGACTCGGAAAATTTCACCAAATATTTCAGACTTCCCGCACAAAATCTCCAAAGGTCAATCACCTAAAATTATTCTCACAAAATCCATCGAGGCGCATAATAATAGTGATAATGCATTACCATCGGCACTGACCTTCAAACCCCTTTTATTTCGACCTGCCTCGCTCGAGTGCACCTTTTACTGCGTAGGGAACAAAATGTGAAACATTTTTGGTGAAAATACAGGTATTTAGGACTAGGCAACAGACCTAAGGCCTATTTTGATGTCTGAATAACCACTGCTTATCGAATGCATTCCAAAATGGAACATTATGTTGAAGTAACTGGAACCGGGCTGCGGGTTGTTCGCAAGAGATACCGCGGCCTCGACATGAAGGGCTAAGAAGAAACATGGATGGTTTTTAGTCAGTAGAAGTCTGACACTCCTTTTCCCTCTGTCCAAGAGCGAGAGGGGTTATTTGATGATTTCCCACCCCCAAAAAAAAAAAAAGGTAACTGGTACTTAATATTTAAATTGTACTTATTTTATAAACACATTAATGTAGCAGGCATTTTTTTAAACAAGACTAGTTACTAGCCTTGTTTAAACGTAATTTTCGTTGAAAAATCCTGCGTAACAGTTGTATTGAAAATCAAGAATGAAAATTATTATTTTTCAATGATGGACTTACTACGTTTATAATTTACTTTACTTTACTTACTAAATATTGTTATCTATCATTTACCTCCATCTACGCCGTAAATCCACCGCCTCTAAATGTAACAGCTTACATAAATAAGCACAACAAACATTTCTTAATATTGGTTCTCATTTAGGTACATTTGTATCAGCTGCCATTCCATATAATAAATAGGTATCAATATGGGGTCGCCAAAGTGTTGCAATAAAGGGCTCGGTGTGATGAGCGTATAAATAATAAGGGTGTTATGCTGGGTGATTAGGCTTATGAAGTAGGGAATGTTATTTCTTGATGTTCAGGTTATTTGTTTTGTGAATCTAGTATGGCTTTTCATGACGTATTTCCAATATGTTGTATTTATCATCATCTGCATAGCCTTTTCCCAACTATGTTAGGGTCGGCTTCCAGTCTAACCTGATGCAGCTGAATACCAGTATTTTACATAGAGCGACTGCCTATCTGACCTCCACAACCCAGTTAATACTAGGTAATACGATACCTCTTTGGTAAGACTGGATGACAGAATTTCAGGTCACAGACTATCTGTAACTACTACCAAGGATCTATATATAGCAGCCGGGACCAACAGCTTAACGTGCTATCCGAGGCTCGAAGGAAACTCGGTATGTAATGGGCGGTCACCCATCCACAGGTTGACCTAGGCAAGTACACCTTGACCTAAAGATCGACCCGAGTGGCAGTTCTTATTAAGCCACGAGATCCACTATATACAATATTTTATATTTATCGTATACGGATATTTAGCTTATTATTGCATACAATATAGTTGGTCTATTGGTCGCAAGCACGACTGCTGGTCTCGTTCGATTCGCGCGTTGGGTGAAATGTCATTCATCCATTTCTCAGAAGCAACCACAGAGTCTGAATTTATCCCCATTTTTTTCTTTGGATCTTTTTAAACAATACATTTAAAATTCCATAAAACAATCATTTTGGAAGCCTATTTTAAGAATTTTGCTTTTGCTTGCATATTAAAATTTAGCCAATTCAATATTCACGTTAGCTAAACGTTTACGTTATAACAAACAGTACTAGAATTATTACTAAAAGAAACAATAACATTAAGTAACGTTTAGTCACATGCGACTCATCCCTCATACAAAAATAGAAAAGGCTCTGACGCAAATCATCCAAGTGAACACAACACACATCTGCAAATACTACACACCCGGCCATAATAACACACCCATAATGTAACCACGCAAGTGTACTACCAAGTTACCAACGCCAGTGTATTGCACCAACCGATGTGTAACCTACATGAGTATATCTTCTAGCTGATAGTCCTTGAGATAGTCCGCTTCCAGCCCAGTAGTCGAACCAGTGAACCATTGAGTCGCTTCACATGTTTATGTACGCATGTATTACACTTAGAGACATGTGAGGTGTAAATTTAGAAGGACCGCTTCGATATTCAGTGTGAGAATTTCGTTTTTAATTCTATTTCGTTTGGAAAGGGCTTTAGTATGTGGAACTTGGAGTTTAGACACGTTTATGGAACAGTGTTACTGCTTGACCTGACGCGACACGTGTCCTGCGACTTTGACCGCAAAAAAATAATCCTCGAAATCAGGTCATAATTTTTGAATATATCGCGGAAAATATAGGTACTTATAAAAAACTTTCAGACGAATTCATAACCTATTCATTTTTGAAGTCGGTTTAAAAGATAGTGCTTAGTCAATACGACACACTTGCTGAACACCAAAGTTGCATTGCTTAAGGCTGTGACCGAGTTATTACTGAAATGAGTCGAGATATAATAAAAAAAAGAAGATTTAAATAATTTTATATATTAATTTTGTATTTAATTGGCATTCACACACATGATGCTGTAACAAGTTTTACTTTATTTCTATTTAAATAGATTAAGACACATAAATGTATGGTTTTATGGGTCAGTGAGTTTTCTATTGTTAATTGTGTGTATCAAATATTATGGTAAATGGTACTTGAAAAAGTTTACAAAGCTGGCGATCATGACTTATTCAGAGAAAAAAGTTCACCTTTACTTATAGAATCTAAATGTAATAGAACCGCCAAGTATAAACTATCCTGGATTTACCTAATCACCAAACAAAATTATCTAAGCACCAGAACCTTCAATAAATAATATTCTCGCCTAAAAACTCATCGACCCAGAAAGCTCCAATAAAACGTACCGAGACCAAACAAAAATAATTCCCATCTACATCCACGGTCCACTGATCAAACTCAAGCGTTTCCTTTACAGATGAAATAAAGCCCTGATCGCATGGACGACGCTGCCGTTCCGGGCCGTCTCGACGGCCGGACGACACCTGTTCCCCGTTTGGCACATTCCTTATCTATAACGGTGAGATTTGAATAGCACGACAGTGAGGGAGGTATATAATAGTAGGCTATTCAATGAGACATGCATTCTATGGTGATGTTTGCATTATTTTGCGTGTCAAGGGTGGGTGTTGGGTACGGGAGGATGTGTGTGTTTTGAATGTGCGGGGGTCATGAGAGTTGTGAAAATTTGAAAAGGTTGGGATGTGTGGCTGAGTTGAAGACTTTGTGATGATGGTTTTTGAAAACCGAATCGTGTGGTTTATAAGAGTAATATAAATGAGTTCGGAAAGATCGTGCTTTGTGAGCAAGTTAGACAAGATTCTACGTCATATCATAATATAATTGATTTTCAAACTTATTTCACGATTATCACCTTTTTTATTTTGGTATATAGAATCTACCAATTACTTTGTCGTAGCGTAGTGTAATCGTAAAAAAAAACTGCTTTTTGAAACAAAAGCACAATACCTACGCTACGCTACGTGATGAAAATGTTTGAAAGAGCTATTTTTTTTTATTTCACAAAAATATTTAAGTAATCGTATGCTGAAAAGTACAAATAAATTCACAGAACTACACCATCGTATGTTTTAAATACAGTTTTGTTCTAGACGCACTGAGATCCGGTAGCGGAGCTAGACGCCTCAATTCAGACAATAATACCAGCCTTCTACACCATCATGAATTCTACGGAGACCAGCCTTGATGTCAACCGGTCCACACCGATCTATACTATCGGTACCAGCTTTATTACGCAATGGTAAGCATTCTTTCAAGCATTTTTATTAATTTTATTTTCTAACAGTCTAAAAGAGCCCAACTGTTAGGCTGCTTGTACACGCTGAGAAATTTCACCGTGTCTACTGCAGATACCATGCGGGGCTGCGGGTTGTTCGCAGATACCGCGGCCTCGACATGAAGGGCTAAGAAGGAACACGGGTGGTTTTTAGTCAGTAGAAGTCTGACACTCCCTTTCGCTCTGCCCAAGAGCGGGAGGGGTTATTTGATGATTTCCCACCCCCCAAAAAAAAAAAAAAAGATACCATGACCACTTTACCATCATGTTTACAACACATTTGTGGGATCTAGGCATTGTTTTACCACACCACAAAATCGTTACGCGTTGGATCTATCGCAGACATTTTTCGTGGTCAGCTCCGAAGTACTGTACACAGTTTCTGTGTAGAAATGACACGTATTCTTGCATGGACCCAGCGATTTATCTAAGCGTGTACAAACGGCCTTAGACGGACCAGCCCAAGGTAAATGCCAGGCTTATCTTCCAGATTAAACAGTGCTTGTTGAGTTAGGTTCGTGGATAACACTCGTTATGTCAATCATGGAAAGCAACACACAACAACATAGCGCTCAAATATGTTAACCTAACACCATTATATACCATACCTATGTTTAACAAATAAAAAAATCTGATTCTGATTCACATTAAATCACTGGCCCTGGCTGTCATTTGTAAATCTTTGAAAGCCGTCGTAACCAGGGACTGAAAGCGGTTACGGTTAAGGTTAAGGTACCTCAAAAATATACCGGTACCGGTTTACAATAAAGGTTGAGCTATACCGGTACCTTTATAAATAAAGGTTGGGCTAAACCGTTATTTAACCCTTACACGATTTCGGTACCGAAATGCATGTGAGACGGTGTGCCGCGCGCGAGTGGGCGGTGGAAAACGTTAGAACTTGTGTATTTTATACATTTTATTTGCTACTCTTTTACTTATCTCTTTGTTGTGTGTGTGAGTGGCGAGGCGGTGCGTCAAAGAAAACCCCTGTTTATTAAGGTTTAGGTACCGCTACCGATACATTTATAACGGTTACGGTACTTCTATCGAAATATACCGGTATGCATTTACAACCTCAAAATTCCGCTACCGAAAAAAATAACCGTATCGAAATATTTATTTAACGGTATGACGTCATACCGAAATTTAAAGGTACCGTTATTTTTGGGTAATTCAGTCCCTGTCGTAAGTAATCAGACGCTCGAAAGTTTAATAGCCAGTCTTATAGTAAAATCTTGAGTTTTGATTATGTTTCGTCTTACGCTTATAAATTAGTATATTTAATTGCTAACATAATAATTGATCTGGTGGTTATTCTTGTTACTATTTCCCTCTACTTTGTATTGGATCTATAAATTACTTTTCCATAAAGTAACAAGTCCTATGCCCAATGGAATTTCCTATCGACAGAATTGATGAACCTCCATACATACTTTCATCCATCACAATTTAATCGCTTTATGATGTCTTATCGAACAAATCGTTCCTCAATGGATATGCTCCCTTGAACCAAATTGCATGCCTCTAGACCCAGCGGAGTTTGTGTTGTCTGTTAGGGAATTTAAGACTTTCTTAAGAATCGTTCTTCTATAAAAGGTTATAATTATACAACCTTTATCTATTGGTATATAATAATGCTTTAATGTACACCAAAACCGGAACCGGAAGACGTTGCGTTGGAAGGCCTCCCACTAGGTGGACCGATGACCTGGTGAAGGTTGCGGGTACCCGCTGGATGCGAGACGCACGGGACCGGTCAATGTGGCGACACCTGGGGGAGGCCTATGTCCAGCAGTGGACGTCTTTTGGCTGAAATGATGATGATGAGGTACAACAAATAAAATAAAATTGTAATAGCTTTTTTTCAAATACTGCTAATTCTATGGTAACAATGGCGGACATGGCGGTCCTATCGCTAACAGCGATATATTCTAGACAATATTTTGATGAACTGTACAAAGTTTAAATATAAAAGAGAGGTATCCTGCTAGTCATCATCATCTGCCTAACCTTTCCAACCATGTTCGAGTCGGCTTGAAGTCTTACCGGATGCAATACCAGTATTTTACAAGGAGCGACTGCCTATCGCACTACTGGATGGTGGAGGTTAGGACATCCACCACCCCGTCGGTGCTGTGGGTTGTTCGAAAGAGATACCGCGGCCTCGACATGAAGGGCTAAGAAGAAACATAGGTGGTTTTTAGTCAGTAGAAGTCTGACACTACCTTTCGCTCTGCCCAAGAGCGAAAAGCAAGAGAGCAAGAGCCGCATTCGATCATTTTCCAGCCGACAAAAAAAAAGGACCTCCACCAGTTAGTACTGGGTAAAATTATAGCCCTTAGCAAGGCTGGTCGTCAGATTTTAGGGTCACTGACTACCTGTAATGACTGCCAATTGTCAAATATCTATAAATGACAGCGGGGACTAACTGCTTAACGTGCATATTAGCTGCTAGTATATAATTATAATGTTACTTTCACTATTCAAAATAAAGAAGATTAAGACTACCATTCCGATTCATCCTCCTATGGCTTTTGTGCAAAATTTACCCAAAATCTATTCTGGCAACGACGCAACTGCAGAACAAACAATCGCATTTCTAATATCTCTGGCAACATAATACAGAATTCATAGCATGCAGCTGTAGTTATATTGGTCCTCGTTCACTAATGCCTTTGTGTACCTACGCTATAAGGTTTAACGCTTAGTTATAAGCACTGCAAGGGATCACCATCAGCGCAACTACATAAACAAAATACTTCAATGCACACTTATAATTAATAAAGAAAGAAAAACTGTTGAAGCCTCGCACTAGACAATAGGAAAATAGTATAATGTGATGCATTCTTTAGGGTATCGTACTCCCCGTCGGGGCTGCGGGTTGTTCGCAAGAGATACCGCGGCCTCGACATGAAGGGCTAAGAAGGAACATGAGTGGTTTTAGTCAGTAGTGGTCTGACACTCCCTTTCGCTCTGCCCTGGGTTATTTGATGATTTTCCACCTGCCAAAAAAAAAGGGTATCATACTCGTATTATCCAGTATGAACTGATTTGTGGTGGTAAGATAAATAGTCGCACCATGTGAAATACATACTGGTATTCAGCTGCATTCAGTAAAACTGGAAGCCGACCGCGACATGGTCGGGTAAAAGCTAGGCAGGTGATGAGTCTAAAAAGAGTCGTCGCAAAACTTAGTTTAGTTTTGCGACGAGAGTTTCTATGATCTGTGGTGCTAACGTTTGTTAGAAATTGTGTATATATATATGTGTAGATATGTAACTACATGTGTGTCAATATTTAATCTTTTTTACTTACTACGTATTAAAAGGCAAAAATATAAACAATAGTATTCATTATTCCGTTAACTAATAAGTATGATTCACCAGTGACCGTTGAGTCAAATCAGTGTTTGTAACAATAATTGAGTATAAAATATTACGGAAAATAGTTACATAAATCAAGTATTTCTTTTTAATTTTTAGATTCATAATACTTATATCGATATTACATATATCTGTCACGTTCATCAATTAAACAGAAAATCTAAATCTTCTAAACTTCTCTTCTAGTCTTGACAGATAGAAACAATATCAGTGTTACATTGTTTGTGGAACAGAACGTCACGTGTACATTTCGACATCAGCCGGTTGGTTCGAGACCCAAACGGAGCCTGCTCATGAAATCTTCACGCGGCTCGCTTGCACGCGGAGTTGAATACAATCGAATACAATAATAATGATTGCTCGGTTGTCGTTTGGCAAATCGATTGAAGCTTTGGGGTGTCGTATTTTGAGCCTTGAAATTTAATAGTCATGGTAAAGATTGTATGAGTTTTAGTCAAAGTTAACTTATGCTGGCAAGATGCTTCAAAAATTACATCTTTTGTACTAATCTCCACCACAGTATCTTCTAGTAATCAACATAACATAATAACACGCCTGTAATCCCCAAACGGTTAGGCAGAAGTGCAACCATTAGTACACCCACATTTCGCCAGTAAGTCCAATGTTCCATGTTCCGGGCACAACTTCGAACTTCGGGGCAGCTACTGACAAATTCCCAATTGAAAAACCCAATTTGCTCGATCTGGGAATCGAAGCCAGGATCTCATGCAAAGTAGTCGCACTAATGACCACTAGAGCAATGAGGCAGTCAATATAATAATACGCGCATGTAATATTAATTGTAATCCTAAAAGGAGCTTCCTAATAGTTTCTGTTAGAAAAGCTACCAAAGTAAAAAAAAATTGTACGAACTTTCATAAAATGCAAATTATAACAAGGACTTACAAACAAACTAGACAATAAAGAGAGGATCAGCGTACAAAACTCACACATTACATATTCATAGTTCAGTATGTTTTTAATCTCAACAGCTCATAAAAATAAATAAATCGGACTATGAACCCTATAAAAACTGCAAACAGTCCCTCTATGACCCATTACACTCTCTGAATACTTGATTTTACGACCTAGTGTGGGTATGCTGCACTAAATCCAGTTTAAATATGAATTATATATCATTATAGTTGGTCCTGGAAAGAAACTGTACCTCCGAACGTGACAGTATGTTGTATTCATAAAGAAAAAGGTCAGACTTGTGAATTTTGTTGTTTGTAATGTTCTTGCAATGCTTTCATGCAATTACCTCTAGTTGCAGACTTTTTCTTATATCCTGTACTCTCTGATACTTAATAAATATTTCATTTATAGATGCAAAGAGTACAATTTTTTTTTTTTATTATTTGGAATGGGCTTGCTCTTGACCTCAATCTTGCCCTAAAGGTAGAGATGAGGTCGACGATGGAACGAGCTTACCCAGAAGAAGCCTATTTAATCGCGATTATTAATTATTATTATTTATTTAACTACATCCTATATCTATCTAATACATACTTCTTTTTCTTTAAGGAGAGTGGGAAATCATCAAATCTTCCGCTCTGGGCGGAGCGGAAGGGAGTATCAGACTTCTACTGACTAAGAACCACCCATGTTCCTTCCTAGTCCTGTGTTGAGGCTGCTTTATCTCTTTCGAACAACCCGCAGCCCAGGCAAGCACACCCGGCAAACAGATATAGTGCTTAGGGACTAGACATAGCAAAATTTTAATAGAGAAGTGAAAACTGGACTTGAACTCATTTTAATACGAAATGCTTTGATACTTTTGTCCTTGATTTACTCATTAGATACATTTTGTTATTTGACAATACTAATTTTCTTGGGACGCGAGTAAAACTGCTAGCAACCTCTAGCTGATCATTATTTTGTTTATTATTGTCATAATTTCACGTTGTTCAGCACGTGATTCTTGTAGTCACGTGCCTTTCACGACAGCCGAAACATAATACATAATTATCCTTCGGGCAAGCTTTCTTTACATGAAGAACACAATTTCTTCACGGCTGTAATTTCAGAATAGTTATGCAAAGATGTTTAGGCAGTTTTATGTAATAGGGGGCGAGCCTATTGACTTAATTCGGGCACAAATCTAGAATCGAAACCTACTGAAAAATTAAGCCGACAAAAAAAAGTATTATAGTGTTGAATTTGGGACAAAAATCAGCAGAAGGAAAAAATAACCAAATTTATATTTAAGCCTCCTTTACATTAAAAGCATTCTGATTCTTTTCTTCTATTTTTGTCTGTTAACAGAGATAAACCAAAACAAAATTATCGTTGTCTTATTTTTTATTTTTAAATCACAACATAATCTCTAAAGAGCTTTAATGGCTTTTCACTGAAAACTACTTAAAAGATTCCCACAAAAATATGCATATTTGCAAAAGACTTTGTGGTGAAAATGGAAGGAATGTTTTCATTGCTTCTGCAAACTAAAACGTGAGAGAAAACAAAGTATGAGAGGTACTGTTATTGGTTGGACTTTGTACCTGAATAATATTTCTGCTGACATTTTGTTTAAGGTTTTATAAATAATAATAATTATTATTATCGTAATCATTATTTTCATGCCCTTATCCCAATTTAAATCTATTCTTATTCTTTATTGCACACACATAAAAAATACAAATTGCAATAATCTAGCTGATGTACAAACTACTTATTGAATGAATATCATCACAATTAATTATAGTTTGAAAAGGAATGGTGTTATTTTAATATGTAATTCATTAATATTTTCGTTTTATTTTTTATTGCATTTGGCGGCAACTCGCCTGATGTAAAATGATGATGTATGTGACCTAGGGTTGAGCACGTTTGTTTCGATGAACCCGATTCACTCGAACTTTAACGAGATCCTGATTAAAATGATCAGGAAACAGAGAAATCATACTGGAATCATAACAAAAGAAAAGTAACCTACCTTTTTTTTAAAAAAAAAACGTAGCCCCATACTAGGAATTTCTCCTGTATCGTGGTTGCGTTTACAAACATTTAAACTCACATATACAGACACCCAGACCCGAAACAACTATCTGTAGGCCATATAAATATTTGTTCCATGCGGGGATCGAACCCGCGACATGCAACGCAGCAGTCCAATCGCTCAGCCACTGCGCCAACCGTGTCGTCAAAGCCTTTGAAATATCTTAAAAAAATGCTATTCAAATATAACAGAACCAAGATCCAGCTACAAACCTATAAAAGACAGATATCCTTCTTATTGGGTCATCATTATTCCTGAGGGACCGACTACATTTTTCTGGCCGTCGTAAAACTCACAAATGGCTAGGGTACTGTTGCAATTGTTTTATGGGTACATACTCGTAATATTACAGTCCTTCCAAACGGACCTCTCAGCTTTATGACCTCAGAATGTGGTCCAAAACGGCTGAGTCTACAATTTAATAAAGCGTAAGCGATTCCAAAGCGACGATATCACTCCATTCATCGAGATTGCGTTTTCTTGATTGCAGTGCTTCATTACTTCCCATTTTTGAAGCCTTTGATAACGTTTCCTGAGGGGTTCTTAAAGGGGATATTCTTGAACCTAGATTAACTTTCGTATGTGTGCCGTTTTACAACTATTTAATTTTGTAATGTTTAGACTGAGTTTAAGATAATAATTATATTGTATTTATACATATTTGGGTAAAGTTGCGGTATTTTTAATTAAGTAGAAAAATTCCTCGCTGTCGAAGTTGATTTAACGTCATTTACAAGAACATTCATTCATCCAACAATCTTGTTACCGTGAAACTGTTGGCCTGTATTTATTTTCGACAAATGAATTTAGCCGTTGATTGATGAAAACTTTCAACGGTAGCGACAGAAAAAATCTTTTTAGGTCTTCTAATTGGATCGAATTTTATTTCAATTAATTTAGTTATCATAAAGAATTGTTTTTTTTGTGTTTTAAAAATTGGGTTCCATTAATTTGTCTTGTTTAAGTTGAGGTAAATAAATTATTTTCTTGTCATAGATTAATAGCTTTTTGCACCGTCTTTGCCCGACTAGCTTTCGGACATTGTCCCACGGGGACGTACCGGGATTGAAAGTATCGTAATATGTCCCAGGACTTGGTCCATCTGTGTGCTAGATCCATTCAGCCGCTAAAGCAACAGATAGAAATGCAACAGAATAACATTCCATTTGTAATAAATATTTGTATGAAAGTCATACACATGTAGGCTTAATTGTATAGTCTCAAACGTTCAATCATCTTCATCAGCTTATAAAGTTCCCACAAATTAAGACACGGGCCTCTAAGAAAGGGAACTAGTCATAAATCATCAAGGAGATCTAGTTTATGCGAAATATTATTGGATTTTTACAGCTCCGGATACGGATCTGTACCCCGTTGATAGCAATAGGCCCTTATCGTATTACATGGAACTTAAACATAAATGACAAAATGTGGATGTCTTATACGAACATCATTTCCTAACCTTCACTGGGCCTACTTGGAGGAGCCGTGAGACACACAATGTTATTTTTTCTTGTCAAGTTTTTTTGTTGCTAATTTTTATATTGTGTGCACTTGTGACATTTTCTTCGGTGTCTGTCTAATTTTTCGGAGTTTCCTAACGTGATATTATTGTGGTGTATTTCAAAATATATTTTTGTCAACAGGAAACTGCAGAAGATGAGACAACGGACGTGTATAACTACTGCTGGAGGGATTCAGGAGTGCCACGGCGAGTACCTCGTCGCCAATGGCACCAACTATACTGACGTCTACTACTTCAATAACACCTTCGAGAATCTTCTCACTGCCAACGGTGGATTGGTGAGTTTGTCTTTCTTCTTATTTGTCCTTGATCTTCTTTGTCTTTTCTCTTTTTTGTTTTTTTTTGTTTATTGATCCTCTTTATCTTTAGGATGATTGTCTGCCGTTTGTGTGTTAGTTTGCTTGTTATTTATTACTTTTTCTTTTCTAAATTAGACTGGCATAGACGTCTCCACTACCTCGTTGTTATGTTTGATATTAGTTAAGTTATCAAGCTCATAATTTACTCGTCAACATGAAAATTGGTTCCAGTAACCTCTGCCATTATGTGCTTTGACTGATTATCTTTCAAGGAAAATCGTGTCATAAGGTCCGTGACAATAGTGACAATAATTTCGAAACTATTATTTATTTCTACAACGACTCACATCTTAGTTGTAATTTTTTCCTTTTTTGTTCCTTTAATGAACTAAATACGTACATCATTACAATCTATAATAACAAAAATGATTCTCATACTACATAACAAACTGTAAACGTTCTTCTGCAACACTATCAGCTGGTACGTACTGTACCCAAGGGACTGGCGGTGTTGCCATATAACATTAATGTATTCTTAAGCAACTTTCACGTTCATACATAATATGATAAAATGTAATTTGTGTCAGTAAATAGAACCTTAAATCTATGTATGGTAACACTTAACTTTTGGCTAACGTAATTAAACGAATCATGTTGTCAATTTAATTTTCTCATACAAAGTAACTTCCTAAACCCTCCGGATTTCAATCTGTTGGTACCACCTTAGGCCTAGTCAGTAGGTATGCCTTCATTTTAAGTTAAAATACTGCAAAAATTTTCAAAAGTCATACTTTATTCACAGCTGTCTATTCAGCCAGTTCGACTAACTTCTTTGAATCGATTATACCAACTCATTCATTAACTTCATTAACCGTTCTCCGATATAAAACCGAACAAATATTATAAGGAACTTTCAGTTAAATTAGAAGTTTAGTTGTGTTTCAGCGATACAAAACTGGTGCAAGCCACTAATGACCAAAGTTGTTGCGTTATCGACTTTAATAACGTCTGAGAGATTTTTTACTGACTTACGTTCTACATTACTTTTATATTGTGGGAGTTTTTGCAATTTTCCTGCATTTATGATATGCTCATTTTTATTTCTGCGATTTGTTCGAATAAGTCTATATATAAAACTCGTCTAACCGATAGGTTAGACGATGTTCATAAGTAATCGATTAAATAATTGAAGGGTATTAAGAATAAGCCTGAATCGATTACTGTTATACTTGAATTTAAACAGAGCAGAACTAGAGTAGACACATAATGCAGTACAACTGAATGACGATTTAATATCAATTGGCTTGCTTCCACACACACTACACACGTTAGATTATCACCTCTGTTGCAGGTTGAATGCGGGGCCTTGGTACTAATATAAAGCAATTATATTATGTTACAAGTACCATATAACGCTTACAGCCTATCTGCAAAACTTTACTTAGTGTAACAATAGAAACCTGCAGTATCATCTTGAAAATTAGCCTCCTCTAACTTAATCATTATTTCATCAAAACAATTTTCTTTATCAAACCTATTTCTTAATTAATTTAAACTTCCGAATTTTACAAAGTAACAGATACTCTGAGCTTAATTATTCTTTCATACTGTCAAGTTTCTTAGATAAAAAAGGATTAGCTTTTCCCAATCTTCGTTGCCCATTCACTAAGTTAAATTGCACTAATATCGGCCTGTTCCGATAAGAACTTGAACTGTTAATGAATAGGCAGCTTTTCTTATTGTACTATATTGAATAGGACAAACACAATGGATTTTTGACCATGAGGAAAAATTTTTCCTAATGAAGATTGCGGGTTTCAGATGTAATTGTTTAGTATAATGATTTGGTAGAAAATGTACTGAGAGGTTCGTATAGCGAAGAAATTTTTTATGTTAAGAACGTGCGCGTGTGTTGTGGTTTTTTGTGTGTGCGTGTGTGTTGTTCAATTGTAATGAAGAGAAATGAGACAACTAACTAAAAATGGACATGCCAGTGAAAGATACTCGTCTCATAGAATAACGTAATGGTTTACTCTCAGCAACAATGCAAGGCTAGATAATAGGATAGTGATACACTTGAATAGCCAAGATACACGTGCCTAAGTTATCGATGTCTAGACAATTAAACAACTAAAACTACTTCTGAAAATGTCGGAGTTTAGTTTGAGTTATTTTAAATTGATTGTCTTTTTTATCCCCTCATGCCAACTTCTTTGAAGTTAAGATTTAGGTTAAAACTCAAAGACAATTTAAAAAGTAGAAGTATAATGTTTATCAATCAGAGAGATAGGTTTTTTTCAGGCTATTTATTTAATGTCGAGTTAACTAACTGTGTACATTAATTAAAAACTAATAAATAAACTAACAATAAAGAGATAGATTAAATAAAATAATGATCAGCAGTCTTCTTCTTATTCATGTCGCTGTGACTACATTTTTTATAATGTTAACCCAAAACTTCGCTATTTCCACCACATCTACCTTCCGGTAGCGTATAGATCACTACGGCTGCATATTTTTAGGCAGGATAGGAATATGTTATGCGACACAGCTTCACAACCGGCTGCTGTCTCTGCTATCGCAGGAATATCCTGGATGAGGCTGGCATAAAGACGTGGAACTTGGCACAAAATAAGAGTGGCCTATGGCCAGCAGTGGGTGAAAGCGGTCTGTGGATCATGATGTCAAGTGGGAACTTGACAAGGTTGGAGTTTCATCTTCCCACTGCAATAAAATGTAACAATATTGTCAGTAACCAAAGTATCACTGC
Source organism: Diarsia brunnea (assembly GCA_949774965.1). Lineage (NCBI taxonomy): Eukaryota > Metazoa > Arthropoda > Insecta > Lepidoptera > Noctuidae > Diarsia > Diarsia brunnea. The sequence goes on along the minus strand of OX459003.1, from coordinate 2,864,633 downwards.
TCAAAGCGTGTGTGCTAATCAAACGGACTTTAAAAAAACTTGAAAAAAGAGGTGTTCTATTTCTACATACCCTTTTTAAAATAGAAGGGTAACAAATGTTTAGCGGTGCAGACAGTTAATCGATTGTACATTATCGGCACTGGTATTGTGTCACGGCCGTGTGTTGGAATGTGTGCATTGTGTTGTACACATACATAAAGTGTGTATTTTTGAAGGCCTAGAGCATACTCCACTTTAAAGTGTGTGGGATTTGTGTACATCTTTTTTATTGTTGATGTTTGGTGAGTGCTGTTACGCTTTAGAACATTTTGAACAAACAGTTTTCATAAATGGAAGCAGGAGGAGTTCATGGCTTAATAAGAACTGCCACTCGGGTTGATCTTTAGGTAAAGCTGTGCTTGCCTAGGTCAGTCTGTGGATGGGTGACCGCCCGACATACCGAGTTTCCTCCGTGCCTCGGAAAGCACGTTAAGCTGTTGGTTCCGGCTGCCATATATAGATCTTTGGCAGTCGTTACAGGTAGTCAGTGACCTGAAATTCTGACATCCAGTCTTACCAAAGAGTATCGTATTACCTAGTATTAACTGGGTTGTGGAGGTCAGATAGGCAGTCGCTCCATATCAAATACTGGTATTCAGCTGCATCCGGTAAGACTGAAAGCCGACCTTAACATAGTTGGGAAAAGGCTAGGCAGATGATGATGAGTATATAATATCAGTAGCTTTGCGCTAGGATGATATGGCAAGAAAGGAAATGTCTGATGAGATGACGAGCAACAGAGAAATATGGAAGATGAAGGCATACTGCCAACTCCAAATTGAGATAAGGGCAAGAGAATGATGATGAGGAAGTGGCTTAGTGTTCGCAAGCGCTACTGCTGGACAGGAACACGTGTTACAGATATGGATTTCTCAGGAGCCTGGAGCTTGTTTTATTCATTGGATACTCACGGAAATATAAAAACTTTTGCCAATACTTTATAGCTTAAAGGTTTCTTAACGTAAGACAATAACAAAATAGGTTTTACTTACTTTATTGAATAAACAAATTCCATTTATTAAATCACATACAAAATCTAAACAGTTAATTATAAATAATCTAACTCTTTAAGTACTGAAACGAATTATTCATAAAACAAACTAAGAAAGCAAGAACTCGATCACCTTGCGCTTAGAGCTTGCTAAGAGTTCTACGTATCTGGTATCTGAACTTATTTCTTGTAAGACGATAGTTTGTTTGTTTTAGAGAAGTTTACGCAGACTATTACGATGAACGAATATGCTCGTTTTATCTTTTATTTCCATTTGCCCCTACCCTTTTGCCCTATTGGTGGCTGATGCAACTTTTCACTCCCATTTACCACCAGTAGTGGCGGATGCGACTGGGTCATTCGAATTTATCCCTATCCCGTATTACCACTGAAGGCAGATGCATCTTAAATTAACAACATCTACCACCATTGGTAGCAGATATGACGACCAAATAAACATCTGTCACCAAAATATATTTCATCGTCATCTGATGATGAAATATATTTTCCACCAAAATATATTTAAACTAACAAATTGGACACCACTACATCTAAATGAGTGTCTTAACAAAGATGCACTATTGGATTTTCAACTCTCGGACCACCACTGAGAACTATATTTTGATATATCTTAGTTTTATTGAGCATTAGAGCTTTGTTAAATGCAACGTTACGTTTTCTAAAGAAATCTTCTAGGAATTGTATCGTCGTTTTTTGTAGAATCTAGTGTAGCATTAACTGTAATGACTTGGCCGTCATTAGTAGAATTGGTCGTATTGCAATTGCCAACACGTAGTTCCTTTGGCAATTGCAATCTTAACTGCAGTGTTTTTTAGTATTAATTTGTTAGACCAAAACCTGCTTAACTGTACTGTACTTGTAACCTGCAGTACCTATAATCAGTAGATATACCACTTAAAAAAACAACAACAAAACAAAAACTAAAAAAAAAACAAACAAAACAAAAATTGAAAAGAGTATGCTAAAGTGGTTCGGTCATGAGGAGAGGATGAATGAAAGTCGATTAACAAAAGGTATTTACAAAGCCGATGTGAGTGCGCCCTAGAAAGACATACACTGATCTTATTGGTGCCGTTCTTCTGAAAGGACAGGTGCGTAGTACTCGTAACCGGTGTGCATGTATGACCAGATTTGTATGAATGTGGACGAGGCAAAAGGAGTATGTAAGGATCGTTGCAAGTGGCGTTCTGTGGTTTCTACCCCCATGGGAAAAGGGCATGAATTTATGTATGTGTGTGTATATATGACTTAAATACCTTTTACCTAGTTATCTATTGAATCAGAAAACACAAAAAAAAAAATATTAAGGCAATAATATCTGTTGGTAATATAATCATTATGGTAGAAAGCAATAACCAGCACAATTTTTTATTGAGTTTTTTCGAAATATTTTTTCTCAGTAGTAGCCATGGAGTTTGTATTTGTGCTCGATTGATACCAACAACCTCGCTCCCTATTACAAGGAACATGGGTGATTTTTAGTCAGTAGAAGTCTGACACTCCCTACCGCTCTGCCCGGGCGGGCAGCAGGAGGAATCATTTGATAATTTCCAACCCTCCAAAAAAAAGATATTCTATTAGGTACATCTCTCCATAACCCTTCGGGGAGTGATCGTGTTGTTATCACACTTCACACTATCACATCACACTCATATTATAAAGGTGAAAGTTTGTGTGTGAGTGTGTATGTTTGTTACTCTTTCACGCAAAAACTACTGAACGGATTTGGACAAAATTTGGTACACAGATAGTTTATAACCTGGATTAACACATACGATAGTTTATATCCGGATTTTATCTTCCCGTTTGATAATTTTCGAAATCTAGCAGGCGAAGAAGCAACAGATACTATTTTAATAAAACTTATTTTTTCTTTCATCTAGCAACCAGTACTCCCACCGTTCCCGCTGTGGTTAGCCGCCATCTTTGCCACTTGCCTCGTGCTTGTCATCCTGTTGACTGTTAGCGGCAATGTCTTGGTGCTTCTTGCGTTCCTGGTGGACAGGACTATTCGACAGCCTAGCAACTACTTCATCGCCTCTCTCGCTGCCACTGATCTGTTAATAGGTAAGGGTAATTTTAGTTTTATGTATGTAAATGTTGGTAGTATTAAAACGACTGCATGTTGGCCTATTTTTTCCAAATACAGTACTTACATGGTTCTAGGTCAACTTTTCATCGGCTATCTAAAAAATTGCTAACATAATGGATTTTGGTCATTACAAACAATTTATTTTATCTGCCGTAAAACAAGACTTTTCGCGTAGATTCACTTAATTTGATGTTTAGAATGCTTGGTTGACGGATTCCTGAGGGTACGTTTACACGTGCGGGAATTAAAATTAGTAGAACAGATTATTTTGACCTTTTAGAAATTGACAAATAAATATCTTGACATTAATCGTTATATAAAATCCTTTTGAATTTTCATGGGAGCAATTTTTAGCTATTTTTAATACGTCACTAATCCACTTTTAATTGGAGAATTATTTAGTTACATAATGAAGCAGTATGTAGGTACTTGATGGAACCTCGCTTAACTTAATAACATACACACATGAATACAAATACACATATATGAAAATAGTAGCTCGTTTCTAAGTTGAATCGAAACTAGCTACACAAGCTTATTGGCATTCTATAGAACACAATGATACAAAACAACAATAAACCGAGTCGGAATAAATAAACTATTTTGTACATCTATCAGGTTTCCATTGCAAGTAGCTTTAAGTTACTCAAAGCGATTAAAAACTCTAGACCGTTTGTTTTGAAATTGCAGTTTGAATTCTTCAACTCTATTGTAGTATTGTTTTTTTTTTAATATTCCAATTGTTGCCAAGCGTTTGAACTAGAAATACAATGTTTGAAGCCATAAAAGAGGGTGAAAAGTAAGTAGCTGAGTAAGAAAAAATAATTGAATTAACTCTAAAATTTTTCTGGAAACAAAATAACTCTAAAAGTAAAGTAAGAAAAACGTGTCCATGTTTTTTATTAAATTAAATTAACCATTTATTTGATTAATTAGTTTCTGTTTACTCACGAAAACTTTTAACTGGAACATTGTTATAAGCTTTTGATAAATTAATTCTGACTAAAAGGTATTTCCAAATACGAAAAGCTTGACCCTTAGCATTTCAGTGTCTGATAATGACGAAAGTGTTTAATAGAACATTATTTTCCATTGTCTACAGGTACTTTGTCGCTTCCATTCTACACTGACTACGTTCTAAAGGGCTACTGGCATTTAGGACCCCTACTATGCGACCTTTGGCTATCAGTCGACTATACAGTATGCCTTGTCTCCCAATACACAGTCCTACTCATTACTGTGGACAGATTCTGTAGCGTGAAAATAGCGGCGAGATACAGAGCCTGGCGAACGAAAAACAGAGTAATATGGATGGTAACAGTAACCTGGATCATACCAGCTTTACTATTCTTTACGACAATATTCGGATGGGAACATTTTGTTGGATACAGGGACTTACAAGAAGGCGAATGTGCCGTACAGTTTCTGAAAGACCCAATATTTAACACAGCTTTAATCATAGGCTATTATTGGACGACGCTGTTTGTATTGATTGTACTTTATGCTGGGATTTTTAAGACAGCTTATGATATGCAAAAGAAGAGTGAAGCGAAACAAAGAAAAATGCAGTCGATGGTGGCTTTAAGCGCTGGTGTGATGACGGGAATGGCTGGCCGAGCAGCAGGTATGGCAGCCTTGTCAAAGGCAACTATATCCAGTGAAGATCAGATGAAAGTATCAGAGGCTATGCGAAAAGATTCTACTTCTAAAGGTTCCCTTGCGGCTCCGTTGCTAAATCTAGGTGGGTCCAGTGATTCCAATTCGAGTCAGAAATCTTCGGCACATAAAAGTAGCGCTACCGTCACTGGTACTTCAACTACAGCAGAGTCGGATGGAGATAAGAAAGAAGATCAGGTAGAAGCGGAAAGGTCAAGCAGTCCTGCATTTGACTCGGATGAAGAAAGTACAACACAGACTAATGTTAAAAAACGGCCATCAGTTGCAAACTTAGTGATGCAGACAGGTGCTATACAACTGCTAAACAACATGCGTTTTAACGGTGGAATGATGATAAAAACTGATTTGAAACAGTCACCAGTATTGAAACACGAGTTGGAAAAGCCAAAGACGTCATTATCGCAGATATCTGAAAAGAGTTTGCTTGACACAGATAACCCAGATACGTCACAGAGTCATGACAATATTTCTGTACCAAATGTGCCACTGTCTATCGCTAGTGTTATGTCACCCTTATCATCTGGTATTACAACACCGTCCGAACAAAGAGAGGTATCGACAACAATTGCTCAAAGAATCATTCCACCCCCATCCGAATTCAGATGCAGTCCTCCTGCTTCAGAGAGTCCGCCATCACATTCAGAATCATCACGCACTAGGACTGTAAGGCTTGTCAAAGGTGACGGTACGTCATACGACATGCTTGTAGGTATGGATGGAGCAGACTTGAGGTATATGGATGAGAGCTCTGTCAATGTGCCGTCACCTACGTACGAGAGTCCGCCTTCTTCCGTCACCTTCCAAACTGGGACTGAACCCTCATCTCCGCCAACATTAAACAATTCAGGTAACGAAACGAACAAGTCTTTATTACAAGCAGCTTTGATACGAGCGACCGCTGAAGCTCAAGTTACACAACCGAAAACGAATTTCTCCCCGCCTGCCCCGATTAAAGTGAATACCGAGGTAAGTTTAGCTACAGGAGAGCGCTCCAAGCCTGTTATAACTCTCGTTTCGTCGTCTTCCAATAACAATGAGCCTCAACCCCCCAAGTCATCCGAGACGAAAACGTCTCCATTGAAACTAAATCCCGCAATAAGTCCAGCGGTCGAGAACAGTGATATATCAACTACTGTAGTAACTGGGTCAGGCCGCGGCGACTCTAAGAAAGAGTTTGTAAAAAACTTAGGAAAAAAATTAAAAGTTAAACGTTCGAAGCGGGATGGCCTGTTTCCGAGTATCGGTCGGCAGAAATCTAAATCTGAAAACAGAGCGAGGAAAGCTTTTAGAACGATATCGTTCATATTGGGTGCATTTGTTGTTTGTTGGACTCCATACCACGTATTGGCTCTTGTGGAGGGATTCTGTACAGATCCGCCGTGCATTAATAAGCACTTGTACATGTTCTCATACTTCCTGTGTTATGCGAACAGTCCTATCAATCCGTTTTGCTACGCACTCGCCAACCAGCAGTTCAAGAAGACCTTCACGCGACTTCTGCGGGGAGACTTCCACATCACCTAGTCCATGTATGTCGGTCACCGGAATGCGTAAACAGGAGAACCCGACCGAGTGTCCCATGGCAAACGTTTTACGCACAATTTTTATTCCAAAGATAAGACAATACCAATTTTAATGACTTTGTTGAATGCTTTCAATGTATAGACATGGAATCGTGTAGAATACGTGTATTGATGTATAGCGATTTCAGCTTTATAAAAGCAAATCTTTAATATAATAATAATATGTAAATAGTAATAGGTATATTGTAATTTTTTAATTTCTTTGAACGTTCAGAACTGACAATAAATTGTTAGATCGTGTGTATATAGAAGTTAATTATTAAAGTCTCTTCGTATTTCTAATTAATGTCATAGTTAATTATTATAATGTTAGTTTAGAGTAATAGAAATTGCTTCAAGAAGTGATGTCGAAGACATTGTGGAAAAATAAATGTTTGTAGATTTATATGAATAATAATTGTCAAATAATTAATTGAATAAGTATTTAATAAACCATGATAGTATTGTGTATGACAATGATTCGGTATTTTAAAGTTAAAATTAGACTTAAACAAAAATATTTTAAGAATTTAAAGTTAAATCATTTTAGTTTCGAATAAAACCAATCATACTAATATGGTTAAAAAATACAAAATGAAATCATAAATTCATTTATATAGACGAAGACTAAGTTACTCATAATCACATACTAAAATGAGATTACGCTTCAAAGCTTTCAGCCCTGAGCCCTGCTAAAGTTTTCTAGCGTTTGAAATAGTCAATTAAAATAATATTTGTATAGAACTATCACTAACAATGCGGGCCTAAACCGTTTTAGGTATTATCAGACTAGTTTTTGAAGTATCCGTAATTTCTGTCATAGTTTTCCAATGTAAACTGGATTATTCATAGTTTATTTGTTAAGTATTTTACCTATGAAAATGCTTCAGGTTTTGAGTGTGATGATTTTTTGATGGATGAATAAAAAAGGTTAGTCTCAGATAAGGTAGTATTTCGATTCTTTTGGACTGATATTTTTGTAATACTCATTATGTAAATACATATCAAAGTGATTTATTAAATTGACCAGCAAAACTTGAAACATTTTCCCATAGAATTTTTATAGTTGCCCATATAATTATGATGAATGTATAGTCGCTTTAAATAATCTGTAATTTATAACATCGTTTGTGAGTATTTCATAAGTTATTGCAAAATTAAATGAAAGACAAAAGTGAAATAACATTAGTTGATAATTATTAAAAAAAAGAAAAATAGAGTTATGATAGCCAGTACAAGCAATCCGTTTTCAAAGCATTTTATAGAAATATATTAAAAGTATTAACGTATAATATCATGCCCCGATAATAATATATCCTAGGAAATGTATTTTACTGTAGAAAAATCAATACTTAAGTCTTAATTTTGTACTGCTCGCCAAAAGAAATTCTTTTTTAATATTTATTTTCGCCCATGATCGTGATTTCATTTAAACTTTTAATCATACTGTACATGCATTTTAATTTTTATCATAAAAAAAATATTTTGAAGCAATATTTTGTTTTAAATTATAACCTACTTTTAAATAATGTAACGTGTAATTAAGGTGACATAATAGTTGTTTTTGTACCCGTTAAGTATCGTAAATGTTGTTCGAAATACTCATTAAAATTATTATTAGGTAATCTGGTAAAAATGTGTAAATAATAATTTGAAAAGTATTAAAAATGGTCATGGGCAGAACGTGTTTAGTAAAATAATTATAAATCTAGTGTTCTCGCCTTAGAACAATGTCAATAACTACTATATAAAATTGTACATATGCTTTGTATACTGTCTGTTCAGTTTATGTCGGAAAATGAAAATTGTAATGAATAAAAATAGTAATTTCATTGAGGTATTTTTATTATAAACCTAACCTGTACCCAATCTAATATAAACCTCAGCCACTTAAATAACTATATAATGTAGGTTCTGGGTCTATTTTCTGGTTTTTGTATAAAGATCGGCAAAGATAACAAAAATCTGTCAATAAAATATTATCGCCACAAAAAGATAAGCACCTAGTAGTATTTTTAATAAATAAAAGCTAAAAAATATTGCCTAAATGTTAAAAATATTGCATAAATATTAAAAATATTGCATAAATATTAAAAATATTGCATAAATATTAAATTACTAGCGGACGTCACGCGATTTCACCTGAGTAGTTCCCGTTTCCGTGGGAATACATGGATAAAAAGTAGCCTATGTCACTCGAGGATAGTGTGCTTCCCAAAGGTGAAAGAATTTTTGAAATCGGTCCAGTAGTTTCGGAGCCTATTCGTTACAAACAAACAAATCTTTCCTCTTTATAATATTAGTGTAGAAAAACATTGCATACATTTTGAAAATATTTTGTCAAAATCTAAGCTAAACTAGTAAACAACAACAAAAACCAATTTAAAATTTTAGTCCAAAATAAAATACCCGAATAAAATGAAACACTATTGTCAAAAGCTCAGTCGCAAATCCCCTTTCAGCGTTTAAAACGAGTAAGTACAACGTTGTTGGGGCATCAATGTGTGATCGAAATTGCAGAGTATTCCCAACGGGATTAGAGATCTGCCGTTTGAAAAGGCAATAAAAATTGAACGAAGGAAATTACAAGCTGTTTTGATGCTTCTCTGGGTGAGATTATAGGATAATAAACCCGAGGTTATAGTTACGAAGATTTTTCGTTTATGGTAAAGAATTTAATGACTGCCACGTTGGTGTGTTGGTTGTGACCGATTGCGCTACTTTGCCTGACCCGGGAATCGAACGCAGAAAGGTTCTGGGTGTGGTGTGTAAGTGTTATTGGGTTTTTCCATCAAAAATTTCTCAGTTGTAGCCACAGAGGATTTGTGCCTGGTTGATAGCAATAGCCTCGTCCTCTACTGAAGGGCGAATTGTGACAATACTATTAGGTACACCTCTGCCTTATTCTTAGGGAATTACAGGCGTGATGTTGCGTTATGTTATTTAAAATTTGTCATAGTAAAATATTGACCTAGAACGAAGTAGGACAGGAACATAATCGCTTGGTAAAAGCGACAAGTTTAAGAGTCACAACTAAAACAATTAGTAATCGTTGGTATATTTTTTAATCAATATACTGAAAATGAACCTACAATAATAGGATTACAAAAGTGTGAAGTATGCATTGATATAAAACTAAAGATACGGTCGTCCGAACATTTGCTCAACGCGTTCGCCATACAGAGAATTGGTGTAGTCTGCTCGTTAACGTAACCTTGTATAGGCGGCGTGGTATTTTCGAGGTATAAAGAACATAAATAAAGCTTTTAATAAAATTTACGACCGCACCCGAAGAGAGCCGATCGTGGACTAGTTCACTTCGGCTTAGGAAAGACCTTATTGGGACCACGTTTGTGGCGTCATTTTAACATGCAGTCCGCCCAGTCCTTGCGCAGTAATATATAAGTCAATGGAAGTATGAGTTTATATTACCACATTTCGTGAAAATTACCAAAAGCATAATATTAGTGACAAAAAACATTAATTCAAATTCCCCGTCACGAATTCTCAGTGTTATAGGTAAATTCTTACCAAAATGCCATTAAGGTAAGTAAATATAGTTCATCTACCATTCAAAAGACTAGTCGAAAATGCATTCCTTAACCTTAACTAAGAAACAAATAAAATTCGAAATAAATATATAAATAGGTTTTTAATAAAACCCAAATAATACCAAAGAAAACTGATACAGCTTAAGAGATACGCTGCTAACAAATTACTAACCCAAAAACTCCCATAGGAAACTCAAAAAGTAATCAATGTGAATCAGATTATCAGTGACCCTGATCTAATTACTCAACTGAGTAAGTAATCAGTGAAAACAAACGAAAAAGAAACGTATTAAATTGGTATAATTTGTCTCGGGAGGTGACACTGCCGTGACAAACGCCATTATACTAAAGACGAAAATAAAACGAAGGTCCGGTGTTAAGGTCAGATTCGTTTTGATGACAATTAAGGTGAATAAAACGCTCGTTTATTAGTAAACTGGCTTTTACCTGCGGTTTCATTCGCGTGCAGGTCGGGAATTATGACACGGGAAGGCTTTACGAGCCAACATTAGAATTGGCAGCCTTGTTCCGTACAATGCTGAAATTAAATTAAAATTCGATTATTAATTCAGGTACCACATAGCCCGTAGTTATCAGAAAATAAACAGATTTTTAAACTATTCAATAACAAATACAATCGAAAAGTACAACATAAATACACAAATCAGCTTTATCGGAAAGAAAGATAGAAAAAGTATTTATTTGTCTTGCCCAGGGCAAAGCAAAATGCAATAAAAAATTATATAAAAAGTAAACATAAGAAAAACTTTTAAAAAACTGTTTTACAAAAAAAAAACAACCAACTTCAAAAATACTAAAAGGTGAAAAATTAACTTTAGAAGAAAAATCAGCTTCTGATATTCGGTGACATTTGTTTGTTCGTAAGTCGGAGCCGCAACCACTGGGGCCACAACTGCTCTCAGTCGGGGACGCAACCACTGGGCCACCACTCCTCAAAATACTAGCATTCAAATGCATCCAGTTGGAATGAAAACTGACTCCAACATCCGAAAAAGACTACACAAATGATTCTACATCAATAAATCATTTTAATTACTTTTGGTAAAATTTTGTTGTATTTAAAGGGAAAGTGGAGAATGAGAACAACCCTACATCGTTAGCGGGGGAGACCGTTTAGAACCTCATATACAACAGGCCGAGATAGTCGTCATAACGCGACCACAATAGTGTTGACGGTGACGTGTGTGGTCCAGAATACGAGCGACAGCGACTTGCTTTGTGAGGTAAACAGGCGTTTGCGTAGAGATTTTGCTGTCGATTAGCTGCAGATTAGCAGAATAATTTATTTTGTAAATCACAATGACAACACCATTTATTTAGACGCGAAGTAAATTTTTTGGCAGTTTTGACATTTTGATATAGTTTGCTAGAGAATCAGAAGTCGCGTTTCAGCCAATCAGAAATAAGCAACGTCTTTATATAATTTTTGAAGTGGACACAAATTATAAAATGGTACCGTACCATTACCTAGGTAAAGTTATGCAGTTTTTTCACTCTCCTATAAAGTTTATTTTTGACTTGCGTGGTAGTTTTTGACCTACATGACATCTTTACGTCGCGCAAGATCTAACACGATGCCAAAGAGTTGTGCCCAGTGACTCTTTGGTGATAATGATAATGGTGATAGTTCACGTTGTTGATTACCATAGTCTTTGAAATATTTATTTATTTCCTGTATGATTTTGTATGCAGCTGTGGGGCTAGTGATTGAGGGAAAGGGCTTGTGGCGAATAATAGACATGTTTGTCTTCTAGAGAGTAATCTTTTGCATCAACTCATAAATCAAATCGTACTCCTTTTTAAGCCCACCCGGCTTCGCCCATAACTTGACCAGTACTTGCTGTCAACTCAAACAATACATGGAAGGAGAAGGCATTATAAATGGCTGGCTCGCTTCAATTTGTTCAGTGGTATTGTATTGTCAACGGGTATATCTCGCTAAGTAATATTCTGTGTATTTAATTTAATTTAAACACCTTGTTTTGAGATAAACAATGAACTGTTTGTTTACTGACCCAATTTTGAATAATCATTTCGTGTTTTCACACTCGTGGTAGCTTTGTCATAATATTACATAAGTATCTACTTGGCGACCGTGCTCTGCTTGGGCGAAAATAGCGAAAACGAATTTAGATCGATGTAATAAAATTAAGTTCACAGTAAAAACAGGGAAACAAAGGTTTGATAAAATGGGTACGAATACCATTTCAATTATTTGACCTGCCAAACTTTCGCCACAATATTTACATACATCATCATCATTTCAGCAATAAGACGTCCACTGCTGGACATAGGCCTCCCCCAGAAGGGGGGGATTTGTCATAATCGCCACGCTTGGCAGGCGGGTTGGCGATCGCAGTATGGTCGTTACAAAGGGACAGAGAACGCTGCTGCCCATTCTCTAGTAAGTCCCTTAGTCGCCTCTTATGACACCCACGGGAAGATATAATAATAATAATATAGTTTTATTTGGGACAACATATGATCCATTTTTGTTAGTAAAGACTTATACACTAGGATTAGTAACAAATTTTATGGAATACACATTTAGTGAGTCATGTACTTACGAGGCATTCGATGGTGCTATTCTTTACAATATTTACACATTAAACCTATATTGAACATTACCTGGCATCAAACAGGAAACACAACAAACGGGAATTATCCGAGAGAGAATCGTCTAAAGTTCAATCTGAGAATCTTTGAGCTTTTAGCTATCAAAACTACAATCATCGCCATTTGTTTAACTTTGATAGGTTCTGTTTTAGAAGTGGGATTCCGTGTCATGCAAAATTTGTTTTATATTGATACCAGGAATTTTTTGCGTGAAAGAGTAACAAACATCTCATTAAATATAACATCGTGCCTGTAATCCTGAAGTTAAGCAGAGGCGTACTAGCACACCCACATTTCGCCAGTTATGTTTCAAGTACCATGTAATAAGGGGTGAGACTGAGAACCGGGTACAATTTCAGACTCCATGGCTGCTACTGAGATATTCCCATAACATGCCCGACTCGGAAATTGTACCCAGGACCACATGCTCAACAGTCGCACTTGCAGCGACCACGCGAAACGTGGCAGTTTTCTTGTAAATCTAATTATCACGCCTTAAAGCTACTAATTTGATCATACGTGCAAAACTTTACAGATAAAGCTAGATATGACTCACCGTTCTATAAAGGCCTGTTTTGACAAACCAGACCATATACAATTGTCATACGTACCTAATTCCAGCATCTACAGGTTCTAAACGGTATAACCGTTAGATACACCGCTGCGTATAAGACCAGCTTAGCTGCTGAGATACATAGGTACCTACGTAAATCAGTGGGCCTAGCACGAACAGGAGTACATCACAAACGAAATTAAATTTATTAATTACCTACTCGTTTTGTTCTTAAATAATTTGTATGTTTCTAATAGGTGCTATTATAAATAAACCATTCGTGGGACACGTGACACGTGAAAGCCAGAATCAACAGTGGCGACCACCAAAAAAACGCCAAAACAATGAAGCTCGACGATGTCTCAGATATAATAATACAGTTTAAGTGTCCTGGATCCCACAACGAAATTAATCAGAAAAGAACAGCGAAGGAGTAGGAAAAGCTCATTTTCACCTCAGCACCTCAAACAAGCAGGTTTTGCTGTTTACAGACAGTGAGCAAAATTAGATTTTGCTGCGAGCGTGAGACAATAGTATATTATGCAACTAGTGAATAAAGGACGGATTTAAAGCGAGGGCCGTAGATGAGTCACGAGCAAGTGAAGGATTCTAATGATTGAATCACGAACGCAGCGAGTGATTCAACTGTTAGAATCCTGAACGACGGGAGTGATTCATGGCCCTCGATATAAATTCTTACTTTATTCAGGAGTTGCATACTATACTTTATATCATGACTACGAAAAAAGACATAATTTAAGCGAAAATAGAAATTTAATCAAGAAATAAGAATTGTTACATTAATTGAAATGGACATTAAATTTAGAGCAATGACTGAAATTAAGCGTAATTTTCTTATTATTATCATTAGGGTGGTCAACTTGTGAAACAATATTTATTTTTCTATAAAGGCAGCAAAGAACACAAAACAGTTTTTAATCTAATGCCAAACTCCTTGTCGCAAATATCGACCAATCAAATCTCGAGAATTTATTTGCACCAAAGAGTTTTGAATTTCGAATCTTAGCGCAAGGAGTTTGTGTAAGCATTGAAATAGAGACCGGATATATTTTTGTGTTCCAAATTCAAACACCAAAATAGTGAATAAAAACAAAACAGTGAATAAAAGGCCTTTTTATTCACTGTTTTGCGTGAATAAAATAAGCTTTTTAGAGTAGGTATGGTATAAAGTAACTTTTTAATTTTTTTTTTTAATACCGAGAACTGTGCAGGTCTACTCACAAAATTCGAAAGATTTCAACTTCGTTTTGTTCTGTCACTTTCACTTTGATACGAAACAAGCGAGAGATAGAAACAAGTCGATTCGAAATTAGATTTTCAAATTCCATATTTATTATAGGCCTAAAAAAGAAACAAACAATAAAACGTTCGGATACCGATATTGTAAATCGATAACCGTAATATTGTAAATCACGTGATGAAATGAAAAATTGTTATATTTCGAATAATCGAATTATATTTTTTATATTTAAATCAAGATGAAGAATGTTGAAGAAACAGATACGAAGTTTATCATGTAGGTATCTACTTATTTATTTATAGTTTTAACAATTTTTAATATTGAGACAGAATACCGCGAGTGTAGTTTCAGAACGAATTTAAAAAAAAAAGCGGGATTCAAATTTTTATTGTTTTATTCTCTGTTACGCTAGCTACAAAGTACAATAAAATTTGGATAATAAAGTAGTAATAATAAATAAATATGAGTGAGTCCAGTGACGAAGTCTGCTATTTAACACCCGAAGAATTGAAGAATAATGTAAAAAATGCAGAATTAAGTTTCCTGCCTGAAAAATCTCGCGAAAAATATCTGAAAGCATACCATGTCTTCAAAGAATGGAGACTTACAAAAGGCACAAGCAGTTTTTCGGAGACGGTGTTGCTATCATATTTTTTAGATTTTTCACAGACGAGGCGATCATCTACAATGTGGAGTATTTACTCAATGTGGAAAGCTACTTTAAAAACAAAACATAACGTGCATATTGAAACATACGCAAAACTCGTATCTTTTCTAGAAAGAATGTCAGTTGGGCATAAGGCTAATTTTATTGAATTGGTACCTCTACCTACAATGTTAATTATTTTGATTCACAATAAATAGTTATTTCAATCTATTCCTGTTTATTATTTTATCTCCTAAAGTGTTCTCGCTGCTGAAGTGAAAAGTAATGTGTGTTACACGAGAGCAAAGTTTTTTTGCATCTCGTGCCTATGAATCCCTCGCCACACTCAGGATTCAACTTTAGAATCACTCGCTACGCTCGTGATTCAACTATAGAATCCTTCGCTTACTCGGGATTCAAAATCAACACTCGCAGCAAAAACCCACTTTGCTCTCTTGTTGCACAAATAACTATTTCCAGGTGACTTCACAACGCACGTTCAAATGTACAGATGGCCAGCATATGAAGCTACCCGAAACGGTAAAATCTTCGAAATCAACCATGAACCTATGCTTTATGGATAAAGTTTAAAAGCTATAAATCTAGAATCTGTGATTAATAGATTTTAGACATTGATGACTTTGATGTGATGGTATGTACGTCAAGTTTACTTAGCACGTTTGCACAAGGGCTTAAATGTACAGTGTACAATTCTATGTACACTGTAAATTCGTATAGCTATCTATAGTTATACAAGCCAAATTATGAGTACGCACTAGAACAAAGCCGCTCAACGCCAGCTGAGACAACAACGTGTTGTGTATTGTACACGGGATAATGTTGCAGATATTGTTTGCAGTTGAGATTTTCTTCTGAGTAGTGAGTTTGAAAATGAAATTATACTGCGTATTGGAACAAAATTGTCGCGTGTTGGCTCGATTCTTTTTATTTTTTTTACATATCTGAGCCTGCGGGTTGTTCGAAAGAGATAGATAAGCGCTCGGCATGAATGGTTATTAGTCAATAGAAGTCTGACACTTCATACCGCTCCAAAAATCACCATCCAAAAAAAAATAGTATGTTCGTCGAGTTTACATCGCACGTTTGCGCTAGGGCCTAAATGTACAGTGTACAATTCTATGTACACTGTAAATTCGTATAGCTATCTATAGTTATACAAGCCAGATTATGAGTACGCACTAGAACAAAGCCGCTCAATGCCAGCTGACAACAACGTGTTTTGTATTGTACACAGGATAATGTTACAGATATTGTTTGCAGTTGAGATTTCTTCTTGTGTCATTTTTAATGCGTGTATTTTAAAGGTAGTTAGTTTGAAAAAGAAATGATACCAGGTAATTGTTACCATGGACCATTGTTAAAATGAACCATTCATAATAATTACTGCGTGTGAGACCATTTTACGAACTTCATAGGTATTATTTTCTTATTCATCATCATCATCATCCTCAGCCCGAACTCACCCACTGCTAGGTATAGGCCTCTCTTTTCTTGTGCCAATCTCCACGGTCCTGTGCAAGCCTCATCCAGGTTTTGCCCCCGATGGGAATTTTGTCGTCTGCCCATCTTGCCGCGACGACCCACACTTCTTTTGCCAGTTCTTGAACGCCATTCGGTGACAGCCTCAGTCCACCTATCATCACGGCGCCTTGTTAGGTGTCCTGCCCAACTCCATTTGAGTCGAAATAAACACTTTTAATTTTTTTTTTTTTCATATCGAAAACTTTTGTACGATGATTGCATTTGGATTTAGAAACCCTGGTACAAAAACAAAATTATAGCTTGATAACTCAATTTTTGAGTGTTCTTAGTGTAGTCATGATGTTGGTTTTCCTTTGGCATCGGGAAAGTTGTGTTAAAAGAAAATTTTATTTATTTATTTGATGAATTCTCTGAAGATCTAGAAATTATAGAAATTGTATCTTTCTTCGGGCCTCGCTTACACGTTAAGCGAGGCCCGAAGAAAGGTATTTTAGGGGTGTTCACCCACCCACAGACTAACCTAGGCGAGCGCAGCTTAACTATGGCTGTTTTTAACTAACTACTAGCCACATATTTTCATATTTCACTCTGAGCTGATGTGTTTAAATCAGTGTCCGGCTGCTCGTGTCCTTTCAGACTTCAATAGTGACTGTAAGTAAAGAGTTCAATCTTAGTGATGGACCCGAATAACAACCTTTCAATAACCCAGTGTTTTTAAGCTTAACTCAAAAAGGAAGCATGGCGGTCGGAAAAATCACTTTGCCGCTTCCAACGTGATCTTTCCAATTTCCTATGTCTTGTTTTTCAACGTATGGATGTATGGCGGGCAAAATGGAAAACAAAAAATGGTAATGAAATTCTGGCCCAACAACGAGCCCATTTTCTACAAAATAAACTTCTTATTACAAGCAACACCAGACATAATATATCAGCCGGGTCTAAGCAGACCTTTTTGATGCGTACGATTGCGAAAAACATCAGGAAAGCAAAAAGAAGTAATGAGGTCCTATTACGCGGCCAACTGGGCGTCGAAAAATATTATGGAAAAAAATGCCGACCAGAAGCACTCTATTTTATTTAACATGGCCCTGTGAGTATATCTTGTTGAAAAATGTGGGCTAATTGCGAAGTATGCTGGTAGGTGGCTCGTGACTAGGTAATAACAGACGCTCAAATCAATCTTCAGGTAAAGGCGCGCTCTAGTCCGCCGTCCGTCCGTCTTATGACGACGACAGGCCGTGTCGACGGCGTGTTCGTGTTCCACGCGCGCCTCAAAGAGATGTCAGCAACATGGAAGGGGCAAGGGCAGACGCCAGTCGGGGCTGGGGTTGAAGACATGAAGGGCTAAGAAGGAACATGGGTGGTTTTTAGTCAGTAGAAGTTGGACACTCCCTTTCGCTTTACCCAAGAGCGGGAGAGGTTGGTCTGCGGATGGGTTACCACCCATTACATACCGAGTTTCCTCCGTCCCTCGGAAAACACGTGAAGCCGTGGGTTTCGGCAGTCATTTGCAGATCTCGGACAGTCGTAACAGATAGTTAGTGGCCTGAAAGTCTGACGACCAGTCTTACTAAGGGGTATCATATTATCTGGGTTGAGGAGGTCAGATAGGCAGTCGCTCCATGTAAAATACTGGTATTCAGCTGCATCCGTGTTAGACTGGAAGCCGGCCATTACATATCCGAGAAATTCTAAGCAGCTGATGATTTTGTAGGGCACTGAATGTCTCTATCTTTCTATGCTATCCTAGTACTTAGCAATTTATGTTTGTGTTGTTTCTTTATGTTTTTTTTATTTTTTTTTTATGGTGTGTTTCTGTAAGATTACAAGAATATGCTGCCGGACAAAATCTACGAACGTATTTATTTATATTACCTTGTGGCTTAGCGTAATTTATCGCGTAAAGTCGCGTAAAAATCTCAAGCCTAAACTGGTATTCAATGTGTTTCTGGACACTTTTGGTTGGTTACAAGCAGTAATAGAATAACAGTCTAATACTTAAATTAACTACCCAAACAGATCAGTACCTACTTCCTTATATTCAAACTACCGTACCGGTATACCGTTTTAAAATATTGTAGTATAGAATTGTGTAGAAGATAAAGAGGTGGGAAACTAGCCTTTATTATTAAAGAACTTGTAACTTACACATAGCCTACAAACTCTGTAAAAATATTGACATAAAAAAAAACCAAATGTTGAAAATAAACAACGAAGCCAAGTTTTTTTCAGGTTTTTTTTCAAGATTGTGATACCAGCAAAACTTGGTATATTTTAGAGAAACAGAAGAAAAGAAGAAAAAGTCTTTACTTAGGAAGCTTTAAATCATAATTTTCAGCTTCCTAAGTACAAACCTAAAGATCAAACCACCAAACACAATACAACATTGTCACCGCTGATGTACCTATGTTCAAAGCATTTGTGACAATAACACGGACCAACCACCTTTGGTCTCTGGCTGCTGATGTTACCATTGTGTCCGCTACAGCCAGGGTAGGGATGTTGTACTAAATTATACGATACGGTCTATTGTTCGCGAAATGAACATGTGACAGGGTAGGGAGTGATGGAGGTGGATGGCAGTAGGCTAACGAACATGTGTGTGTGTGTTTTTTTTTATACAGTATGTTAGTTTATTTATTAAGGAATGGAGGGAGGCCTTTGCTCAGCAGTGGGACAACATAGGCTAGCTATAATAAATTATAATAATATAATATGTTAGTTTAAACGAGGGACATATTGAAACCCGCAATAGGGCGTGCTTACATGACACTAAAAAAAATATTAACAAAACAAACACTGTTAAAAAACAGACAGAAATATAATAAACATTTCGCAAAAGTCTCACAACCCTTGAGTTTGTCACAGAAAATGTGCGCGGGTCAATGACTTTTAGGTAAAATACATTTTCCTTCCATATTTTAAAACTGGTGTAAACAATGGCGAAAAGGAAACGTTTAATGAAGTGAGATCTGAAGAGCTTGCGGGGTAATGGTAACAATTACGTCACAACTTAAGGTTACAGTTTTTATATAATTATTTGGAACGAGAATCGAATACTAAATACCTTCCCTTAATATGTTCCTCGTTTAACCTAACATATATGTAGAGACGGACAGTTTTATTAGTTGGATAAGTAATACCCATGAATAGAACATCTCTTTACAAAATCACAAAAAAGTCAGGTAAATTCAATGAGGCTCAACGAGCTATGGAGCGGGTTATGCTTGGAGTCTCTCTAAGGGATCATATCCATGGACGGTGAGTGATAGGTTGGACGGTGAGTGATGGGTAAGCTCGCCGTCCGTCCGTCTTATGACGACAACAGGCCGTGTCGACGGCGCGTTCGTGTTCCACGCGCGCCTCAAAGAGATGTCAGCAACACGGAAGGGGCCCACAAGGGCCGACGCCTGTCGAGGCTGCGGGATGTCCGCAAGGGATACCGAGGCCTCGACATGAAGGGCGAAGAAGGAACATGGGTGGTTTTTAGTCAGTAGAAGTCTGACACTCCCTCTCGCTCTGCCCAAGAGCGGGAGGGGTTATTTGATGATTTCCCACCCCCCAAAAAAAAAAAAAAAAAAAAAGGGATCATATCCAGAACGAGGATATTCGACAGAGATCCTGTGTTGTCAACATAGCTCATAGAGTAAGTTGAATTGGTGGTGGTGGTGGTGGCATATTAGCAGTAGGAACGATGACCGTTGGGTGGTAGCTACTGGATGAGAGTTGCCGAGAATTGAATAGAGCGGCGTGCAACTGAAAATAAAACTTAAAACCTTCTCATTACTATGTTCTTTAAATACATACATAGGATACGAGTATCTCAGAAATAACTACAGTGAACCTTCAAAACTTATTTAGAATTTATCACGACGATACAACAATCTCTCTCCCGCCTGCTACGAGCGTCGCCATCAGTGTGTTCAGGCTAAAAAAATATTTTTAATACGAATTTTTCGTCGTCATGGCCAGTAGTAAATTTTAAACTATTGTTTCATATATATATTTATGAAACCTTAATGCCGCACTCAGAGAGCTTTAATGATTACTTAGGCCAACACTTAGTAAAGGTTTTGACAGTTTTGTCATACAAAAGAATGTCAAATCTTTACTAAGTGACGGCTTAAGTAATCATTAAATATCTCTGAGTACCACAGTTACACATACTTATTCTAAACTTCTGGTTCTCATTTCCGCAGTGACACGGGCTCATAAGTACGGAACCATTGTTACAGATACACTTTCTTGTGTGTAGAAAAGTTAATTAAACTAATGTTTGTTTGTATACGAACTGTATGTACAGTGATCATAATGAAACTTTTTACATAACATTACAACACGCCTGTAATCCGAATCGGGTTAGGCAGAAAGGTGTACAGCCACGAACAGTAAATATACACTTTGCAAAGTGACTTACAAGATATTCTAATATGCGTTTCAAATATTATAATATTTTTGGTGTAGTGGCCGCAAGCGCCACTACTAAGTATAAGGTCCTGAGTTCATTTTCCGGGTTGGGAAAAGTGTTATAGGTTTTCCCATCAGGAGTTTCTCAGTAAAAGTCACGGAGTCTGAATTCTGCACTGATCTGGTGAACATTATTTTATAATTTAAATCTTCTCAAGCTGCTGCATTATTGAAAAAGAAATTTCATAATGGCGAATTATTATGGCACTTGTAAGGCACAGTGTAGCACTTACTGTCATGAAAAAAGTTGAGTATTATAAAATTTTATATTGTCGCATTTCCTTAACAATCTAAAGAACTTAGACAGAACATCGTGGCAAGGCAAGGTAAAATGGACAATCTCAAAACAGCCTCTAACAATCATTTAAACAGACTTTGATGAATACTCAAATTCAAATTCAAATTCTTTATTGCAATCCATAATGTAAATTTTCAGGTAATTGGTAAAATAATTCTAGACACAATTATGGACCCTGTCGGGAACAGCAAATGTTTATAAGTAGAGAGAGGAAGAGCGGTTTGTTTCTTTTAATTTATTATTAACTTGGTATTATTTATAATTATATCCTGTTAATCTATATCGCCATTCATATTATACGTATTCTATTTATATTTTATATGCAGTCTATCTATTCTTTTATTATTTATTTAGTTATATTATTTAATTGCTTATTTGTTTACCTCCTTGGTACAAAACTGATACTCTCAAAATCTTACGCTAGAAACACTAGCATTCATTTTTGAGAACTTTATAGACCTCATAGACCTAGCTGTGACCGCATCCACCCGTATGGAAGTATTGGCTCCAAATAAATTAGAAGAAGGGCAAGAGTATAAATCAAACTGGCTAAATAAGTCTTACTAATATTATTTTTAGATAGGGTTTTGTCTGCTGGCTGCAGTAAAGCCTGTAATAGAAAAAGGAGTATTTCGCATATATTATTACCCTCCCATAATACCTGCAGCAGTTTTTATTCAACTTATATCGGGAGCTAGGCTGCACCACGGTAATCGAGCCTCGTTCGATACACATTCCATTTACCATCCAACCACGCAAAACTAGACCTTAATCTAGCTGATGCACAGTCCAATCCAATGGCAAAACATTCTTTAATAACTTTGTCCGATATAAGTCAACAACGTTCCTATGCAGCTCCGTCACAGGATTTCAAGCCTTGCGTTATTGAAATAGGAGAGTTCGAAGGTGTAGAAATTTAGCGTGATATCATGTGCCGTCGCTGCAATTAGCGCCTCGTCGTTCCCATTCTGTTATTGCAAGTGGACGTCTCACCGGCTTCATGGAATCTTTATAATTTATGCAGGCTGATCGTATAGGCTTTTCATTTCGATATCAATTATAATGCTGGCTGTGGAAGAATGTGGGTGATCAGGAATTCATTGAGTTCATGGGTTTGTATGTGTGGGTTTGTGCAGAAGAGATACGAGGTTCTGCGATGCTTTTGTGTTTCACCGTCTGTGTTGAGCATTTCCTTGATAAGGGTGCCTTGTTTTATAAATTACTAGCTGATGTGTATATCGGTTATCGCGACAAATAAACAGCATGAAAATTGGTGCAGTAGTTTTTGAGTTGAACAGACAGACAGACAGACGCGGCGGAGGAGTTTGTTTTATAATAATATGTAGCGACTAGTTCGTATTTTTTTCCTCTCTTACGCTTTCTTCTTAAAACTTTTTATCAGAAAACTGTCCTTCTTATCTCTTTATTGCACTTGTGTCTTTTTTATCTCTCATCAGATCTCAATCATCAACCCCAGGAATTACCTGATCGTCCATCGGAATTAATGTGGTTTACTTAGCCACAAAATTTTTTGAACTTTGACAACCCCTAGCCAACTCGACTCGGTGGGGAAAGATTCTGAGTTTGTTCTTGTGGTTTACCAACCTTGTGTAGTTTAATCACACAATATACTATGACATGAAAAATTGTTTCTTTTTTCGAACCTATTTATATATATTTTTTTTCATTTACTAAAACAAATATCACATTTACACTTATTTGGTCCGTGATAATGCACTTAGTGAGAAATCCATTTTCCGAAGAATTATTCCGATACTCCTGTCTACGTAACAGGAGTTTTTTATACCTAACCATCTAATAATTTTGGCCAATAATCATATTATCTCTATTAGAGACATGCCTAACAGCCCACATTAAATTATCAATTTTGATTTAATTACCCGTATCTAGTGATATTAAAGTACGCTCCAACAAATTAATATAAGCTAATTATGTGGTCAATTAAAAAATTGTAGTATAAAGTGACTAGTTATAATTTTTCCAAAATCGACGGGTTCGATTTCTAATAGGAATACAGATTTTTTTAAATCCAATTTCATTATTAGATTTCATCAAAATCGGCCTCGAGTCTCCTTTAAGTATCTTTCGCATTTTCCTCGTAGTTTCGGATGTAAACTTTCACGCTCACTTGAAAAATTCACCCTGAAAATTCATAATTATCCTGATATCGATTGGCTACTGTTTTATAATAATATGTTTTTGTTTATGTTGTTTAATACATACTGAAGCAATTATTTAAGATTAAAAGTATACGTCAGTGGTACCAATTTTACCAAATCTTTTGCAGTGCGTAGTTTCAAGAGAATGCGAGGTTATAATAAACTTCAGTCTAGAATAATCACAGCTATTTCTTACAGATGAAAGTTTTAAGCATCTGGATGCAACGGTCATTTATCTTCTATTTTAAAACGTGGTTTTATAGCTTATCTGTATCTAACAGTAGTAGCATTATAAGTGTCTGAAATTGAAAAATAAATGCAGGTCTATCTGCATAGGAAAAACGCACGTGTTTACGATCTGATCTGATACAAATACAATACAAAATACAAAGATGAATTCTTCTTCTGCATTTATTTTTCTATTTCAGACACTTATAATGCTACTACTGTTAGATACAGATAAACTATAAAGCCACGTTTTATAATAGAAGATAAATGACTGTTGCATCCAGGCGCTTATAACAATGCTTTGCAAAGCGTTATGGAAGCTGCCATGATCTTATATACTCTTACGTAGATACAGTCACGAGAGCTAAAATATACACACATAAACTCACGTCCTTTTTCCATGGGGGTAGGCAGAAACCACAGAACGCCACTTGCTACGATACTTGTTTTTTTTGGGGGGGGTGGGATATCATCTAATAACCCCTCCCTCTCTTGGGCAGAGAGAAAGGGAGTGTAAGACTTCTTCTGACTAAAAACCACCCATGTTTCTTCTTAGCCCTTGCGCCGAGGCCGCGGTATCTCTTTCGAACAATATCTCTTACAATGTCTATCTCTTTCAATTGGATTCTAATGCATTTATTTATCATCTTTATACATACATAAACTCACGCAATTTTCTCATGGGGGTAGGCAGAAACCACAGAACGCCACTTGCTACGATCCTTACATACTCCTTTTGCCTCTTCCACATTCATACATCTGGTCATACACGCACGGCGGTTACGAGTACTACGCACCTGTCCTTTCTGAAGAACGGCACCAATAAGATCAGTGTACGTTTTTCTAGGGTGTCCCCTCCTAGCGTTACCACTCACATCTGCCTTGTAAATACCTTTTGTTAATCGACTTTCATTCATCCTCTCCACATGACCAAACCACCTTAGCATACTCTTTTCAATTTTTGTCACTACATCTTCTTTTAAACCGCAACGTTCTCGTATAACCTCATTCCTCTATTTATCATTCAGAGTTACACCACACAAAAATAATAAATAAATGTATATACACTTAACCAAATTCAAAAGCTATTTTCTTGGAAAAATTACGTTTTCTACTGAACCCAACCAGAAGACGCTGCGTTTGAAGGACTCCCACTAGGTGGGCCGACGCCCTGGTGAAGGTGGCGGGGATTCAATGGATGCGAGACGCACGGGACCGGTCAATGTGACGACACATAGGGGAGGCCTATGTCCAGCAATGGACGTCTTTCGGCTGAAATGCTGATGATGATACTCCAGTTACAAGTACATCATCATCAGCCTATAATGTTCCCACTGTAAGGACTCAGGCCACTCTAGCAGAGGGATGGGCTATAATCCATCACGCGGGCCCAGTGCGGGTGTCTAGATGTCACATGTCTTGGATTTTTTTAGGTTATAAGACATACCGGTTTCCTCACGATGTACCTCCTTTCCTTCACCGTTTTGAGAACAGTTTTAATTACAAGTACTAAGGTACACGATTACGATGCACCCGGCCGGTTTTAGAACAGGTAAATCTGACCAACATACCAAAAGGAAAATCAATTAAAGTGTCACTAAAACGACTAACCACTAGTCTCAAACATCAATTAAACGTACATGTAACTAAAAACCACCAAACCACGGGCAAAACGGCATTTTAGCCTCAGCAAGTGATCGGCTTTCATAATAACCGCACGGAACGCTGAAAGCATTATTATTGAAACATGCGGAACCCTGTTTGCAACCGGACATCGATTATGGTAATACGGCCATTAAATTGCAAATATCCTACGTGACCGATTTATAACTTTGTCTTAAGTGGCTGACGATAGCGATGGCCATCGCTCTATTTGCCGTTGAGATTGGCTTTATGCAAGTTTTTTAAAGAAATTCATTTTTCAACTATCATCTTCCTGCCCTTATCCCATTCTATTTGGGGTCAGCGCAACACGTTTTCTTCTTCCATTCTTCCCTGTTACACGTCAAGATGACAATCTTTTCTTTGGCCTTCCTCTCCCTCTCCATCCATCAATATTTATATCCATCACTTTTTAGTCACATGCGTTTCATCCCTCCTCATTACATGACCATACCAAGATAAACGACTTCCTTTCAATTTTTCTGTAACAGGTGCCACTTTCAAACTTCCTCTAATATAATCATTCCTTACTTTATCCATTCTTGTCACTCCGCACATCCATCTCAACATTCTCATCTCCGCTACATGCAATCGTTTTTCATCCATCTTTTTCAAAGCCCAGCACTCTGATCCATACAGTACGACAGGTCTAATCACGGACTTGTATATTTTCCCCTTTAACTTGAGGGGCATCATTTTTCAACTACTTGGATGAAAATTGTCAATCTTCGTGTCTACTTGCACGATATGAAGATAATATCATTGGCTTAGTTATGAAAAATAAAATCTAGTAAATAAAATAGGTTTTTGTTTAAGATCAACGGTTACATTATGTCGGCGCAGTGGCGTGCGTGTATGACCAGAGGTTAGAACGCGGACGAGACAAAAGGAGTATCTAAGGATCGCAGCAGGTCCCGTCGGGGCTGCGGGTTGTTTGCAAGAGATACCGCGGCCTCGACATGAAGGGCTAAGAAGGAACATGGGTGGTTTTTAGTCAGTAGAAGTCTGACACTCCCTTCCGCTCTGTCCAAGGACGGGAGGGGTTATTCGATGATTTTCCACCCGGATCGTAGCAGGTGGCGTTCTGTGGTTTCTGCCGTTGTTAGCTCCCCGCACACACGATGTGTTTTTGTTTTTTTATTGAATTGCTGAGTTTTGCACGGGCCGACTGTGGCCTTAATTGTTTCACTACTTTTTAAATATTGCTCTTGTCTACTTTAAACTTATACTATAAATAAAAAAGTAAGTATGCTAGACGATTATAACCAGTATCGGCCTCTATACTATGTTCTATTTTAATTGACCGCTACTAGGGTTGGCACTTCAGCAAAGTGCTGTGTCCCGGCCATCGAATTGTTGGCTCAGAGCCAACACACTAATGACGCTTGTTGCTTCCCAGGTAACATGAGTTGTTAGAAGAATATACGATGTTAAGTAAAATTGCTTTTTGTCCTTATAAATAATTATTATATAAACTTCACACCTGTTATACCAGAAGGCAGAGGCAGAAGTGTACTTAATAGTGCACCCACATTTCACCAGTTTTGTTTGAAGTCCCATTTTATAGAGGGCGAGCCTATTGCCATCAACTACTTAGGCACTAATCCAGAATCCGTGACTGCTACTGAAAAAAAACTAATTTGAAAACCCAATAACATTTTGCCCGATCGGAGAATCAAACCCCGGACTCAACAGTTCGCTAGCGACGGTTGTCGTTGTAAAAAAAAACAATTTATTGTTTTTTTTTACAACGACAACCTTAAAACAGATAACAAGTAGTAACTTTAAAGTTGTTTAGAACTTAATATTAAAAAATAAATCTGATGTAAGAATAAATTATAAAAAACATCTATAAATGAGTTTTTTCTTTTAGCTTACAGTTTTATAAAGACAATCTCAATCTTTAACATGTCAAAATTACTATAACACTTAATTTACATGAAATTGATTAAATAAATCGACCATCCCGTTGGTCTAGTCATCTAGTGGTTCATGAAGTCCTAGGTTCGATTCCCAGGTCGGGCAAAGTGTTATTGGGTTTTTCCATCAGGAATTTCTCAGTAGCAGCCACGGAGTCTGGATTTGTGCCCAGTTGATGACTATAGACTCGCCCCCTTTTATGATGAGGATGAGGAATGAGGTTGTAGGTGCTAATGTGTACCTCTGCCTAATCTCTCGAGGATTCAAGCGTGATGATATTAAATAAAGATTGGAAAAAGTAAACATTGAAATAAAGGAACGAGAACATTCAGTTTCCAATAGATTTTTATTCAGTGATGCATTTATTACCTGAAATCGAAATGAAGAGAGAATAAGAAAAATATCCGGTTTCTGCTTGAAGGAAATTAGTTTCTGTATGTTTAAAGAGAAAACTCTTTTTTGATTGTATTGTATTTGCAATAAGTATAGTGTATTTACTGACACAGATAATGGAAAGATTTGAAGGAAACAGGAGTTGATAATAGCGTGACGATTGAAAGGGGCGGCCCAGTGGTTGCGGTCCCGACTTACTGACAGTAAGTCGTGGGTTCGAATTACGTTAGGCGCATTACTTTGTGTAATTAATTTCATCACCGCTGCTCTCAAAACGGTGAAGAAAAACATCGTGAGGAAACCGGCATGTCTTAGAACCAAAAAAATTGAAGACATGTGACATCCACCAACCCGGATTAGTTATAGCCCATCCCTCTCCTAGAGAGGAGACCTGAGTCCCTGCAGTGGGAACATTATCGGCTGATGATGATGATTGACAGGGGAAAATGGAAGAAAAGAATGGGTTGCGTCAAATAACTTGGTACAAGGGCAGGATAATGATGATGATATATGGACGACTTTGTACAACTAAAACTTAATGTTGGTTATTATTTAATTGGTGATTTAGTCAATTTTGGTTTGCTATCAAACTATATTTTTGTTATAATATGCCACTACCATAATATTTTTCACAAGCCCAAACATAACCCATAAAGGTGGTTGAGGTAGTCAGACTTGAGTCTCACAAAAATTTTCACTTTGTTTTGTTTGTTTCACAAACGAATCCCTTTTTTTAGGGGGGGTGGGAAATCATTAAATAACCCCTCCCGCTATTGGACAGAGCTGAAGGGAGTGTCAGACTTCTACTGACTAAAAACCACCCATGTTCCTTCTTAGCCCTTGCGCCGAGGATGCGGTATCTCTTTCGAACAACCGGCAGCTCTGACGCGACGGGGCAAACGAATCTTTTAATCGAAAAAATGTTTGAGCAAACTCGCAATATTTTTTGAAGACCTATTCAACGACACCCTACACAACGGACTTCGCGAGTAAAAAAAAATTATTCTTACTTTAATTTGTAGTGGATATACCCTAAAAACAAAATCTAAGTTTTATTTTACCACTTTGTAGGCGTAACTCATGGCGTATAATTATTCATGCCAAATTACACAGCTTTCTAGTACTAAGTCTTTGAGATAAATAGTGCGGACGAATGGACAGATAGATCAGGGTATCAGGGTTCCATATTGACTACGAAACCCTAAAAACGACTATAAAGCTTTTTGAGCAGGTCATGAAATAACACGTTTTAAAATTCTGTTTTTGAATTTTTAGATAAAAATGCTGGCACACTCACTTACAAAATGTTTTCTTTCCATTCTAAGCTTACCTCTAAACGGATATTGAAATCTGGTACCGTAAAATACATGAGCATTTAAAAAAGCACAGGAAACTCCAGGGATTATAGCTTTGGTTTTCAGCTGCATGCGATTAGACTGGAAGCCGACCCCAACACAGTTGTGAAAATGATAATGATGAATCATCATCATTATCATTTTCACAACTACGAATAATTAATCTAGAATAGTTCAAACCAGATCCAATCTCACAATTCACCATTGATAATACTCGGAGAACATTCTGTAAGTCACTGGGGAGATGTTCTCGATTCGACATTTCCAGGTCGACACACCGACGTATCGGCATTGCTTGATGTTTGACAGAACATTGCTGTGCAGGTCCTTAGAGGTTTACTGGAATATGACTGGGACGGAAGCATTGAAGACACGTGTGGCATCGGTGAATAGATGTAGGGTCACCCAAACCGGCGTCTTATCACCATAAGGCCTGTCCGCCGTAAGCCTTTAAAAACTTACTGTTCGATGGCACTTTTTTTGTCTGTGATCTTTCAAAGAGCGGGACTTTTTTTGTGAGCTTGCATATTATTAAGTCTTTTATTGATTATTGTTTTTTTAATGGGATGCACAGGGGTTTGTTTCAAAAATGTCTAGACGCAGCTTTGGTAAACTATACCTGGTACTGGTATCAAGTTGAAGATGATAAAGGAGGAGAATCGAAGGTTGATGAAAATAAAGTGTTCTGCTGATGAACATGAGATACTCGTAAGATGCCGTTCGCCTTTGTATTGAACATTTCTGCTGTCTCCTTTGGCAATGCTCTTTCTATGTCAAAAACCTCTACGTGGCTTTAAACCTCTGAATTCTGTCAACACAAACTCGTCTAGCTAGTACATATTGTAAGCCTACCCTGCTACTACAGAGGCCTTCCAAATAGTTCACGTATGTACTACCTGAATTACTTGAAAGGCCTCAGTCCATTTTCATTTCCACAACGCACTAGTACATGAAAGTAAATAGCCAACGCACTATGTTTTATTAAAGCACACAACTTTTCGTCGAACTGGCCGCTGTGAAAGTAAAAGCCAAAAAAAAGACTAGGCCCAAGTCAAAGGGCATGAGCCCATTTATGTTTGAAATTCGAATGTTGCAGTACATTTGGTAAAAAAAATTGAGAACATCGGAGGACTACGGTGTAAAAAGTATGTATTATATTAGCAATCAGGACTTTTTTGTAATACATTGTATTGTGCCAGTGTGTTGTGAATGATGAATTTAAATCATGATGACATTAATGAGACGCTACTCAAAAACCCTGAATGTCCACGAATCTTTAAAATAAATAACTTATCATTGGTTTTTGTAAGTGATAATCTTAAAAGAGAAATCAGACAGATTAGTGAATACTCAGAACAGTTCTGAGTATTCACTAATCTGTTTGATTTCTCTTTTGTTTCCCATCTGTTGTTACGACACTAGTTGCCGGATCACGACTTTCTTCATAAAAAAAACCAATAACTTTTCTTTGATTTCCAATATCATAAGGTAACATAGATCGTCTCAAAGCCTTATTGCTACTAATCCCACAGAATAACTGCCAGAACTTTCCCTTGGCACTATCAAAATAAAAAACACTTTACCCTAAGGTGAGTCCTTAACATTTCAAACACGTACCCCTTTAAGGAAGGCTAGTTTTATTACAACACTTAAAACCATTAACTAAATCACCTCCATAAAGATTTACAAAACATTTCAATCTACCTTCAAGACGTTAGATAAATATACAGCAATTACTTAACTGTGGAATAAAAATGAAAGCCTGAGCAACGAGAAACTGAGCAACAAGCAACAAGAGCAATAGTTGGAAACAAAGCTCGCGTTGTTGGCGAGCAATGAATTAAATTCACAACGCTGGTGAAATGAAACGGTCTGGTTTAGTTCTGAATGCGGTTATACGGCATTGTGTTTTTTTCTTGAATATTTTGGTTGAACATGTCTGAGATTAATAAAATTCGGTTAGATTGAAAACCAACACCAACATAGTTGTAGAAAGGCGGGTAGGGGTAAGGAGGGTAGTTGACTGACTAAAAAAAATATGATTCTATTTAGTCCGTCTGATAGATTATCGAAAAATACTGGATCACGTATCAAATATTTTTCGATAATTTATTATCATTATCATATCAACGTAATAAAAAACGACGAAATTAAAACGTGTCAAAGATCGTGAGTGGGGGCTGGTGACGTCACTTTTTGGTAAAAAATGTACCAAACAGTGACGTCGCGCGACTGTTGACCGATGCGCAAACGTTTTAATGAATTCAATTCAGCGTATGATTTTTGAACCAGAACTGACACAAATCATGTATTTTTTACAACAAATGCTGTTTTTTTTCTAAAAAAAAACAAATTCCAGGTTTCTAGAATAACGATTCATGCTACCAACTTACACTGGGCCCGCGTGGTGGATCCCAGTCCCTCTCATAGAAACGAGGAGGTCTGAGTCCCAGCAGTGGGGATTTTATAGGATGATGATGATGATTCATGGTAACAAATTGCGTGTCGATGTCCCCTGTATAGGCACAACTCCGCGATAGGTACCCATTCCTACTGCAGAACAATGAAATGTTTCCTAGAGTTGTCCCGCGGGATAGACTACTAGTTATGTCGACTTTCTACGAGCAGGCTACTTCTTGTTTAGTCATGTTTCTCATATTATTCAGCAGCTTCGTATTGCAACAGCCAGTCTAATATCATTTTGTTTATGAAAATGATGAAACCTAAACCATATCGAATATCGTCGAGGTGTTTTTCGCTGACTGTACTTACTTAGTCATGTGGGAATATGGTTTTAAATTACCGGTCGATAAATCGATATATTATGGTTTAAAATGAGATTAAGTCGAAAATGTAGCAGAAACTAACAAAATTCAGCGAATGGACCTACGTAAGTCCAACGACCGTTCCGAAGTTCACTGACCGAAAAGACTCAAATGAAATCTATATGTGAAGTAATTGCTTGGGCCCAGCTTTGTAGTTCAACAAATACTGCCAAATCAAATAACAATAAGTGTGTAGTTATGATATCTTAATATGCAAAATAAAAACATTTTCTTTCTTTTTTCCGTAATTTCATACCTAACAACAAACTACCAAACTAGCATCGACCCGTATAGCCATTTCGTATTTCATCACAGCCTTTTGTTCGTCAGGCATCATTCATCCAGGGAGTCATTAGTGGAATGTTTAAACGTTTTGTTTGTACTTTCGCTTCATAATCGCGATATTGTATAGCTTTGCTTATTTTTCATGCCGTTGAACTGTTTGGGGGCAGACGAGAAAGTGATTTTGTAGTTTAGTTTAGCAGTTTTATAGGTTTGTGTTACGTTTCGTCTTAAGACTGAAAAGAAAATAGTCAGATTTAAACGTTTCTGGGAAATCAGAAAGTGTACGGTTTATACAGGGTGTAAATCAACCCATCACACAGCCGTCAACCAAGCATTCTATACATCAAACTAAGTACCCCGGCGCAATTTTTTTTTGCTGGGAAACGACTTTTTTTGGGTCAAAAAACACATCTTATGGTAAAACTCAATTTAGCACTGTTAAAACATTGTGCTAGTGGATGCTTTGAATAGTAAAAGGGTCATGGAGGTAATTTAAGTAAAGTTAGAACCTAAAAAACTAGTATTTACAAAAACAGCTGTGAATAATTTGGAACTTTGACCCCCAATATCTCCCGCGTAACTAGGAGGTTCCCAAGTTTGGTCTAGAACTAAAAAATGATCGCAGTGGTGGGGAGAACCAGTGCTTTTCGTTTGCGTTGACTTTTACACCCTATATAACACGATATTATTACATGGCTAAAATGCACAGTGAATTATTTTTTGATAACTTACAAATTAATCAATCCGTGGTAATGCATTATATTTTATCGTTATAATAATGCAATCATTGTACAACGGGTGTAAATATTTTTTCAATACACTGCTTCGAAAACGGGCTCATATTGCACTACGATTAGGTTCGACATGCAATGTATTTCGCACGCGTACGTTTTTCTTTGTCGTTTGGTACACGTGGGAATTTGTTATTGCACTTTTCGGCCCCATAACACCATCGCCATACGACTCAGGTGTCCATTCCAAATCGAATGCAATTACAAAACTTTTCACACTTGTATCAAAATGTACTATTTATTTCGCCTAAATTTAGCATTCTAAATAATAACAGATTAGATTAACTGGCATGTAATCATGACCACTAAATTATATTCGCTCAATTAGACGTTATTATGGACACTATCTCGCTTGGCTAATGGATTGCTGATCGAAGTGTCTGGTACTGATATGATTTATAATATGCTGTGTAGATAATCTAGCTATGTACAGCTATATAATACATTATTATAATATTATATGTTTGTTGGTGAATGTTTCTGGGTAACCATATCAAGATGAGATTTGGTGAACTGCTAACATTTACGTTAACAAAATGTTATAATATTTTTCAACACACTTGCTCATAAAGTGGCTCTGATTTCACCGCAATTAGGCATTATAATGACACCTGTAATCAAACTGTGAATTTTTCATTACCATTACTCACAAGTGAGTTATAGGTTTATTTATTTTTTTTTTTGTTGAGTTGCATTGTTCTTAAAAAAGTTTGGATACTAAGAATTATGTTCAATACTACAAATAAATTAATGTACCTATTCCTTGCTCATTCATGCAACTTCGAATTTAAATAGATATTTTCAACTTGTATATACTTTTTTAATAAATAAAACTTTTGTTTTCTCTGTAATAAAAAAAAACCTTGAATTCCCCATTATGTACGTGGCTGCAACACTATCCGCAACAAGCAAAAAAAAGAAACCTCATTCTTTTAGTCTATGGCCGATCGCCATTGTTAGATGCACGCGCAAGAAAACTGATTTATTTTGCCTGCCATGGCGAAAATTTTTTCACAACTCATTTTAACTGTTGAAAATGATTTTTTTGTGTTATTTTCTTCACAAGTGTGTTGAAAAACGTCGTATGATACACGTGTGTATTGATGATTACCGTTCTCGGCTCTCTTAAGACCCTCATCTAACGGCTCGGGTCTCAATGGCGCCTCAGCGGTAATCACCAACGTTACACACTTAAACCATAATGTACTATTGTTAACGTAAATATTTTTACTTTTCGCAAGACACGACGCGTAAGTGGGCTACTATGAGAGAACCACATTGCATAATACGGTTAAATATTATCAAAATAAAAAACATATAAGAAATTTTCAAATCGGCTGTTAAATGTCAGAGTTATGAGGTAAATATTAATACACAAAAGATTCCTCCTTTTTTGATGTCGATTAAAAACTGACCGCGAAAAGCACATCTAAATTTGTGCAAGAGTTGTCATTGACAGCTCTTAAACGTAGCTTAAAATTAGCACTAATCACGATCAAGTTTATTGCTGAAATTCGCCCTAAATGTGCCTAATTCGTGGTCCCTTTCCCACAATCCCACACTTGAATTGTCATAGACAATGATACGGGTAATCTGTTTAGTTTAATAACGCATTATTATATGGTTCATTGAGTTTGATTGTAACGATCGAGTTACATCTGTCGCTAGGGTTGTGGTATTAAGGTCGAATTTACAGTGATTATTAAACTGGATATAAGCTTATAATTAACCCCGGAAATTAACGGTATTATAGGAATTTGGCTGCAATAATCATAATGCGTCGCCATGTATATTATGATGAAATATTTTGACTATGTTGTTAGTTTAGTGGTTCGGCTATTTCCGAGCTTGAGGTCATTGGTTCAATCCCCAAGCCGTACAAATAGAGCCCCGTATTACTTAAAACATACGCATAATTCGGGAAAATGTGTGTTTATTATTGGCCCTTCCACCACTGTCTAACACTTCGGGGTTGTATTTTTTTTACAACACCAAAAAAAGTGGTAAGTATTAAAAATTCACATGTTGTACATCTTTTTCAGATGGAATAAATAAACGAGTTGAACCTTACAGTACTTATTAGCTAACTCAAAGGAAACACAACGGAGTTAACAAGACACGTTTTGTCAAAGCTAACATCAATTTCCCAATTACTTCCATAATGAAATTTCACCCCAACGACGATCGAACAAACTCTCATAATTTTAATCACAGGTGCTACTTGCTAATGAAAAATAATTAGTGTCTAATTTGGCTATAATTACTTTTCTTCTGCCCCGTTGGTGTCTTGGTTACAAACGCGAATATTCTGATTGTAGGGGTATATGAGCAGTGGTGGCCCAGTGGTGGCGGCCCCGACTTACGAACAGTGAGTCTGGGTTCGAACCCAGTCAGGCGCATTACTTTGTGTAATTTATTTTATCACCACTGCTCTCAAAACGATGAAGGAAGACATCGTGAGGAAACCGGCATGTCTTAGAACCAAAAAAATCGAAGACATGTGACATCTATCAACCCGCACTGGGCCCGCGTGGTGGATTATAGCCCATCCCTCTCCTAGAGAGGAGGCCTGACTCCTTGCAGTGGGAACATTATAGGGGATGATGATGAGGGGTATATGTTCGATTCCCAGATCAGGCAGTCTTCTTCATCGTGCCGATAATTCCCATAATTGCTGGATCAGGTTCAACCAGAACTATGCCTCATCATCATCATAGTCAACGGTGTTGGGAGTGGCTTCGGACAGGCCCTCAAAATGTAAGTGAATTTTCACAAAGTGCAGGACAGAAGGTGCAGGGCTCCTAGCAATGCTATTGAGTTTTTCCATTAGAATTTTCGCAGTAACGGCCTAGATATTTGGAAGATAACCGTTGGCGGTTGACCTTGAGCCTTGGAAAAATATGTTATGCCGTTGACCTTGCTCCTGATCTCTCTTTAATCGTGTTTGTCATTCAATCAGACTATGAAGAGAGAGAGAGAGAGCACTATCAAGCTTTAGACACTTGTGGACAAAAATATCTGAAGCTTCGATGGGAGGTTATGCTGATATTGCCTGCCAATGCTGGATCATCATCTGCCTAGCCTTTTCCCAACTATGTTAGGGTCGGCTTCCAGTCTAACCAGATGAAACTGAATACCTGTATTTTACATGGAGCGACTGCCTATCTGGCCTCCACAACCCAGTTATACCTAGGTTATACGATACCCTTTGGTAAGACTGGTTGTCAGACTTACAGGTCACTGACTACCTGTAACGACTGCCAAAGATCTATATAATTATTGCAGCCGGGACCTACAGCTTAACGTGCTTTCCGAGGCACGGAGGAAACCCGGTATGTCGGGCGGTCACCCATCCACAGACCAACCTAGGCAAGCACAGCTTTACGTAAAGATCGACCCGAGTGGACTACAAATATTTTGAATTACTTTTCTCCTACATAGATGGTTATAAGACTTTATTACGTAAAAGTCAAAGCTATTGATTATGCAGGTTCGCGTGCTGTTTTGGACCGATAAGTTCGCGTGTGAAACGCGGCAGGCTGCTGTCGTATGTGGCGCTTGGAACGCCTTAGAAACACTCACTGAGCTGTCCTAGGTGACAAATAATAAAGACACAAACATAATATGAAGTGACTACGTACCGGAAGATTGTACTGAGCTAAGGCCCTTTTGGCATTATTAGTTTTAAAAATTTTGAATTTGATTTGTTAATTTTTATCGTATTTTTGCCAAAAACACACAATTTTCTTTCTTTCTTTCTATACGTTGGAAGGCCTCCCCCACACACAGTTGAATCAATGACCTGGTGAAGGTTGCTGTGATCCGCTGGATGCGAGACGCACGGGACCGGTCAATGCGGCGACACTTCCGGGGGGCCCAGACCCAGCCGTGGACGTCTCTCGGCTGAAATGATGATTAACTAACCTAACATAACCACATACAAATCATACTGAATTCCATATTAGTCATGAAAACTAATATTAAATTCTGTTTATTATATGTGGCTAGGTTATAGTGATTGGAAACCATTTATGAGTTGTTTTTAAAAAACTAAATTAAATAGATCCCAAATAGTACCTACAAGTAGGTATAATTAAGAACATTTTCTTATCTGACACTGGCCTCTTCTCCATAAAAAGGCGTAGACTGACATGCACCACTTGAATCAAAAATTTAAAATACAGCGAAATGCGAAAGCAAATAAAAACGAAATGATACATCAACCTTCACGAATAACATGATACGAATCCTGCATGTAACGTTCCAATTTTGCAGATTACATTTATCTCCATTCAGTGTCCGAGAATTCAGAAAACCACTACCTCAAATAAACCAAAGTGAATGAGAATGTCCAACACCGAAGCAACAATTCAGTTTCGTGTAGGCTCGAAACAAAAGGTTTGCGGAGCAGGCGTAAGCGCCCAAGCGTTCTGCAAATAAATGCGTCGCCCAAATTACAGTTCTTTCATAGTTGTTATTGTGTTCTAAACTAGTCAGTGGTAGCCAACATGAACCTTATAATAATGGGAATACAGATGAGTGTTGTTTTGAACAACTTCTCAACGGCAATAACTGAAGCGTAACCTTTTATGACAAAAATAAAGATGACCGTAATTTTAACAGTGATGCCGATCATCATCAGCTCATAGCAGTCAATAGGGATGTTTCCTGACTTATAAAAATATGATTCTAATTAGTCCGTCTGTTAGATTATCGAAAAATATAGGATACGTGTTTTTTGTTTTATCAAATAAATAAAAATTGACGAAGATAAAACGCGTCAAAGATTTGAGTGGGGGTTTGTGACGTCACTCACCGGTAAAAATGTCATACTAATATCTTAGAATATGACGACACACGAGTTTTCAAAGCACTGTATCGTCTTCATTGTTTGTTTACATGAGGAAAGAAAAAATACGTGTCCAATATTTTTTGGAAATCTGTCTGACGAACTAATTAGATTTTTTTTGTTAACTATCCCATAAAAGCCTTCTCAATCGCGCGTCACTCAACTCGATTCTCAGCAACTCTCATCCAGTTACTTCCAGCCACCCTGCGAAGATCGCCACTGCACTGAGACTGAGAGCATCCCACCTTACGCTTGCCGATACGTGGTCTCCACTCCCTCAGCAGTCATCAGTTCTACGACCAATAGGCCGCCCGTTGCCACGTCAGCTTACTTATTCTTTGAGCTATGTTGACAACTCAGTGATGCCGATGACAAAGGTTAGATTTTAACATAATATTTGTGATATCCAAAAAAAAATTCGAAAGTCATGACATGTAAAAAAAACTTGCAGTAATTAACAACAAAACTCCTACACTTGTGGAAAACCAAAACACAGTTTGCGCTTTAACCGCTCATGCATCCGTAGCCTTATTTCGTTGCGATAAAACAAGCTTAAATACTAAGCAAAATATTTTTGTTCAAATTAAAAGGTATTGTAATCTTGATTTAATTAGAAGTTATGGTTTTTGGAGCGTGAACACAGGTCATTCGATTCAATGTTAAGTCGTTGTATAATGTATTATATTGAATAGCATGACGCCATGATGAGAAATGAAGGAAGGTCACGTCAGGATTGAAATGTTTAGAAATTAATGTTTCAGCTGTTAGTTGAAGCTTTTGAACTTCATATTCAAAACTTTCCTCTCGACTTTTCCTTTTAGAAAATGTTCAACACCATAGTATTAAAATCTTTGAAATGGTTCTAAGTAAAGCACATTCATTACGTAACTCAAAAGTTACCATCAAGGTTGGTAGAGTAGCCAGCACGTCACATTAGAATAAAATTGGCAAAAGGTTGGCGATTGCGAGGATACATAATGAGTGTAAACCTACCCTTAGCGAAGCCGATAAGCATTCATTTAGACCATAACTTCTAGCTACGAAGTCATTGGAGATCAAAGTTCCAAGACTTTTACAAGGTTTTTTTTTATACAGGTTTGTAATGTTGTGACTTCACTTTAAGTAAGTATAACCTCCACAATCCCATACTATTCGATGCATGTATCAGGACAATGTTTTGAGTGCATTACGTTGAGTCATATTATGTTAGACCAAAGAAACGATGGATGGACTGTGTGAAGGATGATATAGCTAGAAAGGAGGTGACAGCTGACATGACGAGAAATAGAGAAGTATGGAAGAAGAAGACATGTTGCGCCGACCCCAAATAAATTGGGATAAAAGCAGGAGAATGATGGTGATGATGATGACGTTGAGTCATATCGTACAACGCGATGAATGATGAATTTTGAGACAGTTGAATGTACAGAATGACGACTGACGGCCGTTTTGGTTCGTTTATACCTTGTATAGACGCACTCGTTTAACTTCGTTGTTTTTCGCTTGGTTATACAATCTCAAGTTCGGCTTGACTTGGCGATAGTGTATAACAGCCACCACAATACTGGCGGTACGCACACATTACATAATAAACCAACCAATAACGCTTTACTTAGCAGAATCATGTGTAAATTATGATTTACTGTTAGGCAATTAGGCGATTGTAGAAACGAAAGCATGCGGTTTTTCTTTAAAAAAATCACTCGGCTTATTGAAATAGGTACACACTGCTAAATACAAGGTTGTTTGGGAAAAGAAAATTTAAGTAGAAGCATTGTTCTTACCTTTTTTATTTTGGAACGAAGTTCCTTATCGCGCGTTGTGAAAGGGGGCTAGACGGAAAAAATTCTTACGAAAAGTTGTCACGACACTTCTTGCTATAGTAAGCTATTGTAAGCTGTGCGGCGTTTTTTTTTTTTTTTTTTTTGTTTTTTTTTTTTTTTTACATAATAAAAAATAATAACAATAACTTCGTTCCATCCGGGTGTCCTTGACACCTCTCAAGTTTTTTTTTTTTTTGGGATGTGGGAAATCATCAAATGACTCCTCCCGCTCTGAGCGGTAGGGAGTGTAAGACTTCTACTGACTAAAAACCACCCATGTTCCTTCTTAGCCCTTTGTTTTGAGGCCGCAGTACCTATCTATGTTCTTACTTACATGCATATTTTTAAAGATGACCTTGACATTCCCGATAAAAATATCCAAACTCATTTTCTCACATCCAAAAATAACTAATCACGAACCAAAAACGAATCAAGTCATATCGACAAAGACATTTTCCTTGTAGAACACGATGCAATAAAGCGCTGAACACCGCTGAATGCCGCTTTAACTCAATACACAGCCTATCACCAAAAAGCAACGTCTTCAAATTGCCTCTGCCACCGTAACAAGAAACGAACAAGTTGACACAAGCGTCTTCAGTAAATGAGATTCATCCGTGAACATTTTAACACGATAAAGTGAAGGTAAATATTTTTCCAATATTTTTCTTGATGGAAACAAGGTAGAAAGTGTTGATTAAGTTCAGTTTTTTTTTGTATTGAGAAATGTTTCTTCAATGCAAATGCTTGTTCAATCAAGATTATTTTTTGTCATTATCATCATCGGCCTAGAGCAGTCAATTAGAAATCCTGAAAACAACTAATCAAAGATCTGATTAGAATAGGTTTTATTTTTTTTGTATTTTCAACAGAGTTTCGCCCAGTTTCGTGTGTGTTGAACACACTGGTCGAAGAATAAGAATAAGAATAAGAAATTTTATTTGCTTAAACATGTGTTTACATACAGAATTAAAATAATACATGCATGCAAGATAATAAATAAAGTCAGTTACTTAACAATTCTACACATACTGAAGAATAGCCTCTCCCAATACGCCTTTTCTTCATTCTCCTGCCCTTATCAAGATTATTTGGCGTCGGCGCAGCATATCTTCTTCTTTTACTTCTCTATTATTCACCATCTGATCAGTCACCTCCTTTCTAGCCATATTATTCTTCACACAGTACATCCTTCGTCTTTTTGGGTTTCCTCTACTTTTATAAAGAAGACGTACAACGACAACGTTACAGTTTATAAAGTTTATATGGTTTACGTGTGTAGTTATAGTTTATGAGGTTTTTTAATATGTATTAGTTTGTTATTATTGATTTATATTATTTGTATATTTTACCTATGAGCCTTAGATGTTTGCAATAAAACGATTATTATTATTAAAACTTGTACCACTCAACCACATTCACTACAATGGAACTCAAACAGATTACCTTCAGACGATGTCTCGTCTGAACTAGACATTACTCTTATCGTCAGCCGTTGTCGTGTCGTGTGGTACCACACTTAGTGCCAAGTGAAGAGGTGAAGGTTACCGCCCTAATATTGTGTCGCACGTACATACGAGCTGCCGAAATTGCCGCGATACGGTTAATAGAATGTCTGCTATGAAAATCGATTTTGAGGTTTATGTTTAAGATATTGGAGAGATACTGGGAATTTTCGGGTGTGTTTGAAGCTGGGTTTATTCTACAGAACAGCGTCTGAAGGAAGATGATTGTTTGCAGTTTTACAGGTATTTAATGGACTGACGGCTGCTCACATCAAACTCACATCTTTGAGACGTGAGTTTGATGTGAGCAGCCAATCCCTCAGCTACTGCGCCAACAGTCAAGAGATACCATGTTCTGTTAGGAGAACTACTGTTTCTTTACAAATCAAAATCCAAAAAAAATATTTGTAAAGTCCAAATAACAAGTCTTAACATCATCATTGAAAAGCCTT
This sequence comes from Diarsia brunnea, assembly GCA_949774965.1. Taxonomy (NCBI): domain Eukaryota; kingdom Metazoa; phylum Arthropoda; class Insecta; order Lepidoptera; family Noctuidae; genus Diarsia; species Diarsia brunnea. The sequence continues at coordinate 2,823,067 of OX459003.1, read as the reverse complement.
AAAAACGAAGTACCCTGAAAAATTGCCGCTTTCACATCTCCTAAACCGGCTCGATTAGTCCACAGAGATTATTTTCGATTAAATATTTTATGCCACGTCGCAAAGTTCCTAAAAGCAAATTTTCTGGATCGCTGGACAAAATAATGCTTAAAGATTGGATCCATCGATATGACATGAAAGCCGAGATTCGTTTTTGGTCAGGAGTTCACGATATGAAGTGTTTATTCAATGTTAAAAGCCTGTTTTGGTGGACTGATTGAATCTTGATGATCAGCCCTACTATCAGACCTCGTTGACTGCCCCGGGCTATTCGATTTGCGAATGTGACAGCGCGTGCTTCACTTGTATCTTTTGCGAGAGGACCTGATTGCTCTGCAAGTGGGGTCTTGGTGTCTCTGTATGCTCTTAACAGGTTTTTATCCGACTGAGGGTAATGTGTTTATCATCCTATAGAATTATATATGTTATGTTCCTTTGTGGTGCTCTTGAGACGAAACGTGTAGGCCGATTTCGATGATTCTTACGTTAATCGGTATCTTGCAAGCAAGTAGTAGTCTTCACTTGAGCAAATACTCATGGCTAAGAGGTTACAACCTCGACTGTGATACGCTGGATATGTTTGCATTAGTGGTCATATTAGTTTTATCATTTTTCCTTTTACCAGGTGTTGGCTTAGTTGTTTTTTGTCTCAATGGTCTAATTCTACCTGGATTCAATTCCTAGATCAAGGAAAGCAGGTACGTTACATATACGGTCTTCCTCCGAATAAATTCTACTAATATTATAAACGCGAAAGTTTGTAAATATGAATGGATGAATGTTTGTTACTCTTTCACGCAAAAACTTCTGAACGGATTTGGATAAAATTTGGAACACAGATAGTTTATAATCTGGAGTAACACATAGGATAGTTTTTATCCCGATTTTATCTTCTCGTGGGATAATTTTCGAGTTGTAGCGGGGGAAGCCGCTGGCAACACCTAGTATGCAATAATATCGTTCGGAGTCCAGTTTTTGCCTAGTTTATGACAGCGGCTAGCCCACCATAACAATGAACTATGGAATTCAGTAGCGTTTTAGGCGAATAATTCTTTATTAAAATCTTTAAGCAACTATACGTCTCTTCAGTTAACCACCTACTATTAAAGAATAAAGACATTACCTAGCTAGAATTTTCCAAGAATTTGAAACCTTTCCTCTCCTGTGACATAATCTAAGTATGCTCGTTATTACGACCTGAATTATTACTATACTTAGTCTGCTTTTAGAAATCTTTTGGTAAAAACTATGATTTTCTTAATATTCCTCTTAAGTTGAACAGTTTCACGTTTACAAAGTGGTAAATCTCGTAAGACTAGCGTTCTTTTACGAAGTACTAAAGAAATATGGCCACTTAGACCTATCCTATTTTTAGCTAAGTATACCCAATGTTCTCAAAATTAACTATTTTATTAACTGCGCAAAACGTTTAATTTATTTTGAGAATATTTTTAGGACTTCGTAATGAAAAATAGATTCGAGAATCCTTAAGCCCTGTTGTTTTGCACAGGACAAAACTAAATGATTCAATTAATAATAACACAGAATTAAATAAAAATTAAAAAACAAATAACACTTATTTTGGAAAATGAAGCATTCCCCACTAATTCTTGTCATGTGTTCCTTTTATATTGTAACTCGACAATTTTAGGAAATCATCAACATAGACGAAGATGAAAATATACGTATTATAATAGAAGCTAACTCACAAAATACCCATGCAAAGTTATTAAAATTCATATGAGACCACCGTACAAGCTTTTTTACCAAATGTAAAAAGATTCTCGTAAAACGGTTCATAACTGTCGGGAATATCAATAAATGTTTTATTATGAAATAAACATTTGTGATTTAATTTTTGATGTCATTAAAAAATATGCAGCTCAACATAGAACCTCCTCCTTTTTTGAAGACGGTTAAAAGTAGGAAAACATTTAACTAAATTGGAGAAATAAGAGTCAGATTAGATTAATAAGAGTGTCATTCATCAAAATTATAATTAATACAACGCGTACTAAAATCATCAGCTCTCACACACAAATCTTGAACTTCCAAGTCTCTCCTTCAAACTAGTTCATTCCTTTAAACCCACTCCAAACCCAACTTCTGTAATGCTAGCTCATCGATTTCAAAACACCGTCTAGGTATCCCTCGACCTAGAAATTAAATCAAGTGTGTCTAGCTTACTACTTTTCTACTATAAATCTATTTTCGTCCGCATCTGTGAATATAGAACGTATTCGCAGGTTGTTAAAATTGAAGATCTTTTGCAGACTCGGCTTTAGATATTTTCCGAGCAAGATTTTTAAGACCAAAAGAAAAGCCTATGGTAACATCAAACCAGTTTTGATGAATTTTAAGATATTCGTTTTGCACATCATATTTAATGAATTTGTCTAGATAGGTAATCATGTTGGTCACAAGGGATCAAAATCCAAATGCTAATGGATAGTTGTGTTTCAATGCGTTCAAACCAAGGCATGTTTCAATGTTGCTGTATGCTGTATTTTTTGGGAGGTGAAAATGATGTATTTCCTACTCCTCCGCTATTCGATATAAGTAAAACTGTTTCTTTGGGACTTCGTCAATGAAGCTTGACGTACTCCCAAAGAAACAGTCTCGGCACTTTTCGGGTGGTCGCCACTGCTGATTCTATTTTTCAGGAGTGGATGTGGTTTGGGAATAAAAAAGACTTTAATAGCCCCTAAAATTTTGCTCGAAAAATATAAGTAGGTACCTTCATATCATTATTTGTCTCTTTCTATTGGAGGCTGTTTCTGTTTCTAAATGCTTTTCAAAATACTTTGATTTGTCGACTTTCGCACTTATAAAGACATATTATGAACAGTATTTAAAGAAGTTGGCTAGCCTAAACATGCTGCTATTATCAAAACTAAAAGAGTACCTACACAAACAAGGACAAGACTCCCCAAAGTAATTTAACAATCATAACTTACGCCAACACTTCATACAATTCCCAAAATATGCGGCATCATAACGCTCACATACCACGAAGGGTAAGTAGACATCTTGAAGTTTAATTCCGTATCAGTTATGTGGAATATGTTCAGGTACGCGGCGTTCCCTTTGTGGCCAGGATCAAAGGATCTAGTCGGGTCGGTGCGGATTAATACACCGTATTCAATAGTATATGCGAAGTTGCGTTGCTGGATGAGGTAAGGAAGGAATGCTGATTATTCTTTGATGAGTTTGCGGAAATTTAATCGAAGTTCTGGATATTTTTTTTTTTATGTTGATGTGGTGAGTTATGGTTGCAAAATTGCAGGATTATTTCATCAACTGTACCAGCTCGATGTCTGATATTTGCAATTGGTAGGAGTTTCAGTGGTATTTTAATAACATTTGTTTTGAGAAACTGACAACGGATCAAGGCATTTATTTTTATTATGTTTTGTGTGCTACCTTATTTTTTCCTCCATATCGATAACTAAAGGTTTCTCTTGATATTCTTTCTTGCGTGAGGTTATAGTACCTAATCTGGTTTCAGAGTTGAATGCCACCCATGGGCATGAATATTATTCAGTGTGATCCTCTCCAGTACGACCATGGATGATTACCTTAATTTTAATGCGGTACATGTTCATGAAAAAATGTGTACTTTATAAGTAGAACTTTTCTGGCACGACTACTATAGATTTTTATCAACTTTTAACATGAAAAGTTATAAAAATATATTGTACTGAAATGTACTCCATTATCCATTATAAGTAAAAGGGAGGCAAGCTATATAATTATCTATTGTTATGTAAAAACAGTATCTTTTTAAACACCACCAGTGCCACTTCCAGCATCATCACATCTGTAATCTTATACGACATACAATCTACAGAGATCGGATTATGACACTTAAATACGGGTCCTTTGATAACCGCAGCTGCTTCGCTTTCACGATTAATATTGAGGTTTTTATGTTATCGTGAACTTATTTCATGTTCTTAATGAGTTCTGGTTCTCTTTCGTTCTGGTATTATGTACTTACAAAAGATATATTTTGCTGTCTTTTTGTAGGGGATATCGATTTGTTAATTTTTCTTGTTGTTTATTTTTTTGTTTAGTTCGATTTTCGTTCTACGTGTGAGTTATTAGTTACGAGTCATTGCAGGTAGGCGTAGAAATGGCTATAAAACAAGAAAGTATCTACTCAGTACTAGAATGAATACACTCACTAAGAAACAGTGATGTGCTTAAACCACTTCATCTGGAAGCATAGGAAATTCTAGATGAAAATTCCCAATAACACAGAATCAGAATTAAAAATCAATCAAAATCAAAAGTCATTTATTCAAACTAGGCTGATAATCAGCACTTTTCGAACGTCAAAATTTACTTTACTTATTAACAAGAGACAGTCCCCCAAAACGTACCCTTCGACACTTCCTAGTGTTTTTGCTGGAAAGAAGAAGCGGCGGAACAAACTCCAAAGCAACACATCTGTCTGTTAGGTTAGAAGAATAGACCCTAGACATCATACACCACTTTTCCAACAAAGGAGACAAAATAACAGTCATCATATTATCTGTATTTCTCAACTGACTTCATTCAAGTTATGTCTCATATCTCAGTACTCTCTCAAAGCAGCCTCTCGACCAATTTGCCGTGAAGTACACTACATTCCAGCATCTCCACATTCTAAAAGCTCCACAAAATGTCTAGATTTGAAACTACCTTCTCACATTTTCTTGTAACGCTCAGTTTAGACATGTGACGACATAAATATAGGGTGTTTGTAAAAAGATCGTCACAAATGACACAATTTTCTGTAAAAAGAAAGAAGGTATTACAGGACAAAACAAAATGATGGAAAATAACTATAAACCTAAAATTGTAAAAGTAAATATAAGGTAAATTTTAATATAAGACATGCATCAAACTAAATTAAGACCTATACGAGGGAAAGAGAGTCATAATTAGCTACTTTCCTGACTAAAACAAATATGAGTTTGTTTAGCCCGTCAGTTGGATTATCGAAAAATATTGGATACGTGTTTTTGTTCTATCAAATTAATAAAAATTGACCAAGATAAAACGCGTCAAAGATCATGGGTGGGTGCGTGTGACGCCACTTTTTGGTAAAAAAATACTGCAATGTGACGTCACACGAGTTTTCTGGGCACTGTATAGTCGTAATTTTTTTTAAACTTGAAAAAAGGAAATAAATATTTTAAATTACATTTTTTTGTCAAGTAGGTACCCAATTAGATTAGACCTAGATTTCATCCATAGATCCTTTGTCTTACGTGTCACGTTAATGAGATATGATGTTCTTTAAAAATTTCACCGGCGAGTTCTTAAACTTTTTTGATTGAGGCTATAAAGAACGCAAACATTTTGGTACTGTCTACAATATCCATTTTCTTTTCAGAAATAATGTACAGGTTTGCAAAATTATTAAATATAAAAAAATGTGAAAATATAATATCACACTTTTCATCATTCTCCTAATTTATTTGGAATCTCCGCAGCATGTCTTCTTCCATACTATTCCATACTTATTACTCGTCATCTCAGCAGTCCTTTCTAGCCGTATCCCCCTTTACAAAGTCAATTCCATCGTTTTAAAGTGAAACTTTTATTACATCGTCTCAAACTTTTTCGTCTGTGTGTTGCATGTCGCGTGATGGTCGGCCGCGGAGTAGGGATAAAGTGAAAGGCGCTCGTCAGAGCAGCCAGGGCCAATAGGTATGGCGGCGCCTATAGTTCGCTGCAGCTGACCGTGTAGTGTATAGACTATTACTCATTTGTGCCAGTGCTCCACGCTGTTTTGTTTGTTTTTGTCAGTGTTTAATGTAAATGTTGTTATTTAATTAAAAAGTTTCACTTATATCGTGGTTTCATAAAACCACACAATCCTTTTTTTTTTTGTCTACTTCCAAGAGAGGCGGGATAAGAGTATACTGTAGTCATTAACATTTATACTAAAACTTTCACATGCTAATAACACTCCTATCCAACAAAAATTGTGACAGTCCATCTTCCAAACACCCTGTGAACCTAGGTACAGTTGTGACGTCATAATGTAGGTACAGTGACGACCTCATTACGGATGCGTGCAAATAGGCCGCCAAACAGTCTTCGTGTTTTGTTTTAGTTTCAGAATTATCTTGAGGCAATACGGGTTTGTCTGTGGAAAGGTACCCAAATAGTTTGGAGACATGTGAATATGTGATATTTGGATGTTTAAAGGTCAAGGAAAACGTAATGTGACATACAGTTTGTGTATCTGTTTTGTAGAGAAATAGTTGAGCAAGACAAACACTGGAATGGCAGTAATACACGCAGAGTTTCTCGTAAAGGAGGTTTTACAAGTAGACTGTTTTCGTCAAAAGGTTGGTGTGTTTGTGTCGTAGACATTTAAAAGTTTCCTTCAATTTTTTGTAGGCTGTGGTGTAATTTTTCGTCGTATCGAGCCGATTCATAAGACACTTCCATGTAATCTCGGTTTTTTCTAACACGGCTTCGACGTCGCTATGCCTCTTCAGGCCATGTTGTAGACTAGAAGAGAATTGCTTTTGAAAACACATAAACAGTTTAACTTAACTTTGGACACTATATGACAGAGAGAAAAAAAGACCTATTTGTAGACTTGAAGACAATTGCTTTTGAAAATACATAAACAGTTCTTTACTTAGGATACTATTTGACAGAGAAAAAAATCTTCAGTCAAAATATCTTTCGCAGTTCGCAGCAAAATTACCTGGAAAGGTCAGCATCATAGAAAGCTAGACTCACAAGGGCTACCCTCTAACATCTATTATCTAGACCAGCGGGATACCTAGACCTCTTCATACCCTAGCTAAACTTGCATATAGCTGTCCCATAAATCGCCCAAGATTTCGGACAGCGAATTAATTAATTTATGTAAACTTAGTTCAGTAACTAGTTGTGAGTGAGCGTTCTTGAATGTTCGGTCATTAATCCTAGCCGTCCGTGTGCTGCGGCCAAGTTATTGCACCGTTTGAGATTCAAGGAGGCTGGTAATGGTTTCAGACTTGTCTATGGTCTTGTCTTAGTAAGATTTTGTATTAATTTTTGAATTTGTGGTTTATAAAGTTCCACACACTTACATAATGTCAATGTTATTTTTTTCCTACTCCTCCGATATTCTTTTCTGATTAATTTCGTTGTGGGATCCAAGACAGTTAAACCGTTTCTCTGGGACTTTGTCGAGCTTCATTGTCTCTTCGCTTTTCTTGTGGTCACGCCACGCCACGCCACTGTTGATTCTGGTTTACAGGAGTTACAGTAGTTTGGGAATAGTATGGCGGGCTTGTCCCAATAAAAAAAAAACTTACATAATATAGGTACTTATACTTACCACAGTTTTTGTCTTTTTTATATCTATGTTATGAACTTAATTATTTTTGAACATAAATAAACAGGATCGGATTGTTTAACATAACTGGCGAAATGTGGGTGTATTGTTAGGTACACCTCTGCCTAGCCTTTCGGGGATTACACGCGTGATGTTATGTAATAAACTCGAACGGGTAGGAAAATGATGATTGAGTCATGCTCAGGTTTTTGTTTTTCAAAGGTCCATATTCTAAATATTTTTTGTGTAATAATCATTCAACCAAACATTTTAGTATTCATATTCTGAAGTCACTGTTTGGTCTGGTCAATATTGGAATTCGCATCATAGTTTTTTGTTTCATGTTTAGTTAGTATTTTCCCTATTTCCAGACCATTTTTATTCAAACTGTAACCCAGTCATACATTTTGGATACAATGTTTACGAATATATTCATTGAATCCAATATGTATGCCACGTTTACATGAAAACGCAGTTCAGTGAGATCAAAACAAGGGGTAGACTACAATATATTTTAAAAGAGTTTTTTATAAAGAAGTACATACTACTTTTTCTTTTGTTTCTGCTTAAACCATACTATAACATAACATCACGCCTATAATCCCCGAAGGGTTAGGCAAAGGTGTACCTAATAGTCCCACCAAACCATACCTCGTTATTATTTACGATTTTTTACTATTTGCATAAATTACTGGTAAAGTCACGAACACCAATATGTTAACACTTATCAACGTTTAGAAGCAAGTTTTGCCTTTTTTATTGATTTAATTTTCATGTTATGCAACGACATTAATATTTTGGAATGTATATCCTAATTAATATCGTAAAGAAGGTCATTTCTCAAAGTTGAAATCGTTATTTCACGAGGAATTTAAGATTGAACTTTGCCAATTGTTTACATATTATTGCTTGTTTTTTATATTACAATTTTCCAGTTATTTTGATAAGTAAAACCAATTTCAACCGACTTCCAAAAAGGAGGTGGTTCTCAAATCGTCTATATGTTTTTTTTTTTTCACCAAGTAAACTATTTGTACTAAACTGCCTAACTGCTTTATAATAGACTGCCTCGTTTATCTAATGGTCTCAAGCGCGACTGCTGAGCATGAGGTCCTGGGTTCGATTCCCGGGTCGGGCAAAGCGTTATTGGCTTTTTCCATCAGGAATTTATCAGTAACAGCTACGGACTCTTGATTTGTGCCCGGTTGATGGCAATAGGCTCGCCGCCTATTACATGGGACTTAAACATAACTGGCGAAATGTGGGTGTACTATTAGGTACACCTCTGCCTAACCCGTCGGGGATTACAGGCGTGATGTTATGTTATGTAAACTATTTATTTCTCAACTTTAGAGTCCAAAAGAGACCACTAATCCGTATTAGTAGATACAATGACAAACATATTTCATAATACCATAATCATCTGCCTAGCCTTTTCCCAACTATGTTGGGGTCGGCTTCCAGTCTAACCGGATGCAGCTGAATACCAGTATTTTACATAGAGCGACTGTCTATCTGACCTCCACAACCCAGTTAATACTAGGTAATACGATACTCTTTGGTAAGACTGGATGTCAGAATTTCAGGTCACTGACTACCTGCAACGACTGCCAAAGATCTATATATAGCAGCCGGGACCAACAGCTTAACGTGCTTTCCGAGGCACGGAGGAAACTCGGTATGTCGGGCGGTCACCCATCCACAGACCGACCTAGGCAAGCACATCTTTACCTAAAGATCGACCCGAGTGGCAGTTCTTATTAAGCCACGAGCTCCTCATATTTCATAATACCAACAGCAAAAAAAGGAAGTACCACTCGCTAAAATGAAATCACTCGCAAATGCAAATCACATTAACCGACTGTACTTTTTTCACTGTACAGTGTACATTCGCATTCAAAATACACTTTTGTCATAAAGTGCGAACGGTGTTGAGTTGTTGACTGTATTTGAGTTTATTTACATAATTCAATTTTGGTTTAACGCATAAGTACAGACACGACCAATAATATGTATTCATTTGACAAAGTTCAAACTGAAATTGTAAAATAACGATTGCAACTTTAAGAAAGAAAGAAAAAATATTTATTAGTCGCAGAAACATAACGAGCATACAAAGAGACATACAAAAAAAATACACATACAACGCATGACAGATATGGGTTCCAAAATATTTGCTTCGATACTAAACATAAAAACCGGCCAAGAGCGTGTCGGGCCACGCTCAGTGTAGGGTTCCGTAGATAATAAAATATTATGTAAACGAAGTTAAAAAAAAAATACGGGCAAATGAAACTTGACCTCTGGATTGTATAGGCGCTCATACGATTCAGGGACCAAATTATATTGGTTAACTGCAGTTTCCATCTGTTGTTTCCATCCAAGTTCAAAATAATTTTCCTAGAAAGTCCTTATAAAGTTCTACTTTTCAGATTTTTTTCGTATTTTCTAAACTTATGGTTCAAAAGTTAGAGGGGGGACGCTTTGTTTTTTACTTTTGGAGCGATTATTTCCGAAATTATTGACATTATCAAAAAATGATTTTAGTAAACCCCTATTCATTTTGAAATTGAAATATCTTTCCAACAATATATCACACATTAGGGTTAAAATTAAAAAAAAAAACACTTCCCACTTTACATATAGGGGGGCTACCCTAATAAAACATTTTTTTCCAATTTTTATTTTAGCACTTTGTCGGCGTGATTGATACACATATTGGTCCCAAATTTCAGCTTTCTAGTGCTAACGGTCACAGAGATTAAGCGAGGACGGACAGACAGACAGACATGGCGAAACTATAAGGGTTCCTAGTTGACTACGGAACCCTAAAAATGAAATCAATACTGTAAGCGAAAACTGCTTCTATACGTTGCTAACTGTATAGGTACAGTCACATGCAAAAATGCATAGACAATTCAGAACTAAAATCGTGTGAAGCGAGAAATTACGCCTAACGTAAACTAGTTATCGACTATAAACGTTCACAGGAAAATACACACTAAGGTATCCAGGCAATTCTGCAGGTGACTGTACATATTGGTGCTGCTGACTTTACATAGTCGGGATTATTCAACGATTTTTGGTAAAGAACTCGCCTTTTGGTGCTTACTTGTTATTTTGTTAAAAGTTTTTGTGTTTGTGAAAATGGAAATAATAACACAGGATCTTTGTATTTACATTGATTTTCAAATCAAATAATTTATTCGCATAATATGAGTAAATACATGATACATAATGCATTACATAATACAACAAAAAAGATCCTCATAAAATAAATAAATAAATAAATAATATTTACCATTTGCATTGGCACTTTACGTGTGGAATCCACCAGACAACATTGTTTTTTTCTATACTCAAAAACAGATAATTCAAAAAAAAGATACTGACAGACAACAGCCGAAACACCGCTGAAAAATATTGAGCTATTGAGGGTTGAATATCATAGAGGATGACAATTTGTGGGCAAGTGGAAGGTTACGGGGACCCGCTGGATGCGAGACGCACGAGACCGGTCAATGTGGCAACTCCTGGGGTAGGCCTATGTCCAGCAGTGGACGTCTCTTGGCTGTAATGATGATGATGATGATGAATTATTAGTAACATTTGTCGAACACAAATCTGTCATATGCAAATAACTTGGTATGCACCAACAGATGTGGAATAAATTATAAGGCTTTCAGGCTAGCCTGGTGGTAGCGGTTTTGAAAAGACAATTCTGGGCTCCGCTAGCCGCTTTCATCTGCCGCAAACCCTGAGCCCCCACAATGATACTTCAATCAACCTAGTATACTACGATACCAAAGTCTAACACAGGCTTCCAAAAACTTACCAAGCACACGACAGTAAAATTACTTGATCTGCCAAAAGCCACCTTTACTACAACTACAGAAAGGTGCTTTTATAGTGGCAAATTGTTACCACAAATTTTGTGGTTTCGATATCCAGACAGCCCACCGGAAAGCACATGCCTTAACAAAGTTAAGGGTGCACTAGCAACAAAATTTGTTTGTTTCACATTGCGCGGTTAGACCGTGCATTATTCTATTAGGGCCCGCACCGCAGGGTAATGGATATGGAAGCGACTAAAATATCTGCCTCATGAGTTTATAACAAACTGTGTTTGTAGTTTGTGGGCTTTCAGGGCTACACGTGGAAGGGAAATTGTAGCTGTGTTGCTTTGGGAAAAGTCGAATATCAAAGCGCAAATCGGATCAGACAAAGTTTAACAAAAATGTAGAAATTATGTTTCTCCTCCTTCACCATTTTTTTCTGATTAACATCGTTGTGGGATCCAGGACAGTATAATTGTTTCTCTAGGACTTTGTCGAGTTTTATTGTCTCTTCGCTTTTCTGGTGATCGCCACTGTTGATTCTCGTTTTCAGGAGTTGCAGTGGTTTGGGAATAGTGTGACGGGCTTGTTCCAACAAAAAAACATGTTGTGTATGTATTTGTGTGTGTTATCAACAATAATGATGACCTAGAAACGTAAATCGCGTCGAATGAAGCTGCTCGATTAATTTGAATCGAACTTCACTTGGTAAGTTCGTTTGATCTTCAAACATTTTGTCTGACTTTATCATCATCATTTTCCTGCCCTTATCCCAATTTAATTGAGGTCTACGCAGCATCTTCTTCTCCCATCCTTCTTTATTACTCGTCATCTCAGCAGACTCATAGAAACAACTCATAAGTTCTGAAAAACTTATAGCAATTCTATTGAAAACCGTTTGTAGAGTACTTCATAGCCTAGACGTGAACCAGGCTAGCAGTCCTGACAGCATGTCAGCCTCGACAATGACACAGTGTTGGAAAGAGATTCCTTCTTTTTTTTGTGTCGACGTTTCAATTCGTCCAGGTTAAGTTTTCTTCGTTTAGCTGCTGGCTAAGCAGATGATGATTTCGCCGTATTGTAAAGTTTCATAATAATACTTTGGCATTAATCTTCTTTTTATACCAAAATGGGCCTGCTCTTGACTTGATCACGCCCGATGGATATCGATCAAGGAGGTTTATGATAGAACGAGCGTGTCCAGAAGATGCCTGTTCACTCTTGCTTTGAAGGCAGGCGGGTTAAATGTGGGAGGGAACACAGATGCCGAGTTCCACATTTTGGCTCATCATCATCATTCTCGGCATCATCATCATCATCATTCATTACTTGATCCATACTTCTTTGTTACTCGTTATTGTATGAGACACCTCCTTTCATGCCATAATATCATGTTTAACACAGTTCATCGTTTCTTTGGTGTTTACTCAAAGCCTTTCTACTTTCCTCTCCTTTTCCTCATTTCTCCGCATCACAAGCCCGTACCATGAAAACCAATGGGATCGGACCAAAAAAAACTAATTAGTTCGTCAGACAGATTTCGAAAAAATATTGAACACATATTTTTTCTTTTTTCACATAAACAAAAAATGAAGACGATATAGTGCTTCGAAAACTCGTGAACTCTTCGAAAACGTCACATGTCAGTTAATTTTTTACCTGCAAATGATCTTTGTCGCGTTTTATCTTCGTCAATTTTATTAATTTGATAAGACAAAAAACACGTATCCAATATTTTTCGATAATCTAACTGACGGACTAATTAGAATCATATTTTTTTGACTCAGTCCGATCCCCTATTACCACACAACTTTTCATTTACTTACGCCAGTTCCACACTTTGGCTGTGCACAAAATAAATGTGGAGAAGAAACGAGGTACGACTCTTCGGGAGATCTAGTTTGAAATACCCAAACATAGCCCAATAAGCCAATGTACATTGCGATGCAATACATAGTAAAGTGGTATCGTTCTTAGGCTGTTGACACACACTCGTGCTTCAGCTCAATTGAAAAACGTGCCGCTGAATAATAAGCAGTGTGCTCTAGCGTTTATTTCGTAAACAGCGTGTGATCCACTTGTTGTGTACATGACCTAATAAGGAAGAAAGATTATGTACTTACTTGTTGCTTGTGTTTGAAGCGTTAGGTGGGGATGAAGACAAACAAACCGAAGGCAATATAAATATATCACAGTTATATAGGGTGTAAAAGTACCCTTAACGCAAACGAAGGGCACTTGTTCTCCCCACCACTGCGATAATTTTTTTGTTCTAGACCATACCTGGGAACCTCCTAGTTACGGAGATATAGGGGGTCAAAGTTCCAAATTATTCACAGCTGTTTTTGTTAATACTAGTATTTCAGGTTTTAACTTTACTTAAATTACCTCCATGACGCGTTTACTATTCAAAGCACCCACTAGCAACATACAAAATGTGTTCAATATTTTTTGGAATCTAGCTGACGGTAATTTTTTTTTTGTCTTTTTGTCCCTTTGGCTAAGAGAACTCAGAGAAACATGTAAAATTACGAGCAAAAAAAGAAAAATGACGAATTGATAACCGCTTCCTTTTGGAAGTCGGTTAAAAATACAAGGGTATGTTGTAAAGTAGAAAAAATACCTCTTCGAAAAAAAACTGAGTTAAAAACAGTACATATTTATATCCACCACAACAGTTTCCCAAATCATAATAAAAAAAAGAAATCCATATAATATTTATTAGCTCGGATACGACCTACATAAGCCTAATATATTTATCTCGTTTGGAGCGCGCGCGAAACAGTTAATGAAAAATCGATACTAGGCTCCCGAAGCCCGTGCCTAATTGCTGACACAGGTAGACTTGCCTCGGGATAGTGTAGTGTGTAGTTTAGGTGGATACGGTATTACTATGACAGAAACTTTCACGAGAGCTTGTTATATTTATATGCAAGTAAAATGAAAGGAGTTTGAGTAACTTTGAATGAACTAGTGGCCTCATTTTTTTTCAGCGTCCGCTTTTAATTTTCATGTTAATTTGATGTTCTATGTTAAGTGCATATATATGTTCAATTATATTTTGAAGCTGAGATATTCACGTTTGAAGATTTAAAAAATGTCGTCAATGTTATTACTTTTTTTTTTGGGGGGGGGGGGGTGGGAAATCATTAAATAACCCCTCCCGCTCTTGGGCAGAGCGAAAGGGAGTGTCATACTTCTACTGACTAAAAACCACCCATGTTCCTTCTTAGCCCTTCATGTCGAGGCCGCGGTATCTCTTGCGAACAACCCGCAGCCCCGAATGTTAATACTTCAATTACTGTTCTGCGTAAAGAAATCTTATTTGTATTATTGATATTAAAGCTGGCTTAATAATAACTGCCACTCGGGTCGATCTTTAGGTTAAGCCACGCTTGCCTAGGTTGGTCTACAGATGAGTGACCACCCATTACATACAAAGTTTCCTCCGTGCCTCAGAAAGCACGTTACGCTGTTTCTTCTCAACTACGATTAAGTTCCCGTTTGCTTACTTGGCAGATATTTTCATAAAAATTCTGTTCCATTTTTGAACTTATTCAGAAAGTAGTGTCTATTCGGATATCGTGAAATAGGCCATAGACAACCAATAACCTTGTTACAGCCAACATTAAAATGTACCGCATAAGTGATTTACAAGAAAAGAAATCTTATCGGGACTTTTACAACATCAATCTTATAAAAAAGTTTTACAGTTTAACTTTATGATCAACCCCTTTATTTACGAGCTCATAAAATCCCGATATATTTTCTTATTTCACAAAGACACTTCGTTGTTACGGTCAGACGTAATGTATTCGTAAAACCACATGTCGATACTCCAGTTGCAGTTTTGGCTGATACATTTGATTACAGAGTTTCCTGTTTCTGTTTTCCTTTTAACTGCTTATTAAACAATATCAAGTCTATAAATAAATAAATATGTAATATGTAAGATGATACGGGAGTAAATAACGCACAATTTGATTTATCTAAAAATAGAAAAGTTTAATGTTATTAAAATACTCAAACTAATTGTAATCAAATATTTACACATCGTGTCTGGCCTACTAACCTAAAAATAGAAAAATCGACAATTAAAGGTTTTTTACTTCCAATATTTTAGTAGGTCGACACTGTATTACTTTACTTAGTTAAACTGGTTATTTTATAAACATTACGTCTTGTCCTTATTACTTTTAAACAATTAAAAATAAGTCCTTCACGAGCAGGCTTAAATTCTCTATCTCGAGTGTCCTGTCAATACTGTCATTGTCATTCTTCGTGTGCAACGTCATCCTCATTAGGCGGCGTACACATACTCGTAAATCAGGCTACGTACACAACATACAGTGTACAAAGCTTACATCTCCCCCCCTCAAAAGTGCAAATTAGCTGGGGTTAATTTGAGTGATCAAACCGGGGAATGAGCTTTGTCACATGGTACAATCCCAAGGACTTTTTATTCTTTCCAGTGTTGATTCTACATAGTGAATCTGATATCATTTCTTCGATTTCAAAAGGACCAATTCTAATTTCATCCATTTTAGATCTGTTTAACTTATTACAGTCCATTATGTATACCATATCACCTTTTTGAAACTTGTAATCTATTCTATTTTTGTCAAAAATGGCCTTGTTCAATTCATGTGATTTTTGTGATCTGAGAAATGCTGTATGTCGGTCTTTTTCCAGTTCTCCGGGTTCCATTTGTTTTTTTTTTAGGTCCATTGGTAGTACATCGGTTGGTTCTCCACTTAACAGATATAGAGGCGAATAACCTGTCACTGTGTGGTTTGTTGAGTTATAAGCTTTCACACAATCCATTGCCACGGTTGTCCAAGCTGTGTTTTTTCCTTTGCTATTCAGGGCACATCTAATCCTATTTACCAGCGTCTGGTTCAACCTTTCATTATGACCATTTGAAAAAGGAGCATCCACTGCTGTAAAAATTAAATTAACAGAGTGGTCCTTTAAATACTTTTTAAACTCTTTTGAATTCAGTGCTGGATATTGATCGGAGAGCAATATCTCCACTTCATTATCCTTGATTACTTGATCTACCAGTTTTATGAAGTCCTTAGTCAGTTGTGTCTTGGAGCATGAAATGTATGCATACCGTGTGAAATGATCCATCAACAAGTGTAGATACTTTTTTGAAGACCTGTTACCACCAAATCCTCCTACTGTGTCTATGGACATGATTTGGAAAGGTTTTTGTGCCGGTCCTAATCGTGACATGAGTCCATAATTTCTATTTAATCTTGATTTGTTTTTTATACAAACCTCACATTGACGGCAAATCAATTTTATATTATCCAGTAGGTTAGGTGCCGTGTAGAAAGGTCTTAGTTTTGACTCTATCTGATTTATTCCTACATGACAGAAATGCTCATGCACCTTTTTAATTAATCTCTTACTATAGTCTTCGGACAATATGATTTTTTTTTTCTTGTTGTTCCATTTGTAATATATATCATTTTCTCTAATAACACTATGTTTACTGTTCTTTATGTTTGGGTTTTTTTTCTGGTCGTCCAATATCTCCTCAATCCTTACAATATTTACGGTTTTCAAGTTATCTTCTTCGTTTTCGTGGCTTTCATACACAGGATTTCTGCTTAAGCAGTCTGCTTCTGTGTTGTTTCTACCTGGGTTGTATTTTATTACAAAGTTGTATTGTGATAGGTAATGAGTCATATCTCCCAGTTCATCATCTGTTCTATTTTTTATGTTTAGATTTTCTAGCGGCTTGTGGTCTGTATAAATTGTGAATGTTTTTCCTATTAGCCAGTGTTGCCAAAACTTTAAACTTTCTTTTATGGCCAAGCATTCTAAAAATACGGCTTTCTTCTTCTTTTGTGATTCATTCAACTTCTTTGAAAAGTACGCCACTGGTTTGATTTCTCCACATTTCTGTGTTTGTTTTAGTATTGCACCAATTCCTTTTATACTTGCATCAGTGTATATAAAAGTTGTCGCTTCTCGGTCGAAAATAGCCAGAATTGGGGCAGAGCATAAATATTTTTTTATTGTTTGGAAAGCTTTTTCACAATCAGCTGACCAATCGAAAATTATGTTTTTTCTAAGTAAATTGTGTATTGGGTCAAGAGTTATTGCAGCATTAGGAATATATTTATTATAAAAATTTACTTTACCTAGAAATTGTCTTATTTGTTTCTTATTTTGTGGTGCTGGAAATTCTGCTATAGATCTGAGGTTGTCTTTCAAAGGTGTTATTGTATTACCTTTTACTATATGTCCCAAGAATTTTACAGACTGTGCTGCAAATTTACATTTTGTTAATTTCAGACGGAATCCTTCTTCAGCAATTGCATTCAGCAGTTTAGATAAATGATCTATATGTTCATTAAAAGTTTTTGAGAACAGCATAATATCATCAATGTAGTTCATCACAAAATTTGACAGGTTATGTTTTCTTATAACATTATTCAGGATTCTTTGGAAAATTGCCGGAGATGTTTTCAGCCCAAAAGGAAGGCAAGTCCATTGATAATGACCTTCTTGTGTAACAAAACCTGTCTTTTCTCTGTCGCTGATCCTCAATGGTATAGACCAAAAAGCTGAATTAATATCAAGAGTAGTAAAATACTTACAGTTTATCGTTTTTACCATTAGATCTTCTATTAGAGGAAACGGCTGTGGCTGTGGGGTAATAATCTTATTAAGATCTCTAAAGTCGATACATAATCTTGACCTTTTTCCTTCATCCCGTTTGAATGCCAAAGTTACTGGTGCTGCGAATGGACTATAAGATTCTTCTATTAATTCATTCTTTAGCAATTGTCCAATTTGCTTCTCGATTTCTTCCTTGTCATCTAAGGAGCATCTATATGGTCTTTTTGAGCAATATTTCTCTATTTGTAGGTCTATAAATGCTTCATAGTTTTTCACTTGGCCTACATCATATTTATCTTTGGCAAATATGTGTTTGTAATCATTTAATAATGTACTAATTTTCATTCTCTGGTCATGTTCCAAGTCAGTAGTGTCTATATCAAATTTATTCACATCTATGCCCTCATTGAAATTTATTTCGATATTAAATATTTCTGAGTTAAACTCTCTGGTTTCAATTTCTTGATTACCATATTTTTTTTCTTCAGTTGGGATGATGTATTTATTTGCACTTGGGTTGGCATTTTCCTGCAGTTGGATGTTTAAATTCCCATCATGGGTCAATCCAAACCGCTTTATTGTATCCAGTCCCAAAAGCAAATCATGAGTGAAGTTTTTATCCTTGCAAATAAACGCATTTATTTCCTTTTCAATATACAGTATTTTTCCATTTAATGTTATTAAACCTGTTGTTTTTCCCCCCCCACCAATTGTGTTGAATTTATTTTCAAAGTAATTTTTCTTTGAATTTGTTACTTTTATTAATTTGGAATTTATTAAGGTTATATTTGAGCCAGGGTCATAAATACCTGTGCATTTCAGTGTGTCATTCAGTATAACCTCAACTTCTATTAGTGGGGGAATATTTAGTTTTTTGTATCCTGAAATTCATCAATCTCCAACATCAAGTTTTTACAGTGTTTTACACTGTCATTACTCTTCTTGTCTTCTTTGAACCAGCACATATCTTCAGAGTGAAATCTGTTTTTCTTTCCCATCTTGTAACATATTTGACAAGGTGTTTTTTTTTTACATTCCGCTTCTGTTTTAGTAGAGCTTTTTTTCTCAGTGAACTGTTTTTGTACATTTTTATTCTGATTTTCATGCATCCGTAGGGCACTAAACAGAAGAGTTGGGTCTGTCACCTCTTGTCTATCTAGTTTACTTATAATATAGGTTGGTAATCCTGCGACAATTAAGTCAGTGAGAGTTCTGGTATCTATTTCACAATTATATTCTAGTAACAGTCTCTGTTTTTTTAGTGCATATTCCAGCAGAGAGCCATTTAAATGTTTGAAACTCAGTGCATACATTACAGAGGACCAACTTTTATCTGCAAACGTGTCTAGAAAACTGACTTGCCATATTTTCCATGGCGAGTTTAAACTGAATTTAATTAACATAGACTCATACCAGTCACTTTCTGAGTCATTCAAAAATAATCTCAAAGCACTAATTTTCTCTGTATCATCATTTATATCAAATCTTGTACATTCACTTTCAAAGCTTTGCAACCATTGTTTGGCATTAGTGATCTTGCTATCAAACTTCTTTAAAACAAATTTTTCATTTAATTTACTTAAATTATGTTTTTCTTTGTTGACATTGGATTTATCACTTAATTTCTCTAAAATTTGCAATAATTTTCCATCTGTAATAGATTGGCTTGTGACTTGAGGCATTTCTTGTAATAAATAATCATTAAACATCATATTTCCAGCATCATCTATGTATAGTTCTATTACATCACTTGGTATGGAGATCCACACCTTTCTATTATTACCTCTTCTCTGTAATGTTTTTTTTATTTTCAAAAATTCTGGTAACTTTATCAATTGAAGGTGGTGTTTTGCTGCTTGGAAACATGGCGGTATGAGATATGTTACTCCATCCTCTTTTGTGATTGATTTTATAATTATGATGTTATTCTTCGGATCTTCATCTGCTGCCAGCTCAACTTCAAATTGTAATTTTGCCATTATCTACTATTATCAAATCAAACTCTGACAATTGTCGATTTGTAATATGTAAGATGATACGGGAGTAAATAACGCACAATTTGATTTATCTAAAAATAGAAAAGTTTAATGTTATTAAAATACTCAAACTAATTGTAATCAAATATTTACACATCGTGTCTGGCCTACTAACCTAAAAATAGAAAAATCGACAATTAAAGGTTTTTTACTTCCAATATTTTAGTAGGTCGACACTGTATTACTTTACTTAGTTAAACTGGTTATTTTATAAACATTACGTCTTGTCCTTATTACTTTTAAACAATTAAAAATAAGTCCTTCACGAGCAGGCTTAAATTCTCTATCTCGAGTGTCCTGTCAATACTGTCATTGTCATTCTTCGTGTGCAACGTCATCCTCATTAGGCGGCGTACACATACTCGTAAATCAGGCTACGTACACAACATACAGTGTACAAAGCTTACAAATATTTGTTGAAATTTCGAGTTTTCAATAATACATGACAGCTGTATGCATCTACCATCTTTTCCCAGCTATTTTGAAGTCGATTTCCAGTGTCACCAAATGCAGCTGAATAACACTATTTAAGTACAGTTACAGTTTTAGTAGAGCTGATGAACGCTAGGTACTAAAAGTGCAAAACTCGTCGCCAAATGAGCTAACGCAATTTAAATTGTACAACACGCTACGAAGAAGACTGGGTGATTAATACGATACCCCTTGGTGGCCTTGGTATCTCTGGTTGTCGGACTTTTAGGCTACTAACTACCTATAAGGACTGTCAAAGGTCTACATATTGTATTGTAAAACATGAAAGCTCTAATAGAACAATACAATTAATTAAACGCACGGTGACAATTAACTTAAATTCACGATTATAATTTACAATCAGGATCCGAAGTCAGGAACGTCAAGCGTTCCATCCAACCAAAATAAACCATTCACAACTTAGACCAGCATGGCAATTGCGTATCTTTTTAAATGTCAGTGGCTATCATAGTGTCCATCGATTAATTATTAATTAATTAAATGGTTCCATTTTGTACCAAACCATAACCATTTGACAGTTAATCCGTGGACACTATGATAGCCACTGACATTTAAAAAGATACGCAATAGCCCTGCAAAACGTAGCTTTACGTCAGTTTAATAGACATAGGCATTAAAAAAATACAGCTTCCCAAGTGAAAAATTGCTACAAATATCTGAAAATAACGATGCCACAAAACTTCCCGAAGTGAACAATGAGTAAGCGTCTTGTATCACGGGATACTCGAGTTGAGCTGTTACCAACTAAAACTGCTAAAACTTCCAGATCGCGAGATAAATAAGGTGTCTGCAATTTAAAACTGGGCTCCTAGACAGCACTTGGGCGAGTAACTTGCAACACTTGTGCAAGTGAGACAGTTAGTAATGCCTGTCGGGGCTGAGGGTTATTCGAAAAGATTACGGGCTAAGATGGAACATGGGTGGTTTTTAGTCAGTAGAAGTTTGACAGTGACCTTACTAAGACTCCAGACTCCTTACTAAATGACTCCTCCTGCTCTGGGCGCAGTGGTAGGGACCACTGCGCCCAGAGCGGGAGGAGTCATTTAATGATTTCCCACCCACCAAAAAAAAAAGACATTTAGTAAGGTTCTTCCGTGAGAGAGCAGCGAGTAAGACTAACAAGAAACGAATCGTTTGTTGGCATGTGAACAGTCAGCGATCAAGTATAGGTGTATGTGTCTTTTATTGGCATGTGGCTTACATCTGTTGTTTGTTCCCTGAGTGAGAAAAGAGCTAGTCGCTTCTTTGCAGCGGTGGGACCAGTACCTTACTTGCTAGGTTTTGTTGCTTAGTAGCTCTCCTTTTTGTCAAATGGCTCAGATTTGGTCCGACCAGTACGTAGCAACCTGGATAGCTCGGTCGTTTGCTTCATTCGTTACATGAAGCATAATATTACCGTTGAGCATCAATTTGATGGTTGTCGAAGATGGCTAAAATAAGCTCATATTAAAAATAGAGAAAAATACTAAGTACTTTTATAATGTTTGGGTTTCCTTTACCTTAACTGAACTAATTCTGTCGCATGTTACCGAAACATGTTATTTTAACTTTACCTTCCTTTTTCACGTCAGCAAGATCTCGTTACAATCTTTATTAAATATTATCACCTCATTAAAAAGCATGAACGCTGACTAAATATTTTTTTTTTCACCATAATTTATGTAAATAAATTATAGCCTGAGTCACGGTATTTTGTCCTTGTTAGCCTGATTTCTTTTGTGAACACAAGATTATAATCATCGGAGCTCGAATTACGGGAAAGAATGCAAAGTCACGGAGTTCGGTTGCCTTTCTTGAATTTCATTGGACAAAGTTAGGGGAGAAACTTTTGAAGTAAATAAAAATTCGTGATGTTGGAAGGAAAGAGTTTTAAGTTCATTTTCAGTGAAGTGCATGCTACTCTGTAATTGTAGACTGAATTACGTAACTTCTAGTGTACTTTTGAAGGATTCCGTTTATCTTTTTTGCGCGTCGTAAAATAAATTAAGATACTGACAAAGCTAGCGCATTTTTCATTGCGAAGTCTAAGTAGTCGTTCCACTCATCTACCTAGCCTTTTCCCAACTATGTTGGGGTCGGCTTCCAGTCTAACCGGATGCAGCTGAGTACCAGTATTCTACATGGAGCGACTGCCTATCTGACCTCCACAACCCAGTTAATACCTACTAGGTAATACGATACTCTTTGGTAAGACTGGATGTCAGAATTTCAGGTCACTGACTACCTGTAACGACTGCCAAAGATCTATATATGGCAACCGGGACCAACAGCTTAACGTGCTTTCCGAGGCACGGAGGAAACTCGGTATGTCGGGCGGCCACCCATCCACAGACCGGCCTAGGCAAGCACAGCTTAACCTAAAGATCGACCAGAGTGGCAGTTCTTATTAAGCCACGAGCTCCTAAGTAGTCGTTACACTAATATCATTAATTTAACAACCAGTCTGTCATGCATGTATGACCAGTACTTTGGTGAAGCTAAGGTTGTATTTGCAGGTTCCACCTTCCCTCTCAAGAAAATGGCGTGAATTCATTATAATTATGTGTTTAAAAAAGAGTTCTAAGGCTCGTTTATTTCCCGTCGGGGCTGCGGGTTGTTCGCAAGAGATACCGCGGCCTCGACATGAAGGGCTAAGAAGGAACATGTGGTTTTTTGTCAGTAGAAGTCTGACACTCCATTTCGCTCTGCCCAAGAGCGAGAGGGGTTATTTGATGATTTCCCACCCCCCAAAAAAAAAAAGTCTCGTTTATTTCCCGTCAGGGCTGCGGGTTGTTCGCAAGAGATACCGCGGCCTCGACATGAAGGGCTAAGAAGGAACATGGGTGGTTTTTAGTCAGTAGAAGTCTGACACTCCATTTCGCTCTGCCCAAGAGCGGGAGGGGTTATTTGATGATTTGACACCCGCCTTGCTTTATGTTTACCGGTAACACACAACAGAATCCAAAACCACAACATATGCAAACATCAATATAAAAATATATGAGCCCAGCTCCTTGGCTATAAAATTTTATAAGGTGTGTCTACAAAAAAGCTTTAATAAAACCGAACGGGCTATAAATGAAAATATTCACGTCTCGTCGTTATTGGTACTTGTGAAAACTCAGCCTGTACTTGAAACTCCTTGTAGGTACAATATATCATAAAGCTAGGAGTCTCTATAAATAGTTATGTATATACTTATTATGTTGATTTGGTTTTGTCGGAATATTTTGTTTAGTATCAGCTGGTACTATGATTTTGTTTGCGAAAAAAATTAATAATATTTTTGTTATTGTATGCTATGTATAGAGCTATGTAACACATAACAATTACATAATTTCACACTTGTTATCCCCGATGTATCCATGGAGTGTGTATGTATGCAGATAATACTATGAGGTATAGTTTTAAAATTAGTAGATTTTTTGTGTTTTTTCTGAACTCATATGAAATTCTCGTAAAATATACAATTTCAATCATTTTTTAATACCTACCTACCTACTGCTTACATAATTTCTGCCAGCAATTAAAGATTTTACAAAAAATATGTTCCCTGCCCTGTGAGGAATTCGAAAAACGCAAATTATATTCAACTTTTCACGAAAAAATGTGTAAAATATATTTTTAACGACAGACGACTATCGTCACTATTTCTTATAGCTTACAAAGTCGACTTTATCACGATTTCTATTCTACTACATAAACGCCTTATGAGAAGTACATTTACGAAGCGACGAAGTTGAAAAAAGTTGCTCAGAAAATTTGCGACGGCATTTCTTCCTTTAGAATATTTAATAAGTAAATAGTTTCTTCTTTGAAAGGTAGGTATACAAACAGAAGGTAAATGAATATAGGAAGGTAAACCGCAAGATTTTTTATTATTACTGGTTTAATAAGAACTGCCACTCGGGTCGATATTTAGGAAAAGCTGTGCTTGCCTAGGTCGGTCTGTGGATGGGTGACCGCCCGACATACCGAGTTTCCTCCGTGCCTCAGAAAGCACGTTAAGCTGTTGGTCCCGGCTTTGGCAGTCGTTACAGGTAGTCAGTAAACCTGAAAGTGTGACAACCAGTCTTACCAAAGGGTATCGTATTACCCAGTATTAACTGGGTTGTGGAGGTCAGATAGGCAGTCGATTCATGTAAAATACTGCGGTATTCAGCTGAATCTGGTTAGACTGGAAGCCGACCCTAACATAGTTGGGAAAAGGCTAGGCAGATGATGAAAGGTACTGATATTATTGGTGACTGATTTCCCTGTGGACACTAAAGTCTTGTAGGTATAATAGGGTTTCTATTTCGCATTGTAAATTAAAATCATTATGCGCTATTCGAAATGATTATTCACCAAGCTACAACTTAAGGTAATTTATGACCCCGTCGGTGCTGCGGGTTGTTCGCAAGAGATACCGCGGCCTCGACCTAAAGGGCTAAGAAGGAACATGGCTGGTTTATAGTCCGTAGAAGCCTGACACTCCCTTTCGCTCTGCCCAGAGCGGGAGGGGTTATTTGATGATTTCCCAATCCCCAAAAAAAAAAGGTAATTTATGACGCAGTAACTAAAAAAATGCCCTAATGTTACTTTACATTTAATTAAACAATTAGAAAAATTAAAAGACATCCCATAAACTGACATGCAAACATTCGATTTGAAAGTGACCTTTTAGCCAACATTATAAAAATGAACATGTTACCACATTATATTATTTCAAAGCGAGTAATAATTTAAGAAAAGTCAAAGCAATTTTAATGATTTGCCTCTTGTTGTCAGCACGAAACACTTTTGAAACTCGAAAATAAACATGAGTAATTCATGGAGTTTCTACTGAAATTACAACCTCACGTTCCCGCGATTTGAAAGCAACAATGCTTTACCTTACAACTTTGCCGACACAAAAACTTACCTTAAATTATTCCAACAGAGTTTGTTTTTGAGTAAATTGCAACGCTTTGTTGTGCCCGTATCGCAAGTGTAAAGTACACACTTTGTCCACAGTTTTGCGGCACGTGCGGCGAGCCTGTTTCGAATTTTATTTCCAAAAATGTGCAAAAATGCTTGTTTTTGGAACTCTTTGTCGGTTTTTACTGAGTTTTATTTTGTCAAAGAATTGTTGCGTATATTATAGTGCTTACTTCTACTGAGGTTGCAAAAAATATGGTTGAAAACGAACTGACAGCATATATAAGATTAGTTACTGGTGAAATTATATGAACTTTTCATCTTTGTCAACATTTGCAAAGTATCGACAAACACTTACCAAACACACAGCAAGTGATGACCTACTACGTTGTGATGATAATTAACTTCCTGCATAATTATGACACAGTCATCTTTAACAAAGCTAAAAATGAAACCTACCAACCCGCATTGGGCCACCATGCTCTAAATATGAAATCTACCAACC
Organism: Diarsia brunnea; assembly: GCA_949774965.1. Classification (NCBI taxonomy): domain Eukaryota; kingdom Metazoa; phylum Arthropoda; class Insecta; order Lepidoptera; family Noctuidae; genus Diarsia; species Diarsia brunnea. Next base: position 2,797,312 of record OX459003.1, on the reverse strand, counting down.
TGCACTGAGCCACCATGCTCTAAATATGAAATCTACCAACCTGCACTGGGCCACTATACTCTAAATATGAAATCTACCAACCTGCACTGGGCCACCATGCTCTAAATATGAAATCTACCAACCCGCACTGGGCCACCATGCTCTAAATATGAAATCTACCAACCTGCACTGGGCCACCATGCTCTAAATATGAAATCTACCAACCTGCACTGGGCCACCATGCTCTAAATATGGTATCTACCAACCCGCACTGGGCCACCATGCTCTAAATATGAAATCTACCAACCCGCACTGGGCCACCATGCTCTAAATATGAAACCTACCAACCCGCACTGGGCCACCATGCTTTAAAAATCGAGGCCTGTGTTCCAGCTGTTGAAACTTTAAAGAATTGCACTCAATGCCGAGGTCCTATATACATATAGCAATATCGGTAGTATATTAGTTTCTCTCTAATATTACTTTCACAGCTGTTGAAAAAACGCAGGCCTCTGTCGAAGTTTGCTCACACGCCACTTCCCAAACTTTTGGGCATAACAGGCAATATTATGAGAAGTTATTATATAATAAAATCCTTGACCCAACAACTAACAAGTTTCGAACTATTAAAGTCTACAGTTCTAAAGGGATTAGCCCGTTAAACCCGCAGAAACCACGGTATACAAACAGGGTTGAAATAGATCAGAACCAAAAACTTTCTTTACGTCAACAAGTGGAACCACAATACAAATTTAGTAACACAGATTTAATTTAGTCGGCTTTTTAAGTGGTCGTTAATACTGTGTGAGAATTAGTAACACTATAGAAATGGAAAATGTAAAACATTGTACATTCTTTTTATTAGCCATCATTGTAGGAAAAGGAATTATATTGGACGCCCTGCAGCAGGATACGGAAGAAGCCAAAAAAAATATGCATGGTGACTAGAATTATTTTGTCTAATTATTCTGTCACAAATTGAGAGCAAAATGTTGCCCCATTTAATATTTTTCCCACTCTGGTCAGGCATTTGTTTTATCACATCACGGATCATATTCCATCATTGCATTTTGCTATGTAAGATCTTCCTCCAAACCTTAGACCACAACACAAGTTATGTTAGGCAAATTTGAACTCTATATTATTGCAGAATTGCCAACTTTCAGCATGGCTTAGCTATCCTATTTTATGCTCCGTTACATTATTCAATAACCTTGTTATATTACTCTGCATGGTTGATGTTGTAAATGATTTGGCAAATTCGCCATATGATTTGCCTTGAGGGCTTTATTATAAGCTCTTAAATGTGTAAGTATAAGCAGCCAAGTTAATTCACCGCTGGGACACAGACCGCGCGATAAGAGTAGTGGGCCTGGGCTTGTATCCATAATACGGGCCCCAGTATGGATTAGAAAAAACTTACATGAATTCCTAACAGAAATATCGAATACTGCAGACTTTTAGAAACTTATAAATTACTTATCATCATCTGCCTAGCCTTTTCCCAACTGTTTTGAGGACGGCTTTCTATCTAACCGTATGCAGATGAATACCAGTTTTACATAGAGCGACTGCCAACATGACGTCTACAACCCGGTTAAAAATGTCATAAAATAAGTTTTTGAAACTCAGATTATTATTTAGACCCATTACGGGACGATATCTAGTTCTAGGAGAACAGTACTCCACCCGTCTTTATTGTACGTATAATTAGATCTAAAAATCTATTATTGTAAACTTTGCAATTCCATTTTGAAATGAAGTATATATGTATATATAAATGAGAAATCCATTTATTATTCCCATCCATAAATATTTTATAGTTTATTAAAAGGATGAAACTCATGTAACATGGAATATAACCTGAAAAAGGTTCATAAAACACTCTTTTATTTGATCCCAAATTCTTGCCTCTAGAAAATAAAGATGGAATAAAAAAACAATTTATCTCCAATAGAAAATCTCTTACCCTTTTGATCTTCAGTAGGTGTTGTTAAGTCGATGTTAGCTTTTACGCGGATAATCCTTTTTTTTACACCGAACGATTTATCCGGGCTTAGTACAGTCTAAACTTACGGCCGGGTTTTCCCATCGGTATTTTTTAACGCTAAAAAAAGAAAATGTGTTTCTGATTGCGTTGGAGTACAAAAAAGGTAAAAGTTTTATACGATATGTGTGTATTTTGTAATTATGGTTTATACGTATGTTATGGCTAAAATGGAAAAGCAGCTTTAGAAGCTTGGTCTAGAAGGCTCGGTAAAATGTTACGAAGCTACGACAATTTATCACAAAAAAATAGACTCGATACATACTGTTTCATAAATTCTAACTATAATATTATAAATGCGATAGTAAGTTTGTTTGTTACCTTTCACGTCTAAACCACTACGCGGATAATCCTGAAATTTTGAATATTATACGATTGTCTAGTATACTGAAATAGGACGTATACTATAGCCGTTTCATCCCGAAAAAAGTACTGTCCCGAGGAAAACATTAGTAAGATTCTTATTATAATAGATGTCGTGGCACGTATCTTTCGAATCATGACCGAATTATATTATTTTAGAAACTTTAGTAGTATTTTTATAATAATTTTCCGCGGACGAAGGTCACGGGAGTAAGCTTATTATAACACAGCAAACAATGTTATCGGGACTGACAAAATAAAAAATAAAAACATGGCACGAAAATACTTTTTGTAATTTAGGTTTAAACTCTACTTTTCTACTATCGCATCTCCCCTTCACTTAAAAATTACTATAGTCTGCACCCTATAAACTCCTTAACAAAATTTGATGCTACTAAAATACAGTGTAGCAGGATCTAATTCTCGTCCCATTACGGAATCTCTAGCGAAAGTAGCTATTACGTGTAACGAGTGCAGGTACAACACTAATGTGATTGCACAGCACTATGCGTCTGATAAGGGAGGCTTGATCGTGCTTTAATACACTTTGGAACGACTATTATACGTTATTTTATAAAGTAGTGCTCGATTTTTGTACTAGGTTTAAGAGAACTTAAGATTTTTAAGTACCAGGCAGGTTTGGAGAGTGAAAAGGGAGGTCTTTGCCCAGCAGTGGACCACGATCTAAGAAAAAAAGACGTAAGTTTTAATGTGTGAGACCTAATCACACATTGACAGCATGCCAAGCTTTTGTGCCTTGTTGATGATTCTCAGTGGTGTTTTAAATAAAATAGCGGACTGTACAATATAGGTAGGTTCGTATATTAAGTATAATAAGAACGCGCGCCTCTGATCCAAATTGGTTGATAGGTTGATACAAATTGGCTCGTCCCACAACGTAACAACACCCCAACTTGTTGCAACAGCTTGTTGTGTGTGTTGTTGTCTTCAAACAACATAACTGGCAAAATGTGAGTGTACTCGTACCTACCATAAGGTACACCTCAGTCTAACCCTGCGGGGATTACAGGCGTGGTTTTATATTGAGTACCGTAGTCTAATTTATTTATGTACATATATTACAAAACAACTTCACTCTACGTCGACGCGACGTGACGATCTGAATGTAAGTAACATTCAGATCGTCACAAAACTCCAACAAAACAATTGCGAAGCGTTCATTAAATTGTACTCCTACTAGCAGGTAATGAAATAAGGCTTCGTTCTTCAGAAATTCTTTGTGCCGCGGCAGTCGCAACTTGCAAAGACTTTATTGTGCCCGGCTATTAGACGTACTAGCTGTTAGCAGGTAACTTTAAATTGGTACATTGTTATACAGGGTGTAAATCAACCCATCACACACCCAAGCATTTTGTACATCAAACTAAGTACCCCTACGCAAAAATTTTTGCTGGGAAACGATTTTTTTTTTTGGGGTCAAAAATCACATTTTACGGTAAAACTCAAAGTAGCACTCTTAAAACATTGTGCTAGTGGATGCTTTGAATAGTAAACGGGTCATAGAGGTAATTTAAGTAAAAATATAATCTGAAAAACTAGTCTTTACAAAAACAGCTGTGAAAAATTTGGAACTTTGACCCCCAATATCTCCGTAACTAGGAGGTTCCCAGGTATGGTCTAGAACAAAAAAATGATCGCAGTGGTGGGGAGAACAAGTCTTAGTGTTCTTCGTTTGCGTTAAGGGTACTTTTACACCCTATATAGAGGTGGAAAGGCTTGAATGAGGTGTTATTTATGCATTTTCTGTTCTACTATTTATGTATTTGTTTATTTAAAAATTACAAGTTTCTTTAAATTTTAACAAAGCACACAATTAGACCTCTGGGGTCTGTCTTAGCATGTCATGGCCTGAGATTTGATCAACGCGCTATTATCAGTTAGGTTATAATCGAGTTTAAATAGTGTTCTTTTACCTTCCGCTTTACGTTTTTACTATTCATTGAGTCTTTGATATCTACAGGTATTTGGTGGTATTGTAAAGGAAGCGATACGCCTGCCATAAAAGTTATTTTTGCGTGGCACTTGAAATGATTTGACCAAAGAGTTTAAATGTTTTCACCTTCTTCTGTCTTAATACAATGACATGTACTGTAGTACTTTTGGAATTATATTTGTGACAATAATGAATGTTTATGTTCTTTCTCTAACTAACGCACTCAGAGAGCTTTAATGGTTACTTAGGCCATCACTTAGTAAAGGTTTAGACAGTTTTGTCATACAAAAGTATGTCAAATCTTTACTAAGTGACGGCTTAAGTCATCATTAAGTATCTCTGAGTACCGCAGTAAACTGTGAATCGCAGGAAGCTGAGTACAACATTTATTAACTAATCAAGTCAAAATAGACATTTGAAACAACAATAAATAAGTATGTATGACTGTGGAGGTCTTGAATACACAATTATAAATGAAATATCAAAAGTCCCCACCAATCCCGTATGTGCTAAAAAAGTGATCAATGTCAAAGGTTCAAAATAAAGTTTGTCGCATTTTTCTCGTTCACGGTGAGTGTTAATGCAAAAAATAATAATAAAAAAAAACATACAGACGAATTGATAACCTCCTCCTTTTCGGAAGTCGGTTAATAAGCTTAGTGCAAAATTGTAGACCATGAAACTGTCTACACAAATGTGCTTTTTCCCTACGAACCTACCTTTTTGAGATATCGCTTCTGCTATAACTGAACTTTTTGGAGTTGTCATTTGAATGATGCCTATTATATGGAGCTTGTTGTAACCGTCTAAACTTAAAGTATTAGTCTTATTTATTACCACCAGCCCCAGCTTATATAACTTTAGGTTTAATGACATTACAGTGACACTGACCTCCTTGCTGTGAGAGGAAGTGTACCGAGAAAACAGACAAATCTTTCTTTACTCAGTTGTCTCACGAAGATTAGTTGATGCTGCTCGTACAGGGTTCGTATTCTTAAAACTTGTGGTTCAGTAATTTACCGGTTTCCGTATCTTATTTTCCTTCACCCTTTCGAGGGTTAAAGAATGAGGGACTTTAATTAGAGGCCTTTTTTAATTAAAAAAAACTGTGCACAAATTACATAAGGAGGGATTAATTTTACGACTTGTCTGGCCCAGAACCGATGTGTCAAAAAATTACCCAAGAATAGGTGAATGAACCCTAAAAGAAGTTTCGTTTTTCTCCAAAAAAATTAATAAAGTACAAAGATTCTAGGAAAAACTTTCTCTTAAGCACATCAAAGAGTTTTCAGTTTGAAAACAAATCAGACAAGTTTCTTGTAACAACTTTGTTCAAATACTTGAAACTTGCGAATACTTACACATAGGTAAGTTCGTGTACTGCAAGTTTTTAGTAGATTTACGAAATTAGTTTCTGTAGCCTCTTTAGAAAGGGTATTTTGTTTCTTTTTCTTTTTTTTTTTTTTTTTTTTTTTTTAAAAAAAAACGTTGCCCCACACTAGGAATTTCTCCTGTATCGTGGGTGCGTTTACAAACATATAAACTCACATACACAAACACACCCAGACCCGAAACAACTATCTGTAGGCCATACAAATATTTGTTCCGTGCGGGGATCGAACCCGCGACACGCAGCGCAGCAATCCAATCTCTCAGCCACTGCGCCAACCGTGCCGTCAAAGCCGCCGCGTGCCGTTTCGTGTTTATAAGTTAAAGGTAAAACTTTACAATTAAATACTTCACAATTAATTCTAATAATTATTTAACAATAAAACAATATCAATATCGACCTTCGTAATAATAGGCATGACGACAGTATCAAAAAATCGACGATTTAACGATGTTAGGGGAAAATTCATATTAAAAAAAAATCAAAAACTGGTTTAGTTTTATTAAAAAATAAAAGATTTTCAATAAAATTAAACATTAAAATACTGCAAGCGGTCATTTTGAGTTATACACCAATCACAGCGCATGACGTCACGCCTAGGTAAACACCGCTGTCAATCTGTCATTCACTGTGTTTTGTTGTTGTGAATACTACTGATTACGCATTTGGATTGTTTTTTTATTCTTTTACGTGTGATTTATCAACTCCACTCTACTGTAACAATGGAACCAAGCTTTGTTAAGGCAAATAGCTCAAATTTGCCCAGGATTGATGTATTAATGTTGGGCGATTTCTTCGCAACAACTAAAGAATTTTGCTCGTCTGAGTATAGAAACGTGAAAACTTCCTTGTAAGTAAATTTGGTATTTATCTTTACCCTTTATAATCAAACTCGTTTTGAATTTGAACTCACGCGAGTTTATTTTACTTTCTTTTACAATAAACTTGTCATTGTTTATTTTTGAGGTTAACTCCCTCCAGCTTGGAAGTTGTTATTATAAAGTTACTACCATGTTAATACGAGTAAATTTCTTATTATTTTCTTGTTTGGAACATATACAAACACTTTGTTGGGTGTTGTTAGTGATGTGTTTTTACACTGCGGTACTGAACACCACTTATAAACTTTGGAATTCATTTTTATAACACTAATTAATTTAATGTTTTGTTTACTTTAGTCGCTACGCTTAGACACAATGACATGTTTACCTAGGTGTGACGTCAGACCGACGCCATGACACCTGCGAGCTGTTTTCGCGCACTATTGAAAAAATATTAGAAAAATGGCTTTAAACTTCGTTAAACTTAAGTTTATTACTGAAATAAAGGTTTTTTCGTAAATAGTAAATGTGTACCCACATTATGGAAGAGGATTTCAAAATCTTTCGTCACGCCTTTTGTACAAATATCTCAGAGATGGCAGGTTCATCAATTATGATTAAAAAAAACTAAGCCAAGCTATTATTATAAGCTGGTTATTAGTTAGATTGACTAATGATCCCAGCCAGATAGACACTCTCGCGGCGACATATATGTTAAGGTATAAATCTAAGTTAAAACTAAGACTAAGACTATGAGTCAATCAAAACCACTCTACTCAACGCCATCAGACAACCAATGTCATGAGACCATACCTTCGTCATACTCATCATTAATAGCAAGCAAGAATATTTAGGCTCACGACATTATTAGCGGACCGAGGCCGTCTGTCGGGCATCTGTTGGGGCGACTTCTCAATAGCATGCAGCATGTAGCTGAATATCATCATTTAACATGAAGCTACTACCTAACCCTAAAAAACACGATACTCCTTTTTTTATGGTAGGTGAAAAATCATCAAATATCATCAATCACCCCTCCCGCTCTTGGGCAGAGCGAAAGGGAGTGCCAGACTTCTACTGACTAAAAACCACACATGTTTCTTCTTAGCCCTTCATGTCGAGGCCGCGGTATCTCTTGCGATAAACCCGCGGTCCCGACGGGACACAATACCCCTACGTAAATGGTTTATCGTCTTAAGGTTTCCTAAGTTCTACGGGGACCTTAGCAAACCTTAACTACAGTAGCCAATGGTAATAAATCAAAGGAAAGTTTGCTGACATATATTTTCTTCGGTTGAAGCTTTGCCTGAGGTATTTCAAAAGCAACCAAGTCGCCAAATAATAAACTTTACCGATTAATAGCAATAACACTCCATTGGATAGTCTCAATATTGAACGCAATCAAAGTTTTATCAAAGTATTTGAAGTGATATCTTGATTCGACGACGGATTGCGTTTCAACAGTTTTCTTTGAGCCAATATTGATGCTGGTTTAGCCGCCAAGTATTATATTTTGTAGAAGTTGAGAGTTTTAAAGTAGTTGTGGCCACGGGCGTGATTATATACCTACGTAGGTATTCCGAATATAATTCTGAGATAGAAATATTTCGGCGTTTTTTTTAAACAGCTGTTCAGTCGAACTGCAATATAAATGGATTGTGTAAACGTCCACGACGCGGCGGTATCTTTTCCGCCCCCTATATACAGCTTTTAAAGCAACACTTTTCTATGGTGCTCTCTCCATTAATAAAAGTTCGCCATCATCTTTGAATATTTTTGCTTATGCGCCAGGTGGAACAGCTTAGCAGCACTAGTGAATCCGGTCCATGAGCGAATGTTTCTTAATCAAGCCTTCTTTCGTCGTGCTTTATGCGACAGGGACTGGTTTAAACTCAGAATATACAAGACGGGGCGACGATACGATAACGAACAGTCACATGACTGTACTTTTGAGATTACTGACACGTAAAAGATTTAAAATGGAATGACTTGAACCATGATACAGAGTAATAACTATTCTTCCAAACCCATGTTAGTTAATCAATTATTTATATGACGTTTCTAATAATTCTAAAAATATGTCTAAAATTCATTTCACAAAACCAACCAGTACTAAACCATAAATAAATAAATCCTAAAACTTTTCTAATCTGAATACAGCAACATAAACACCATTTCTATGTCCACTACCCTCAGCCCCCCGGGACCATAACCACTACAAACTTGACAGGGTTTAATTATAATGGTCGCTTAATCTAAGGGGATATCTAAGTTAATTAGTTGGACTAATGAAGCTAATGCTGGGTTAATATTACTGCTGGTGGGGTTATTGGACTTCGTAGTAATAATTTGGGGAGCTACAATCCTGCCTTCCTTACTATAATATTATAAATGCGAAAGAAACTCTGTCTATCCGTCTGTCGCGCTTTCACGCCAAAACTATTGAACTGATTTACATAAAATTTGGTACACAGATAGTCTAGAGCCTGAAAAAGGACGTAGTATACTTTTTAATGCGAAAATAGGGCTGTAAGGGGTTGAAAGGGGAGGATAAAAAGGTTACTTTTGGTCGCGATAATCAACATCTACGCGGACGAAGCCACAGGCATCAGCTAGTAGCAAAATAAATTAAGCAGAATATGAAGAACTAATGTGTACCTTTGTCGTCTATAAAATCTGTATTAATAATACAATATTTCAGGCAAATAAATTAAGAAAGATAAATATTTATTTGTCGCAGAAACTTAACGAGCATACAAAAAGACATACAGGAAAAAAAAACAATACACATACAACGCATAACAAATATTAAAAAATACAACAAGCAGGGATAATAAAAAGAAAGTTGCACGTCGTGACTGCGAAAAGTAGGTTGCCACTCAGCATGGTGCTGTGCTATGGGGACCCACAGTACAGCGCTGGTTTTCAGTGGTCACCTGTGAAAAAAAGTAAGTCAAGACAGCATCAACATTAGGTACAAAAATAAGAAAATAAACAGTGCTTGGAATATAAATGAATCTTTCTACGTACCTATAGTTATGGCAACAGAGTGTTAGGACTACAGCTCAAGTATTGACTTCTTTGAAAGACTTACTTCCTCGTTGGTCTGGTGGTCGCGACTCCTAAATCCTGCTGGGTTTGATTCCCCGGTCGATTAAAGAGTTACTATGGCGACATTCTTGAAATATGTGGGGTTTTTAAAAAATAAAAAAAAATACTGCCTCGTTGGTCTAGTGGTCGTAAGCGCGACTTCTGAGCCTAAGGTCCTGGGTTCGATTCCTCGGTCGATTAAAGAGTTATTAGGTTTTGGGACTTAAACATGAGAGGCGAAAAATGGTTGTACCATTATTAACACTTCTGCCTAATCCTTCAGGGACTTTAGGTGTGATGTTATGTTATGTTAAAGGAAAATTATTGAGCTTGATATAAGCAATAGCTATATCATGTTTTTTAACCACTACTCTCAATAACAGTGCAAAGAGACCTTCTCTTTGAAAATCGCTTTAAAAAATGGAACCAAGCCAACTATCCCGTAAACACTAAAGAATTTAGAAAACAATTTATAATGTAACAGGTTACTCGACCACTGCTTGCAGGTAGTACAGTCATAATTCTTTAAATCCTTGACGTTTACGACTTGCACAAGATACAACAGATAAATGTTATTAGGAATGCCCAATATTGCCCAATTTATGTTATTCCACCGCAGGAACTGGTCAAAATGCATCACGCTAGCCACGCTGGTCAGTGAATATCATATGTTTTTGATTGATTAGTTTTAGGGCATGTCAATATAATAGTAGGTAAGCCTTGATCCAAAGCTGTCATGTCATCATCTTATTCCAAATAGGGGATCGGAGTGAGTCAAAAAAAATATGATTCTAATTAGTCCGTCAGTTAGATTATCAAAAAATATTGGATACGTGTTTTTTGTTTTACCAAATTAATAAAAATTGACGAAGACAAAACGCGTCAAAGATCATGAGTGAGAGGTTGTGACGTCATTTGTAGGTAAAAAATTTACTGACATGTGACGTTTTCGAGGAGTTCACGAGTTTTCGAAGCACTGTATCGTCTTCATTTTTTGTTTATGTGAATAAAGAAAAAAAATGTGTTCAATATTTTTTGGAAATCTATCTGCCAGACTAATTAGTTCTATGTTGTCCAATCCCCTATTATGCTAAGGTCAGCTTCCAGTCTAACCAGATGCAGCTGAATACCATTTTATTACATGGAGTGACTGCCTATCTGACCTCCACAACCCAGCTAGTACTGGATTATACGATACTCTTTAGTAAGACTGGTTGTCAGAATTCCGGGCCACTGACTACCTGTAACGACTTTCAAAGATCTACAAATTATTACAGCTGGGACAACGGCTTAACGTGTTTTCCGAGGTAACTAACCTGGGTAAGCACAGCTTAACCTATAGATTGTCCTGACAGGCAGTAATTATTTAGCCACGTGCTCTTCTTCCACCTTCGTAGCTGTAACCCCTAACTATGAAAGTCAATAACTTTTGGGCATGAAAAAAAAGTAGTTCCACCATTCCATACTTTGTATCCACAAACCTAGGTTTCTTTATCATGGGAACTTCACAAAAGCAATGTGGAAAAGGTCATGTCCTTGAAATATATTAGCAAGTCATTCACCATTCAATTAACCTGTATATAACCTTCATTTTTATAAAGCATTGAAAACGTTCAATACGAAATAATAAAACCTATATTTCCGAAGGCTACAAGAAGTTCTGGAATGCACAAAGAATAGGTTAAGCTAGCATTGTAGGTAGCCTTCACAATACAAATATCGGTGCCATTTGCTTTTATGAAACAAATTCAATATCTAGTCTTACGTAAACATTTTTATTCGACGTATCTTCCGTACGAGACCTTGTATTGCTTACCTACATATACTTAATGGTATTATTGTTGTAGTTTATTATTGCTGTGGTGCCTGTCGAGGCTGCGGGTTGTTCGCAAGGGATACCGCGGCCTCGACATGTAGGGCGAAGAAGGAACATGGGTGGTTTTTAGTCAGTAGAAGTCTGACACTCCCTTTCGCTCTGCCCAAGAGCGGGAGGGGTTATTTGATGATTTCCAACCCACCAAAAAAAAAAAAAGGGTTATTGTGGTATCCAGGACCACGGTCTCGTGGACGTCAGATAGGCATCACTCCACTTAAAGTACTGGTATGCAGCTCATCATCAACAGCTTATTTGTGTTCCCACGGCTGGGACACAGGCCTTCACTCTTTGAGAGGGAATGGGCTATAATCTACCACGCGGGCCCAGTGCGGATTGGTCAGATGCGGAGATGTCACAAGTCTTCGAATTTTTGCTTCTATGACATGCCGGTTTCCTCACGATGTTTTCCTTCACCATTTTTGAGAGCAATGGTGATGAAATAAATTACACAAAGTAATGCGCCTGACTGGGTTCGAACCCACGACTTACTGTTCGTAAGTCGGGGCCGCCACCACTGGGCCGCCACAGCTCTCGCCACCACTGTGCTCACTGGTATGCAGCTGTATTCGATTAAAATGTCAGCAGACCCCATCATAGCTATGAAAATCCTATGCAAATGACAGTGCTAATGCGCCATTCTGGATTACGTATACTGTGAAGAAGTAATTGAGTCAAAAACTCAGAAGAAGTAGTTTTATGGCTGAAACTGAAGATAAATTGGGACTGTAACGAAGAAATTTAATCATTAAATGTTGACCTTGAAAAAAGTGGTAGCAGCCCGGTCTTGCATATCGTAGTTCGTGGGAATGAACCCTAAGTTCTTGGGCACATCAATACATTATGTAATTTATTTCGTAACAGCTGCTTTCAAAACTGTGAAAGGTCACATCAAGCGGAAACCAACATGTCCTGGAACAGTAAATACGAAAACACACATCCACCAACTTCCACTGGGCCCACGTGGTAGTTTTTTGTCCGTGAGGGGATCTCACGGACAAAAGACCTGTACTCCAGCAATGGAAACGTTATAGACTAATTATTTAGGTACAAATTCGGATTCTCCTGAAACTATACTGAAGAGACAAGTTTTGAACGAATTCGCATACGAACAACTCGTTTAAAATCCAAAATCAACAATACGGAATACACTACTCGTTTCATTGCCCAAATAAAACAAAACTTCCCAACAAAACCTGTCATGTACGCGCTCATCGCAACACTATCGCCCAGTATTAGGACCACGTTTCAATTTGCCTGCCTAATTGAGATTGCATCCCGCATATCAATTTGATTTGGAGCCTACCTATCTACCTGCTTCTGCGTCCGCTATTGGGTTCTAGCCAAACCGGTTCTGTTATATCTTTATGGCGGGAAACTGTCGGGTTCAGGAAACTTGAGCTTGCTTCTAAATATCGTTTTACGGGAGGAGAGGCAATAAATTTAAGTGATGCGGGTATTAGAATTTTGGTGCTTGTCGTGATGGTAGAGAGGTTTATTGACCTGCTTCTTAGTTCGTGTTTACAATTTCTATACTAACAATATTATAAAGAGGAAAGGTTTGTAATTTTGTATTTAACGAATAAACTTAAAAACGACTGGACCAATTTGAAAAATTCATTCACCGTTTGGAAGCTACACTATCCCCGGGTGACATAGGCTACTTTTTATCCCTCCCTGTATTCCCACGGAAACGGGAACTACGCGGGTGAACTCGCGTGTCGTCCGTTAGTATCTAATATTAGTAGTAATAGTGTTCTGATACTTTAGATAACATAACGCCTGTAATTTCTGAAGAGGTAGGCAGAGGCGTACAGCCACATGTCGCCAATTATCTTTTAAATCCCATGGAGTGAGATTTTTTTTGAGATTTTCTAACATAATTAAATTCATTTTCGAAAGGAGTTAATAAGGAATGAAATTCGTATGGAAATTCTCGAATTTTACGCACGGCCACCCAAAAAAAGAGCATAATTGTATTTCTGCTCTGATTCGCTACACGTGATCATGGATTTCTAAGGGCCCGTGACATTTCGCAAAGGTCACGGCGCGCGGCGTGCTGTCGGGTCGACCTTGATACTGTCATTATCACTGTATCAGTCAATATCACGAATACGTTGACACATCGGTATTAACCAGAAAGGAGATAAAGCTGTGACACGTTTAGATATATTTATTTATTTAATTTATTTTAAAGAAAGCTTACAGACTAATAACAGTTATAAATATCATGCATAAGTAGGGACATTTGCTAATTACAAGCTTCCACATATATAAAACTAACTAGTTACAAAGGCAAAGGTTCCGTCGGGCCTGCGGGTTGTTCGCAAGAGATACCGCGGCCTCGACATGAAGGGGTGAGAAGGAACATGGGTGGTTTTTAGTCTGTAGAATTCTGACACACCCATTCGCTCTGCCCAAGAGCGGGAGGGGTTATTTGATGATTTTCCACCCGGAAAAAAAGGGTTAGGCAAAGGCCCTTTAATGTTTAAACCCACATTTTACCTGTTATGTTTAAGTCCCATGTAATAAGGCGCGATCCTATTGTCATCGACAGGGCACAAATCCAGACTCCTAATAACACTTTTCCCGACCCGCGAATCGAAACCTAAGGACCTCAAATTGAGCAGTCGCGATTGATTATTATTTCAATTGTATTAGGGAGATGATAACTTAAAATTATACTACTGGACAATCTTACTGTCTTTTTAACTTACTTCGACAACGCTCTGAACAAATAAGCTGATACTTTACAAGTATTATACTTCGCCTTTCAATTTTACCAAGAGGGACGGTCGATGCGCACGAAACTTTATAAAGTTATTGACTCACAAGAATTCAAGAACAAATCCAAACTTGTTAAAATAGTGAAATTGAATTTTCCCTGTTACTGGCATTTCTGTTTTCCATATCCAAATAAATGTAAAGTTACTGAAAAACCTGATGTTGATAAAACATTTATAATATGATAAGCTGATGCTCGCGGCTTCGCCCGTGTGGATGTCGGTCAGATTATTTACTAAAACCTTTCTTAAGAACCACTCTATCCATTGGTGAAATTAGTATGAAAATCGGTACTATAGTTTTTGAGTTTATCGCGATCAGACAGACAGATTGACAGACGCGGCGGAGGACTTTTATTTTATAATAATACCGTCGTCCTGCCCGAACAGCAGCGCCACCTACCGGGTCCAATTGTATTTACAAACCATCCAAAAACCCATTGAAATATTGCCAGAAAGTTTTATCCAAATCGGTCTAGGCGTTTAGGAGGAGTTATACAGTACAGTAGAATTATATATATAAAGATGTAGTGATGCGATATGAAAGACGAGCTTGTGGTGAAATCTAAAACTTCTCGACAAAATTTTCGATTAATTGAATACCCAAAATAAGGAACACCTCAAGTTTGGCCAGTACCTTGTCTAACACCTAAACGACTCTGATATGCATAATCAGCCTGTAATGTTCTTCACCGTTTTGAGAGCAGTGGTGATGAAATAAATTACACAGAAAAAAGCGCCTGCCTGGGTTGAACCCACGACTTACTGCTCGTAAGTCGGGGCCGCCACCACAGTTTTAATCCAGATATGTGCAGGTGTTTTTCCTGATATGCAGATAAAAACTTTTTAACAAATAATAAAACCGACTTCAACAAAAAATAAAACACAAAATAGTGAAAAATAAACTGTAAAAGAAAAATCAGTTTCTGAAGTCGGTGACTTTTGTTTGTTTTATTTTTTTTGCCACCGACTTCAGAAACAGATTTTTCTTCTAAAGTTTATTTTTTGTTGAAGTCGGTTTAATTTTTTGCTAAAAAGTTTTTATTTTACACTTTTTGGTGGTTCACATGTGCTAACCCCTTCACAGGGTACCGGCGTGGCGTGATATTATGTTATGCACTGGTGTCAACAATAGACAGACATGAGATTTCAGCAATCCCAGTCCATATGCATATGTATTGATGAGTTCCGTTGCCTATCTCAGAAGTTCTTCATCAGATCTTTACCAAATTGAAATGGGATCACTCCGAGAAGGTACTCATTCAAAAACTACTCAAATCACTTCAAGTGTGCCTATAAAATTTGAAGAGTTCTCTCCATTTCTCCAGGATCCCATCATCAGATCCTGACTTGATGATCATGGGACCACCTGGGAAGTAGGTATACCCTTTAAAACAAAACAAAAAAAAATCGAAATCGGTCCAGCCATCTTTGAGTAATCGGGGAACATACAAATAAAAAAAAAGACCTGACGAATTGATAACCTCCTCCTTTATGTATTCGGTTAAAAAGTTAAAAGAGTACAGTTCTACCGAATAGTGAATTACGAAGTGGTGGGTTATTGTGGTCTTCACCAGTTGTCTAAATCGGTGCAGTAGAAGAAAAAGCGACCGTCCGAACCTCTGAACTAAGATTGGTTTCGATTCCTCCATAACAAACATTTAGCCCTTTCGCACATGGCGTCGTATCGTAAGCGTATCGTAGAACGCGCATAGTACGAGAGCAATACGAGCAGGAACATGTTCAAACAAGTCCGCACACGGGCGGTGTTGCAGCGTATCGTATGAGGTGTTCATTGTCATTACGATAGTCGTAGCGTACTGGCGTAAAAAAGGAAGCGACAAAAAAATATATTTTATAATGAATACCCACAGCAAAAGTTATAGAATTTGTGAGCCTAATCGGAACATTTCCTTGCCTATATAATCATTCATTAAGTTATTAGTCGTTCGTACTAGTTCACGTGGAGCAACAAACAATCTTTTCTTGTAATTATTTGCGATGTATGGATGGATCCAATGAGCACGTCGCTTTCTACTTCTAACAAACTTCAAATAACAAGAAATCCTCTTCGACTGAAGAGAAGGTAAGGTCATCAATAAATTCCCCAAACACATCTGGTACGCTTGACGCCATGATTTCAACTGAGATATTACAAAACGATACAGAACACTCCGCGTCTCGTGCGCGTATCGTAATTACAACTACGCCTACGACCCATGTGCGAGAAGCCTTAGACACCCACCATATTGATGTTTCCGAAATGCTTATTACCATCAGATTTGTATCAGGAAACGCACTCACAGTACAACAACATAATTATTTGTTAATTTGACTTTTTTCAAAGGTTTGGCCTCATTTCCTTTGACACCCACGGGAAGTACCCCTATCATTATTTCTGTACACCCACAGTCAACGTCATAATAGCCTCTTTTTAACCCTTTAATGATTAAAGGTATTTTGTACCGCACTTTGTTTCAGCGACCTTTATTAGGACATTTTGACAAAGGAGTGTTTGCTGCCAGTTTTTGATTCAGGACACATTGGGTAATGGTACAAATACTAGAAGAAGGAGAATAATTCGGACATTTGTAACTTTTCTTAAAATGACTAATCAAAAGGAGAATAGATGGGATGTTTTTTAAGACATATAAAATTTATAAAAAATACCCTGCATCATAACGTTGAACCTTGAACCCCCTTTTTTATGGTGGGTGGAAAATCATCAAATAACCCCTCACGCTCTTGGGCAGAGCTTGCAGTGTCAGACTTCTACTGACTAAAAACCACCCATGTTCCTTCTTAGCCCTTCATGTCGAGGCCGCGGTATCTCTTGGGAACAACCCGCAGCCCCGACGAGACCTTGAACCCCCTCAAGCGTTATTGAGTTTTCCCATCAGGAATTTCGCAGTAGTAGCTACGAATCCTGGAATTGGGCCAGGTTGATGGCAACAGGGAGGGAGTGAGAAGGGGTGCCCCAGTGTTGTGTGTGTGTTCAATTATTCCGAACAGTAAACTGCAATTCAGCTGATCCAGTAAAACAACAATTCAGGTGAAAAACAAGATATATAGAACATTGTGGAATAATTCTAGGAAAGCGTAAATTGATATTCAGAAGCATCCTGTAAAACAACAATTCGGGTGAAAAACGCGAGATAGCTAAAACATTATGGAATACCTGTAGGAAAGCTAGGACCAGAGCAGATAGAGAGAATCTCTCGGGTGACAAATCGGTTAATAAACTGTTGTTTACTCTGTTGTTGTTATCTTTTGACTGAAAATGATTACAAAGCTGTGGCGGCCATGTTTGCGGCCCCGACTTACGTATTACGTCGTGGGTTTGAACCCAAGCAGGCGCATTTCTTTGTGTGATTTATTTCATCACCACTGCTCTCAAAACGGTGAAGCAAATTACAGCCTGATTATGAATATCAGAGTCGTTTAGGTATTAGACAAGGTACTGGTCGAGCTTGAGGTGTTCCTTATTTTGGGTTTTCAATTAATCGAAAATTGAGTCGAGAAGTTTCGGCAAGCAGTAGGATGTAATCGACCCGTGCGGCTGTTATTTCACCACAAGCTCGTCTTTCATATTGCATCACTACATCTTTATATATATGTCGCAGCGGGAGTCGTAGATTTAAGAAACTTGTAACATTTGTTACAAGATGGCGGTAGTGATGTCATTGTTGGCAAGTAAAAGTGGGGTGGGCGACAACGGTGCGGACAGTCTGCCTGAGAACGTGCGCGTGAGCGGACGACCTTACAACCTCCATCCATTTTCTATCGTGATTATTGATTATTGTGATTCTATAAAGTTTGTGAAATGATTAAAGAAGGTCTACGCTATTTGTTCCTGGTATTATTTCTTGTTTTCTGAAGATGTATGAGGAGGAAGGTTTGCCCAAAAATAACATTCTTGTTCCCTCTCCGTTATGAAGGTTTGCCCAAAAATAACATTCTTGTTCCCTCTCCGTTATCAGAAGTGGGATGTGATCCACGTTCTGTACTACAGCCCACGTTGAACAATAGTGAATGGAAAATGATATTAGAGCAACAAAATCAAAAATGCAGCAGGAATTGAAGGCACTATGCTACTTAAAAAGAACGGTGCCGAATAGTGACTACAACAGTGACAACCCTGGTCCAAAGCAACGCAAGCTGATGTCGACCCTGGTTAAATGTGTGCATTGTGGGAGAGTGTGGGCCGCCATATTTCTGTGTGTGCCTCACGGAGAAGCAAATAAACTTGCAACCACTTCGAAACTTACAACAACAGAGATCATAATTACGTTACAACTGTCGGAACGTCGTCGGACACAAAGCATCAAGATGCCCTCGGGGTGCCAGTACAGAAGCAACGACGACCGCTGCTAGTCCAACTAGCAAGCCGGTAGAATGGTGGCGTGTTGAAATCTGCCCAGTCAGTACACCAATGGGACGTCTAGAACACCTCGGTGAGTTCTTTTCATTTTGTAATGATTCTGGAGCGTAGATTAATGAGAGATTATATTTTGTGTAAATTTAATAGTGAGCGTAATTATAGTGTCGTTACTACGACGGTTATAGGTCAAACCTCCGTGAATAGTAACCTGAACATTTTAGCTAATGTTGATATTGGTAACATTAGTTTGGATATTGTTTTTCATGTTTTACCTGACAACATGACATAGTGATTGGACGTAAAATTTTGATTAATGACTTGGTAATTAACATGACGTCTAGAACTTTAAACTTTTAGAAAAATTTACCGGATGTGAATACCGTAAGTGTAGAGTCGAGTGTAGAGTCGAGTGTAGAGTCGAGAGTAGAGTCGAGTGTAGAGTCGAGTGTAGAGTCGAGTGTAGAGTCGAGTGTAGAGTCGAGTGTAGAGTCGAGTGTAGAGTCGAGTGTAGAGTCGCGTGTAGAGTCGCGTGTAGAGTCGTCGAGTGTAGAGTTGAGCCGAGTGTAGAGTCGAGTGTAGAGTCGAATGTTGAGTCGAGTGTCGAATTACGTACCATTTTAAATGTAGAGTCAGGTGCAGTTAAAAATGTCATTGATACCGACGTTTCTCCGGATATCAAAGCAAGACTAACTTTAATTTTAAGTCGATTCTCAAACAACTTTATTATTGGAACACCTAGCTCTCCTGCAAACACGGACCCTGTGGAAATATGACTCAAAGATCCCAATAAAACGGTTTATCGTTGTCCTTATTCGTTAAGTCCCCAGGAAAGACAGGTAGTACGCAATAAAATTGAAGACCAGCTCTCCTTTAATGTGATCCACCCGAGCTCGTCACCTTTTGCCAGTCCTAATCTTCTGGTGAAGACGAAGGAAGGCAGCGACCGCATGTGCGTTGATTGTCGCGAATTGAACGATATTACTGTACCTGAGAGATTTCCATTGCCATTGATTCCGATCCAATTAATAGAGCTAGTGCTATTCGTGCTTTAAAAAAAAAAGTGTTTGATCTTGTTTGGCGCGCCGACGTGTGTAATTGTAGATCAGGGACGTTGTTTTGCAAGTTCTGACTTTGCAAGTTGGTTCCTCTCAAAATATTAGTTTGCAAGGATTATGAGCACTCTAAAGATATGCTCACGATCGCCTTAGAAAAATGCCTGATTCTAATGTTCCAATGGAAATTAATGATGATGAGACTAATGAATGAACCTGTTTGATCTTTGGAGTCCTAAATCTTTTACTTTTACCATTACGCTATCTCTGGCTAAGCGAGTTATGTTGACTATCGCTGGTTAAGCGTTAGTAGTGTAATCACTGGTTAAGCGGATTATGATGTGCTTTCGCTGGTTAAGCGTTAGTAGTGTAATCGCTGGTTAAGCGAATTACATTGAGCTTTCGCTGTATAAGCGTTAGTGATTGAATCGCTGGTTAAGCGTGTTATGATGTACTTTCGCTGGTTAAGCGTTGGTAAG
Source organism: Diarsia brunnea (assembly GCA_949774965.1). Taxonomy (NCBI): domain Eukaryota; kingdom Metazoa; phylum Arthropoda; class Insecta; order Lepidoptera; family Noctuidae; genus Diarsia; species Diarsia brunnea. The sequence goes on along the minus strand of OX459003.1, from coordinate 2,777,100 downwards.
TTTAATTGCTGGTTAAGCGGATTACGTTGAGCTTTCGCTGGTTAAGCGTTAGTGCTTAAATCGCTGGTTAAGCGTGGTATGTGCTTTCGCTGGTTAAGCGTTAGTGGGTTAATGCCGCTGGTTAAGCGATGCCACTGGTTAAGTGATGCCGCTGGTTAAGTGATGCCACTGGTTAAGTGATGCCGCTGGTTAAGTGATGCCGCTGGTTAAGCGATGCCGCTGGTTAAGTGATGCCGCTGGTTAAGTGATGCCACTGGTTAAGTGATGCCGCTGGTTAAGCGATGCCGCTGGTAAAGCGATGTCATGGTTAAGCTGACCAATCCTGGTCAGGCATGGCCGAAACAAAGTAATGTACACAGAACTTTCTATTTCAGATGAGCCACACGGGGACGTGTGAGGCGCAGGACGGCCGTGTCGCAGCGGGAGTCGTAGATTTAAGAAACTTGTAACATTTGTTACAAGATGGCGGTAGTGATGTCATTGTTGGCAAGTAAAAGTGGGGTGGGCGACAACGGTGCGGACAGTCTGCCTGAGAACGTGCGCGTGAGCGGACGACCTTACAACCTCCATCCATTTTCTATCGTGATTATTGATTATTGTGATTCTATAAAGTTTGTGAAATGATTAAAGAAGGTCTACGCTATTTGTTCCTGGTATTATTTCTTGTTTTCTGAAGATGTATGAGGAGGAAGGTTTGCCCAAAAATAACATTCTTGTTCCCTCTCCGTTATGAAGGTTTGCCCAAAAATAACATTCTTGTTCCCTCTCCGTTATATAAAATTCTACTGTATGGTGAAGGAAAACATCATGAGGAAATATGTCTCATGTCTGGCATGTCTTAGAACCAAAAAAACCGAAGACATGTGACATCTACCAACCCGCACTGGGCCCGCGTGGTGGATTATAGCCTATCCCTCTCCTAGAAAGAAGGCCTGAGTCCCTGCAGTGGGATCATTATAGGCTGATGATAATGAACATCAGGGGATTACAGGCGTGATGTTATGCTATGTTCTCACTATTATCAACATTACCGAATCACGTTACCTTTTAGACTAAGAAAAGGGTTTGGATACAAGTTAAATTTTTATTACCGGTATAATCCAAACGGAGCTCAACCTAAGCTTTAATATTGAACCCACTTGTGAGAACTTCCACTTCTAAGAACTGACCGTGACCCCGAATAAAGACAGAAAGTTTTAAAGCCTCCTGAAGCCTCACTTATTCTCCGTTCAACGTTCCGTTTTAGTTTAGCGGGATTGTTTTGTAAGCTTCGTATATTTAAGGATAGGTAGTCTTGTATATTTTAAAATCTCGAATTGTATTAAATGTCAAATTATGTTATTTTATTTTTTTACATACATACATTCATAAACTCACGCCCTTTTCCCATGGGGGTAGGCAGAAACCAGAGAACGCCACTTGCTACGATCCTTACATACTTCTTTTGCCTCGTCCATCACATTCATAAATCTGGTCATACGGTTGAGATACCAGTACTACGCACCTGTCCTTTCTGAAGAATGGCACCAATAAGATCAGTGTATGTCTTTCTAGGGCGTCCCCTTCCGGCGTTACCACTCACATCTGCCTTGTAAATACCTTTTGTTAATCGCCTTTCATTCATCCTCTCCACATGACCGAACCATACCTTAGCACACTCTTTTCAATTTTTGTAGATGTAGTGACATCTTCTTTTAAACCGCAACGTTTTCGTATTACTTCATTCCTCAATTTATCATTCAGAGTTACACTACACATGCTTCGCAAAGAACTAACTAACTATTTTTATTAAAGAATAAACTAGACTTTATTAGGCTTGTCTATGACCAGATGTATGAACGTGAACGAGGCAAAAGGAGTATGTAAGGATCGTAGCAGGTGTCCTTCTAGGTTTTTAAAAAAAAAAAAAAAATGTGTTTATTTCAGACTCCATATTCAATATTTTATTAGTAACAAATTATCTTAAGACTAAGTTAGTGGCACTTTCTGTTTTAATAAAGATATGATAAATACTAATGAATTAAATTAAAAATAACATGATTAAGAATAAATTGAAATGGACAATGCAAATAAATAATAAATTGAATTTAAAACAAATTATGCCAATTTGTTATTGTGTGTTGTTGGTTTGTTTGTTATTTGTTTTTTTTTTTTTTGCCTACCCCCATGGGTAAAAGGCGTGGGTTTATGTTTGTATAATGTAGTCTTGTCTAGAGAAGTACTTCTATACACCTCAAAACCCCAGCACGCGTAGCATGCCACCGTAGAAACCGTAGAAAATGACAGATAGTAGCAAAATTTCATGTCAAATTGTATGGAAAAAGCTTTGTCTATTCTTGGTAGAATAGAGATAGAATCGCCATACTACGCGTGCAGGTGATGAAAAGTTTTAATATCTGATTATATAAGTATCTGGTGACTATACAATGAAAATGTTTGCGTAAGTTGTGAGTTTTTCGCCGTCGATGCTTGCTTAAAGTAATATAGAAAGCAGTATGCCGCTGTTTGCGTTTCCTTAAACATGTAACTTACTGCTGCACTCTGGGACGTTTAATGATTACTTAAGCCATCACTTAGTAAAGATTTAGACACTCTAGTGAAGGTTTTGTATGTAGTTTGACTCTGATCGTTTTGAAACATTTCAAATATATTATAGTTATTGAAAATTGGTTTTGTTTTGAATACTCAACTCATCATGAAAAGTAAACCACCTACATACAGAGTAAATGTAAGTCTATTTCTAGAACACGATATACTTATAACATAGGAACCTTCGGAAGGTGTAAACAAATTTGCTCGGGTCGAAGCGAACGGTCTAAAAATCAGCCGGCGGCAAACATCGATAGAGGTGGCATAATTTATGGGTGGGCAAACAAATTCTGTTTAAGGTGACACCTATTGAATATGTTATTTAATTTAGGGACAGTAGATTTTATCTAGCAGGAGTTCGTTTGGTTACTATATTGGATTGTAAAGAAAACCGTAAGCAGTGATAATCAACAAGTCATAGGTCTTTTTTAACCCAAAAAAAGGGTTGTGGGAAATCATCAAATGACTCGTCCCGCTCTGGGTAGAGCGGTAGAGAGTGTCACACTTCTACATACTAAAAACCACCCATGTTCCTTCATATCACTTTGTGCCGAGGCCACGGTATCTCTTTCGAACCACCCGCAGCCCCGACGTGGACCCGCAGCCCCGACGGGAAGTCATAGGTCCTGAGTTTCTTTCTTTTTTTTTTTTTTAAAAACGTTGCCCCACACTAGGAATTTCTCCTGTATCGTGGGTGCGTTTACAAACATATAAAGTCACATACACAAATACCCAGACCCGAAACAACTATCTGCAGGCCATATAAATATTTGTTCCGTGCGAGGATCGAACCCGCGACACGCAGCGCAGCAGTCCAATCGCTTAGCCACTGCGCCAACCGTGCCGTCAACCCAACACACAACGTAACGTACGTGCGTACGTAGGTGTTTGAACCCAAGACACAACGGTTTATCGTATCTGTGCGTATTGTTTAATTATCATTTGCTTCGGTGAAGGAAAACATCGTAAGGAAACCAGCATGCCATGAGATATTTCTCGACGGCATCTAAAGCCAAGTTTAAGGCCCATGGGTGGCACAGAAACTCTGTCACCAGGTAAGGCACTAACCATGATGAGAAATGAAAATGAATTGGGGTATTTTGGAATAGACAAGAACTTGGGAAGAGACTGTTATTCGGTAAAAGTTCGTAGATAAGTCATATACAACGGATATCACTTCACTACATATTATAAAACAAAGTCCTCCAACGTCTGTCTGTCTGACTGTTTGCTAAAAACTCAAAAACCACTGCACCGATATTCATGCTGTTTTCACCAATGGATAGAGTGGTTCTAAAGGAAGGTTTGTGGGATATAATTTGTTAAGTTTCAACATCCACGCGGGCGAAGCCGTGGCATCAGCTGGTCTATATAAAGCCCAGTGAGGCTCATCATTTTTCTACGCTACGATTTAATTTGAGTCGGCATGGTTGGTTGGTAAAAATGTAGCTGAATATATGGTACAGATGCCTGTTTGAACTATACAAACCAAAACTAGCAATAGGACATTTTTTGGTAAGACTGGTTGACTCACTTTTTGAGCTGTGTTTGTTGATAGAATATTGATGGTATAAATGTTACATAATAACGTTATAATATATATACAGTGTAAAAAGCTAATGTAATGGGCACAACGCACTTACTGCTAGAATATTTATAAGTAACATAAAATATTATAATATATTTTTGTAAGTAACAGCAAATTGGGCAGTTCATCAATATTCCTCACACTTTCTTGGAACGGTACTTAAGATTGGGCTCTTGAAACGAGTTCCGAATCTTAATTTAGTAATTTTTTGTTTGCAATCGGAGTATTGGAAGCTTTTTACGCTGTAACGTCGCTCGCTCAAGTGTTTTAAAAAAAAAATACCTCAACCATGCGAATTAAGTTAATACAACATAGCTTAACTTTCGACTGCAATTCGTTTTAATTTAGTTAAATGAAATATATTCTTAAATACATAAATTCACACCTTTTCTAACCTAACCTAACCTAACCTACCCCATAGGTACAGAATTACCTACAGGTAGGTAGGTAGCTACAGAATTCGGCGGCGGCGACCTCTCGCGTCCGGCCCTGGTGCAAGCCATGGTCCGGGGCGAGGAGGAATGGGACGCCGTCGCCTCCTTCTGCGAAGCAGTGATGCTAGCGAAGGAGGTGGCGGAACGTGAGAGGGAGAGAACCTCTCGTCTCAGCCGCCGCGGGAGGCGATCCGGGCGTCGGGGGCCACGTGATGGCTTCCGGCCACCGTAGACGCGGGCCTGTGGACGGTGAGTGATGGGTAAGCTCGCCGTCCGTCCATCTTATGACGACGACAGGCCGTGTCGACGGCGCGTTCGTGTTCCACGCGCGCCTCAAAGAGATGTCAGCAACATGGAAGGTGCCCGCAAGGGCCGACGCCTGTCGAGGCTGCGGGTTGTTCGCAAGGGATACCGCGGCCTCGACATGAAGGGCCAAGAAGGAACATGGGTGGTTTTTAGTTAGTAGAAGTCTGAATGTGCATCTGGATTGAGGGCCCATTTTTTTAAACCTTGCCAAACGAAATAAGACTCATAGGGAAATTACTTAAAAATAGTTAAAACTTAAAGCATAGGGCCACGAATTTCTTAAACGTGAATTAAAAATGTTATGATTAAATAACTTGGGCCCTCAATCCAGACGCGTGCATAAAGTGACATAGCCTAAATCTCAGTAAGTCCTATCTTTGGGTTCATAATTTTTATTCAGGAATTTAGTTAAGAATTTCTTAAAGATTTTAAGAAATTCCCAAATCTGTAGAATGTGACATTACAGATTTATGGCGGTATTTCTAGGGCCCTCAGTTCAAATGTGTCTGTACTGAGGAATCTGCAAAACATGGATTTATCTGAAGAAATACATAAATGCGACTTTAACATGTTTTACTTAGATACTTAGGTGAATTAGTTAAAAAGAAATAATGACGGAAAAGTTCATTGTTACGTAGTAAATGAAAGTCAAAATTTACTAAAACGTCTGAACTGAGAGCCCAACATTTTCGGCTTTATTGACTAGGCTCAACCTCATAGATTAACGCAAATTAGAATAAGATTTTTAACTATTTTTTAATTAAATTTTAACATATCGTCCGTTCTTCTTAATATCATACTTAAAGAGAAAATTGATTTTATACTTTTTATAAGGGAAAAATTTGTAGGGTGACCATAATGATCATAGTTAGTACCAGTACATTTTGCAAAGCGCAGTCGAAAAGTCGTAATATTTGCAGCTAAACGTATTATATATGCTACAGTTTACAATTTTGTTTTCTTTATTTGTATTACTATTTTTTATAATATGATATTAGTCCTTATTGTCCTTAAGGTTCTATTATGGGCCTAGTTGCAGAACAGCTGTGAAAAATTGGGAATAATTAATTAATTGTTCAATATCTCCGTAACTAGGGGGGTTCCGTTTAACTAATAAAAGAACACCGCGACCGAAAATTTGTCGAAAGAGAAAAAGTAATAAACATTTACAGAAAACTGAAAAAATACTTAAATGTAGAAGTCGACAAAGATTTACTGTAGACTCGATATTTTCTGACGAACCTTCGTTCAGCGAGAATTGGGGAGGAGAAAATGTTGAAGTAGCCAAACCAAGATCAGAAAAAAGCTATGTCAATTTTTTGAGAAATGGAAATTTATGCAATTTTGTCCGTGATGGTGAAAATGAAATAAAATTAAGAAACACGTGTGGCCTAGACTCCGTATTGTACCTTTTGTCTTTAGGATACAGTACAAATCAAGGTATTAAACAGAGTATCGATAATCTTAAAAATATTTCGATCGCAAGATATATTCAAAATTTATCTGATAGTAATTCTACACATCAAGACCTTTATGAAATGAGGTCTCATGTAGCACTTGAATATTTCAAAAAAGCACGACAATGCAAAGTTATTAATGTTGATTGTGCTTGTAATGCTACCTTTGTATTTGAAAATATGATATTAAATTCTATTTACAGTGCAATTTTCACAAAAAAGTGTTTTAACGAATTATGTACGTCAGACAATATTTACCAAAAGGTGCCTTTTGTGCCGATTAATATAGATATGATTAGAATTTTTGGGTTTTCTAGCCTAGAAGATGCAATTTGTATTGGTGATGAAAATAGTACCTGTGTGGCATGTAAATGCGTAGGAAAAACAAATTACAAGGTTTCTAATTTGATCTCATTTGACTTGAATGGGACAGATAAAGTTAGTTTAAAGGAATTACCCGTAACAATTCGATTAAAAGAAAAATGTTTTAAAATATTAGGTGTTATTGAGTATGTCCCCTCGTTGGAACCGGCTGATCTTGGTCATTACAAGGCGCATGGTTTTCTGAACGGCCGCATGGTCTGTTATGATGATTTAATGCCTAAATTTTACAATAGTCGAGAAGAACATCCTATGTTTTTACACATTCTGACATACGGTTTGGCTGATACTAATTTTGAAAAATAAAGAAAATTATTATATCAATAACCTCGACTGCGGCTCAAAATTTAATTTTAAAATATGTAGGTACTTGACTGGGGCTTAAATTTGATATCCATATCGACGGTTGATAGGCAATTCTTACTAACCAACATAAATCCGTAAAATGAGTTATACAGGGTGTAAATCAACCCATCACACAGCCGTCAACCAAGCATTCTGTACATCAAACTAAGTACCCCTACGCAAATATTTTTGCTGGGAAACGACTTTTTTTATTTGGGTCAAAAATCACATTTTACGGTAAAACTCAATGTAGCACTGTTAAAACATTGTGCTAGTGGATGCTTTGAATAGTAAACGGGTCATGGAGGTAATTTAAGTAAAGTTATAACTTGAAAAAGTAGTATGTATTTACAAAAACAGCTGTGAAAAATTTGGAACTTTGACCCCCAATGTCTCCGTAACTAAGAGGTTCCCAGGTATAGTCTAGAACAAAAAAATGATCGCAGTGGTGGGGAGAACAAGTGCCTTTCGTTTGCGTTAAGGGTACTTTTACACCCTATATACCAGTCTTTCTCAAAGTGGGCGATAGCGCCCCCTTGTGGGCGTTGGAGACCTAGAGGGGGGCATTGAGAGACCCAGAAAAAATTGAGGGGCGTTGGCGAGGTTTAGGGGGGCGATGGTTGATTTGCAATTTCATTTACTTTATATTTTAAAATTCACTAAAGTTTATTATATTCGTATAAGATTTGATATGAATCTTCAACTTCAAGTTGATGACTTGAACTTAATAAAAACAAAAAATGGACACAATATTTACTATGCATTTAACATTCAACCAAGAAACTTAACCCTTAACCTTCAAGATTCCCTTATTATTGCTTTCAACTCCTAACCGTTGAGGACTGAGGAGTAGTACCTTCCATTATCAGCTCACCTAGATAACTTGAAAGAATACAACCATATACGTCCCCATAATATTTTATTAAAGAATTATCCTCCAACTCCTAACCGTTGAGGAGTTATACCTTCCACCGTCAGCTCATCAACATGAAGTGATTACTGCTATATGCGAATACTTGAAAAGCGATTGTTGCCCTCAATTTCTCAGGGTTTCCATCATCAGATCCTGACTTGGTGACAATGGGACCACCTCGGGAGTATACTCTTTCGAATACAAAAACAAATTTTGAAAATCGGTTCATAAATGACGGAGATATCCGTGAATAAACATATAAAAAAAAGACATACAGACGAATTAAGAACCTCCTCCTTTTTGGAAGACGGTTAAAAATTAAATTCAAAAATGGCTACCAAGAATTTTGGCTACAAAAGTCAATCTCGCAGTTGTACCCTGGATTGTGGTCGATCGTTCAAAGATTTTTGATAGCATTCCCATCGTGATATTTGTGTGAACGTGGATTTAGCGCTGTGACAACGCTGCTTACTAAAAAGAGAAATCGTTTGCATGTTTCAACCTGACATCAACAAACTCATTCAAAATCATCAAAGTCATCCATCTCATTAGATTAGTTTTAAAACTAATATTGATTAGGTATCTATCTATAGTACCTATTTGTTTGTTTTAATTTGATTAACAGGAGTGTAAAAAAAATAGGGGGCGCTGAAAAATAATTAATTTTGAAAGGGGGCGGTAAAAAAAATAAGTTTGATAATCTCTGCTATATACCATTCAAACCGCCAGATTTATCTGCGTCGTTTGGTCTAGGTCTCATAGTCCTACGACGAGTTTTATTGTCGGCTATGATATTGCGTGTTTTCGGTCAAATCTACATTTTGTGCTTACAATACGACCCAAAAAAAGTGTTTTTAAAATTAAAAATATCCAGCAGTTACGACATTCTAAAAATTAGGAATATGATCTTAGTCGGTTTTTCATGTATTGACTTTTTCGTTTATTTGTATTTACGTATTTTCACTTGTTAAGAAAATTTCCTTTGAAATCACTTAGTAGATTTTACCTACACAAAGCAATTGTAATTAATGTGGTTAGATATTTTACATGACAATATATTTTGTGACATTGTCATGTGTATGAGTTAACCAGAAATAAAATGGAAGAAAAAATTAATTTTGTGTGGTCGGCACTACGTAGCGTATTTGTTTATTTTTCAATAAAGACTTTTATTCAATAATAAATAATTGATTTGATTTATTTTTGTGCATGATAATAATTACATAAGAGTTCTTGGTTCTTGGTCAGTTACGAAGGGAGATTTGGGGTAATTTTTAACCGACTTCCAAAAAGGAGAAGGTTCTCTATTCATGTGTATGAATTTTTTTATACATCCGCGCATATCTCCGTCAATTGTGGACCGTATCAGGATCTGATGATTGAGTGAGTGAGCTGGTTATGGAAGGTACTCTCCTCAACGATTAGGAGTTGAAAGCAATAATAAGGAAATCTTGAAGTTTAAGGGCTTTGTTTCTAGTTTGAATGTTCAATGCATAGTAAATATTTGTATAGGATATTACAACTCATCATCATCTGCCTAGCCTTTTCCCAACTATGTTGGGGTCGGCTTCCAGTCTAACCGGATGCAGCTGAATACCAGTATTTTACATGGAGCGACTGCCTATCTGACCTCCACAACCCAGTTAATACTAGGTAATACGATACCCTTTGGTAAGACTGGTTGTCAGACTTTCAGGTCACTGACTACCTGTAACGACTGCCAAAGATCTATATATGGCAGCCGGGACCAACAGCTTAACGTGCTTTCCGAGGCACGGAGGAAACTCGGTATGTCGGGCGGTCACCCATCCACAGACTGACCTAGGCAAGCACAGCTTTACCTAAAGATCGACCCGAGTGGCAGTTCTTATTAAGCCACGAGCTCCTTATATATTACAACTAAAAAAGGAAAAAAAAAACGACTTCAAAAACATAAAAAAGTGAAAAACACAAAATCGAAGAACACAAAAAGTGAAAAACAAAAAAATTAAAAATAAACTTCACAAGAAAAAACAGCGCCTGAAGTCGGTGGCAATAAACGGAAATCAAACAAACAAAATATGTCACCAACTTCAAAAGCTGATTTTTTTAAATATTTTTTTTTTATTATTTTTTATTTTTCACTTATTTGTGTTTATCGATTATGTGTTTCTCATTTTTTTTATGTTTTTGACGTCGGTTTTTTTTTGCAAAAAAGTTTTTTAAGATACATTGTATTTAAGATACAATTTCCGAAATCACGAAAATCATTAAATAATGCTTAGGTAAATTTAATTGTTTTATTTTAAACTGTCAGATCTTTTTAGATCAATCTTGAAAATGTACCGGTACTAACTATGATCATTATGGTCACCCTACAAATTTTTCTCTTATATAAAAATAGAAAATCAATTTTCTCTTTAAGTATGATATTAAGAAGAACGGACGATATGTTAAAATTTAATTAAAGAATAGTTAAAAATCTTATTCTAATTTGCGTTAATCTATGAGGTTGAGCCTAGTCAATAAAGCCGAAAATGTTGGGCTCTCAGTTCAGACGTTTTAGTAAAATTTGACTTTCATTTACTACGTAACAATGAACTTTTCCGTCATTATTTCTTTTTAACTAATTCACCTAAGTATCTAAGTAAAACATGTTATAGTCGCATTTATGTATTTCTTCAGATAAATCCATGTTTTGCAGATTCCTCAGTACAGACACATTTGAACTGAGGGCCCTAGAAATACCGCCATAAATCTGTAATGTCACATTCTACAGATTTGGGAATTTCTTAAAATCTTTAAGAAATTCTTAACTAAATTCCTGAATAAAAATTATGAACCCAAAGATAGGACTTACTGAGATTTAGGCTATGTCACTTTATGCACGCGTCTGGATTGAGGGCCCAAGTTATTTAATCATAACATTTTTAATTCACGTTTAAGAAATTCGTGGCCCTATGCTTTAAGTTTTAACTATTTTTAAGTAATTTCCCTATGAGTCTTATTTCGTTTGGCAAGGTTTAAAAAAATGGGCCCTCAATCCAGATGCACATGAAGTCTGACACTCCCTTTCGCTCTGCCCAAGAGCGGGAGGGGTTATTTGATGACTTCCCACCCCCCCAAAAAAAAAAAAAAGCTACAGAATGCCACCTGCAACAAACCTAACATACACGTTTTACCTCGTCCACATTCATACATCTGGTCATACACGCACGCCGGTTGTGAGTACTACGCACCTGTCCTTTCTAAAGAACCACACCAATAAAGTCAATGTACAATCACGAGCAATAATATGTAAACACTTGGCAAAGTTCAAATATCTCGTGAAATAATTATTGCAACTTTGAGACATGACATAGTTTAGTTTAGTTTAACTGGGCTTTTGTCCGTACTTAGCCTCTTGATTGGACCATTGTGTGTGATGTTTAAGACATGAGACATGACATAATGGGTTCCAGAATTTTAGTTTCGCTACGTAACATGAAAATTAAACCAATACAGTAGCCGAAAATGGCTTCTAAACGTTGTAAAGTGTATACATATTGGTGCTGCTGACTGTACGTCTTTCTCTTACGGTGTTGCCACTCACATCTTCCTTGTTACGTTTAGTTAGTCGTTTTTAACTCAACCTCTCCAACAAAAAACATCGTTTCCATGTTTATTATTTGACAAAATAATTATTTCATGTAAATACACTCATCATCTGCCTAGCCTTTTTCCAACTATGTTAGGGTCGGCTTCAAGTCTTACCGGATGCAGCTGAATACCAGTATTTTACATGGAGCGACTGCCTATCTGACCTCCACAACCCAGTTAATACTAGGTAATACGATACCTCTTTGGTAAGACTGGATGTCAGAATTTCATGTCAGTGACTACCTGTAACGACTGCCAAATATCTATGTATGGCAGCCGGGACCAACAGCTTAACGTGCTTTCCGAGGCACGGAGGAAACTCGGTAAGTAGGGCGGTCACCCATCCACAGACCGACCTAGGCAAGCACAGCCTTACCTAAAGATCGACCCGAGTGGCAGTTCGTGTGTTGCATGTACACTACGGCTCTTATATTGAGAGCAAAACACATACAAAAATCTGCTCAAAGCTTCTACGATTCCATCTTTTGTAGTCACCGCCCACTAAATCCTACAAACACTGACCACCACGTCTTAATTCCGTTAAATCCGTATCACAGTCCCCTGAACCACAGGCCCAACGTTCAATCAAAACTAATCCTTATGAACACCACACAAAAACCACAGCTCGGAACTTTGCCGCCGTTTACACAGCACTTTAAACCGAAGTTTAGACCTAATAGTCCCACTGTACACTCGATTAACCAGTTGAGGTGTTTTGAACTTCGGTAATGGCCTAGTATATGTTGGGAGTTAACTATAACGATCATGAGTGGGGGCTTGTGACGTCATTTTCCGGTAAAAAATGTACTGAAGTGTCTTCATTTTATATTACCATGAAAATATAATAAATATGTGTCCAATATTTTTTGGAAATCTACATATCTGACGGACTAATTAGATTTTTTTATCTACCCTATTTTTATGACGTTTAATTGAGTATCTTTTATGTTATAACCGGATAATATTATCTAAGGTGCTCTTAAGTTTTCTAGCAATGGGCCTAAATGAAAATCAAAAATGAACTTAAATAACACTTTTCTACGTGAATAACCGTCGTCGCGGCCGCACAGTGCTACGCCGTAGCCCGACGCGTAGCAAGACGCTTTTGATTAACTTTTGGGTGTCCGAGTTCGGACGTTTATTTTCAGAAACCACTGAACCGTTTTTGATAGAACGCGAATTGTGCGTTATGGATCATTAATCTGAGGTTACGTGAGAGGGTAAACGGAGAGATAGAGTGAACATTCTTGTGCAACAAGTGAATAAAATAAATTGAAAATAAAACAATGTATATTCAGTGGTACAATGTCATGAATCGTTTTGAACAAGACCCACTTTTTTAAGATATCAAAATATACCAACTTCATACTCTTGTTTTAATAGTAAAGTATAAAGTTGAGTTTAAGCGGATCTTGTGGCTTAATAATAACAGCCACTCGGGTCGATGTTTAGACCGCGCTTGCCTAGGTTGGTCTGTGGATGGGTGACCGCCCATTACATACCGAGTTTCCTCCGTGCCTCGGAAAGCACGTTAGGCTGTTGGTCCCGGCTGCCATATATAGATCTTTGGCAGTGGTTACAGGTAGTCAGTGACCTGAAAGTCTGACAACCAGTCTTTCCGAAGGGTATCGTATTACCTCGTTTTAACTGGATTGTGGAGGTAAGGACACTGCTATTCAGATGCATCCAGCTGAACTGGAAGCGGACTCCACCATAGATTGAGAAAAGGCTAAACAAATGATGATAAAGTACAAAACAAACCTGTATTTCCCTGTCCTGAAAGGTTAGGTAAAAGGGTGCCTATAATACTTACACATGTCACTAGTTATATTTTAGTCCCTTGTAAGAGGGAGTTCCTCGTTGGTCAGCAAGCACTTAGTGATGCAGATGGGGTTCGATTTCCAGGTAAGGCAAAGTGTTAATGGGTAGGAGTGGATAATTCAGCTTAAAGCTCAGGTTTGGTGACCTGAAACAGTGACACGGAGTCTAGGCATACTACGAAAATGATAGCAACGAACACATATTTTTTCTTTTTTCATATAAACAAAAACATGAAGACAATACAGTGCTTAGAAAACTTGTGAACTCCTCGAAAACGTCACATGTCAGTACATTTTTTACCTACAAATGACGTCACAACCCCCCAACTCACGATCTTTTACACGTTTTACTCGTATCTTCGTCAATTTTTATTAATTTGATAAAACAAAAAAAAACACGTATTCAATATTTTTCGATAATCTAACTGACGGACTAATTAGAATCATATTTTCTTGACTCAGTCCGATTCCCTATTCAAAAAAGGAGGCCTTTTCCCAGCAGTGGGATAATATAGACGAGCCATAATAATAATAAAGTCTAGAAATTGGACTTGCTCCCAGTCGATGACAACAGGACCGCCTATTACATCATATGATCTCTAAAAGGACAAAAACCCATTTAACACTGCCATAAATTGTGTAACACTATTGACTTACACGGTATTAAATACAGTTCAATAAAGCCTTCAAAAATATCCACAGCCTATTCGATTTAAACCCGACGTCAAATCAATACACACCCCTATCCGACCAGTATTTGTACACTGGATAATAAAATTACTGTAGCCAAAAACGAAACTCTGTTACAACAAGACACACGTTTAAGGTTGCATCGATACGGGGGCATTTTGTCATGACATAATCAATTCTTAAAAGTGGCATAATCAGCACTTGCTTCGGTAAAAAAAATCGTGTAGAAACTAGCATGAAAAAAAAAGGGCCATGAATTAAAGCTTTACATGTTAGCTTTAATTCATGGCCCTTTTTTTTTGGAGGGTGTGAAATAATCGAATCCCGCTCCTGGAGTGCAGACTTCTAACAACTAAAAACCACCCATGTTTCTTCTTAGCCCTCTTTTCCCGAGATCGAGGTATCTCTTTCGAACAACCCACAGCCCCACCAAGCGTCGGTCCTAGCGGGCCCCTGCAATGTTGCTGACATCTCTTTGAGGCGCGCGTGGAACATGAACGCACCGCCGACACGCCGACACGGCCGGTCGTCGTCATAAGACGGACGGATAATGAGATAGTAGTTAATGGCCCTTGGGTGGCATAATAATAAACCACACGGTGAAGAAAATTAGAAGTGGTATGGATATAACATGAATATATAAACGTACATTTATAAATTGTACTGAAATTTACTTACACATCACTTAAAAATGTTTAACACTTTTCTTTTTTAAATCACTGATTTTCACCTACGACTGCTTCATTGGTCTAGTAGTCGCAAGCGCGACTACTGATCATGAGGTCCTGGGTTTGATACCCGGGTCGGGCAAAGTGTTATTGGGTTTTTCCATCAGGAATTTATCAGTAACAGCCACGGAGTCTGGATTTGTGCCCAGTTGATGGCCATAGGCTCGCCCCCTATTACATGGGACTTAAACATAACTGGTGAATCGTGGGTGTACTACTAGGTACGCCTCTGCCTAACCCTTCGGGGATTACAGGCGTGATGTTATGTTATGTGATACAGCATGGAAGGGATGAGGAAACTGTCGTGAAGAAAATTTTGAGTATGAATATGGATGGGTACAACAGTAGAGAAAGACCAAAGAAACGATGGATGAACTGTGTGAAGGATGAAATGGCTAGAAAGGAGGTTTCTGATAAGATGACGTACAGAAGTATAGAAAAAGAAAGAAAGAAAGAAAACATATTTACAAGTGCACACAACAAGTAATAAAAAGAACTTAAAAATAACAGAAGAAAAAGGAGTGTGCATCTCACGGGTGCGCCAAATAGGACCAGTTCAGCAAACTAGTGCCCGACGCTGGTTTGCAACTGGCCCTGAGACGGTGATGTAACAAACGTAAAACAGTTTAGTCCTTTGTGTGTTTATTAATATGTATGTGTAATGTGTATGAGTAGGTACTTATGTATGTGAAATAGGTGTATAATATTACAAATAACAATACTTAGTAATTAAAATAAAATATATTAAAGAAAAACAAAAAAAAAATGCTAAAAAGTGCAAGACAGAACAAAACAAAAAAACGATGGTATCTAAATAAATGAAACGGGAAAGAAGACATGCTGCATCGACCCCACGAATGATGATAGATACTTTATAACTACAATTTTTCATCAGACCATATTTTACATTAAGTAACTTTGGATGCCTTTCACCTTTTTATATCTTAACGACTGTACGGTTTATTTGGCACACATATAAAACCACGACCAGGGTTAACTTAATTTCCGACCTCCGTGTGGGCAAACCAAAGTCGAAGGGCGTATGAATCATAAAGCTGTCTTATCGTTGTCAAGGTCTGAATGAAGCTTATATAATATCACGCCTGTAATCCCAAAGGATAAGGCAGAGGTATACCTAATCGTACACCCACATTTCGACAATTATTTTTTTCAATCCATGTAAAATGTGCGAGCTTATGAAATAACCCAGTAACAACTTGCTCAACTTAGGAATCGAACCGAGAACTTCATGCTCAGCAGCCACGATTACGACCACTAAACCAACAAGGCAATTAAAATTAAACAAAATATTTGCTCATTCTCAAATCTTACTGATGCAACCTTTAACTTGTGTCGTACTATACCCAATACTGTGCCAATCTGGGTATTTGTATGTATTTCGGTGTGGTCATAAAAGTGTCCACTTTACGAGTCATTCAATAAGACGACGTCAACACTATGTATTTGTTTAGGCTGCCAATAAATCTGCTTGCGCTCGGCGGTACTTTCAGTGGGGCAAGGCTTTGGACTTATTTTCAGGGTATGTTGATTTGTTGGTTTAAATACGGCTTTATATTGAGGTATATGAAGGTTAAGTAAGGTTAAGTTAAGTAATACTGAAATATGTATGTACACGTGTTTAAGAATGTTGATTGCTTTCAAAAGAAATATGTAGCATAAAATTGAAGGGAAATCGGATGGGATAGATTTAATATGTCAATGTGTATTATTAGATTTCCCATTTTTTATAACTTGTAAATTATTCAGCTACAACTAAAATCATTTATCAAAAGTTAAACACAGTAAAATCTAAATATTAGACACAGTGCTGGGTTCGGGTTGGTCGTTCATCCAACGCTACTCATTTAAAAAGATTATTTAGTTTTACAATATTTAAATTCATCCTAGCATTAATTCTGTGAGCAGGCTTAAATTTTAGAATTATCTAAATACAAAAAACATAAAAAATTAACAACATCCAATTGTTACCTATTAGCAAAACCATCATCACATCATCATAACCTCTTCAAATTCGAACAGCTACTCATACGATTGCAGATTCCCACGGAACGCTATACAAGCAGAACGTTAACATGTATGTACGAGAGGCTTCGCTTATCTCCCGTACAAGTCATAAAATCCCTCTAAGGAAGTTCACAACAGCTAACAAACGACTGTCGTGGTGTTATGTGACGGGAGGAGGGTGAATGGAGGTAATAAGATGTGTTTCATATTGCTTATTTGGTACTTTTAAGAAGGAGCTCAAGGTTAAAAAATAACAGTCATTCTAGTCTTTCTTTTTCCTGCTCCTCCGCTTTTATTTTCTGATTAATTTCGTTGCGGGATCCATGACAGTTTAATGGTTTTTTTAGGCTTTCGCCGAGCTTCATTGTCTCGGCGTTCTACTAGTGGTTGCCACTGTTGATTTTGGGTTACAGGAGTTATATATATATTGAGTCGCTCGAGTCGATCGTTTGGTTAAGCCGCGCTTGCATATGTTGGTCCTTGGATAGGTGACTACCCATTGCATACCGACTTTCCTCCGTGCATTGGAAAGTACTTTAAGCCGTTGGTACCAGCTGTCATTTTTATATCTTTGACATTCGCTACAGGTGGTTGCTGTGGCGTGGAAGTTTAACATCCAGTCTTTCCAAGAGGTATCGTATGGCTCACGTACAATGGTCAACTTTATGGAAAATCCCGTTATTTTTGTGGATGGGAAATCATTAAATGACCTCTCCCGTTCTGAAAGGAAGTGTCAGACTTTTACTGACTAAAACCCACCTATGTTCCTTCTTAGCCCTTTGTGTTCCGGGGCCGCGGTATCTTTTTTGAACAATCCCGCAGCCGCGGCAGCCGTCGGCGCTTGCAAACAAAAAAAAAGCAAACTATTGATAAGATGAAAATTCCATCAACTAAAACTTGCTCAAATAACTTTCACCTTGAAAATCCATGAAATCCCATGTAACAACGTCATTTATCCTTTAACATGCAAACGACTTTATAATAGCTAAAACATTTCTCCAACTTTTCCTAACTTGGAAATACTTTGAAACACTGATAGTAAAACTTTTCGCAAGACGTCTTAGTAAGTTGTAATACGGACTGTCGCGTTGGTCTAGTGGTCGTGAGGCTACTGAGTATAAGGTTTCTGGTTTCGATTCCCAGGTCCGGCAAAGTGTTATTGGGTTTTTCCATCAGAAATTTCTCAGAAGCAGCCGCGGCGTCAAGATTTATGCCCGGTTGATGGCAACAGGTGAATAAAACATGTAACCCGAGGTATACCTAATAGTACACCCACAATTAAAATATTAGGTATAACATAGGGTGTAAAAGTACCGTTAATGCAAACGAAGGGCACTTGTTCTCTCGTCGGGACTGCGGGTTGTTCGCAAGAGATACCGCGGCCTCGACATGAAGGGCTAAGAAGGAACATAGGTGGTTTTTAGTTAGTAGAAGTCTGACACTTCCTTTCGCTCTGCCCAAGAGCGGGACCCCGTTATTTGATGATTTCCCACCCCCAAAAAAAAAAAAAGGGCACTTGTTCTCCCCACCACTGCGATCAATTTTTGGTTCTAGACCATACCTAGTTACGGAGATATTGGGGGTCAAAGTTCCAAGTTTTTCACAGCTGTTTTTGTAAATACTGTTTAGTTTTTCAGGTTATAACTTTGCTTAAATTACATCCATGATCCGTTTACTATTCAAAGCATCCACTAGCACAATGTTTTAACAGTGTTACATTGAGTTTTACTGTAAAATGTGATTTTTGACCCAAAAAAAAAGTTTTTTTTTTCTTTTTCTAGTTTCCCAGCAAAAAAAATGCGTACGGGTACTTAGTTTGATGTATAGAATGCTTGGTTGACGGCTGTGTGATGGGTTGATTTACACCCTGTATGTAAGTCCCACTAAATGGGGGCGATCCTATTGCTATCAACCGGTCACAAATCCAGGCTCCGAGGCTGGTACTGAGAATTTCCTGATCGCAAAACTGCGTAACAATTTATTTGACCCGAGACACGAATTAAGGACCTCATGCTCAGCAGTCACAATAGCGACTACAAGACCAACGAGGTACTAGACTATAAATAGTAAGATTAAAACATAAACTGTACACAAAACTAGTGCAACAACATCACAAAGTGAGGTGATGATGCGTGAAGTTAACTCGCGACAGACGTACGCTTACTTACAACTTAGTTGAGCTTGTTATTACCTAGGCCTGAAATACACATGCTACGTAGTAGCACAAAATCATGCTAGTTTCGAGCAGCTGTCACTTAGTAGCATACAAGTAGCACGTCTATACGAAAAGAGCATGCTTGCTACCTAATCGCAAGCCGGTCTTTTTTTGTGCTAACTAGCACGTTACATAAAACCTCTTTTTTACATTCTTTGATTTTACTATTTTTTATGTTTTTAGGGTTCCGTACCTCAAAAGGTAAAAACGGAACCCTTATAGGATCACTTTGTTGTCCGTCTGTCTGTCTGTCTGTCTGTCTGTCTGTCTGTCTGTCTGTCTGTCAAGACCTTTTTTCTCAGGAACGCGTGGAGGTATCAAGCTGAAATTCATATCAAATACTCAAGTCTATGGTCTCTTGGAGCTGTGAAAAAATCAAACTTCTAAGTCAACGCGATCAAAAGATACTCCCGTTTATGCCGCAAATTTTCGACACTCGCAAGGGAATCAAAACCTACAGGGTACTTCCCGTGAACTCAGAATCTTGAAATTTGGTATGAAGCAACGTCTTATAGCAGAGATATAGGAAAAATTGCGAAAAGTATACATTTTTAGTTATATCATATAATAAAAATATTTTTAATAATTTTAAACCAGCTTTCCACATTGTTATGTTATGGATTTCATTTAGCAATAAAAATACCATAACTTTTACTTATATACCTACAGGTTTGTACGGAACCCTCGGTGCGCGAGTCTGACTCGCACTTGGCCGGTTTTTTTTATCGTGCTACCACCTTTTTGTTGTTTTCTGTCGGTGTATCCAATAGAAAACTGTAAAGCCGCGTCCCTACTTACGTGACCTGAACGTTCCTGTTAGGCTCGTGGCTCATCCTCACGGAGCCGCGCGGCCTAAGTGGGGATGCCGCTAAATGTTCCTGTTAGACCGCGCGGCTCAGGCCTCGCTCACGTCCACACTAACGAGGCACGGCCACGTGGCTCTTGTGGGGACGCGGCTTAAGACAATGTCACTCAGACGTGCTAAAAAGGAGTATGCTCGTAAAAAGTATGCTTTTGAGGTCTGTCCTTTAGAGCAAATCTAAACACTCTGAAATCATGCTAAAAATGAGCATACTACCTAGTAGCAAACAAGCATGCTTCTCTAGTAGCATGTGTATTTCAGGCTTTGTAGCCGGAAGATAATGTACTTCGAGTTATAGAAAGAGACGGACTTACAGGTATTAGAATAAGAAAGAGAGGGAAGATGATGTACGAATAATTCCCGAAGGATAAGGCCTCTGCCTTGTCCTTGCACCTCTGTGCACCTAAAAGTTCACCTATATCTCGCCAGTTACTCGTATTTTGAAGTTCCATTAAAAATGGGGGCGATCTTATTGTCATCAGCTGGACACATATTCAAGCTCCGTAACTGCTTCCAAGAAATTCCTGATCGAAAAACCCAATAACAATTTCCCCCACTCAGGAATCGAACCCAGGACCTTATACTCAGCAGTCGCACTTGCAACCACTAGAACAACGTGGCAGTTATAAAGGGTAAATGAGTTACTGCGGTACTCGAGATCAGAGATATTAATCCATCACTTAGTAAAGGTTTTGACAGTTTTGTCATACAAAAGTATGTCAAATCTTTACTAAGTAACAGCTTAAGTAATAATTAAAGCTCTCTGAGTGCGGCAGTATGAGTAATAAAAGGTGTAAATAGGCCCTTAACGATGCCTAAAAACGCTTGCGCTCCCTCCGTCAATGCGAATTTTTTTTCATCACTTTTCCGTATCTTCCTTCAACTTCGGAGCCGGGACCTTCAACTTCGGAGTAACCAAATACAGTCAAATATTGGAGGTCAAAGTTCAAAATTCACAAGTTTTATTTTTAGAAATTCCAAGCAGTATTCTTTCAGCAGAATTTGATAAAATTGATTCCCCTTTGAATATTGTTGCTTCGTAGAAAAAATCGTTTGCCATTGATTGTTTTCTTCAGAAATACTTCACGGCTTTCAAGACATCAGCAATAATAAAGGTCACGTCACAAGGAAACCGCATAATTTGGTACGGTAATGACTGTTCATTTCCTACACCAATTGTTATGTATTGTATTATAATGTGAACCGAGAGGCCATTAACAGTGTTCAGTGTTTCGCTCATTCATAGGGTAACTTTATAAATATGTTGGAGATAATAATGCACGAATGGTACTTATTTGAATGGCTATTTAATTTATTCAAATAGGAACTCCGCGCAAACATCATAGACGACTTCGGATTTGTCAATGTCGTAGCTGTCAGTGTCAGTTGTATCTGTCAGTAGTGCGTTTCGTCTATTTTTCGAGCCTCTCTTGCTCCCGAGACAGCGCCTGTGCCGGTTGTGCGCACTGATTGATAAAATAACAACATGGCAGACACCAATATCGAGCACGTGGACGCTAATCTTATTGAATCTGCGACATATCGATTTACTTTTTAAAACTGAGTTTAGACAGTTTAGGTAGGGTAGGGGTTTAGGTGGGGATTGTTGGCCGAGTGGACTGCCCCATCCAAAGGCACTGGGTAAAATTAGGAATAGGTTTATGTTAAATAGAATTAAGTACTAACAACACTAACATAGCATGTAAGTACAGTCTGTTTATAACCACTAACTACGTATGAACTAAGGTCTGAAATAAAGATATTTTATTTTATTTATTTATTTACTAGCTGTTCCCGGCATGCGTTGCAATGCCCTTTTTCCTACCTACTACCTGCCTGTGTACCAACTACCTACCTACCTACTACCTCCTACCCTACCTACCTACTACCTCCTACCCTACCTACCTACTACCTCCTACCCTACCTACATACTACCCTACCTACCTACTACCCTACCTACTACCCTACCTACCTACTACCCTACCTACCTACCTACTACCCTACCTACCTACTACCCTACCTACCTACCTACTACCCTACCTACCTACTACCCTACCTACCTACCTACTACCCTACCTACCTACTACCCGACCTACCTACTACCCTACCTAGTTACTACCCTACCTACTACTCTACCGACTACCCTACCTACTACTCTACCTACTACCCTGCCTACCTACCTACCACTTTCTCACCTTTTAAACCTTCCCTGGACTTCCACGAATAATTCAACACTATAATTAGCCAAATCGGTCCAGCCGTTCTCGAGTTTTAGCGAGACTAACGAACAGCTATTCATTTTTATATAATATAGCTGTACCCCGCGTGCGTTGCAATGCCCTTTTACCTGCCTACGTACCAACTACCTACCACCTACCTATTACCTACCTACCTACATACTACTAATTTCTCACCTTCTATGGACTGCCACAAATGTTTCAAAACCAAAATTAGACAAATCGGTCTAGCCGTTCTCTAGTTTTAGCGCGACTAACTAACAGCAATTAATTTTTATATTATACGCAAACACCATTTGAAAAATCGTTTTTCTATTGGGAAAGAAACAGTAAATATTTGTGATTATTGTGATAATGTCGTATGGTCCGTTTGAAGTTGTCATTCGTTGACTGAACAACTGAACGTCACTCAATTGTTTTGCCTTCCCGGAATCTCTCCACTAACACTTGAACTTTATAGGTACGGTATTAAAGCTCAAATTGCTTTTACGTTTTAGTTAGAAAACGTTTGTATGGGAAAAAGAAAAGGGCTGTTTTTAGGGCTTTTCCGGCCATTATTCGAATTTTTCTCGCCGTAAAAACCATCCTTGAACTTCAACAAACATTTAAAAAAAAAAACAGCCAAATCGGTCAAGCCGTTTTCATGCCAAGTCGTGACAACGGAAAACGGGTTTCATTTTTATATATATAGATAGATAAGTACCTGTATAGCCCAAAACAATCAATCCATGAAACCAGTACTAATGTCTATCCAATTATATCAATTGAAGATTAAAATGTAGTTTTTTTCACTACTCAGGGTTTAACTTCGTTTCTATAAGGGTTTTATTCTTACTCCATAATACATGCGTTTGTGTATAGATGGATGGATGTATCTTTGTTTGATAATCTTTCACGCAAAAAGTCTCCATTGAACGGATTTAAATGGTTGATACACAGATTTTTTTTATATATATATGTTACGGCGGGAAAACCACTTGAGGAACGCTGCTCCTAAATATCAATGGCCTCCGCCATATTGTCTTTGTCTTAGATTCCTCTTCGTGGCAGATGGGTAAATGGGTAGTTGAAATCACACACAATACTTGACTCAAACACCAAACGTTTATTTAGAATAGTCCATTTACAGGCACTTATAAACTTTTCAGAGGTTGAGACACATTCACATAAATCATTGTTACTATGGAGACGAATGGGTTTAAGAAACTCCATTTAAATCATGTTACAATTCTCGTTTGCACTAATTAATATTAATCACATCAAAAACCACTTTCATTTACTTAATATTGCAATTGCAATTTTTGCTAAACACGAGATAATGTGCGTTCATCTTTCGTCTCACGCGATGTTCTGTGCTCACGCGTCTCTAGTCCGTCTAGCGGAAGTACAACGCACTCAGTATTGTTATTAATTACTTAATCAGTTAAAACTAATAAACAATACTAAAATTATTCACAATTGATTGTAATAATTATTTAACAATAAAACAATACCAATATTAATGCGAAGGCGTTATTAAGTTAATGTGTAATTAAGGCTTGTATTCACGCCAATGACCTTGTACATACAAACTACCCCTCTCGGTCGTAGATACGGACTTTAAACGGACGCATTTTTCATTTATTATAATTAAAATAATACATGTTTTTAAAAAGTAACAAAACCAAATTATTTTCCTTTGTATTTCAAATCAGTAGATATTTTTTAAATATTATTTTGGTAAAAAATGAAGGAGTAAAATGGTTCCATTCAACGATTTGGAGGTGATTTTGTGGATTTTTTTTCTTATTATTTGATACCGATACAAAAATTATGGCTAAACCAAATTACGTGTCATATCATGTAGATTACTAACAATTTTTCTCAGATGTAATTTCTCTGTAAGTGCCGGTGAAAAACTGCTTCATCTGCACGCTGTTTTTAAGCTTTTTCGAGAGAGGAGCCTTAATAGGTTCATTACTTTTTACAACAGAATGTTACTTACGCCATTTCCGGCTAATTAAAGGATTTAATACAAAGAACGGGTTTTCTACTAATAAATTGCTCTACAAAATAATCTTATGACTTTTTAGTTTATAATTACATAAAGAAACTGATTTAGTCGTGGTTTCAGATTATAAATTGAGTTATTGACTATTAAAATCGTATTCGCCGCCATCTTCACAACAATGTGCAATGACGTCTCTCATACAGCCTAATTTCAAGTGAGCAATCATTAAAATCCCAATATTCATAATCAATTAGCTTATCTTAATTTAAAAAACTAAGCGAAGCTATTATTATAAGCTGGTTATTAATTACATTGACTAATGATCCCAGCAGATAGACACTCTCGCGGCGACACGGCCATTCTGATCGGCGGTGCGCGCTCTGCACTTGCCGTTGCCGTCCGCTCGTCCGTCCGTTGTCTTATGTGTAGTCTCGTGGTTGTTATCTGAAATAGTGGAGATAAATTTTGTCGGCAGATTATTGTTGCTTTTATTATCCTACAATGTTTATTCAATTGTAGGATTTAGTAACAGGAAGGTTCATTCAACATAGAAACCTTGTAATAGATCTGACATTCAATGCATTTTTGTATCACCTTGCCTAGACACACATGCACAGTTACAGACATATAAAGCTGTTTGGAATTTTTATTCAAGTTATTGGATGCTAAGCTGTTAGCTTAATAAAACAATTGTTGCCTGAATGACTCAATTACATTAATTGAATTGAGTTTATTGATATTGTTTGATCAACTTCTAGCTCACAAGAATTTTGTTGGCAAAATTATTCAACAGCATTAATTGAATTCATTGATAGTTTGATCAGCTACTAGCTGAATAGAATATTGTTTGATTAGCTACTAGCTTAATAGAATATTGTTGGCAAAATTTTTCAACAACATTAATTGAATTTATTGATGTTGTTTGATCAGCTACTAGCTGAATAGAATATTGTTTGAATAGCTACTAGCTAAATAGAATATTGTTGGCAAAATTATCAACAACATTAATTGAATTTATTGATATTGTTTGATCAGCTACTAGTTGAATAAAATATTGTTTGATCAGCTACTAGTTGAATAAAATATTGTTTGATTAGCTACTAGCTAAATAGAATATTTTTGTCAAAATTATCGAACAACATTGATTTTATTGATATTGTTTGATCAGCTGTTTGCTTTTTCAGCAAACAGATAATATTGTTGCTTACTATGACTTTGCAACCTTGTATAATAGGTCTACTGTCTACTAGATTCGTTTTAAATAAAATTATTGATAGCTTTAGACATTGTGATTTGTATTTGGTAAATGTAGTGTGAGTAGTATGTTTTTATTTGTTCATTCTCACGGGAAGGTAATGCTCTGTGATAGACACAAAGTCTTGGATTTGACAGGATAAAAGGATAGGATCAGGAACACCGCTCTGTGATAGACACAAAGTCTTTGATTTGACAGGATTTAAGGATAAGGAGTTTAGGACCATTGCTCCGTGACAGGCACGAAGTCTTTGATTTGACAGGATATAAGGAACCAGGCTCTGGGCGTTTAATACGCCGTGGACCCAGCAGGATAACATGAGAGTATTATTTTATCAGTTCCCTCCACGGCTGCTGATAGATCATTTGTTGTGTTTGTTCATTATCAGTCACCTCCACGGCTTCTGATAGATCATTTGTTGTGTGGGTTCATTATCAAGTGCCTACATGGCTGTTGATAGATAATTTGTTGTGTTGGTTCTTTACCAGCTGCCTCCACGGCTGCTGATAGATTATTTGTGTGATTCATTGTGAGTATTACTTATTGCGCTAGTTGTTTCCTCCACGGATACCATTAGCTTTTTGTGAGTATTATTATTTTATACTTCATTAGTTACTGTTAGTACTAATACTTTGTTTTTGTTAATAGTTGTTGCTTACAACTGGCAGGATTGCAAAAACATTAAAATAATGAAATCGGAATACCTGATACTCATCACACATGAGCATCATGTAGGTAGGTAGGTTGATTGGCGATTGTATTGAGCCTTTTAATGCAACACTGTTTGATATCAGTAGTGAAGTGTTTGAAGTAGTTTGAAAACTTCTCACCTTTTATGTTAACTTATGGTGTGTAAACACTGAAACAGTCATTCTGGGTTGGCTGTCCTCATGCTGTTTCTCATTTGTTAGCTTCATAGCCGGCGACACGGTCATTTGTTCACCAGGCTGTAGTACTTGATGTTGTTTGTATTTGTAGTGAATTTGCTCTACTATCATTTCCTCTTTTATAACATAATTGCCTCGAATCTGGAATGTAAAAGTCATGCAGGTAAATAATAGAACAATAAAAGATGTTATGTAAACATCACACCTGCTATCCCAGAAGGGTTAGGCAGAGGTGTACATCATCACTTTGCCAGTAATGCCTAAGCCTCTTGTTAAAGGGCAAGACTATATGCCATTAATATTATTGTCTGGACTGCTACTGAGAAATTCCTGATGAAAAAACCCAACGACACTTTGCTAGACTTGGGAATCGAATCCAGGCCCACATGCTTTAATTGTATGTTCCATGACTACTAGGCCCACAAAGCAGTCTGACTAAATGTTTAAATTAGTAATGAAAATATAGTAATCAATTGTTTTTAAATAGTTATCATACTTAGATGGTAATCAAACTAAGATGGGAAAGTTAATCTGATTAAAACTACTTTAAAAACACTATTGGTTGTGTTACTGTACTAGTGAAACATTCACATTTTATTAACATATTTAAAGCTTTGCTTTCTGTTGAATTATCGCACTGAATTTCATTGTCACAATTTGTTGAACAACGTTGATGTTTTTTACATAACAAAGCATTACTTATGTGAAACATGTGCACCCTGGCTTTGAATCCAACTCGTATGCTATAATGGGAAATAGTATGATGCTATTATTGCGTTTCGCCATTAAAATAATGTTTAATGTGGATCAATTATTTTTTTAACTTCAAGCTAATCAATTAGTGATGTAGTAAGGTCAGACACAGATTCCATTGATAGATATTGAATAAATAAATAATTATTGTAATATTAAACATAACATAACATCACGCCTGTAATACCCGAAGGGTTAGGCAGAGGTGTACCTAATAGTACACCCACATTTCGCCAGTTATGTTGTTAAGTCCCATGTAATAAGGGGCGAGCCTATTGCCATCAACCGGGCACAAATCCAGTCTCCGTGGCTGTTACTGATAAATTCCTGATGGAAAAAGCCAATAACACTTTGCCTGACCCGGGAATCGAACCCAAGACCTCATGCTCAACAGTTGCGGTTGCGACCACTAGACCAAGGAGGCAGTTAAGTATTGTAATATTTATCATGACATATTGTGTCATTACAATACCTTTGTATTGTAATGACACAATATGTTATTATTCACATCTGCCGGGTGTCCAGTGACGGACAACTTTGTTTGTTTTTATTGAATCTTGAAACATGTTGTCCAATACAAATGTTTACAAGTTTGTACAAAGTACTTAATTGCAATTCCTCACTTGAATATCAAGTATGAGGGATTTCTAATAAGAATTATTTCTATTGCATGTTTTACTCTGAATGACATAATATTAAAACATAACAAGATTTAATACTTAGTTAATTAATTAATGTGTGAATGCAAGTAACTAACTATCATTTGATTCATGTGTTCAGTTTGTGACACATTATGTACCCTGGTTTAAATTTTAATAAAAACATTGAACGGGTAATGACCTTGTCACTCCTTGAGTGATTAAAGATGTCTTAATATTTCAATTCCACGGGTGTCAATTTAAGGTGGCAATTAACCTAGCCAGTGTGTAATGTGATAAGTTAAAATATTGTTAACTGCACTACAGTTACTAAAATGAATAAAATAAAATACTTCCCGGGTTTGATGTTCCATCCCGTAGGTTAATTTATTGATATGCTTTCCCAGTGTTCATGTTTCTTTTATTTTGCTGCTTCGGTCATTCTGTGCTGTACTGTATGTTTGTCACTTTGATTGGACTATGAAGTTTTCTGGCACATAAAACTTCATTGTTTGTTTTCCCATGTAAAAAGTATTTTCATGTGAACTTATTGTCTTACTGGGTCATGTGTGTTCAAGTTGAATTAAGCCATAATTATCATGTTGGTATCTGTCAACCACTA
Source organism: Diarsia brunnea (assembly GCA_949774965.1). Classification (NCBI taxonomy): domain Eukaryota; kingdom Metazoa; phylum Arthropoda; class Insecta; order Lepidoptera; family Noctuidae; genus Diarsia; species Diarsia brunnea. The sequence goes on along the minus strand of OX459003.1, from coordinate 2,748,747 downwards.
TGATGAAAATACAGCCAAATTTTAGACGATCAGTCTTCAGTTCAATATTTTCCTGTATGTCATCATTTGGATGTTCCGGCGCATATTCATGAGCAAAGCGCAGATAAAATCCCTTTCTTCTGATGTTACGGCGGGAAAACCACTTGAGGAACGCTGCTCCTAAATATCAATGGCCTCCGCCATATTGTCTTTGTCTTAGATTCCTCTTCGTGGCAGATGGGTAAATGGGTAGTTGAAATCACACACAATACTTGACTCAAACACCAAACGTTTATTTAGAATAGTCCATTTACAGGCACTTATAAACTTTTCAGAGGTTGAGACACATTCACATAAATCATTGTTACTATGGAGACGAATGGGTTTAAGAAACTCCATTTAAATCATGTTACAATTCTCGTTTGCACTAATTAATATTAATCACATCAAAAACCACTTTCATTTACTTAAGGACGTATTTACAAAAACGATAGGCATAGAATTGAACTACTACATAGACACGAGTCACACACACAAGCGTCGGCTTGTTAGCTGCGGGAATAAGTAGTCAAGTGAACTAATTTTGATACGTTGAAAATATTTGTTTTTTTTTTTTTTTATGTAATATGTACTTGTTAGCTAAGATGAAACCTCACCTGCAAACTTGATGGAGTGACCTGAAGGTCTACATGGGTGACTGCTACTGGAACTCCTCGACGGATCGATCTAGATGCACCGAGTTTGGGCTTGATGTGTTGGTTATGATGAGACCTTACCTCCGGACTTGAAAAAGTGACCTGAAGGTCTACTTCGGTGACTGCTACTGGAACTCCTCGATGGATCGAACTAGATGTGCCGAGTTTGGGCTCGTTTTGTTAGTTATGATGTGACCTTACCTCCGGACTTGATGAAAAGACCTGAAGGTCTACTTCGGTGACTGCTACTGGAACTCCTCGACGGATCGAACTTGATGTGCCGAGTTTAGGCTCAATTTGTTAGTTATGATGAGACCTTACCTCCGGACTTGAAGAGGTGACCTGAAGGTCTACTTCGGTGATTGTTACTGGAACTCCTCGAAGGATCGAACTAGATGTGCCGAGTTTGGGCTCGTTTTGTTAGTTATGATGTGACCTTACCTCCGGACTTGATGGAGTGACCTGAAGGTCTACTTCGGTGACTGCTACTGGAATTCCTCGACGGATCGAACTTGATATGTCGAGTTTGAGCTCGTTTTGTTAGTTATAATGAGATCTTACCTTCGGACTTGATGGAGTGACCTGAAGGTCTACTTCGGTGACTGCTACTGGAATTCCTCGACGGATCGAACTTGATATGTCGAGTTTGAGCTCGTTTTGTTAGTTATAATGAGATCTTACCTTCGGACTTGATGGAGTGACCTGAAGGTCTACTTCGGTGACTGCTACTGGAACTCCTGGACAGATCTAACTAGATGTGTCGAATTTGGGCTCGTTTTGTTAGTTATGATAAGATCTTACCTCCGGACTTGATGGAGTGACCTGAAGGTCTACTTCAGTGACTGCTACTGGAACTCCTCGATAGATCGAACTAGATGTGCCGAGTTTGGGCTCGTTTTGTTAGTTATGATGTGACCTTACCTCCGGACTTGATGGAGTGACCTGAAGGTCTACTTCGGTGACTGCTACTGGAACTCCTCGATGGATCGAACTAGATGTGCCGAGTTTGGGCTCAATTTGTTAGTTATGATGAGACCTTACATCCGGACTTGATGGAGTGACCTGAAGGTCTACTTCGGTGACTGCTACTGGAGCTCCTCGGCAGATGGAACTAGGTGCCCTGAGTTTGGGCTCGATGTGTTAGTTATGATAAGATCTTACCTCCGGACTTGATGGAGTGACCTGAAGGTCTACTTCGGTGACTGCTACTGGAACTCCTCGACGGATCGAACTAGATGTGTCGAGTTTGGGCTCGTTTTGTTAGTTATGATAAGATCTTACCTCCGTACTTGAAGAAGTGACCTGAAGGTCTACTTCGGTGACTGCTACTGGAACTCCTCGATGGATCGAACTAGATGTGCCGAGTTTGGGCTTGTTTTGTTAGTTATGTTATGATGTGACCTTACCTCCGGACTTGATGGAGTGACCTGAAGTCTACTTCGGTGACTGCTACTGGAGCTCCTCGATGGATCGAACTAGGTGCCCTGAGTTTGGGCTCGATGTGTTAGTTATGATGAGACCTTATCTCCGGACTTAATGGAGTGACCTGAAGGTCTACTTCGGTGACTGCTACTGGAACTCCTCGACGGATCGAACTAGATGTGTCGAGTTTGGGCTCGTTTTGTTAGTTATGACGAGATCTTACCTCCGGACTTGAAGTAGTGACCTGAAGGTCTACTTCGGTGACTGCTACTGGAGCTCCTCGGCAGATCGAACTAGGTGCCCTGAGTTTGGGCTCGATGTGTTAGTTATGATGAGACCTTATCTCTGGACTTGACGGAGTGACCGATTTACTGACTTGAGGATGTACAGACGCCAGTATAGTGATGTGCTGGCCTCTTTAGTTCGATTATAATTAAAAATAAAAACAAAAATTTTAAAAAATATATTTATTTCAACTACGCCAATTACAGACACATTTGAATTTTCAAAAGACATAAAATGAAACTAGTACAAAAATAATTATGGTGCTACAGTCCCAGTCACAACTTCACAATAATAACTGTGAAAGTACTGTAGGTGCCAATTCCAAAACGTAAATTTCTATGCAGAAGAATGGGCAAGAAACTCGATGAACACCCTTTTTTAATTGTCAAAATTATTACAGAACCTTTGTTACCTCGTTTATCTTTAGATTGTACATTATGTGTGAACGATGTAGGAATTAGTCCATAGTGAATATAAAATAGACCGTGACGCCTTAGAGATGACCAGTCCCAACTGACAGCGACCGTTCACGAACATGACTGCATATCAGCACCATTCAGCACAACCATTTTAAAGGAAACTAAATGATCCGATACACGCATCACCATCAGCGCGACATTTGAGTGAGGATGACATACTTTCAACCGCCAGAGTGAGTCAATAAAATACGTAAAAGACGTAGGTATCTAGCCAATGATAGCTCTGAAGTTACACATCAAAAAAGTTTGTGATCACTAGCATAAGCTGATATATTTTTTTTTAAATATTATGGAAAAACAATAGAACCGTTTTACTATTTTATTTTCTAAAATAAAGAATCTAAAAATATGAAGATATCAAAATATATCCTAACAAAAAAGATTTTGATTTTCCAAAGTGATCGCATACTTTTTTTAATGTGTACATAGTACTCACGCAATGCTGGCTATGAAGCTAAAATTATAATACTAGACAGGTTAACTATATACAATGTAAGGATAAGTAGTTGTACAGTCTTCATCCGCTCCGACAATAATATTAAAAGAAAACCTACGACTGTCGCACAAAATGAAAGCAAAAAAAAAAAAAATTTAGGCGTAGGGAATTAATTCCTAATTTGCAGAATATTTGATGGAATGTGCGAAGAATGAGCTCTTAGGTCCATATTTCTGGCCATTCTTGGATCAATCAATTCTGGGAGGAGACAATTTTTGTAAAATCTGACCAATTGAATTTCCATTTTCTCCTTCCAAAATTGTGGATCTTTTTTTATGCACTGATACTTTATTTTGCCAGGGCCTGTCCAAATAGCAAACACACAAACGTCTTGGCATGTAATGCGCAACTGCCCTTGAATTTGAAAATACCATTTATGTTTTTTGTTTATGTCGAATGTATTATTTGCTTTTGGTAACCAAAAATCTACTTTTTTAAGTTTGATGGCGTCGTCTGGCTCCATCTCATATGCCGAAGATGGACATTTAATTTCAACAATGCCAAGCTCACACTTTCCGTCTGGGGTCGCTCCTAAAAAGGGAAATTCTTGGTCTATGAATAACCCGCATTTTTCTATACGGGTATTCAAAGCCTTTTCTAACTCTCTAATTGCAGTCTCTTCGTTATTTCTGCCATGCTTAATAGACGCCACATTGCTTAAATCTTTTCCATATAAAATTTGTTTAATCAGTGGACCACATTCAGTGGTAGGGCGACGTTTGCAGACTGTCGCGAACCAAGACGCGGTCAGGAGTTTTCTCCGGGTTTCCAACCATAACGGACTTCCGCTCTGCAATATGGTATCTTTTTCTAATTTGTCCTTTTCAACTTCTGAAACTTCTAATGCTCTTAAAAATTTAGTTTTGGCTTCTTCAAATTCTTCCTCATTCATATCAACTTTTTGGCAATTTTCTCCATAATAGGCGTCTTGTTTTGATGTTGTTGGCCTGATTATCTTTTTCTTTTTTATTTTTCTCCCTAGTCTTGTTTCATTTAGTTTTTGCCGTATTTTTTCTAAGTGTACTATTTCGGGATTAGCTTCTGTGTCAAAAATAAATTTATGTACAGCCGACTGTAGGACACCTGTGTTATATGAAATGACGGCTGCAGCACAACGAGCAAGATAGGACCCCCGCTGGGTAAAGTTTACTCGTTTGCCTCCTATAAACTTTGCAACTCGTGCATTAAAACTTTCCACCGCATTATTTGTTTCGTTGTACACAAAACTGTATGCATGCAATGACAGACGTTCGGCTAAATCTTCAACTTTTTGAAATACGCCATATGCTGTCAGTTCTGGTACCAAATTTACATTCCTTTTTTTAATCTCATCGGTACAAAAATACGATGCGCATTTCGAGTGATCACCAAATATATGGTAGGGACCATTCACTATGTCATTTTTTATTTGTTTTACTTTCTCTTCGAAAGGAGTGTTCTGACTGGTCCAATACTTGACGCTGCTATCAATGCCCCAACGTATCCGTAAATAATTTTCTTTAAGAATTTTTCTGGCCCTTATGTGGTAAGCGGTGTTGTTGGAAATTGACAGCAAGCCCTTGCAGTAATTTCTTAACAGATGATTTTTGCATTCGATTTTGCCAACCGTTATGTTAGCATATGGCCTTGCATTCCGGATACTAGCATACGTGCTGGAATCTCCATCTGCGATATAATGGCTATAAATAAGTCCATGCATATGTACAGATTTTTTAAATCCCTCTGTTATTATTACTGCTTCCATTGCAGTAGAAGGACCGTGAAAATTTTTAAAGCATGAATGTTTCCGTGGTTGTGTTCCCTTTGTGTTTGCTCGTGAACAGATACAACACACCTTATTTTTTACGCCGTAGTAAAGAATTTTTTTTGAATGCATGCCTACTATTGCTCCAACTCCAGAAGAGGCACTGTAGTTGGTTCCATACGAGCGTTTGGACCAACATGCATCACCTGATACAGAAATCATCGCCAATCCATCGTCGTTTGAGCTTCCAATGGCTAAAGCATGATCTTTTTCTTTCTTACCAGCCTCGATCATAAAGTGCTGCGCAGTCTTTTTCCACCATCGACTGATAATGTCGTGTTTTGATTGGTACAATCGTACTGACATTGGTGGCATATTTACATGACACAGAACAGTATTAAGCTGCGTAACCCCAGCACCAATAGTCATTATACCAGTCACGATTTCGTCGTTCACGTCCATTTTATTTTCTGAGTCGTCCGAAGCTTTCAACATGAATTTAGCACCACACATTTGGCACTTCATATAAAAAGTTGAGGAAAGTCCTATCCTTTTTTCATTCACCATTTCAACAGTACTTAAATTGCAATTGAACATCGAACTATGATTCCCAATTTCTTGAAGTTGTTTAATAAAATAAGCCATTTCTATAAGCCTTCTTCCAGAAACCTGAAATGATTTGCTTTCTTCATTTTCGGAGTTCTAAAAACAAAACAAACGTGTTAAAACTTGTCATTTGTGCAAAATAAAGGGAACATAAAGCAACAGTAATTTCGTATTTATAACTTACGTAAGACGACTCCAAATTGTTTTTATTGGAAGTACTACAACTCATTTGTTCAACTTCTTCTGGATACGCCTCACATCTATCACTCGTATTGCAAATACCTTCACGAAGTCTGTCAAAAAAGATACGTATGACAATGATGGAACCGATTTATGATTAAGATGATTTAATAAACATACTATACTGACCGTCTTCCTATTTCTAAAGCTTGTCTACTGGCACGAACTTTTTTACGAGAGTTTATGCCAAATTTCTTATATCTCGGCATCTAAAACAACAATAGAGTTATGAAAGTTACGTCTCAGGCACTATGCACAAATAATATTGACGAAGAGAATTCATACTAATTAGCATAAGCACAAAACACCAAACTCGGCACATCTAGTTCGATCCATCGAGGAGTTCCAGTAGCAGTCACCGAAGTAGACCTTCAGGTCACTCCATCAAGTCCGGAGGTAAGATCTCATCATAACTAACAAAACGAGCCCAAACTCGGCACATCTAGTTCGATCCATCGAGGAGTTCCAGTAGCAGTCACCGAAGTAGACCTTCAGGTCACTCCATCAAGTCCGGAGGTAAGATCTCATCATAACTAACTAAACGAGCCCAAACTCGGCACATCTAGTTCGATCCATCGAGGAGTTCCAGTAGCAGTCACCGAAGTAGACCTTCAGGTCACTCCATCAAGTCCGGAGGTAAGATCTCATCATAACTAACAAAACGAGCCCAAACTCGGCACATCTAGTTCGATCCATCGAGGAGTTCCAGTAGCAGTCACCGAAGTAGACCTTCAGGTCACTCCATCAAGTCCGGAGGTAAGATCTCATCATAACTAACAAAACGAGCCCAAACTCGGCACATCTAGTTCGATCCATCGAGGAGTTCCAGTAGCAGTCACCGAAGTAGACCTTCAGGTCACTCCATCAAGTCCGGAGGTAAGATCTCATCATAACTAACTAAACGAGCCCAAACTCGGCACATCTAGTTCGATCCATCGAGGAGTTCCAGTAGCAGTCACCGAAGTAGACCTTCAGGTCACGCCATCAAGTCCGGAGGTAAGATCTCATCATAACTAACAAAACGAGCCCAAACTCGGCACATCTAGTTCGATCCATCGAGGAGTTCCAGTAGCAGTCACCGAAGTAGACCTTCAGGTCACTCCATCAAGTCCGGAGGTAAGATCTCATCATAACTAACAAAACGAGCCCAAACTCGGCACATCTAGTTCGATCCATCGAGGAGTTCCAGTAGCAGTCACCGAAGTAGACCTTCAGGTCACTCCATCAAGTCCGGAGGTAAGGTCACATCATAACTAACAAAACGAGCCCAAACTCGGCACATCTAGTTCGATGCATCGAGGAGTTCCAGTAGCAGTCACCGAAGTAGACCTTCAGGTCACTCCATCAAGTCCGAAGGTAAGATCTCATCATAACTAACAAAACGAGCCCAAACTCGACATATCAAGTTCGATCTGTCGAAGAGTTCCAGTAGCAGTCACCGAAGTAGACCTTCAGGTCACTCCATCAAGTCCGGAGGTAAGATCTCATCATAACTAACAAAACGAGCCCAAACTCGGCACATCTAGTTCGATCCATCGAGGAGTTCCAGTAGCAGTCACCGAAGTAGACCTTCAGGTCACTCCATCAAGTCCGGAGGTAAGGTCACATCATAACTAACAAAACGAGCCCAAACTCGGCACATCTAGTTCGATGCATCGAGGAGTTCCAGTAGCAGTCACCGAAGTAGACCTCCAGGTCACTCCATCAAGTCCGGAGGTAAGATCTCATCATAACTAACAAAACGAGCCCAAACTCGACATATCAAGTTCGATCCGTCGAGGAGTTCCAGTAGCAGTCACCGAAGTAGACTTTCAGGTCACTCCATCAAGTCCGGAGGTAAGATCTCATCATAACTAACAAAACGAGCCCAAACTCGGCACATCTAGTTCGATCCATCGAGGAGTTCCAGTAGCAGTCACCGAAGTAGACCTTCAGGTCACTCCATCAAGTCCGGAGGTAAGATCTCATCATAACTAACAAAACGAGCCCAAACTCGGCACATCTAGTTCGATCCATCGAGGAGTTCCAGTAGCAGTCACCGAAGTAGACCTTCAGGTCACTCCATCAAGTCCGGAGGTAAGATCTCATCATAACTAACAAAACGAGCCCAAACTCGGCACATCTAGTTCGATCCATCGAGGAGTTCCAGTAGCAGTCACCGAAGTAGACCTTCAGGTCACTCCATCAAGTCCGGAGGTAAGATCTCATCATAACTAACAAAACGAGCCCAAACTCGGCACATCTAGTTCGATCCATCGAGGAGTTCCAGTAGCAGTCACCGAAGTAGACCTTCAGGTCACTCCATCAAGTCCGGAGGTAAGATCTCATCATAACTAACAAAACGAGCCCAAACTCGGCACATCTAGTTCGATCCATCGAGGAGTTCCAGTAGCAGTCACCGAAGTAGACCTTCAGGTCACTCCATCAAGTCCGGAGGTAAGATCTCATCATAACTAACAAAACGAGCCCAAACTCGGCACATCTAGTTCGATCCATCGAGGAGTTCCAGTAGCAGTCACCGAAGTAGACCTTCAGGTCACTCCATCAAGTCCGGAGGTAAGATCTCATCATAACTAACAAAACGAGCCCAAACTCGGCACATCTAGTTCGATCCATCGAGGAGTTCCAGTAGCAGTCACCGAAGTAGACCTTCAGGTCACTCCATCAAGTCCGGAGGTAAGATCTCATCATAACTAACAAAACGAGCCCAAACTCGGCACATCTAGTTCGATCCATCGAGGAGTTCCAGTAGCAGTCACCGAAGTAGACCTTCAGGTCACTCCATCAAGTCCGGAGGTAAGATCTCATCATAACTAACAAAACGAGCCCAAACTCGGCACATCTAGTTCGATCCATCGAGGAGTTCCAGTAGCAGTCACCGAAGTAGACCTTCAGGTCACTCCATCAAGTCCGGAGGTAAGATCTCATCATAAACCACAAAACGAGCCCAAACTAGACATATCAAGTTCAATCCATCGAAGAGTTCCAGTAGCAGTCACCGAAGTAGACCTCCAGGTCACTCCATCAAGTCCGGAGGTAAGGTCACATCATAACTAACAAAACGAGCCCAAACTCGGCACATCTAGTTCGATGCATCGAGGAGTTCCAGTAGCAGTCACCGAAGTAGACCTTCAGGTCACTCCATCAAGTCCGGAGGTAAGGTCACATCATAAATAACAAAACGAGCCCAAACTCGGCACATCTAGTTCGATGCATCGAGGAGTTCCAGTAGCAGTCACCGAAGTAGATCTTCAGGTCACTTCGTCAAGTCCGAAGGTAAGATCTCATCATAACTAACAAAACGAGCCCAAACTCGACATATCAAGTTCGATCTGTCGAAGAGTTCCAGTAGCAGTCACCGAAGTAGACCTTCAGGTCACTCCATCAAGTCCGGAGGTAAGGTCACATCATAACTAACAAAACGAGCCTAAACTCGGCACATCTAATTCGATGCATCGAGGAGTTCCAGTAGCAGTCACCGAAGTAGACCTTCAGGTCACTTCTTCAAGTCCGGAGGTAAGATCTCATCATAACTAACAAAACGAGCCCAAACTCAGATCAGATCACTGCGTCAAGTTGTTGACGAATAAGCATTTGTTTTGGCGAAATAAAATATTGTCATATAAAAATTTAAATCTTACCTTGTCAAGTATCAAATTTGGTTTATCGAATATTTCGTATGTAAACAGCGATCTTTTCAACACAAGCCGCTTCTAACAGGCGACACAGCGTCCACTCACAACGGCAGCCGAGTGCGGACTGAGATTTCATTCGAAATGTTTGTGCAATAAATCAAAACTGGGACAACAAATAAAATAACCCTTATTGCAATCACTTAAGATTCACCCATAATAGCAAAATATGTAGAAAAGTTAGTTTCGGCATTTATTTTTTCTGAGAGTATTTATGACACTGCGACATAATTTTTTTTCTCAGATTTAGAACAGACTATATTTGCCTACTTACAGTATTTTTAGAAATCTTAAAATATGTTATTGGTAGAACAAAAAATGTACCTAAACACAATACCGTCTCGAAAATATTGTGGTTAATGGCAACGACAGATCGTTTTTACAGTATCAAAAACTATCATTTTCAAGAAAAACGTTTCTTGCGTTTGAAGATAAAGAACCAATCTATTTGTGTTAGTTATAAGTTTTATTTGATTTGATTCAGTTTAGTCAGGAAATGTACTGAAAAACAGCATAATTTTGTCCGAATTGCAAACGCGCCCTTAATATTGCAATTGCAATTTTTGCTAAACACGAGATAATGTGCGTTCATCTTTCGTCTCACGCGATGTTCTGTGCTAGTGTGCTCACGCGTCTCTACTCTCTAGTCCGTCTAGCGGAAGTACAACGCACTCAGTATTGTTATTAATTACTTAATCAGTTAAAACTAATAAACAATACTAAAATTATTCACAATTGATTGTAATAATTATTTAACAATAAAACAATACCAATATTAATGCGAAGGCGTTATTAAGTTAATGTGTAATTAATAGGTTCATTACTTTTTACAACAGAATGTTACTTACGCCATTTCCGGCTAATTAAAGGATTTAATACAAAGAACGGGTTTTCTACTAATAAATTGCTCTACAAAATAATCTTATGACTTTTTAGTTTATAATTACATAAAGAAACTGATTTAGTCGTGGTTTCAGATTATAAATTGAGTTATTGACTATTAAAATCGTATTCGCCGCCATCTTCACAACAATGTGCAATGACGTCTCTCATACAGCCTAATTTCAAGTGAGCAATCATTAAAATCCCAATATTCATAATCAATTAGCTTATCTTAATTTAAAAAACTAAGCGAAGCTATTATTATAAGCTGGTTATTAATTAGATTGACTAATGATCCCAGCAGATAGACACTCTCGCGGCGACATATATATATATAAAAAAAAAGAAATGTAGAAATGAAAATATCTGGCTTGCTTTCTATAAGAGAGAGAGAGACAGACAGAGAAACATGCGACGCCGCACGGCTTACAATAGCTTACTATAGCAAAAAGTGTCGTGACAACTTTTCGTAAGAATTTTTTCCGTCTAGCCCCCTTTCACAACGCGGGATAAGGAACTTCGTTCCAATAAAAACAAAAAGTAAAGAAAATATTTAATTGCAAACGTTCAAACGGGCGGGAAAAACCTTTTGGGTTGAAAACCCACTGCAATTTTGAAAGTAGACATAGCCTAACTACAAAACATTGCAAAATCAATCTTTCTTCACCTTGTGTTTAGTGCCTAACATGGTGTCAGGGTTTTATACCACCTATGGGCTTCTGTTTTGGAAGTATTGTCGTCGAGTTACGTCTCTCTGTCATGATGGTTTCCTCGAAATGTTTTTCTTCACCGAAGTAAGTGTTAATAATACAATACGCACATAGCATTAGCTGTTAACCTTTTTTTATCATCCCCGCTTATTTTATTTCTTACTGTTTGTTATGCGTTGTATTTCTTTGTGTCTTCTTGTATGTTCTTGTTTCTGCGACAAATAAATATGTTTCTTTCTTTCTTCACATGAATCCGAAAAATCAAAGGTCGAAATCGAATTCGAGACCTATGAATTGACAGCCACGGTTACACCACTAGACTTTCATTGCAGTGTTTGAAGGCTAATCCACGAATACTGAAACATCACTCAAAATTTAAGGGCTGCTTAACATTTGAGCAGCTCCTAAACTTTAGATTTCGTATGGTCAAACGTCACTTTTGAGTATCTGTTAAATATAAGTACTACTTAAATTTTGAGTGACGTTTCAGTATTCGGGGGTAAGACAGGCGGCATATAGCTCGCATCCTTTTCAGCACAATCAACTCCTTATACAGATTAACTCCAAACATAAAAGTACGAAGAATTCAATTACCTAAGTGGTCACAAGAATGATCTTGTTACTTAGTCAAGTCCATTATAAATGAGTTCCTAACTTAAGTAAAATTAGTTCATCTCGGCCGAGATGACATTACGCTAAGTTAGCACCTATATACTAGACAAAGACTCGACGTACACTCTCATTCATGAACTGCGGAAATTACTGTGGAGGTAAGTTTAGTATAGCGTTGGTTGGTCACAGAGTAACTGTAACGGCCAGTTCAGTGGCCAAAAATGTGATAATACATATTTAAAAATGTGCTTGAAAGTCTGTAAATCCAAGGTCTATAATTACCTAAATGTTTCAGGCATTTTCCTATCATAGATGCCTTTTTAAGTCATGTTTTCTGACAAAAAATAAAAAAATCTGTTTAGTCAGTCAGTTAGATTATCGAAACATATTGGACGCATATTATTTTTAAGCTATTGCATAGCTTCTATCGCGGGCCTTGAGCGTGGGGACCGAATCCAGAAATTCCGTAACGAAAAAAACCTAACACTCATTTATTTAATAAAAGAAAAAAAAAATGTTTTTTTATCGGTCACCACGCTCAAAGTGTAACTTGAATTAATATCAAAGAAAAAAAAAGGAAAAAAAATACTGCATTAATAAAATAAATAAATAATTATAATTGCATAAGTTGATAAAAAATGCTATGCAATAGCTTTACCGCGGCAGTCTCCGAATGTTTCTTTTTTCACGTAAACAAAAAATGAAGACGTATACAGTGCTTCGAAAACTCGTATGACGTCTCAGTTCAGTACAACACAAACACGAATCCAATATTTTTCGATTATCTAACTGACGGACTAAACAGATTTTTTTACAACATCCCTATTTTCATGTTATTATTTGTTATACCTAAATATAATGTTTACAACTGTAAGGCTGTAATGACACTACAAAAAGTTCTACAGCATCATCCATGACACTAATGGAGCACTATCATTAAAATTCTACAAGAAAAATAGTACTTATCTAAGACTTAAGACTACATAGAAAAATATGACAACAACTGTCGGGCCACCAAACACAACACTCGTCTGGTCGGAGAATCCTCCCTTTACTATGGACGATGAAGAACTTTACAACCCATTCTTCTTAGTTTTTAATAAGGCTGTTAACTGCCGCACTCAGAGAGCTTTAATGATTACTTAGGCCATCACTTAGTAAAGGTTTTGACAGTTTTGTCATACAAATGTATGTCAAATCTATACTAAGTGACAGCTTAAGTAATCATTAAATATCTCTGAGTACCGCAGTTAGAGTAACATCCCACCCCACTATTTTATAAACCCATATAAAAAAAACTCAGGAAATAGATTCACACCTGGAATCTACTTTCATATTTTCGCATTGAACAACTGATCTAAGCTAGACTGTGGCTGCACTATTGTATCAAACGTGTAGCGTTTGTTTTGTTCAGTACGTCAGCGGAATAAGATAACGAGTGGTAGGCTTCAAACTGATGAGTGCTGTTTGCGCTAGAATCGTCTAGATATTTCGGTAAATGGAATCATCATTATTAGATGGAATATGCTGTTTGAGATGTTACAGCGTAGTTTCCGTATCATTTATTTATTAGTAGGCTTTTCAACAATAAGTACCATTTAGAGTTTGAGTCTGAGTTACATTATAATAAGAACATAGGTAACTTAAGTGTAAGCATCTCATCACTTACCGAGAAGCACCGCATGCACTACATTCATCATCATTCTCTTGCCCTTATCCCAATTCATTTGAGGTCGGCGCAGCATGTCTTCTTCTTCCATACTTCTCTGTTTCTCGTCACCTCTATCATCATCACACAGTCCATCCATCGTTTCTTTGGTCCTCCTCTACTTTTTATAGACATTGACCCTTTAAAATCCCATCCCCATCAAAACCTTCTTCAGGACATTTTCCTAATTCCTCCGCATCACATGCCCATACCACGACAACCGATTTCCAAACAACTATTCAGTCACCAGCGCCACTTTTAGACTTCCTCTTATGTAGTTTTTTGTCATTGTGTCATTTCTTATTTTATCCATTCGCGTAACACCGCACATCCCCCTAAGCATTCTCATCTCAGCCACATGTAAATGCCTTTCATTCATCCCTTTTGTGGCCCAACATTCTAATACAAGACAGCAGGTCTAACCATTGTTTTATAAATCTTCACCTTTCGTTTAAGGGAGTCCCAGATTGTCCCGAATGAACTACATTATGCCCAGATCATTACATAATTAAATAATCCTTATTTATTTAACCATAGATAACGGTCAGCAAGAAGAATGGGAGAAGTAATTTATGCAATATGTGACTGTTTTTTAACGAGATATTAAATGGACTGTATTGTAATCTTTGGGGCGGCAACGATAAGGCCCGAACGAGAAAAATCGACAAAATGTTACGTTACGACAAAAGGGTGTGCTTTGAATAGGCACTCACCTGATTGCTCCCTGGGCGATGTCTTCGAAACCAGAACCCTTCACGAAGGAACCCTTCCAGCTACCCAGTACTGACGCCAGACTTACCCAGTCGCTGTACAAGTTACCTTCCTTGTTTATCGGTCCGGCTGAACCCAGGTATCGTGCAAGCTTGAACACCGATTCAATAGCACACTCACGATTAGACGAGAAACTGATGTTGTTGGCACAACTTTTAAGAATTTTGAAATATCATGACGGTTTCAATATGGCGAGAAAAGGTATTATTCGCGCCGACGCGCTCTCAACCACGAGACGAAAAAGCAGAGAGAATCTCTAGGAATGTTGCTAAACCCAAAATTGATTTCAGGGTTGCCATTACAAACCAATTAATTAATAAATTTAGTTACTAAAGTGAACATTCCGCCCACCTAAATACAAAGTATTTATGAAATATAAACAACGAACTTAAACTAGTCTTAAATACTAACGACAGCGAAAGGTTATTTCATCGATAGACGGTTATTTAACTAAGGATAGGCAGTGGACACAATTTTACGACTGGCCTTTTGAATTGACCAGCAGCAGTCCTCACAGTCACCACTCTACAGACCCCATCAGCACCGGGATGTAGGGCTGTGATACGACCCATGCTCCACTTCAACGGACCGACTTGCTCATTTATGATCAGAACCAACATACCTACAGTCACGTTTGTGTTATTCTTATTCCACTTAGCTCTCTGTTGTAGTGTGTGAAGGTATTCATTTTGCCACCTACGCCAGAAATCTTGGTGAATCCTTTGAATCAACTTCCAACGGTGGAGGACGCTTATGTTCTGATCCACGAAATTCTCTTCAGCAACGATAGACAACGGTTCCAGAGTTAGGAAATGACCTGGAGTTAGGACAGACAGGTCATTAGCGTCTGAGCTAAGAGGGGTGAGGGGACGAGAGTTCAACATAGATTCTACCTGTGTCAGGACAGTATAAAATTCTTCATACGTCAATCGCTGCGTACCAACAACACGAGAAAGGTGCGTTTTTACCGACTTAATACCAGCTTCGGCAAGTCCGTTGAAATGAGGACTTCCAGGAGGATTGAACGAAAACTCTATTTCTTGGGACTCAGCAGCATTCTGCATGAGCTTGTCAAGGTAGTTACTGGCACCAACGAAGTTTCGCCCTTGATCGCAGACGACGCGATTACATCGACCACGGCGTGCCATAAACCGCTTCAACGCAGCCAAGAAAGCCTCCGTTGACAGTTCCGAAGCGACTTCTATGTGGATCGCCTTAGTAGAGGTACAAACGAAGACACAGATATAACCTTTATAGGTTTTTAATCCACGACCACGACCCAGAGAAATATCAAAAGGTCCACCATAATCGACAGCGACAACCGAGAAAGGCTTTATTTGGTTTATTCTATATGACGGCAGGTTTCCCATCATAGGAGCTGAAGCTTGTGTAGGGTTTACACGAAAACATTTTAAGCAACCCAAAATCACAGAACGAATAGCTCGTTTCGGCGACAAGATCCAAAAGGATTGCGCAAGCAAGTTTTGCAATGTTTGCGCGCCAGGATGCATGAATTTTTTATGATATTCATCGATAATGAGAACGGTTAGGCGGTGACTGCGCGGCAATAACAGAGGATACTTGACGTTGAACTCTGCGTCAGCATGGGCCAAGCGACCGCCCACCCTCAAAAGACCGGCATCATCGAGAAAAGGCGACAATTTGCGCAAGCCCTTTGGAAGAGAGTTGGGGGAACTCCTTTGAAGGTTTTCAATCTCATGTGAGAATGCACCTTGCTGCACATATTTTATTAAGAACAGGAAAGCTCTATTAATTTCATAGACTTGCAAAGGCCCGACAAGTTTATTTTTAGGAGCAGAATTCTTCGAGTTCTGTACAAAACGGAAGCAGTACGATAGGACGTGTTTAAGCTTTGAAAGCGACGAGAACTTGTTTATCAATTCGTCAACGCAATTGACATCAATGTCAGTCAGAAGGCTGAAAATCCTTTGTTCGTCTTGCAAGGTGTCCTCTTTGTCAAACGATAGCGACGACTCCGGCCAGTTTTCCTCGGGGTCTGCAAGGAACGAGGGACCATTCCACCAGACTTCGTTAGCAGCAAGATCCGCAGGAAGCATTCCACGAGAACCACTGTCAGCAGGATTGATAGAGGTACTCACATGACGCCAACAATCAGGCGCGATAATTTCTTGGATGTGGCTGACCCTATTGGCCACGAAGGTCTTCCATTTGGAGGGACACGACTTAATCCAAGTCAGAGTGACGCTGGAGTCAGACCAGGCGAAGAGTTCAGTGACAGTGTGAAATGGCCTGAGAGCCTCCACTACAGATTGTAACAAGTCTGACAGCAACACTGCGGCCTGGAGCTCTAGTCTAGGAATAGACAGCTTGCGAAGAGGTGCAACTCTAGACTTTGCACAACAAAGACGAACAGAGACGAAACCTTCCGCGTCAACGACACGACAATACACCACAGCGCAGTAGCCACGCTCGGAAGCATCACCGAAACCGTGGAGCTGCATTGTGATGAAGGACTGAACCATGCGACGAGGAATCGAAATTGATGCCAATAAAGGCAGTTGAGATTTGAAGCGCGACCACTCAGACTGAATAGCTTCCGGCAAATCATCGTCCCAAGAGACCCCAGAAGTCCAAAGAAGCTGCATAAGATATTTAGCATGAAACGTAACAGGGCCGAGGAATCCTAAAGGATCGTATATACGAGCTATACAGGATAGGATCGTTCGTTTCGTACATCTTTGGTCTCCCTTGTCGGTAACCTTGAACTGAAAGCTATCAGTCTGAGGCATCCATAAAAGCCCCAAGATTTTGAGAGAAACATCAGAGATGTCCTCAAAGCATCTAAAACTCTCCGAATAGAGTTCTGAAGAAGCAAGATCAGCAAGGAAATCTTTATGATTGGAGGTCCATTTCCTCAAATGGAAACCACCCGACGACAATATTTTTGTAAGTTCGGATCTCACAAGTAGAGCCGATTCAATAGAGTCTGCGCCCGAAACCACGTCATCAACGTAGATGTCACGGCTGAGCACCGAAGACCCACGAGAATAATCAGCAGCAGAGTCCTTGGCCAGTTGGGCAATAGTGCGTAGAGCTTGGAATGGAGCCGACGACACTCCATACGTGACGGTACGAAGCCTGTAATCACGGACAGGGTCTTCAGGAGTGGAGCGCCACAAAATGCGTTGGTACTCCATGTCCTCGTCGGGCTCTAAAATATTCCTATACATCTGCTTTACATCACCAGTGAACACAACTTCATGCCAACGAAAGCGAATTAACAAATCAGAAATATTTGTCTGCAGCTTTGGCCCAGACAACAAAGTGTCATTTAGCGATACTCC
Source organism: Diarsia brunnea (assembly GCA_949774965.1). Classification (NCBI taxonomy): domain Eukaryota; kingdom Metazoa; phylum Arthropoda; class Insecta; order Lepidoptera; family Noctuidae; genus Diarsia; species Diarsia brunnea. Next base: position 2,731,100 of record OX459003.1, on the reverse strand, counting down.
ACGTGCGTCCTTGGCGCCAGCGTCAAATACAACACGAAGAGGAGTGGTCACAGACCCAGGCCGCAGAATACCATGGTGAGGCATGTAATAAAATTTACCATCTTTACATGTCGGAGGCTCTACCTCTTCCATGTGGCCACTAGTTTCATAATCTTCCATGAAAGAGGCATAAGCCTTTCGAAAATTAGGGTTACAGTTTAATTTCTTTTCTAACGAGAGTAATCTTTTGAGAGCAATCTCACGAGAATTTGAGAAGGTAGGCTTGTTCGTAGGATCGACGAAAGGTAAAGGCACTACGAATCGACCTTTACTATCACGAGAATAGCTTTTGACAAAATAGTCTTCGCATAGTTGATCCTCCTTCGACAAGAAATAATTGGCAGGAGAATTAACATTTTCTAATTCCCAAAATTTTTTAAGGGAATTATCTAACGACAAATTTGACGAAGATTGCGACACGATAAGGCAATCATCGCTACGACAGCGAGAACGAGAAATTTTATTGTGAGTGGGGATCGCAGGAACATCACAACAACCACCCATCACAATCCAACCAAAGACAGTGTTTAATGCCCTTGGTTGACCAGGCTTACCCCGTCTAAGACCAGGCAAGAGCGACGAAGCGAAAACGTCTGCACTCAGCAGCATATCTATAGGTCCTGGATTTGCAAACCCAGGATCAGCGAGATCCAATTTATTTATGTGAGACCAACCCGATAAATCGACAGGCTGAGATGGTTGATCGGCACAAATCGAAGGAAGAACAAGTGCTTCTAATTTGAAATTTGATATCTGACTTGTATTGAGAGTCTTGACCTCACAAGATAACAATCCAAGAGGTGAGGCAACCGAGTGACCGATTCCACTGACTGACTGCTGACTGCAGGTTATGTTTAATCCTAGTCTTTTTGCACAAGGCTCTGAGATAAAATTGCATGCACTGGCACAATCCAATAAGGCCCTAATCGGTTGGAATTGACCAGTGTTATCCTTTATCAGAACTTTAGCAGTTGCAAATAAAACAGTAGAATTTTCAGCCCCAGCAATGGAAGTTAAAACTGTGTTATTACTTTTATTGTCAGTTTCTGTCACCACGGGGGGAGGCACAGGCTCTTTACTAAGATGTAGTAATGTGTTATGAGAGTAGTTACACTCTTTACAACGAGAAGTTACATTACATCTTTTCACTCCGTGACTACTCGAGAAACACAAAATACAAAGTTTCTTTTCTTTCACGACATTAAAACGAGAACGAGCGTCCAATTTTAAAAAACCTTCACATGTGGTGAGACTGTGCTGGCCAGAACAAAAGGCACAAGTCGAGTTTGATACGACAAGAACAGCCTTCGATTTGGTTTTATTATTATTTTGACTTGCAGGTTTGGAAGTTACAGAATTACTACTGGTCAAAGTTCTAACATTGGCAATTTCCAATGCCCTAAAATGTTTCTCAATAAATGATCCAAGATCCTCATACTTTGGAATATCAGATGAATTATGTTCCAGCTGAAACAATTCTCGGGTAGATTTATCCAGCTTTGACCACAGTAAATAGAACAACATAAAGTTTTTGTCTGGCAAATTATACTTTTCCAAAACTGACAAGTTCTCCGAAAATGTCCGATAAATTCGTTCCAATTCAGGACCAGATTTAGTTTTAACTGGATCACAAAACATTAATTTGTCATAATACATCATTGCAACTTGGCATTTCTTATTGTAATGCTTCAACAAAATATTATAGGAGTCAACATAACTGTCATCTGTGAGAGGGAAATTCTTTATCAAATCATATGCTGTCCCTTGGACACTTGACAACAAATAATGTAACTTTTCAACATTTGATATATTTGTACGCTTATGAATGAGTGAGTCATACAACTGTATAAACGATATCCAATTTTCAAACTTGCCATCAAAGGTTTTTATGTTAATTTTAGGCAATTTAGCTGACATTGGTTCACTACTTACAGTCCCAGAAGGCTTCAAGTCAACTTGCGATAACTTCGCTCGAACGCGAGTTTTAACTGCTTTTAATTTATTTTCAAACGTTGCCATAACTTGCAATTCAGTATTCCGTAACGACGGACTTAACGATGAAAGAAGCTTTCGCTGTGCGCTATGGAAATCGTTTGCTAGATCGCTTAAATCCTGATCTATATAACCTACTAAATCAGAGCTATCCATAAACTCTAATCGCATCATAGCGTAATCGCGCGCAATTCTGTTGACATCTGCACCTTCATTGCCCTTTTCCGACATATCTTGATCATTTGGCATTGTTTGATTGTTGTAAACAATAACGAAAACAAATAAAATACAAAAAATAATATAAACAAAGTTTTCACAATGACAAATGACAGCTAGCTACGAATCTGTCACTTTTGACAGTCTTGTAAAGCTGCCAACATAAAGTACAGAAAAGGCAATGTCTACGGCCGACGCAACCGAAGCTACCAACTTAAAAAACCCTACGATAGAAATCTCACCAACACCGTCATGGCACCTCAACAATTATTTTAGATGTACCTTCGAAAGTAACTAAAATTAGATTATATTTAACAAAATACGATAACTACTTCGATAAAAGGATGCTTTTCACAGATCCGGCTAGAAGGACCAATGTTTTTTAACGAGATATTAAATGGACTGTATTGTAATCTTTGGGGCGGCAACGATAAGGCCCGAACGAGAAAAATCGACAAAATGTTACGTTACGACAAAAGGGTGTGCTTTGAATAGGCACTCACCTGATTGCTCCCTGGGCGATGTCTTCGAAACCAGAACCCTTCACGAAGGAACCCTTCCAGCTACCCAGTACTGACGCCAGACTTACCCAGTCGCTGTACAAGTTACCTTCCTTGTTTATCGGTCCGGCTGAACCCAGGTATCGTGCAAGCTTGAACACCGATTCAATAGCACACTCACGATTAGACGAGAAACTGATGTTGTTGGCACAACTTTTAAGAATTTTGAAATATCATGACGGTTTCAATATGGCGAGAAAAGGTATTATTCGCGCCGACGCGCTCTCAACCACGAGACGAAAAAGCAGAGAGAATCTCTAGGAATGTTGCTAAACCCAAAATTGATTTCAGGGTTGCCATTACAAACCAATTAATTAATAAATTTAGTTACTAAAGTGAACAGTGACTTCTTTTAAAAGGATAACTTAAGAAAGCTATCTTTTTCTTTTCGCACCGATTAAACTACTCTGTTCCACCAGTTACTTAGCAGTTGCTCTCAGTTCAGATTAGTCGCACAAAACTCTTAAACTCAAAAAACAATGAAGTTCTAATCGAATTCATAAGAAGGTGATAAGAACCGTGTATTTACCAAATGATAATACACACATTTTTTTTTTTTACTACAAAATAAAAACATAGAAATTGACAAAACGTATCCCGTTTTGAACCGCATAATAGCCTAATCACTTAAAAATATCACAAAATAATCGTAGGCACTAAACATATCATACCAGCGATCATAATCGTAATAACAACCATTTCGTCAACCATGAACCCAAAGTACTGTCACAAGCACTACTAAGTATACACTTTTAAAATGTAAAAGTACCTCTAGTGTCGTCACCTGCCAATTCAAGCTGTACAGCTTTGTTGTGGTCAGCTTCCAGTCTTATTGTAACAAGTGAATACCAGTATTTTACAAGGAGCGACTGCGTATCTGACCTAGTTACTGGGTAATATGATACCATCAAATAACTCCTCCCGCTCTGGGCAGAGCGAAAGGGAGTGTCAGACTTCTACTGACTAAAAACCACCCATGTTCCTTCTTAGCCCTTCATGTCGAGACCGCGGTATCTCTTGCGAACAACCCGCAGCCCCGACGGGAATATGGTAATTTGTTATTTATGTTCTTTCTCCAAAATTAGTTTACTGACATGTTATGTCTTTTTTTTGTTTTTATTATTATATACATTTTTATTTTTGACTTGTGTCTGTAATCAATCGTAATATTAAGTTACACCTTTCTATTGTATCGAGTCTGGTTCTTCTAACCAAACAGACAGATGTGTTGCTGGGGAGTTTGTTCCGCCACTTCTTCTTTCCAGCAAAAAACACTAGGAAGTGTCGAAGGGTGGGCGTTTTGGGGGACTGTCACTTGTAAATGAGTAAAGTAAAGTAAAGTAAATTTTGACGTTCGAAAAGTGCTGATTATCAGCCTAGTTTGAATAAATGACTTTTGATTTTTTTTTTTTTTTTTTGTACCCCTTGGTAACACTATTTGTGAAGGGTTTCTGACAACCTGGAACGTGAAAGATCTACAAATGACAAACAGAAACAACAGTTAAACGTTTTTTCCGAGGCGATTGATATGAAATGATAATTTGATCGAATACCATACCTTATTACCCAAATTTTCATTAAAAATTGATTAAAAATAATAATTATATTTACAATAAATAATAAAATTAAAAAATATAATTACAAAAAAAAAAAGATAAAGTAAAAAATATAAATTGTGAAAATATATTAATAAATTATTACCCATTCTTCTTTAGTTTATTTTATACATCTTTATCTGCAACATAATATACCTATTTGTGCCGACTGTACTGACGATATTGTCGAAACTTATCGTGTTCCTCGTTAAATGGTAATCGATATCGTATCGTATCGAGCATGCTTGAGTATCGCATGACGAGGAAGCGACACAAGGTCAGAAGTTGAAAGGTTACCGAGAGTGGTGCAGTGTCTATGGATTTATATGAATTTTAAATAAGTCTGCTGAACAAAGATGGCGGCATTTTTAACCCAATAATCGATACGAACAAGCTACATACCAATTGATATCTAGTAATATTGTAGGTAAGGAAAACTGGTCTTTTTTCCTCACGAGGACCAGTCGGCTTGGGGGAGGATATTTTGTATCTTTCTTTTGTTATTGTTCTGCATATTTTTTGGTTGTTTCTTTGTAACTGGGTTTCCCAAGTCATCATCTGCCTGGCCTTTTCCCAATTAGCTTGGGGTCGGCTTCCAGTCTAACCGGAAGCAGCTGAATACCAGTATTTAACTGGGTTTCCTAAGTAAGAGAGAAAAATGAGGAATGGACTCAAATAATACCTGAGTGGTATCCCAGAGAAGGGCAAAGAAGTAAAGGCCGACAAACGAAACGTTGGGAAGATGACCTCAAAAGAGCTGCTGGTCCAGAAAGGATCAGAATTGCACGCGACAAAGATAGATGGAAATCTTTGGAGCAGGCCTTTTGTCAAAAGGCAAACTGTTGCTGGAACAACCAATCGTCAGTGAAAAATTTTAAATTCAATTTATTATTTATTTGCATTGTCCATTTCAATTTATTCTTATTCATATTATTTTTAACTTAATTCATTAGTATTTATCATATCATTATTAAAACAAAGTGCCACTAACTTAGTCTTAAGATAATTTGTTACTAATAAAATATGGATTATGGAGTCTGAAATAAACACATTTTTTTTTTTATATTTTTTTTTATTAAAACGCGCAAAGATTTGAGTGGGGGGTTGTGACGTCACTCACCGGTAAAAAATGTCATACTTGTCTTAGAATATGACGTCACACGACTTTTCAAAGCACTGTATCGTCTTCATTGTTTGTTTACGTGAAAAAAGAAAAAATACGTGTCCAATATTTTTTGGAAATCTATCTGACCAACTAATTAAGTTTTTTTTGTTAACTACCCTATTATAAGGACACGAGGAGAATGATGATGTACAGAAATATCGGCAGACCAATGATAACGAGAAAATAAACCTTATATTAAACGTGCCGTGACCATCAATACCTATTTCTGTATCAAATAAAAGTTCGTTTAGGTTTAGAAGCATAATCAGCCTATGATGTTCCCACAGCTGGGACACAGGCCTCTCTATGAAAGGAACGCCACCACGCAGGCCTATTTGTGGGTTGGTAGTTGTCATATTTCTTCAAAATTTTAATTCTAGGACATGCCTATTTCCTCACAATTTTTTTGCTCACCGTTTTGTGAGCAGGAATTATGAAATAAATTACTCAAATTATTGCACCTGTCAGGGTGCACACCCACGACTCGTAAGTCGGGACCACTATCACTAGGCCACCACTGATCTCACTTTAGAAGACCTAGCAATTATTGATCACTTACCAAATTAGGAACAAGTCATTTTTTCAAAAACAGCGTTTAAGTTAGCCTACAGACCGTAGAAAGTAATTATATTTGTATTAGTTCCAACATTATTCTAATGATCAGAACAGCCTGCAATCGTACCTACATTTGTGGTTACAATATCTCCCTTAATTAAACTCAAATCGTAATACTAATTACGGAACAGTACTTACAGACATCCCGTCACTTTATGTGCAAATAATCTTAAAGCTGCTGAAACACATGTTTCTATAATTTGAGATTAGACGGAGAGATCATAAAGCGCTTTATTGCTTGAAGTTAATTGTCTGGAAAGTTTAATTTGAGGTTCTACAGAATTATATTACAAATAGGCATCTCCGAATTTAACTACCTACATCTATGGTAGATGTATTTAAATTTGAAATTGCTAATGCTTTATGGTTGCAGACGTTAACTCATACTTGGACAATCTACTTTTAGAGAGACGGTATAGCATAGTTCTCCAGGAGAGCCCGTTGCATCAGGTTGGGTCACATGTCACATGTTTTGCTGATTCTGGGACGGTTTCCTCACAATGTTTACCTCACCGTTTCAAGAGTAGCGGTGATAAAATAAAACAATACAAACTAAAGTACAACAAGAAATTCGGGGCCGTTGCCACTGGCCCACTCCTCCGCGGTTCTGACTTTCCTACAAAACTCACAATAATGTTTCGCATAAAATTATATTACGCAATCATTGATAAATCTTCTCTAAACAGCTATTCTTCAAAATAACAATCAAGACATCATCATTCCGACCCAGAATCACCCACTGATAGGAATAGGCCTGCCCTTTCTTCTGCCACTGTTCTCTGTTCTGTGTCCCTCATCCATTCGTTTTCCACGCTCTATATGATATTGTCAACCTAACGCGCTTTTGGACTTTTTCTTATACCCAACATAATAATATTATAATACATTACAATCTACCGAGAACGTTGCGGTTTAAAAGAAGATGTGGTGACAAAAAAATTTAAAAGAATATGCTGAGGTGGTTTGGTCATGTGGAGAGGATAAGTGAAAGTCGATTAATAAAAGGTAATTACAAGGCAGATGAGCACCATAGAAAGACATACACTGATCTTATTGGTGCCGTTCTTCAGAAAGGACAGGCGCGTAGTACTCGTAACCGGTGTGTGTGTATGAGATGTATGAATGTGGACGACGCAAAAGTAGTATGTAAGGATCGTAGCAGGTGGCGATTTGTAGTTTCTGCCTACCCCCATGGGAAAAGAGCGTGAGTTTATGTATGTATGTACAATCTACCTACCTCTTATATATATGAAATCACAGCTTCAAATAAATACAATATCAAAGTAACAGCTACTATAATTATTACCTACTGGTATTATATCGTTATTATACCGAGTATACCCAATTTACATTATTAATAGTCAGATTACCTCTATTGTAAGAAAGGCTTCAATTAATAAGATGAATGGAAAGCAATCTTTCTTACTAAATAACTAAAGCTAATAATTACCCTTTGAAGGAAATCATTAGTGTAGTGTATACGAGTATCTATTTAATAGATATGTAAACACTGTCTCACAACCACAAGTGGTCAGGGGAGCTGTCACTAATGACATCTGTCAGTTACATGATGGCGGGAAAGTGAAGTGATCCTGGACTAAGGCTTGGTGGTCTGGTGTGAGCCTGTGATACTTAGTTAATTGTAAAATCAACCGATTAGGTCTGTTACTAGTGGATACTACAAGTGGCGACGAGGATAAAGGTCTGAAATGTACATATTAATACTAGCTGCTAGCTGTTTTCACTTGGTGAAAGTTTGCAAGGAACTGTCAACAATGTGAAAATACAATAGTAAGTACAGTTATTTGACTATACTTGATACTAATTAATGATTACTGTATGCCAAACGTACTGGCATTAAGTATTTTAAGGTGAAGGAAGAGTTCTGTTATTGTTTTATCATTCTACATAATTGTTGTACAATGGGTTACTGTTACACTATTTGAAGAGATAGATCACACAGTAATAAATGAATTCTGTGATGCATGGCGTCTAGACATTCAATATCATGAAGAACCTACATTAATATGTCAACATGTTACATGTGTACAACACATTCATTAGTACTTACTGAACATCAAACTAGATAAGTACTAGGTTGTCACTACAATATATACAAATTGATGACAAATGATTTAATTCATAACAGATTTCTTTATTGGTTTTAAACTCCACTTAACTGTTATCAGGAGACTGCTAGCAATGGTTTAATTCCTATAGCTGTGAACATGTTGACTTACTAGAAAGATCTTGTATTGAATCATCAAAGCAGCATATAAAAATAAAAGATTCTATTTCCTGTAGTGACTAATAATAACTTTGATTGTATGAAGTACTTATAAGTGAAGTATGAAGTACTTATGTACTATTTTTGAAATGTCTATTATTTGACATGTCGCCCCAGACAGTTCTATGCAGTTATGGGATAACCAACAGTTGTTGAAGAATAAGCTTCAAGTAATTTTGATTGATTTTGAGTATTCTGATTTTGATGATCCCTTCTCCTAAACAATATGAGTAATAACTTAATTTCATTTTAAAAATACCTAGGTAATTGATATGTGTTTTCATTAGAAAAATAAACATTGTGTACATTGTGTGTGTTTTACATACAAGAAAAATTAGGTATGTAGATATCTAAACCTAAAGAGCAATGGAAAGAAGCATGTTGAACACAGGTTAGTCACAGAATCCGGAATTTAAAAATAAGAAGGAAGACAAAAGTAACGGGTATAATAACTCGTAGAACATCTAAAATGGAGTTGGACAGGACTTATGCTATGTTGCAAAATAAATAAATGGAGTATACAAGTAACCTTATGGTATCCAAAAGCAGACATCAGAAAACAAAGGTGTGCAAAAAAAAAAAAAAAAAACAAGATGGAGTGACGATATCAGTCTAACCTAACCATAGGACCATATAGACCAGAGTTGCAGAAGACTGAGTTCAATGGAGATAGCTGGAGAAGGCCAATGCCAAGAGGCACGCCGAACTGAGAGAGATATTATAAGAAAAGAAAAAACACCCAAATTGAAAGTAGTTCAGAATTAAAAGGCTTTATTATTGTTATGTAGATACCTGATGTGTCGAATGAAATGACAAGTATAAAGAAGTATATAAGGAAGACACAAGCTGTGGCGACCCCAAATAAATTGGGATAAGGGCAGGAGAATGTTGACACTATGACTCATTGGTCGCAGGCATGGCAGCTTGTTCTGCGGTCCTGGTTTTGATTCCCAGGTTGAGGAGAGCTTGTTGGGTTTAACTCAATAAAAGCCAAGGGGTCGGAATTATTGTATGGTTAATGGAATAAGGTTGTCCCGTAATGCAAGCTTGATGTTATGTAGGGTTATGTTATTATTATGCAAGGATAATAATAATAGAATAATAACATGTGCAATGTAAAGTGAACAAAAAAAAAAAAAAAAAATATCCAATGACTGAGGGGCAAGTCTCTTCTCGTACAGAAAAAGAAGAAGAAAATGAAGTGCATAAATTAAAGTAAAAAAATAAAGGTACCTACTTAAGCACTAGTTAACAAAGGAGCAGCTTGTGGCTTGATAGAGCTGCCGTTCGATTTGATTGGATTGAACTGTGTGTTGCCTAGATTGATTCGTGTATGGGTGGCCACCCATTACATGCAGACTTTCCTCAATATCTCGGAGGATACGTGGCAGTGTAGGTGGTCAGTAATGGTCAGTGGCCTGAGAATCTGACAGCCGGTTTTGCCGAGGGGTGTCGTGCTACCGGGTGCTGACTGAGTTGTGGAGGTTGGATGGGCGGTGGCTCCATGTGGAGTGCAGGTGTCCGGTTGCATCCAGTTGGACTGGAGGCCAGTCAACATGGTTGGGGAAGGCAGATAATGATAACATTAAAGCTGTTTGACAAAATTATAGTTTTGAATTGGAATAACTTGAAATAATTCATAAATAAATATAGTAACACGTAGCAGTTCTGAGTAGGAAACCGTAATGGTGGTTGTGTAATGGTTTAACTTAAATATGAAGCCAATGTATAAATGTCGACATCGAGTCGTATTCGGTATGCCAGTGCCATCTGGTGGCGCTCGATGGAGTCATTGGTGCGCGCGCCAGTGGGTCGGCACGTCACTTCTCTGTGGAAGGGCGCGGCGGTGCGTGCGTCCGGTGAAACATCGCGTGTTTTGAAATTCGTACCTACAGAGTTATACGTGCCTACTGTGTTTCTACTATCGTCTTATTGTTTGAGTGTATCGGTGTACGAGACTGGTTTCTTCATCCAACACTGGGCCCACCGGAGTCAAAATCAAACTCAAGATGTTTTATTTCGCGTAGGCCTGCATGGGCGCTTGTGGGAGTTCGACAAAAGGGCCCACAGTTAACCAACGATTAGTGCTAAAAAAATATCCCTTCCCGATATAATATAATATGTGTTCTGGTAATTACAAATCAAAGGTAAATAATTTGTGTAAAAAAAAAAAAAAAAAGATAATATGCAGCAACACCACATATATGTATGTTTAGTTAAACATAGAAGATTATTTTGTATAAATATATGTGTCTCAGATATTATGTTAAATTTTGTAAGAGTGGTGATGGCCTCGCCCGACTTAGGTCGTGGGTTCGAAACCAGGCAGGTATTTTGTGTTCATTCACTCATCACCAGGGAACGCTCTTAAAACGGTGAAGGAAAACACTGTAAGGAAACCGGCATGTCTTGGAAGCACGACTTCTGCATGTGACATTTACCATCGCACTGTTTACGCGTGGTAAGATAGCAACCATTAAATTGGCTGGCGAATATCCATTAAATTGGCTTTTAAGAAGCAATCAAATTGGATAGAGCAACCTTTAAGTTGGCTCACAATAATCCATTAAATTGGCTGATGAACAGCAATTAAATTGGATGGAGCAACCATTAGGTTGGCTCATGAAATCCATTAAATTGGATAGAGCAACCGGTGAGTTGGCTCATGATAATCCATTAAATTGGATGGAGCAACAGTTGAGTTGGCTCATGAAATCAATTAAATTGGATGGAGCAACCGGTGAGTTGGCTCATGATAATCCATTAAATTGGATGGAGCAACAGTTGAGTTGGCTCATGATAATCCATTAAATTGGATGGAGCAACTGTTAAGTTGGCTCGTGATAATCCATTAAATTGGATGAAGCAACCGTTGAGTTGGCTCATGAAATTGGATGGTATCCATTAAATTGGCTGATGATAAGCAATTCAATTGGATGAAGCAACCGTTAAATTGGCTCATGATAATCCATGAAATTGGATGGAGCAGCCGTTAAGCTGGCTCAAGAATGGTAAATATCCATTAAATTGGTCGTTGAGCATCCGTTAAATTGGAAGAAATGGGCGTACATTAAATTAGAAGTATTAGGCATCTATGAAATAGGACGCTAGACATTCACCAAATGAGACATACTTGTATGTAGACTGCCATTAAATTCAATGTGCACGATATTAAAATGACTAATCATGTGAGCCTAAAAGAAAGAAAAAAAAAATATTAGATACCTGACGAATTCGGAAACTATGTCAAAAGTAACAAAGAAAGTTGAACAAATAAAACTTGTACAGAACCAAATAAAACTTTTGAAGTCTGGGGCAGTAAAACTCTTTTGTTCATTGGTTGCCAAGAAAGTTTTGGAATATATATAATGATAAACGTTGTAAAGGAACCTAAAGAAAGAAATAAAAAGAAATGTAGTTGAGAAACTTTTTGGATAAGAACAAGGACACAAAGTTACAACTAGGAATATTGAAATTAAGCAACAGTGTCAATCTTATCTAGGTTGGAACCCAAACGAAGACTAGCTTAGGAAATTGGATTTTTAGACAGTACGCAAGTCATCGCTGATGCCAAGCTAGTTTGGGTACTACAACAAACTGAGTTTAATTCAAATATTTTATTGGAGAACATATATAAAGAGATAAAAAGAACACATTTCAAGAAAAGTAATAAAAAATCATAATGAATAAATAAAATTTAAAAATATTTCTCTACATCAGATTATGTACGAAGGTATAGCCAGTAATAGAAAGAGAGAAGCCTTGGTCTTCTCGGGGTCATCGATAATTTAAACAAAGTCATCGATAAAAAACACTTAAACCACAAAGTTTTTGGAAAAGTTCTCTCTAAATATCTAAAGTGTTTAAATTCAACCCCATGTTTGGTTACGGGGCAGGCATCATTAGAACTTATCTTAAGATGTCATTAGAAAATAAAAAACAATGAAAAGGAAAGGAATATGGAAATAGGAAGACGAGATCATGCAGACCCCCAGAGGTTAGAATAGACGATGAAGTTCATAGGAATAGTCTAATAACCTATTAAGTATTAACTTTAATCCTACTCCACACTTAATGGAGGCTACTGGAGGAGATGTTCAAATGGAGTAACTAAAGAAAGAAAAAGTATTTATTGGTCTCACACAGGACAAGAAACGAACTGAACAAAACGATCGAACTGAACGAACTGGGTAAAACCTGATAAGGTACATTGTACATTTAGAACTGGTAGGTCAGTGGCAATGGGTCTAAGATGACAAGGTAGATCGGATAACAAAAACATGCAAGTATGGTTGAACATTTTATATTCTTTAGTTGTTGAATTTGCTTGATTACTGAATGTAATTGTGTGTATATTTGGGTAAAGCATTTTGATCAAAACAAATATAATAAGAAAGGGATGTAGTGTATACGAGTATCTATTTAATAGATATGTAAACACTGTCTCACAACCACAAGTGGTCAGGGGAGCTGTCACTAATGACATCTGTCAGTTACATGATGGCGGGAAAGTGAAGTGATCCTGGACTAAGGCTTGGTGGTCTGGTGTGAGCCTGTGATACTTAGTTAATTGTAAAATCAACCGATTAGGTCTGTTACTAGTGGATACTACAATTAGTAACGTGATATTAGAGTAAGGATAGACTCGAGGCTCGAGGGTCGAGGCTGCGGGTTGTTCGCAAGGGATACCGCGGCCTCGAGATGAAGTAAGGAACATGGGTGGTTTTTAGTCAGTAGAAGTCTGACACTCCCTTTCGCTCTGCCCAAGAGCGGGAGGGGTTATTTGATGATTTCCCACCCCCCAAAAAAAAGGATAGACTATATAAGGAAGGGACTGGCAGTAGTTTCACAATTTATTTTCTTCTTGTTACTTAGGTAGCTCGTGGCTTAATAAGAACTGCCACTCGGGTCGATGTTTAGGTAAAGCTGCGCTTGCCTAGGTCGGTCTGTGGATGGATGACCGCCCGATATCGAGTTTCCTCCGTGCATCGGAAAGCACGTTAAGCTGTTGGTCCCGGCTGCCATGTATAGATCTTTGGCAGTCGTTACAGGTAGTCAGTGACCTGAAATTCTGACATCCAGTCTTACCAAAGAGTATCGTATTACCTAGTATTAACTGGGTTGTGGAGGTCAGATAGGCAGTCGCTCCATGTAAAATACTGGTATTCAGCTGCATCCGGTTAGACTGGAAGCCGACCCCAACATAGTTGGGAAAAGGCTAGGCAGATGATGATGTTACTTAGGTACTTTTAAAAACTTTTTTGCAAAAAATAAAACCGATGGTGACTTTTGTTTGTTTTATTCAGTTTTTTTGTCACCGACTTCAGAAGCTAAAGTTATTTTTCATTTTTTTGTGTTTTTGAAGTCGGTTTTATTTTTTGCAAAAAAGTTTTTTATTTTTCCATTTTTAGTTGTAATATCCTTTACAAATATTTGATATTCATTAATTTTACGTTGTTAACAATACATGTCACGGTAATAGGCTTATCCGCAATAAAATGGAACTTAACATACCTAACTCTCGAAATCTGGGCGTCCTGTACACATCTGCGTAGGTACCCCGTCAGAGCAAACAGGCGTGATGGTAAGTTAAGATGTTGCGTAAACAATAGACATCCAAGCGATTGCAGCAATCACGACAGATTTGCTGTCTATTTTTGAAGAGTTCTATTGTATATCTCCGAAGATCAGGATCAGATCTTCACCAAATTTAAATGGGACCATCTCAGGAGTATACTCTTTCAAATAAAAAAAGAATTTTGAGAATCGGTTCACAAATGGAGGAGAAATCAGGTAACATACATAAAAAAAAAAAAAAAAAAAAAAATACATACACACGAACATATAACCTCCTCCTTTTTTGAAGTCGGTTAAAAATAAAAATTACATGGCCTAAAATTAAATGAAACACTACAAGGTGTAAACAAACTTTAGTTTTGGAAGGTGGGTTTTCTGTTGTTAAAATATGTTTTTTTTTTTTACTCATAGGCCTTGGTCAAGTGGCTGACACAGACTTTCGGGCCATTAACTACTTCTAATTTAATGGTATTCAGATCCATCTGGTAAGACTGGAAGCCGTCCCTAATGTAGTTGGGAAAAGGCTAGACTTTCACTCGCTTTTGGGCAATCTGTTCAGCGTAAAACTAAAATCTTTTTACTCCAAAACTTTTCTCGTATCACCTCAAACTTTCTTTAAAAAACTAATAAAAACCAAAACTCGTTCTAAACATAAAACTACACACATTTTATAAAGATAAGGTGCTGAGATGAATGGCTGTCGACAAACTTACTCGTTTATTTATATATCGGGCTCTTTGTTCTCAACCAACTTATGAGCTACTTCAATATAATTCAACTTTTAAGTTAAAGTTATGGCCTTAGTGAGGTACATAATATGTATTGTCCTATAATACACTTATTGGATAGGGAAACTACGAAAAGAGTTTAGTTACATTTAGTAGTGGTACGAAGGAGGAATGAGGAGGTATGAGCAGCTTGTGGCTATTTAGGGTGTAAAAGTAACCTTAACGCAAACGAAGGGTACTTGTTCACTACTGCCCCACAATTTACAACAGAACAGCTTCATTCCAACACAACGTATACGATTATAACAATTCAAAGCGCTTTATTATTCGGGAAAGAAACCGCCATAATGAATCATTTCTCCGGGACATTTCTGGCTTCGAGATTTCAATGGGCGCGGAAGTGAAACGGGTTGCTCGTAATAAAATATTTTTCTTTACTAAAATGTACCGTTGTGTAGATAAAATGTGGTGGCAACTTTTTGTGGGAATTGTAAAGACTGGCCAGTCAGTGTTGGTCGTTTTAGATGACTTAGCTGTGCGAAATGTACTTGAAGATGTTTTTGTAATAGCAAAGTACTCAGTTTTCTTTCAGTAATTAATTTAATTCAGTCAGAACTGAATCGATACTGAAAGAAAATCTATACTTAAGTGCACATAAGTGTTCAATCCATAGAAATTACCAAATTGGTGTCATCGAGCACTTTCGTCTTCATTGAGGAGACTATAATAATACTTTAGTGGGCAAGATAGAACGGTGGCTTGGTGATAAAAGGATTCCAAATTCTTCTCATTGACACCATTTTGGTATTCAGCTGCATCCGGTTAGAGTGGAAACCGACGCCGACGTACTTGGGGAAAAGGCTAGGCAGATGATGATATAGGTATCTATAAATTAATTTAATTAAAAAAAAATAAACTTCATCGTATTTTAATTTCTTGTTATTTTTAATTGCATTAACAATTTCTCTGTCAAGTTTCAAACATCTTTTTTTTGTGTGCTCGAAATTGCCAAGACAGTCATGTATAGCTACTTATAGCGACGACTTGGAGGCGGGTTGTGGGCACACGAAAGTGTTAACTTATTATGATTGTAGAATTCAAAGCTATTGAGCAAAGTTGCGGTCACGGCTCATAGTAGGTATTAATTTTCTTATCTTAGTTACTTCAATCTTCAAGGTCGGGCAAAGTTCGATTGGGTTTTTCCAGCAGACATTTCTCAGTAGCAGCCCCGGAGCCTGGATTTATGCGCGGCAGCACGGCAGTTTGCTCGCCCCCTACTACATGTGACAAAAAACATTACTTGTAAAACGTGTGTACACCTCTACCTAACGCTTTGGGGATTACAGGCGTGATGCTATGTAACATTTTTTCTATTTTCTTTTGGCGGGTGGAAAATCATCAAATAACCCCTCCCGCTCCTGGGCAGAGCGAAAGGGAGTGTCAGACTTCTACTGACTAAAAACCACCCATGTTCCTTCTTAGCCCTTCATGTCGAGGCCGCGGTATCTCTTGCGAACAACCCGCAGCCCCGACAGGATGCTATGTAACTTCAATTATAGTTTCTACTCGTCGCATTCATATGAAAACGTCCAGTTGTGATGAAAATGTCCAAATCAAAGAAAAAAGATTGTCGGAAGTTTGGCAACATGTGGTGGGGACAAAAAACTTGGCGCAAAATTCACGGCTGTGTTGTGTGACACGGACGCTGGCTTTTATTCGATTTTAATTTGGAACTGACAGTTTAAATCTGTCGAAAATTAAAGCTTAATTAGAATGTGCCTTACGCATGTGTAGACATCATGTTGTAAATATAATACCGCATTATCCAGACAAAAAAAAGAAACGATGAATGCACTAGACTGGCCCTCTATTTCATGGGACTTATTTACTGGCAAAATGTAGGTGTACTATTAGGTACAATTCTGCCTAATGCTTCGGGGTTTACTGGCGTGATGTGATGTATAAAATGGAAACAAAATAGACCTTTATAATCTGACAGAGAGAATTTTGTTATCGTCACATGAAAGCCGATTGAGAGAACCTACAGTTACTAGTAATTTCTTTAATAATGTTTCGAAAATAAGAGCGGAATAACCACCATAATGTACTAAAAATGTAATTTAATATTATTTTTCAAAATGGATTCATAAAATGACTTAGGTAACTTAATTGTCTTTAAAATTCTGCTTAACCTAACCGTGCCCGCACCTACCATCCTTCATAATCGTGTTACCAAAAGACCTTTCTGTACTTCCATCAATCAGTCACAAATATATCCCACAACACTAACCCCTTGGCCATGAACCACAGTCGAAGACGGCATCGAAGTGCCAGCTAAATATAAGAGTTTAAGAGGGTAAGGGAGTGAAAGAGTTTAAGAGGGTAAGAGAGTGAAAGAGTTTAATAGGGTAAGAGAGTGAAAGAGTTTAAGAGGGTAAGAGAGTGAAAGAGTTTAAGAGGGTAAGGGAGGGCTGAGGAGGGACAAAGAGTAGGAGATAAGTTCTGAAGGAGGATTCTAAAATAGCCTACTAGCAGTCTCCCTCATACCCCAAAGTAGCTTATCGCAACTCGCATCGCCCGAAGTCGTGAACAAGAGTAACTTTATGAGTTTTGTGACACATTCAACGCCACCGTATTTGATGAAAAAGTAACATAAAAGAAACTTGTCCATAAAGGGCATTGTCAGAGTTGACCAGACAGGGAACTGTCAGGAGTTTTATTAATTTGATTGATTACTTTCTAATGAAATGGGTGATATTTAAACGATTACGATTGCATTATGCGTAACAGGGTAACCATTTGTGTATTAAAATAAACATAGATCAATCACGTAGTTTTCAAGTATCGATTAAAAGTTTCCGATTATCTAAAAGTCATCAAGCAAATGATTCGATTTTTATAAGCATAGTTCTTTTATACTCATTCATACATGAACACACCCAGATGTATGAATGTGGACGAGGAAAAAGGAGTGTGTAAGGATCGTAGCAGGTGGCGTTCTGTGGCTTCTGCCCAGTTCTTTTATATTATTTTTAAACTAGAATATTTATACATACATACATAAACTCACGCCCTTTTCCCATGGGGGTAGGCAGAAACCACAGAACGCCACTTGCTACGATCCTTACATACTCCGTTTGCCTCGTCCACATTCATACATCTGGTCATACACGCACGCCGGTTACGAGTACTACGCACCCGTCCTTTCTGAAGAACGGCACCAATAAGATCAGTGTATGTCTTTCTAGGGCGTCCCCTCCCGGCGTTGCCACTCACATCTGCCTTGTAAATACCTTTTGGTAATCGACTTTCATTCATCCTCTCCACATGACCGAACCACCTTAGCATACTCTTTTCTATTTTTGTCACTACATCTTCTTTTAAACCGCAACGTTCTCGTATAACCTCATTCCTCAATTTATCATTCATCTATATATCTATACATATAATAAATCTGTAGAAAAATCTTTTTTGTACATCGAAAATATTAAAAAAAAAAATTGTCAGGGTATTAAAGTATAACCAACAGAACACATTTCCAGCATTTTTGGAATTTTTGTCTGTTTGTCTGTTTATCTGTTTGTCTGTTTCGATGACTAAGCATCACGTCAAATTTACGAAACGAATGTAAGTAACTTTTATACATAAATATTGTGCGTAACTTGGGCTATTACTTAGTCTTTGTTTCATCGTAATCGGTGCTCTCTATCAAAAGATATATGCATTTATAGTTTTCAAGAAGAACTTATCATTATGGTCAAGAATGAGACAAGCAACGACATCTATTGAACGAATATGGTACTTATTAATAAATTCCTTCACAAGATAACTTTAAATAAGTTATGATAGCAAAAGGTACGTAGATATTAGTCTAAATGACCCTGCTTTCAAAATCTACATAGCCTAAACCCTACAGTGTGTTTGATCGCTCTTTTTTAGCAGTTTATCTTCGTCTTCGACAGATGGCGTTATTTATTTGATGTCATTTTCTGAACCGCGGTGTTATTAAATAAACATATGTTTCGTGAATAGTCAACAAATAAAGATTTACCAATTACACAGTATAAAAATACTATTTTTTGAAACTAAATTAAAATTAGATAAAACCCACGACATATTTTTTTTGTACCGTGTGGGAATCGAACCTGCGACACGCAGTGCTACTGTTAATCGTCCAGCCTCTGCACCAAACATGTCTTTATATAGATGTGGTGAGTTGTTAGCCCTATGTGTCGAGGCCACGGTATTTCTTTCGAACAACCCGCAGCCCCGACGGGCGTCGGTCCTTGGGGGCCTTGATGAAAAAATATGAATGAATGAATGTTGTTGTTGTTGTTGTTGATGTTGTTGTTGTTGTTGTGAATGTTGTTGTTCCCATTGAGACGCGCGTGGAACACAAACGCGCCTCCATCGTCATAAGACGGACGAACGATTAACTAGCCCGTTACTCACCGTTCACAGGCCCGCGCCTACGGTGGCCGGAAGCCATCACGTGGCTCCCGATGCCCGGAGCGTCTCCCGCGGCGGCTGGGAAGAGGGGTTGTGTCCCTCTTACGTTCACCTCTTTCGCTAGCATTACTGCTTCGCAATAGGAGGTGACGGCGTTCCATTTCAGATTCGATGTCCCAGATTCGGTACACCACAGGCTACCTGCAGTATTGTTTCTCCTTCTCCCATATATACATCCAAAGGTTGTCTTTAAAAGATCGCTATAAGCGATAAGACCGCCCATTGTGTCACCCTTTTTTTTTTTTTTTTTTGGTGTGGGAAATCATCAAATAACCCCTCCCGCTCTTGGGCAGAGCGAAAGGGAGTGTCAGACTTCTACTGACTAAAAACCACCCATGTTCCTTCTTAGCCCTTCATGTCGAGGCCGCGGTATCTGCGAACAACCCGCAGCCCCGACGGGCGTCGCCCCTTCCATGTTGCTGACATCTCTTTGAGGCGCGCGTGGAACACGAACTCGCCGCCGACACGGCCTGTCGTCGTCATAAGAAGGACGGACGGCGAGCTTACCCATCACTCACCGTCCACAGGCCCGCGTCTACGGTGGCCGGAAGCCATCACGTGGCCCCCGACGATCTATCTATCTATTCGGTACAGGTACCTCTCGAAACAGCCTCTAATCCCCCCTTTTTTGTGGTTCGTAAATTATCAAATTACTCATCCCGCTCTGGGCGGAGCGGAAGAAAGTGTTAGACTTCTACTGACTAAAAACCACCCACGTTTCTTCTTAGCT
Source organism: Diarsia brunnea (assembly GCA_949774965.1). Lineage (NCBI taxonomy): Eukaryota > Metazoa > Arthropoda > Insecta > Lepidoptera > Noctuidae > Diarsia > Diarsia brunnea. Next base: position 2,711,087 of record OX459003.1, on the reverse strand, counting down.
CTTTGTGTTTCGGGGCCGTAGTATCTCTTGCGGACAACCGTCAGCCCCGGCAGACGACGGCAGCAACATATCATTGAGGCGCGCGTGGAACACGAACGCGCCAACGACAGTACCTGTCGACTATAATGTACCTGTTTCAAATTTCTTCAAGATCCGTTCGGCCGTTCTGACATGGTTGATTAACAAACACCCATCCATCTCAACTTTAGTATTAGACATAGTCAGTACTTTGCATTACCCTCTTCTTATTTTCTACAGCGGCAGTAAGTTAACGCAGGGCAATGATTTAATGTACTTTTATCTCATCATCTGCCTAGCCTTTTCCCAACTATGTTGGGGTCGGCTTCCAGTCTAACCGGATGCAGCTGAATACCAGTATTTTACATGGAGCGACTGCCTATCTGACCTCCACAACCCAGTTAATACCTACTAGGTAATACGATACTCTTTGGTAAGACTGGATGACAGAATTTCAGGTCACTGACTACCTGTAACGACTGCCAAAGATCTATATATGGCAGCCGGGACCAACAGCTTAACGTGCTTTCCGAGGCACGGAGGAAACTCAGTAAGTTAGGCGGTCACCCATCCACAGACCGACCTAGGCAAGCACAGCTTTACCTAAAGATCAGTCCGAGTGGCAGTTCTTATTAAGCCACGAGCTCCTCTAAATCTCTATTTAATGTACTTTTATCTAAGCGACGCATTTTAGTTTCCGACAAGCACGCGAACGGAGTCGCGGGCACAGCTAGTTTAGAATATTTATAAAGAAAAGAAATTTACTTTGATTGCTCTGCATAATGTGAACATATGTCTCGTTCTTGCTATGTTTGCCCATAACACTTATCACAGAACGCTACGACCCGACCCTACGGCGTAGCGGAGCTACGCTACAATCATTGATGTATTTTTAAGCTATCATATTTCCAAAAAAACAACTGCCACTTAAGGTTTTAATCAAACGTCAAAACACCATAAAGCTAATCAAGCAAACTCTAAACCACCATTGCTAACACCATAATCAAATCAAAAAGTTTTTAACTACTCAGTAACACAAAACACAAGAAGATTCTCACCCCGTATGATATTTTATACGTTATGAGATTGACGAAATCTCTTTGAAACTCGTGTTAGGACTTTAGAAGTCATACAAAGAGTTGCTAAGATATTCGTATCGTGTATCCGAATTATATTTTTTATCAAAAAAGCCGGGATTCGCGAGTTTTGAAAGGTTTAGCGAAACCTTTTCGGGTAAAGTTTTGTCTGGAGTGTGAATTTTGGGATTGGGTTTTGAAGGGTAACAATGTATGAGACAAATGTGTTCTTTTATCATATTTTTAAGGCTTCGTAATTAAATATGTAGCTAGAGCATAAAATCATATCATCAGAAGTAGGTATTAGGCAGAAATGTAGAGTACTGTCAGTAATGTGATACTGACTGTACTCTACATTTCTGCTTTACATGCATAAACCTCACTAATTATGTTTTACTCACACATCGTAATAGACCACAACACAACTGCACAACTGTACATAAGGTTTAAATATAAAAATAGGAGTCATCATCAGCCTATAATGTTCCCACTGCAGGGACTCAGGCCTCCTCTCTAGGAGAGGGATGGGCTATGCTCCACCACGCGGGCCCAGTGTGGATTGGTAGATATCACATGTCTTCGAAATTTTTGGTTCTAAGACATGCCGGTTTCCTTACGATGTTTTTCTTTACCGTTTTGAGAGCAGCAGTGATGAAATGAATTACACAAAGTAATGCACCTGTCTGAGTTCGAACCTACGACTTACTGTTCGTAAGTTGGGGCCGCCACCACCGGGCCACCGCTGTTCTACCTAAAAATAAGGATACATTCTCCTATTCAAGAAGTTGGGTAAAAAGCCTATCTCATAAACCAAAGGATAAAAGACATAGCCTAATTTACATTTATTAACTATATGTCTACCTACAAACATAGCCATAAGCAATCTGCTACTTTAATATCCTTTTCCAGACATTTACTGTAGCACAAAACCATCTAAGTACAGTCATCGTCACATCTCTGGTAACACTTTCACACTGACATCCGTCGTAGCTGTTGAAACAATCTTACCAAAGGGGGTATCATCGACCCGTCGGGGCTGCGGGTCCCGTCGGGGCTGCGGGTTATTCGCAAGAGATATCGCGGCCTCAACATAAAGGGCTAAGAAGGAACATTGGTGGTTTTTAGTCAGTAGAACTCTGACACTCCCTTTCGCTCTGCCCAAGAGCGGGAGGGGTTATTTGATGATTTCCCAACCCCCCCCCCCCCCCCAAAAAAAAAGGGCATCATCGATCCTTCACAAATGCAATGCCAATGAAAGAAAGAATATTCATTTGTTAGTTAACTTGTAAGCTTCTTAAGAAAATTAAATATTATAAAACTTATATGGGACCAACGTGTGGGCTTTTTCTGGGACTACCAAATGAGAAAGAAACGCGTAAATCAGCTCAGTAATTACTGAGAAATCAACCAACATACATTAAAAAAACAACTAAACATGGAATTTCTCTGGCTCGAAGTCAGTAGGTAAGGGTGATTTTTGCAGAGCAAGTGATATCATTGATGTGTTGACTGTACATCACGACCGTAAAACAAGTCCTATGTACGCGCAGAGACAAACTTTTTTTCATAATGACGAACATGAAATGCTCCCCGAGACGCATTTTGTGAGGTTATGCTTTCAGCAAATATGGTGGTGGTGCTCAAATCTGTGTTTATGGAGGGAAATGTAATATACAGTTACATATAATTATGTAGGCGCGATTACATATAAGCTCATCAGACGGAATGGTGTTGTGTGTATGCGTTTTTATCGATAAGGAACCATAAATGGAAAATAAGAAAATTGTGTGTGCTTTACGTAAATACTGTTATTAGTTGAGAGGTATAAAGAACAGGCAGCAGTTCTTCATCCCCCATAGAAAAGTGAGAATCCTACGATCAGACGAGTGTTGTGTCTGGGGTAATGTGTATTGGGTACAGTCCTGCCTAACCTTTAGGGATTACAGACGTGATGTTATTATAATATTATGCTTAGTAGTGATAGTACCTACAAATCACCATCTTATATCATGACTTTTATTACTAAAACCTCATATGTATGAAGATATATACCCATACAAAAAAAATGTACCTACCTAATTAAAACCATGAATGAAAACGTATCACCTCTATATTACTTACTAGCGTGAAAGAAGCCTCCAATAATAAAATCTTAAGAGAGATAGCGTCTTCAGCCCTCGTACGCACGAGCGAATTTTTAATGCGCACTATAATTATTTTCTTAGCACCGAGATTTGAAAATCCTACATGTGAGAGGAACAAAATTTAGGAAATTATTATAAATTCACAAAGCTTTTTACATTCTACTGCTTAACATGGGTCTTTCTCAAGCTGAGTTACAATATCTTGTCAACCCTTCCAGATGATTTACTTTCGAATCTTATCCTTGAAAGTTACCTAGTATAGCCCGCGTCATAGCGCCGAACGACCTTTTTTTTTTTTTGGGGGGGTGGGAAATCATCAAATAACCCCTCCCGCTCTTGGGCAGAGCGAAAGGGAGTGTCAGACTTCTACTGACTAAAAACCACCCATGTTCCTTCTTAGCCCTTCATGTCGAGGCCGCGGTATCTCTTGCGAACAACCCGCAGCCCCGACGGGGCGCCGAACGACCTTAAACTCTTTTCTCAGTTTCAAAGCAGCAAGCCCCAAGCCACTTTATCCTGTGCAATATTTGGCTATACCGGCACTACGTTCGCGGCGTTCTACCTTGAAGGCGATTTATTCTGACAGGCGTTCATTGAGTGACGATCATTGCCTACCTCTCCCGGCGCATTCGTGCTATGTGGCCAGCCCACTCCCACTTCAGCTTGGCTGTAAACATCTTTATTTGTAGGGTGTAAAATCAATAAATGACTCCGGGGCCGTGGAATCTCTTTCAAACAACCCGCTGTAAACACCTATGCGACAAAAAAAGTTTTTTTTTTTTATTATTTGGAATGGGATGTCTCTTGACCTCAATCTTGCCCTAAAGGCAGAGATGAGGTCGACGATGGAACCAGCTTACCCAGAAGAAGCCTATTTACTCGCGACTTAAATAGATTAGAGTTATATGAACTCGGGAAAACCGACGCAGGCAGGGAGTTCCACTCCTTGGCTGTGCGCATAATAAAGGACGTAGCAAAGCGCTTCGTTCGAATGTGTGGAACATCGACTAGGTATGGGTGATAACCTAAAAGTTGCGTAAAAATATCGCCCGTGTAAACGAAGGCTCACTGTTAATCCTCGGGGACAGGCGGTAAGATAGGTTGAACTAATTCGGGATGAATGGACTGGCAGGACTGGCAGGATGGCAGGCGGCTAATCGCTAAATTGACACGCGATTATATACGAGCACGTTTTAGCTATCGAATTAATTGAGTTCTCTCCGTGCCGTGTTGTTGCTGGTTTGGCAGTAAATTGGAGACTCCATAAACACATTGTACCATTGTTGTACACTGTCGAAGTGGGAGAATTTTTATCAAATCAAATAATAATTTATTGGCATAATATGGGTAGATAGATGGTACATAAATATTAAATTTTACATTATATAACAACAAGGATCCTCAGATTACCCACTTCTGGTATACGAAACTTAAAAAGCCAATAATAACAATGAAACGAAATGGGTACTAATACATAGGCGCCGTTTTTATTTTCATTTTAAACTACACACTAAGTTAACTAGTTTTATTGCCATGATGATAGGAATATAGTGAGGTGTTACATAGATTTTCTATTCTCGATCACAGCTCACAGCAATTTCACTTGAATATGGGAATCATCGTCACGACTAAAAACGTTGGCACTTAGTTTTGAATGATAGATTTCTGTGCTACATCAAAATACAAGTTGCAAAGGGATCTTCACGGAGCCGTTAATCGATCATTATGTACATCGAAAATAACACTGCACAAAATATTGGTACATGTGAAAAATCACTGTTTTCGGTATCATGGTTTTGGGATGTACTCTAAACATTATACTGATGAATGTATTGAATAGTTCAGTGATCATGGCCGTATTTAAAGTAAAATATTACTATTAAATCGTGTATTTAAAAATAGTATGATTGTGTGAAAAGCTTGGAATCTTGACTTCAACATCTTCGTAACTAGAAGGTTCACAAGTACGGTCCAAATGAAAAAAATATCGCGTAAAATAATTACGAGTAAAACAAGTGCTTTCTTACACTCTTTGTACTTATACATAAATGATGAAAAACAAAATATATATAAAAATAAATGATATGATAAAGTCAACAGGGGTTTCCATATTATGATTAAAAGTTACCATGAAGATTTAAATAAGAAAAGTCGTAAAAAAGAAAATGAGATTGTCGCTTTACTTTTTACGCGAAATTTTACGACTGCTCTAAAATAAGAGCTGTGATATCAACATGTTTAATATAATATTTTATGTAAAATATCAAAGTTAACTTCCTGCTAATTTATCGCTTTTAAAGTAACATGAGATGGATGTGCCATGTCAATTTGCGTCAAGTCTTGCGACAGATAATGCCACTAAACAAATTAAAAAAAAACATTAGATTAGCAGAGTGACGGTGCTCATGCGAAGGAAACCAATCTCTCGTGAGCGTTTTGCATGACGCAAATCGCATCGCCCGAGACCGCTCCCAGGATTTAAGGATGCATTTCCACCAGAGCAGCGTTCAGTGAGAGATGTATATAAAACTAACCAATCACATAGCTAGCTTAGCTCAAAATGTGATAAAGAAACCTTTACTATTGGTTTTTTCACATCTTTCGCTATGCATCCTCACTCTTATGTAGAAACGCAGCTTAAATGATGATGACGTTCTCTGTGAGAAAAGGGTTTATCCCTGCCCACAGACAATTACAAAAAGCTATTATTAACTTTTAATCAGTTCCCAACTTTCCAACACGTTTTCCTCCACCGTTTGAGTTGACAACAAGGAAAATTATAATCGCTTCCATAAGCCTAATAAATCTTGATAAAAATATGCATTGGAAACTGCCAAGTAAACATTTATTCATGGCTGTTTAACTTTTTTTGTTGTTTGCTGTGGATCCGTTTACGAAGTCAGCATCAATCCTTGTCAGACTTGAGGAGAGACAGAGAGTTTGCAAATGTATAGAATTACGTTTACAGGGATCGCTTTGAGATTGATTTCTGTTCTGTTAGCGAAGAAGTGTAGGTAGGTTAGATTATCTGTGACCCTACTAGCACAGTTATTGTTTATACCACGCTCTCGTGCTAGTCCCTCGGGATTATGTTATTAGTGCTAAGTGGTGTTTGTAATACGATTAAACATAGCCTAAAGTCCATTTCACGAAAGAAGTCCCGCGGAAAATTGTGGAACTAAATTTAACAGATCGGCCATGTTGTCGTTTGTCGATGTTATCAAGGTGCGTTTGTTGTGGTAGATATTTTGTGAGTTTATTATTGGACTAGTGCGTTATAAGGTTTATTTACGATGCCAAAACACTATGTCGCGACATACAGCGCTGCGTCTGCGGGACTTCTTTCGTGAAATGGACTTTACTAATATTTTGGTATGTACATATGTATGTAGTTATATCATAGGGCTGACCTATGTCAAAGAAAATCATCCCACAACCGAGCTAGTAAATTAAATAAATAGAGCAGATAAACTTGCCTCAAAAAAATTGTGCATAATCTGAAAAATATTTTTTTTATTCATATTAATCAGCTTTACGTTCAAGTAAAATTATAACTGCATATGGAATGAGTTAAGACTTGCCGACTGCAGAGACCACTAATAATAAAATGAAATTGATAATTGAATTAAATTAAAATTGTTCAGAGCGTGTCTACACAACGCGCTACAGAACGCAACACGGCTTTCACGTACGTAATCGTCGTGAAAGCCGTGTTGCGTTCAGTAGTCTAGTCTGGCACATTCATGTTAATCGCTTCGCCCGAGGACGTGTATGGGGTTGAAAATAGATATAAAATCAAAATCAAAAGTCTTTTATTCAAACTAGGCTGATAATCAGCACTTTTCGAACGTCAAAATTTACTTTACTTATTTACAAGAGGCAGTCCCCCAAAACGCCCACCCTTCGACACTTCCTAGTGTTTTAGCTGGAAAGAAGAAGTGTCGGAGCAAACGCTCCAGCATAGTTTATGTTGAGTCTGAAGTTATAGTCCGACTTCCGACATACATACTGAAAAATGGATTCGAAAATTCTGCCTTCGCCAAGCTATCGGTCCGGAACCATCCTCTTTCGGTAGCTTGCATGAAATTCTTAAAAATTGTCATGCAGGGCGCAACATAATACAACGGAAGATAGAAAAGAGATGAGTGTACGTACATGAAACTTCTAAATATAATAGTAAAGTAATAAAATTAATAAAGGCCACATTTTCATCTACAGTCATAATCTGGGAACGTAACTAACATTGTCAATACAGTCTGTCCCCAGTATTAACTGACACCTCTTCTCCCACCACTTCCCCTATATTAGGGGTCAGGTAATACTTGGAAAAGACTTTATTGACAATGTTAGTTACGCGGAATTGAAGTATAACTTGACTTGACTTTTTTTTACAATTCAGATACATTGAACCCTCACTGTGGTGGACAATGGTTCACTCCGTCTACAGAGATGACCCCTGTGTCAAAGCAGTGGAAACTCTATGGGTTAGTTGTATTATAGACCAGTGTAAAACTCTAAGTTCCACGTCACTTAGCGACTCATACGCCGCTTTTTTTTTTTTGGAGGTTGGGAAATTATCAAATGACTCCTCCCGCTCTGGGCAGAGCAGTAGAGAGTATCAGACTTCTCCTGACTAAAAACCACCCATGTTCCTTCTTTGTCCTTTGTGTCGAGGCCGCGATATCTCTTTCGACTAAACCGCAACCCCGACGCGCGACGGGTGACTCACACGTCTTAGATACATTGTGTTAGACTTAATTCTGTTCTCACACGGCCACGCAATGCCTATATAAAAAAGCTTCCTAACTTTAAAGTGACAATTTGCCCCTCAATAATATCCAATTTGCATGCATATTTCCCTCTGTAGAGCAATTTTATACAACACAGCGTCAACCTTTAGACCGACAATATCATCACAAAAATCCTAAAACATTTACATAAAATTGCTATAACACTTTAAATCAAACACAGACGACAGCACTCATTTTATTCCCTACTTTGTATCAACCAGGCTACGGTTCAAAATCAGCTGTCAAATTCTATTTTTATCAGTACCACAGGGTAATACTATGTCGCCTTTCATATCTGTTCGGTTGAACGGTAGTCATTAAGTGTACCCTTTTTAATATATTCATTTTAGGGCTCCCGTAAATCGTTTGTATGTTCGTAAAAGATAATATTAAAGCTATTCAACTAATTTGAATGACTTTTACAATTTTGATAATATCTAAGTATGCTGTATTCATTTTAATTTTTTTTTTTTTGGAATGGGCTTGCTCTTGACCTCAATCTTACCCTAAGGGCAAAGATGAGGTCGACGATGGAACGAGCTTACCCAGAAGAAGCCTATTTACTCGCGACTTAAATAGATTGATTTAATTTGCAGAATTCATAAGAAGTCTTGGTAAGCTTCAGTTCTTGCTTGTACATACGTAAACAAGTTAGATAATCATCAGAAGAACTGCTGGGGGAGGTCTCTCCAATGGGACTTCAATCACACAATAGGGGTTTTCTGCCTGGTTTTAAGTCAGTAGAAGTCTGACACTCCCTTTCGCTCTGCTCTAGAGCGGAAGGGGTTATTTGATGAATTTCAATGAAAATGAAAAAAAAGGGGGGTTTCCTGCCGAAGAAAATAAAACTGTTTAGTCCGTCAGTTAAATTATTGAAAAATTGGATACGTGATTATTGTTTTATCAAATAAATAAAAATTTACAAAGATAAAACACGTCAAAGATTATGAATGGGGGCTTGTGACGTCACTTACCGATAAAATGTACTGGAATGTGACGTCACACGAGTTTTCGAAGCACTGTACCATCTTCATTTTTTGTTTACGTGAAAAGAGAAAAAATATGTGTCCTAAATGTTTCGATAATCTAACTGACGCAGACGGACTAAACAGTAAAATACCTACAATATTATACCAGTATGTAATATTAGCAGCCACACCATCACCACAGCTGAACTACGCCGTTGACACAATATGTCAGGCTGTTGCGCTAAACCAGATTAACGACCGGTTATAACATAATACAAATGATGCTCTTAATGATGCTGAAACAGACAGATAAATGTGACATCCTACTGTTGTTAATATTGTCCCTGATATTAACCTTCTATATCTCACTGCATAAGGTAAGCAGAAACAAAAATAATATGTTATTATGTTATTCCAGGGATACAAAATGGTTTAGTGTCCTATGTTCACGTAGATGATATCACCCAGTAATTATTAGTTGATTGTTATATTTGATTTATGCAACTACTACGTGCATTTGTATTATTTTTTAACCGACTTCCAAAAAGGAGGAGGTTCTTAAATATGTAAAAACAAGTAGGAGATGAGAAACAATGATAGTAAAGTCTTACAAACTAGGAATCGGACTCGGAGGAATAGGAATCTGTATAGTGTTACTATTTTACACACCTGTGCCTACCTGGCTTACTAGACCAGAAATTCCTTACCAGTTCCCGAATAATACAGGTCTACCGTTTCATAGTGAGCCTGCCTGATGTGTCTGCGCGGTGTGGACGAATTAATGAGCACCTCTTGTGATTTATCACTGCATCACTTCCGCGTGACCTGAAGTGTAAAATGGGTAGAAAAAACTGAAATAAGATTGTGCATATGTCGCTGCACTAAAAGCATAAAACGATCTTCAACCTGCCAAGAAGCTATCGGAGCAAGATCGTATTGAATCCAAAACGAGCGTTCAAAACTATCGGCGTTGTCAATCAGATGGTCAGAAACATTTTATTAACGTCCCATCATAAACAATGACATTTTATATGTCACGACTACAAAGACAACGCATAGACAACAACTATGGCCGTATAGACAACGTATTATTTATTAAATGACAGCAATAAGTTTAACCAATCGTTTCCATTTGCAATATGCCATCAAAGAAAAGGAAATAAAGGGTAGTTCTGGTATATTTGTCATGTAAGGGATAGACGATACGTTTGTTTATTTTAAGACGTACAGTCAGCAGCACCAATATGTATACACTTACCAACATTTAGAAGCAATTTTCGCTCTCTGTATTTATTTCATTTTCATGGTACGTAACGAAACTAACATTTGTAAACCCATGTCATCATAAAGAAGGTCATATCTCAAAGTTGCAATCGTTATTTTGCGAGAAATTTGCGTTTGAACTTTCCCAAGTGTATACATATTATTGCTCATGACTGTACCATGGCTTAATAAGAACTGCCACTCGGGTCGATCTTTAGGTAAAGCTGTGCTTGCCTAGGTCGGTCTGTGGATGGGTGACCGCCCGACATACCGAGTTTCCTCCGTGCCTCGGAAAGCACGTAAAGCTGTTGGTCCCGGCTGCCATATATAGATCTTTGACAGTCGTTACAGGTAGTCAGTGACCTGAAATTCAGACATCCAGTCTTACCAAAGAGTATCGTATTACCTAGTATTAACTGGGTTGTGGAGGTCAGATAGGCAGTCGCTCCATGTAAAATAGTGGTATTCAGCTGCATCCGGTTAGACTAGAAGCCGACCCCAACATAGTTGGGAAAATGCTAGGCAGATGATGATGACTGTACCAAGAACGATTTACCTTTGTAGGGACGATGATGTAAAGCTGTAACCCACTTCACAAGTGTAAAAACAAAAGGCAGCCAGGGAGCCTGGATATCTGCCCCGTTGCTGGCAACAGGCTCTTCGCCTATTACATGGAACTTTAAATAGAACTGACAAAATGTGGGTAGCTACTACTAGGTATCTGCCTAAGTATGATGTTCATGGTGTGATGGTATGTAACATTCGTACAAAAACCACAAAAACATAACCCTTTCCTTGCAGTCGGGTAAAAAGACTTCACAAACAGAAGCCGATTTTGACGTCGGATAGAACTGAGTCAACACACGAACGCAGCAAATATTTACCGACTGCTATACCCGTTTTAATTGGCAAATACACCAACCGCATCCCATTTTATAGAGTTTTCGGATATAAAAATAATGTGCATTCATAGTCAACGTGTGGTTACGAATGTTGATTTAATTCGTATGGAAACTCGTTGAGTTTTGCAAATTACTCAGGGCTTTAAAAAGGAAAATCAACACGTTTTTATTTTAACCGTCATTGCGGACACTCCCTGGCTAACAACACTATGTCCGAAAATAAATTTTATTGTCAACACCATACTTCGCTCCAAAACCCAAATAGCCGATGCCGGCAATACAGCTACTAGGTTAAAATGGAACTGGGCTGGTCACATCTGCCGCATGTCGCAGGACCAATGGGCAAACTCAGTGAATACCAAAACGCAGAACACGACAACGCGGCAGGCCCAGAAGGAGATGGCGGGATGAGCTGAACTCCGTCTCAAAGGATTGGCCTATAATCGCACTAGATCGCGAAAAGTGGAAGGAGGAAAGGGAGCCCTTTGCCCTGCTGTGGGGCAACATAGGCTTATAATAATAATATTATTGTCTTATGTGATCAACTTATTTAGGGATAACAATATATGATTTTAAGTTGTACTAATATCCTAGAAATATTCACCAACGCGGCAACGTCAAGATAATTATGGGAAGACGGGAATACCTACAGAGATTATTCATTCTGCAAGATAATTTCACAGAATAAAAAAACCCTTATTAACCTATATACCCTTATAAACCTTAATGATTGACATTCCAGGAGTGAAACTAAGTCAGAAATAAGTTTACACTATATACAAGTATAAATTAAAAATTTATAAACCCCCGACTCAATTATTTTTGTGAAGCTTATTTAATTTAACCCATATGGTAATAATCTATATCCAAATCGGCCATCTTGGATTTGAAATTTGTCATAGTGTATAGTATTCTACTAATCAAGCCCTTTCATTTGATACCCATATTGTGATAAAGTTGTGAAAAAATATGTAATCCACCATATTGTGGCGGCGGCCATCTTGGATTTGAAGTTTGTCATAGTATATAGTATTCTTCTAATCAAGCCCTTTCATTTTGTGCAAGTCTGCCTTAGGCTTTATGTTTTGAAGCCTCTTTTTTATACCTTTTGTCTATTTTTTTATACTTATTGTTTATGGATTTCTGATTGATTTATTACACTTTTGTTTTCACTACCAAGAACCAGCGCTTTATTTATTCGGTAGTTAATACATTCGATATCCATATTGATAAAGTTGTGAAAAAATAGGTTATCCGCCATTTTGTGGCGGCGGCCATCTTGGACCGATTTTCATCAAACATAGCTAAGAACACTCTCGACTTATTCACCTTTCAAACAAAAAAAATAGAATCATAATCGGTTCATGCGCTCGGTAGCTACGCTGCCAGAGACAGACAGACACACACACATACACACACACACACACATACACAGACACGTCATACTTACGAGTAGGTATAACACTCCGTCGTTTTTGCGTCGGGGGTCAAAAATCAAAGGCAAAAACATAACACAATAAAGTTTGTTCATAAATTAAAGCTTCAAAATTTCTCCCAATAATTTCTCCCAGCCTGTTGCAACCAAACAATACAGCAGGCTTTAAATTTATTAAAACAGTACCAACTTTAAAGCTCACATGAATAAATACTGACCAAAATTATCTGATATCGTATTAAGTATCAGTTGCCCGCAAATTATTGAATTGACTCCCGTTTACTGGGTACCACTGGTTGAAATCCACAAAACGTTTTATGTAACAAAACACAGCAGTAATCTAAGACTCTATCGTTTAATGTTTAAGGTTGAAAATGGGGTGTGTTAATGGATCAAAGTTGGTTGGAGACTATCCGGTAATCAGGTTACTAACAATTTTCAATTAGGGACGAAGCAGTCTGGTACATGTACTGCAGGCATTGATATAAAAACTAAAGATATGGTCGTCCGAACATTTGCTCGACGCGTTCGCCATACAGAGAATCGGTGTAGTCTGCTCGTTAACGTAACCTTGTATAAGCGGCGTGGTATTTTCGAGGTATAAAGAACATAAATAAAGCTTTTAATAAAATTTACGACCGCACCCGAAGAGAGCCGATCGTGGACTAGTTCACTTCGGCTTAGGAAAGACCGTTTTGGGACCACGTTCGAGGCGTATTTTAACATGCCGTCCGCCCAGTCCTTACACAGTAATTATATAAGTCAATGACTGCAGGCGACATATTTAGTTAGCGTTTTCTTTTTCAGTTTCCGTTTTCAGGATTTTAATACTTTCCAGGTAAGTGATGATTGTATTAAAGCTGAAAACTTGATTGAAAATTATGGACATTTTTTCTTCTCCGAAACTAGTGCCACCATACAGTTGAAAGTTAACCTTTTGTATGGAACGTAGATCCACGCGAGACACAATGGCTTTTTAATTGTGTCTAATTACACGGCATACGAAAGGTTAAAGAGTAAGTATCTTCTGTGAACTGCTACACAACAATTTTGCAACCATTTGTGTGTGAGTGACGATTCGCGCTTGGCCGGTTATTCTTGAAATCTTTCGGGAACCATAATATTCTGCTGATTTGTTTAGTAATGTTTAAAATTCAGCTCAAGTTCTACGAGTGAATCAAGAAGATTCTGCAAAATAGGTTTGCTCTTTACCGCGGTTACGCCTTATAGAAATCGATGAATGAAGTCTATGATAGAAACGCCCGTCGGCGCTGCGGGATGTTCGAGTGAGATACCGCGGCCTCGATACAAAGGCCTAAAAAGGAACATAAGTGGTTTTTAGTCAGTAGAACTCTGACACTCCCTACCGCTCTGCCCAGAGCCGGAGGAGTCATTTGATGATTTTATACCATCGAAAAAAAGGTCTATGATAAAGAAAGTGCCCAGAAGATGCCTGTTCACTCTTGCTTTGAAGGCAGGTTAAATGTAGGATCGAACACAGATGCCAGCAGATAGTTGGATACGTACTAGAAACCTTACTTCCGAATTATTAGCTTTGAAATATGATACCCATACCTTGTCGATGTTCCATAGATTCGTACGAAGCGCTTTGCTAAATCTTTTATTATGCACACAGCCAAATAATGGAACTCCCTGCCTGCGTCGGTTTTCCCAAATTCATATAACCCCAATCTATTTAAGTCGGTAGTAAATAGGCTTCTTCTGGGTTAGCTCGTTCCATCGTCGACCTCATCTCTGCCCCTAGGGCAAGATTGAGGACAAGAGTACCCCCATCTATAATATAAAAATGAATCGCAAAATGTGTTGGTAAGCGCATAACTCAACAACGCCTGGAGCAATTTGGCCAATTCTTTTTTTAAATGTTCGTTGAAGTTCAAGGATGGTTTTTACGGCGAGAAAAATTCGAATAATGGCCGGAAAAGCCCTAAAAACAGCCCTTTTCTTTTTCCCATACAAAAGTTTTCTAACTAAAACGTAAAGTCAATTTGAGCTTTATTGCTATTGTATAAAGTTCATATATTACAAACACTCACTGTTGTCTAAGCAATGTAGGTGTGTTCCTAACGTCAGTGAGTCAATTTGCACTTTATTACCGCAATACAAAGTTCAAATTCAATTGAACACAAGAAAAGTTGGAGCACAGAAGGATTTAATGTCGAGTTCCGAAACTCTTTGATCGGCTTCGCGATATTATTTCTTTTGTTTTAAAATGCATCAGTTTTCACGTCATTACATCAGTTAACCACAAACCGCGTTACCAAAAGTGTAGGTAGGGTAGTAGGTAGGTAGGGTAGTAGGTAGGTAGGGTGGTAGGTAGGTAGGGTAGTAGGTAGGTAAGTAGGCAGGTAGGGTGGTAGGTAGGTAGGGTAGGAGGTAGGGTAGTAGGTAGGTAGGGTGGTAGGTAGATAGGGTAGGAGGTAGGGTAGTAGGTAGGTAGGGTAGGAGGTAGTAGGTAGGTAGGGTAGGAGGTAGTAGGTAGGTAGGGTAGGAGGTAGTAGGTAGGAAAAAGGGCATTGCAACGCATGCCGGGAACAGCTAGTCTCAAATAAAAAAAATTAACTCCTTTTTCATAGCCAGCAACAATAGCAGCCAAACATTTCGCAATTCATTCCCATATATCACACGAAAGTCATATTTAGTACAACATACGGCTCCAAAAGTTTTTCGCGGCATTAAAATGTCGTTAAGCATAAAATTCGTTCACACACATATTTCAATATTTTATTGGCACTGGGAAACTGCATGAATTTATATGTTTTTGGCCAGATATCGGTGTTCGCATGTGTTTTATTTCGGATATTTTTTTTGGAAGTTCTATGTTGCATTGGCTGAATTAAGTGCAAAAATAATAATACTTTTAGTTGAAAATAGCGGTTGCCTGCAACCTTCCTCTTAGTGTTGCTATTACAAATAGGTTTTGTATGTCAAATCTTTACTAAGTGACGGCTTGAGTGATCGTTAAACATCTCTAAGTGCGGTAGTTAGCTAACTATAACTATTCCTATAAAATTTGTTTGAGAAACTTCACAGACATAATGCATATCGATATCTTAACTTAAAAATAGAACTAAAAGAATATAAGTTCTTACCTAAGACGTAGATAGCTTATTAAGGTTGATGCGCCAACCGACCCTCCATACATTTTTGAAATACACCTTTACACGACACACAGAGACTTTTTCTTTAAAATTTATCATTTTATCACTTCTCAACAATGGAAAGTGTCCGCAATCGACCTTTTTGGACATTATCTTACATTATTTAGCGAGAAAAACAATAGTGAAATCCCGGCAAAATTTGACACTTCTTTAGTAGTGTGCGTGACTTTTGACAAATAATGACAAGTAAACTTGTTTAGACTATGGCACGCTAGATGGCGTGCAGGTGCAGACGATCTTATAATAATTCTGTTAAATCAATAATTAGTTTTAATTATTTCCTTTCCAACCGTTCAAAAAAATAACAATATAAAATAACATAAAACTGATGACATCAATGTTATGTTTTTTTTTTAATGTAAACAATTTTATTGTTGTATGGCAACATAAATACCAGTAGTCGTAGGAAGGTTTTATGCAACGATGCCGTTCTTCGTAACCTTGACCTACATGCAATATGTGGACGAAAAAAAGGCGTTGCCAAACTTCGTTCACTTGTTTGACTGTTAGAAACTTAGAAAATACATTCCTAGCTCGGTTGTCCCGCGCTATATGATTTGCGCGCGGAAGTTCTTGCGTACTTATTATTTTGTATGCTATGCATTTTCATTGATTTAATTGCAATATTTCTCCAGTATACATTTGATTCATATTATCTATTATACTGTATTATTGTAATTCTAATTTATCGTAGGTATAATAGTTAAATATTCTAAAAACACAATTCTATTTTCGGTGGTATTAGAAACATCAAGTTGGCCCGTGATTTTTATGAAATCTCGTCACAATACTAATTACCTACGTCATACGTGTCAGTGATGAGTACAAAGTCAGTGTTTCTTAGTATTATTTGAATAATATGTTTTTGGTCAACAATAAATAAAATTATTTTAAATCGGTAAACTACCAAATTAGGTAATCACAAAATTAAACTTGCAAACATTTGCAAAATATGGTTTTGCCGGATTACGTCACCTTTTACGCATTTTGCAAACAGTTTCAAACAGACACACATATTTAAATATATATAGTTTGTTTTATTTTGTAGTAGATACCTACCAAGCTTTTTCACGTCGAAATTTGTTATGGTGCGTTCAGAAACAAATATAATTCAGTTACAATCTGTTTTTTTTCTGTTCCGTGCTTTATTTTGAACAAGTTATTATAATCTGTTTTTTTTTTCTTATTCGTTGACCAATTCTACGAGGAATCTAAAGGTAACATTGAAATATAAAGATAAGTAAAATTTTATTACGTACTATAGCGGAAAACGTTTCCGAACGCTCCCATTTCCCTGGCCGTAAGAGGGCCAATAGAGGACAGCCGCCTCAAAGATATTCACCAACGCGCTAGCATGTTTGCTCCCGCGCCTCGCGCCGACCAATCACTGATCTGTCGTCGCGCCGCTACTCGGCCGCTGATTGGCTTTCGTAGCGTTATAGTTTTAAGTTCTTATGATAATGTTGTTTTGAATGTTATAACTTATAATGTTGGCACTGGGTAAGAGAGATACTTTTGAGATGGCAGAGTTTTAACTTGTGTAATGTGTTTATTCCTGAGTTTCAATTAAAGTTTAAACCGTGAACAAGACTTTATTTTAAGAACTGACCCACCCCGACTATAGTACATCTTTTGAACGCAAACCAATTGACATTGAGAGTTGAAGGAAAATCCGTCTGCACTTCTCCTGCACTTGCGATCATTTTCAATTGATTGTGGAAGCTGGTCCAAATAAAGGCTTATCTGAGATATCTGGGTATCGCATAGTGGACTTGAAGCATGTAATAGAGTGGGCATTTCTTCTGGAAAGACATTGAAATATGTGTGAATCTTCACAAATTGAATTTGTTAGTGAAAGACATGATGGATTTCGAAGTGAATTAATTTTCAAGTGCTGTGATCGAGCGTGGAAACATTGGTAGCAGTAATAAAATAAAAACACTACACTCAAGCACACAATTACACTCAAGCAGCTCACATAACAAGTCTTATGGATATTCCAACAATGTCAGCCAATAAATTTCGTCGAGTTGAAAGAAATTATGGCAGTGTGTGATTAGAACATTTGACAGAGGAAATTAAAATTGCTGGTGAACAAGAAAGATCAATTGCTATTCAAAAAGGTCATACGGGCATAACTTTGACTTGTCATCTGGTATGGTAAGTTAATATTTTACTAAAAACAAATTTGGTTCTTTATGACTTTTTTATTATGTGCATTATTTACAAGTGTTGCTTTTCATTTCCAGGCCTGCTTCTTGGTGTTAGAAACAAATGTTGTTATACATGTCAATATTATGGGAGAAGAAACATGGATATGAAAGCACATAATTGCTGCAAAAATTTTACTGGACCATCTACAGCAATGGAATCGGAAATTAATGTGGAAGGCTTTCAAAAGAGTGAAGAAATACATCAACTTCGCTATTTGAGTTTTATTGGTGACGGAGACTCCTCTGTGTTTGCAAAATTGATAGAGAAAGTGTCATATGGGAACATCATAAAAAAAATAAATGCAAGAATGACGTAATCAAAAACTATACCAGTGCACTCTACAAGGTAAATGAATAAATCAAATTTGTAAGTCATCCCAGGATCAGTGAAGCATATTATTCTGTATTTATATTTTGTTCTTTTTAGATCTTGGCCAACACTAAGCTCCCTCTTTCTGGGCGAAATATTTTGAAGCCAAAGATTATGAAGCTTACACTAGTAGCAGAAGAACTTTGCTCTAGAACTGGATGATAAAGCTTTAGTGATGAATAAAAAGCACGATTATTACTATCAAGTAAATTGAAAATTCTACTGCATATCCACATTTTAATTAATTTCAGTATCTGGATTTCTCTTACTATAATTAAATTTTATTCCAGGTTCAAGGACAAATGCGTGTCAGCAAAATGGACAAGTGCTACTTCATATGTTTTATTTCAGTCACTAAACCTTTGACTGTAATAGAAGTTTGTCGAGATAATGAATTTATCAGCAATATGATACCCAAATTATCAGACTTTTTTAAAAACTGTATTCTGCCAGAAATAATTTTAAGACGTGTTCAAAAAAATGCTAAATATATAGATTTGAATGGTATGTACACAACGCTTTTACTTTCTTCCATAAATTACATCAATTTCAATGTCTAAATATAATATAAATCATTGTTATTCTAGTGAAAAATCCTTCTGCAACATCAACATCGGTTAAAAATTCAAGCAAACAAGAGAAGTGAAGTTTTATTTCAGAGCAGCTTTGGAGGTTGACGGTAAATAATATTTTGAAGTGAATGGTAAATAATATTGGTCAAAAAGTAAGAATTATATGCTCAGTATGTTTTCTTTGTTGCAGCAGCAGTGTAGCAGTTGCTTCAGACAGAAAGTTTCAAGGCAGAGGGCGAAATCAACAAATCAAATGATTTTTGTTCTAATTGTATTATGGTAGTAGTTTGTTTAGAATCTACATTATCATTGTATATTTCTTTTTATTTTGTATCAAAAGGTGAAATAATACTTCTTAGGTAAACTTACTTCATATAAAGAGCTTTATATTTTCGTTTTATTATATGCTTTTGTTGAGTGCTTCGAAATTAGGAAATATTTTTTTTACCTTCCTTGTTATTATCTCATAATAAATCGTTTTAGATTTGTAGCTCTTGTCTAGGAATTATAGTTTCTTACGTGTTATGAAATGTATAATTATTGTAATAATTGGTACTGTTACAAATCATAAGTGTTATTAGTTTTGAGTGATTATGCATGTATCAGCATTTAATTATGTTACTTCAAATTCTGGTTTGATAAAAAAATCAATAGTGTACCTAATGTAGTTTGTTCAAAAGCTTACTATTCCATTAACAACTACTAAAATGATAAGAATAGCTGGTCGTTGAGTTGAACACAAGACAATGTTTGTAATTTATGTTCTTTCTCCTAAATTAGTTTACTGATAATATGTTATGTCTTTTTTATGTTTTATTTTTATATACCTTTTATTATTGATTGTAGTCAATCGTAATATTAACTTACACCATAGTATTGTATCGAGTCTGGTTCTTCTAACCAAACAGACAGATGTGTTGCTGGAGAGTTTGTTCCGCCACTTCTTCTTTCCAGCAAAAACACTAGGAAGTGTCGAAGGGTGGGCGTTTTGGGGGACTGTCACTTGTAAATAAGTAAAGTAAAGTAAATTTTGACGTTAGAAAAGTGCTGATTATCAGCCTAGTTTGAATAAATGAGTTTTGATTTAGATTTTTTTGAGTAAAATAAAACTGCGTTTTATTGTAATTATTGTTGACATAATTTATTTCCCAAAATTAAATAGTTTACAACAACAAATATACCTTTTATTTTTTAACAATCGTACATAACAAAATATACCGACTCACGAACAGTAAGTCGTGGGTTCAAATCCAGACAGGCGCATTACTTTGTGGAATGTATTGCATCACCACATGCTCAATAAATATGAAGCAAATCATGGTGAGATGTCCTAGAACCAAAAATTTGAAGACGTGACATCTACCCCACTGGGCCCGCGTGGTGGCCGTGTCCCAGCAGTGGAAACATTATAGGCTGATGATGATATACCGTAGCAGGTGGCGTTCTGTAGTTCTGCCAACCCAATCTACCCATAAAGAAAAATGAAAAACATTTTTTTTCATTCACGCCATCTAGTGTTCAATCTTCGTAAATGTACTCGCTCACCGGCTCACGTCTGTGTGTGTAAACGACGCTATATTCAATGGCAGATGTTAAATTACACCTTTGTGTCGAATTAGGTGGATATTATGACAATGATGTGACCCAGTTCGATAAAACGTAATGTCCGATAACCGCAATTGCTACTCCTACGACTTAATAGTTTTCCAATTACACAAAAACACAAATAAACTAAAAATGTTGACTTCAACGCCATCTAGCGGGAAAATGGCTGGGAGCAGCCTGTATGATTCACCTTAAGCAATATCAGCTACTACAACTACACTGCCACCGCCGCGTCTGTCTGTCTGTCTGTTCGCGATAAACTCAAAAACTACTGCACCGATTTTCATGGTATTTTCGGCAATGGATGGAGTGGTTCTCGAGGAAGGTTTTAGTATTTTTTTTTAGAAATTCAACTTCTAAGGATGTTAAATAGGAGATGAAAATTGAGATATTTTAAAACCGCGTGAAACCGCGGGCAAAAACTAGTCTTATATAAATATATCTGCCATTTTCTGTACGTCACAAAATAAATACTCAAAATAAGTGTTTAAACAATTTATTACAACGAAAATATTAAAATTGTTAATGGCCTTTCGTAATCTTTATAAAAATGTGTTCTCTTCACGGCAAGATTAACATTAATTTATCAATGTTCACCTCATCTCATTAATGAACCTCCAAAAAAATACATTAAGTCTTATAATCTCAAGATTACGCAGACTGGATCACCCAGCTATAAAGTATAAACTTGGGATTGGTAAGAAGGAAAATACACCTACAACCATGCAGTTATAAGGTTTGAATTTCTATATCAGGTGGGAACAATTGGTTATATGGCGTTGACTATGCTGAACGTCAGCTGTTTCTGTAGATTCGTCAATGTAGAGTTATACCTACCTTTTTCAGAGAATGCCACCGACGTGTTACTATATCTATATCATCATCACCATCATCATCTGCTTAGCCTTTCCCCAACTATGTTCGGGTCGGCTTCCAGTCTAACCGGATGCAGCTGAATACCAGTATTTTACATGGAGCGACTGCCTTTCTGACGTCCACAACCACAGTTAATACCGGATAATACGATACCCTTTGGAAAGACTGGTTGTCAGACTTTCTGTAACGATTGCCATAGATCTATACAGGGTGTAAATCAACCCATCACACAGCCGTCAACCAAGCATGTTTTGGTCAAGTATCTTCGTTCCTTGCCCGTATGATGTCGGACGTAAAGAATAGCACCATCCCATATCTTCCCGTGGGTGTCGTAAGAGGCGACCAAGGGACTTACCAGAGAATGGGCAGCAGCGTTCTTTATGCCTTCGTAACAACCATACTGCGATCGCCAACCCGCCTGCCAAGCGTGGCGATTATGGGAAATCCCCGCCTCTGGGGGAGGCCTATGTCCAGCAGTGGACGTTTTATGGCTGAAATGATGATGATGATCATCCTCCATCATCATCATTCTTTTGCCCTTATCCCAATTAATTTGAGGTCGGCGCAGCATGTCTTCTTCTTCCATACTTCTCTGTTTCTCTACATCTCATGATTCACCTCCTTTCTTACCTTATTATTCTTAACACAGTCCATCCACCGCTCCTTTGGTCTTCCTCTACTCTTGCAAAATAAAATTCATTTGGTATGTGGTGATTTCAAATCAAATCATTTATTTGCTTGAAATGTGGGTACACATAAAGATGAAAAAATACAAACAAAAGACCTTTAGACCATATTTATCCTACTCTAAGGAGCGTGCAAAATTGGAATATACAATCCTAATTATATATCCTAATTATATTTTTTTTTTTTTATTATTATCCTAATTTATTTATAGTTGTACTCTACCACAGTGCTGTCCTATTTGACCCTAAGGTTGACTGGTAGAGAATGCCTTGTGGCATTAAGTCCGCCTATGTACCACGTTTGTGCTTGAAGTTTAAATAAATAAATAAATATGCATACATTATAATTAACATTGAAGACAATACACGGTTAATTAGAAATTCAATAATTATAAACAAATGTCATAGATACATAATTGAGTCTTGAAATTAATTACATTTATCATTTATATAATCATTAATATAATAGTAGGCTTTATTAGATATCTTTTTCAGAAAGTAAAAGAACTGTCTAGGACACGTAAGCCAAGTACTTGCGCCATTGAAGATGGAGATGGGCGTCTACTTACTAATGTGGCTCAAGTGTTGGAACGCTGGAAGACCTACTGTGCGGAGTTGTATGACACGAGAGAGCCTACTAACGCTAGTATTACATGGGCAGAAGACGAACCTGATATCCTTGCGTCCGAAATTGAGTATGCCATCAAAGCTCTTAAGACCAATAAAGCACCGGGTAAAGATGCTGTTACATCCGAAATTTTAAAAAACCTAGGTCAGCAAGGCACAAAGGCTATCACCGAAATCTGCAATACCATCTGGAAAACTGGAGGATGGCCAAAAGACTGGACAGAATCGGTGTTTATACCGTTACATAAGAAAGGTTCTTCAAAAGTCTGTGGTAATTACAGGACAATTGCGTTAATATCCCATGCAAGTAAAATCCTTCTCCATATAATTAATAGACGTCTGAACTACTTTCTAAGCCGGCAGATACCCAAAGAGCAGGCAGGCTTCGTCAAAGGTAGGGGAACGCGGGAACAGATACTGAATGTCCGCCAAATAATCGAGAAGAGCAGGGAATTCAACTGCCCCCTCGTCCTCTGCTTTATCGACTACACAAAGGCCTTTGATTGCGTGGAATGGGACAAACTGTGGAACGTGTTACTTGAAATGGGAGCTCCTGAACACCTAGTTGCCCTGATCCAAAGTCTATACACAGAAAATCGCTCGTTCATCAGAATGGGCACTGACTGCTCCAATATGTTCCACACTAAAAAAGGAGTGAGGCAGGGTTGTATTCTATCCCCCGCTCTTTTCAACATATATGGAGAGTACATTATTCGGAAGACCATGGAAAATTGGGATAAGGGCTTCCCTGTAGGTGGAAAGAGACTATCCAATCTCCGATATGCTGACGACACCATTCTTCTTGCAACATCCGTTGAAGATATGAGTGAGCTGTTCCAAAGACTCGAGTCAGAAAGTGGCAACATCGGTCTCGCAGTGAACAGAGCAAAAACCAAGGTAATGGTGGTGGATCGAGCCGGAAAGCTAACAAATGTCAACTGCAACATTCCTGGCATTAACAACGTTGACCACTACATATATTTGGGCTCTCAAATCAACAACGATGGCAGCTGTGTTCCCGAGATTAAGAGGAGAATCGGTATGGCTAAAGATGCGATGTCCCGGCTAAATATCATTTGGAAAAAAAGAGGAATTGGTATCAAAACCAAGATCAGACTGATACGAGCCTTGGTATTCCCTATCTTCCTATACGGAGTAGAGACATGGACAATTTTAGCTCGAGAAAGGCAAAGGATTGACGCATTCGAGATGTGGTGCTGGAGGCGAATGCTGAGAATACCTTGGACTGCGAAACGCACTAATGTATCGATCCTGAGCCAGCTCCATATAAAGACTCGCTTGTCCACTATATGCAGGCAACGCATCTTATCATACTTCGGCCACACAGTGCGCGGGGGCGACGACAATTTGGAAAAATTGATTATGGTTGGGAACACCGAGGGCAAAAGATCGCGTGGTCGTTCGCCAGCTAGATGGACGGACCAAATAAAAGAAACGACGTCGTCCAAATTCCATGAGGTTGTAAGAGACGCGCTGGACAGAAACCGGTGGAGGCAGATCATCCGCTCCAGACGCAACCCACACTGACCACGATCCTCAGATATGAGGGACCGACCAGAGAGAGAGAGGCTTTATTAATCAAAAATATCTTTAATTTATGTTAAAATGAAATCATTTTTTTAGCTTCCTTTACATTTTTTAAGTATTTTATTTTTATAAAATTAAAAATCATCAAATAACCAGAGTGTCAGACTTCTACTGACTAAAAACCACCTATGTTCCTTCTTAGCCCTTTGTGTCGAGGCCGCAGTATCTCTTTCGAACAACCCGCAGCCCTCACAGGAAGTATTTAATTTTATAAACGCATCAGTACCTTTTGCGATTAGTCTCTAAAAATTTGAACACACCAATTTTTTTCTACGGTGAATTCTGACTACGGTGTCATGATATTTCTAGCGAAACCTAAATCAACCAAAATCAAACACACACAAATGTCCTATCAAAACCTAACCCACAAGATCTTCAAATCCAACTTATCCCAAGTCGTAAACCCTACAGCACCCTACCACAGTATAAATATGGACAGTACCGAAACTAAGCCTAGTTGATGCGATAACTATCTACACTCCATTGAAGCCATAGGGCTGTCCCATTGCACGGTTGCTGAAGTCCCCAGATAACTTCTCGATACAGTTCGAGAGATCAAATTAACTATTGATTCAATAAAATTAAGCTTGTTGTTGATATTGTTTTTTCTTTATTAAAACATTTTTATTCTGTTGTGATCATTCAACCGAATTTTAAAAAAAACTAGCTTACAAATACATCTAAATAGGTTATCTTAAGGCGTCGGTTAATCTTAACAAAAGACATTATGTATTATACGGAAAACAGTTTAGTATTAATACACAATAACTTGTAGAACTATAGATCTTTAACTTTGTCATTACGGCGCGCGCGGCGTAACCTTTTACAAGTTTTCTTAACCTTCAAGATTCCCTTACTATTGCTATTAACTCCTAACCGTTGAGGAGTTGTACCTTCCAGAATCAGCTAACCTAGATAACCTGAAAGAATACAACCATATATACGTCCCCATAATATTTTATTCAAGAATTATCTCCAACTCCTAACCGTTAAGGAGTTATACCTTCCGTCATCAGCTCATCAACACGAGGTAATGACTGCCAGATGTGAATACTTAAATAGCTTTAGAAAAAGTACGAAACACGTATTACGTGTTTCGTACATTTTGAGAGTTGCCCGCGATTTCGCGTAGATTCCATCATCAGATCCTGACATGGTAACAGTGGGACCACCTCGGGAGTATACTTTTTCGATTAAAAAAATATTTTTTCAAATCGGTTCATAAATGAGGGAGTTATGCGGAAACAAATTTCCAAAAAAAAACCAAACAGACGAATTGAGAACCTCCTTCTTTTTGGAAGTCGGTTAAATGAAGCCGAGTTCACACAGTCGTATACCGCGCAACACATTCGTGGCATTAAAAAAAATATCGGGAGATATAAACTTATACGTGACCAACTGACCACTCGTCTCGGCGCGGCACGCACAACTGAGAGCACTGCGAAGTCGGCCGAGATGCCCCGTCGATGCGCATGTTTGTGAGTGTTCGGTTTCGAGCGTTTGTAGGTAGTTTCCGTACTGTCCATATTTATATTGTGACCCTACAGTATAGTTTTACGACTCGCTCAAGAATCTGTTTAACCCTGTAACTGACAGATGTCACCCAGTCCTTACCAGACGTTATATACGACTCATAGATTCTGTCCTGATTACTTGTAGAAAGGCTATTGTGTCTTGTAATAGACGGAATATGACACCGTTCTTAGAATTTGGTTTTAGTAAGTTAGAAAGGTATATAGTATAGGTACTACCTACTTCATGTTTTTGGTCTCCTGGTATTATAAGAGACTTTACTATCCCTGTTTCACATCTCTTACTTGTTACAAACCGTTTTGTAGAGTTACAGAGTTCCTCAATGGGAAAAATCTGCCAGTGAGTTACAGTGTGACTTATCGGAAAATTTTCTCCCAATGTGTAACAGTGAAACACAACATTGTGTGACTACGGGAGCAAACCGTGTATACTGGGATTTAAGTACATTCACCTTCTATAATTAATAAGGTTATCATATTATCACCCAGGTGAACCACGGGCAAAAATAATTGCCCGTAGTACACCCAGGTGGACTAGGCGGAGTCTACCAACGCGTTTATTGCCCGTGGTCCACACCACGGGCAAAAAACGCCTTGGTAGACTCCGTGGCATTATCTGTTTTAGAACAAGCGTGAGGTTCTGAGTTCGATTCCACGATTCGATGAACATCTCAGTAACAGCCTCGGAGGCCGAATGTGTCTCTGGTTGATGACAAAAAGCCCGCCCCCTGTTACATGGGACTTCACACATAACTACACCTGAGCCTAACCTTTTGGGGATTATACATGTGACATTATGTTATATTTTCTTTACTTCAACAATACAATATAATCTACTCTAAAGTACGTACAATAATCGAGTGTAGACATAATCTTAATAACTCGTAGGAACTGGCGACGATTTCACGGCTGGTTGCAAGCCTTTCCGTTACATTAATCTCGCCAACGACTCAAATTCGGATAAAGCGAACCGCTGAAAACCAGTTTTCAGTTCCCCGGGATGAATATTGCAGTCATTTTCGACTTGTCCAGTAATTTAATCTGTAGTATTCGGTTTAAATTGTCGCTTTGCATGTTTTAAAGTCTTTTGGTTAACGATTTTGGAACTTTTCACAGTTTTAGCTTGAATGAAAGTGTTCTGTACAGAGTTTTTACGAAACAAGTGTAAATCGACATGATGGATGCCGCTGGCATAGGACAGTGGAAATTATTACAAGAAGATTGGCAGCAGTGGGTGATTTCATGCTTCATTCAGTTTCATATTCACAAATTGTCTCATATAACATAAAACATTAGTCCTTGATAAACTGTAAAGTTACATGTATTTTCTGTGCTATAAATCAATGCCTTATCTTCATCAAATACATACAGGATAATATTGTAACTGCGAAATGAGCTGAAGATAATGCGGCGTGATCAATAAAATAATAATTCTTTAGAATTCTTTCGTACAACTACTATGTCAGCAGGCTTCAATACTGCAGAATATTGTTGCAAGACATTCGTTTGAGACAAAACTGTACCTACTGTAGGGACTATTGTACAATAGTGGCTGCGGTTTAGCTTTGGCAAATGTGATGCAAAATGAAAGATTGAGTGTGAACGAAAACTATAAAATATTAAACTCTACGTGCCCCATCAGTTATAGAAGAGCACTACATGCACTCTAATACACGCCTAAACCTGCAAACAACGAAATACAAGAATGAAAAAACCACATTATTAAAACAACAATTTAATTATAACCTCGTTGGGCAGTCAAAAAATACTTATATGCAGCAATGTATGCAGCCGCATCATGTACACTGGAAAAGTTGAGAAATGGTTGGGCACAAAATCATGATTCATTCAGCCAACAGTCATGACCTGTTTCTTTTATTACCTAGGATGGGAAAGATATAATATACCAATCATTGGGTAATGAAACAAATACCATTTTACTTTACTGGAAGGTGACAAACGTAATGAACATGAAATGACAATAGTCAATTGTTGGACATGACCTTTGAACACGGATACAATTTATTGGTCTTCGGATACGGTTGGCTAGGGATTTGAACAAGTCATCTGTCAACTTTAATGCTAATCTGTAATACAAAGCGTAGCGGCCACAACATCTGAAATTAAGCTGCAAATATTTACATCCAATTTTTTGTTTCACTGTAGTTACGTTATATTTCATACATACATAAACTCACGGTGGCCCAGTGGTGGCGGCCCCGACTTACGAACTGTAAGTAGTGGTTTCGAACCTAGGCAGGCGCATTACTTTGTATAATTTATGTCATCACCACTGCTCTTAAAAAAACGGTGAAAGAAAACATCGTGAGGAAACCGGGATGTCCTAGAACCAAAAATTCGAATACTTGTGACCTCTACCAATCCGCACTGGGCCCGCGTGGTAGATGATATTCTCCCATTCCCTTTCAAAGAGAGGAGGCCTGTGTCCCAGCAGTGGGCACATTAATGATGATAAACTCACGTCACATCCTTACACACTCGTTATGCCTCGTCCACATTCATACGTCTGTCTGGTCATACTAAACAACGTAAGAAAATTAAAAGGAAACCCATCAACAATTTTGTATAACATGGTATTTCTTGACCTATATTTCTTCCTTGCCGTCTCAACATTATCAATATTGATATTAATCGTTTCCCTTTGTAGCAAACGGGAAGCTACTAACGAACTCAATAATAATTTCGTTTCAATATTGCACCGTAGATACTGTGCACTAAAGTTAAAATTAAAACTTTTGGAAACTAGTAATATAAAACCGGGCAGATTAAATAATATATAGTACGTGAGACTGACAGCCGATGCTGCGGGTTGTTCGAAAGAGATACCGCATGGGTGGTTTTTAGCTAGTACAAGTCTTTTTTTTTTCTGTTCTGTCTCCTGCTGATACGGAGGGAAGTGGAAATTATGTTTTTTCCTACTCCTCTGCTATTATTTTCTGATTAATTTCGTTGCGGGATCCAAGACAGTTTAATCGTTTCTCTGGGACTTCGTCGGGCTTCATTGTCTCGGCGCTTTTCTTGTGGTCGCCACTGTTGATTCTGGTTTACAGAAGTTACAGTGGTTTGGGAATAGTGTGGCGGGCTTGTCCCTTAAAAAAAAAATAGTACAAGTCTTACACTCCCTTCCGCTGCGCCCGGAGCGGGATGAGTCATTTGATGATATCCCACACTCCAAAAATAAATAAAAGACAGCCAATGACTAATTCAAACTCCCTTTTATTTTTGTAGTTCCTGTGCTTGTCCCAAATAAATATTTTTCTTTCTTTCTTTCTTTTTTTAGAACATATTTTGATACCCAACTGCACTGCGACAAATAAGTGCAAGATGCCGTATACCTGCCCGTCGAGGCTGCGAAGTATTCCCGTTTGAGCACCTATTTTTTGGGCACCTATGCATTGAGCACCAAAGGTATTCCCATTTGAGCACCAATCGATATTTTAACGTGGTGCTCAAAGGGGAATAAAATATAAAATTTGACTTTATTCCCCATTAAGCACCTACGGTGCGGTAGCTTCTAGTGATGAGTGTATAATAAATCATATCGATAAAAATCAGCAGTTTCATTGCAGAATGTAATCATTTAATAAAAATATATCATCATAAACATAAAAAATTACTTAATCATTTATTGTTAATATCACAATAAGTTTCCTCAACTTTAATTTTATCTATCCCCAAACCAATTGTAGGCTGTAGGTTACTAACAAAAGAAATCAGTGTTTTTATCTATACTAATATTATAAAGAAGTAAAGTTTGAGTGTTTGTATATTTGTTAAATTGTAAGGGGTAATCTCGGGATCTACTGAACCGATTTTAAAAAATCTTTCACCAATAGAAAGCCACATTATTGCTGAGTGTCATAGGTTATATAAAATACCGAAAAATAAAAAGGCTTTTACGTGGTAGTCCGTTTTGCAAAGTGAATCGGAGAAAAAACGGTCGAATGAAAGCGTTTCTTACGAACGCTGCCTTAACTATGAAAGATATATTTTTGAGTTCTATAGAAAAGATGTGGAGCTTGAAAATGCCTACAAAAAAGTCAACGGCAGCATATGTCTAACTTTTATATTTAAGTTACAAAAAGTAGTTTTTTTAATATTAGTATAGATAATTTAATTTTTAATATTAATAATTTTTAATATTAATACAAAAATTTAAATCGTTAGGTCATATTTATTAGTCATATTACCAAAAATTATGAATATTTATAAAAATAAGTAAAATCATCGTCTAAGTAAAGGCCAAAGCAGCGGACGGCGCGCGATGGCTTCGGGTTTAATTCGGTTCGCGACATATTGCACAGGTTGGAACATCTTATTGACGCAATATATCCCGGTCTTAAAAATTTATTGGAGAGAGATTATCATTGGCTTTGTTCTAGGGCAATAGTGTCACCCAGAAACGATACAGTGAATGACATAAATAAACTCATTTTTTAGAGAAAATTCCCGGTCAGGTCAAACACTATAAGTCTATTGATACGGTGTGTAATATTGAGGATACAGTACACTATCCCCAAGAATTTTTAAATTCTTTGAACCCTTCTGGCTTACCTCCTCACGACCTTGTGTTAAAAGTTGGCATTCCTATCATGCTATTAAGAAACTTGAGCCCCCCCAACATGTGTAATGGGACAAGGCTGCTTACAAAAGAGTTACGGGACAAATAATCGTGGCGACCATTCTCACAGGGCCAGCAGTGGGACAACTGGCTTATATTCCGCGGATACCCATGATTCCCACTGATTTACCCATACCGTTTAAAAGGCTACAGTTTCCAGTGAAGATCTCTTTTGCTCACTATTAACAAGTCCCAAGGTCAAACATTCTCTCTGGTGGGCATTGACCTGAGAAAGCCGTGTTTTTCCCATGGGCAGTTATATGTTAGCTTATCTCGGGTTGGAACTCCTGATAGACAATATATTTTGCTACCAAATGATAACATTACATCCAATATATGTAGTTTACAGAGAAGTTTTGAACAATTAAAATTACCATAACCAAACTAACTTTTCCCGCGACTTGGTCCTCATGGAATTCGTTTATCGCAAATCCCGCATAAAATGTTTTTTCTTTCGGACAGAGTTACTTTCGAATTTTGTATTAGCATGCAAATACAAACTATACCTACGTATAACCCTCCTTTTAGCAGTTAGAAATTAAAACATAACACTGTGTACTAAAAAAGGATTATTAACATTATGCCCAACGAAGTGGGCACGGGTCAGCTAGTATTATATACGAGTATGTTAGTATTATTAAGAAATATTATTTAACTAAAAACAATAAGCGTAAAGACTACTGAGGAATGTGATTTTTTTTATTTGTTTAAGTAGGTGATGTACCTAGAAAATAACATAAGGCTGATTGTGATATTAATAATAATTACTTAGTTTCCTAAAATTAATATGCTAATAAAAGTACTGCCAATTTTTATCGATATGTTTTATTATACAGCCCATCACTAGAAGCTACTGCACCGTAGGTGCTCAAAAGGGAATAAAATTGAATATTTTTTATTGTTCCCCTTTGAGCACCAAGTTATTATATTGATTGGTGCTCAAATGGGAATACCTTTGGTGCTCAATGCATAGGTGCCCAAAAAATAGGTGCTCAAACGGGAATACTTCGAGGCTGCGGGTTGTTCGCAAGAGATACCTACCGCGGCCTCTACATGAAGGGCAAAGAAGGAACATGGGTGGTTTTTAGTCAGTAGAAGTCTGACACTCCCTTTCCCTCTGCCCAGGAGCGGGATTATTATTCGATGATTTTCCACCCGCCAAAAAAAAAAGATGTGCTTACTTATAAGAGATTGATACACTTTTATGTGAGTCTAATGTATGTATCTCATATCTTTGAAGCAGTGTATTCTATTGGTGGTGAACTATCAGTACTGAATGAATTTCTCAGTAGCAGTCAAGGAGTCTGAATTTGTGATCGCAATAGCTTCGCCCCCTATTACATGGAACTTAAAAATAACTGGGGAAATGTGGGTGTACTATTAGGTACACCTCTGCCTAACCTTCGGGGATTACAGGCGTGATGTTATGTTATGTACAGACCAACATTCATCGGGACATATCAAAATGTATCATCAAAACTCAATAAGTCCTGAAAGGCCTCCATGATTCCTCAAAAAGTCTTCAACAGTCTCACATTACTACACAATTCAAAGAAACACCAGCTCACAACAAGAAACATCACCTACATAAAAACATCAATAATATAGACCACAAAAATACCAAGTAACCCTGAACTCATAATACTCCTAGTAACAGTTCCCATAAGTATTACAACCTGATATTTTGTACTTACCTTTATGTTCCGCTAACGCAATACGATTTGTGGGTACAACTTGGGACTTTGATTTTGATGTAGCTAGGGCTGTCAAGTGCGATATTGTGCAGTGAATACTGTTTTACTAGTTTCAATATCTTTTGTGCGGAAGATGATGAAGTACACATTACTACACAACACATTAACTACAATGTTAACAATAAATTGTAATCAAGATATTGTTCTTCCCAACTATACTGTCATTTTCCCATGTAAGAGGGATCAACCAAGCTCTGCGTAATATAACGCCTATTTTTCCCGAAAGCTTAGGTGTACCTAATAATATACCTACATTTTGCCAGTTTTGTTCTGCTTAATTAGCCCTTATATTCCTAGGACTAGAACCTACTTAAGTAAACTTTTTTCTTTAAACTTATGTGTGGCGTCACAGACTTAAAGCCGATACTACACTAGTAATCCTAATCGTCGAGGACAATGCAACAACAAGTATAAGTGTTATGCGTTGTATGTGTATTTTTTTTCCTGTGTATCTTTGTATGCTCGTTATGTTTCTGCGATAAATAAATATTTTTTCTTTCTTTCTGATGGTCTTATGATATTTTCCTTCGACATTTTGATAAAAATAGAGTGCATAGATACAGATTTCCCTTCCATTCAAGCTTAACTCCTAACCTCAAGCAATTTTTCGAAAAACAGTCTAATTACCAAATGTCAAAGTAGGTCAAGGTTTGCACACAACAATCGATTCGTACCACATTATCTTGCCCAATACATCATTAACATCCTTCAACTTCCCCCATTTACCTGTCATGACAGCCCTAATGTCATGAGGCGCCGTGACCTTGAGCTGTCAACACGCGACGTAACCTGGCTTGTCTCCAAACAATGTCGCCGTATTTATTCCCCGCTACAATGTTGTTTCAGGCGGTTGTATTTACAAAATTAGTACTTATAGCAATAAGGCGAACATGAACATTCGGGCCTTGGAGTTTTTAGTATGGTTTTAGGTCGTTAGTGAAATATTGTGTACTCTTTGTTGTAACTTAGGTCTAGGCGAAGTTATAGTTCAGAAAAGGCTTAAATCGCAAAACATTATCTAGTTTTGCATTTTTTATAACGTTGTATCATAATTATATCAGTGTGAATCCAATAATTTTGAAAAAAAATTGCGAAATTTTGGGGATTTTTCACTTTTTGCTGTAAAACCTTGTTAAACATACATTTTCGAAAAGTACCATTGTTGCCGGAGAGTTTGTTTGTTTCACCACTTTTTATTCCCAGCTAAAACACTAATAAGTGTCGAATGGGGGGGCATTTTTGGGGTTGTCACTTGTAAAATTGGACGTTCAAATAGTGCTGCCTAGTTTTAATAAACCACTTTGATTTTGGGACAGAAACCGAATCTTCAGTTATAGAAACTAATTACTTACCAGCTCATTTATACCGGTAATAACTAATATTACGAACTTTTGTGGTTAAAAAGTTATTAAATTGAGATAAGCATTACAAAGAAAACTGACCAAGTGCAAGTCGGACTTGCACATGACGGGTTCCGTACCATGACTTCTTATAGGCTTTCCTGTAATCTATACGTGTTGAACTAATTTCTGTATTTTTTTTTGAATTTTAGGCTCAGTAGTTTCGGAGATAAGGCCCCCCCCCCCTTATCTCCGAAACTACTGAGCCTAAATGGTCAGACAGACACGCACACGAGTAGTATTTTAATTTTTTTCATTTATTTACCATTTATAAAAAAAATATTACATTTGTTTATGCAGAATACCATTATTAAACCACTGAGGTTTGTACTTAATGCTACATGTTATTCTACATCGTAGTAAAAAAAAGCAAATTTTGTACCTTCTACCTGTATAAGGGTTCCGTTTTTTTCCTTTTGAGGTACGGAACCCTAATATAGGTACCCAATTAAAATAATAATCCGTTACACTTTCCGAACACAAAACCTCTCAACTTAAAACTTGTAAATTCCAGCGGTCCTTATTACGAGCCTAACCCTTTAACCGCCAACCGTAAACCACAACACTAGTAAACAACTAGCAACAACTAATAACAGCCTAATATCCCCAGGTGTTTACCAGTTGCCGCCAAGCAATGTCCTTATTGAGTCGGGAGCCGTCACGACCTCCAATCAACCTGTTGATTGGCCCTTAAGCACCTTAAGTGGCAGTCGCTCGATCTACTAAGTACGGCCAAAGATTAAGATAATAGTCTAGAAGCGAAATAATTTGGATAGTGATGTCCTTGCCCATGTCCCAACGGTCACGGCCCGAAATTACGATGAGACATGCAATTTATGTAATCACCACAGTTCACAATTTTGAAGTAAAACGTCGCAAGAAAATCGACAACCTAGAACAAAGAATTTGAAGATATGAAATCTCGCACCCGCCACCGGTTTTTCTTTTATTTTAACAATTCAAGACGCAGAACCTCCGATGAATTCGTACAGTCAATACAACAACATTCATTGCGTTTTTTACGATATTAAGAAATTACTTTATTTTAAAATATATTATAATGTGCCTAACTTCAAATAGTGATTTAAACAGAATTGAAGTGCTGCCTGTGTTAAAAGTTTCTTTATTTTCAGCACATTCTGCTGAAAACTTTTGTTGCGTTGATGATGCAGCTTACACACGCTTGTCGCACGCTTGTCGAAACGAAACCGATTCACCGAACTTTTAATAGATTCTGGTCATAAGGGTTAGGGACCCGGCAAGAGTTTCACTTCTACTCATTCTTATTCTATGGCTGTACTATTGCCAGTTAATTACTAAAGCTTTCGATGTGTGGCTCGACTTGTGGGCTGGATTGAGTGTTCTACAGTTTTCACTTAATATGTCAATCCAGTGACAGTTATAGAACATATTCGGAGGCATATTACTCCATTTATCATGCGTAAAAGGTTTAAAAGGGTTTGTATAACATTTGACAGTATAGTAATATATTCAATATACATATTTATATACATATATATATATATAATATCATGTCATGTCTGGGTAATTTCATAATTTTAATGAAAGTAATCGAAGTTTTATACAAATAAAACGTACATTCAAAAATATATCTAGTAAATAAAAAAAAAAATTCAAACATATTATGAGGTATGTTTGTTTAGACTCAAAATGTATTTACTTAGTTTATTTTTAATTTTTTGTATTTATATCTCGATGTAGCTTATCTTTTTATTGAAAATAAGAGGTAACTAGGACTTTTCCAAGATATATAAAGTACAGCTAAAAATTAAACTGGAAATAATAAAAAAATCCAAAACACAGCAAGTAAGAAATCGGAGCTGAATGAATAAAATTAATTTCCTTTGTGTCAAATGAAATCCAATTCCAAATGAAATAAAAAATAAGGTAGAAACGAGAGAAAAATGGGAATGACTTGACTTGTGGAGGGTTTTGTTTATTTTAAAAGACAATAATATGGCTGCCCTTTATGAGTAGGTTAAAGCTGTGGTATGTTGACAACGTCACAGATATTTTTATGTTTTAAAATCAGTAATAACTGGATTGTGTGGGTCAAATAAGCAGTCGCTTCATGTAAATTGTACAGCAGGACCCGTTTAGACTGAAAGCCGTCCCCAACATAGTTGGAGAAAGTCTAGGCAGATGGATTTCATTGCCAAATATTCGCTGCAGCAAATAAAATAAAGCGGCAGAAAGCTTCAACAAAGTTAATAGTAAATAAGTAGCGAATCCGTGCAGCAGCGTAAACAATTTGTAACAAACCAGTGCATGCAGACTGAAATGCATCTCGCAGTCAAAGCGCGCTTGGCCGTACTTATCCGGGTCAGATCGTGCAAAGTGTGGATAAGAATATTTATGTAAGTTTGTTTCACCCGGGTTTTTAACGGTCTGGATTTATGCCCGGTTGATAGCAGTAGGCTCGCCCCCTACTACATGGGACTTAAACATAACTGGATGTGGGTGTACTAGTGTCTATAATTGTGTTAGAGTATTGCTTCATTGGTTTGGTTTTGACGATAAGGCGATGAGGAAAGCTTAACATCCGTCAGTGACGAATAATGTGTCTGTTACAAAGATAAGGTTTTATGAGGTAAGGTAAGGTTTGGATCAGAAAGTGAATCAGGCATGACCTACAGATAGTTGTTTCGGGTCTGGGTGTGTTTGTGTATGTACACTTCTGCCTGAGCCTTTGGTATAACAGGTGTGATGGTGTCATTTAAGTTTGTTTTGTTCATGTGACGCTTACTTCCATAAAAATTCACAGAGCATTGTTAAAAGTATCTCCTGGTTTTTGAACCCTGGACTTTCAAACAGTAGATGTAGTTTCAGATATACTGTTAAAGAGGAACTGGTTAAGCTGCAGTTTTCTCGTCCTTATAACAAAGGATTTTTTGTACAGTCTATTCATCGTTTCTTTGGTTTTCCTCTACTTTCATGGACATAATTCACACTTTTCTAACGATATTTTTGCCATTTCTGTACATCATATTATCAAGCCGAATACAATACAACTTTTCAGTCACCGGTGCCACTTTCAAATTTTCATTAAATACTCATTTCTTATTGTATTCAATCGCGTTACACTAAACATAGGGATAACGTTTAAGCGAGTACATAAGTACGCTGAACAAAACGTAAAACGATGACATATATTATTTCAAGCTTAGTAGGTATACTCAGAAGCAATTCGCTCATAGATTGGAATAATATGTAGACTGTTCCAAAACTATCCAACCTGCTTTTATTTATCCTTCAAAATAGTGTGCGTCGTCCGGTTGGTAACATCGTTCAAAGAAGTCCCACTGTGATAGAATACGCGCTCCCACCGCAAAATCATACCTTAACAAATTATTCTTGACAGAACTGTAGGTATAGACATTATCAGGTCTTATCCTCGTTCACATACTCCGAGCTATAAGCGAATCGCCTCTGAGTACAGCATGTATGCACGCAGCGAATATTGAGTGGATTCCCATGTTCCCTATATCGCTGTATTATGAATATTTAAAAGGCTTTTTTATTTTTATATCAGGGTCTTGTGAAGAGTGAAAGGAAATCGGAAAATGTATGAGTAACTGGGTGAAGGGATATTGAAAAGCGGGAAGTTAATAAGCTAGTGCATTAAAGTAGCTTTAGTGAAGCTCGTGGCTAACTAAAGCTCCTTTAAAGGCTTATTATACAGCCAGTCGCGTCGATCTTGAGTTTAAGCCGCGTTTACGTAGGTTTGTCCGTAGATGGGTGTGCGTCCATTACATACCGAGTTTTATCCATACCTCGGAAACGTTAAGCCGTTGGTCCCGGCTTGTTTGAATTTGATTTTTGGCTGCGGGTTGTTCGAAAGAGATTTCGTGGCCTCGGACACCAAGTACTAAGAAGGAATTTGGGTGGTTTTTAGTCAGTAGAAGTCTGACACTCTCTTCCACTCCGCCTAGAACGGGAGGAATCATTTGATGATAATAAAAAAACACCACTATGGGCATCTTGGGCAGTTAGTCCTCCTACCACCTTGCAATGTGGTTAATTTTTTTATCGAGGGCTGAGTTGTAAATAAATGAATATAAATATTATCGTTGAAAAATAATACTAGTATGAAAAAAAGGTTTGCCCTGCAGTAGGACATAACTGGCTGAAAATGATGATACCGAATACAGGAGTTTTGCGAATCAAAAACTAAACGAAAATTCAGTTATTGTCTTGCCATAGGGCCATACTAGTAGCCATTTTGTTTTATTTTAGTACAAAATAGAGCAATCAATGCTAGCTTATTCCAGAGAGAGCAATACTGCAAACGAATTCGGAATGATTTACAAAAACTGGCCTTTAAAACAAAAACCTTTGTGAGCATGAAAACAAACATTTTGCAATCACAATCCCGCGCCAAAATAGCCCAGCTCAATGGTCTAGTGTCCATTTGATAACCTAAAAAACCTTTATTCACAACATACATTTTAAAATCTCAAACGAAACCAACGTGACCGTCGCCACACCAGTCGAAACCCAACCTTATTTTGAAGGCCGTAAGAGTGTGATAAAGTGCATCTTTTTTATCTTTGAAGCGGTGGCCGGAGAGATTGCATTTTGTTCATACGCCGTTCATCTAGGGGTCGACGGGGCAAAGCTAAGAGCGGTAGGACGCAAGCCAAAGGCGGATATCGGCTTATCGGCTATTTCCTTTTAACGCAAAGGCAAGATCGCCATAAATTATGTGTAAATAGCTGTTTAGGTACTTCAGGAGTTGATTTATAAAATAATTGTGATGTGACCGAGAGTTTGGAGGTTTTTTTAGAGCATAGAATCTTTGTAAAGGCGATGGTCTCATCACGCATAATAATAGCTAACAGAATAGGCAAGCCGTTTTATAATTTTTTGTGTTCTACTAAAGCGGAGACGAGAGGAGATGCTTAGGAGCTAGGACCAACTATGGTGCCCCCCGCTCACGTCATTACCTTCTCTGTCCACGCTGTGAGGTTGTGGAACTCACTTCCGCCTAGTATTCGGGACGACTTGAAAACAATTTCATTGTTTCAAAATAGAGTGAAAGATCACTACCTTTCCTCTCCTTTATGAGTATTGTGTGTATAGTGAGATATACACATTATATTTTATATGTTTATATATTATGTATTTATATAAGTGTCAGCTGTTCTCGACTAAGGCGATGCGATTATTGGCATCGAGTGACACGCGCGTGTTTCACTTGTTTCCCCCGTGTCGCAAGTCACAACAAAGTGGCATGTGATACGCCCTATTAGGCGGTCGCTGTCGTAAGGCGCGTGTTACTTGGACGAGTAACTCGTAGCCAAACGGTGAGACTGCTCCAAATGTTTCCAATATTCTAGGATGATTCCACACCTAATGTACCCACTGCAGGGACTCAGGCGTCCCCTCTAGAAGAGGGATGGGCTATAATCCACCACGCGGCCCCAGTGACGGTTGGCAGATGTCAGATGTCTTCGCATTTATTGGTTCTAAGACATGCTGGTTTCTTCATGATGTTTTCCTTCACCGTTTTGAGACATGACAAGGCGTGATTTTATCTAATTCTACACCTTACTTCACCTCGCTGCAAGTTCCTACCTTCAATCCCGAACCTTTTCCGCGCCACCAAAGCACGTGGGATCATATGAATACGGAAAGAGGCCCTTCATTCAGCCGCCAAGAAGAGGCTCGTTACGCATCTCCGGCTCAAATGGAAACTTTTATCGTGCTGCTACTTCGCGTTACATCCCGCAGGAGTCTTTAAAAGGACTGGCTTTTGAACTGTAGTTCTCTTTGGAGACTGATTATAAGTGGATGTATGAGTACTAATGAGAACGGTAATTATCAGTCGTGGGATTTGATGGAGAGGTTTTGGGAGTGCACTTGTAAAGATCTGAGAGACTGTTCTTTGTATACTTAGTGATCTAGATAGTCTGTGAATTGATGGGTATCTTAAAATAATAATAATAATCCTCTCTCAAGAGCCTTACCCGCCGGTAGCTCGGAGTTTGTTCCCAATGCCGGTGGGCTACTATTTTTATATTTTTAAATGATTTTTTTTTATCTTTTTTTAAGAACTATTTAAATATGTATTTAGTATGTAAGAAAATGAATAAAGGAAATAACAATAATAAGAAATATTTAAAAATGTGTTTAATGCGTAGGAACAATGAAAAATAATCATTTATTCAGGTAATTTTAAACCCGTTGCTATTTGGATCAATATTTTGTGTCAATATTTATGTAAATATGAATAAAATATTAAAATTTGGATAAAAACAATAATAAACGACGACGAAGACGTCTGTCCTTGCGTTTGACTATGACAGTCCTATAATAATAATATATTGAACCACAAAGCCAATCAATGAAGTAAAAGCGAAGTAATCGCTATACATTTCTGGCTTTCATTTCACTCATGTTTATGGGTAAACTCCTTTTGGCGTTATTAGACTAAAACAAACCAGTCTTTCCTCGACCATATATCGATATTCTACTGATTATGAAGTTGTCGAACGACTGAACCCAATCGCAGCCCTAGTCCCTGTGATAATAGGGTAGTTAACAAAAAAAAACTAATTAGTCCGTCAGATACATTACGAAAAAATATTGGACACGTATTTTTTCTTTTTTCACGTAAACAAACAATGAAGGTCATACAGTGCTTTAAAAAGTCGTGTGACGTCATAGTCTAAGACATTAGTATGGCATTTTTTACCGGTGAGTGACGTCACAAACCCCCACTCAAATCTTTGACGTGTTTTATCTTCGTCAATTTTTATTGATTTGATAAAACAAAAAATACGTATCCAATATTTTTCGATAATCTAACAGACGGGCTAATTTGTATCCTATTTTTTTTTTAGGCAGTAAACATCTCTATTCATCTGGTCTCAATGTGACGGAAAGGGTGTACGTGGCGCAGGTTAATAAATAAGACCACGTAACCTCGTCAACATAAAATATATTTAAACAATAAAAGGGGTGTGGGCAAGTTTGTGGTTCACAAACCCAAAGATTGTCTTGTAGGGGAGCACAGTACTGCCCTGATAGCCGGTGTGGCGATGCCCGCAGCGAGGTGCCACGCTGGAAGACACCAGGGCTCAGGTGTCGGTGTCGACCCGATGTAACTCGACGCGGCCCACGTGGCAGGTATGCCCAACGGTGGGATGCCGGAACAGGCGACGGAACCAAAACGGGTTCCAGTAGCCGCTGATGTGCAGCCGAACTGACGGGTGTAACGGGGGACGTCAGCCGGAACCTTGGACCCTGGAAAATGACGTCCAGCGTGTCACGAGATGGTTAAGGGTCATCTCCGCTGGTTGCGACACCAAGCCAAGCAAAGCAAGCACCGTGCGATAATGGAGGATGCTGGTGGATTGTCACAATCAGACGGAGTTTACATGATCTCATGCGTGGAAAAACGGCATGACAGTACATTTTCGGTGTGAAGCACCAAATACAAAATGAGTTGAGCTGAAGGCATTTATTATTTAATTAAATGAACATTGGCGTAGCACAAATTTAGATAAAACAAGCATACATGCCAAGTTAACCTGCAAAGACAAAAGAAACACAAAAATATGCACATGATTAAGCTTTCCAACACTTACCCAGTATGGGGTTTTCAAAGACACCGAATTTAAATGCTCGATGGCGGAGAATAATTCGGATTAAGTTATGTTTAGGCCCGGATAATGGCGAGTTAAGACACGTGTGTAATTCACTGGACAATTAGGATCTGGTGAGACGTGTGATCGCTTCGGGACTAAAATTCCTTATGTCAAACGAAAAGATGGAGTTGGCAGCCTAAATAGCGATGGGACATATGCGAGCCGTAGACAAATCCTCACTTGCGCGACCGATATTATGCATTATCTGGCTCTTAGTAAGTATTGATTGTCACCGCACTACTTATTTTTATCTGTGGCTCGTCCTTGTCAGTTGACACATGAATGTAAACATTGCATCTTTGATGTGTTTTTATTGTTATTATGCTAATTATGTTAATAACTGAGAAGTGTAACGTACTACGTTACAGTACCCCGCCGCTTGGTGAGGGTTTTTACTCCAGTAAAAATCCTTTACTCCCATTGCACTTACATCTGTTTTACGACCCCTTTTATTCTTCATCATTCATCCATCATAACTCATACTCGTATTCCTTGCATACTGGCAGACCACCTTAACATGAGGTGAGTCCGCGCCCTAGCAGCTATGTGAGAGTTCCATGTCCGTAGTTGACTTGATACTCGCGGAAAACAGAAGTGCAAAAGAAGGCAAAAGAAGTCTACTGGGACTATAAAATTGAGATCGATTAAGGCTTATTTAAGGAGTAATCACCCGCTCCTGCAAAGGCTTTATTATTGAGTTGCAACCCGCTCAGAAGTTATTTTTGTGTATTAAAAGAAAATTGGATGTTGGCTTATTTTAGGAGTAACCACCCGCTCCTGCAATGGCTTAATTATCGAGTTGCAAACCGCTCAGATATTTTTATTTACTCCCGGTAAAAATGTACCGAGTTAGGCGACTACCCATTCAGAGGTTCCGATTAAAGGTGGAGAGACCACGGGTAAGGCACAAGACAAAACAAGTGAGCGTGGTTCTCCATCGGGGCTGAAATAGGAGGCCGAATAAATGACGGATTAAGACACGTATTATGTCACTGATGAGGACATCGAGTGAGCGTGTCGCCGTCAGAGGATAATATTCATGCACTGGCTTATGCAGTAGCATAAATATATAAATAAAAGTAAAAAAATTAAAATGTTAAAGATGTTACTTATTAACTCCTACTAATTTTAAGTCCTTTATATGCCAGGAACCTAAGTCTTTACCTAACATATCCTGCAGAACATAGACCAATGGTGATTTCTTGGCTATGACTTTTGCCTTAATAAACTTTGGAGCCAGCTTTTTCGTGAACCTGTTCCCCTTGTCACTCAAGAAATAAGCGCGTTTCATGACCACATCACCAACGTTAAACTCTGCAAATTTTCGACGCAAGTTGTAGTGCGAAGTGTTCTTTAAATGAGCTTGCCAAAGTCTGGATTGCACCGTATCGAAAACGCTAGAAAGGCAACCTAAGTTTTCGGCGTAAGCGTCACGTGGCAAGAACACTATCTCGTTGCCGAGGTCGTTGTTCGTGTAATGAGTACCGCAAGTTACGAGTTCGCGACCGAAGACCAGGAAAGCTGGAGTAAATCCAGTGGCCTCGTTAACGGAGCTGTTCATGGCAAATTGCACCTTAGGGATATATAAGTCCCAGGATCTGTGATCATCATCCACATACGTTGAAATACATGTTATTATCGTTCTATTATAACGTTCCACTAAGTTGACCTGCGGGGTATATTTTGGAGTGTAGAAAACGTTAGGGATTGCATATTTCTTAAACAAGGCATCTGCGACCTTCCCTGTAAATTGGGTTCCATTGTCCATTAGTATAGCCTGCGGTACACCGTGAACGAGAAACACAGATTCCTCCAAAATTTTGGTAATGATCTCAGCGGTTGCTCTTTTTATTGGATATATTAAGCAATATTTTGAAAAACAACATGTAATAACTAATATGTAATTATTTTGCTTTCGCGAAGTTGGAAGTGGACCCATAAGATCCATTGATAACATTTGGAATGGTCGTGAGCAATCTTTTGGACGACCCATTTCTCCCAGTGTCTGGTGATTTTGGGACTTGTAGGCTAAACATTTGTCGCAAGTACCTATGAATTTTACTACTGCCTGGTACATGCCTGGCCAGTAGTAGCGTAGAGCAAGACTACGATATGTTTTAAATATGCCCATATGTCCAGCCGTGGGTACTGAATGGTTTTCATGTATGATTTGCTCACGTAATTCGGTTGGCACGACCTCCTTCCACGCGAATTCTGAAGTTAAGTTGTATTTATTCTTCGATAATCTATATAAAGCGTTATTTTTAATTATGTAGTTTTTAAATTTAGTAGGATCAATTAAGCAACCGTCATAAATATTCCTGTACCAAGAGTCTTTAGTGTCCAAATAAGAGTTGGAAGTACTAATGGCACTAATTGGGACGATCCTAGATAAAGCATCTGGTATGACGTTATCCACGCCACGCCGATGTTTGAGAACAAAATTGAATGCTGACAAACGAACTCCCCAACGAGCCAAACGACCCGTTGGATTGCTTATTGAGAGAAACCACTTGAGCGCGCTGTGGTCAGTGTAGACAGTGAACTGTTGCCCATTTTCGATGTAACAACGCCAATATTCTAGGGCGGTTACGACGGCCAGCGTCTCGCGTTCGGTAATGCTGTAATTTTTCTCAGCCCCGTTCAATGACTTACTCATGTAGGCAATTGGATGTTCTTTGCCATCAATTGTTTGGGTGAGCATTGCGCCGAGGCCAAAATCGCTTGCATCCGTATGCACCTCAAACGGTTTATTGTAATCTGGACATGATAAGACTGGAGCTGACACTAGACTTTCCTTCAATTTCTGGAAAGCGGCGTCGGCCTCTGATGTCCATTTGAATGGCGGGGTACCTTTCTTAGTCGATGTTAATTTGTTTAAGGGACCAGCTATAGTACTGAAGTTAGGAACGAAACGTCTGTACCAGGTCGCCGTACCTAGAAAACGTTTAAGTTCCTTCTTATTGGTTGGTGCTGGGTACTTTAGTATAACATCGACTTTGGAAGGATCAGTCCGCAAACCTGAGGCATCTACTACGTAGCCTAAGTATTTCAATTGCGAACTAAAAAAATTACATTTCTCTAAGTTGATTGTTAAGTTCGCCTTTTTGAGCTTTTCTAAAACCCGTAAAAGTAAGTTCTCGTGGCTATTGAAATCGCTACTAATTATTATTATATCATCTAAATATGCGAAGACCTTAAGATCGAATTCAGCGAACAGCAGGTCAACTAAACGCTGTTGAGTGGCCGGGGCATTCGTAAGACCAAAAGCAGTCCTTTTAAAGCGAAAGGTGCCCCTGCCCGGAACATAAAATGCTGTTTTATCGCGATCCTCCTCAGCTATCGGTATTTGCCAAAAAGCCTTCGATAAGTCAATGCTGGAAAGGTAACGCGCGTCCCTGAGGTTATCTAGTATCTCTGAGATGTAGGGTA
Organism: Diarsia brunnea; assembly: GCA_949774965.1. Taxonomy (NCBI): domain Eukaryota; kingdom Metazoa; phylum Arthropoda; class Insecta; order Lepidoptera; family Noctuidae; genus Diarsia; species Diarsia brunnea. The sequence continues at coordinate 2,666,322 of OX459003.1, read as the reverse complement.
AGTTGTATGCATCGCGTTTAGTGACTGAATTTAGCTTCCGACTATCTAAACAAAATCGAGGTTGTCCGTTTTTCTTGGTGACAAGGAGAACCGGTGATGACCACGCGCTTTCGCAAGGCTCGACTACATCGAGAGAAAGCATCTCGTCCACCTGTTCTACCAGGATACGTTGTTTTTCAGGAGATAATCGATAATAACGCTGACGGATTGGTTGACTGTCACCTGTATCAATGTGGTGAGTTATTAGATCGGTTACTCCGAGACCCTTGTGCTGTGATGAAATGTTCTCATACTGATTAATCACATTATCTGCCAAATGCTTTTGTGATTCCTCTAAGTTGTTGTAACCCGTAATTGTGGTACGATTGCTGCTCTCTAGAGTACAATTTTCCAATGAGTTGTTTGAAATCATTACACTACCAACATACTTGGGACACAATTCAAATTTTCGCCAGAAGTCCACACCTAGAATGAGATTCGATTTGATATCTGGTATTACAAAAGCTTTAAGTAAGTGGAATTGGTTTTCAAAGTGAACTGGTATATGAATGTAACCGATGCTTTGCAAATTTTGTCCGCCTGCTGCCCTAACTGCAATGCAGTCGTCCGTGATAAGAGACATTCCTCGGTCTAATAAAACCGTATGAGCACCGTTACCCAAAATTGTGACGGCTGAACCCGAGTCTAAGAGTCCAGTGGCTGGTACTCCTTCGATCTGTACTAAAACATAAGGTCTGTTATCTAAATTATCTTTTTTATCGAGAATTGTGTGTACCTTGAAAGACTTGTGGAACCATTTAACTGTGTGCAACCACTTTTCCCAGTCTTGTCTGTCAAAGTTGTTAACGACACAATTCTCGGTGATTAGTTTTTTTTCTTACTGGGACTGTTCTTACTACATTTCTTGCAGGCAGGACGCTTAATGTCCTTCTGTCCGCAGCCAAAACAAAAGATCTCGTCCGTCTTTACAGTACAATTCCTGTAAGCATGCTCGTTACTACGACAGCGTGGGCAATAAGGAATCTTTTTATGTGATCCTTTATTTATTGCATGAACATAGTTAGGGGATATGGAGGAATCGTTACTGTTATGTGAAACTTTTTCTTCTGTTCTATTATTACTATTACTGTCTTTATGTCTATTGAACTGATTGAATTTTTTGTTATAATTATTGTTACTTTTACTTTCTGTTAAATTTCCCGAATATGCAAACTCGGGTGCTAAAGTACTTGATGAGGGTCTTGGTGGTTCTTTAAATTGAGCAAGGCGTGATTGAATGTTTTCGTAGTTACGACAAAGAGTCCTCAGCTGTTCGATTGATTTTATTTCGGCAACTGATGATAAGATGTTAGCATAGCATGGACGAATGTTATGTAAAAGTAGTTCTAGTTTATCATCCTCCGATAGTGCTTTTGTCAACCTCGAAAACAAGCCTGTCATTATTGACAAGTAAATAACTATGTTTTCTGACTCCCCTTGGGTTCGTGCTCTGATTTCAGTTAAAAGTCTATAATCATAGTCAGACTGATCAAAGTCGCGTTTTAATAAATTTGCAAGTTCATCCCAGCTAGATACTGAATCCCTAATGCTTCTGTACCAGTGGAGCGCGCCGCCAGTAAAAATCTCGGTCGCGTGAGTGAGGATTTTATCCGTTGGTATTCCTTTGGCAAGACAAAGTTCATTTACCCGCTGTAAGAAGGAACGTACGCAAGAATTTCCCTCGAATTTTAATTTTGCAAATCTATTTTGACCACCATCACATGACACTGACACGTGAATAGGAGAAGCCAAGCTATGTGTGGATAGAGGTTGATTACTAACTGATGATAAGGGGTCCGAAGCTGATGCGAGTAGTTCACTTGATTTTATCACCATCGACTTATATAGGTTTACACACTCATCGTACTCTGTTTTGTTTTTACTTCCACATGTTATTCTATTTAATCTGTGGTAAGCATGATTTAAAAGATTTTGAATTTTCATTAATGACTGTTTGTCTGTAGTTGGTGATTCTAAACTATTATCTGCCTTAGTTAAAACGTCTAAAACTCCACTTAAATCTTCCGATACTTCAAATGGGCTAGTGAGAATGTCCTCAGATGGAAACATTGGTCCGCATTTTGCAATCTGTTTTCGCAATTCCTGAACAGTAGCGGCGGGTGTTTCCCCTCTGATAGCTACTTCGTATTCGAGCTCTGTTTTTTGCAGCGACATGAATTTTACTGGATAAGCCATGTTGAATTTGGTTCAAAAAACGTAATTATGTTATTTGTAATTGAGTTTAAAATTAAAAAAAAAAAACCTGAGTCTGGTAAGTGTTGGATAGCAATCAGCAAGGTATTATGAGCGTCAATTACTCCGACTGTTACAAAATATACTTAATTATAACGTCTTGGTTGTTGGCCGTGTGAAGTGAGGAAGCTACGTTAAGAAAAGAAAACAATATAAAAAAAAAAAAATTTTTTTTTTTTTTTTTTTTTGTTGTGAAAAAAAAATTAAGTTCCAAAAATTTACTAAGTTTCTATAAAAAAATCGGTGCAACTAATGTGTACGCTTCTGGTATTTAATTCTGAAAAGATGACAATATTATTTTGTGAAATAAAATATGAGTCACTATTGACATCCAATGACAAATTTTTGCTGTTGACTGTACTCAGTATAACAATAATGAACAAGGTAAGTGGTATCAAGTTTATAGGCAGGTAGACAGTTAGTAGGAAAAATTATTAAATAATATGTAGGTAGGTATGTTAGGTTGTCAGTAGGTTGGTTGGTTAGTGGATAGGTTGACAGTAAGTAGGAATTGTATTGTGGGAAACAGCTGTTAATTCAATGAAATAGTACTGTATTTTTGAGTCGTCAACAATAAAAATGTTCACTGCATAGAACATTAGTGATCCAGGTCAAATGTATACAAGTACAAGGTTAATTGATATTATACAGGCTTTAATTCCAATTTACAAGTTTGTAGAAACAATTTGTATGTTACTAAATTTTTAGTATTAAGTTGTATTACTTGATTTTAATGTTGTTGTTTTTTATGATTTACTATGAAGTTAAATTCTTATTTAAATTGATGATAAATGAATCTAAGTTAGGGTATAATAAAATACCAAAAAAAAAAATTGTTGACACTTATAGCGATATTAGAGATATTATTAATAAACGCTAATTGTGTCAGCAGTAGACAAAGTTATTATGTCTATAGTAGCCAGTAATTGAAAACCCGGCAACCCAATCCCTTCAACCGGCTCACAGCAAGCTGCTTGCCGGTAGAAATAAGAAAGAGCGTGGTACCTCCCCGGGGCGAGCCGTTACTATTAGCTCTACCACTACTGGGGAACGGTAAATTCGTTCTTACAATATCTGTACAACATAAAAGTAGATACAACGGGACAAACCTGTTCCTACCAATTAAAATAAACTAAGTAACCGCAACGTACACCTTAGTTGCTGGCAACCGTAACGTTTTACATAAAACAACACACCACCAAATACACCACCATAGAAAAAAAATACCCACAAGACAACCCTTAGGAAAATGTGACCACAAAACCACGTTTTTGGGCGCCAATGTGACGGAAAGGGTGTACGTGGCGCAGGTTAATAAATAAGACCACGTAACCTCGTCAACATAAAATATATTTAAACAATAAAAGGGGTGTGGGCAAGTTTGTGGTTCACAAACCCAAAGATTGTCTTGTAGGGGAGCACAGTACTGCCCTGATAGCCGGTGTGGCGATGCCCGCAGCGAGGTGCCACGCTGGAAGACACCAGGGCTCAGGTGTCGGTGTCGACCCGATGTAACTCGACGCGGCCCACGTGGCAGGTATGCCCAACGGTGGGATGCCGGAACAGGCGACGGAACCAAAACGGGTTCCAGTAGCCGCTGATGTGCAGCCGAACTGACGGGTGTAACGGGGGACGTCAGCCGGAACCTTGGACCCTGGAAAATGACGTCCAGCGTGTCACGAGATGGTTAAGGGTCATCTCCGCTGGTTGCGACACCAAGCCAAGCAAAGCAAGCACCGTGCGATAATGGAGGATGCTGGTGGATTGTCACAATCAGACGGAGTTTACATGATCTCATGCGTGGAAAAACGGCATGACAGTACATTTTCGGTGTGAAGCACCAAATACAAAATGAGTTGAGCTGAAGGCATTTATATTTAATTAAATGAACATTGGCGTAGCACAAATTTAGATAAAACAAGCATACATGCCAAGTTAACCTGCAAAGACAAAAGAAACACAAAAATATGCACATGATTAAGCTTTCCAACACTTACCCAGTATGGGGTTTTCAAAGACACCGAATTTAAATGCTCGATGGCGGAGAATAATTCGGATTAAGTTATGTTTAGGCCCGGATAATGGCGAGTTAAGACACGTGTGTAATTCACTGGACAATTAGGATCTGGTGAGACGTGTGATCGCTTCGGGACTAAAATTCCTTATGTCAAACGAAAAGATGGAGTTGGCAGCCTAAATAGCGATGGGACATATGCGAGCCGTAGACAAATCCTCACTTGCGCGACCGATATTATGCATTATCTGGCTCTTAGTAAGTATTGATTGTCACCGCACTACTTATTTTTATCTGTGGCTCGTCCTTGTCAGTTGACACATGAATGTAAACATTGCATCTTTGATGTGTTTTTATTGTTATTATGCTAATTATGTTAATAACTGAGAAGTGTAACGTACTACGTTACATCAAGAATATTAACAAATCACAAGACAAAATTAATGTTGAACTGAACAAATTGATAATAGCAATGAGAAAATGCATTCGGCAGATTCTACGTACCAAACCCCTTCTTTAGCAACACAAAACCGTTGGCCATAATTGAAAAAACATAACAAATAAAGTTTATTTGAATGCTAAAGTTCCATTACACTCATACAGACCAACCCAGTTGAAATGCAAGTGGTTTTCCAAAAGGTGAATACAAAAGAAAATGTAATACACTCGCGTATTTGCTTCAATGAGCACACGTAAATATGGTGCAGAATATTTTTAACAAACGTGAATTGAAATGCACATGAATATGAATTTATATCGCGCACAAATGTAACGCAAAAGGGTCGTTTTTGTTTGTCGTATTCATAATACGGAAAATATCGTGAGCAAGGTTTTAAGTATGAATTTTAAGTATGAGTGTATGAAAGTCAGCAGGGTTGATCTGGTCATGTTCTTGGGGCAACCGTGACCAGGAATGGCCCAAAACAGAGAGGTTTGAAGAGAGAAAGGAGATGCCTTTACCCAGCAGTGGGACACAATATAGGCCATGGAAAACAAAAGGGTTCCCTCTCTCTATCTTCTAGGGTAAGCATCGCTTGATAAGATCGGTCCGTAAATGGATTGCTACCCATTGTTTAGCTGGACAGACACCTGAAAAATTAAACAGTCTTGAAACGGAATATTTTGCTACCCAATAACTGAGTTGTAATGGTCACTTAAGCATTCTTTTCAGGTAAAATACTGGTCATCATCATCAGCCTAGAATGTTCCCACTGCAGGGACTCAGGCCTCCTCTCTAGGAGAGGGATGGACTATAATCCACCACGCCAGCCCAGTGCGTGTTGGTAGATGTCACATGTTTTCGAAATTTTTGGTTCTATTTTTGCCTTCTTCACGATATTTTCCTTCACCGTTTTGAAAGCAGCTAAATACTGGTATTTAGCTGCATTTGTTAAGATAAGTAGCCAACCCCAATATAATTAGGACCTACTCATGGTCTTCCTGTTCTTGTCCTATAGTATTTGGGGGTCGGCGCAACACATAATTTCCTTCCATTTTCGTCTGTCAACCTTCACGTTATCATTTACTCCTTTTATTATTATACCATTCTTCACACAATTCATCTATCGTTTCTTTGGCCTTCCTCTCCATCCATCAACAATTTTATTCATCACTCTTTCAGTCACATGCGATTCCACGGTTGGCGCAGGGGCTGAGCGATTGGACTGCTGGCTGCGCTGCGTGTCGCGGGATCGATCCCCGCACAAAACAAATATTTGTATGGCCTACAGACAGCTGTTTCGGGTCTGAGTGTTCTGTGTGTGTGAGTTTAAATGTTTGTAAACGCACCCACGATACAGGAGAAATTCCTAGTGTGGGGCAAAGTTTGAAAAAAAAAATTAAAAAAATATATAAATATATACTTATATATATTTCAAAAAAAATATCTGTAACTGGCAAAACTTTGAAACTTCTTCTAATATACTCGTTCCTTATCCATTGTTGGGACCTAAAATTTCCATTAATTTCACAAAAACATTTTCATTTCACTCTAATTATCCAAAAGTGTTGATACCAAGAAATACACAAATAATTAAAACGAGTTACTACAAATTTTACCTCTAGCAAAGTCCTCAAAGGACAACAAAGGTACTTCAAAGCTTAGAGCCCCAATATTCCAGAGTATTTAGGTCAAATTTAATAGTTAAAATACGTTCTAACTAAACGAGACTCGAAAACTTCACCACTGAGGTACCATTTTCTCATCGGATATTATTCTTGACAAAACGGCAAATTTCACTAACTGAGCATAAAAATAGGACTTCAAGAACTGGCAATATAATTAAATAATGGTGATACTGACAGCTCCTAAGCCAGGTTCCGATATGCTGATCACGTTCAGTATCATTAGTGAAGTTCGCCCTAAAACATCTTTAGTTGTGTAACTACAAACACATAACTTAACGCCTATAATCCCCAGAAGGAAAGGCAGAGGTGCACCTGAATAGGCAGGACAAGTTCAGACTCCATGGCATACGTTAAAGTCAGAGATGTACCCATATTCCGGGCGTCGGGGTCCACGTGATGGCTTCCGGCCACCGTAGACGCGGGCCTGTGGACGGTGAGTAATGGGCTAGCTCGCCGTCAGTTCGTCTTATGACGACGACAGGGCGTGTCGACGGCGCGTTCGTGTTCCACGCGCGCCTCAAAGAGATGTTAGGAACATGGAAGGGGCCCGCAAGGGCCGACGCCCGTCGGGGCTGCGGATTGTTCGCAAGAAATACCGCGGCCTCGACGTGAAGGGCTAAGAAGGAACATGGGTGGTTTTTAGTCAGTAGAAGTCTGACACTCCCTTTCGCTCTGCCCAAGAGCGGCGGGGGTTATTTGATGATTTTCCACCCACCATTAAAAAAAGGTGTAGCCATATAGACACAAATCCAGATTCCATGGCAGCTGCGTGACTCACTTAGCCCGATATAGCTAAGAATTGAACCAACGAGGTAGTTACAGGGTAGACGACAAAAAAATATCAGTCTCACTGCCGCACTCAGAGAGCTTTAAGGGTGTATTCACGCCAATGACCTTGTGCATACAAACTACCCCTCTCGGTCGTAGATACGGACTTTAAACGGACGCATTTTTCATTTATTATAATTAAAATAATACATATTTTTAAAAAGTAACAAAACCAAATTATTTTCCTTTGTATTTCAAAGCAGTAGATATTTTTTTTATATTATTTTGTTAAAAAATGAAAGAGTAAAATGGTTCCATTCAACGATTTGGAGGTGATTTTGTGGATTTTTTTCTTATTATGTGATACCGATACAAAAATTATGGCTAAACTAAATTACGTGTCATATCATGTAGATTACTAACAATTTTTCTCAGATGTAATTTCTCTGTAAGTGCCGGTGAAAAACTGCTTCATCTGCACGCTGTTTTTAAGCTTTTTCGAGAGAGGAGCCTTAATGATTACTTAGGCCACCACTTAGTAAAGGTTTTGACAGTTTAGTCATACAAAAGTATGTCAAATCTTTACTAAGTGACGGCTTAAGTTATCGTTAAATATCTCTGAGCAGTCGGTCAGATAGATTTCCAAAAAATATTGGACACATATTTTTTCTTTTTTCACGTAAACAAAAAATGAAGACGATACAGTGCTTCGAAAACTTGTCTGACGTCCTTCACAATTCAGTGCATTTTTTACCTAAAAGTCTTTATTAATTTAATAAAACAAAAAACACGTATCCAATATTTTTCGATTATCTAACTGAGGAACTAAACAGAATCACAATTTATAGTCAGTCGACATCCCTATTCTGTCTTTCTATCCATCTATCTACCACCATTATCTCCTCGAGCATTCTATTGAATAAAACGTTTAAAGTTGGGAATAACAAACACAGTGATCTCCAATATCCCAACTTTCCCAGTAATGAGATTCCAGTCGGGATTCAAGCACCATTAGGTGCCTTAATTGACTCTCAGGCTAATAGCGACCTGCACCTGCCCGCAATTTAATACTGCCAGAGAAAAAAATAACAAAAATTTTACATTCATCATAAAAGTATACGGTTTGTACGGTGAAGTTTTTTGTTCATTTTAAGCGGTTGGGAGTTTGAATTTATTGGTTAAGGAGTTATTTTTGTATCTTTTGCTGTAAGTGGCACAGAATTATCTAGGTACTTAGAAATTTCTGGGTACATGTTCTATATCAGAGACTACCTCATTGGTCTAGTAGTTGCAAACGCGCCTGCGGAGCATGAGGTCCGGGGTTCGATTTCCGGGTTTTTTTTCCATCAGGATTTTTTTGTCAGAAGCAGCCACGGGGTCTAGATTTCTGCCTGACCCGCCCCTATTCGATGGGACTCATACAAAACTATCGAAACGTGGGTGTACCATGAGGTACACCTCTGTTTAACCCTTCGGGGCCTACAGGCGTGATGTTATATTTAAGAGATTTCAAGACCAAAGACTATTTAAATAAGGTAGAAACTTTTGTGGTTCGGGCATTTGAACAGTTTTGTTCGTGACAACAGCCGATCTGGCTAAAAGTAGTAGTGACCAAAAAAGCTGCATTCTGAAGGCAGACCCGAATATATTACAAAGTATCGATTTTCTGGGTTCTATTGTGGAATGTCTCTTGCCCGCTGGTTTGCCCATGTGGTAGCCAAACACGATTCCGCTGGAACGTAGAACTGGGATAAGTAAATAAACCTTTGTATAATAATGGAGGCCGCAGTCTGCCTGTGTGTCAAATTTCATTATCATCCGTTCAATCAAAAGGTAAAAACAGGCAGATAGATTTACTTTCGCATTTAAATATTAGTACGTATTGGTCTATTCTCAATTCTTGCCAGTTTACAATCTCACGAGATTCATAGAAGAGCTTACGGTGTTTGGAAGAGTCGTCTGAATTCGCTTGACGCGTGTCTATGTAGCACCGAATACTTTTTACAATCATCATCATCTTAATCCGCCCTTTTTTTTGGGGGGTGGGAAATCATCAAATAATCCCTCTTGCTCTGGGCAGAGCGAAAGGGAGTGTCAGACTCCACTGACTAAAAACCACCCATTCCTTCTTAGCCCTTGCGCCGAGGCCGCGGTATCTCTTTCGAATAACCCGCAGCCCCGACGGGCGTCAGCCCTTGCCGATGTTGCTGACATCTCTTTGAGACGCGCGTGGCACATGAACGCGCCGTCGACACGGCCTGTCGTCGTCATAATTTAGACGGACGGACGGCGAGCTTACCCATCACTCACCGTCCACAGGCCCGCGTCTACGGTGGCCGGAAGTCATCACGTGGCCCCCGACACACGGAGCGTCTCCCGCGGCGGCTGGGACGAGAGGTTCTCTCCGTCTCAAGTTCCGCCACCTCCTTCGCTAGCAGCGCCCCTCCTCTGCCCTTGTCCCATGTTATTTGGGTTCGGTGCGACGTTTTTTTCTTCCATTCTCCCCTCTCAATTATCACGCTATCATTTGGTTGTTTTCCCTTCTTAACATTCCTCACACACTCCATCCATCTTTTACTCTTAGTGCCGCACTCAGAGAGCTTTAATGATTACTTAGGCCATCACTTAGTAAAGGTTTTGACAGTTTTGTCATAAAAAGTATGTCAAATCTTTACTAAGTGACGGCTTAAGTAATCATTAAATATCTCTGAGTACCGCAGTTTGGCTGTGACTCAAAAAGTTTTATTTATTTTAACTGTACATGTATCTCTTATCAAATACTTTTCAGTAAGTTATTTATTATTTGTTCCTCACTTTTGACGACGTCAGCTTGAAATAATTCGATAAATTTGATCCAAAAATAAGTAATTTCTTTCTTCACCGGTCTATTGAAGATGGGCTGACAGTAACTGTTACACAATAATTTAAGGATTTCCTCTCATTACTTTCGTTGATGGTTGGCGAAAATGCGTAATGGACCATCGTGGTCGTGGTTCAATTATTTTGGACAATGGATTGTCACTTATTTCTGATTGGAAGGTGAACAGTGTCAGGGGAAAACTCCAATTAAATACAGTTTTCATTAATAATTATAATGAACAGACCCAACATGGTTGTTAAGACGATAATGATAAGCGAAAAAAAATATGTGTTATATGACAATAAAGATGAAGGTTTGTTGACTAAACGCAAATTAATTACCGATTTTAGTGGTGCAATATAATTATGTGATAAATAAAAAACTATATACAATTGTGTAAACAGATTCTGATGACTCAATAGTAAACATGGTAAATATCTCATTCTCAGTATAAATGCTAATGTTTGTGACCATGCCAGTTTCAAAAACTTTTTATTTCATACAGTATTTATTTATGTCTGAAATTTTCTTACATGTATGTACTAACGAGGTTAAAAGCATCCAGTGCCCTAGGATAGGTTGTCTACCTAGGTGCCAACTGTCGACCACGTCTCAACCTTATTACTTAGAGCATAAGAGTGAAAATTGGTAAACCCTCACTGAACTCGGTAGTACCAGACTGATAGACAGACTTTGTATAATATTAGTATGCAGAATATTATAACGCCTATACTATGTTTCGACTTGCCCTTAAGCACCGCCATTTGTTTCAGAGTTGTGTGAAAATAATTACACCATTATCTTCATAATTCGAGTGAAAATTTAACTTTTTTAATTTACCGGAATTTGTTAAATGGCTTTGAAAAGGTTTTGTTTTTTGTTTCGTTCTTTAAATACCATTGTAGATTCTCTTTTAAGTCTTCGATACTGCTAAAGGGAAATGAAAATCTTTGAAAAGAAATACAAATACAAAATCTTTATTTTTTTAAACAAAATGTTTTACATTAGTTATTGATTGGAGCCTCCCTTTAAGCAAGTAATGCCTGATAGACTGGAACTTTCATGTAGACAATTTGTTAGTTTCGGTTCGAAAAGTCTTCTTGGGGCTTTCCAATAGGAATAGCTTAGCAGCAGCCCCAAGTGTAGTTCTGCCCGATTAGTGCCCGATTTCTAGCATGAGGGCTCACCTTGTATCCTGTCGGGGCTGCGGGTCCCGTCGGGGCTGAATGTCAAGCAAAAATTGTCGTTTAGTTCAACCTTTTCAGTATGCTTAAGTGTGTTTAGTTCTGTTGTAACCAATGTCGGGTGATAGATGAAAAAGAAGGCAGTTGTCAATTGGAAGGAGCCCGACACAGAGTACTTTGAGTGCGAGAGCCATGAGCACTTATTCAGGGTGTAAATCAACCCATCACACAGCCGGGCACGTTCTTCCCACCACTGCGATCATTTTTTGTCCTAGACCATACCTGGGAACCCCCTAGTTACCGAGATATTGGGGGTCAAAGTCCCAAATTTTTCACAGCTGTTTTTGTAAATACTACTAGTTTTTCAGGTTATAACTTTATTTAAATTACCTCCATGACCCGTTTACTATTCAAAGCATCCAATAGCACAATGTTATAAGAGTGCTACATTAAGTTTTACCTTTTTTTTTTTTTTTTTGGGGGGTGGGAAATCATCAAATAACCCCTTCCGCTCTTGGGCAGAGCGAGAGGGAGTGTCAGACTTCTACTGACTAAAAACCACCCATGTTCCTTCTTCGCCCTTCATGTCGAGGCCTTGGTATCCCTTGCGGACAATCCGCAGCCTCGACAGGCGTCGGCCCTTGCGGGCCCCTTCCATGTTGCTGACATCTCTTTGAGGCGCGCGTGGAACACGAACGCGCCGTCGACACGGCCTGTCGTCGTCATTAGACGGACGGACGGCGAGCTTACCCATCACTCACCGTCCACAGGCCCGCGTCTACGGTGGCCGGAAGCCATCACGTGGCCCCCGACGCCCGGATCGTCTCCCGCGGCGGCTGGGACGAGAGGTTCTCTCCCTCTCACGTTCCGCCACCTCCTTCGCTAGCATCACTGCTTCGCAGAAGGAGGCGACGGCGTCCCATTCCTCCTCGCCCCGGACCATGGCTTATTAAGTTTTACCCTAAGATGTGATTTTTGACCCAAAAAAAAAAGTAATTTCCCTGCAAAAATTTTTGCGTAGGGAACTTAGATTAATGTACAGAATGCTTGGTTGACGGCTGTGTGATGGGTTGATTTACACCCTGTATAACCGAATTGTGATTACTGATTACCAATGTAGACCATTGTACTGAACCGCAACCGCGTGTTATTTTGAAATATCGATCCTGTCTGATCATCACCAATATGAAAAATACTCTCTTCTCCGACAAATAAATGTATGTAGTGTGACTACTAAACTCAAATGTACAGGATCGAAAAACAATAGAAACAAAACACATTTCATTTGTTTACTCGACTCGTAAACTTGTTTTATTCGCAAGCTGTAAACGATATACCAGGTGGAAGAAAAGTGTTAGATCAATTTCTTAGACTTGCACAAAGTTTACATTTTATAGTGATTGGTCGGGGCGCTTCCACGATCAAGTGTTTTATAGCAGGCGAATAGTTCAACAAATCTTCTTTAAGATCAATATGCACTTTGTGTTTTTTCCATGGTAAAACGAAGAAAGAACCTCTGTTTACAATTATGTTTTTTTATATATAAATATCAGCCTATTCCCCACTACTGGACAAAGATCTCTCGTGGCTTTCTAATTTTTTCTTAAGTTGGCCCTTTTCGACCACTCCTTTAAGAATGAGTACAAATCGTCACGACAGCCGTCCACATTTACGGACACGCGGGGCGTCGCGCGGCGCGTTGTGCGTTTTTAATTCAAACACATGGCAATGTATGAAAACGTTAACGATTTCAAACGTTAATTTTATGAGAAGCGATTTTTCGCTCGTTAGTTTAAAATGTAGCGTTCGTTGCGGTGGTCGCGCCTCTCAGTAAATAAATAAAAAAGCTCGAGACGAGCCTTCTGCACGCGCCACGCGACGCCCCGCGTTTCCGTAAATGAGCCCTTATAGGCCTACCTCGGGTGCGGCGGTCGTCTTCAGGCATCCACGAGGTGATTATTTACGCTCATCTGTTTAGTATCATCCTAAAATGTGATCGCCTAGTCCAACAAGCATCGCTAATGTTATCGCCAACTGACTAAAAATTACCTCACCACTTGCCGACAAGACCACAAATCTAATCTATTCCACACATGGTATTGACGAAATACCTTAACATCCCAATACTAGAGTATTTCATTGTAATTAAGAGACGCCAAAATAAATACTTACTACACAAAGCAGCTAATCCGCTGAAGCGCGGTAAACCTAATATGTTAAATGAACTGACTCTCGTTTTTGAAAGCGCTTGCTACAATCGCTGGAAAAGTTACACACGAACGAATGAGTTGTGAAACCTTTTTTTCCTTTGAACCTCTTTTTTATTGTGAGAGGAGATGAATGTCCACGAGGATGTTGATATTAAAAATGTGATATTTAAGTCTTTTTTTTGTAACTGGATGTATAGACGTGATTATAATTGTTGGGGATTTTTTCGGCTTGTTTTCGCTTAATGTACCTGGGCTTGGGAAATTGTATCAATATGAATAAGAAAAATTTACACAAAAATTTTTTTTTTTAAACTTCTGCTACGATTTTTTTTTAATACAACGCCTCTGCTACAAAATCTACACTACAACATCTCTGCTATGAAATCAACATTACAACATCTCTGCTAAGAAACCTCAATTCCAAGACCTCTGCTACAAAATCATCACTACAACACCTCTGCTACAAAACCTATGCTACGAAATCGTCACTACAACACCGCTGCTACGAAATCTGTGCTACGAAATCTTTACTCCAAGACCTCTGCTACAAAACCTATGCTACGAAATCATCACTACAACACCACTGCTACAAAATTTATGCTACGTCACTTCAACCCTGCTGCTACGAAACCTGTGCTAGAAAATCTCTGCACGAAACCTTCGCCATAAAACTTTTGCTGTGAAACCTCCATTACGAAAACTACGCGGTGAAACTTCGTAACTCCATAAACTCCGTCCGATTATAAATACTAACACAAGATCAGCTATGAATATACCATACATTTACACTATCAAAACATGTACTACGAAAGCGCTACGAGAGCCCTACGAGAACCATATATCCGTAGCGGTGCCCACAACTAAATTTATTACCCTAATTCGCTTTAATTAACTTTCATAAACTGCCAATTTAACTTTTAACTTCACGTTGTACAACTACAAGCCCGGTGTATCACTCATAACTAATTCACATTGGTGGAACGTGGCCCAACGTGGCCGAACGTGGCCCATTTGACAGCGGCTAAGAACGGCTATTTGTCATCAAATGCTGTGTGCTCGGAATATTAAATGCTGTTAATTATTTTACTTTAATACTCAATTATGAATTGTTTATGAAGGTAAAAGGGCTGGGAGAGCTTTTTACGTTGTTTTAGGGATTAAAATGACCTGAGTTATGAAAGTTCGGATAGGGATGATTCGAACATTAATGTGACATGGAAGGTGTTATTATTTAAAACCTGAATTGATGTTCAAACTCATCTGGTCATCAGTATGAAAAAAGCTCGAATAATCGTGATAAAATGAAAGTTCGTGGCTAGATAGAACAGGCATTCTAGTTTCATGCCTCGTTTACCAAACATTCACCTCCACACATAATTGTAAGCATTGTGAGTACGACGAATCTTTTTTGACATCGACTGGTTGATAAGAGTATCGTATTACCTAGTATTAACTGGGTTGTGGAGGTCAGACAGGCATTCGCTCTATGTAAAATACTGGTATTTAGCTGCATCTGGTGAGACTGGGAGTCGACTCCCGACATATTATAGTTGGGAAAAGGCTAGGTAGATAATAACTTGTTGGTAAGACGAATCTTTTTTGACATCGACTGTTAGGTCGCAACCGCATGTATAGCAGCTTTCACTTTATATTTACATTTTATCCCCATCTGCGTCAATCTTTCTATCTCTTGTAAATATACTACGAAACATACAAACTCATTCACTTGCTCCACGCTCTTATCATTAATTTTCACATCACACACCGATACATCCTCTTTTCTTTCAAACACCACACCTTCGTCTTGTTTATATTTATATTCATCTAGTTGAGCATCCTGACATAAGAACGGATCCGCCAGGCATTTTGCGGTTAACACGAAAACCGCACACCTCAAACCACCCTAACAGCTGCTCGCAACACAGTAACTGATAGCCAGACAGAGACGTACACCTGCCTATTTCGAAATCCTAGCGGCGTAGTGAAGTTAGATTGAAAGGATCGTGGTTAATAGTCTGTGCCAATCCTCAGCAGTATTGTTACGTCGGTTAACAGACACAGTATGAAGACTATAGTGCGCTTACTATATCGAAATCCTAGTTACGTGAAAAGTTGCGTGGAAATCGGTTGTCGTAGTATATGATGCAGAGGGATAAGAAAAATGTCGTGAGGAAGGTTTTGCGTATGAATGTGGATGGGTATAAGAGTAGAGGAAGACCAAAGAAACTATGAATGGGCTATGTTAAGAATGATATGGCAAGATAGGAGGTGTCTTATGAGATGACGAGAAACAGAGAAGTATGGAAGAAGAAACATGCTTCGCCGACCACAAATAAATTAAAGGCAAGAGAATAATGATGAAATAAAAATGTTCAATTGATATTGACATGGGAGAATGGTATAAAAAACGTATTGCACTGACCCTAAATATCATGGGACAAGGACAGTGTAGCACCTGTGGCGACAGCGCCATCTATCGCAACACATGTGGACTAATTTGGCAAATTCTACATCCCGCTATCCACTTTATCCGCGACATTAGCCTATATAGAAAATCCCGACTTACATATGTCGGGCAGTTAGCCCACCATACACAACACCCGTCTGGTCGGAGGATCCTCCCTTTTCTATAGGGGATGAGGAACTTTACACCCTGTTCCTCATACCCTCCAAATATCCACTAATAGTAGACCTAATCGGTTGATAATATAATTAAGTAACTGTATTACAGGCTCACACCAGAACACCAAGCCATAGTCCAGGATCACTTCACTTCCAACTTCCATCCATGAACCATCATGTAACTGACAGATGTCATTAGTGACAGCTCACCTGACTACTTGTGGCTGTGAGACTGTGTTTACATTTCTATTAAATAGATATACACTACAGGCAGGAAGATGGATACGCCGGGACCGATTTTAAATATTTGTTTTATTTTCTAAAAACTTGACCAAACGTGGCACACACAGCAATTTTTTTTAGTGTAAACAAAATCTCTTGAACTCATATCATGAATAAATAGCCTAACTGAGTAACAGACGTGACAGTGTTGCTGTCATCGATTTTCTTCGTTATTTACAAACAAAGAGGTGTTAATGACCGAGACGACCTCTTACAACGACCTCTTACAAACTTTTCTAAAACTCAGTGTGCCATATATACCGCTAAGTACCTATATATCTTCTTCTATGTCCTCTACAGCTTGTCTGAATAATACTCTAACGTACTTACGTACCCTACACATTGTGCATCGTATTGTGTGGCTACAGGCGGAGAGGCTATTGTTAGGTTGTAAGACAGGAGCCTTCGAGCGAAATCAATAATTAGATAGTAACAGTATATTGTATTGAACGAGAGAATACTGAAGATTTCATGGTGAAACTTATTGTTTCAGTGTATACTCCGGATCTGAATTTTAATAGAAACGGAGCTTAGCAAGAATCCTGATAAGAATAAGTTTAAGATTCGTTTTTTTTAAACGCGACTACTGAGCATGTTGCTGGCTCCGATTCCCAGGTCAGGCAGTGTTATTGGGTTTTTAAATCAGGAATTTCTCAGCAGCAGACATGGAGTTTGGATTTGTACCAATGGTTGATGGCAATAGGCTCGCCCCCTATTTCATTAAATAAATAAATAGGACTTTAACATAACTGGCGAAATGTGGGTGTAACCTCCTCTGCGTAACCCTTCGGGGATTACAGGCGTGATGTTATGTAATTAATGGTCCTAAGTGTTATAAAAGAGTTTAAATAAGTTTGTTACAAAATATACGTAGTGTTTCTACGCTAACGTAAATTGTAAACCTACCCTCCAATAACCAAGGCATAAAATAACCCCGTCCCATGCACGGAAAACCACAGCCAAACCACACAAAAATAGCACCAAACAAAAATACCACAAACCAAAAAAAAACAACAAAAATCAAAACTTGAAAATGTCACTGGCCGACGAAATAAAAGGCAAAACTCCAGTGGCCGTTTTGCACGTCACGTCATCGTCACAGCTGGTCGTGACGTCAGAACCGGCTGGCAAACGGCCGGCAGGGACCGTTGGACCGGCCTTTGTCATGCAAATTCGCGTCAATCGGCTGCTCACTCCTTTATGGCAAATTGCCCGTGTCCGAGGACCACACGTCCGTAATTGTTTGTCAATGGAATGATGCTGATTAAGTTAGGTGCACGGGATTGTTGGCCGTTTAGATGTGGCGTGCGCTGGTGAAGGGTTAATGCTGGTATGCTATGCTTGATTTTGTAGTTTGTGAATTAGTGTTAATTTGAGTTAGTTAATGATTTCAAATCTTCATTTCATATTTGGTTCAACGTCTCTAGGGGTGTGAAGATTATGGAGCAAAGTTCTTCATCCCCCAAAGAAAAAGAAGGATCCTCCGACCAGACAGGTGTCGTCTGGTGGGCTACTCCTCGACATTCTTCCAAGTTTTCTTATGTCGCGGATTACTTTTAAAAAAATTGGTAGTTTTACTTTTAACCACCCTAGATGGCGCTGTAATACTTTTTGTAGTATGTTGCTGTTGTGTTTTTTGCAGCGCCGTCACACATTACCAAATGCGCTCCGGGCCTGCGTAGTGGATTACGGCATAATCTCGCAAAGTGGAATTACAACTCTTACTACCATAGCTAAGCTTATTAAAAAGTCTAAATAAAAAATTGTTGCTTACCTTGTAACTATTATTATTAGGTCTTACCAGATGCAGCTGTATAGCAGTATTTAACACAGAGCGACCGCTTATCTGAACTCCTCCACATTTCAGTGAGAACTGCGTTGAAATTATTGCCAAGTGAAAATATCATGAAGACATTGCCAAAAATATTCTTTTGTCTATCAAGATTGGCCACCTATTTCCTGTAACTATATCCTCGTTTTCACAGAAGCTGAGCCTAATGATACTTTTGTTTAATTAATTTCCAGCAGGGCTGTGTAATTTCGTCCTAATTTAAGGCTCAGCTTGGACGTTGATTTATATAAGACACCAATTAAAAGAGCTTACTTGGGAAGGTAAATTTTAAATCCTGTTTTTTAACCTTAAGTAATAAAACGATTTAGTAATCTTATGATTTCATTTTAAGATGTTATTTTAACATTATTTTATTCTATAAAAGAAAAAGATGATTACATGGAACACAAATAATTTAGGATCAAGATAGAAGAGCAATAATAATTTAAGCAAAATGCTGACTAGATTGTTTTTCATTCTAATTGAATCAATCTGAACACGTGGAAAACACTCGACCACTGTCACGTGTTTACGGCACGATTGTCATTAGCAGGAAGAGAAGTGACAGCCGCAAATACTGTCTATCTGTATTCTTGTCTAGACCATAGAACAGCTGTCATAATAGGGAACAGAGTACTCTATAAGTCACATGTTTATAGACAGACAAAGGAAGTAACACAATATTATATATATCTTCATCATGGAGAGAGATAAACGGAAACGGTTGGTTAAAATGTAATGCAAAATATTTAGTTTTAAAACTAGGCACAAAAGACTAAGAAGGAACATGGGTGGTTTTTAGTCAGTATAAGTCTGACACTCCCTACCGCTCTGCCCAGAGCGGGAGGAGTCATTTGATGATTTCCGACCTTCACAAAAAAAAGGCCTGCCCATCTCCACTTCAGTGCTTGAGCTTGCTGTATGGGCCATCTGTGTTCAAAAAATGGACCAAAATTTCATATATAGACTTAAAAACACGTGATTTAAAAAACAATCACGTTTTTTTTAAACACAAATATTCTAACGCCTTTTTTTGTGGTGGTAAATCATCAAATGACTCCTCCCGCTCTGGGCAGAGCGGAAGTGAGTGTCAGACTTCTAATGACTAAAAACCACCCATGTTCCTTCTTAGCCCTTTGTGTCGAGGCCGCGGTATCTCTTTCGAACAACCCGCAGCCCCTACGGCATATTCTAACGCCTAATTATAAGTTTCATTAAAAGCAATTAAACTCATTTGTTTGGCCAACAAAATCAACAACTCAGCCCTTAATCTATCCGAGACAAAATGAAAATTTTCATTGTGACAATTATTAGCTTGTTAAAACGGGGAGCATTCATTAAGGGGTGTCAGACGAGTCGTGACGAAATCGCTGAAACCGGTTCACTTTGCCACGGTAACGATGCCTTGGAAACAATTGAGGAGTCTGCAGATAACAAGGCTTACAATATTTTAATATTTTAAGGCTTTTAATATTTTTTTTTAATTGCATTAGTAGTGTGTTATGTGTTGTACTGATTATATTGCCCCGAATATTCTGTTTACCTACTAACATTATTTTTAAGTATTACTCTAACCAAATTATGGATCAATGTTGTCTGAAATGAATAAATTATTATTATTATTTATTTAATATTATTATGTTTCGGTAATTGTTTTTAAGTGAGATTGGATTATTGAGAAGCAAAAGGATTTTTAAACAAGGTTTTATCATAATAATAATAATAAGACAAAATAATAATCCAATGTAGTAGTGAAATCGTGTATAGTGGCAAAAGACAGGCGTCAGTTAATTCTGAGATATTACAGTGAAGAATTAAACCCGTAGTTTACCAACATATTATCAAGACATTTTCGCATGAGGGGATTTCAGCCCGTCGGGGCTGCGGGTTGTTCGTAAGATATACTGCGGCCTCGACATGAAGGGCTAAGAAGGAACAAGGGTGGTTTTTAGTCAGTAGAAGTCTGACACTCCCTTTCGTTCTGCCCAAGAGCGGGAGGGGTTATTTGATGATTTTCCACCCGCCAAAAAAAAAAATGGGGGGATTTCAGAAACTGCAGTACGTCACCTATTTGGACAGTTTTGGGATAGCAAACTATAAAACACTATCGTGCCAACGACACGCAGAAGAAGTAGACTAAGACCCTTTTTTTTTGACGGGTGGGAAATCATCAAATGACCTGATGACTGCTCTGGGCAGAGCGGTAGGGAGTGTCAGACTTCTACTGACTAAAAACCACCCATGTTCCTTCTTAGCCCTTGTGCCGTGGCCGCGGTATCTCCTTTGAACAACCTGCAGCCCTGACGGGAAGACTACGAACCTTACATCCTCATTTTGCTTAATCCACGATGATACATCTAGTTATAAACCAGCGGTTGCTAATACCACGCACCCAACTGTCTAAAAAGCATCACCAACAAGAACTTTAAGCAATGTTTTTGAAACAAAGAAACATTATAACAAGAACAAACTTCTACTTTCTATGTTAAAACCATTGCAGTACACTTAAAACTAATACCTAGGCACATTTCCTTGAATTATGCGGCGCTTGATACAAATTGCGTGGTGTTTACCACGTTCCAAACTGTTTTACATAACGATTGCGAACAAAGCAGGGCTCGCTTACGGTACCTACTGGAAATAAATGTACAGGAACAGTTCGCAAATACTGAGGTTTTTGTTACCGTTTATTTGTGTGAAATTAGTGCGTTTTGTGCAAAAGAAAACCCTTAACGAAATTGATATTTTATTCTGTTATACACATGTTTTAAAAAGTGTGGCTATATTTAAGGGTCTGGTACATACAACAAGTATCAACAACAAACAACAACCTTCAAAGAGAAGAAGAAGAGGACAGGAACGAGGAGGGAGTGGGGCGGGGGGGGAGGGGAGGAGGAGGACTTGGAAGAGCCTAGGCAAAAGTGCCTAGCCTCTTCCCAACTATCATTGGGTCGGCTTCTGGAATGTAGCTGAATATGTATTTTATTTAAATGGAGCGACTGCGTATCTCCAGTCTTACCAAAGAGAATCGTATTACCTAGTATTAACTGGGTTGTGGAGGTCAGATAAGCAGTCGCTCCATGTAAAATACTGGTATTCAGCTGCATTCGGTTAGACTGGAAGCCGACTCAAACATGGTTGGGAAAAAGCTAGGCAGATGATGATGATGATGACCTCCACAACTCAGTTGGTACTGGGTAATATGATGCCCCTTTGGTGAAATTGGTTGTAAAAGTTCTACTTTAGACTCGGGGTAAATGGGGGCGTAATTTTGAAAGATTACACACTATTATCACATTATTTAAATAGGATAATGTTAGTGATAGCCTAGGAAGGCTCTATTTTTTACATGACCGCCTAAAAATAGAGTGTTATGTTTTCAGGGTTCATGTATGTAGGTATGTTGCTCAAACCGATTTCGACTTATGGGTAAAATAATAATTCTTAAATCTTTTTAGTTTAAAATTATTTGTATTCAACGTTTAAATACCTTTTTGTCTCTATTCACCACCACCTCCCACTCGTATCGCATTCACCCTGTTTTTCACAAGAACAATGGAAACGGGTGTCTAAAAATATCGCTAGATTTTCCAAGCTCTGAAAGTCAAATAATTTGACCTCTAACAACATTGTACGATAATCATATTATTGTGTGCCTTAAATTACCCCTAATGTAACCAAAGTCAAGGTCACGTGAACAAACGAAATGTTGCTGATTTAACAAATAAACTAGCAGTAATTATGGCTGGGGGATTATTTAAAACACATTAGGTTTTAATTGGGTGTTTAGCGCGTTATGTTACATTTTATGATCGCATCGTGTTGATTTGGAACGTTAAAGGTAGGTATTTAAATGATTAAGAATAATAGCGGTAGTTACCGCTTTTTTCTAGTTTTATTACTGTTGGTACCTTAAGCACGTTAAACCGTTGGACTCGGCGGTAATTTTTCGATCTTTGACAGTAACAGATAGTCAACGGCCTGAAAGTCTGACAACTAGTCTTAACTTGTTGTATGCCGTTTTTAAGGACACAATTAAAAAGCCATTGTGTCTCGCGTGGATATACGTTCCGGCACACGAAGGGTTAAAAAGTCGTATTGTATTACCCAGCACTAGCTGGGTTGTGGAGGTCAGATAGGCAGTCGCTCCATGTAAAATACTGGTATTCATCATCATTCTTCTAAATGCACTTTCTTTCTTTCTTTCTTTCTTTCATTTGGTTAGACTGGAAGCCGACCCTAACATAGTTGGGAAAAGGCTAGGCAGATGCAGATGATGAACTAGTTGTCCTTAGCGATTATTCATTTACTAATTAGATAGACAGTGCAATCACGTGTATAACATCGTATACCAATTAGTAAGTAATCTGTTGTGGATTAACACTCAAACCAGTGCGGCTACTCGTCCATCAACGAAAATACGGGCCCATTCGAAAGAGCTAAGTAACTTTGAAATGGACTTATGGATCGGATTTATGAGTTTTAAAAATACACCCGGAGTATGGACAACTGACCAATCGTGTTGACGTTTTTTTTTAGTTCGGTTATCTAACCAAATCTATTTTCGTAAATGATACAGGTAAGAAAACGCCCGTATCTTTGGCCGAAACTACGGGTTTCGTGCAAATTATCCCTTAATGATGTCCAGTTGTAATTAATACGATATTATATCGCGGAGAACGATCGAAACGGATTGTTTTGATGAGATACTAACGATAGATATGGCCTCAAATATTAGATCGGATGCAAAAACCATGATAGCCTGTCACAGTATCTCATCATTTCTGTCAATGTTTACTTGGAAAGTTTTACAGTCTTCGCAAAATTTTTTGCTGGGAAACGACTTGCCCTCAAGCCATTAATTCACGCCACGTGATCCGTTGTAATCAATTAATATTAGTTATAGAAAAATATCGATGAATGATGTTTATTTTTTATTTATACCTTTTTGACCAATATGTCATCATCATAATCATCTTTCTGTCCTTATCTCAATAACTGGGATCAACGCCACGCTTTTTTTCCATTCTCCTTGTCAGACAGAATCCTCACTCAACCCGTCCGTCTTTTCTTTGGCTTTGCTCTTCCACTCCATCCATATTCGTCCATTTTGTTTTAAATCTAACAGTAGGTTTTTCAGCTCCTACTTATCTTTCGCAAATAAAGTTCCGCTGTAACCTATAAAATTCACATATGTCCACACAACACAGCAAGAACATTCCATCTTCCATAGCAACCGGACCTGGAATTTATTACTCATACCTCCATCCATCCCTTCGACACATTCCCGTGAAAAATGTTCTGAAACGGGACTAGTAATGAAAACGGAACGGATCAATTAAATTCCAATCATGAAAGCTGAAACGATATGCGAGTCTGTTCGTGTATTAAACCTGAATATTAAACCTACAGTTTGGCGGTTTTAAAATATGCATACACTCCAATATGAATAATTGCTCTAGTTGTTTATAATTATGAACTGAATTAACAAGCTTTGTATTGCTTTAAAAGGGAGTAAAATCTTTTTCCACAATCTCGGGGGTATCGAATTGTAACGAAGTAAATAATGTTGACCGAATTTAAATGGTTGTCTTAATGAGGCTACAAACTACAGCGGATTAAGGTTTAATTCATTATGTTTAAATTTGCGGTCATTCATTCGATTGATGGTCAACTTGTCATTTAAAATTGGGATGGTTACTTAATTTATACATTTGATTGAGAGCCGTGATTGCAGTATCAAGAATATAATGATCATCATTGTTCGGAGAGTAAAATGTATCATCGGCCCATTTCACCCACTGCGTATACCCAGCTGTGGGTGATTCTGGGATCCGCCATCCTCCACCTTCTTCTTCTATACTTCGCAATTTCATGCGTCTCTTGTCCACGATTTTAAAAGCCATGATTAAAAGTTGTTCATTAGTTGTTGTTGTTTATCGAGTTCAATGAAACCCACCTTTTTTTGAATGAACTTTTTATAAAATAGTTATTGAATGGGATTAAATGAATTGAGAGGGTTGTATTGATGATTTTAATAATTATAATTCTGTTAATACATACGGTTACGCAAATCATAGTTTATTCAGCACTAGCTGATGCCCGCGGCTTCACCCGCGTGGACGTCGGTCAAATTATATACTAAAACCTTCCTCTTGAATCACTGTATCTATTAAAAAAAACCGCTTCAAAATCCGTTGCGTAGTTTTCAAGATTTAAGCATGCATAGGGACGAACAGACAGCGACAGCGACTTTGTTTTATACTATGTAGTGATAGTGATGATGATAGTGATAGTGAAGTGATGATACAGCATGACAGTGACCGGCTAATGGCAAAAAAAACGTTATAAAATTTGAATTTTGAGGGCTACCATAGCTCTCCCGCTCCTTCTAACCTTTACTTAGAATATTGTCTTCGACGTTTCCTGTTAACATTTAGGTAAAATACGCAGCATGTGGCAATACTTAGTGCATGTCCAGATAAGGTTGTTTATGCCACTGATATGTCTGATATGTGTTAATGTATTGGCTCCTAGTATCACAGGTAAGCGTGACTGTACCTACATATCCTTGCATGTTAAGGCATTTGCCTTATCTAGTCAAGGTTTTAGGGCTGCAAATGCCAACTTTTGCAAATTCCTAATAGGCCATGCCCATCGGTTCAGTTTATTGATCACAATGACTAGTCTACTTGTGATGATAATCATCTTGTTGAAGAGTGAAGAGGTCATGGTGTCCCGTCGGGGCTGCGTGTTGTTCGAAAGAGATACCGCGGCCTCGTCACAAAGGGCTAAGAAGGAACATGAGTGGTTTTTAGTCAGTAGAAGTCTGACGCTCCCTACCACTCTGCCCAGAGCGGGAGGAGTCATTTCATGATTTCCCACCCTTCAAAAAAAAAAGAGGTCATGGTGTATAAATTGTTAACCTGTTGGTTTCTGATTATCTTTCCTTCCAATTATCTGTTTACCGTATGTTTCGGTAGCACAAGCAACAAAAATTCACATTCTGTGAAAATGTCAACTGTTATGGATCTTGAGATGACAGACAGGCAGACGGACGGACGGACAGTGCAAGAAAAGAAAAGAAAGAAAGAAAACATATTTATTTGGCACATGCCACAAGTGCACACAACAAAGTAAAAAATAATAATAAAAAAACTAAGAACTAAACACGAAAAAGAGTGTGTATCTCACGGCTGCGCCAAATAGGACCAGTTCAGCAAAGTGTCGAGCAACTAGTGCCCGACGCTGGTTTTCAACTGGCCCTGAGATGGTGATGTGACGGAAGTAAAACAGTTAAGCACAAGTAAAACAAAAATATATAAAAAAAATGTAAAAAAATTAGGGTTCCATTGGTTAGCCTTTTGGTACAGAACTACGGAAAAAGAATGAAACTGCAACCCTGGTCTTAAAATAATAACTTCCACGTTAAAGTCTCAGATATAAATAACACAGTTCAAATCGATAGCCAGCCAGTTGGGCTCGCAAGTTAAATGAGTTGAAACTCGCCCAGAACAAGTTGCGGCCCGCTTCGATACCAAGTGCCTACCAATTGAGAGAATTTAATTTATGAGTAACTAGCTGATGCCCGCGGCTTCACCCGCTTGGATGTCGGTCAAATTATATACTAAAACCTTCCTCTTGAATCACTCTATCTATTAAAAAACCGCTTCAAAATCCGTTGCGTAGTTTTAAAGATTTAAGCATACATAGGGACAGACAGCGACAGCGACTTAGTTTTAAACTATGTAGTGAGGTGATAATGATGATATTATGGCGATTTGACTCATGACTATTAGCTTCAATGTGGCTGTGGGCTTGCACCAAGGGTCAGCTCAAAGCCCTTACCTCTTTCTCCTCTTTCTTTTTCTTACAGATCGTGCAAAGTGTTATTGAGCTTTGCATCTGAAATTCGCCAGCTGCAGCAGTCACGGAATCATGATTCGTATTCATCATTCATTTTTCTTCATTTCAGCCATAAGACGTGGGAAGATATGGGATGGTGCTATTTATATTTTTTTAGGTTTTTTTTATTTTTTATTGCTTGTTGTGTGCACTTGTGGCATTTGCTAAATAAATATGTTTTCTTTCTTGCTTTCTTTCTTTCTTTCTTTCTTTCTTTCTTTCTTTTCTTTCTATTCTTTACGTCCGACACCAGACGGAACAACAATATTCGTATTCAGTTAATGGTATTAGTTACACCTCTGCCCAAACACGGAATTACTGGCTTGATGTTATGTGTGTATTGAAAGACTCATTGTCTACTGAAAGACTACTGACTAATGACTGAAGTCATCATCATCAGCCTATAATGTTCCCACTGCAGGGACTCAGGCCTCCTCTCTAGAAAAGGTATGAGCTATGTGGGCCCAGTGCGGGTTGGTAGATGTCACACGTCTTCGAATTTTTTGGTTCTAAGACATCGGTTTCCTAACGATATTTTCCTTCGTTTTTTAGTTTGGTTTTGAGAGCAGTGGTGATGAAATAAAAACACAAAGTAATGCACCTGCCTAGGTTCGAACCCACGACTTGCTATTCGTAAGTCGGGGCCGCAACCACTGGGCCGCCACTGCTCTGTTAATTTAATAATAGTAATTGAATGATAATAACGACATAAATTATTATGAATTATGATTATAGACAAAAGTAAATATTTGCACGCTTGCTTGCAGGCAGAGTACAGTGACTTTTTAACCGACTTCCGAAAAGGAGGAGGTTATCAATTCGTCTGTTTTTTTTGTATGTTTGTCATCGCATATCTCCGTCATTCATGAACCGATTTTTTTGTGTTCGAATAGGTATACTCCCGAGGTGATCCTATTGTCACCAAATCAGGATCTGATGATGGGTTCCCAGGGAAATCGAGGGCAACCCACAATGACGTTTTTCATATATTTTATAGAGTTGTTTAAGTATTTGCAATGAATCCAATCTCAAACCCTTTTTTTTTTAATCATTTCCCCACACTAGGACTTTCTCCTGTATCGTGGGTGCGTCTACAAACATTGAAACTCACTTACACAAATACCCAAACCCGGAACAACTAAATGTAGGCCATACAAATATTTGTTCCGTGCGGGGATCGAACCGGCCGTGACACGCAGCGCAGCAGTCCAATCGCACAGCCACTGCGTCAATATTTATGATAGACAGGGCCTGATCCTGCAGTCAGGATCGTCTCCTCACGAGAGAACTCCTCAGCCAGGATCGTCTCCTCACGAGAGAACTCCTCAACGGAAAAACGCACGGACACAAAAGTTTGTATAATCGTTTAATTTGGATAAATAACAACAATTTTATTCGTTTAGTGCATTTTAAAAAGCTTTTACAAAAGCTTCTCATAATTATTAGACTTTGTTCCGTTTCCTCTTTTAAATTAAACCCTTTTACGTTCGCATTACGAGCCAATAACTGGTCACGAATATCCATATGACACGTAACAACATAATATAATAGCTCTGGAAATTGGCCCATTTCCCTCAAACCATACCGCAATGTTTATTTCCTTAAACACCTTCTGACATGAAAGGAAATTGAATATGGAAGATTTGGGGAGTTTGTACAAAATGTACGTTTTGATTGTATTGACTGGATGAGAATTTGTTGGAATTAAAACAACGAATCCATTTTGATTTGTTTTCTTTTTTCATACGAAATTCAGTGTTGTGTTAGAGGAGCCTGCTTAAGGCTCCTCTCTCGAAAAAGCTTAAAAACAGCGTGCAGATGAAGCAGTTTTTCACCGGCACTTACAGAGAAATTACATCTGAAAAAAATTGTTAGTAATCTACATGATATGACACGTAATTTGGTTTAGCCATAATTTTTGTATCGGTATCACATAATAAGAAAAAAAATCCACAAAATCACCTCCAAATCGTTGAATGGAACCATTTTACTCCTTCATTTTTTAACAAAATAATATAAAAAAAATATCTACTGCTTTGAAATACAAAGGAAAATAATTTGGTTTTGTTACTTTTTAAAAACATGTATTATTTTAGTTATAATAAATGAAAAATGCGTCCGTTTAAAGTCCGTATCTACGACCGAGAGGGGTAGTTTGTATGCACAAGGTCATTGGCGTGAATACAAGCCTTAAGTTGTTCTGTGGATAGGTTACTATCCATTACACACTGAGTTTCCTCCGTGCCTCGGAAAGCATGCTTAATCCGGTCCCTGTTGTCACTTGTAGACCTTAGTCAGTTGTAACTGGTAGTAAGTGGCCCGAAAGTCTGACAACAGAGTCATCATCTGCCTAGCCTTTTCCCAACTATGTTAGGGTCGGCTTCCAGTCTAGCCGGATTCAGCTGAATACCAGTATTTTACATGGAGCGACTGCCTATCTGACCTCTACAACCCAGTTAATACTAGGTAATACGATTGTCTTTGGTAAGACTGGATGTGAATTTCAGGTTACTGTCTACCTGTAACGACTGCCAAAGATCTATATATGGCAGCCGAGACCAACAGCTTAACGTGCTTTCCGAGGCACGGAGGAAACTCGGTATGTTGGGCGGTCACCCATCCACAGACCGACCTAGGCAAACACAGCTTTACCTAAAGATCGACCCGAGTGGCAGTTCTTATTAAGCCACGAGCTCCTCTGTCTGAAAACAGAGTATTACATAATAATATAATGGTTGTCCCATCCACAGACCAACCTACGCAAGTGCGGCTTAAACTAAAGACCAAATCGAGTGGCTGTTATTATTTAAAGAAAACTAACAAAAGAACGAACAAAAGTCTTCAAAAGTCTTCTAGTTTACTGACTAATAAGTACGTATTTAAACTGTATTTTCGTCAAGAATCAAGTACCCGCACTTGTTACCTCAATCATTAATGCCAGTCCATGAAACTCTAATAACCACCGCCCACTAATTGTACAGCCTTGATTAGAATTCGTTAGCTGTCCAATTACTTGGCAAATTGTCTATTATACACTGAGAGAATACATAGATCTATATTATATACTGATACATAGTTCATGGAAGTAATCTGGAAGTTATTATTGGGTACAAGTGACTCCGGTTTCGCACGTGTTCAATTTACTAAAAAGAACTACAATATTTTCTTCAATACAAACTTTTTGACTTCGTGACTTCGTGAGAGTCGCGGGCAACCGGTGGGTGCAAACGGCAGGTTGCCGTTTATTATGGCGTTCTATGGGGGAGGCCTTTGTCCAGCAGTGGATGTCTTATGGCTGATGATTAGGTTACGAGCGAGAATTATATAATAGTCCCTTAAAATGGCACTTCCTAGCATCTTAGATGGTAAGAAACAGCGCAACAAACTCTTCAGTAACACACCTATCCAGTAAGTGTTGGTCAAACCGTTTTGGATACGTTCCGGACTGTCTGCAGACACCGGACACTGAGAGATCTGGGTCCGGTGTTTGGAGCCACCTCCTCAGTTAGCCGGGACGATTTAACCGAGCATTATTATTTGAAGTGAGCGACTACTTAGTTATGGAATCAGGTTTAACGGTCGAGTGGTTGTCGAGTCAACATGTCCTGAGGATGCCACGTGGACAGGCGAATCGCGAGTGGACTATCGGTTTCGGTAGCACGCTTGTTATCAATATTTTCCTACATATATTAGCGATCCGGAAGGTCGGCCTCCATTCTGCGACCAAGCTTGGATGTTTTTCTATCATGATTAAGTATTTTGCATTACATAATTTTTTTTTTCAGGCAACTTTGGATATCCTTACAGACTATCATACATGTATGATATAATACAGTACTTGAAAATTCTATTTGATTCGTTTTCTCAATTCTTTTCAACTATGTTTTATGACTCTTAACTGAATAACCAAATCAAATCAAAATATTTTATTTGCTAGAATATGGTACATAAGATGTTACAGTAAATTTGTTTCAGTATATCCTGCCATAACATGGCGTGCAAATGTCTTACAATAGAAGCGAAGTCGATTAATCTAGCTTGCAATTTAGAGGTTCTATTGACTTGTCATCTAAGTATTCTTTAACAGTGTAATATCTTTTACATAGTAACAGTTTTAAAAGTATTTTTTTAAACATCGTCATCGGTAAGTCTTGAAGACTATTTGGTAAATGATTGTAAATAATAATCGACATGCAGTACACATTTTTCTTAAATTGTTTCAGTTTTATTGGCGGCAGCCGAAGTCTATCTTTATGCCGTGCTCGGTTATCAGTCGGTTATCGGTGTCAGTTCTACGTTCAAATAAATTATAGTTTTTCTTTACAAATGTACCAGTTTCATTTACCGGAATCTTCATCTTAATAATCACCTACACTACCCCGCAATGTATCCTCCTATACACCAAGGCTTTTGAAAGATCCCTAATATCGGAAGTTATGTACTTCCATGTCGTTGTGGAAAGCCGGCAAAGTCCCAATCGTCACCACCGTGAGCTAGGTTCACCAACGTAACAGTGATGCCACACTCAGCGTGACTAGATGACGGAGCGGTGACGCTGCGTCGTTTTACATTTAAATCGTGCGTTGAAATGGCGTTGGACAAGAGCCAGAGGGACGAAGCGGGAGGCCGAGAAGTATCACCGGAGAGGTATTCTTATGGCTACCGAATTGTGCTCAGTACTCAGTACAGCTCAGTTTCTATACTTATAAAATCGGTTGTTTTTACTGTCTGTCACTGCACAGCTCTAATTTTGGATACATGTAGCTATTACGATGGCATCTGCTAAGAAAAGATTTTGGATAATCAAAACCCTAAGTAGGTAAAATAGGGACTGAAAATCCGTCACCAGGCTACGATGGTGCGGAACGGTTAGTTGTTAATAAGTGTTTAAACTGACATTGTCACCAACACTATCATAAACACTGAAAACGGGATATTTACCATGTTTACTTAGGACCTCAAAACAAAAACTATACATGCTAAATATCCCGTAATTAAGTGCTAATAATAGTTGTTTAGGCATTTGCCTTGTGACCCGGTGGTCGTGGGTTCGATTCCCACGAGAAGCATACTTTGTAAAGTTGTTTCCAGCTTGGTTAGGACATTGCAGGCTTGAATCACCTGATTGTCTGATAAAAATGATTCCGTGCTTCGGAAGGCACGTATAAGCCGGTGGTCCCGGCCGCCAAATGGCGGTCGTCAAAGCATGTCAGAGGCCCTTGGGGCGGTTTAGAAACTCTGACATTAGGGTGCGTGGGGTCGTTAGACCTTACTGCCCACACGTTATGAAGAAGAAGAATAGTTGTTAACAACTTCGAAAGTTTGTTAACACTGTGACATCGTAAGACTACCGTGCTCATTCGTAACATTGCTTGTGTGACACTCAGTGCGTTGAAATTACAGCGTTGCGACACCGCAAGGTCCGTGTGGCTTCCCTCTTACGCGGCGTAGCGTAGCATAAGGCTTGATCCGCATTTGCGCAATTACCTTCACGGTGGAGGACGGGTGTAGGTACACGAACCAAAATAACGCGAACCTGCCCTACATACCGGCGGAGCGTTTGTTGTGCCTGCAAGTTACGAGCGGAGAGCGGGGGAAAGTTTTTTGAGATGTGTATTTTTTTTTCAGTGAATATCCGTTCGTGTTAGTAGTTATTTGGAACGTTACTCTAGATTGCAGTGTCTGAGACAAAGTATGAAAAGTAGTTTATGTTTCACCAAAATCAAAATATTTTATTCACATTAGCCTACATGGGCACATCGGAGAAAGGTGCACGCTTTGGGTTGGTCATTTCCTATGGAGAAGAACTGGCAAGAAACTCCATGGTTGCTCCTTTAAAATGGTTTGGATTTGTTTAACAATAGTCGACTCCTAAATAAAAGCGTGCAAGTGTGAACATTCAGATTTATTTAAAAAAATCTTTTCCAACTTAAAATTTTAAAAAAATATGCAAGTACGCGTAGACAAAGAAACTAACAAGCAACACCTGAAACAATAGCCTCACTGCAAAATCGCTCGTCAAACTTCCAAACACGTCTCCTCTCATTCCTTAGCCCACACACTAAAAAAGCAGTGTGCGCCGGCAGCGTAGGTGACCTATCTACATCGATTAGGCGATACGGAGCCCATGACATTGTTTAGTGCGCTCCGCTCCGCTTTACCAGCAGTTCCGTACGCGCCTCGCTAAACGGTTTAACTATTCAATTACCATGGAGTTTTGTAGGCTGGTAGGCTTTTAAGGTGGCTTGGAAGGTTTAATATAGAAGAAAGGTACAGTGTAGAAGTTCGCGTCAAATAACTTTGCCCCTCTGAAGTTAGCCATTTGCAAAGATCGCGCAAGTGCAGTCACGTAGAAAATTATTTGAACTAAATAAATACATATTTTTTAAATAAAACATAGTTTTATAATGCCATAATGCCCGCCCCCATGACTCGCGCATGCGCAGTGGCAGTCTTGTTCGTAATTTTAGCCACTCGTAGCCAACTTCAGAGGGGCACAGTTATTTGACGCGAACAGTAACTATGTTGGTGTCAGTAATTTTACATAGAGTGACTGACTTCCACAACCGTAGAGGTCACATCACTATCATGTTTAAAATAAGAGCAATTATACAGGGTGTAAACGAACCCTTCACGCATCCGTCAACCAGGCATTCTGTACATCAAACTAAGTACCCCTACGCAAAAATTTTTGCTGGGAAATGACTTTTTTTTTTGGGGTCAAAAATCACATTTTACGGTAAAACTCAAAGAAGCACTCTTAAAACATTGTGCTAGTGGATGCTTTAATAGTAAACGGGTCATGGAGGTAATTTAAGTAAAGTTAAAACCTGAAATACTAGTATTTCCAAAAACAGCTGTGAAAAATTTGGGAGGTTCCCAGGCATACCTGGGAGCCTCCTAGTTACGGAGACCATAGTCTAGAACAAAAAAATGATCGCAGTGGTGGGGAGAACAAATGCCCTTAGTTTGCGTTAAGGGTACTTTTACACCCTATATAATATATAATTTATATGGGTATGGGTACCATCTATCTGGCAGAAACTTGTTGCTCCGAAACTTATTTGGCGTTAACACACTGGGCATATTCTTCCTTGAACGAACGTGATTAAGTCAAAAATAATATTTAAAAGAATTATCGTTTGGCCGAATGTTTTAATGTCCGAATTTACAATTAGTGGAGTGCCGTAAGGCATAAATATTGTAAAATCTCGGAATCCAGGGCCGGTCAATGAATCTTCATAAAAACTTTTGGACTGCATTGGTAAAAGCCCAAATAAAGAAGTTAAAAAAAAAAATTTGCGCGCTCTTCATTTTTTTTTTTCTTCAATTCAACAATGTACTGAAAATTGAGAGGTACAAGGGAAGAAAAAATGTTTAGAGCTAATAAATAGTATTTTCACCGTAACTTTAATGTTAATTTAGTTATATTTCGTAAATAATAACGATTTACAACAAAAAAAAAAAAACGTATCTATCTATCTACCTTAATACGAGCAATTCTTGTAATATAGTATAATCTGAATTTCGGATACAGCTCCAACGATTTTCACGAAATTTAGTATGCAGGGGGTTTTGGGGGCGATAAATCGATCAAGCTAGGTTTCATTTTAAAAAAACACGATTTACCAAAACAACCAAACAAATTTCGGTCATCCAGGTACCGGCGCATGCAGCTCATCCAATTTTGAAACTGCTTGTACTATTGAGGTACAGTACCGCTGCATCGCTGTCACCAAAGCATTCTAAATAAAAAAACCCCTGAGGATGGATGCCTTGAGTTTAAGGCCTCCTACCAGAGGCATATCTTTCTTATATTATAATTGCGAAAGTTTGATACTCGTTCACGCAAAAACTACTGAACGGATTTGGTGGAAAAATATCGTATATTATAGATGGTTTACAACCTGGATTAAAACATAGGATACAATTTATCTTGGTAGTATGATCCCGCGGGGCCATTATCGAACTCCACGCGGGAGAAGCCGCGGTCATAAGCTAGTAACTGATATACTATAAGTGACTAATCGCTAAGTGCACCTCCTGTGGGGTACGGAGCTCAAAGTAGTAGGGAAACCAGTACACTTAGAAAGGAGAAATACAGATATCCGCGGTCCGACCCTTGCTAGAACCAGCCTGCGATGCTGAGACACTAGTATTAAACCAGCCCCTAAATAATCTCTCTCAGATTCAGCCTCTCCTCTTGTTCCCCCCCCCCCCATCAGTGTCAGTGACATCCTAATGTATAGTACCTGGACGACCAAAATTTGCTTGGTTGTTTTGGTAAATCGTGTTTTTTTTTTAATGAAACCTAGCTTGATCGATTTATCGCCCCCAAAACCCCCTGCATACTAAATTTCATAAAAATCGTTGGAGCCGTATCCGAGATTCAGATTATACTATATTACAAGAATTGCTCGTATTAAGGTATTAGATAGATACGTTTTAATTTTTTTTTTTGTTGTAACTCGTTATTTTTTGCGAAATATTAATAAATTAACATTAAAGTTACGGTGAAAATATTATTTATTAGCTCTAAACATTTTTTCTTCTCATGTTTTCAGTACATTGTTGAATTGAAAAAAAAAAAAATGAAGAGCGCGCAAATTTTTTTTTTTAACTTCTTTATTTGGGCTTTTACCAATGCAGTCCAAAAGTTTTTATGAAGATTCATTGACCGGTCTTGGATTCCGAGGTATAAATCTTACGGCACTCCACTAAATGGCATACTTTTAAAATGGCAGAAATTTATTTGGTAGAATTTCACATGGCATCCTATCGCAGTGGTGGGGAGAACAAGTGCCCTTCGTTTGCGTTAAGGGTACTTTTACACCGTTTATATATATACTGAGTACGTAGTAACCGTTTTCACGTTTTCGTCGGTGTCCCTTTGACGCTGTATATATATTTTTAGTGCCATGTAATAGGAAAAGAGCGACTGTCTTGGTATGAACATGCGATGAGAAGAGACGAATCTCATGTGACTACAAGAGTGATTAATATAAGTATGGAGGGATGGAGAGGGAGAGGAAGACCAAGGAATGATGTATGCATTGTATGAGGAATGAGGAATGATTTGAAAAAAAGGTGTAAATGTAAGCGTGACGGTAGATTGATGTGTGGGTTCTCCTCGAAATAGGCAGGAAGATGATGATGTAACAGGAAAACAGCCTTTTACTATCAACCGGTCATGAAATCAGACTTCAAGGAACTGAATTTCAGATAACTAACCCCAAGACAGATTACCCGAATACGAAATCGAACAAAGAACCTAATGAAAGACATTTATCTAAACTAATATTATAAAGAGGAAAGATTTGTTTGTTTGTTTGTACCGATTTAACTCAAAAACTACTTGACCGATTTTGATTTTGAAAATTCTTTCACCGTTAGAAAGCTACATCTTTGCCGAGTAACATTTACTTCCTTAGGGATCTCTAAGAAAACTAGAATAATGAAACCTAAAGTGTAATTTTTTTCGTAAAACGTCTTTCATCGCATGCGCTGCGCAAAGTATTGGTGACAGCGCAAAAAAATGTACTACAATATTAAAGAGCACATTAATATGTTTAAAAAACAAATGAACTTTAAACGCCTATCTCCAACGGATAACTCACAATTACTGCTTTATTGAAATCTAAACTAATTACTTTCACTATACAGATTATAAAACAAAGACTTCCGCCGCGTCTGTCTGTCGGTCACCAATGTATAGAGTGGTTATCGAGTAAGGTGTAATATAATAGGGTAGTTAACTAAAAAAATCTAATCAGTCCATCAGATAAATTTCCAAAAAATATTGGATACGTATTTTTTCTTTTTTCACGTCAACAAACAATGAAGACGATACACCGATATGCTTTGAAAACTCGTGTGACGTCATATTCTAAGACAATAATATGTCATATTTTTACCGGTGAGTGACGTCACAACCCCCCACTCAAATCTTTGACACGTTTTATCTTCGTCAATTTTTATTAATTTGATATAAGTAACAAAAAATATACGTATTTTTTGTTATATCAAATATCCAATATTTTTCGATAATCTAACAGACGGACTAATTAGAATAATGTTTTTTTTAGTAAGTAAACATCCCTATTTTATGAATACTTTTGGTCCCGATAACCGACATCCACGCGGGCGAAGTACTAATTGTAACAATAAAGTAATATTTTCAAAATTTCAAGTCCATAAACATGCAAACTGCAAACCTGTAACAACATTACAACCCACCTATAATCAAATCTCAGTCCTACCGCCAAGGCTAAACTACTTAATAAAGGTATAAACAGCTCCAGCAGTAGTAAGAGAAGAAAATTCTTAAAAAAAACTGCCAGTTCGCCAGCGCTGGTAACCATTTCCGTTCTCAATAAAAAACGTCAAGCCTCTCGGCTGTGAGAGGGAAATAAACGGTGCGGAGTTTTTAGAAATTGTCCGGAGTTTTTAGAAATTGTGCGGAGGAAAGGACCCTGAAGATAAATAAAATGCGATGGTTTGGTTTGAGATTTTTGAGTTCGTTGGATGCTGTGTTGTGATGTTTTCGGAAGGTTAAATAAGTCTTTATGTTTTTTTATAAGTTTTTGTTTAAATTGGTCTTTATACGGGTGTTTTTTTTGTTTTTAAACATTTGAACTGAACTTTTGCATACTCAGTTAGATTGCATCATGCATGGTTAGATAAGTAATGTGACTGTAAACCCAATGGGGTGGACTCCCAAAGATGGTAGACTAGTTATTTTTATGCCCCTGTACGATACGGGTATCAAATTATTAATTCCACAGAAATGCTAAGACGAATACGAAATTATTATCAACAAAATTCACGAGAGCAATACATTTTTGACCATTTCTGCCTGGCCCCATAAGAAAAAGTGTGAGTTTATGTATATCTGTCTTGTCAGTCATTATCATTATCGAACATTTTATTCTACAACAAATGAGCCCACATCACTTAATGGTACCCATTAGGCTGCGGTTCCACCAGGGATGTGCTAGGCGGAGCGGAGGATGCGCAGCGACGCTGTGCGGTGTGAGGATGTGTAGCGGCCTCGTTTCTGATGCAAGCGAGGTGAGGTATGTTGGGAGTGGAGCCTGGACGCCACGCGTTGGTGCTCAGTTCAGTTGTCATGGTTGTCGGACACACATTCCTCCCAACACATTCCTCTTAACATCTTTCCATTTTTTTGTATGTACAAAAACCTCGCTCCATGGAACTGTTTGTAGGTTGATCTACGATGTGCGTGGATAGTTAAATGAAGTGATTATATTGGTTCCTAACAAACACATTACTCGTAACGCATCCTCGCACATCTCTGGTTGAAACGCAGCCTTTTGTTAAGATAAATGACAAAAATAACTAAAAGCCTGATCCTTATTAATGCGGGGACTATTCAATCGAATTGGTTAAACATATGAGTCGATTTGAACAACTCGATCAATCTAATAATCCAGATTGATGAACATCGATTTGCTTCGTATTGAAAAAAGCTTTTTAATTTTATTCCAAAGACTTTGGAAATCGTTTCGTGTGGATGTGATCTAATAAATTATAGCTTTCATTTACTCTCAGGTCTTTTTACAGATATTTTTTTATTCCCCGTGGGTTTGGAATGTAAATTGAAATGGAAAGCTTTAATTAAACTAACACGCTTTACTTTTTTTTTTTGGCGGTGGAAATCATTAAATAACCCCTCCCGCTCTTGGGCAGAGCGAAAGGGAGTGTCAGACTTCTACTGACTAAAAACCACCCTTGTTCTTTCTTAGCCCTTTATGTCGAGGCCGCGGTATCTCTTTCGAACAACCCGCAGCCCCGACGGAACACGTTTTACTTTATAGCGTACTACTTCAAGCCTTTTGGCCAGTTTTTTTGTTGACATTGATGCAAAAGACCACTGAAGACTTTTATAGAAATTAAAGAGTTTGTATTAGGAAACGACTTTCAAATGCCTCGTTGTTCTAGTGCTCGTAATAGCTTCCAGGCATCCTGAGTTCAGTTCCGTGGTCGTGCAAAGTGTTTTCATCAAAAAAATCTCAGTAACAGCCACGAAGTCAGGATTAGTATGTGTTTGATGGCAATAGGCTCGTCCTCTTTTACACGAGACTTAAACACATTTCGCCCGTCAGAACAAAATGTGGGCGTAATATTCTGTAAACCTAAGCATTGCCTTCGTGGGATTACAGAGGTGATGATTAATGACAGTAAAAGCTTGTCTTGGCCTTATCATCATCACTACATAGTATAAAACAAAGTCGCTGTCTGTCCGTCCCTATGTATGCTTAAATCTTTAAAACGCAACGGTTTTTTTTAATAGATAGAGTGATTCAAGAGGAAGGTTTTAGTATATAATTTAACCGACAGCGACATCCACGCGGGTGAAGCCGCGGTCATCAGCTAGTAACCTATATTCTGTTCATGATGGGTTTGTGATTAGTCTGTATGGTATGCCTTATGGGCTTGTCAAATTGTACGTCCTTAGGCAGGCCACTGGTGCTGACATGATATCCAGCAATAAAAAAACCGGCCAAGTGCGAGTCGGACTCGTGCACCGAGGGTTTCGAACAAACAAAGTTTAAAATTATTAAAAATATTTTTATTATATGATGTAACTAAAAATTTACGGTTTTCACAATTTTCCCTTTATTTGTACTATAAGACATTGCTTCGTACCAAATTTCAAGATTCTGAGTTCACGGGAAGTACCCTGTAGGTTTTGATTCCCGTGCGAGTGTCTAAAATTTGCGGAAATTTGCAGCATAAATGGCTGTATCTTTTGATTGCGTTTGCTTAGAAGTATGATTTTTTTCTCAACTTTGAAGGAAAACAGACCAGAGTATTTGATACAAATTTCAGCTTGATATCTCAACGCGTTCCTGAGTAAAAGGGTCTTGACAGACAGACAGACGGACGGGCAACAAAGTGATCCTATAAGGGTTCCGTTTTTCCTTTCGAGGTACGGAACCCTAAAAAGAAAAGAATCACTCAACTTTCCTTGCCCCAAGTCTACGTCTGTACCTCAATTCAATTCAATTCAATTCAATTCATTTATTCACTTACAATTTTTACATTAACCTTAACTCTTAAGATAAAAACATGAAATAAAGAAACCGCAATACTTCTCCCTATCCCATCTACCCACCTTTTAATATAGCAAATTGCTTCAAAAACGAAAACAGCGAAGCACAGCAAATACGTATCTTATTTTTCATTAAAAACCTCCGCTATAAAGCGTCCCATTCACAAACAGTCGGCCAGTCGACAATAATCGCGACAACGCTGTCGTATTGTGCTTGCTCCGTAGTTTCTGACAATGCGACTTTTTTTTGCAACGTTGAGTGATGCGATTGTTGTAGCATTTTGAGTGGGAGTAGTGTACAGATAAAATGAGAATAGAATACGTGAAAATGTAGCTTTTCTTTTTGAGGGGGGGGGGGGGTAGTAAATCATCAAATAACCGCTCCCGCTCTAGGCAGAGCTAAAGAGAGTCTCAGACTTCTACTGACTAAAAACCACTCATGTTCCTTCTTAACCCTTTGTGTCGAGGCCGCGGTATCTCTTCCGAACAACCCGCAGCATGAAAATGTAGCTATGTTGTTCTTTAAATATTAATAGTATTTCTATCTACTGGGCACGAGAAGTGTTTAGGGGTCTGAAAGGAGCAGATGACCCCTCCATTCGACCATCTCAATTTGGCACACGATGCACCAATCATCCCGTATAACATCACATAAGTCCCACTTTCTTCCCTTCATCAATAATTTCTTCAACCTCTTCCTTTTTCTAACTAGAAAAGCACTTATAAACCCAATCTTCGAACCAATCAATCCTCATTTGCTGCTCTATTTGCCCACAAGAGATCCTACTGCGGTTATTATTTTTGCCCAGCTAATCGGAATTTAGCACGACCTACATCGTCTACTCTTCAACGGTACATCTAAAATTAATTAACGGAATTTAAGTCACAGAGTAGGAATTTGATTTGAAAGCAGTTTAGACAAGGTTTTTCAAATAGTTGTGTTACAAAGAGGGACTGAATTACCCAAAAATTACGGTACCTTTAAATTCCGGTATGACGTCATACCGTTAAATAAGGGTTATCGAAATATTTCGATACCGTTATTTTTTTCGGTAGCGGAATTTTGAGGTTGGAAATGCATACCGGTATATTTCGGTAGAAGTACCATAACCGCTATAAATGTATCGGTAGCGGTACCTAAATCTGAATGAATAGGGGTTTTCTTTGACGCACCGCCTCGCCACTCTGTCTGTCGTTCACTTGTCGATTGTTGCACATTATTATAATATAACTCAGTATTGGTTTTTATTTCCGACCGGAAGGACACGACTGTGCGCCGCGCTCCGTCTCGGATGCATTTCGGTACCGAAATCGTGTAAGGTTTAAATAACGGTTTAGCCCAAACTTTATTTAAAAAGGCACCGGTATAGGTTAACCTTTATTTTAAACCGGTACCGGTCATTAGTTGAGGTATCTTAACCTTTAACCGTATCCGCTTTCAGTCCCTGGTTGCAATGTGTCTATCTTATATGAAACTAGCTAAGCCCCGTGACCTTTGTCCTCTTGAAATTAT
This sequence comes from Diarsia brunnea, assembly GCA_949774965.1. Classification (NCBI taxonomy): domain Eukaryota; kingdom Metazoa; phylum Arthropoda; class Insecta; order Lepidoptera; family Noctuidae; genus Diarsia; species Diarsia brunnea. The sequence continues at coordinate 2,625,639 of OX459003.1, read as the reverse complement.
TGTAATAATACTAGTAAAGTTTCTTTAATAATATAATTCAATCATGATTTAAAAGACACGTAGTGCCATCTATTATCGTAGGAATGTTATTGTTGTTTTCCTCGGGTTCCCACAGTACTTTTTTTCAGGATGAAAGATATTCCATGTCCGTTTCTGTACACCTAACAACGTCCATGGAAAATTTTAGGATAATCGGTTCAGTTTCTCAAGTCACAGGTGAAAACCTAGTTTGGGAGCCAGGGGACCTAACTTTGTATATTGTATTTTAAGATATTTGTAAAAAATTGACACTGTATCACAAATAAAGAATTATTATTGTTATAGTTTGAAAGTGTGAAAAGGCAACAAACGAACTTAGTTTTCGCTTAAAATATTAAGTTAGAATCGGTGAAATAAAGTATGTTCTACTAAATCTACTCTATTTTAATCAAGTCAATAAGAAGATGTATTTTGTGTAAGTAAAACTAATTGAAACTCTTAATATTTTATAACGAAAATGTGTCATCAGCTAGTAACCTATATTCTGTTCATGATGGGTGTGTGATTAGTCTGTATGGTATGCCTTATGGGCTTGTCAAATTGTACGTCCTTAGGCAGGCTACTGGTGCTGACATGATAAAAAACAGCCAAGTGCGAGTCGGACTCGTGCACCGAGGGTTCCGTACAAACAAAGTTTAAAATTATTATATGATGCAACTAAAAATTTACGGTTTTCACAATTTTTCCTTTATTTGTACTATAAGACGTTGCTTCGTACCAAATTTCAAGATTCTGAGTTCACGGGAAGTACCCTGTAGGTTTTGAATCCCTTGCAAGTGAATTTGCGGAAATTTGCAGCATAAATGGCTGTATCTTTTGATTGCGTTTGCTTAGAAGTATGATTTTTTTCTCAACTTTAAAGGAAAGCAGACCAGAGTATTTGATATAAATTTCAGCTTGATACCTCAACGCGTTCCTGAGTAAAAGGGTCTTGACAGACAGACAGACGGACGGGCAACAAACTGATCCTATAAGGGTTCCGTTTTTTCCTTTCCAGGAACGGAACCCTAAAAATAAAAAAATCACTCAACTTCCCTTGCCCCAAGTCTACGTCTATACCTTAACTCTTAAGATAAAAACATGAAATAAAGAAACCGCAATACTTCTCCCTATCCCTAGGTGGGTAGATACCCACCTTTTAATATAGCAAATTGCTTCAAAAACGAAAACAGCGAAGCACAGCAAATACGTAGGTATCTTATTTTTCATTAAAAACCTCCGCTATAAAGCGTCCCATTCACAAACAGTCGGCCAGTCGACAATAATCGCGACAATGCTGTCGTATTGTGCTTGCTCCGTAGTTTCTGACAATGCGACTTTTTTTTGCAACGTTGAGTGATGCGATTGTTGTAGCATTATGAGTGGGAGTAGTGTACAGATAAAATGAGAATAGAATACGTGAAAATGTAGCTTTTTTTTGGGAGCACCCCCCCCCCCCCAAAAAAAGCTACATTAAATTAAGTAAATCATCAAATAACCGCTTCCGCTCTGGGCAGAGCTAAAGGGAGTGTTAGACTACTACTGACTAAAAACCACCCATGTTTCTTCTTAACCCTTTGTGTCGAGGCCGCGGTGTCTCTTTCGAACAACCCGCAGCGTAAAAATCCAGCTATGTTGTTCTTTTAAGCGTTTTGGTGACAAACTGTGAGCTTAAATGCATTTCTGTAAATAAATAAATAAATAATATGATAGTATTTCTATCCATAGGGCACGAGAATTGTTTAGGGGTCTGAAAGGAGCAGATGACCCCTCCATTCGACCATCTCAATTTGGCACACGATGCACCAATCGCCCTGTATTACATCACATAAGTCCCACTTTCTTCCCTCCATCAATAATTTCTTTAACTTCTTCCTTTTTCTAACTTGAAATTCACTTATAAACCCAATCTTCGAACCAATCAATCCTCATTTGCTGCTCTATTTGCCCACAAGAGATCCTACTGCGGTTATTATTTTTGCCCAGCTAATCGGAATTTAGCACGACCTACATCGTCTACTCTTCAACGGTACATCTAAAATGAATTAACGGAATTTAAGTCACAGAGTAGGAATTTGATTTGAAAGCAGTTTAGACAAGGTTTTTCAAATAGTTGTGTTGCAAACAGGGCCTGAATTACCCACAAATTACGGTACCTTTAAATTCCGGTATGACGTCATACCGTTAAATAAGGGTTATCGAAATATTTCGATACCGTTATTTTTTTCGGTAGCGGAATTTTGAGGTTGGAAATGCATACCGGTATATTTCGGTAGAAGTACCATAACCGCTATAAATGTATCGGTAGCGGTACCTAAATCTGAATGAATAGGGGTTTTCTTTGACGCAACGCCTCGCCACTCTGTCTGTCGTTCACTTGCCGATTGTTGCACATTATTATAATATAACTCAGTATTGGTTTTTATTTCCGATCGGAAGGACACAACTGTGCGCCGCGCCCCGTCTCGCATGCATTTCGGTACCGAAATCATGTAAGGGTTAAATAACGGATTAGCCCAACCTTTATTTATAAAGGCACCGGTATAGCTCAACCTTTATTTTAAACTGTTGCACATAAAACTAAATATATTCCTTTTACAATCAGGAGTGTAGAGACCTTCTTTCAAGACAAACCTCCCTTATATGCTCATCAGTGTTCATTCCCTCCTTTGAATCAATGCGCCTGCTCAACCATACAGTCGACTCAAAGTATTCGCTATTTGGGTGTAACCATTGATAGAAGATTGTCCTTTGATGAACACATTCACAACTTAAGTAAAAGGGTAAGGAAACTTACTTATATTTTTAAACAGCTTAGACAAGTAACTAATGGTGAAACACTTAAAATGGTATATTTTGCACTTGTCCAATCCATACTGTCATATTGTGTAACAACTTGGGGAGGTGCCGGGAAAACAAAAATGTTGGAAATAGAAAGAGCCCAAAGGTTGATTCTGAAAGTTGGTCTCTCAAAACCACGACTCTTCCCCACTACCACACTGTATCAGGAAGCCAAGGTTCTAACTGTTAGACAAATTTACATTCTTTTTACTATTCTGAGGCAGCATTCGGACCCAGCCTCTTTCGATCCTTCTAAATTAACAACTAGGAGGCACTATGCAATATGTAACACCTTTCAATCTAAAACAGGTTTTGCCCAAAAATTTCATACTTTTCGAGGACCTGAACTCTACAATAAATTAAATAAAGAATTGGGTATTTTTATTTTCAATAGATCTAAATGTAAGCTGGTTTTGACAAACTGGCTACTAAAATTGAACTACACAAAAACAGAAGAGCTACTAGTTATAAAAACATAATGGGAATTAAATAATGCTTCCTTTCCTATGCCATATTTCTCATCTAGTTAATTAAGAACCCACTCACATACCCTCTCACCCTTTTTACACTGCACAAACACATGCACACACTCACACACACACGCACACACACACACTCACACACACACACTCACAAACACACACTCATTATACACGCTCTTTAAGATGTTATTATTATTTTTTCCTGGTTTTCAACAAACAGCATGCCTTTAATTGTTATTAAAAAATAAATAAATATAAACTCATTTTTGTAATATTAAGATGTAATTTTACATAAATTTTAATGAATTATTATTATAACTAATTTTACTTTCAATAATTTTACTTATTTAATAAAAATGTAACTTTCCGTTTTTTTGTAACTTAAAACTGTAATTTTACATTATATTTCATGAACTGTTTTCTTTTTATAAATCAATTTTGTTTTTTATCAAATATAATACATTTTCAAGACATTTTTGCCTGTAGAGGGGAGTCCCTGGTGTCCTGAAATACAAGTTGCGGCTTAGTTTAGGCACCAGTCTCCCACAAATACATTGTAATCTTTATTATTCCTGTTTTTCCATTTTAAGTTTTAGTTTTAAGTGTTTTTGTGGAAGAAAATAAACATTTTTATTATTATATTATTATTATTATTATTAACCGGTACCGGTCATTAGTTGAGGTATCTTAACCTTTAACCGTAACCACTTTCAGTCCCTGGTTGCAATGTGTCTATCTTATATGAAACTAGCTAAGCCCCGTGACCGTTGTCCTCTTGAAATTATTGTAATAATACTAGTAAAGTTTCTTTAATAATATAATTCAATCATGATTTAAAAGACACGTAGTGCCATCTATTATCGTAGGAATGTTATTGTTGTTTTCCTCGGGTTCCCACAGTACTTTTTTTCAGGATGAAAGATATTCCATGTCCGTTTCTGTACACCTAACAACGTCCATGGAAAATTTTAGGATAATCGGTTCAGTTTCTCAAGTCACAGGTGAAAACCTAGTTTGGGAGCCAGGGGACCTAACTTTGTATATTGTATTTTAAGATATTTGTAAAAAATTGACACTGTATCACAAATAAAGAATTATTATTGTTATGGTTTGAAAGTGTGAAAAGGCAACAAACGAACTTAGTTTTCGCTTAAAATATTAAGTTAGAATCGGTGAAATAAAGTATGTTCTACTAAATCTACTCTATTTTAATCAAGTCAATAAGAAGATGTATTTTGTGTAAGTAAAATTAATTAAAACTTTTAATACGAGTATTTTATAACGAAGTACTGTATTTTTGTACATATTTTCAAAACAGAATAATCTACGGTAAACCCAACAGAAAACGCTTGAAAACAAATCATTCGAAAATAACTTATTTACATCAATCGATTTCCACGTTGCAGAGGATATGAAATAAATATTCTGATGGAATGTAAATCTAATAAAAGTATGAGGGAACGAAATAAAATATTGTCGTACTGAAGATGTTCCTCTGCTGGTTTCACGGAGAACAGCAAACGACCAATTAAGAATTGATTTGAAATGCTGACGACTTCGACGTCAGATGATTTCGTTTGTTTTAATGGAAAACCAAACGATTAAAACGAAGCGTTCCTTGAATTTGGAACAGAACAGAAAATTGGGATCTTGTTTTTAGTTATTCATTTATTCTAGAAATAAATATTTTCAAACCCAACTGCGAAAGTTTATGAGGATGGACGGATGAATGGATGTTTGTTACGTTTTAACCGACTTCAAAAAAGGAGGAGGTTATATGTTCGTGTGTATGTATTTTTTTTTTTTTTTTATGTATGTTACCTGATTTCTCCTCCATTTGTGAACCGATTCTCAAAATTCTTTTTTTATTTGAAAGAGTATACTCCTGAGGTGGTCCCATTTTGACAATTTGGTGAAGATCTGATCCTGATCTTCGGAGATATACAATAGAACTCTTCAAAAATAGACGGCAAATCTGTCGTGATTGCTGCAATCGCTTGGATGTTTATTGTTTTCGCAACATCTTAACTTACCATCACGCCTGTATGCTCTGACGGGGTACGCAGATGTGTACAGGACGCCCAGATTTCGAGTTAGGTATGTTAAGTTCCATTTTATTGCGGATAAGCCTATTACCGTGACATGTATTGTTATCAACGTAAAATTAATGAATATCAAATATTTGTAAAGGATATTACAACTAAAAATGGAAAAATAAAAAAACTTTTTTGCAAAAAATAAAACCGACTTCAAAAACACAAAAAAGTGAAAAATAACTTTAGCTTCTGAAGTCGGTGACAAAAAAACTGAATAAAACAAACAAAAGTCACCGACTTCAGAAGCTAAAGTTATTTTTCACTTTTTTGTGTTTTTGAAGTCGGTTTTATTTTTTGCAAAAAAGTTTTTTTATTTTTTTCACGCAACAATTACTGAACGTATTTGGGTGTAATTTGTCACCCAAATAGTTTATGGTCTGAGTTAACACATTCAAAAACAATGCCGTGGCCACAAGCTAGTTGATATTTAATTATACAACACACCAAGACTTTGCTAATATGGAGCACCAAACACGTCACTTCGCGATATAAAGAGTTCCTCACGAGGAATGGTGTGAACAAATCTTCAACGTCTTGCTATTATTTTCTCAACAGGTATCCCCACTATATCACTAAACTAAGTTACTCTACTACCCACCATTTGTCATTTACGAACAATAAATTCGTTCTTACAATACATTAATTTTTGCTATCGGCAACACCGATACTGTTGGAGGTAATTGAGATTGTATGATATATCGTCACTTGGTCTTATTCGCGCCGGTTTTTGGAGTCGCAAAAGGTCTACTTATTTTTTTATTCTTTGGCTGAAAATATTGTGGTATTGTGGTATCTACAAACACGCACTGGGCCCGCGTGGTGGATTATAGCACATCCCTCTCCTACAGAGGAGGCCAAAGTCCAGACATTATAGGCTGACGATGGTGATGATTGTGTTAGTCGGTTAAAATTTATCAACTGAATAACCCACACTATGTGCAGGCATGCATATTATAAGCTCAAATACTGATCCTGCTCCATAACCATACCAACTTCTGTACAAGTTATTACGCCTTGTGCCTAGGACAGTAGTCCTTTTATTTTTGAGATTTGAAAGTGCCTATTACGGTCCTATTAAAATAAATACTATGAGCAAGATTGACGAGCATACGTTACTTATGCACTGTTTTCGGCAGATATAAGGTATAATACTGCCCGATTTCTATAACTTGACACCTTAATTTATAGACCGGTGACCAATATCTTCTATTTGTACCTTAATCCCCTCTCGGGGTCACTCTAGTCTGCTTTATAATCCTAAGCAGTAATCATTTATCCATCAGCCAAGCGGTCTCAGGACAGGCTTAAAGCATGCTATGAGGTTCTTCAGTGTGTTGGTTCCTTGTTCAGAAATACTTAACTGTAAGTAGAATTATTGGTTGGATTAAAGAAACAAGTTTTTTTTGTCAAACTTTTATCAATAGGCTCGCCCCCTATTAGTGAAAGTACAGTACGGGTATGTCCCCTCTGCGCAATGATGAACGAGTATAGGCGTGGTGTTATGATGTTTTTTGTGCATTACTATGTACATTATATACAAACTACAAATCTAAATAATAATAAATTAAGACTTAAAGAAAGTACTTACATGTATGGAACGACGACAATGGGATACTTAGGCTTCAAAGTACTCCTCCTCATCGCTGTCATCCGGGAACGTGCACAAAACACTGGCAGCATTGCCACGTTGAATGGCAATGCTAATTCTTTGGCCAAGGAAAGAGCCAGCCCTCTGATAACATAAAATCTCGACCAGTCGGCGAAAGATTTCCTTAAAAACCAGACGCGTACTCTTGCCCAAGAAATATGATATTTCAACAAACTTGGTCTGTCCCGAGGGAAGTACTTAAAAAATGTGCCCTATCTGTTCTCCCGTATTCGGTAGCAATTCCCATGGAGAAAACCCGTATCAAGAACTGCCCGTATTTTAGTAATAGCGATAAAAATATAGGATTGAACAAGCTAGTAGCATCCATGATATGGCAAACATCCATCCATGTATCTATTTGTGTTACATGGATGGATAAAGCTGTAAATTTTGTGAATTTGGATGTAGGAGTTAATCTCCGAAACTATTACCAGATTTTAAAAATCTTTCAGTGTTGTCATCATCAACATCTGCGTAGCCTTTTCCCAACTATGTTAGGGACAGCCCCGCCCCGGAGGATCACATATTATAATGTTTTTTCCAGGTAGTCCTATGTTGTTGCAGTCGGTTAAAAATTATTGGAAACACCACCCATCATTCTCAATGCGACTCATCATCATTCTCTTGCCCTTATACCAATTCTTGCATGTCTTTTTCTTCTATACTTTCTCGTCATCTCATGAGACACCTTCTTTTTTGCCACATCAAATAAAACATTTAAAAAAACTCACAAAAACAATAACAGAAATAAAAATAGATTTAGTACTTTGTAGATTTCAATCACGACGTTATTAAAGAGCTTGTAAAAAATACAGTGATGGACTGGAATTAAAACGCCCCAGATCTGGCACTCTGTGATTAAGAGCGGGTGCGCCTACTCGAACATGCTCCCTTAATGGAAAATGTCGATACATCAATTTATTAGCTGTTACTGAAGTGAATAAATGAAGGGCTGGAAAAGAAAACTGCAAATCGATTTCCTTCTGAAACGGGTAAATCTGCATGACTTATTGATAAAGACCTGATTAAGTAATGGTGGTGGAATGAAATGGATGTAAAGGTACAGTAAGGGGTACCACTACACTGCTCTCCAAAACGCAAATTGTTGACGTGGCTCAAAAGGCTGCTACACTGAAATGGGACTGGGCAGGACATGTGGACACAAACCTACCCTTGTAGCTACGACACATCTTCTACTGTGGACATAAGCACAATCAACGTTACTTTTGAACAAGTACTGAGTGAATTAAAAAAGGTTAATATTAAAAAAGGTGCCGGATCCGATGACCTTCATCCATTTTTCATATCTAAGTGTGCTGAGGTACTTGCAGGACCAATAACATTCATATTTCGCACGTCTATTGAAACTGGAGTGTTTCCCAGTAAATGGAAAAAATCAATTATAACCCCTATTCCCAAAAACAATAGAAAAGACATTGTGACTGAATACAGACCGATCTCTAAATTGTGTGTTCTAGGAAAAATATTGGAAAAAATGGTAACATCTCAAATCTCATTCGCTGTTCGTAATCATATTTCTCAGCAACAGCACGGTTTCTTTAAACATCGTAGCGTAGATAGTAACATGCTAAATTTCTCGGAATTTCTCGTGAACGCTATGGATAAGAATCTACAGGTAGATGTCGTGTACACCGACTTTTCGAAAGCGTTTGACAAAATTAATCATGATATGCTTATTGAGAAACTAGCGAGGGCCGGTGTGCACGGCAACTTACTGCGATGGATCCAGTCCTATATAAAAAATCGAAGTCAGGCGGTTTGTGTTAAAGGTTACTCATCTCAATTTCTCCCTGTTCCCTCCAGAGTTCCCCAAGGTTCCCATTTGGGACCCTTGCTCTTTACCCTCTACATTAACGACATAGGAACCATATTTGACCACAGTAATCACTTACTTTACGCTGATGACACTAAAATATTCCGAGTGGTGGAGTCCGTTAGAGATTGCTCTAAATTACAAAGTGATTTACTAAATTTGCATAATTACTGTACAATAAATCAACTCTTTCTCAACATAGATAAATGTTTCATTATGTCATATACACGTAAAACACACCCATTAAATTTTAACTACGCCATAAATGGCTTAACTCTTAAAAGAGTTTCTACCACCAGAGACCTGGGGATCATTATGGACTCCAAATTAACATTCACCCATCATATAGACCATATAGTTAGCTCCGCATTTCGTAGCCTTGGCTTTATACTACGAATTAGTAAACCATTTAAAAAAGTTATCACTTTAAAAATTCTTTATTTTTCATTTGTGCGTTCTATTCTGGACTTTTGTAGTACTGTATGGAGCCCATGTTTTAATATACATATAAATAGGATAGAAAGGATCCAAAAAAAGTTTTTAAAATCACTTAACTACCGCAATAATACTTACGACGCTGCGTATGAAGACGCAACGCGTAGGCATAAACTGATAAGTCTACGTAACAGACGTAATATGTTCGACATCATTCAACTGTTCAAGATTTTAAACTCATTTACTGATTCACCATCACTACTTGGTAAAATATCAGTAAGAGCACACGCTCGCCTACCCGTACGCCCCTCACGTACAATACCACTTTTTGTTCCTCCTCGACTGCATAAAACATACACTCGTAACTCATTTATATACCGTTCCACTAACAATTATAATAGAGAATTTACAGACATAGATCTTTTTAACATTTCTCTTAATAGCCTTAAACAGAAACTTAAAAGTAGATATGTCACAAAATTTTAACTCATTCTATTTTTTTACTTTGTCTACCTTCAGTTTACTTTGTAAATTAAGTTGCATTGAACATTAGTTCTGACACAAAAAATAATATATGTATTTCTTGCACGTCTTTTCTTGTTAAGAGTTTATTGTACATATTTTTAGAACTATACCACATTGTCGGCACTATAGGTCTTTTGTAAGGAACCAATTTTTTCATAAATAATATTGTTTGTAAGTACATGACTGTTTGTTGCCAAAATAAAATAAAATAAATAAATAAAAAAAATGTCTGTCGCAAGCCGAACGAGCTGTGGGCCCGTAAAGCTCAGGAATGGGAAAGTCAGAAACAGTTACACGAGGTCGTGGTAGACCACGAAGGAGATGGCGGGACGAACTGGATGTCTTCCTTGAGAATTGGAGAGACGTTGCACAGAATCGTGACCGTTGGAAAGAATGGAGGGAGGCCTTTGCTCAGCAGTGGGACAACACAGACTAGCTATAATAATAATAATAAGGGGTACCATTAATTTTTGGCTTATCGAAACTGGTACTCACAAAAAAGCAGCAATGAAAAAGTATTTATTAGGCCCACACAGGATCAACAATAAAAATAAAGTAAATAGAAACAATGGACACAAAACTAAAATTCAGAAACGGGACTACCAAAAAATAATTTTAAAGCAGCTATTTATATATCTCCAGGCCCACATATCCAGTAAAGAGATAAGCATTAAGTGATAGGTATTAAGTCAGCCTTTTTATAGTGTTTTTATACTTGTGCATAAACTTTTAATAAATAAACTCGACATAGTTTGGAAAAGGCTAAGCAGTTTAGTTGGCAAAAGGACCAAGGAATCAAAACGCCTCTTCCCTTGTTATTTTCATAAAACCATTCCCCCTGCTACATGGTTTTTCATATAACGTAAAAACGTATGAATAAATACATAACAAACAAAAATACATGGAATTGTTTCCACCGTAGGTACATATTTTCCAAAAAGTAATAACTTCAAAGCCAAGGAGTGTGAATTCGACACACGACAGCGTCTTAATGGAATACGCCAGAGACATAACTCAATCAGTTGACACCGAATTTTGCTTTGTGTATTACCTACATTACGAGGAAAATGTGTTTATTTCTTAATGTGGTATCTTTGATCCGGCTTTATTAAAGTTGTTTATGTTAGAAATGTTTTAAGATTCTGTTGACACGATGGATCAATAATAATATTCTTAATAATCCGCCTGACTTGGCCTTTTTTCTTGGTTGAGTACTCGTATTGGTGTGAAATGCTAACTGCAACTTAGCTTAACTTAACTTAGTCTCTGCAAGATCCTTGTAATCGCAAACTCGCGTGATAGTAACCAAGACGACATATGATGTAAACACGTTTATTTAAAATTGCACGTACACAGTATTAACCCCTCACACTTTCCCTTACGCTGCCGTAATATAAAACTGTCACTTAAGACTTAATTAAATACTTTCAAGCACCCTGTTAATGAGCGGCACGTCACAGGTCAATGGCACCGGGTGGATTATTAATTTTGTAGCTGGCAACTCTTTGGTGATGTGTCTTAGTGGCCCAGATGAAAATATGGGTCATTGGTCGATCTTCTTTTCTTGGTCTTTGAGAGTAACTATAACGACTTGTTTTATTTTAAGAAGGTGTACATTTATTTTTCCTAGACATTTGTCGTAACAGAGATCAAAGTCTGTTTAAGAAATTGGGCTAGATTGACGGATGATATATGCCATAAGTTTTCTTCTAAAAAGTCGGTCAATATATGGCATTTAAGCGTGTTTGGTACACAAATCATAGTACTCGTAGTACACTTTTGCCTTCACAAAAAGTATACAGGCTTTGGCCCACAGAAAAAGTAATTAACTTTTGTTGCAATCAAAATAACGCATTCAAATGAAATAAATAAATACGTTCGTAGAGTTTGCCGAATTAAAAAATAGTTATTTGTGCAACAAGAGAGCAAAGTGGGTTTTTGCTGCGAGTGTTGATTTTGAATCCCGAGTAAGCGAAGGATTCTATAGTTGAATCACGAGCGTAGCGAGTGATTCTAAAGTTGAATCCTGAGTGTGGCGAGGGATTCAAAGGCACGAGATGCAAAAAAACTTTGCTCTCGTGTAACACACATTACTTTTCACTTCAGCAGCGAGAACACTTTAGGAGATAAAATAATAAACAGGAATAGATTGAAATAACTATTTATTGTGAATCAAAATAATTAACATTGTAGGTAGAGGTACCAATTCAATAAAATTAGCCTTATGCCACTGACATTATTTTTAGAAAAGATACGAGATTTGCGTATGTTTCAATATGCACGTTATGTTTTGTTTTCAAAGTAGCTTTCCACATTGAGTAAATACTCCACATTGTAGATGATCGCCTCGTCTGTGATAAATCTAAAAAATATGATAGCAACACCGTCTCCGAAAAACTGCTTGCACCCTTTGTAAGTCTCCATTCATTAAAGACATGGTATGCTTTCAGATATTTTTCGCGAGATTTTTCAGGCAGGAAACTTAATTCTGCATTTTTTACATTATTCTTCAATTCTTCGGGTGTTAAATAGCAGACTTCGTCACTGGACTCACTCATATTTATTTATTATTATTACTTTATTATCCAAATTTGATTGTACTTTGTAGCTACGAGTAGCACAGCTAATAAAACAATAAAAATTTGAATCCCGCTTTTTTTTTTAAATTTGTTCTGAAACTACACTCGCAGTATTCTGTCTCAATATTAAATTGTTAAAACTATAAATAAATAAGTAGATACCTACATGATAAACTTCGTATTTTTTTCTTCAACATTCTTCATCTTGATTTAAATATAAAAAATATAATTAGATTATTCGAAATATAACAATTTTTCATTTCATCACGTGATTTACAATATTACGGTTATCGATTTACAATATCGGTATCCGAACGTTTTATTGTTTGTTTCCTTTTTAGGCCTTTATTAAATATGGAATTTGAAAATCAAATTTCGAATCGACTTTTATCTCTCGCTTTTTTCGTATCAAAGTGAAAGTGACAGAACAAAACGAAGTTGAAATCTTTCGAATTTTGTGAGTAGACCTGCACAGTTCTCGGTATTAAAAAAAAAATTAAAAAGTTACTTTGTCTCACGCTCGCAGCAAAATAGAATTTTGCTCACTGTCTGTAAACAGCAAAACCAGGGCCCCGAGTCTGCTATTCAATAGTGTCAGAATGGTCTATCAGTGATCTCATAATTGTTGATTTTGACAAGTTTGGTGTTGTGTAAATCAACAATTACCCATGGAATTCTTGCAACGAGCTGGGCCCCGAGTCTGCTATTCAATAGTGTCAGAATGGTCTATCAGTGATCTCATAATTGTTGATTTTGACAAGTTTGGTGTTGTCAAAATCAACAATTATGAGATCACTGATAGACCATTCTGACACGATTGAATAGCAGACTCGGGGCCCTGCTTGTTTGAGGTGCTGAGCTGAAAATAATATTTCAACACTCATTTTCGTTCATTAATTTATTTATTGATGAACAGCATTCAGTTGAAAGGGTCTTATCATCACTGAAACATTCATTGCCATAATACTTCATAATGTTATTGAATTCTTTTTGAACAGTTCACTAATACGCATTTCACAATCGCTTTATTCAGTTACTGTTGCGCCTGCAGTCTGCGTATTCATGTGGATGTCGTTGGATAGGTCTTTGAAAAATATTGCGAGTTTGCTCAATCACTTTTTCGTTTAAGGGATTCGTTTGTGAAATATTAAGTTTTAAAGTGTAATTTTTTGTTAGACTCAAGTGTGGCAACCTAACCAACCTATACAGGTTATGTTCGGGCGTGTAAAAAAATTCATGGTAGTAGCATATAAAACGAAATTAAAAGGAAAACTAACTAAGCTACTAGCTAAGTAGGCTTCAAAAGATTATGAGTTATAGTTAATATTTTCAATACATAATGTATGGGAGCGCAGGTCTTAAAACTGCAAACGCAAGTTTGTTTTATTTTTATAATAAAAATCATCGTTCGGAAACAGGTAGGCAGGGTGGTTAGTCAGTTAAGTTGACATATTATTATTTTGATGGGCAACTACGGAACCCTACATTGCGTGATCCGACATGCACTTGGCCGGTTTTATATTTTATAAATAAATTAATGAAAATCATTTTCAAAACTCGTCATGATATACTCTAAAATAATGGCTGCGATAGGTCATTGAGGATGCACTATTTGGGGACTGCGGGTTATTCGCAAAAGACCCCGCGGCCTCGACATGAAGGGCTAAGAAGGAACATGAGTGGTTTTTAGTCAGTAGAAGTCTGACACTCCCTTTCGCTCTGCCCAAGAGCGGGAGGGGATTTTCCACCCGCCCAAAAAAAAAAAAAAAGATGGATGCACTATTTAGAAGTATATTTTTAAAATGCTATCTCACAAGGCATACCATATATTATCATAACTGTTGATATGTGGTTGCGGTAGCAATATAAACGGTAGTATCATCCTCATATGTATGACAAAAAATAAAATATCTTTCCCTACCCGTCAATGTCATAAAGGTATATCTGGTATGAGACGCGAAGATTTGTATAATATAAGACGTTCCATTTCACAAAAGTAGAAAACAAATATTTTGCAGAGTTGCTAACATGAAATATAAAAAAAAAAATATAAAACATTATTTTTTAAATTAGCCAATTCCGTCTCATTCCTGGGTAAAACATAAAAAAAAACAAATCATTATCACCATTCTCTTGCCCTCATCCCAATTAATTTGGGGTCGGCGCATCATGTCTTCTTCTTTCATACATCTCTCTCTATTATTCGTTAGCTCATCAGACACCTTTCTTGCCATTCATTCTTTACACAGTCCATCCATTGTTTTTTGGTCTTTCTCTACTTGAATAATTCAAAACCAAAACAAATGCGACTGTATTACTACACTTTTAAATCATAAATTCAAATAAAACATTCACATTTGTAATGTCGGAAAAACAATTTTCATATTTTACAAGAACGCATTAGAGTGAAATTGAAAATGTGAAGTACAGTCAAGAGCATTAACATGTATACACGTAGTGACTTCTTAAAGTATTTTTATCCTAATCACTTGATCATGATTTTATGTGGTTACGAGCATACTATTTTGGTACCCATACAATTATGAAATAGATCTTTAATCAAAGTTGCATTACTTATTCCGCGAGAAAAACTCTCTCGAATCTTCCTAAGTGAATACATGTGAGTGCTTGTGACTGTACAAGGAGGAATTATGGAGTAGATTAGCTACGCGGTCGTAGGCCGTAGCTACGCGGGGTGCTACTGTGCTTCTAAATCTTTCAGCCTGTGAATGAAGCTTATACTGATGTCGTGTTCCGCCATGCGGTAAAATTTTTTGTACACGCAAAGAAAGTAGTGCCAAATATTCATTGTAAGTTTATAGACTATCGAACTGCTTATTTAAATTTAAACACTTCCCAACATATTATCTTGATTTACTTTTAATCAATTAGTATTTTTTATAATAAAAGTTAAATAAAAAAATCATGGGCATAATTGTATTCATTAACCAGAAACACTGAACCCTCCAAACTTCCATGCTTATTAACACTCCAATATCGAAACATTATGACTTAACTAACGTAACGGTAAGTCGGTGAAACTTGCACAAGTTTAGTTAGCTTAGTTGAAGAGCTTAGCAAGAATATTAGTATTACTTAATCTTCTAATAACGGAACGATTCTCAAGACAAGGATATTAATAGTCCGGTCAAATTAGACCAAAAAATAGGGGTAAGGTTACACTAATTCCCACCCTGCTGAAAACTGGTAGGATTGTTCAAAACACAATTAATAAAAAATACAATTATTAATGAAATGTAAAAAGTCCCGATCGATCCGACACGTGGAAAAAAATGGGTTTTTCGCAATTTTCAGCAAAACGATAAGTTTTATCATAAAATTTTGTATAGACAAAATTATAGATCAGATAATAATTTATAAAAATGTTAAAACGCTTTCTTTTCTAAAAGCCATTTTTGAGATATATCGATTCAAAAACATGGAAGAGTTGTAATCTAAACACGTAGAGAGAAAAGGTTTCACGATGTTAAAGTTTAGTTAAAGAAAAAGACACTTCTAAAATCCTCTAACACCTTTATTTCTTTAAACAGGGTTATCTCCAGGAGGTAGTTCCTGATCAGGTTTCTGGCAAGCCAGGGCGCCACATCGGTTGGGACAGCACTTGAGGGCGCGGGGGCAGTCGGAGTCACTGGTGCAGGTGTGGGTACACACCCAGGGTCCGCGGGGGTACTCCGGGCAGAAACCAGGCTTCACTGGAATGTTAAATAGTAGAGAGTGAGTATGATTGAATTGTTAGTTCTTTATAGCATTACAATCTAACATCATTAATTTGAATGGGAATCTGCACTTTTGAACGACCAAATAACAGAAGACAGTCCCTAACTTCACTACAGACACCAATTCCTTGTGGTTTTACTTTGAAGAAAAATTGACAGAACAAACTCAAGACAAATAACTCCAGGTGAGCATCATCATCATCATCAGCCTATAATGTTCCCACTGCAGAGACTCAGGCCTCATCTCTAGGAGAGGGATGGGCTATAATCCACGACGCGGTCCCAGTGCGGGTTGGTAGATTTCACATGTCTTCGAATTTTTTGGTTCTAAGACATGCCGGTTTCCTCACGATGTTTTCCTTCACCGTTTTAAGAGCAGTGGTGATGAAATAAATTACACAAAGTAATGCGCCTGACTGGGTTCGAACCCACGACTCACTGTTCGTAAGTCGGGGCCGCCACCACTGGTTAGCACTGGTGAGCATGAATCACCTCAACGTTTCATCAGTTATACGTACTTTTCTCTGATTTTGTATTTTGCATTTTCTGTTTTTACATATTGCGCCTTGCTTAGTGTCCTGCCCAAATCATTGAAGCAAGGGTCGGTTGCCAGTCTAACCAGCGAAATTCAAGTTTTTGTCGGCACGGTTGGCGCAGTGGCTGAGCGATTGGACTGCTGCGCTGCGTGTCGCGGGTTCGATCCCCGCACGGAACAAATATTTGTATGGCCTACAGATAGTTGTTTCGGGTCTGGGTGTGTTTGTGTATGTGAGTTTAAATGTTTGTAAACGCACCCACGATATAGGAGAAATTCTTAGTGAGGGGCAACGTTCCTTAAAAAAAAAAAAAAAAATTCCTACGTGTCCTTCCTACATAGAGCGTCTGACTGCCACAACCCAGTCATTGGGTAATACGACTCGCTTTAGTTAGACAGTCGTTTCGGGTTGTTCGACTTTTAGGCGTCTGACAACACGAAACGACCGGCAAAAATCTACAAACGTATGTAAGTAATGTAGCTTACTAACCATCATCATCTGCCTAGCCTTTTCCCAACTATGTTAGGGTCGGCTTCCAGCCTAACCGGATGCAGCTGAGTACCAGTATTTTACATGGAGCGACTGCCTATCTGACCTCCACAACCCAGTTAATACTAGGTAATACGATACTCTTTGGTAAGACTGGATGTCAGAATTTCAGGTCACTGACTACCTGTAACGGCAGCCGGGACCAACAGCTTAACGTGCTTTCCGAGGCACGGAGGAAACTCGGTATGTCGGGCGGTCACCCATCCACAGACCGACCTAGCCAAGCACAGCTTTACCTAAAGATCGACCCGAGTGGCAGTTCTTATTAAACCACGAGCTCCAACCAACAAAAATGTAGCTTACTAACCAAGGTCCACAAAATGCCTCTGCGACACAGCATCAACACACATGGCTCCTCCACAAGCCGTGGGGCAACACAACTGCTTCTCATTGGTGCAAGGAGTGTCAGGTCCGCATGCTGCATCACATGTGTCTACTGGCAGCGTCGGGGGACAGGAGCCGACGGTTGGGGTGCCACATGAAGAGAATCCCACCAGGGATAATGCTGGAAATAAGAGGAACAAATTAATTACAAGATCACATAACTAACAAAAACATATAATTTGAACACATATACACACCACACCCGCACACCCCCACGCTACACATACACATATCTCACACACATGCGCCACCCACTATATCCCGACACTTACACAAACACACTCAAACACAAACGAACCCACACACACACACTCACAAGCATATCCTACACCCAGCGATATATAGTTTATAAAATGTTAATTAGTTTTAAATGAATCTTCTTGCTTATTTCTCACACATTTGTAGAATGATTGTAAACTGGAGGAGTGGAACCACCTAATACAAGCAAATCTTTGCTTAAAAGCCGACTCCAAACCTAATATAGTTATTTCCATAAGTGATGAAATAAACATTTTCATTTTTTTCAAACACGTGTTTTAACATTCTTGTAGTTCTGTCAGTCTTGGAATCCAACAGCAACCTCATCAAATAAGAATTATGATCGGTGTAATTTTTTTGGTTTAAGGATATTAATGAGGAAATAATGTCAAAATATAGGCTTTATTGTAATTTTACGTTAGTAAGTATTCAAACAACATAGTATACCGGAATTGTAAAATAATCGTATGTCAAAATTGCAATCGTTATTCCATAAAAATATATGCAGTGTAACTGTGAAATTGGCTGCATAAAAGTAGGAACCAATGAATGGACTGGAAAAGGGGTGATGCGTAAGATGGCGACCAATAGATAAGTATGCAAGAGGATATAATGCATCGACTCCAAAAAATTGGTATTCACTCACGCACTTTCCCCATGGGGGTAGGCAGAAACCACAGTTCCAAACTTGTACCGACTAAAAACCACCCATGTTCCTTCTTAGCCCATGTGCCGAGGCCGCGGTATCTCTTTCGAACAACCCGCAGAAGAACTATACAACTTTTTTTTTTTTGGCGGATGGAAAATCATTAAATAACCCCTCCCGCTCTTGGGCAGAGCGGAAGGGAGTGCCAGACTTCCACCGACTAAAAACCACCCATGTTACTTCTTAGCCCATGTGCTGAGGCCGCGGTATCTCTTTCCAACAACCCGCAGAAGAACTATACACCTAACAATACAAAACTTCAAAGAAACAAAAACAGCTCTCAAGATCCTACTTAAAGTTTCTATTTGGATCATAAAGTACCTAAAGATAAAACATTTCTTACTTACAATGAAAACAGTCTTAAGACTCGTAAGTCAATGTTTTGTTCAACTTAGGAGGATTGTTGATAGAAAATAGAAGATTTCTGAATAGCAATGAGCTTCATAAGCAAAGCTATTAATATTAATACGAGGGCTTTTGCTCTGCGGACCCAGGGTTACCATTAGGATAATCGGAAATTCCTCTACAAGACTCAGACAATTGCTAAAAGTGTTGCCATTTACAAGAACTTCGTACACTCGTGAGCATCAATATGTACCTAGACACACTATACACGAATCTTTTATAATAATAAATAATTTATTAAACAGATCATACAATCCATAACCCTATCCTATCCTTCCTACTTATAATATTATAAATGCGAAAGTTTGTGAGTATGGATGGATGTTTGTTACTCTTTCACGCAACAACTACTGATCGGATGATGATGAAATTTAGAACACAGATAGTTTATACCCTGGATTAACACATAGGATACTTCTTATCCCGGTAGTATGATCCCGTGGCACAATTATCGAACTTCTCGCGGGCGAAGTCGCTGGCACAAGCTAGTAATACATAATTAGTAATACATACACATCTTAATCACTCAATCATCGTGTTAATACAAACATCATCATCATCATTCTCTTGCCCTTATCCCAATTCATTTGGGGTCGGCGCAGTATGCCTTCTTCTTGTATCGGAAAATATTGGTAATAATTACTAATAGTGTCAAAATAATCCGTATTAATAATAATAATATCAAAATCGGAAAATGTTAATATCAGAAAATGTCAGCTAAAAAGTCTAACATGTCCGAAAAAATCCAGTCAGATGGTAACCCTAATCTCACCGAATATCTTATTGGAAGTGAAATCAAAAGTTATGAAATTCTGATCATCGCGATCTTAACAAATTGTTTGTTGGAGTGCGCTCGGCTTTAGTCATGATTATGTAAGTACGTTTGTGAATAGCGTAGTAAGCTTTTAATTTGTCAATAAGATTGTTTATGTATTTAAGATCTGTTTGGTACTCCTTGCTAACGGATTATTGTGTTGCATTTATTATGGAAAACAAACATTCTGTAGGAAGAAATACAAAAAAGTACAATTATAATTATGTAAGCAACAACATTTTCTTACAAACTTCGAGACTCTAATTTGAGTTTTTTTTTTTTGTCGAAGGTAATAATTTATTTTATTTGTTGCTTGTTACATAAACATACCCTCCTATTCATTAGCTTATTTATTGCATCGAAGAAAATTGTTTTAATTGTTACCATATCTTTAAATTATTGGTTACACTTATAACTCTTCATTGATCACTAAAATAAAGCAAATACTATACCGTAATACTAAGTCACTTTTCATATCTATCTTTACCTTCTTCTTTATCGGTTTTCATCTTATTTTAAAATATTTATGTAAATAATGGATACATATAGATACATATGGATATATATATTGTGTTTCTTTGTAATGTGTTTTATGTGTACAATTTTCTAATTTAATTGACTATTTGACATTGTAATGATTAATATTGACTAATTATTCTATTTTACAATTTATAATTGTTATCTATCTTTATTTCTATTGTGTGGTGTATTATTTTGTGAATGTTGTATGTTATTAATTGAATTATTTTATTTTGTTTAATTTTTGTATCTGTTGGCTGACTATTCTGTTCTCTTTTTGTTACTCTTTGCGTTATGGATTGCTTTATCTGAAATAAACGTATTATTATTATTATTTATTAAAAGCACACAAAATATGACAATACTGAAACAATCATTTTAGTTACATCAATTTTATGTTATCTGCACACAGAGGAATATAACTGACAGAACACACTACACAAAGAAACCTATAAAAAAAATCACGTCATTCAATGTTTACCATTTATATGTTTTTTTTTAATAATACTACACAGATACATATAAATTCTAATTTAATTACACAAAATCCAAAATAAACCCTCATTAAAATATATTAAAACTCACCAATTAATAACACAGAATAATACATTTTGTACACTAGTAGTCACAACCGTTTAGTAAATGTCACTTGCTGTGATTATCGCAAATAAATGACATAAATATGTAGTAGTGTGAAACACGTACGAGAAGGATGGACAACCGAACTTTGATGAGGTAAAATCATGAATGTCTTAGAGAACATTTTAAGGTACATTTTTTTTGTATTGAAACCTAACACGATGGTTTAAATATTTGCATAGTTGCTTGTTTTTTTTTGTATCAGAAACTTTGAAACCACGTTTATACATTCGCTTCGGCCTTTAATGC
Source organism: Diarsia brunnea (assembly GCA_949774965.1). NCBI lineage: Eukaryota > Metazoa > Arthropoda > Insecta > Lepidoptera > Noctuidae > Diarsia > Diarsia brunnea. The sequence goes on along the minus strand of OX459003.1, from coordinate 2,604,385 downwards.
GTGGTTAGACTTATATTTAATTTTAACGGTAGGTAAACTGGTTTAGTATCTCAGAGTTAAAATTTTCAAATAAGATTTCGTAGAAAACAAACAGATTGATCAGGCAATAGATACTAATAACGGTAAAAGTTTACTTTATTTTAAGGCTGTTTAAGCAGACCTAGACAAGACAAAATAATCACCGATTGTTAACATATTTAAAACATTATTGATCCGTCACTGGCATCTTTAAACTTATGACAGAAACAGAATGATTTTATCATCATCATCTTTCCACCCTTGTCCCATTCTACTTGGGGTCGGTGCAACACGTATTCTTCTTCAATTCTTCCTGTCAGACGTCACGGCATCATTTACTCTTTTCTCTTTCATATCATTCCTCACACAATCCACCCATCTTTTCTTTGGCCTGCCTCTCGCTCCATCCATCAAAATTAATAAACACCACAATTTTGACGGCACGGTTGGCTGGCTGAGCGATTGGACTGCTGCGCTGCGTGTCGCGGGTTCGATCCCCGCACGGAACAAATATTTGTATGGCCTACAGATAGTTGTTTCGGGTCTGGGTATTTGTGTATGTGAGTTTAAATGTTTGTGAACGCACCCACGATACAGGAGAAATTCCTAGTGTGGGGCAACGTTTTTATAAAAAAAAAAAAAAAAAATTAATATTGACTTTGAATTTAAGGTTGGTCATCTTAAAAAACCGTATGTCCCTCCCGTTAATGTCACCGCGATAACTCGTAGAATTATTCGTAAGCAATCATTACACAGAATACTAAGAAGTTAAATACAAGTAAACACTTAGCATTAAATGAGGAAAACCGCGTTCGTAGTAAGTAGTACAAAAACGAACTTGATGCATTCAAATAAATGATTCATAAAAAAAAGGTTCAAGGTAAAACACAGCGTGGAACCGATCGTGACCTTTAATATTAAAAATGTAGCTGGATAATAACACCCGCTCGGATCAATCTTCAGGTTATGCCACGCTTTCCTAGGTTCGTCTGTGCTCGGGTGACCATCCAAAAGTATTCCTCGGAAAACACGTCAACCCGTTGGTTGACATTTTGTAGATCTTTAACCGCCATAATACAAAAGGTAATTAAACCTGGATTAACTTAGACTTGGTTTGTCTTACATGCTATCACTTTCTTTTGAATACTATTGAAGTGAGACATCATGCGAGATAAACCAAGTCTAAGTTAAACCAAGTTTAATTACCTTTTGTAATAAGGCGGTGATAGTCTTAACAAATTGTCAGTTACCCAAAAGTCATATCCAGTACAAAGTGGGTTATGGAGGTTAAATAGGCATTCGTTCCATGTAAAATACTGGTATTCAACAGCACCCGGTTAGACTGGAAGCAGATGATGATGAATTAATATTAAACCTAGTCTTCTCTTATTGGTCTTCATTAATAATATACAGTTCTGGAGAGATGGTCGTGTTTGCTCGCAGCCCAACTTAAGGCAATGACTACCAAAACTTTAATAACTGTGTGCTGAAATTTCATATCTCCATACCAGAATGTCTTCAAACGAGTTTCCACCTTAACATGTTGTAGAAAGGTTTAAAGTAGAATGGAACGTGTACTATGTCATTAAACTAAAGACGAGCACATAAAGATATTCGTATCATAGTGATTTTAGTTTCGTTTCTTATAATATTAGTTTTCCATTAAAGTTTTCAGCTAAACTGAAAGTAGTTTTGTAGTTCTCGTATAATATTGTAATCTTGATTTTTCTTTCAGAAATATGATACTTTGAACTACACTTGGGAGCAAATAAATCGAGCCACTACCTTTTTTCACGTAAAATGGTAAATATTTTTGGTAATATGGAACGTATCAATTCGAACTATATATCGCCTAAAAGTTTAGTTAATAACCTTTACAATGAGGGTAAATTATTGAATAATAACCTTATTGAATGATAAATTATTGGCTCTGCAAGAAAAATGGTAATTTTGATAGAAAATTTAGTAGGGCTAAAACAGTCCATAAAAACAATAAAAAACAAAATTATTGCAAAAAATATATTCTTAATAACTGGTATTACCCCCCCGTGCCCTGATACATTCTTGTAGCCTATTAGTCATCGATCTGATCAGCGTTACGATGACATATTGTGGTATGTTCTCCCACTCTTCAAGCACAGCGACTTTAAGCTCGGGAATGGATGAAACAGCGGGAACCCTGGCTCGGACTCTCCGTTTTAGCTCGTCCCATAGGTGTTCGATCGGGTTCAAATCGGGACTTCGTGCTGGCCATACCATTTGTTGAATCCCGATCGCAGACAAGTATTCCGTAACGATCTGCGCGGTATGAGGTCTCGCATTGTCATGCATAAACAAGAAATTTTCTCCGACAAAACCAGCATACGGCATTACGTGGTTTTCAAGAATGTCAGTTATGTATCGGTCAGCTGTTAATCCACGTCTACCACTGCCATCGTTGGCGGGGTCGACGAAGACAAGTTCCGTTTTTCCGTCTAGAGAAATTCCTCCCCACACCATACAAGAACCACCACCAAAACTCACAGTTTCTCGAATGCAACATTGGGCAAATCTTTCACCAGGACGTCTATACACTCGGTTTCTCCCGTCATTGCTAAAAAGACAGATTCTTGACTCGTCAGAAAACAAAACTGACCTCCAGTCTTCTAACGTCCAATTAATGTGTTCTCGAGCAAACTCCAAGCGAGATCGGCGATGAGCTACAGTCAATTTTGGGCCAGTTGCTGGTTTGTGTGATGTTAAATTTCGTTCTTTTAGTCTTCGTCTCACTGTCCACCTACTGATTGAGACTCCTCGAACGTCACGTAACGCTTGCTGTAGCTGAACAGCATTAAGTCCACGGTCGCGCAACGAATTGGTTGCAATAAAGCGGTCGTCACGTTCTGTTGTTGCCCGTGGTCGGCCAGTTCCAGGTCGCCGAACAAAAGCACCAGTCTCCAGATACCTGCGGTATACCCGCTGTACCTTTGAACGACTCAAATGAAGTCTGCGTGCCACTTCACGTTGTCCGTGTCCAACCTCAAGTCAAGCTACAACTTGGGCAGCTTCCGTCGGTGTAGTATCCATTTTATCAGGTTATTTTGATTACACAGACACAGATAAAGACAACAATAACAAGTAATATGGGTATGATTAACAAAAACCTCAAATTTAATCTTTTCTTAACAGAGTACAATAAAAATGTCATAAGCAAATTAAATGCGATAATTTTATTCTACCCTTTAAACTTTAATTTAAATTAAAAAAAAATGAAATTTTGACAACTAACTACCCTCTTTGTAAAGGTTATTAAATACCCTTTTAGGCGATATATGTTTCGAATCGATGCGTTCCATAATACCAAAAATAATTACCATAATGCGTGAAAAAGGAAGTGGCTCGATTTATTTGCTCCCAAGTGTACTTTTTACTTTCGTGAATATGATTTACGTGTAGTTATATCGTTTTACAAGAACATTTTTTGGTCTGCAGCAACAAATCAGAAAATTACAGACCACTTCTTAGTCCCCCGAGCGATACCCGTTTACTTAATTTAAATAAATACTTTTAAATTATTACCACTGGCAACATTATGGTACAATTTTGTGTTATAAGTTGGCAATGGTAGTAATCAAAAACTACTTGGTAAAATGTTGTAAACAGCGCCACAAGTCCACAACACTATTCGCTCCGCCTGTCCAATCCAGTCTGTCCCAAGCTCCTTTTGAGGTCGTCGAAAGAAAATTCATGATATTATGATCATAGATAAATATACTTTATAATGATAAAGCCATAGTAGCCTTTTAGTTGTGCATCGCATAATTATGTAGTTTAATATTACACCTATACTCCCTGAAGGATTAAAGTCCATTTCACGAAAGAAATCCCGCGGACAATTGTGGTACTAAATTTAACAGATCGGCCATGTTGTCGTTTGTCGATGTAATCAAGGTGCGTTTGTTGTGGTAGATATTTTGTGAGTTTATTATTGGATTAGTGCGTTATAATAAGGTTTATTTACGATGCCAAAAGTTGTGAAACAACATTATGTCGCGCGACATACAGCGCTGCGTCTGCGGGACTTCTTTCGTGAAATGGACTTTACTGAGAAATTCGTTCAGAGGGTCTTTCATCAAAACCCAATAACATCCGATCCCCAGGTTCGGTAATGACCCGGTTAAAGACCCGACCCGGGTATCGAACCCAAGACCTCAACCGAAGATTACTTACGTTTACTTTACCTGCAAATCTGTAATACTTCACACCTGATCATGTTTGATGTTAATCCATAATTTCACCCTTCAAAGTCCTCATTAACTAAAATGTCGTAACCTCGCTCCGTAAAGGCCGGTCTCATCCGAGCGTGTAAATAACAAGAGTGTGTGACGGGATTTTAAGCGTAGGTCACACTGCGGGACAAGCTAACTTAGCTGAGCCCGTGTAGCTGCAAGGTATTAGCTATGAAAGCTGACATCTTGATACCCATTATTTAATACACACGTCACACACATTACTTACACAGACTCGACTTCGATTTTCAGGTCACGAAAAGTATTGCCAGATTTTGATGTGAAACATCTATAGCCGCACGTAAAACCGATTTCTGGCGTGGCGACGCATGCCGTGGCGACGCGTCGCCACGCTATATGATGGTATATATATACAGTCTATACGCGGTAGTGTGTACGGTGTGGCGACGCGCCATGCGCAATCGACTGTGCGATTCTCTTCATTATGACATATTTAGTTCCTATCACAATCTGTTCTTTTCTGCATATTACTTTTACAAAATAACGTCGATGTTTCACATCTGCCAGGCGTCCCGTGACGGCTCACATTTTTTTTCCGTCTCGAATTTCTCAGTAGTTGTGGTTGAATCTGTTGAAACATGTGAATTTTATAACACGTTTGTAACAGTGTTTTATGCAAAAAATAAATGATTTGACACCTCTAGGTAATTGTTTGGGAATTAATAGGTGTTTATTAAATGTCATAGGAGCACGATAGAGTGTGGAAATAAACGACAATTTCGTGAGCTTAGCTTAGGTAGCATAGCACACAGTGTGACCCCAGCTTTAGTGTTATAAAGGTTATCTCGAAACCCGTGATATTTTAATTCTAGGAATATCAGTTCTTAGAATGTTTGGAGCCAATAAAAACTTTATCTCTGGTGTAGAGTTCATTGATTTGCGTAATGTTTATAATTATACCATCGGCACATTTTGATGTAAAAGATAATATTGGATGATACGTCATTCTTAGAAGACCTCGAAAACACCTATCCATAACTTACAGAACAAAAAAGATAATAAAATATATACAAGTGTCAACAAATTCGTCCACATGCTGTCAACAGAAAAAGTGCCCAGATTCGTTGGCCAAAAAATAGGCCAGCCCTTTTCCGTAAATATTAGGTGAGCACTCGGACCCCAAGGCCTCAGTGTTTCAACCCCAAACGGCTCAAACACATAACTGCCAATTAAGTTATTGTATTTGTGCCGTTTGAGGTTTTCAGCACCTGCAGCAGCCGCCCCAACACAGCTCACCGTGCTAGGAAGATGGGATGGCGCAAGGGTGTCGATGCAAGTTGCATCCCACACCAAAGGCAAGCACCTGTACATTACATTATTTCGAACAAAAATTACGCCTGGTTAGTCAATAAATGTTGCTACACGACCCAGGAATACCTTAGTAAAAGAACAGAAAATTATTGTAACACCTAACTATGTTCCTATCAGTGCAATAATAGCTAGTTAAGTTAGTATGTAGTAACAAATGAAAATGGAAAAGTGTACCTAATTACCTATGCATTGGTATTCATTTTGTTTGTTATAACTTTTTTAATTTAAGTTTAACATTCCAGAAAGGGTAATATGAGGGTCGTTATTGTTATATTATGTAAAACATAACAGTATTGTACCATGTATGTACACATATTATGCGAATTTTTTTTTTATTTAATTGATTTGAAAAACATTATTCACTTTTAGAAGATGAAAGCAAGAAATTTCTTTTTCATTTTTTGGGCAAAAATTAGCACTCAGTGGATAATATATCAAATAGCAGGATACGACAACGCGGCAGACCCAGAAGGAGATGGCGGGATGGGCTGGACTCCTTCTCAAAGGATTGGCCTATAATTTGTAAATCGATCAAATATTTTATATTCAAGAAAAATGCTGGGTTTTCTTGTAACGTCACTAGATGGCGTACGTATTACGCCCGGTGTGTTTACGCCTGTGCTAAAGTGCTGAGACGTGCAGTGTTTGTGTGTCGTGCTGCCATTTCCAAAAGGATTAGGCGCGCCGTACTACCTGACTTTATTTATAAAAACGTTTTGTCTTCCTTACCTTCATTTTTTTACTTTTCTGTTGAAAATCTCTCATCGTCGCGATAACTTTGCTCCGCACATTATAATTGTTAAATACTGTTTTAAAACCAAAATTACATCATCAAACCTCTAAACCGGAGTTTCATTGAGAAATCTGAAGCCCCAACATCTGGCGACCGTGGACAAAACCTGCAATTTTGGCGGAATACAAGTTCGTGAACACGCGACCACGCGCTGCCGGTGCAGCCATTGCGCCGCAGCCACCTTTCAACCGAATCAAGAATCATACCTGGGTTCCCTGGAGGTGCACCAGCCATTGCAGCCACCGCCGGTCAGCGATCAGCATTCAGCATCCTACCGCAGCCTCGGCCAATGCAGCTAAGTGCCCATTTATCCTTGTGAATTCCCTACTGTTACCTACCCAATAACCCTACCTTTTTATACCCTTATCCGGTTTTAATTCATCCAATACCTATTTAAAATAGCTTCTACGAGTGCATTGGTGTCTGTAGTCACTGTAGTGTCTTAAAATATTACTTAGATACCTATTTACTTACACCATAAGCAGTTCATAAAAGTAAATTTACATTTTCAATTAGATAACGATTTAACTATCAATAGGAACGCAATATAGGCCGTCCACCAATAATATTATCATAGTTCTTTATTCGTGTTTCCTCTCAGCCTTATAGCTGTCACTATTACTCACTATAGGCATATATTTCACCAACATCGCCGAACATTCCAGGTCGACGACTCCGTGTAACATAACTTCGGGCTGCCTGACGTGTCACCGTGTGACAACAGGGCCCCACTGCTGCACGGGACCGGCCTCAGGTGACGTTAGGCGAGGAGTGTGAGCTAAGTCGATAGTTTGTTTACATTCACATTTACTAGTTTGTGTCGGTATATTTCCATAGTCAAACCTACTTGGAAGCAATTTGTATTTTTATATCTATTGTTTATAAGGTTTGAGTTCACAATGGGTAAAGATTATGGAGGTGAAACTAGCACAAACGATCCTCGTGAATTACAGGATCTTTTAGTGAAACGTAGTTCCATAAAAGGTCAAATAACTAAGTTTAAAAACTTTTTATCAAATATTACCTCTAAAGAATCACTCACTCAGATTGATTTAGCTGAGTTAACATTAAAACTAAACAAATTCGAGTCTGTTTATAGCCGTTTTGATGACTTGCAAAATCAGATAGAACTTTTACACTCTGATAATTTATCCAATGAGATTGATGAGCGTGATACTATCGAACAACTGTTTATATCCAACATAGCAATTGCTCAAAGTGTTACACAACAATATAACTCGAACCGTCATGATGAAGGGACACACAGGGATTTAAATTCAAGTCAGATAACTACAGTTCCGTGTCATCATGACATAGGGTTCAAATTACCTCAAATTCAAATAGCCAAGTTCGACGGATCTTGCTTTCGCTGGCTTGAATTTCGTGACACATTCTTATCTATAGTACATAATAACGACCGCATCGCTCCCATTCATAAATTCCATTATCTTATTTCGTACTTGACTGGCGATGCAGCGCGCATTATCGCTAACTTGGAGGTATCCAGCAGTAATTATGCGTGTGCTTGGAAATTATTATGTGACAGATATGACAATACACGACAATTAGTAACTCATCATATTAAATCATTGTTAAATATAAAACCAATCACAAGCGAGTCCGATAAATCATTACGTTTCTTTGTTGATCATATTAATAAAAACATGCGCGCTTTAACTAGTCTCGGTATAGGATCACGTGACTGGGATATTCTACTCATTCATATAATAAGTCCCAAGCTTGATAGCTGCACCGAGACCAAGTGGGAAGAGTACAAAGGCACATTGGATACCAATTCACCCAGTTTGCAACAATTTTTCAAGTTTCTTACTGATCGCGCTGATGTACTTGAGTCAATAAACAGCTGTTCATATTCTAAACACAAGACTCGAACAATGTCAAACCCAACCGATTCTAATAATAAAATAAAAACTCATCAGTCTTATATTTCTAATAGTGTAGACAATAATATTTCTGATTTATCATGTGGCGTTTGTAGTGGTGATCATCGCCTTTATGATTGTCCCACCTTTTTGGCTAAGAGTGTGGATGACCGTATAACTGAAGTAAATAGATTGAACCTTTGTCATAACTGCTTAAGGTCTGGCCACTCTGCACGCAATTGTCGCATGCATCCGTGTCGCATGTGCAATACAAGACACAATAGACTCTTGCATAAAAAACAATCTAGTACTAAAAATCTTTCTAATGTTGTCACCATATCAACCGACGCCGACGTCATTGACGATACTCTCGTTAACTTTTCTCATCAAAATAATCATCAAGTTCTTCTGTCTACTGCTTATATTGAGGTAGTTAATCCTACGACCAAGCAAACGCAGAAGGTTCGTGCTCTTCTGGACTGCGGTAGTCAGTCATCATTTATAACTCAATCTCTTAAAACAAAACTGCTTTTAGAACCGACTACCACTTTGCATGTCAATATCATTGGCATAGGCAATAAAACTACTACTCAAGCTACAGAAACTTGTGTAGTTCAGTTAAAATCTTTAATGAAGCATTTTACTATCACTTCTTCTTTTCTGGTATTGCCAGTGTTGACCGGTAACATACCTCGAATACCCGTTGACTTAAAACAATTTAATATTTCAAGTGATTACTTTTTAGCGGACCCTCATTTTCACCAACCAGCACCTGTTGATGTTGTCATCGGTGCCGATATTTTCTGGGATATTATTGGCCGCGATCAACTCTCTCTCAGCCCTAATTTACCTATATTGAGAAGTTCTCATTTCGGTTGGTTGATAACAGGTCCTTTGTATTTTAATTTACCGAAAAATAATAAGTTAAAGGAAACCGATATAGATTCGAATCTTTCCGTCGTTTCTAATGTGTCATCTGTTGACAAAATACATAATGAACTAACAAAGTTCTGGGACTTAGAAAATGTTCCCCAAACTTCACCACTTATGAGTCATAGTGAGAAGGAATGCGAAACACATTTTTTATCGCACACCTTTCGTTTACCAACCGGTAGATTCTCAGTCAGCCTACCTTTAAAGGATACACCTGATTGTCTAGGTGAATCTTATTAACTAGCTAAAAAACGCTTCTTAAATTTAGAAAAGCGATTTCGCAAACAACCGCATGTGAAATCACAATATATAGAATTTATGCGTGAGTACGCAGACTTAGGTCACCTTTCAGAATCCGCTGTACCTGTACCTTTTACATCTTACTTCCTCTGCCATCACGCTGTCTTCAAAGAGAGTAGTGAATCTACAAAAATTAGAGTCGTATTCGACGGCTCAGCTCCTACTTCATCGGGTCAGTCTATAAATGACATCCTCATGGCTGGGCCTAATATGCAGGACTCGCTGTTCTCCATATTAATAAGAGCTCGACAACATAAGTTTCTCCTCTCGGGTGACGTCGAGAAAATGTACCGTCAAGTCCGTGTACGTGAGGAAGATTGCAATCTTCAACTTATTTTATGGAGAGAGGATGAATCCTTGCCCATCAAAACGCTTCAACTAGGTACTGTGACTTACGGAATGGCAAGTTCCAGCTACCTAAGCACTCGGTGTCTATGGCAGATTGGAGAAGAATCTTCTGATCCAATTATTAAGAAAATAATTCAACATGATTTCTTTGTGGACGATCTCATCACCGGTTCTGAAAGCGAGGATACCTTACGCTATATTCACAAATCTGTAACTGAAGAACTAAAGAAAGGATGCTTTAATCTTCGTAAATTTAAGACTAATTTACCATCTCTGTTCAATTCAAATACTCAAACTGATGATAATCTTCTAATTAGTGAGTCCACTAGTACCCTGGGTATGGGATGGAACCCATCAACCGATCAGTTGCATTTCCCTATCAAACCTTTTTCCTCTAATAATAATTTAACTAAAAGATCTTTTCTATCATCTCTGTTTAAAATATTTGACCCTTTGGGACTGATAAGTCCATGTGTAATAAAAATGAAAATGTTGTTACAAAAACTTTGGTTACGTAATTTGACTTGGGATTCTCCAGTCCCACCTGAAATTCAAAGAGATTGGAATGATTTTATACAGTCTTTACCTTCACTTTTAGCACTAGAAATTCCGCGTCGTGTGCTATGTGATGAACCTTCATCTGTAGAATTACATTCATTCAGTGATTCATCCCAAAACGCATACGGAGCTTGTATTTATTTACGCTCAGTCAACGCTGCGAACGAGGTCACCGTCAAGTTACTATGTTCTAAATCTAAAGTAGCTCCGATTAAAGGTGCAACTATCCCTCGTCTAGAATTGTGCGCAGCCCTACTGGCAGCAAGGTTATGCAAGGCTGTCAGGGAGTCACTGCGATATGAAGTTCAGCACCAGGTACACTGGTGTGATTCGTCCGTAGTACTAGCCTGGCTCCACACCAGTTTTATAAATTTAAAAACATTTGTAGCTAACAGGATTGCAGAGATATGTGAGTTAACCGATGCCTCCTCATGGCGCTATGTACCCACATCTGCTAATCCTGCTGACCTCATATCCAGAGGAGTCAGTCCAGATAAGCTAGGCAGTACCAAGCTGTGGTGGTCAGGCCCTTTATTCCTCATTGAGCCTGAATGTAATTGGCCTATTTTAAAACCTAATAAAATGAATGACTTACCCGAAACTAAACCTAACTGTACCGCCACTCATTTTATTTCCCAAAATGAAACCATAATTATTTTTAAAAACTTTTCTAGCTTAACTAAAATCAAACGGACTTTCGCTTACGTGCTTAGATTTATTAATAATTTAAAACCTAACAAAGATAAAATTCTCGGCAATCTAACTGTTGACGAATTAAATCATTCATTTAATCATTTGTGTCGTCTCTCACAGCAAGAATCATTTCCCGGTGACTATGATTTACTAAATAATAATAAAGTTTTAAGTAGTAAATCAAATATTTTATCATTGACTCCATTCTTGAGTGACGACAAGATCATACGAGTTGGTGGCCGACTAGGCTCCTCCGACTATAAATAATAAAAAACACCCCGTTCTCCTGCATGCTTCGCATCATTTTACCAAATTGATTTTCGAATACGAACATAAACGCGGATTACATGCGGGACCACAATTATTGCTGGCCGTTGTTAGGGAATACGTTTGGCCGCTTAACGGCAGAAATTTAGCTAGGCGCATTTTCCGTAACTGCCCCAGATGCAGACGCTTGCAGGGGAAGACTATTGCGCCTATAATGGGACATTTGCCTTCACAACGTGTCATGCCAAACTTTCCATTTCGAACAGTAGGAATTGACTTCGCTGGCCCGTTCCTAATTGCAAACAGAAAGGGACGTGGTGCTTCGTTAGTCAAGTGCTATCTATGTTTTTTTATATGCCTTCGATATAAAATCTCTCACCTCGAAGCCGTGAGCGATCTATCAAAAGACGCTTTTATCATGACATTCCGAAGGTTTGTGTCACGAAGAGGCAGGCCAGCGGAAGTATTCTGCGACAATGGACGTAACTTTGTCGCAGGAGCTAAAGAACTTAACGATTTTTTTAAGATTAATCAAAACGACCTATCTGATTTTGCATGCCAGGAAGGCATTCAGTTTAATTTTTCACCAGCTTACGCTCCTCATTTTGGCGGTATTTTTGAGGCCGGTATCCGTTCCGCAAAGTATCATATTAGACGAGTAATGGGTAATTCCCACTTAAGTTATGAAGAGCTTCAAACTCTTTTCGCTCAGGTAGAAGCTGTTTTAAATAGTAGACCTCTCTGTCCTTTATCTGCCTCTCCTGACGATTTCCATTGCCTCACTCCTGGGCATTTTATCATTGGTCGGGCGCTCACCGCTCTGCCTGAACCAGCTTTGGAAGACTGCCTCTCAACCAACCTGAAGCGCTATGCCAGGCTGCAGCAAATACACCAACATTTTTGGCAACGCTGGCAACGCGAATACATTGCCGAGTTGCAACTGCGCCGTAAGTGGAAGACCAACGCCGCCGCATCCAAAATTGGAGACATGGTCCTCTTGCAAGAGGATGGCGTTCCACCCCTGTGTTGGAGACTGGGACGCATTGCAAGGCTCTTCCCAGGACAAGATGGAGTCTCTCGTGTGGCCGACATCAACACAAATAGAGGAATCATACGGCGCCCTCTGGTTCGCCTCTGCCCCTTACCAACCGAAGAGGACCTACTGAAGGGTTGAAACGTCAAGAGTTTCAACGGGGGGAGGATGTTTACGCCTGTGCTAAAGTGCTGAGACGTGCAGTGTTTGTGTGTCGTGCTGCCATTTCCAAAAGGATTAGGCGCGCCGTACTACCTGACTTTATTTATAAAAACGTTTTGTCTTCCTTACCTTCATTTTTTTACTTTTCTGTTGAAAATCTCTCATCGTCGCGATAACTTTGCTCCGCACATTATAATTGTTAAATACTGTTTTAAAACCAAAATTACATCATCAAACCTCTAAACCGGAGTTTCATTGAGAAATCTGAAGCCCCAACACCTACCTATCAATCATTTGAATCGAGTTCTCAATAACAAATCGCATGCCTTAGCCCAGATTTGAGTACCTTTCTGAGAATTGAATACCTTAGACTTTAATTAAAGAGTTTTCTTCCTTTACAGGTAACTCGCAAACTTCAGCAATTAATCATTTCTGAAACCGACATAAAATATATTAAAGTCTTTACTTGGTCAAAACCTAGTTTTGTCTAATATAAGCGGTAATAACCTACTATTCAAAACTATGTTTTGCGATTTAAATATAACCCATAGCACGCGGGGGTAATGCAGGTTCCCATCTCATTTTATATATATAAGTCTATGCTTCCCATTACTGAAAGATTTTTTTTATTAATGGGTCAAACAACTCGATGTGCCAGACTTATGATCTTGATTTATTCTCCACCAGTGTTCCTAAACTAAAAAAAATGTTTATTTAAAAAAAAATCTTTTTTGTTTACTAAAATCTGTTCAATCTTTTTGAATTCTCTATGAGTGTTTACTTCTTATTTTCTCTTGCATGTCTACTGTTTCTTGTGCTATCCTTATAATGTCAGTGAAAAATTTAATTGGCCTTCTTTCAGTAACTGTTGTCTATCTGTATCCTAGCTGTAAGTTTTCTTAATAAATAAAATAAAATAAATAAAATAGAAGATCCCCTACATCAAAACTTATATACTTTCTTTGTTTTCACTTTTTTTTCTTTTATATTTAGGGACCCTATTAATAAGACTTCGGTGTCCGTCCGTCGTCGGGCTGTATCTCAAGAACCGCGATAGCTAGACAGTTGATATTTTCACAAATTATGTAAAAAATAATGTAATAAAAACAAAATAAAATAAATATTTAAGGTAGAAACGTAATTTTTCGTTTTGGTACGGAACCCTTCAGTTTTATAATATAGTTAAAACCTTAACATTGAATCAGCCAAATAAAAAAGAAAACGTGCAGAAAATAAACATTCTATAGTATATCTCACGTCCTGTTTTCCATTTAGTATAATTATTCCACTCTTTGGCCCGGTTTGTCTGAAAACAACTTTAACGTCTCATTCACAGTGCTCACTTTAACGGAAATAATGAAATTAATATTGCCTTAGTTCGAACTAAAAGTTATACGAAATGATTCGTGTTAATAGATTGGAGTTGAAGATGGGAGAAACTTATCTATTTTAATTTATAAAGGGAGCTATCTGCCATTCTATCTTTTAGGTTTATTTTTATGTTCGTACCTACACCCTCTTTCTAATATACAGGGTGTAAATCAACCCATCACACAGCCGTCAACCAAGCATTCTGTACATCAAACTAAGTACCCCTACGGAAATTTTTTTGCTGGGAAACGAGTTTTTTTTTTGGGGTTAGAATTCACATTATACGGTAAAACTCAATGTAGCACTGTTGAAAAATTTTGCTAGTGGATGCTTTGAATATTAAACGGGTCATGGAGGATGACCTCCATGACCCGTTTAATATTAAGTAAAGTTATAACCTGAAAAAGTAGTATTTACAAAAACAGCTGTGAAAATTTTGGAACTTAAACCCCTAATATCTCCGTAACTAGGAGGTTCCCAGGTATGGTCTAGAACAAAAAATGTTCGCAGTGGTGGGGAGAACAAGTGCCTTTCGTTTGCTATAAGGGTACTTTTACACCCTATATATAAGTCATATTTCCTTATTTCTTTTCTAATCTATGTACTTTCGGAGCAATAGTGTGCGTTAGGCGTTTTTGTACTATTATTCTTTAACCTTAACTAAATACCTATTAATTTTATCCGTATACCTGTTTTATGAGCCAAAAAAAAAAAACATTTTCTCACTTGTAATTACGCAAGAACGGCTAGACGAATCTGGATGGAATTTCGCACATATGTAGAGAGAGAATAGCACACAGGCTACTGTTTATCCCGGAATTACGATCCCGTGGTCAATAAAATCCCTGAACGTAGGTGTACGTAGGTGATGCTGCGACCATAAATTAGTATAATCTATAAATATAAAAATGAATTGCTGTTCGTTAGTCTCGCTTAAATTCGAGAATGGCTGGACCGGTTTGGCTGATTTTAGTGTTTAAATATTCGTGGAAGTCCAGGGAAGGTTTAAAAGGTGAGAAAGTGGTAGGTAGGTAGGCAGGGTAGTAGGTGGGGTAGTAAGTAGGATAGTAGAGCAGGTATGGTTGGTAGGTAGGGTAGTCGGTAGAATAGTAGGTAGGGTGGTAGGTAGGTAGGGTAGGAGGTAGTAGGTAGGTATGTAGTAGGTAGGTAGGTAGGTTGGTGGTAGGTAGATAGTTGGTACGTAGGCAGGTAGTATGTAGAAGAAAGGTCATAGCAACGCTTGCGGGTACAGCTAGTATATTATATTTATTTGGGACTCATTATAAAGTAAACTGCAAATAAAACCCAATTCACTCATAAAACCTATTTAATATAATAAAATAATACATAACTTAGATATCCAAAACAAAATCACATGTTGATAAACTTATCATCTTTTACTTCGCTTGTGGCTAAATATGTGTCCAGCCAGGCTTCGATCACTGGCAGGTTTTGTGCAGACCATTCAGCTTCTACTCTAATGTTCCTCATGGACTTCTCTATGATGTGCTCAGCGGATCCAAACTGGCCTTGGTGACTGACGTACAGTTGTGTCACTAGCTCCAGACCTTCTTCTGTTTTGAATTGAGAGGTGGCTGAGGTGATGAGGTTGTCCCAGAGGTTCGTTCTGCTTATGTACCTGTGGAGTTTAGGAATTTTTGGTTTATACAAGGTGTAAATCGACCCTGCACGTAGTTGTTAACCAAACATTATTTACATGAAACTCAGTGATTATATAGTCCCTTATCGCAAAAAATATTGCTAGAAAACGACTTTTTTTGGGGTGAAAAATCACGTTTTAGGGTAGGACTCAAAATGTTGTGCTGATGATGCACAGTACTAATAGAGAGTGCATGGAGGTGTTTAAAGTAAAGTTTTTATATCACAATAGGGAATCGGACAAAAAAAAACTAATTATTCCGTCAGATAGATTTCCGAAAAATATTGAACACATTTTTTTTCACATAAACAAAAAATGAAGACGATACAGTGTTGCGAAAACTCGTAAACTCTTCGAAAACGTCACATGTCAGTACATTTTTTACCTACAAGTGACGAGCCCCCACTCACGATCTTTGACGCGTTTTATCTTCGTCAATTCTTATTGATCTAACAAAAAACACGTATTCAATATTTTTCGATAATCTAACTGACGGACTATACAGAATCATATTTTTTTGACTCAGTCCGATCCCCTATTCTTTGAGGTGTCCCAAGAACAGCAACAGAGAGGACTTAGACTCAAAATCATTTTTTACCCCAAAAAAACGTTCGTCACGAAAGTGTCATCTACTTCTGCCAGTTTAGTTTAGTTAATCCACCGAGGATTACAAAAACTGACTGAGACAAATTAGAAGCAGCACCGTATTGGAAAACTCCTCCAACATAACTTTCCTACATTACTATTATGTATTGAGAAACTATACAGACACAACTTTTTAACGTTGACTCCTGTAACGTGCGTTTAACTTGAAGGGCCCAAATCTAGGTTTCATCAAGGCAGACAGAATATGTGGCATACATTTTGGCGTAGCCCAGACCGTTCAAGCTCACGAAACTTTCACACAAGCTCATTTTGTTTTGGCTTGCGCTCGAGCTAAATTATCCAGCAGCTAGACACAAATGAGGGAAATTGGCGGCTGTGGTACATCGCCATTAAGCTGGCAACCTCTCGCTACCTGTGCAGTGTGCACTTTCCTGCTTAACCCTTTAAGTGATGCAAACGCGATTACTGAGGGAATGTTGTCATAGGAGGTAAGCGGGAGCGATGAAGAAGTTTGTAGTTTAAAATTGTCTTAGTTGATTTTGTGAATTTGGACGATGTCGTAAAGTTACTTTTAGTAAATTCAATAACACTTTGCCTGACCATACTAGGAATCAAACCAAAAACCTCATATTCAGCAGACGGGTTAAACTTTTAAATGTAATGTAAAGTTATAAAGCACTTCTGTCGGGGCTGCGGGTTGTTCGCAAGAGATACCACGGCCTCGACATGAAGGGCTAAGAAGGAACATGGGTGGTTTTTAGTCAGTAGAAATCTGACATTCCCTTTCGCTCTGCCCAAGAGCGGGAGGGGTTATTTGATGATTTTCCACCCGCCAAAAAAAAAGTTATAAAGCACTACTTACTTCTCTCTCAACACATCCCAATTGTGGGTCAAGAAGTTGAACAGAGTAGTATACCCCGTGGCAGATCCAGTTAACATACTGAATATTAAGAACGCATCCGTCTCCGTGAAATTAGCATGCCCCTGCAGCAGCGTGATATTCAGGAGCCTGTTAATCTTTTCTTCAGACTCTGGGCATCCTGCCAAGGTCTTCAAAAGGTAGGTTCTCTCACTCTGCTTCCGAGATGGAGGGAAGTTTATGACCCTCTGCAGTCCGAACTCCCATTCCTTCATTGTTCCCCATTTGAAAACTGGGCAGATGCACTGGTTTGATAGGCTGTGGAATAAAAATAAAAAGACATTACTTATTTTGCTGTAACTTTAACGTAAGAAACCTCGTGGAGATGGGTGCCCGTTTTTTTGCAACAGCAGCTAGAATCCTTTTAAGCCAGCACAACAAGTGAATGTGAATCTGTACCAAAAACTCGCAATTGTGAACAATATTTATCGCTCCCGAACCTCGATCGTCATTAGTAAAAGTCGTCTGTACTCTAATGTAAGATCTGTAAGATCCGCTACATATAGTGGATCTTACATAGTATGTATTATATTAGTTGTAAGCAAAATCGTCAGAACTATTATGTCAAGCGTTCACAAAACACAGTCAGCAAACAATCAGGTTATAATACAATTGAGGTAGACGCCATTTTGTACCTCACTGAACACATACCACGACGACACATGGTACACGTCACACACATACATACAGAGATAGAAGATTAACATCGTCATAATTATCAGGAACCTTAGATTATATATTATAATTATAATCTAAGTCAGGAACCGATGTGTGTATGTTTTGCGAAGTCCACTGTTGAATGTTAAATCAGTACTTACACAGAAAGAATTAAGTATTCAATCACAAAATAATCATTAGGACGCAATTAATATAAAATCACTCTGTTTACCCCAAATGTTTAGATTCACTAATATTAACTGAACGGGACCAGCACATCTGAACTACGTTCAAAATATCAGAGCCATTCCATGTAATTAATATATTTGATTAATGTAATAGGGTAGTTAACTAAAAAAAACTAATTAGTCCGTCAGATAGATTTCAAAAAAATATTGGACACGTATTTTTTCTTTTTTCACGTAAACAAACAATGAAGACGATACAGTGCTTTGAAAACTCGTGTGACGTCATATTCTAAGACATTAGTATGACATTCTTTACCGGTGAGTGACGTCACGACCCCCCCCCCACTCAAATCTTTGACGCATTAATAAAGTATGGCTCTTTGTGAGTACGTTAATGCAGTTAACTCCATTTCGCAAAAACTGTGGCTTAGATCCATTGGCCTCCAAGGCGACGATTTTATCATCATCAATTTTTAATGATTTGATAGAACAAAAATACGTATCCAATATGTTTCGATAATCTAACAGACGGACTTATTAGAATCATATTTTTTTTAGTCAGTAAACAGCCCTATTCACCCTTATGCTGAAGTGTATCCATGCAAGACTCACACTTTTCGACTTTTAAAAAAAGGAAAAAGAAAATTCATTTCTTTCAGGTAACTCATATTAGAAACATGATCATGTTTGTTTAGTTTGTGTGTATTATTATTGTTATCATTGAAATGGTGAACTTAAAGATACTACTTAGACCTCAATAAAACTCTATGATCTGAGAATTGAACTCTGGCTTAGCAGTGTCCCTTGCCACATAATCCATTCTTCTTTTTCTGTCAGTCAATGCAATGTCATGAATGAACAACAACAACAACAACAATGGACAATGATTTGAGGTTACTCTATACGAATTATTATTTGTCTCTCTCAATAAGTACTGTCCAATGAACATCTTGCAAGCCAGAGGCTTATAAAACATAATAAATAAAATCATACGCCCCATGGAATTCAAAAAGAAATCTATTTCGGTTTTCGTCTCTCATTCAGCGGATGTGTGCCGAAAACGACCCACTTCAAATGTACTGCGGGTCACATGTTCAAAGTTAATTGAGTTAAATATTTGTTACCCACAAAAGTACAGTGGGTTAAAAGATTTATTGGATTTAACCTTTTTTTTATTGGTAATAAAAGGAGTTCGGTTTATGTTGTGTGTTGACGGGAAATTTATTTCTCCTGTTTTTCTCTTCAACTCAATCGTTACAAAGTGGTAAGGGCATTGACTTATATAATTATTATTGCGTAAGGAGTGGGCGGACCGCATGTTACAATGACGCCTCGAACTTGGTCCTAAAACGGTCTTTCCTAAGCCGAAGTGAACTAGTCCACGATCGGCTCTCTTCGGGTGCGGTCGTAAATTTTATTAAAAGCTTTATTTATGTTCTTTATACCTCGAAAATACCACGCCGCTTATACAAGGTTACGACGACGGTTAACGAGCAGACTACACCGATTCTCTGTATGGCTAACGCGTCGAGCAAATGTTCGGACGACCGTATCTTTAGTTTTTATATCAATGGGTAAGGGGCTGGCTTTTTGGGGACTGTCCGTAGAATTCAAAAATAACTTATTCTTATTCTACCATTATCAGCCTAACTTGAACACATTACCTACTTTGTGTAGGTAATGATTTCATCAATCATTATTCCAGTGCTCCAAACAAAATCTAGACTTGTTTCAGACACTATATTAATACTGAAAACGGGACATAATATTCTTTTTTTTCCCGTTTTCAATATAGTTTTCAATAGTGATAGTGACCAAAAACTTGTTTCAGACAGGTTTTGTTTGTCAAATGTGTCTTCAAGATTTAAATAAAACAAGTCTTTACAGTTTGTTCTATGGTGTAAAGGATACACAAAAACAAAAAAACACAACATGTTGTAAACCCTATTACGTAGAAAACATGACATTTAATCCTTGATATAAAACTTAATCCTCAAAATCACATCAGGGAAAGAAATCTCTAGAGATTATGAAAATAAATCTGTGCGTATATTTTTTTATCAACTCAATTAGACGTCACGTCTCCAGGCGCCTATTCTAACACCGTTCTCGCAAAAACTTCGCCAATTATTTTTTTCAAATATTTTTTGTTCATATTTTTAGGATGCCACGATTCGTTCTGCTTTCTGAATTCCAGATTATTGTTCTGCTCTGAATTTTTATACAAAAATATCGTTACATTTTTGGAGATAAAGTGTTGGTATTTTTAGGTGGGTGTCTCAATTTAAAAAGACCGTATTACTAACGTAACCAACTAAAGATGTTTCTGTTCATTATCTGCCTAGCCTTTTCCAACAATTTTTGGTGCTACTAAACACCAGGATTTTACATGGAACAAATGCTAATCTGGCCTAGAGGTTAGATTGGTCTTGGACCTTTACACGATACCTACCTGAAGAGAAATTGAAAATGGTCGCCGAACTTCTGAGCAGCCGTAATGACTTTAAAAAAAACTGGCAACCAGGACAACGTTTAAATCCGATATTTTAAACATTTTAGGTTTAATATTACAATAAACCACTTACGGGTTCCCCTCATCTGGATTCTTGGCCTGCATCCACTTGCTGAACTGATCCTGTGCGTCTCTGATGCAGGGCTTGTATCCGGCTTGGCAGAGGAAGGTCTTGGTCAAAGACCTCAGGTTCTTGCGCCAAGGTTCCTCATCCTCCTTCTCGTCTTTAGCCAACTCCTCGTAGAGAGGACTGAGGAGTACTCTGACGTATGCCTGAAAATATTTGTTTATTTATTACATTTAGTAGGTACCTACACCAAAAGCCATTAACACTAAATTAAGTCATCCTTTTACTCGGACTTCTTGCGTGGATATAATGTAAATGGTAGCCCTCCTGATTTTAAGTCCCATACTACCACTGAGAATTTTCTAGAATGACTAAAATTTACGCACTTCCAGTCTTTGTAGAAAAAACGTCCGATTGATCCATTGATGGTCCAATCATATAATAAACATACCTGAAACTTTCCATGCAGGCACTGACAGATATGTCTGCCCAGATGATCAATCATTGTGAACACAGGATCCCAAACGAGATGATGCCTCTCATTCTTCAAGAACAGTGTCATGTTGAAGGCAGTGACAAACGACAGCTCCCCAGCGTATGCCAGATTCCATGCATCATGGAGTAGCTTTGCCCTGGTCAGTTCTGGTATCAGAGGCCTCTTCTCGCTTTGGAGGAAGTTTGAGAGCAGGTTCCAGTTGTCTTGGTCGTAGTTCACTGGGTATGGCGCTGAAACAATTTGAAATTAGAATGATTTGTGTTCTTTTGTCAATAGTATGTATTTGATATGTACTGGCAAGTCATTCTAGAATGATATTGTACCTATACCCTACGCCATCATAAAGTTTATTCTACTATCGTACTAATATTATAAAGGCGAAAGTTTGTAAGTATGGATGGATGGATGTTTGTTACTCTTTCACCCAAA
This sequence comes from Diarsia brunnea, assembly GCA_949774965.1. NCBI lineage: Eukaryota > Metazoa > Arthropoda > Insecta > Lepidoptera > Noctuidae > Diarsia > Diarsia brunnea. Next base: position 2,582,892 of record OX459003.1, on the reverse strand, counting down.
ACTACTGAACGGATTTGGATAAAATTTGATACACAGATAGTTTATACCTAACCTAGATTAACATATAGGGTAAATTTTATCTCGATTTTATCTTCCCGTGGGATAATTTTCGAGTTCACAACAGCTAGTATTTAATTATTTTAAAGTTGGTTACCTATATCTAAAAGTTGCCATCGTTATTTCAGGAGAATTTCGCGGTATATATTATTTCTCGTGACTGATTTTTGCTTTGTCTACATTTACACATCTACTCATACACGTTAGTTGCGAGTACTACGCACCAGACCTATCTGAAGAACATCACCAATAAAGTCTGTGTTCGTCCTTCTAATAATAATTATTATTTACAAACCCGGATATTACAAAACAGGCTTTCGCACTCTGAAGTCCGTTCAGCTCAAAAGAACAATCAAAATGCTCAAATCTCATAAATACAGAACCTTTCATCCGAAACATTAACGCCTACAATATTCAAAAACGCATTCAACCATCTTTCTTGAGCCAGGAGGTGCAATTAAGTCGAGATCCTATCAAAAGTCGAGATTACAATACAAAGATATGCTAATATTAAGGCCATTTCTCTATTCCTTTTTGGACAAAGAAACTGAGTGAAATATATTAAAGTGAGTTTGAGGAGTGAGTTTCTGTCGTCTACATTTCGGTTGTTCATAATTAAATGGAAGATGTATATTTAGATGCTTTGCTTTGATATTTTCTTTATTGTTCCAAAAGTGGGTAATTTGTACATAAAGTGACTGCTGAGGATGAGGTCCTGGGTTCGATTCCCGAGTCGGACAAAATGTTACTGGGTTTTTTTTTTGAGGTATTTCGCAGTAGCAACCACGGAATCTGGATTTGTGCCCGGTTGATAGCAATAGGCTCACTCCCTTACATGGGCTACTATTAAGTATACCTCTATCTAACCGCCGTACTCAGAGATATTTAATGATTACTTATTACTTACTTTAGTGTCGAAGGGTGGGCGTTTTGGGGGACTGTCACTTGTAAATAAGTAAAGTAAAGTAAATTTTGACGTTCGAAAAGTGCTGATTATCAGCCTAGTTTGAATAAATGACTTTTGATTTTGATTGACTTAAGCCGTCACTTAGTAAAAGGTTTGACATAGTACTAAGTGATGGCTTAAGTAATTATTAAATATCTCTGAGTACGGCAGTAAATCTTCTAATTACAGACGTGAGGTTATGTAAAAGTGACTGAAACCATTTATTATGTACCAAGTTTCCTCAGTGGCTTAGAAAGCAGTTTGGGCCTTTCCCAACCATCATTAGAAGGTCTTTGATAGTCGTTACAGGTAGTTAGGGATTCGAAAGTCTGACAACCAGTCTACGAGTATCCTATTGCCTACTACTGACTGGGCTGTGGAAGTCAGCTGTTCAGTAGCTCCATGTAAAAAACTGGTGTAACTAGTAACTGGTATTCAGCTGCTGCTGGACTGGAAGCTGACCCCAATATGGTTCGGATAAAGCTAGGCAGATGACGACATCATTGAATTGGTACCCTTTATCCTCTCTCTAATGTTGCTGTGCCCGGCAGACATCCATCATCTTTTACTTTATATACCACATACATCATCTGCTTAGCCTTTTCCCAACTATGTTGGGGTCGGCTTCCAGTCTAACCGGATGCAGCTGAATACCAGTATTTTAGATGGAGCAACTGCCTATCTGACCTCCATAACCCAGTTAATACTAGGTATTACGATATTCTTTGGTAAGACTGGATGTCAGAATTTCAGGTCACTGACTACCTGTAACGACTGCCAAAGATCTATATATGGCAGCCGGGACCAACAGCTTAACGTGCTTTTCGAGACACGGAGGAAACTCGGTATGTCGGGCGGTCACCCATCCACAGACCGACCTAGGCAAGCACAGCTTTACCTAAAGATCGACCCGAGTGGCAGTTCTTATTAAGCCACTTTATATACCACCTATGTACATTGAGTGGTTGTAATGTGTTTCGACTTACCAATCTCCTCAGGGTTGATAATCAAGAACTTGTCCTTGTCAGGCACTTCGTTGATCACCAACGCTGACTTCTCCTTCATCCAAGCTGGTGGGATGAATTTCTTCGACTTCAGGTTACATTCCCTGGTAACCACTATGGGTAACCACCAAGACATAGTATCTGCTTCGGGTACGTCGTGGGGTCTTTCACGGAGGTAGACTTTCTGCAAAGTATTTGGTGCTATGAGTTTGATCTTGGTAAAAGGAAATATCGTGAGAAAGGGATCATAGAAGCAGTACTTTGAAGACATTATAACTAGTGTTCTCTACGCTGATTACGTTAAGGCCGTTTTCACATTAGCAGCTAGACAGTTGCGCGGCAGAAGCACATTCCTTCACATTTTATAAGAACACCCGTAACAATCCGTTACTATTTGTTTATCCTCGCGCGACTGTCGCGCTGCTAATGTCCTAATGTGAAAGCGGCCTAACTGCCGCACTCAGAGTGCTTTAATGATTACTTCTAACCAAACAGACAGATGTGTTGCTGGGGAGTTTGTTCCGCCACTTCTTCTTTCCAGCAAAAAACACTAGGAAGTGTCGAAGGGTGGGCGTTTTGGGGGACTGTCACTTGTAAATGAGTAAAGTAAAGTAAATTTTGACGTTCGAAAAGTGCTGATTATCAGCCTAGTTTGAATAAATGACTTTTGATTTTGATTTTGATTTTGACTTAGGCCATCATTTAGTAAAGTTTTTGACAGTTTTGTCCTACAAAAGTATGTCAAATCTTTACTAAGTGACGGCTTAAGTAATCATTAAATATCTGTCAGCAGTTAGTCTTTTGTGACTTACAACTCTAATTTTTATTTTAGGTTGAAATGATACAAGTACCGCCATCTACCAGCCAGCGCTGGAACTACTAAGCGAGGTAAAAACTGGTCGTGCACTCCTTCAGAAGCATTTGTACTGGATGTTCGCATTGTAGTTATGTTAGGTTCGTATTTTCATGTACCGAAACCATGTTTGAGTATTATAATGACATAGCTGGTACTTATCATTAAATTAAAATCATAAATATACATTCATTTACTGACTGAAAGAAAGCATGCAACTTTTTACACAAGAATTCCTTGTGTATTTAAAGAAGGTATTATATGTAAGCACAATAGAAGGGTTTTTTACTTATCGCCTCCTAAATTTTGCAAAATTAATGACTTGGTCCCTGACCGAGTCACAAAAGTCCACACTCAAGGTTTGCCAAACGGCGATGGAACGAAGCGTATGGGTATAAAGCTCACTGACAGTATACGTAATACCACAATACGCTTAAAAACTGGAATCGCTGATGTGGGAAATAAAACTGCTGGCTTGAAGTGGGATTGGGCGGGCCATGTCTGTAGGATGGATCAGAACCGATGGGCTAGAGTCGTCACCCAGTGGGTGCCAGAAGACGGGCGTCGTTGCCGACCTAGAAGCGTTTATGGCAAATTGGACGGGGAAATCCACACAGAGAGAAGAGTGGAAGGCTATGGGAGAGGCTTTTACCCAGCAGTGGGACAATATAGGCTGATAAAAAAAAAATGAATTGAAATGTATGTAAAAGTTAGTTGTATCATTTGTTTTTTTTTTAATATTATTATAATCCTTTGCCAAAGGGAAAAAAGCATCGGTCACGCGACTTGTAACCTCCTTAAAACCTTAAGTAAAACAAAACACAATCTCACCTGTGTAACAACAGCTGTACCATTGTCATAATTCCTCAAGACATTGACTAGAGGCAGCCTGTCCTTGTCTATCCAGCTCTTAGCCACGGTCTTGATGTCAACCCAGTCAGGAACCTTGTTGTCTTGATGTGCGGCCGTGTTCAGGGCGTTCCAGATGTCATCGCCAGAGAATGTTTTAAATTTGCTGTCGGGAAAGTAAATAAAGATCAAGGAGGTGCTTATTCATTGTTTTTGTGAGTAAACGAATGAATGTCCTAGAACCAAAAAAATCGAAGATAATAATATGTGACATATACCAACCCGCACTGGGCCTGCCTGGTGGATTAAAGCCCATGCCTTTTTATTAAGGGGAGGAGAGGGAACATTATAGGCTGGGCCTCAACGACAACCATCTCGACAGTACCAAAGATACATACACCAAACAACAACATACAAGTTACCAAAGATTTATGACGCACTATAAGTGGTACTGTCGAGAAGGCTGTCGCTAAATACTTGTAAAGTCCATTTCACGAAAGACGTCCCGCAGACGCAGCGCTGTATGTCGCGCGACATAATGTTGTTTCACAACTTTTGGCATCGTAAATAAACCTTATAACGCACTAATCCTATAATAATCTCACAAAATATCTACCACAACAAACGCACCTTGATAACATCGACAAACGACAACATGGCCGATCTGTTAAATTTAGTTCCACAATTGTCCGCGGGACTTCTTTCGTGACATGGACTTTACCTAGATGTTTCCTTGAGAAAATAAGTTGACACCTTTAGTTCTTATGTTTGAGTATGTTAGCCAATCGGCTTCTTATGATCTCTAAGCGATGTTTACTCTGCTCGGGAGTCTCGTTAGCCAATCAGCTTCTTATAATATCTAAGCGATATGCAATTTTTCATTCATAATTACCGTGACTCCAAGAAAATCCTGAGCCCCTTCTTGAAGGTATCCTCTCCCAATGTATAGTTGAACATGCGGAACAGCAGTTCGATCTTGGTGCACGCTGTCTCCTGCTTCATGCCGGTGATGCGCGAATGAGGGTAGCGCTTGCTAAACTCGTAATACAAGGAGTACAGGACTGTGAGGGGCCATTTGCCCTCCATTTCAGAGCCATTGTTGATCTATTTGAAACAAAAATCGAGAATTAAAAAAAATCTCTTCGGCCGGACTTACACATTTATTTTTGTTTTTCATAACACTGTCATGTTACTTCATGTTGTTTTAAAACTACATGGGGCTTGTGTTTCGTACCTGATTACTGTGAGAAGAAACAACCAAAACAAACTCAGAGTCTTTGAACTTTAAAAGAGACTTGTCATATGAGGACCATAAAGATTAGTATCTGAGATGGCCTTTTGAAAAGGAAGACAAAAGAAATGGAGAGGTCGAAGACTTTTGATTGTCAATAATTTGTCCCTGATTATTTAGGACTAAACACAGTCATACGCAGAATCAGGCAGCCCTTAAATAAAATGGTAAGAAAACAATTCGGCTGAAAAATTGTCAATTAAATTCTTTTGAATTATAATAGTTACCTTGAAAGCTGTAGCAGCAGCGATGTATCCAACCAAGGCCTTATTAAGATGAGCATCAGTCCACCATGCAGGAGTAGTCAGTGCCCCCAGCCACTGGTACGACAACTCTTGAGCGAGCTGGATGTAACCGCGGCTGCTGAGGTCACTCTCCCTGAAAACAAGCAATTTTGAAACATCTTTCTTTGTGTATAAAAACGTTGCCCCTCACTAGGAATTTCTCCTGTATCTGGTGAAGGTTGCAGGGACCCGCTGGATGCGAGACGCACGGGACCATTCAATGTGGCTACACCTGGCCGTCTTTTGGCTGAAATGATGATGATGACACAACAGACCCCGAACAAGTATATGTAGGTCGTACAAATATTTGTTGCGTGCGGGGATCAAACCCGTATCACGCAGCGCACCAGTCAATCGCCCAGCCCAGCCACTGTACCGACCGTGCCGTCTTAGCTGTAATCTTGTTGGTATCCTGTCCCTTTCTTCATTTTACAGAGCAACAAGGGAAAACTACATGACGATAGTAATGACCTATCTACCAATGTAAACAACATTGGTAGCTTAATGATAGAAAATTGCGGTGAAGGTTTGCCTTGCGCGTTGGCATTGAATTACATGGCAGTTTACGATAAAAATACATGCATTGTGTGTTAGACCTTAACCAAAAGGTTTCGATAAACTAAAGTACTTGATAATGGTTTAAATACCAGTGTAGGAAAACTCCTAAAATATTTAAATACAATAGGGTAGTTGATTGACTTAAAAAATATGATTGTGTTTAGTCCGTCTGTTAGATTATCGAAAAATATTGGATACGTGTTTTTTGTTTTATCAAATTAATAAAATTGACGAAAATAAAATGTGTCAAAGATCGTGAGTGCACAGAAAGTGGCTGGTGACGTCACTTTCTGTTAAAAAATATACCAAACTATGACGTCGCGCGACTTTTCGAAACACTCTATCGTCTTTATTTATACACACATCAACACTGTCTAGGGATATTTTAGATTTACTCAATTTACTCAAAATGTATTAAAAATAGCATACAACATGTATATATTTTTATAAAGCCCATTTATCAGACTACACTCCAGAATAAAAGAAAACAATGTTTTTTTGCGTAAACAAATTTTTATTCAAATAAAGAAGAAACATGAAATAATGGTAAAACTAACAACAAATGTGTTTCTCAAGAAAAATTTACAAATAAGGAGAAAATAATTTGTTTTTAACAGTTCTGTGAAAAATCAGTAGTCAGTAAAACCACCCATGACGTTAATAACGGTCCTGCAACGGTTTTTCATGCTTTGGATTAAGTTATCCAAGTCCCAGGTCCGGCTAAGATGCAAAAAAAGTTGCTCTTCCGTCGCAACGTTTGCAGGGAAATTCCTCAAAGCTCTTCTTTGGAGCATGTTCCACGCGTGTTCTATGGGGTTTAGGTCAGGCGATTGAGCGGGCCATCCCAAGACCGATACGTCGTGCTCCTGCAACCAGCTCGTCACCACTCTCGCTGTGTGCGGACGGGCGTTATCGTGCATGAGCGTGAATTTTTGGCCCATTTGCAGTCGATGGGGGTTGATTATTGGAACTAGCACCTCGTTACGGTATTTTTCAGCCGTCATGGTGTTTCTGATACGAAACGAGGTCTGTTCTTCCACCAACACGAATTCCCGCCCAAACCATAATTGTCCCGCCGTGGTATGAATGGACTTCCTGAGGATGTTGCAGACGGCTCTCACGACCAGGAACTCGCCAAACACGCACTCTACGTGTATCGGGATGGAAACCGAACCGGGACTCATCGGTAAACAGCACTACAGACCACTGGTTTTCTTCCCAGAGCAAATGTTCACGAGCCCACTCTAGTCGTCGTCCACGATTTCCTCGGCGTAGTGCTGGAGTACGAAGCGGTCTGCGAGCATGAAGGTTAGCTTCATGCAGCCTTCTCCTCACAGTTTGGTCACTCACAAGCAACTGGTGCTCTGACTGGAGCCTCTGAACCAACTGCATGGCCGTAACATTTAGTTGTCTTCTCGCGGCAACTTGCAAAAATCGGTCTTGTCGTTGAGTGGTTATGCGCTTCCCGCCTGGGTGTCTTTCAGCCACTTCACATGTAGCACGATAACGTGACCATAACCTTGATATCACGTTTTGTCTTGTTCCAAACTCCTCAGCAATAGTCCGTTGAGTAGCCCCAGCTTGGAGCATGCCTACTGCCCTTAACATTTCTTCTCTAGTTAAATGGCGCCGCTGCATGATGCACACAATAACATTAATTCGGAATTATACGATAACTTGTTATAAAACTTAAATTGGACACAAAAAAATAGCCACAAACTACTGTAGGTAAATGAAACCTTCGGACTTCGCTACCATTATGCCGCGTAAATCTTTTGTTTTTAATGTATTTTTTCAAATTCAAATTTAGAATCGTTCAAAAAGGCTTACAAAATAAACTTTCTTCAAAAGAATTTAAAAGTGGCCAGTATTTTTTGAGTTTAAGAACTTTATACAAAATATCCCTAGACGGTGTTGATGTGTGTAGTTTACGTGAAAAATGGAAAAATACATGCACAATATTTTTTGGAAATCTATCTGACGAACTAATTAGTTTTTTTATTGTCAACTACCCTATTCTATAAACTTTCCATTTACTGAGTATACAGATATTAACGGAATTTTAGAAGTACGAGGAAGAAACAGGCCCATATTATGCGAATAAATTATTTGATTTGATTTGAAATTCTTCTATGAGAAAAGTACGGTTCCTTGGCACGGTGGTGGTAATGCCAAGGCTGCCTCACGAACCGCACTGAGAGTAAATGTGGCCCCAGCAGTGGCATTGTTAATGATCTGATTAAGTTCATATGAGTCATAGTACTAAAATACCGACTTACCTGAACACGATAAGACCCCAGTTATCAGCCGGCTTGACTCCTTGGTAATTGGGCAGCGCCACAATGTCCAGCCTCTTCAACGGTAAGGGCACTCTCCAGAACGCAGATAACTCCTTGAACACTCGTACCACCTTCTCATTGATACCTGCTAAAGCTTCCAGGTATTCTGGGCGGCCCAATACGCGGATTTCTACCAAGAAAGAATTAAAAAGATAATACTACTGTTAGAACTTTCTGGATGGTCTTCCTAAGAAAACAGTATCATGGCGTGTCTTCAAATCTTTCTTCTGAATGCACCCTATTCAGAAGAAAGATTTGAAGATCAACTTTTTTGGAATCTCCAAGGGTGCTCTTTCTAAAATAACAGTCTGAATTTAAATGAAAATATCTGGCAATGCAGTTTTAATTCGTTCGTAAGTAGATCAAGAATAGTTGGTGATGAGAAATATCTTCAAAATACTTTTGAGCAAAAGTCTTTTGCCCTCAGCGATAATGTTGCTTATTCTGCGTAAGATTTATGCCATCAGAATTTTATATCCAAAAGAAACCGTTATTGCACCAATACTTTACAAAGCAAAGAAGCAACGTAATAGCCACTCACCAATATCATTGCCTGCATCGTCCTTCACTTGCGTGGAGTTGTCTAACTGCTTCAAGTTTGCTATGACCAAGCCGAGTGTGAATGTAGACATCGGCGGAGTCCTCTCGAAGTGATCGCATACTGCATCCGGCTCATCAGGACTGTTGGAAAAAATAGGTGTTTAGCAGGATGGGTGTGATGAAGCACACCATAAGAGGGGGTGAAGCCTTTGCCCAGGAGTGGGATAATATAGGCTAACAAAAAAAACAGCATATCCTTCATAATACCGTCGTCATCATTCAGGAGACTTTTTCTACACTAATATTACAAAGAGGATAGATTTGTTTGTTTGTTTGTAACGAATAGGCTCCGAAACTACTGAACCGATTTCAAAAATTCTTTCACCGTTGGGAAGCTACACTATCCCCGAGTGACATAGGCTACTTTTTATCCCTGTATTCCCACGGGAACGGGAACAACGCGGGTGAAACCGCAGGACGTCCGCTAGTAATTGATAAGGAGACCTAATGAAAAAAATATTTAATTGCTCCTCGTGTGGTAAAAAGATGGCATCACATACATCCTGTAAGGATCCAGCACTTCACAAAGTACTGGTTGAATATAGTAAGAAGACACAACAAAGCTGGGGAATATGAATCATCATCACCATCATCTGATCATCAATGTTGAGGTCGGCTTCCTGTCTAACCGGATGCGACAGAATACCAGTATATTACCCAAACATAGTTGGGAAAAGGCTAGGCAGACGATGAGATAGATATACGCAAACAAAAATTACTTACATGTTCTCAGTCCTAGCAACGGGCACATTGCTGAGTGCGATCATGTCCCGCGGTCGAACCACGCTGAGCTCAAACGGAGTCTTGTAACCGGGCTCGTCAAAACACGGGAACATACGACGAGCGTTGTTGGGTCGAAGCTGAGTAGCTGCTACGATCCTGGAGAATTTATGAGGTTATAGATCTGAAGATTAAATATGTCAAGGACTTGTTCTTCTTGGTAAGCTTCGTAAAGTTTCAAGGGATTTCGTATCTATGTATCATGTAACAGAACATCACGACCGTAATCTCCGAACGGTACTTTGTCTTTTATGTTAAAGTCCCATGTAACAAGGAGTGAGCTTATTGGCATCATCATCATCATCATATGAGCCCGTAATCACCCACTGCTGGGTATAGACCTTCCCTTTCTTCTTTTTCTTATTGGCATCACCCGGGAAGAAACCCAGGCTGACTGCTACCATCATAATCGTAATCATCATTTATTGCATTCTTGTAGTTTACAAGTTGTTGGAAAACCCCAATAATAATTTGCCCGGCCCGGGAATTGAACCCAGGATCTCAACAAAGCAGTCTACCAATTATCTGAAATCTCGATGTACAACTCTCATAACTTTTTCAAGAACTTTCAACTTACTTAGAGACTTAAAGAGTCTGAGAATCCATCAGTGTTTTATTTTGAATAGTTTTGTTTTACCCATTGAGTCCCTTGTACCTACCACCAATTTTGTTACTTCCGTACAAGATAATTTGTAAATTGAGCTTCAACGTAAACTCATTATCACCAATGAAGGCCCTTTCATATCCTACCTTTCAACCTCCTGGTCAGTCATATAGCTTGTTTTGAAGAACGCCTCAGTGTTTGTCGTCTCCAGACTTCCCTTGAAGCTGAACTTCAAGACTCCAGTGGATCCCTTGGTGACTGTCCTCTCCAGAGACAGGGTGACTATCGGCTTCTTGGGGTCCGTTGATATTCTATTGATTGTGATTCTTTTGGACTCCTTACTAGAAATGGACATACATACCAATTTATTTACTTAATTTGACCTGTAGGTTTATTTTTCGTTGAAGACATCATCATAATTATAGGGATGGTTAGAAAATGCCGCCGGATGTCAAATTAATTATTTTTTTAAATATTCTGGTGACTAAATTACCATTAAAATTATCTTTAGATCGACATGGGAAGCAACAATGTAGATTGCAGATTGCATCCTAAATGTTTCAGCATGAGTTTTTTTATTGCATTATTACTCGTAATTATAGCAACATCCAATACTTACGTGTCTCCAGGAAAATGAGCCCTAACTTCAGTCTCCAAGATCTCAATTTCATGTGCAGAGTGCACTGAGACCTCGTTGCTATCTTCCAGCCAAGTAACATTGATAGCCACATGGCCTTTGAAGAGTCCATCTTCGAGATAAGGTTCCAAGTCCAGGCGGTAAGCAGTCGGTTCTACTGTCTTCTCCAGGCGGGTCTCCATGGAAAGGCCGTGGGCATTGTTCAGGTCTATGCTTCGGGCTTTGATGATGTGAATTGGTTGGAGGTTCTGCGGAATGAAGAGCTGGTTTAAGATTCTGTGGATTTAAATGCTAACAATACAGCGTGTAAGTATCAGAAATGGTGTGGTTTTATTTAAGGACATGATTAAGGATGGCCATCCTCATGGGTCTATTGAGAAAATTGATCAAATTGATGGTCGATACGGAGAACGTTAAATCCCGACGAAGGGTTCCGTAAGAACCGTCGTCGGGGCTGCGGGTTGTTCGCAAGAGATACCGCGGCCTCGACATAAAGGGCTAAGAAGGAACATGGGTGGTTTTTAGTCAGTAGAAGACTGACACTCCCTTTCGCTCTACCCAAGAGCGGGAGGGGTTATTTGATGATTTCCCACCACACAAAAAAAAGGTTCCGTAAGAAATAGTGTCTTAATAAGGCATTTACTTGCTTAAAAGGGCACTTCTATTACTAGTTAAATTGTACAAACTTGTTAAACAAAATAAAATATTTGTATTTGTAATACCACGCCAATGTAAATACACAATCAAATTCATAACCAGTCCTGAAGTCGATTGGATACGCTTAATTGGACCAAACAATGGTTTGTTAGTACATATTTCGGACTCATAATGTCCGTAGCGTCATCATTTCATAATAAAACAATGAGTAATTTTTCGCAAATTAAATCAAATAATTTTGCGAAATACGTAATATTATACAAAAAGGCGGAATAAATGGATTATTCCGAACCTTGAGGATAAATAATTATTAAAAGTCAAACCCATTCTCAGTTGGCTACCGTTGTGCAGGTACAGACTTCAGTCAAAGGAGGCGGCGGAGAGAGAAAGAGAGCGTGCTACTCACTCAACCCGCACCAGAAGGGCAGCCGGGCGTCGAAGGGCGTTAAACGATCTCCGGCCACCATAAGGTGGGGCCTGCGGGTGGCAAACTTAGGGCTGAGATGTCGCCCGACCAGCCAGGCCCAAAGAGGTGGCGCGCAGTAAACGCGCCTTTATAGGGAACGTGCGGTCGCTGGCCGCACTTGGTGATGAGGCCCGCCGGATAAGGTGGGCTGATACCAGTCGGGGGTGCGCGCGAATGTACTTGTATCTCCCGGGCCCCCGACACATGGTATAAGTAGGAACAGTGGTTTTTTAGTCGGTTAGAGTCCGACATAACCCCCGCTCGCCCCAAGCGGAGGGTATCCATGAGGATTTTCCCACTCAAAAAAAAAAAAAAAAAAAAAAAAAAAAAAAAAAAAAAAAAAAAAAAGTACAGACTTCAGTCAACACATCAAGATACGCCAAACCGTCAAATTTTTCCAAACGACTTTGAACCTAACGCTTTAGCGACATAGTTGAGATTGAAGTACCTTGATGTGCAGCTGATATCTGTACCTATTTTATTTCTTCGGATACAGCGCATATTTACTGCAAAATGTTGTGTAGTATACATAAAATACTATCTTTAGTTGATACTAGTGAAGCACGACGTGAACTGATGATACTAGTGAAGCAGCATATATTATTATATAGTGAAATACCATATGCTCGAGAAGAAGCTTTGAGTTCTTTGGGCACATTGCTAGAAAAAGAGGCGAGTGCGCAGTGGCTGAGCAATTGGACTGCTGCGCTGTGTGTCGCGGGTTCGATCCCCGCACGGAACAAATATTTGTCTACAGGTAATTGTTTCGGGTCTGGGTAATTGGTTGTGTATGTGAATTTAAATGTTCGTGAACGCACCCACGATACAGGAGAAATTCCTAGTGTGGGCCAACGTTTTTTTTAAAAAAAAAAAATCTACTGATAACGGGCAAGGTAGCGGGAGAAGACCCAGAGCCAGACAGACCAGTTCCGCTCTGTCCTAAACACTTCAGTCTGCGATGCCTTACATGCTGCCGAAGACAGAGTGAGCTGGCGCAAGACAGTCCGAGAGAAAGTGATCCAAAGAGGCCACGACCCTCAGCATTGAGGAAAAACAACGCAAGGAGAAGGGAGTGAAGCACGATACTTTACAGTATTGATAAAATATAATGCGATACTCCAATATTTTGGATCAACAAAAAAAAAGAGATGGAGCACGAGCTTGGAGCTCGTGGATCTTTGACAGTCGTTCCAGGTATAGTCAGTGGCCCGAAAGTCTCACTCCTAGCAAGTCTGTCAGTCTTACCATAAGGTATCGTATTACCCAGTACTAAGTGGGTTCTGGAGGTCAGATCTGCAGTCGCTCCTGGAAAAATACTGGTAGTCAGCTCTATCCGGTTAGACTGGAAACCGATCCCAATATAGTTGAAAAGCTAAAACTAGGCAGATGATGACAAATAAATTACATCTTATCGTATAAGTACGATTCGAATCGATCCAAAATTTCGACACAAATAGTTACCATTGCATCAAGGTAACGTTAACAAAATGCCATCAAACAGGTTTAGAATCTAAACACTAAAGAACAGGGATTCCCTACTTTTTATTAAAGTCTGGATAACCGCCAAGGTATTCCTATGTTTGTGGATTGATGGTGTATTTAGATTCTGGAAGATCACTCTACAATTTCTTCACAGAGGATGTTTACTTTTTTTATACGTTTTTCTTGAAATCTTGGTTTGTTTATCGCTTCTTGGAATTGCACGGGTATTGATGAGATTGCAAAAAATGTACCTAACTGCGGTACTCAGAGATATTTAATGATTACTTAGGCCGTCACTTAGTAAAGATTTGACATACTTTTGTATGACAAAACTGTCAAAACCTTTACTAAGTGATGGCCTAAGTAATCATTAAAGCTCTCTGAGTGCGGCAGTTAGTGATGGTCGATATGTTTAATGGATTCTTTTTATGTTTGAGCTCTTTTCCTGTGCCTTACCGCAAACAATATGTGGAGACTTTTGCCCAGCGATCATCGTGCTTGCGGACCCACCCAATCCCGTTTTATCCTAGCAGCACTCTTACCAACCCTGTATTTCAAACCCTGTGTTGTCTTTTGACACACAAAACAAACATACAAAAAAAAACTTCATACTGACGAATAGAGACCCTCCTTTCTGGAAGACTCCTTTTTGGAAGTCGGTTAAAAATGCAAAATGCTTTTGATTCTTTAGTTCATACAAATATTCTTATATGATTGCGTCATTGGTTACAAGCGCGACTGCTGATCATGAGGTCCTGAGTTCAATTCCCTATCCTACCACCCATCCATACACCAACCAAGGCAAGCACGTATTAAACTAAAGTTCGACCCAGCACGACTGTTACTATTTAACCACAAGCTCCTCTTGTAACGTGGGTGATTGTAAATACAAAAAAACAGGCTAAATATGGGTATCTAACAGTTGAACACCTCTGCCTGCTCCAATGTCAAACACTGGCGTGATGTTATTATGTTTGCATTGCCAGCTCATCGCTTCACGTTTAGCGGTTAGTTATGCACATATTTGCTGCAGCGCTAACAGCTGCTAATCAGACTAAATTAATGAGCGATGGTCAATGTTTACCCAATCTCCTCTGCGATGACGTCATTGTTTTGAATGCCTTGACTTGTGGAGGTTTTTGGCGACAAGAAAACGCGCTGTTAGGATATGATGGATTGATTTATTTACACACACTTGAATACTTGAAATACGCCCGACCGTGGGAAACACCCAATGACACAAGAAACCTTGGGGATTGATCCCAGGAACTCTCGACAATGGGGTAGTAGACAAAACAAAACTAATTAGTCCGTTAAATAGATTTCCAAAAAATATTGGACACATATTTTTTCTTTTTTCACGTAAACAAAAAATGAAGACGATAAAATGAAGCCTTGTGCTTTGAAAACTCGTGTGACGTCACATTGCACGACATTTTTTTACCAGAAAGTGACGTTACAAGCACCCACTCATGATCTTTGACGCGTTCTTAAATTTTTATTAATTTGATAAAACAGAAGACACGTATCCAATATTTTTCGATAAACGGAATCAAATTTTTTTGTCGGGAAACATCCCTATTGTTCTTCCTTTATCGTGTGCCTAACCTGGTTTTAGAATGTTTATGCCGCAATTAATGATGTAGTTACTTAACTAGAAATTAATAATAAGGTAGTTAACTAAAAAAATCTAATTAGTCCGTGAGATAGATTTCCAAAAAATATTGGACACGTATTTTTTCTTTTTTGACGTAAACAAACAATGTAGACGATACAGTGCTTTGAAAACTCGTGTGACGTCATTTTCTAAGACATTAGTATGACATTATTTGCCGGTGAGTGACGTCACAACCCCCCTCTCAAATCTTTGACGCGTTTTCTCTTCGTCAATTTTTATTAATTTGATAAAACAAAAAATACGTATACAATATTTTTCGATAATCTAACAGACGGACTAATTAGAATCATATTTTTTGAATACTTGAATACTTGAAATACGCCCGACCGTGGGAAACACCCAATGACACAAGAAACCTTGGGGATTGATCCCAGGAACTCTCGACAATGGGGTAGTAGACAAAACAAAACTAATTAGTCCGTTAAATAGATTTCCAAAAAATATTGGACACATATTTTTTCTTTTTTCACGTAAACAAAAAATGAAGACGATAAAATGAAGCCTTGTGCTTTGAAAACTCGTGTGACGTCACATTGCACGACATTTTTTTACCAGAAAGTGACGTTACAAGCACCCACTCATGATCTTTGACGCGTTCTTAAATTTTTATTAATTTGATAAAACAGAAGACACGTATCCAATATTTTTCGATAAACGGAATCAAATTTTTTTGTCGGGAAACATCCCTATTGTTCTTCCTTTATCGTGTGCCTAACCTGGTTTTAGAATGTTTATGCCGCAATTAATGATGTAGTTACTTAACTAGAAATTAATAATAAGGTAGTTAACTAAAAAAATCTAATTAGTCCGTGAGATAGATTTCCAAAAAATATTGGACACGTATTTTTTCTTTTTTGACGTAAACAAACAATGTAGACGATACAGTGCTTTGAAAACTCGTGTGACGTCATTTTCTAAGACATTAGTATGACATTATTTGCCGGTGAGTGACGTCACAACCCCCCTCTCAAATCTTTGACGCGTTTTCTCTTCGTCAATTTTTATTAATTTGATAAAACAAAAAATACGTATACAATATTTTTCGATAATCTAACAGACGGACTAATTAGAATCATATTTTTTAGTCAGTAAACATCCCTATTGTGTGAGGGTTTTAGTAGGTTTTTAAAGCCACATTTCTTTGTCGAATACACCGACTAGGATTATAATTAATTAGTTTTAATGCCGAACAATAAAACTATGACACTTATCAAAAGGTACAAAAAAAAAAAAAAAAATATTATGTACACCTCTGCCTTACCCTTTAGGGATTACAGGCGTGATGTTAAAAGGGTGTGGTGAGTGATTTGTCCAAAGCCAAAACCTGTAAAAGCACGAAGTACCTCAGCATTATTTCTGAGCTAATAAACAGTCTACATTTCCTCTTTATCGTACGATGACAGAGTCTTTATATCGCCCATGGGCCTCTAACTCGGCTTAACCAGGGCTTGGCTTGTAAACATTTTATTACCTCATATTTTATTACCTAAGTATAGCTTAGCTGTTCCTGGAAAAATTAAGGCAGACGCTAAACTAGCCTGTCACAATTTGCTTAATCCTATGTCAATGTTTGCACTGAGTTTGACCAATGATACATGTGAAAGTCCTACACAATACACGACATAGTCAGTCGTACATAAATGTTTGTTTTTTTTATCATTAAAAATAAGCATAACGGTTTGTTTTCTAACGCACTATCGGTCACCACGTATTCATAAATCATTCACAGATTATCTAGCCAAGCCCAAAGGCATCATACTAGCTCAAATGCGGAACCCACACACTACGGAATCCTAAATGTTTTTGAATGCCTTTTGTGATCGGCCTCTATTTAAAATAATTGGGATGCGACAAAAAGGTGATTTAAAAAAATAATTAATAAAGTGTGTTTTTGTTTTTTGTGGTAAGAATAAAAATAAAAAAATTGTTTGTTATCACTGACGCAGAACAATAACAAAACTCGTAGGTATCAAAACGACGTCAAGGTTTGATTAACGTTACCGAATTGTTAATTAGGTGCAAGAGGAATGCAAGAAACATCTTAGCAGTACCTACAAATAAAAGCAATCGGGAATCTAGTTTTGTACTCTTTTTTTTGGCAGGTGGAAAATCATCAAAACCCCTCCCGCTCTTGGGCAGAGCGAAACGGAGTGTCAGACTTCTACTGACTAAAAACCACCCACGTTCCGTCTTAGCCCTTCATGTCGAGGCCGCGGTATCTCTTGCGAACAACCAGCAGCCCCGACGGGGGTTTTGTACTCCTTCAGTAGCAGTAGGATGCTTCCATGGTGGCGGCAATCCTACTCAAATGCAGCCACGTAACACCATACACAACTAGTAGTTGGCAAAATATAGATGGTCTCACATTTTATTTATTTATTTATTTTGAGAATGGACACGATAAACAGCAAAATTAAAACCCCCTTTAAAAACTGGATTCATTACCCATACATGACTAAAGAATAGCATTGAATGCATTTTTTGATAGAATGACTATCACTACATGGTATAAAACAAAGTCGCTTTCTCTGTCCCTATATCCCTATGTATGCTCAAATCTTTAAAACTACGCAATGGATTTTGATGCGGTTTTTTTGAATAGATAGAGTGATTCAAGAGGAATATTTAGTATATAATTTGACCGACATCCACGCGGGTGAAGCCGCGGGCATCAGCTAGTATTGTACAAAGCTGTTACGCGGATACTGTATTAGGATCATCTACAAGGGTTCCTAATGCACCCAATTTTAAAATCCACATTAGTAAAGAATAACCAACAGTAACAGTCCACAAACTAGTACTCTATGGAATATAGTATGTACAATAATCCGCATCAATATCACTTAACAAAGACTCAATCAGGATGTGTCGCCACGTACCTTATCCGGCGGCAGAGAGTTCGCGACGCGGAGGCACAGGCACACTAGCAGAAGGACGCGGCTGAACATCGTTGTCTTTGCCTCGTCCCTTTTTTTGTACCTAGAAGAATATTCGATTAGAACAGGTCTAGTTTTAGGCTCTGTAAAAACAACACTTGATATTTTCTAAATTAGAACACAGGTCTATCCTATTAATATCATAAACGCGAAAGTTTGTAAGTATGGATGTTTGTTACTCTTTCACGCAAAAACTACTGAACGGATTTGGATAAAATGGTATACAATAAATTGGTGCACAGATAGTTTATAACCTGGATTAACACATAGGATACGTTTTATTCCGATGTTATCTTCCCGTGGAATAATTTTCGAGTTGTAGCGAGCGAAGCCGCTGCAACAGCTAGTGTTATGATATTATCATAATTCTCCTGCCCTTATCCCATTTTATTTGGCCTTTGTGTTCTAGGGCCGCGGTTTTGTTATTTCTTTCGAATAGTCGTGCATCCCTCGGATCATATTGGCCCCTAAAATGTCACTTTAAAAGCCTCAGAATGTTGAGGTCATATTCTAGGTTTTGTAATAGAAAATCAAACTAAACAACTTTGTCCATGGGACCAATATCGTAATCGCGAAAAGACATTCAACCGTGCAAAACTTCGTTTCTGATGTTGTAGGTAAACATGATTCTCTTCATGACCTGTTTGATGAACGGGCTAGGGGAACACACAATTCTGTAGACCTAGCAGAAGTTCCTTCTACTGGCTCATTGTCCTTCCAGTCAAAGCTGATTTTCTGGAAATATAACGTAACAAATAGGACAGGAAGGAGAGTGAGATCGACTTACCCATAAAGTCCAAACGAAATGATACTCGTATGAGTCATGATTTTAAAGTAACAGTAAGTAGCTGTTTAGCTTAGAAGAATTTATTGAATTAAGAGTAAATAAGGGAATTAAGGAAAAAATATTAACATGAATGATAAAGTCGTATTTAAAATAACCTTTAAACAATATGAACATTCCTTTACCACTCAAGCGCATATGTACGTGCAAGTATATAAGGTATCACAATAACCATCAGCAGACCGGAAGATTAGACTCATTATTCAAAAACACATTGTTTCGATTTCGATTCAAAATGTCGTATCTGTCTTATTATTATTATTATTGCATTTACCAACTCTCGTCTTCTGATAGCGGAATGCCCCTTATCCTTTTCCAATGATCTGATACCCTACCCACATACTACTCGACTAAATCAGACAAAGACCAGATATTAAGCTATGAGCTTAGGGGATATATACCTGCACCAGAGATGTTCACACGCCTTTCAACGGAATTGACAAGACTAAACACTTCCACTCGTCCAGATGCTCAATTGCCCAGACGAATTACCACATTTACCATCATAACACAGCAGACAGACAAACAAATTCGAAAGACGGCACGGTTGGCGCAGTGGCTGAGCGATTGGACTGCTGCACTGCGTGCCGCGGGTTCGATCCCCGCACGAAACAAATATTTGTATGGTCTACAGATAGTTGTTTCGGATCTGGGTGTTCTGTGTATGTGAGTTTTAATGTTTGTAAACGCACCCACTATACAGGAGAAATTCCTAGTGTGGGGCAAAAAAAAATAAAAAAAACAAAATTGCATCCCTAAAGTGGAAAACCTTGTGTGAACATAGAAGGAACCTACATCCATCTGAGTATGATCCATAGAGAGATATGGATGACTTAAAAATATGAATAGCTCTGGAATCGGATGACTTAAAAATATGGAAAGGTCTAGAACCAGATGACTTAAAAATATGAACAACTCCAGGACAGCCTACTGCTGCGTTGTAACTTCGATGTCAAAACTACACAGTTTAACGACCAGGCTCAAAGGAAGTTTCAACAAAAGACCGACGCGCGACGTTCCTTGCACCGTGACTCCAAAGGATCACGTGTAAGCAAACGACTAGAGGACATAACAATACAAACGACTAAAGAGGTTACTGTTCCACAATAGTAACCTACTTCCAAGGACACTCAAAAACGAACCAGAAAAAAAAGAAACCAAAATCTTGCCTCCACAAAAAAGCACTGGCCAGAAAATCCGTCAAAAAAATTTGAATAAGGAAAAGCATTTAATAAAAAAATATATTTAAATCAAAGAGGTTCCACTTACGTGTTCAGTTCTACGTGTGCAGATTGCCACTGTAGTGTCCCAAGCGTTGGTCCCCCTCAATTGTCAGCAGGATGTGTCTCATTTGCACTGACGATTCATCTGTTGTGAACCTCTTACATCTAATATTGCTAATGCTATTTACGCGTCATATTGTACCGACAATTTGTTTTCAATGCTCCTATCACGCACTATTCGTGAGGATGAGTTATGGTGAAGGAGAATGCAGGAAGGACGGGAGGTCGTCTTGTGTTGGGATCATTTGGTAGGTATATAGTATATGATGGTGTGACGTTGGAGCTAGGAATAGACTTGATGGGTTCCCACGGGTGTTGCGTAAGCCTAGTAAAGGCATAGGCAAGGTATTCATTCTCATACTTAGACTTGCCCTGTATGGTAATGATGACTTCATGGTTTTCTGAAATGTTTCCTATGATGCAGTGGTTGATGAATTCGTATTACCGTTGAGAACATCTAGGGTAGTAATAACGCGTTTAATGATGGACCAATGGTTTCGGACGTGACTGATGTGTCGTAGGCCAAATAAGCAAATTACCTCCACTGCCCTCAAAACAGTGAAGGGACACATGATGAGGCAACTAGCATCTCGTTATTTTTTTTAAGGATGGGAAATCATCAAATGACTCCACCCGCTTTGGGCGGAGCAGAAGGGAGTGTCAGAATCTTACTAAGTAAAACCCATCAGTGTCCCTTCTAAAGTTTTTGCGTTCCAGAGCCGCGGTGTCTCTTTCGAACAAATCCCGTAACCCTGGCACGCAATGGCCTCCACCTCCACCTGGTCCACTATTATTACTGCTTCGCATCGCAGAAGGAGGTGTTCGCTTCCCATGGCTTTTCAGGGCCACACGAAAATGTCGCCGCCGATCGCCTCGACGAGGAAACGGTGGTGCTCCGTCTAAGCAGGGCAAACCTCCACCGTATTCTCCACCGTGTCCTCTGGGTGCTCGTCGCAGTGTTGACTCGGGTGTGTCCTTCCGCCAAATCCAAATCAGGTATCTCCCGAAACAACCGTGTCGGTTGTGGCGTACCTAGCGATGGGTTGCGACTCCAAACCACAAACTGCCATGTCCTAAAGTAAAATCTTAGAAGACAGGTCACATCCACCAATCTGCACTGCGCCACATAGGGAGAAGGTATGTGTCCCACCCGTCGGGGCTGCGCGTTGTTCGCAAGAGATACCGCGGCCTCGACATGAAGGGCTAAGAAGGAACACGGGTGGTTTTTAATCAGTAGAAGTCTGACACTCCCTTTCGCTCTGCCCAAGAGCGGGAGGGGTTATTCGATGATTTTCCACCCGCCAAAAAAAAAGGTATGTATCCCAGCAGTGGGGGGTTATTATCATCATCTTCCTGGCTTTGTCCAATTCTTCTTGAGGTAGGCACAACACGTTTTCTTCCTCCATTTTCTCCTGTCAGACGTAACGGCATTATTTACTCCTTTCTGTTTAATGTCATTTCTCACACAATCCATCCATCTTTTTTTTTGGCTTTCTTCTCCCGCTCCATCCATCAAGAGATATCCATCACTTTTTTCAAAACATACGTTTTATCACGTAGTAGTTTATATTATTATAGTTATAACTTTACTTGAAATTGATCCATAACCCTTGTACTATTCACCAGCACAGAGTTTTGAATGAGTCCTACCGATAACCGTGATATTTCACATATTAATCATTTTTGCACAGGCTTATTTAGGTAAATGTGCAGAATACTTGGTTTCAGGAAGGCTCTGTTTACACCAAGTGTAGTGAAAAAAAAACACCGAAATCTTGACTTTTCATTGCAATTTACAAGGACAATTTCAAGAAGGTTAATAACTAACCAACAACACCGCTTTGTGGATTATTTCATTCAAGAACCATGACGCACTATTTCTCACACCTTGATAAAAATAATCAAATAATTAATTATTTTGTCTATGACATTGATTTGCCGTTAGTAATAATTACTCGTAAATTGGCTTTAAAGCCGTTTCTGATTGCAATTTAATTTGATGCGATTTTAATGAACGTTAATGACCTGACTTGTTGCTAATAAAAATTAAATGGAAATGGTGTGGGGTTTAGTTCTGATTTATAGGGCAAACTCCCTTATTAATTTTGACAAAATTTAGGGACATATTTAGTAAAAAACTTCTTGAAATTGCTTCAACAAAACCTCACTAACAATTACTAATTTGACTGGACTATTAGAACTGTTTTGAAGATACTTTCCAGAGTGACGTACTTCCACCGAAATGATTTCCAGAAAAGCCCACAGGTCAAGTACCATGTGACCAGAGTAAGCATCTCCCGATAACCTGAAAGTAATAATTTTATTAAACAGAAATTGCTTTTATAAGCAAGCGCGCACAATCACATCGGAGAGGTCAGACTTCCAGTCGGGGCTGCGGATTTTGAAAGAGATACCGCGTCCTCGACACAAAGGACTAAGAAGAAACATGGGTGGTTTTTAGTCAGTAGAAGTCTGACACTCCCTACCATTCTGCCCAGAGCGGGAGGAGTCATTTGATGATTAACCACCCGCCAAAAAAAAACGGGTCAGACTTAGATACGGAATGCCGAGTACTAGGTCTTGTGGCTCAGCAAGATAGGACTTTGTCCAGCAGTAGATTGTGATAAGCTGTGCTGATTGCACCATGATCAAATCGTCCACATCAGCTCATACCATCATGTGAGGTAAATTACCAAATCTGAGCCTTAAAAATATTAACCACACGCTTGCCTATTCAAACACAATGCCAACAAGATTAAATTACAGCGATAAAGTCCACTTTACATTGCCAGAGTGACAACTGACGCACTCGTGACATACTAGTAGCTATCAAGGTAATTTTCTAATTAAAATCTCAACGAAACGAGCTCTTGGAACAGATTCATGGTACGGTCGGCAGATAAAGTGTATTTTGTACTTAAAATGGAATGCGTTTGCTCGTCCACAACTCTCGCTAAAATAATTGAATAGTTAACAAATTTTAATAACTATCTGTCACCAGCGATAACCTAGTGGTGTGATCGTCGGACTGTCAAGTCATAGGCCTCGAGTCGAATCCAAGACACACCTCTTATTATTATTATTAACCATTTATTTCGGACAGAATCCATATAAGTGTTCGTAACAATTTTCTTAAGATCTATGTTAGTAGGTAAATATAAGTGTTAGTTACAATTTTCTTGCGATCTATGTCAGTATAAGTAATTTTCTTAATCAGTTCAACCTTTTTAACCGACTAATATCTGTGTGAAGGTTAGCCTAGTTAGGGTTCATCCAAGAACGATCGCCCACGACAACAACGGCTGGAGCGGCGAAATTTACCAAAGCGATTTTTGCATGAACAATGAACGCACCTTTTATATTTCCAAACAAAATTATTTTGTGAAACAATAGATATAAACCTAAATAATGTCATAGACTACTACTTTCAGTTTTTTTTAAACTGATAGATCACTTGCTGCGGTGACTGTACTTACAAATATGTACGAAACATATACCTACAATAGGTATATGTTACGTACAGAAAAAGATGTGTGAACTATTGTCATTGAACTTGATTTGTACATTGTAGTAGTATATAGTACATACGTAATTGTCAGTGCATTTCCTGGTATTTATTTATGAATGCATGTAAACAGATAGTTTTTCCTCCTCAATCATGTAATGCGTGTCGAGGGGCAGTAGATTGCGACTTTGTTACAAATTACAAGCGTGATAAATAGAAACCGGAGTATATCATCATCTTCCAAGAGTCGGCTTCCAATCTACCCGGATGTAGCCGGTCCGGATTAGGTGTAACTCAAAATAGTCGAAATATGCAACAATAGTGCCAAAATATGCAACATAGCATTGATATAAATTGTAGAAACATGAATAAAATAATGTACTTTTTTTAATATTATCGAAGGAGCTCAGGTTTTAATAGTAATAGCCGCTCGTTTCGACCATTTAGTTAAGCAATGCTTGTCTAGGTTGGTCCTTGAATGGGTAACCAACCATTACGTACCGAGTTTCTTTCGTGCCCTATAAACCCTAAACTGGTTTAACCCGCTGCTCCCGGGTGCCATTTGTACTGACATTATTGACTGGGTTATGGGGATCCGATAGGCAGTGGATTAATGTAGGTTAGACAGGAAGCCAACCACAATGTGGCTAGGGTAAGGCTAAGCAGATAATACCAGGATATACAGATACTGGAGGCGCGGGCTATCCAAGAAAAGGTAGTTATTGCTAAGTAAACGAAGTAAAAATGGGAAACTCCAAATGGAAAACCTGTATAACACTTTGCTGACCTTGGAAACGTATCCAGGACCAATTCAGCAGTCTCTACGTGACCCCTACATCAATAAGGCATGTAAAATTTCCTAAATAATTAAAATTCATCAGCTTCAGCAGTTCAGGAACAAACCAGTGTCAGTACCAAGGAGACCGGTAGCTCAGCTAAAATATGCATGTGACTTTGCGTGCTATTGTTCAAATAAGGCGTTACATTGGCATTAGACCAAGCATAATAAATCATACGTGACTAATTATTTTTCAATGTTCATCCTGTATCGTATTGAAGCATACTTTGACGGCTCAATGAAAGACCTTCAGGTGGAGATGAACACCCCAGTGGATAAAGTCTCCCTTTTCATAGACAAGGTTGTTTGTTCGAAGACAAGTACCAATGTGACTTTTATCATACATTATTTATCTTTTATTGTCCAAAATTTAAAAAGTTCCCAGTGAAAGTGAACGAAACCCATCTTAAGAAAACGTGAATTTATAATTACTTAAAAACATACATAAACTCACGTTTTTTTCTATGGTATTTAATAGCTAGATACAGACACAGAACTCCACCTGCTACGATCCTTACATACTTATCCATATAAAATCAAGGCAATTGCGAGCACCACACCAGACCCTTCAGAAAACTTTTTAATTGTTGGCGCTCTTAGATTAAAACACATTATTGTGCTGTACTTTTGTTATTCACCAATAAATTAATAAATAAAAATGGAATAGAATAAGTTACATTATAAGATCATACGTAATGTTAAGTCCTAAGCTTCACATATATTTCTTTTGCTGTGCCCGACAGGGTCCATGATTGTTTCTTTTGAAAAATATTTACCACCTAAGCCTTCATTGTGGAATGCAATAAAGAATTGAGTATTGAGTATTGAAACTTTACCTAAATTTAAATTAGTACTCGTCAAGTCTAAAATCACTAATCCCCCTTGAACAAGCATACCTTTAAGCCTTAATTGTATAAAACCTCCTCCTCTTTAAAAAAAGCATAAATTAAAACCCGACTACGACAAAAAAACCTACACTGAAAAAGTATCAAACAAGATTTTTAGGATTCTGAAATAAACAAGGAAACTGGATAAACAAGAACAGAACACAAAGAAGAGCCGTAGTCACACGTTATAGGTACCAACCTAAACACTTGTGACTACGGCTTTTCTTTCAGCGGACAATGAAGACGGTTCTAACGGTACCTCACATGTCGAGTTTTGATAAGTAGATTAGGAGCTATAAGGGAACAGATGAAGATACTCACACACATACATACATACATAGCCTGTCAAAATCATAACCCTCCTTTGGCTTTGCCGTAGTCGAGTAAAAAGTGACCTCCGCTAGTCCGCCCGCTAGTGGGACAATAATAGGCTGGTATTATGTCACACTTCAGCTTGGAATTCTTAAGACGAGCCTTTTCCTACATAATTTGCTCTCAAGGGCAGACGCGCAATTTTTATCACATTACCGGCTAAGTACTGATAACGGCTGAAATTTCATACTAATGATCACCTTTGTGGAAGCTACATCCGTCCTTATTGAAGATATGCATAATACATTGTTATTAACTTTAAGTAGGCACTTAATAGCGTCAGCAATGAACCCGTCAATGGCCCTCACTCCTTTAAAATGGTCACAGCATACATTAAGATAAGGTGGTAGCAGTTTGCTTTCTGATCTTGATGTTACACCTTTTTTTTTTTTGGCGGGCTGAAAATCTTCAAACAACCCCTCCCGCTCTTGGGCAGAGCGAGAGGGAGTGTCAGACTTCTACTGACTAAATTCCTTCTTAGCCCTTCATGTCGAGGCCGCGGTATCTCTTGCGAACAACCCGCAGCCCCGACGGGACCCGCAGCCCCAACACCTCACCTCAGTTATTAATCGATCAGGCTCTCTCATTAGTGTAGATCACGCACACGTGTGAATAAGGACTGCAAGGAATCGACATCATCATACGCTCATCGATGCGTCACCTCTCGCCACCTCTCTATGAGAGGGAATGGACTATAATATAATAATCCACCACGCGGGTACAGTGCGGGTTGGTAGGTGTCACATGTCTATGAATTTTTGTTCTAGGACATGTCGGTCTCCCCACGATTTGCTTATCGTTTTGAGAACAGTTTGGCCAATAATACTAATTATTTATTTACCAGAGAACCGACAGCTATAAGACAAAATATGTAAAATCTACGTTAATCTAGTATCAGAACTGTTTGCACGTAATTTCCAAGTTTCATAATTGGCTGAGGTAGATATTTCATCACAATACACTCGGGCGTGGATCGATGATCGAAAATGTTCGCGCGATCTATTTTTATTCAAAACCACGCAGCGGTTACTTTTTATTTTGGTTATGGATGCCAAACACAACAATCAATACATGGAAACCCATCTCTAAAGTTTCAAGGAAAGATTTGAAAAATGTGAATCATCTTTTGGGAAACTTTCGTTAATGAGTTACTCAAAACACCAACGTAAAATAGAAAATCAGGAAAATATAATATTAACATTTTCACAACTTTTATAACGAACCTTTTTTGTTTTTAATTAGCTACGGCTTTCTGGAATCTTACTGGAAAAGATTTCAATTGAATTAGGGGGTTTGAAAAATTAATTTTATGATTGGAAACAAAATAAATTGTAACTATGTGGCTCATTTATTAGAAACAAAAAATATACATCAGTGGATGAAATGAGAAATGTTAATGTATATGAGGCAATGATAGTATGGGACGATCAAAAGACGATGGATGGACCGTGTGAAGGATGATATGGCTAGAAAGGGAGTGAACACGTTAAAGAGGTTTACTGGAACAAGGCCAACAGAAGAGTAGGGAAGAGGAAGATGACATAGTTAGCATCGGGGGTAAAAAATGGATGAAGCTGGCACAGGACCGTGGAAATTGTCACAGGAAAAGAGAAGCCTTTACCCAACTGTGGGCTAATGCAGGTTGTAGGCGATGATGATGAAAGGCAAGAAATTGATGATGAACTACTTCGTCCAATCAAAAATCATTTTGTGAGTCATCTAGATGCAGTACCTCTAGCAATTTTTTAGTTACGGAGCGTAGGTTTTACATATATATTAGGATCCACGCAAACGCGCGATAATATCGACCGAACGAAAATAACGTTTGAACTATGAAAATCATCCATAATCCAACGGCATAAAGCTCCTGTCAATGTCATATTGTTAGAATGGACGTACGGTTAACTATGCGTCTCGAGATTAATCGCGATAAACATTTATGAGGAAACGAATAATCAGAAAGTAGGTTGTGTACCTTGAGTCGCTGGTCCTGATTAAACCTCATTGATTAATGAAGGCATAAACATAATTATGAGGAGGTCAACCTTGAAAGAAGGAAGGAAGGAAGAGAAGCCAAGAATGCGTGGTGACATTCCTATTAAAATTTTTGTCTGGGAAAAATCAATTTTCATCACGATTTAGCTATGGCAGATGCTTGAGACAGCTTGCCGTTGGCTAGATGTGAATGGAGTTCAAAATCTGTATCGACCGGAACAAGAGTGTATCACCCCTAATGGCTCCAGAGCAGTTCACAGGATATTGTAATTACAAAAACAATGCTAGATCTGCATAATAATATGTTGATTGTAAACCCCGGTATCGTATTCGTCATCATCTGCCTATCCTTTTCCCAACTTTGTTTGGGACGGCTTCCAGTCCAACCGGAGGTAGCTGAATTCAAGCTCCGGGGTTGTATCATGGAATGAAAAATATCAGCAAAACTCCCTCTCTATAAGTCTAACTTACAAACATTTCTCAAAATTGGTTTCAATGCTTCTGTCATACTTTTGAAGATTACAAAAACTGGATGAGGTTTTAAGCACACAATTCACTGAATTTAGTTGTGGTGCAACCGGGCCTAAATGTTGTTACTTAATCTGTGGTGTAACTGCATCCAAGAGAAAGAACAACTAGGGCAAAGCCAGTAAGCCAGAAATCCGGAAATATGAATCATAAAGACTACGTGCAAAGGCAAAGGAATTTTTACTCTCACAGGCGGTAAAGAAATGTAATAAAAACCTGTTACCGGCTTCGACGTCACTAATTGGTTTTAGCCGAAATGTATTCGTCATCTTTTTACTTACTTTCTTAGAACGATAAGGAAACGAAATAAAAGAATGTATTAATATTTATGATTGCGGTTTAATCTCCGAAGGAACCTTATTCTGCTTATCTATGTTTTTGGTATTCCCCACCGCAAAATCCCTGTCTATGGTCTCAAGAAATATGTAAATTTACGTTAAAATAATCTAAACCTGTATCTCTTCTTTGAAACCACAAATCTTTCTCCTGAATTATATTATGATAAGCAGATTTGTGTTACGTCTTCGGTAGACAGAACTACTCCTCAAGGTCAACGGTAGCTACTTCAACAGTCATTGGCCAGTTAAAAAGAACTCGCGAGTTAATACCTACAAGTTTATATTGGTACAGCTGTTGTTCCTACCACAGGTGTGCTAGGTATCAGCTTAAAATGGTCACCGAATACGTAAATTACGCTCACCTAGAATGGTTCATATCGCCATAGATTGGAGTCGTGCACGCTCGCTGTTCGGTTTATTTGAATTTCGAATTATGTTTTGTTTTTAATTTCAACAAGAAGTTTTGTGTTCATTACTTTTTTTTATTGGATTTGGAAGTGTCAGTGTTTTTTTTTTTGGATATTTGGACTGGATTGTGCCGGTAGGTTTTATTACTTTCGATTTTTTTTTGTTACCTACGAAAAATCATTTTATGGTCGATTTTAGTTATGTTATAGGTGTTTAAATAATTATTAGCGTGTAATGTGTGATTATTGAGTACAATATCCTCGTTGTATTCCGTGAATCATTTACTGTCCGAACACGAAACTATTGCGACCTAACAACAGTTTTTAGAAATAGTGTTAAATTATTTATCGAATAAATTAATAACGTTATTATGTCATTGACATGGTCATTTGACTGTTTATATGGGTATTATTTACCTGTACAAAAGCATTCGTTAGTTACAGCTTTTAAGTGATAGTTTAAAAAAACAGTTTTTGAAGAATAAATGTTTTGATATTATAAAGTGTTATCATGTGGAACCTTGTGAAAGCGACGTGTAAAAATTGCTGAAAATAAATTAAGTATAATTAGTTCACGTATCGATAGTTTCTAAGTAAAGGTAGGTAGATATCAATTTCTTACAAGGCAGTTTTACCTGACATCGATTCTTTTGTTATGTTCAATTGCGAAGACTACGAAATGTATTTATTTTTAGGTAAACCTGTACATATAAATTGTTCAGTACGTTTTCATGCCTCATGTGATGTTGAATGACCTATTTTCATTTTTCTTTTCTTATAATACTCCCATAATTTATTTGTGGTTATTGCATGGTGCATCTGTATTTTTCGTACATACCTACATCTCGAAGAGCCGCTATCTCAGCGCCGGTGAACACCAAAACTTTTTTAATAAAGATTATGCCTCGTTGGTCTAGTGGTCGCAAACGCGACTGCTGAGCATTTATCAGTAACAGCCACGGAGTCTGGATTTGTGCCCGGTTGATGCCAATAGGCTCGCCCCCTATTACATGGGACTTAAACATAACTGGCGAAATGTGGGTGTACTATTAGGTACACCTCTGCCTAACCCTTGGGGATCACAGGCGTGATGTTATGTGTGAAAGTCTTGGATTTTAAAACACAAAGAATTCCAGCTAGACCACATACTATTCATCTCAGTGTGAAGAAAAACCTCAAAAAATGTGTGTGGTCAAACAAACACTACATAATTTAGTTTAAAACACTCAGTAAAAACTCACTAAAACCAGGAGTATAGTTTTTTTCCACTTTTATTATTCAAAAACACATTTACAATAATTTGTTTAGAGACGTAATCATTCATACCACACAAACCATCGTGGGTTTAGCAGTAGTATGCCAGACACGGCAACTCGGTGCTAAATTAGCTATAGAATAAGTTACATGGACAGTTACCCCAAAGTACCTTGCATCACATCAGTGTCAAAGATGAGAATAGAAAAAGCTAAAAGAATCTAAAGACACTCCTTCAATTTTTTAAATGGGTACTTTTAAAGAAAGGTATGTATATCTGGTTTGATAGTAAAAGGTATTTCATACATCTTGTGAATGTTCTAAGATACCTACCCACATATTTCGCGGCCATCTGGCTCAATTAGCTATTCAATTAATCTATTCGTAGCGCCATGCAATCATCACTATATTTACTAAACAAATACTTTGAACCGGATCATGATTTACCACTTTTCGCGCCGGTATTGGGGGAATAGTAAACATACGCATTTTTACAAGTTACGTTCCTTTGAATCCACTATAATGGAATTAATAGCTCATGTAGATATCAAGAAAATATTAATCTACCTTTGGAAACTGGCAATTCCTCGAGTATATTTTCAGGTTAAGCCGCGCTTACCTAAGTAGGTCCGTGGATGGGTGACCAGCCATTACATACCAAGTTTCCTCCGTGAATTTGTGGATCTTTGACAGTCGTTCGTGTAGTCAGTGATCTGAAAGTCTGCAGCCAGTCTTACCAAGGAGTATCGTATTATCCAGTACTACCTAGGTTGTGGAGGTCAGATAGTCGCTCCATGTAAAATAATGGAATTCAGCTGCATCCGGTTAAACTGGAAGCAGACCCCAACATAATAGGGAACAGCCTAGGCAGAAGATGATGTTTGGAAACCCTCGAAATATTTCCTGCGGAAACGTTCGTTCGGGTATAGAAATCAGTCGTGGTGTCTTTTTCATGTGCATTTTTCTTTTACACGTGTCTCAAGTCCAACACGTAAAAAATATAGCAGCAGTGATTCTTGTCTCCTGAGGGCGATTTACGCGGAACTCTCCCAGGCAAGATGCAGAGGTTCCTCTGACTAGCCACTGTAGAGACACAGGGGACAGATTCCTGCTACCTATACCTGTATAAATTCTGTGAACTATGAGGCATTATTTGCATAAAACTTAAATGTTATTTTGGTAAAGTTTTTGCGGTCAATGAAACATGACGTGAAAACATTCATGTTTGTAGAAGGAAAATGTCCTAAAATAAGTAGGAATGTCATTGTTAAGAGTCATCAATCTATTTTACAAAGGCACGTAGGTTTAGTAAGGGTGTTGGTAGGTAGCCAACTATAAACCATTTATCACATTGTTAAATTATTCCATACAAATAAAATAATTAATAGAATTTTGACAGCCTCTTGTACTAGGAGTTCCTGTATCACAAAAGTCACAATGATATGGTAGGTACCCATAACTACAATATTTTTATAATGTATTTATTTTTTGCATTAAAGGCTTTTCGTGTCGTTCAGATAAGATGAAAAGAAATTCGTTTCTATAAAATAAATCTTCAGTGGGTGCAGCGGTAGACGGCTTTTAAATTAATGAATGACGGAAGAGTAGATATCCAAGTAGACGTAAAGGTGATAAAGTACCTAGAAAATCTTGCAAGCCGTGATACGCTTGTAAGTACCATCTTCAAATTTATGCGACAACAATGCACACTGCAACAAAAAAAATGTGAGAGAGAGATAGTGTGAGTGTGTGTGTGTGTGGTGTGAGTGTGATAGTGAGTGCGTGTGTGTGTGTGTGTGTGATAGTGTTACTGTGACCTGAAATACAGGCTCGGCTTAGCTCAGGCGCAGTTGCTCATATTTATTCTTTGTACCTAATTCTAACTGCTTTTAAATACTGATCAATATGTTAAATTTTTTTTAAGGAGAAATAAACTTATTATTATATTATTATTATTTCGTACAAAATCTTCGGAAGTTTTCAGACTGTTCATAATTACTGTACCGGCAATTTAAGTCTTGTATCTAGCCTACTTGTATTTTAGATAATAAAAACAACGATCGATTTTGCTTCACATTAGTTATGTGTAGCTTACACAAACACATCACAGAATCTATAATGGACGCTACTGATAGTGCCAAACTTGGTAGCCAGATTTTCGATCGACTCCATTTAAATCGCCATCGACACGCTAAGAAGAAGTTCTTAGATGCCCAACGTATAAAAATTAAACTACAGTAAAGTTCCCACTAGTTCTACGATTTCGTATCACCTTGATTCGTAGAACTTGTGGTAAAAAAAATCCGACTAGTTCTATCGTAGAACCGTGCAGTAGAACTAGTGGGAATGATCCAACATAATGAGCTAATTTCAGCAAGGATGCACTAGTTGAAGATCAAGGACCTGTCATGAAGAAAAACAAGCCGCGTAGGACTAAGTGCATGTTGCATCCCGCCAACGATAGAATAAGGGAAATGAATTATTGTCCTCAAGTAGGTGATATCACTAGTATACATGAACAACATTAATCTTGGAATGCGTGGTGTGCAATGCTTAAAGTGTAAATTATTGCCTAGTTAACACGCCTGTTTTGTATCAGAAATTGGAGGATGTAGTGCAAATCGTGGCTAGCATCGAAAAGGAAGAAAAGTAGGTACAGTCAAGGATATGGAAGATGGCTGCGGGTTGTTCGCAAGAGATACCGCGGCCTCGACATGAAGGGCTAAGAAGGAACATGAGTTGTTTTTAGTCTGTAGAAGTCTGACACTCCGTTCTGCTCTGCCCAAGAGCGGGAGGCGTTATTTGATGATTTTCCACCCACCCAAAAAAAATGGAAGATTTGTAACACATTTGTCTTCAAATAAGTCAAATAAGAGTTGAAAGCAATATGGTTCGTGTTGGTTAGTGGGAAGCAATATCGGAAATTTAAAACAAATAGTAAACATGGTACATATCCCGTTTCCAGTGTTGATGTTAGTGAAGCCTAAAACTACTACTCTCATAACATCAGGCATAATCAGTTTGCCTACAAAAAGCTAGCATAATTTTTTGATGCTAGATTGCTTCGTGCTTACCACTGCCCATTTCTCTCTGTGAAAGATAGTACATGGCGTTGTCCTGAGATTGCCGAAATCCTCCACCAAATATACTGACACTCATTGATATAAAAACTAAAGATACGGTCGTCCAAACATTTGCTCGACGCGTTCGCCATACAGAGAATCGGTGTAGTCTACTCGTTAATGTAACCTTGTATAAGCGGCGTGGTATTTTCGAGGTATAAAGAACATAAATAAAGCTTTTAATAAAAATTTACGACCGCACCCGTAGAGAGCCGATCGTGGACTAGTTCACTTCGGCTTAGGAAAGACCATTTTGGGACCACGTTCTAGGCGTCATTTTAACATGCCGTCCGCCCAGTCCTTACGCAGTAATATATAAGTCAATGCTGACACTGATACTGTTACCATGTGTCATCCCACAGCAGGGCAAGGGCATCTCGCTATGACTTCCATTTGTTTCGATGCAGGGCTAATGTGGAACACTGGTCGTTGCTTTTGTCCAACTCTTCCATACGTATAGTCCCTATTATTTAATATATACCTTTATTTCACATTATTACATCACTTCAAGGAAGGAATAGTTTACTTTCCCACATCTATTCCTTCCTCGTGATGACCAAATTGATCAATCTCGATGCGGGTTCTCAAACAATTTAGTGTTTGGGTCTCATTGTTTAATGCACGGAATTTTCCATCGTCAATAACATACAATATTATAGGTGTTGGGCAGACACACTCATGATAATGTAAATTAAGTTTTATTTTAGAGCATTTTAGTGTCTTCAACATAGAGACCACTGGTCTCAAAACGGTGCAGGAAACATCGAGAGGAAACCAACTATCCTGGAACTAAAAACGTTATACAATGGAATTCCACCTGAAACACTGGCGAAATGTGGGTGTACTATTAGGTAAACCTCTCCTTAACCCTTCTGGGTTTTCCATCAAGAATTTCTCAGTAGAAGCCACGGAATTTGAATATGTGCCCGTTTTAAGGCAACAGGCTCGCCCCCTATTTCATAGGACTTAAACAAAACTCGCGAAATGTGTGTGAACTATTAGATTTTTGTTTATGGACTTCCACCTACCCGCACTTTACCCACGATTGTGGAACAGCACGACAATGTAACTGCTGGAGTCGTCGATAAAACGAGAACAAATACTCCTTGTTCCGTTCGTGCTTCAACAGAGTCTGGCGAGATCACCTCTAAGATGAAATCCATAATTTCAGCCAAAGTTACATACCACATGCCACACATTTACACAGTTTGTAACAAAAATCACTTTAAATATTATACCTTCACTCCAAACTCAGCTAATAAAATATCACTGTAAATACCAAACATATTATGGAAACTGTAAGTAAAACTTATAGTTATAAAATTTCACTGTTCTGAATCATAATACTTAATTTCTCATAACAAAGTCGCCATCGCAGTGTTATCGCTGTACGATACATTGGACACAGCCTCACATTAGACACAGCCTCTGGTATCGTTGGCTGTTCTGCGTAGATTGTGATGGTTGAAATCATTTGATTCGATGTAGTCTAAGTTCGAAGGTCAAGTTGTCGATTATTGAGAAAACAGTGAAAAGACCTTACTTGATGAATTGCAGAGTCATCACCGCGAATCTGAATGACATGGATTCGGTTTACAAGGAGGTACTTATAGGGAACTTAAAATGTCGAAACAGTCAATCAATCAAATCAGTCTGGGCACAGGCTACAGGCACCAAGGTGTAGGTACCACCACGCCCTGTCTGTTTTTAGGATTCCGTAGTCAATATGGAACCCTTATAGTTTCGCCATGTCCGTCTGCCTGTCGGTCCGTCCGTCCGCACCATATCTCAGAGACTCTTAGTACTAGAAAGCTGTAATTTGGCATGAATATACAAATGAGTTACGCCGACAAAGTGCTAAAGTAAAATATTGAAAAAAAAATTTTAGGGTATCTCCATTACACACTAAAGTGGGGATGATTTTTTTTTCTCGCGAAGTCCATTGTGTGGGATGTGTTGGATAGGACTTTAAAAAATATTGCGAGATTGCTCAAACAGTTTTTCGAATAAGGAATTCGTTTGCCCCGTCGTCGGTCCAAATTTTTGTTAGACTGAAGTGTGGCAACCTAAACCACCTATAGGTACGGGTTGTATTTGGGCGTGTGAAAAAAATCATGGTAGTAGCGTATATAACGAAAAAAAAAATATATATATACACACGAACATATAACCTCCTCCTTTTTTGAAGTCGGTTAAAAATAGAAGAAAAACTATCACAGCTAAGCCGGCTTTACAAGTTTACGAGTTTTAAAATGTACTTGTATGAAATATTTTCCTATACATTATAATGGGAGCGCAGGTCTCAAAACTGCATAATAATATGTATTGTAAGTTTGTTTTTATTTTTACAATAAAAATCATCGTTTGGAGACACCTGTCTCCAAACGATGATTTTTCATGAAATTTCCTTCCTAGACAGGGGGGTTAATTTCATGGGCAACTGCGGAACCCTACATTGTGCGTGGTCCGACATGCACTTGGCCGGTTTTTATTGTCTAACCATATCTTTTGAATTAATAATATTCCTTAACATTTCAACAACCAAACCATAGAAACTTCAGAAAGGGAGTTACCAATCCTTTATATTCAAAAAACGTAACTTCCATCTAGTTAGAGAATAGTTCGACTGTGTCTTATACCTAAAGCACTAAATACATAATATGCATCATATATAATCACGACATTCACGAGTACTTCTTTTACGGATAACAAACCTCAAATATACAAAAACCATAGAAGATGTTAACTGAAACTACAAATAATAAAAAATAACAAAATTAGAATAGTCAATAGACTTGGTAAAGTACACATTTCGATAAACATAAATGGTTCTCGTTTTGTGTGTTATGTTTAACACCTCTATTATTTATGGGTTTTCAAAACTACGTTTTAAAATAATAGTATGTTTTATAAATAACATAACATCACGGCCGTAGGTACTCCCTGAAGAAGTAGATAGACGTAACAGTTTTGTTTATAAGTTCATTATAATCTGTATCTCTTCAAAGTTTGAGTGAATCCAGGCAAGTGTGCTCCACTCTAGGCCGCATCATTTCTTCATCAAGTCGAACGCAAGCCGGTTTATGGTAAACATTTGGGCAGAAAAGAACTGTGGGTTGCTACTACTGATTAATTATTTTTCTTTTGCCTGCTCTGTCCCACAGTTGGGCAAAGGTCTTTCAAAGGCAATTCTTATTGAAAACATTAAATAAACGTTTGTCTGATGAGGGTTATCCATTGAAGCGCCCAGGACCCACATGCTGGCCACCCCCGTTTACAACCACGAACCGATGAGACGTATTTCTTAAGCTAAAACCTGCTATAGTAGGCACTTTCTTGACCATCTGAGCGATTTCTAATTCATAAGGAAGATCACCTTACTTATTATTTAACTATTCTTCTTAGCGTGTCGATCACAATTTTAATTGAGTCAGCCCAAAATTTGGCAGTTTAGCACTTTGAACAGCATCCATAGGCTCCCGTGATGTGCAAGCAACGGGACAGGGATGACACGATATCAAGTGTCCCATCGTTTATGACCACATTCACACTCCAGAGCAAAATCATCACCATCAACATAGTATAAAACAAAGTCGCTTTCTCTGTCCCTATATCCCTATGTATGCTTAAATCTTGAATTTTGGATTCTTTAATTTTGAAGCGGTTTTTTTTAATAGATAGAGTGATTCAAGAGGAAGGTTTTAGCATATAATAATTTGACCGACATCCGCGGTGAAGCCGCGGGCATCATCTTAATTATATAAATCTAGATGGTACCCCGGTTGACCCCGTCGGGGCTACGAGTTGTTCGAAAGCGACCGCGGCCTCGACACAAAGGGCTAAAAGGAACATGGGTGGTTTTTAGTCCGTAGAAGTCTGACACTCCCTTCCGCTCTGCCGTTATTGGACGATATGACACCACAAAAAAAATTGTACTTATTAATAACTAACCATAGTACGGAACCAATCCTGTAAGTATCACAGCGTGTCAATTTGACATGCACCGTGATTATAACAGTATGTATTATACGTTCACGCAGGGCCACGCACGCCATAACAGCTTAATTATAACGTGAAATAATAAACAAGATTGTCTTCACTGCTTCACTGGTCTAGTGGTCGTA
Organism: Diarsia brunnea; assembly: GCA_949774965.1. Lineage (NCBI taxonomy): Eukaryota > Metazoa > Arthropoda > Insecta > Lepidoptera > Noctuidae > Diarsia > Diarsia brunnea. Next base: position 2,545,374 of record OX459003.1, on the reverse strand, counting down.
AGCGTGACTGCTAAGCATGAGGTCCTAGGTTCGAGAGGTCCAGGCAAAGTGCTTTTCCATCGCGAATTCAATCTCAGTAGCAGCCACGGAGTCTGAATTTGTACCCGGTTGATGGCAATATTGGCTCGCCTTCTTTTACATGGGACCTGAACATATCTGGTGAAATGTATTATAAGGTACATAATCATCATCATCATCAACTTATAATGTTCCCACTGCAGGGACTCAGGCCTCTTCTCTAGGAGAGGGATAATATGGGGCCGGTTTTCTCACGATGTTTTCCTTCACCGTTTTGGGAGCAGTGGTGATAAAATAAATTACACAAAGTAATGCGCCTGTCTGGGTTCGAACGCACGACTTACTGTTCGTAAGTCGGGGCTGCCACCACTGGGCCAACGCTGCTCTCTATAAGGTACACTTCTGCCTAATTCCTCGAACATTACAGGCGTGTTATTATGTGTATACAATATAAATGCGTAATGGTTGACTTGGTCTTCTGACCCCACCACTTTGTCAAAATGGTTAACACCATGTCATACAAACGGAGCTTATCGTCGAGCACAAATCTTAAGTCCGCTATGGTATTGAGGAAATTCAGATAGAAAACGTGACCGAAATCTAACGCAGAACTTCATGCTTGTCCTATGACTTCTTGTCACCAATATATTTTAATACTAGCTGTTACCAGCGGCTTCGCCCGCTACAACTCAAGAATTATCCCACGGAAAGATAAAATCGGATTAAAAAACTATCCTATGTGTTAATACAGGTTATAAACTATATGTGTACTAAAATCCAAATACGTTCAGTAGTTTTTGCGTGAAAGAGTAACAAACATCCATCCATACTTACGAACCTTTGCGTTTATAATATTAGTGGGATAGTAGGATTATTGACTAAGAACATAATCACGTATTATCAGCTTAGCTGAGCGAATCGCCAAAGTGAATTGATTGCAATGGTGCCTTTAGACAATGCCAACACAAATCGTAATTATTACATTTCTTTGAAATCAACAAGTTGCTCGTATTATTGTTTTCATTTCTGTGTAACACAAGGTCGTTTTTACAGTAACTGGTATTGTGACTGTTCATTCCGCTCCTCATCATCGTTTCCATGTATGGTGGTGTCAGATCAATTGACACATTTTTTTTTTTTGGCGGTTGGAAAATCATCAAATAACCCCTCCCGCTCTTGGACAGACCGAAAGGGAGTGTCAGACTTCGACTGACTAAAAACCACCTATGTTCCTTCTTATCCCTTCATGTCGAAGCCGCGGGATCTCTTGCGAACAACCCGCAGCCCCGACGGGATCAATTGACACCTAAATTGAGTATGCTCAAAACGACGTCTTTAGTGGCGTCCATCAATTCCTGTCCCTAAACATGCAGGCAAACGTAAACACAGGACACGATATAAAGTGCCCCTGCATCGTTTGAGTGACAACACCGCAATTCTTCACTTTTTCTTCTTCTCGAATCGACGGCTCAAATGTTATCCAACCAGTTCGTAGCAACCCGGAGAGCTTTGCCGTTTTTTCATTCAAGTCCTGGAGAGTGCGTTTAGTAACTCTAGTAACTTAGATTATACTATAAAGCAAACTTCAGTAATTTTTCACCTGAGTAGGTTTTTCTTCAGCCAACTTGGGTCAGATATCTGATCTGTTTAAGGACTTCCAGCCTAACTGATGGCCATCAGACCGTGTATGAGCACAATTGTCTTCTGGACCCTTCGGATTTAACCATGATGCCTGCAGTTTCTCTTTCTTCCTTTCCAAAAAAAAAAAATAGAACCGTGATGGATACTTTGATGTGAAAAAATCAGGTTTATACCTACCTAGTTTTAGTCGCGGGCAACAGCTAGTCTCTAAATAAAATGAGTCAATAACACCACGTTTCTTTAACCTTCGAAATCAACAACCACAAAAAAAAGTTAAACAAATGAAGGAAGTCCTCACAAAACAACCTGTCAAAGTGACATAACGTTTGCCGCGTCACAAAAATCGCAACAAAAAGGACACAGCAGTTTTTGAATAACGATCTGACATACATACAGACGTCTGTTGGCTGTCAATCCTGAAAATTAGTTCAGGTATATGATAATTTGCGTCTGAAAGAGACTTTGGAGGTTATTATTGTATGTACTTATGTATTGTATGACAATAGATGTTATCAAGCAACGTGAGACTGACAGGCGTGGTTTTACAGGTTAATTGTTTATTTTTATGGATAAATGTGCTATCATATTACTACACGTGGTGATAAGAGCTATGGCTATACACAAATCTCCAGACTTTTGATCCTTTCAACGATATATTTGTGAAAAATGTGAAGGGCGAGAGTTCGCCCCATAAAACTGAATTCCCGCTTTTCACCAGACTTAATGGGGCGTGGGCAAACTTGTGAAGCGAATGTGAAGACGCCCATCATTCTAAAATGCAAATGTCGCAGGACACTTGCATTCTTCGTTTATTTTAGTACCAAAAATAATAAAATAGAAAAAGATAACACGATAATGTGCCATTTTTTCAAGGTGGTTTTTGACAAGGACGGTCTTTAGTGCTCAATAACCACATTAATAATAATTAAAAACTGAGTAGTAAGAAGGTACTTTTTAAGTCACTGAGAATAATTCCATACTTAGCCGATGCAATTACTGTGTGGAATAATGTGTTTTTGAAATTATGGCATCAAAACAAGTTTATTGTCATTTCTATTGCTTAGCAGAATCACTCAGCCACACCATTGCCAATAGAGTTTATAAGTAGGTAGTCATCATCATCTGCCTAGCCTTTTCCCAACTATGTTGGGGTCGGCTTCCAGTCTAACCGGATGCAACTGAATACCACTATTTTACATGGAGCGACTGCCTATCTGACCTCCACAACCCAGTTAATACTAGGTAATACGATACTCTTTGGTAAGACTAGATGTCAGAATTTCAGGTCACTGACTACCTGTAACGACTGCCAAAGATCTATATATGGCAGCCGGGACCAACAGCTTAACGTGCTTTTCGAGGCACGGAGGAAACTCGGTATGTCGGGCGGTCACCCATCCACAGACCGACCTAGGCAAGCACAGCTTTACCTAAAGATCGACCAGAGTGGCAGTCCTTATTAAGGCCGTTGCGTCGCTAAAATCCCAAAAACGACGTATGTTTAAAGAAATTTGTTGAGGAATCCTTCCGTACGATTTCCATATAAAAAATATATGTTATACTTAAAGTCATCACAAATAATTCGTATTGTTTAAAATTTTAATAAACCTTCACATTATTTAATAAAAAATCGTAGTATGTCTTAACCTAAATCGAATTTTGTCTCTGAAACGGCTGAATAGTTCGGTATGAATTTTATACCCAAAAATACGTAGTGATGTATTTATCAATCCGTATTGTTTATTTTTTCTGATTTGTAATAAAATTTTGAAATAATAAATTAATACCCGACATTTTGAGGCAAATGCGGCGCAAGACCCGTCGCGCATACTTGGAACGCGCTGCGCCAGTGTCTCGATGACTGTTGTCACGGGTGGACTGCACGCATGTCATTACTTCACAAATAAAATTCAAAAGTTCACGTTTTTAATGTTTTTTGAATTAAAACATATTGTAAATTGTATAGTTATCAATATTTCGTAAAATAAGAACAGAAAATAAGTTTGTAAATATATTTAAAGTAGTTTGTAATTTCATTTTGTTGTTTGCACCTATCATAGACTAAGCTGACTATGCCTAATAAACGTAAAGTGACGCGTGGCCGAGCTCTCCAAAACTGTTGGTAAATTACCTACGTTTCTTAGTAGATATTTTGGTATATAGAATATGTATGATATTATTTTAATTTTGGACTGCCTCGTTGGTCTAGTGGTCGTAAGCACGATGCTGAGCATGAGGTCCTGGGTTCGATTCCCGGGTCGGGCAAAGTGTTATTGGGTTTTTCCATCAGGAAATTATAAGTAACAGCCACGGAGTCTGGATTTGTGCCCGGTTGATGGCAATAGGCTCGCCCCTATTATATGGGACTTAAACATAACTGGCGAAATGTGGGTGTACTATTAGGTACACCTCTGCCTAACCCTTCGGGGATTACAGGCGTGATGTTATGTTATCTAACCATTTTGTCTTGAGATTTTCGTTTGATGGAAGATGGAGATCTAGATGACTGATGATGTCTCGTACCTAATGATGGACTCTCATACTACATGATACATTTTGAAGGTCTGATGAAGACCAGGTAACTGCTTATCGGTTCTCAGTCACGGAAATAGTCAGAATGCTCCAACTTTCAGCTTTTATCTCATTGAGCACGGATGCTACTACATGATACATTTTGAAGGTCTGATGATGATCAGCTAAGTGCTTATCGGTTCTCAGTGACGGATGTAGTTAGAATGACCTAGCTTTCAGATTTTATCTTATTGAGCACGGATGCCACTACATGATACATTTTGAAGGTCTGATGATGATCAGCTAAGTGCTAATTGGTTCTCAGTGACGGATATAGCTAGAATGACCTAGCTTTCAAATTTTATCGATCTGAGCACGGATGCTACTACATCATACATTTTGAAGGTCTGATGATGATTCCCTAAGTGCTTATCGGTTTTCAGTGACGGATGTAGTTAGAATGACCTAGCTTTCAGATTTTATCTTATTGAGCACGGATGCTACTACATGATATATTTTAAAGGTCTGATGATGACCAGCTAAGTGCTTATCGGTTCACAGTGACGGATATAGCTAGAATGACCACCATCAGGTAAATGGCACCATCAGTCTCCAAGGCCTCTTCGAGCTCTTTCGAATGAGTCCACACACGACGGTTCTACGTGGTGCCATCAATTAGATCCTATACCCACCTTCGGAGTCCACCATCAGGTACGAGACATCATCAGTCATCCAGATCTTCATCTTCCATCAAACGAAATTCTCAAGACAAAATAATTGTTTTTTTTTTTTTTAAACGTTGCCCCACACTAGGAATTTCTCCTGTATCGTGGGTGCGTTCACAAACATTTAAACTCACATACACAACCAAACACCCAGACCCGAAACAATTATCTGTAGATCATACAAATATTTGTTCCGTGCGGGGATCGAACCCGCGACACACAGCGCAGCAGTCCAATTGCTCAGCCACTGCGCAAACCGTGTTGCCAATTAAAACGATAAAACAATTAATACCATTAAAATAATATCATACATTACATAACATCGCGCCTGTAATCCCCAAAGGGTTAGGCAGAGGTGTACCTAATAGTAGGCGTGATGTTATGTATGTTATTATTTTAATGATTTTAATTTATTTTATCGCTTTTAGCGATAAAACAATTGTAGCAAAAAACAATTGTAGTCGTTCTTGTAGCACGGATGCTACTACATGATACATTTTGAAGGTCTGATGATAACCAGCTAAGTGCTTATCGGTTCTCAGTGATGGATGTAGTTAGCATGACCTAGCTTTAAATTTTTATCGATCTGAGCACGGATGCTACTACATAATACATTCTGAAGGTCTGATGATGACCAGCTAAGTGCTAATTGGTTCTCAGTGACGGATATAGCTAGAATGACCTAGCTTTCAAATTTTATCGATCCGAGCACGGATGCTACTACATGATACATTCTGAAGGTCTGATGATGATCAGCTAAGTGCTTATCGGTTCTCACTGACGGATACAGTTATGATGCTACAGCTTTCTGCTTTTATCTTATTGAGCACGGATGCTACTACATGATACATTTTGAAGGTCTGATGATGACCAGATAAGTGCTAATTGGTTCTCAGTGACGGATATAGCTAGAATGACCTAGCTTTAAAATTTTATCGATGTGAGTACGGATGCTACTACATGATACATTTTGAAGGTCTGATGATGATCAGCTAAGTGCTTATCGGTTCTCAGTGACGGATGTAGTTAGAATGACTTAGCTTTCAGATTTTATTTTATTAAGCACGGATGCTACTACATGATACATTTTGAAGGTCTGATGATGATCAGCTAAGTGCTTATCGGTTCTCAGTGACGGATGTAGTTAGAATGACCTAGCTTTCAGATTTTTTTTATTGAGCACGGATGCTACTACATGATACATTTTGAAGATCTGATGATGACCAGCTAAGTGCTTATCGGTTTACAGTGACGGATATAGCTAGAATGACCACCATCAGGTAAATGGCACCACCAGTCTCCAAGGCCTCTTCGAGCTCTTTCAAATGAGTCCACACACGACGGTTCTACGTGGTGCCATCAATGAGATCCTATACTTACCTTCGGAGTCTACCATCAGGTAGCTGGTATCATCAGTCTCCAAGGCCCCTTCGAGCTCTTTCAAATGAGTCCAAACACGATGGTTCTACTCAGTGCCGTCAATGAGATCCTATACCAACCTTCGGAGTCCACCATCAGGTACGAGACATCATCAGTCATCCAGATCTTCATCTTCCATCAAACGAAATTCTCAAGACAAAATAATTCAAAATCAAAATCAAAATCAAAAGTCATTTATTCAAACTAGGCTGATAATCAGCACTTTTCGAACGTCAAAATTTACTTTACTTTACTCATTTACAAGTGACAGTCCCCCAAAACGCCCACCCTTCGACACTTCCTATTTATTTATTTATTTATTTTACTATTTATGTACACACAGTAAATAGCACAGGAAACATACAATTATAAAACCTGTGAGTACAAAGGTACTGCTTATTTCTAAAGAAATTTCTGCCAGCAGACCTGCAAAAGGAGAAATGAAAAAGAAATGTAGACAATAGTGTGTGAAATAATAAATAATAAAAATGATATGAACAATGAGTTATATGCTTTAACTAACCTAACCTATAATAATAAATACACACATAAGTAAATAAATGGATATATACTTATATAAATACATAATGCTAAGATATATAAAATATAATCTGTATATATACAATACTCATAAAGGAGAGGAAAGGTAGTGATCTTTCACTCTATTTTTAAATAATGAAATTGTGTTTAAGTCCCGAATGCTAGGCGGAAGTGAGTTCCACAACCTTACAGCGTGCACGGAGAAGGAATAGGAGTAATAGATGGATTTATGAGGATGGGATTTAAGTAAGGATCGAAGGTGTGATCTACACGGTGCATCAGTAGGGCGGGCATACGAAAATCGCTCGCGCAGGTATGAAGGATAGGACGGGTTGTGAAGAATTTTGAAGAGGAGACAGGATCCTAGTGTTCCTGCGAAGGCGGATTGGGAGCCACTTGAGTTCTTTGCGAAGGTGAGAAACGTGGTCATACTTACGAAGACCGAAAATAAAGCGAATACTTAAATTTTGCAAGCGCTCTAGCTTATTTAATAGCTCCTCAGTAGCATCCAGGTAGCAGGCGTCGGCATAATCTATAATCGGCTGAATAAGTGTCTGGGCCAGGGAAATTTTGGTCTTCAAAGGCAGGAGACTCTGAAGGCATTTCAGTGAATGAATGGAAAAGTGAACTTTCCGGCTGACCTCGTTAACTTGAGCTCGCCACGACAGATTGGAATCGATAGTTACACCCAGATCTTTGGCAGTATCTGTATAGTCGATGCGAACACCATCGAGGTACAGAGGCTTCAAGGACGCAACAACAGCCGCACCACGAACAAATCGGCTGCCTATAACCATGGCCTGAGATTTTGATGGGTTAATTTGCAATCCAAAAGACTTAGCCCAGGCGCTGATACAAGCCAGGTCGTGGTTCATAGCAGCAATTGCAGAATCCGCATCAGCAACAGTGAAATGCCGGTAGATCTGCAGGTCATCTGCATAAAGATGAAAATTGGAAGAGATTATACTGGTAACCAAATTAATAAAGATTGAAAAAAGAAGAGGAGAGAGAACACTACCCTGAGGAACACCCTCGGTGAGGCTACACCAATCAGAGAAAGTATTATCAAGGCGGACACACTGAGAGCGTCCCCGAAGATAAGAACTGAACCAGGCCAACGCAGAAGGAGAGAAATTTAGAGATTTAAGGATACCTAGCAAAATATCGAAATCCACTGAGTTGAAGGCACTACTGAAGTCAAGCAGTACAAGGACGGTAAGTGACTTACTCTCCATAGCCCAGCGGATATCGTCAGTTACTTTCAAAAGCGCAGTTACAGTACTATGACCTGAGCGGAAACCAGATTGGAAAGGTGATATTAAAGAGTTCGACGTTAAGAAAAATGTTAATTGTTTGTGAACTAAATGCTCAAAAACTTTAGAAAGAAATGGAAGAATAGAAATAGGTCTAAAGTGGGATAGCGAGGATGGATTGTTAGTTTTAGGTAAAGGTATAATGTGAGCCTTCTTCCAAACTGAAGGAAAAGAGCAACAGGAAAATGAATTATTAAAGATGTAAGTAAGAACAGGAAGTAAAGAGGGTAGGATAAGGGTAAGCATTCTTGAACATAACATATCGTTACCGACTGCAGAAGATGTAATTGCAAGTATAGCTTTCTTAACGTCATCCTCAGAAACATCGCTAAGGCTAAAAGGAGAACATTGTGGCAACGGCAATCTAGAAAGGCTCTCTAAGGTCACAGCTTTGACAGACGAATCGAGAGAAAAGGGAAGGAAAGAGAAATGTTTATTTAAATCGTTGAGGTTCACATCTTTGCACTGATTGGTAGGTGAATTGCCTATGCCTACAGACTTGAGGAATTTCCAAACATCGGAAGAACTCCGGTTGTTGAGTTGTTCGTGGAAATAGCGTCTCTTGGCATCTTGACACAGATGACTGCAGCGATTGCGTAGCGTTCCTAGTGTTTTTTGCTGGAAAGAAGAAGTGGCGGAACAAACTCCCCAGCAACACATCTGTCTGTTTGGTTAGAAGAACCAGACTCGATACAATAGAAAGGTGTAATTTAATATTACGATTGATTACAGACACAAGTCAAAAATAAAAATGTATATAGGGTGTAAAAGTACCCTTAACGCAAACGAAGGGCATTTGTTCTCCTCACCACTGCGACCATTTTTTTGTTCTAGACTATACCTGGGAACCTCCTAGTTATGGAGATATTGGGGGTCAAAGTTCCACATTTAGCACAGCTGTTTTTGTACATACTGGTTTTTCCGGTTATAACTTTACTTAAATTACCTCCATAACCCGTTTACTATTCAAAGCACCCACTAGCACAATGTTTTAACAGTGCTACATTGAGTTTTACCGTAAAATGTGATTTTTGACCCAAAAAAATAAAATCGTTTCCCAGCAAAAATTTTTGCATAGGGGTACTTAGTTTGATGTACAGAATGCTTGGTTGACGGCTGTGTGATGGGTTGATTTACACCCTGTATAATAATAAAAACATAAAAAAGACATAACATGTCAGTAAACTAATTTTGGAGAAAGAACATAAATAACAAACAAACTTTGTCTTGTGTTCAACTCAGCGACCAACTATTCCTATCTTTTAAGTAGTCGTTAATGGAATAGTAAGCTTTTAAGAGAATTAAAAGCGATAAAACAATTAACACCATTAAAATAATAACATACAATGCATAACATCACGCCTGTAATCCCCGAAGGGTTAGACAGAGGTGTACCTAATAGTAGGCGTGATGTTATGTATCTTATTATTTTAATGGTGTTGAGACCTCGAGGACGCCTTGGAGACTGATAATGTCATTTACCTGATGGTGGACTCCAAAGGTAAGTAAAGGATCTCATTGACGGCACTGCGTAGAATCGTCGTGTTTGGACTCATTTGAAAGAGCTCGAGGAGGCCTTAGAGACTGATGATGCCATTTACTTGATGGTGGACTTCGAAGGTGGGTACAGGATCTCATTGACAGCGCTGCGTAGAACCATCGTGTTTGGACTCATTTAAAAGAGCTCGAGGAGGCCTTGGAGACTGATGGTGCCATTTACCTGATGGTGGTCATTCTAGCTATATCCGTCACTGTGAACCGATAAGCACTTAGCTGGTCATCATCAGACCTTTAAAATATATCATGTAGTAGCATCCGTGCTCAATAAGATAAAATCTAAAAGCTAGGTCATTCTAACTACATCCGTCACTGAAAACCGATAAGCACTTAGGGAATCATCATCAGACCTTCAAAGTGTATCATGTAGTAGCATCCGTGCTCAAATTGATAAAATTTGAAAGCTAGGTCATTCTAGCTATATCCGTCACTGAGGACCAATTAGCACTAAGCTGGTTATCATCAGACCTTCAAAATGTATCATGTAGTAGCATCCGTGCTCAATAAGATAAAATCTGAAAGCTAGGTTATTCTAACTACATCCGTCACTGAGAACCGATAAGCACTTAGCTGGTCATCATCAGCCCTTAAAAATGTATCATGTAGTAGCATCCGTGCTTAATAAGATAAAAGCTGACAGCTGGAGCATTCTAACTATATCCGTCACTGAGAACCGATAATCACTTAGCTGGTCATCATCAGACCTTCAAAATGTATCATGTAGTAGCATCCGTGCTCAATAAGATAAAAGCAGAAAGCTGTAGCATCATAACTGTATCCGTCAGTGAGAACCGATAAGCACTTAGCTGGTCATCATCAGACCTTCAAAGTGTATCATGTAGTAGCATCCGTGCTCAAATTGATAAAATATGAAAGCTAGGTCATTCTAGCTATATCCGTCACTGGAACCAATTAGCACTTAGCTGGTCATCATCAGACCTTTAGAATGTATTATGTAGTAGCATCCGTGCTCAGATCGATCAAATTTTAAAGTTAGGTCATGCTAACTACGTTCCGTCACTGAGAACTGATAAGCACTTAGCTGGTTATCATCAGACCTTCAAAATGTATCATGTAGTAGCATCCGTGCTCAATAAGATAAAATCTGAAAGCTAGGTCATTCTAACTACATCCGTCACTGAGAACCGATAAGCACTTAGCTGATCATCATCAGACCTTCAAAATGTATCATGTAGTAGCATCCGTGCTCAGATCGATAAAATTTGAAAGCTAGGTCATTCTAGCTATATCCGTCACTGAGAACCAATTAGCACTTAGCTGGTCATCATCAGACCTTCAAAATATATCATGTAGTAGCATCCGTGCTCAATAAAATAAAATCTGAAAGCTAAGTCATTCTAACTACATCCGTCCCTGAGAACCGATAAGCACTTAGCTGATCATCATCAGACCTTCAAAATGTATCATGTAGTAGCATCCGTGCTCAGATCGATAAAATTTGAAAGCTAGGTCATTCTAGCTAGATCCGTCACTGAGAACCAATTAGCACTTAGCTGGTCATCATCAGACCTTCAAAATGTATCATGTAGTAGCATCCGTGCTCAGACAGATAAAATTTGAAAGCTAGGTTATTCTAACTACATCCGTCACTGAGAACCGATAAGCACTTAGCTGGTCATCATCAGACCTTCAAAATGTATCATGTAGTAGCATCCGTGCTCAATAAGATAAAAGCTGACAGCTGGAGCATTCTAACTATATCCGTCACTGAGAACCGATAATCACTTAACTGGTCATCATCAGACCTTCATAATGTATCATGTAGTAGAATACGTGCTCAGATAGATAAAATTTGAAAGCTAGGTCATTCTAACTACATCCGTCACTGAGAACCGATAAGCACTTAGCTGGTCATCATCAGACCTTTAAAATGTATTAAGTAGTAGCATCCGTGCTCAGACAGATAAAGTTTGGAAGCTAGGTCATTCTAACTACATCAGTCACTGAGAACCGATAAGCACTTAGCTGGTCATCATCAGACCTTCAAAATGTATCATGTAGTAGCATCCGTGCTCAATAAGATAAAAGCTGACAGCTGGAGCATTCTAACTATATCCGTCACTGAGAACCGATAATCACTTAACTGGTCATCATCAGACCTTCATAATGTATCATGTAGTAGAATACGTGCTCAGATAGATAAAATTTGAAAGCTAGGTCATTCTAACTACATCCGTCACTGAGAACCGATAAGCACTTAGCTGGTCATCATCAGACCTTTAAAATGTATTAAGTAGTAGCATCCGTGCTCAGACAGATAAAGTTTGGAAGCTAGGTCATTCTAACTACATCAGTCACTGAGAACCGATAAGCACTTAGGTGGTCATCGTCAGACCTTCAAAATGTATCATGTAGTAGCATTCGTGGTCAGTTAGCTGAAAGCTGGAGCATTCTGACTATTTCCGTGACTGAGAAGCGATAAGCAGTTATCTGGGCTTTATCAGACCTTAAGAATGTATCGTAGTAGGAGTACCCGTGCTCAGTGAAATAACTAATAAATAAAATAATGAAAGCTAGGTTATTACATCATTAGTCAAAGTGTATAATTTATTATTAAATATTTTATTCATACATTATGATGTCGGTACTCCAAGAGATACAAAATATGTTAGGCAAATACGATGACCGCTCTGCGACACATTTCTGTTCTTTGGTACGTTTTTCTGTAGTACAGTCGTTTGCCGGTAGGGGCCGAAAAATAAACAAAAGCCAGTACAGAGGTCAAATCGTCAAAGTCATCTAGTGCTGCGATCCCCTTAAGCTACGAGCCCCTCAGTTTATAAGTAGGTTAGGGTTACTAAATAATTCCATGCAATTAGCTGACGGGCCAAATTCCTTTTAGGACTAATTTCCGTACGGGAACGTAATACTGGAATTAAAAAAATCTGTATGAAGCCAGGATCATACAAATCTGTACAAAGGTAACCGGCAGACACTTAAATAGATATACGTATGGATAGATGATGACGATAAGAGATATGAAGAAATAGGATATTATGATAACGTGACTTATGGGAATAGAATACGTCATGGTCATGTACGGAAAAACCACAAGGTAAACCTTTAATAATTCAAATTATTTTAATTAAACCAAGATTTAAAGGAAATCCCATACAAAACTAATACAGAAAGTAGGTAGATATAAATTGTTTTTGTTGCACAAACGTTGCTATCGCTGAAACGGTTATGTTATGACCTTACGATGATTCATCATGATTTTCATGAACAATAAACCACAGATGTTTGTAACCACAGAGTAACATAATTGTATACTTTAACGCCAGTGCTCGTAATGCATTTGTTAATAACCTATCTGTACTGCGGTTAATGACAACCTGTACTGTAACATTAATAGCCGTTTATGGTCCCATGTGGTAGTACTTAGAATTCAATGCCAAATATGTAAATGACCATTAAAAGACTGTCTAATAGTACCTATAAAGGCACCTGAGACTTTATAAATAAACGTGCTAAGACATTATCATCGTCTTGTCCTTATCCCATAGTAGGTAGTGCTTGGGGTTGGCGCAAGTTGTTTTTTTCTTGCTGTCTCCCCTGTCAGCTATAATGCTATGATTTACTCCCTTTTCTTTCACACAAACCAGCAGCCACAAATTTATTCCGTCTTCATGTTCATCACTATTTTAATCACATGTCTTTCATCCCTCTTCATCACTTGTATAAACCAGGATAGACGACTCACTATCGGCATTCTAAGCTAATATGATTTTTTTATGACGTCTTCCACTAAACTTGAAGTGTGAGTATGCAAAATACCCACAAGTCATCTGAGTTTTGCTAGCTATTCGGGATGAGTACAGCTTTGAGCCCTAAGTCAGTCTACATTTATGTCTAGTAATTGATGACCGAAGCCCCTATAGTAATTACATGGTATTTAAGGAAAGGACGTATACTATTAGGCAGATACTAACTTCCCTAATTAATTGTTTTATTTACTTATAGCTAGGTAAAACGTAGGTATTTCCCGTTTGTGTATTCCCCAGAGGATCAATATCTACCTATCATACATGCTTTAGGACTTAGGTGCCAAAGTTTTTGGTAGGTACCTAGTTGAACTGGAATGGGAAACCTAATAAGTAGACATGCTATGTGCCAGAACGAATGTTCAAAAACTTCTTGTAAAGTACTTCGTAAGGTACGCACGATACTGCATGGCTTTTTTACTGGTAGGTAACAATAACCGCCTTGTACTTATTTACCCCTCATCATCCGGAAAAACTAGCAGAAGACACATCGCATAATTTACATTTTAGCCCAAGATCACTTCAAGGTGCCTTTTCTGCCATGCACCATGGTTCTGTACGTCCTCGTGCAAATGTTTCCCGCAAGTTCTGCAACTTTAGGTCCAGGTATTCCCCAAGTAAAAACCCAAGTAAGAAGAGCCCCATTCATTCCGATCATTGAATCAAGTCAAATAAAACGCACTCTTTGCATAAGCCGCATAATTTCCTGCAGCGTTATCGGGCCAATATGCACACGTGCGTAAGCTTGCCGCTGGTAACGTGATGCGTAGATTTACTGATACCTACTACAGTACTTCCGCGGAGTTATTTTACTTCTGACAACAGCAACCGAACAATCAACCTTATTGTTGCAGAAATAAAGATCTTTCTGGATTTCTCAATGTACGAGTATTGCGAACTGTGAATTGTCTGTAGTACCAACCTATTGATTCTCATGAAATCTACATGCATGACGTATGATTAAAAACTTGTTGTTCTTGAACAACTGTGTTGATTGTTCGGCGGAGCAGCTGGTCTACCATATGCTTCAAACAAGCGGAAGTGCAACAAAGCTGCTTGGTTTAGGTCTGTCCAAGCGTCCAACGCTCCACCGTATCTATGCCCATTTAGCTAATGCTAGAATTGAAAGAGGCATCTCGTGTGCATGATCCCTAAAACCAAAGAAATTGCTCGTGTGTTGTTCACAACTGCTAAACAAGTTCTTAGATCGAGTTCTTCACTAGGTTGCATGGCATTCTGGCTTGGCTGACTTGTAATCCTGTTGCTGACTGCATGTAAGATGTCTTCTCCCTAGTTCTATCCCACTTTAGGTGGGGTTAGCTCTTCCAATTTTCTGGCCATCTGCCATCTGTCCTGGGTTTTGCGGCTGGGCAGCCTCCAATAGGGACTTAATTATGCTAGTCCACCACGCAGATTACACTGCAAGTTTTTGGTATTTCTTTAACCCGTGTACCTACGTACTATAAAATCCGTACATAGGTACTTAGTAAAATTCAGCCTTTACGCTGTCAGCGGTACGACATGAAGCATTGTGAACAATAGGTAGGTAATGGAATGAGCCTAATTGTAACAACAACGTACGTATATTTATGCAATTACCCTCATAGTCATGGTAATATGTAGGTAGCCACAATGATTTCCTAATCATCAATTCGATACACTTCCCACTACACTATTACGCATCACGGGTTTTTGTAATCAAAAAGATATTGCAAATCACGATTGAAGTCGTATGATTCACTTAAAAATAATAAGGAAACCTCTCCCAAGTACTAAGAAATTTAACAATTCGATATAAGAAAAACTAAATGACGAATCCTAAGACTATTTTCACAGCCGTACCTACCTACCTAATAAATAATGATAAAAATGTAAAATAAAACAAATTTAAAACATAAAACCGAGGAGTTTTGCACTTAAATTAGGTAGGTGAAGGTCGCTAGACAGCTATCTAAAATAAAAGCTCAATAAGTATACCTTTATACGCATCTATCTAACTGTATTGATTGTATTAAAACATGAAGTAACAACGCTAGTTTCGTAGACATTGCTCATTTCACTATAGTAACGCAAACTAGGTAGACCGTAATAGTAACCTAGTGCAATCAAACTCATTGTTTCTTTAACCTAGAAACCTGAACAGTGCTCTTATCAATAAATGTTAATAGCGTACCTAATTGTTTCAGAATGAATTAACAACATGACGCTCTCAACGAGCCGGCAACAGTTCCTGGCGTACGAAACCCAAACACCAGAAGATATCCAATATGGAAGAAAAGGCGGAATATTCGTTTCAAACTGCATTTGCATCACTTTCATTCTGCTCGCAGTTGTATGCGCAGTCATAGTGGGCGTCATTGTGCACTTTATCACCTATTTCAAGGTAAGACCGAGCTTAAAACGTCACAAATGTTTTTTATGTTCTTAAGTCCACTATATAGAAATGTGCTCATCAAACCGGCTCTTATCTAATCTGCTACTTACTTCATGAGACGTTGCCCGATTTCAAGTTCAATTTTAATTGCTATCTTGTAATAATATTTCTTATCAAGTTTAATTAAAAGCTACCGTCTTTTTATGTTTTTTATCGAAGTTTAATTCCGCAGTTACACGCTATCCCAGCATTTTGCGGATGGAAGCGGTATTAAAAATCACAATCAAAACTACTTTGTCCGGAGCAAACGCAACCGTTGCCAGTCGGACTAACTCTGAAAAAAATAAAACGTCAAAATGACAAATTGACAATCGATCTTTGAGTGGTTGACAGTGTGCGGTGTTTATCGAATATTTCTAAATAAATAAAAATACACCAATAATTTCATGGATAATGAAAAAATGGGAAACTTTTAGTATAGAGAGCTTAAAGTTTTCAGTTTATACTACTGCATTTTATAACCTGTGATATTTTTAGTTAACGCACAAAATGTATTTCGAAACTATAGTCGTTTTATTTATATTTAATGGAGTTATTACTAGTGGTGATCAGCAAGTAAGTACAAATATTAGTCTTTTTACTTTAAGTAGCTAACTGTGTTGTAGTTTCTACAAATTTTGGGTCTATTTTAAGAAAGTTTTCTTTCTGTAGCAACAACAGAAATCAATAGGTAAGTAATATTATATTCAAGACTTATAAATAGTGTAATAAATACAATATTTAAATTTTCTAATGTCTTGCAAGCCTTTAAATTAAATAATCCTTGTGTAAGTAAAATAGAATAATCAATAGTGTTGTTTCCATCAAATCTTACAAATAAAAAACTTGTTAATACAGTTTAAATTTTTTTTAAATTATCCCATTAACATGGTAGGGCACACATTTTCACATTATCTTTTTTTTTCCATTTCTTTATTTGGCTTTCTTGCATTGCCTGTGTTAATGAATATCAGTGAATCTTTTCTTACAGTAAATCTATATCAATTAAATTTTTTCCAATGTATTTGAACTTTGGTCATTGATATCCCGAGAAGAAATACACAAACTTCTGTATTATAGATGTTCCACTATCTTGACCAAATACATGAGAACATTTTGTAAATTAAATAAGTTATTTGACTTAAATTAAAATCTATTTCTTGTTCCAGCTCTCACAAAAAACTGTGGACTTTTGGGATGAAACTGAACCATTTGGACAAACAAATTCACCATCACCAGACCTAAGACTCCCTTCAACTGTAGTGCCAAGTTTCTACAGACTAAAACTAAAAGCTGAACTAGAAAACTCAACATACTCTGGTGACGTATATATAACTATACGAGCCAGTAGGAGTGTGAAGGAAATTATATTACATTCTAAGAATCTCAGTATTAGTAGCAACGCTAAACTTACAGAACAAATATACGAGAAAGTTGAGACGTTACGGTCTCCGAAAGTCAAACGAGAGGTGACTGAGACTACGGTAACAGCAGCATCAGTAGCAGACAATGTTACTGCCACAGAAGTTCCAGCAACTACGGCAGCCACTGATCAGAATACTACAACAACACCAGCTATATATGTACCAGAAACAACGCAAGTTGTTGGCAATGACACGACTTTAAGAACTGATACAACACTAGCACTGCCACCAGCTGATACAGAAATAACCCGAAGTGCTGTACGGACCATAAGAATATTGTCTATTATAGAAGGCACAGGGGACAGACTGGTATTGCCTTTAGAGTCTGCGTTGAAAGCTAACGTAGACTATGTTCTGCAGCTTTCTTTTGAAGGAAAGATCTCCAATTCAATGACCGGCTTTTATAAAAGTACTTACATTAATGATAAGCAAGAAGTCAAGTAAGTTATTTTCTTTTGTTTTTATAGATTAAAATAAGTATTTAGTCTTTCAGTTAGTTTCGTACGTTTATTTGAATAATTCTAAATTCATTAATAATTCTCATTATTAAGGCAATTATTAGGAAATCTGAATATTAAATACCTCAGTTACTAGTAGCTGTAGTTGAAATATAGCCCTTGATGTAATCTTTCTCACTACTTAATTAAGCAATGAGTCTTCAAAAGATCTTGATGAGATAAAGAACTTAAAACAATTATTGCCTTCAGATCCTAGTCCTAGGGTCATTCTTATATTGTACAAGTATCTGAAAAACTACCTCCTTATTCTAGTAGTCGCAAGCATGAGGTCCTGAGATCAATCAATCGAGAGAGAAAAATCAATTTTGACATTTGAAAAGTGCTGATTATCAGCCTAGTTTCAATAAATGACTTTTGATTTTGAATACCGGGGTCAGGCAAACTGTTATTGAGTTTTTCCATCAGAAATTTCTTAGAAGCAACCACTGAGTCTGGATTTGTGCCCAGCTCGCCCCTATTACATGGGACTTAAACATAACTTGATAAATGTGAGTGTACTATTAGGTACACCTCTGCCTAACCCTTAGGTGATCACAGGTGTGATGTTATGTACCTCAAAAATACTGAGTTGAATGTATCGTACCACCATTGTATCTTGGCCATGCAAGTATAGTAAACAAAGATTTGCTTCTGTGCCAAACTAAACTAAATATGACGTAATATTACAGATTGTTTAGTAAACCGTGCTTTATCTTTCAAAATTGTACTGATAAATCGTTGCTGAATCATTTTCTGAAGAGATGTGTAGGATTCATTCATTAATGTTACTCAATTTTGCAATAGTTGATTGTGTGTTGAGATAGATAAGGATACAATTAAGAAGTTTTTAATTTTTGAGTACAAGTCAAAAGATTCTTGCATGCCATGCTTTCTAGATATTTTTATACCTGCCTAGTCAACTTTAAAGGATATGCAACATTTATAAAAACACCATACAAGGAAACTGGCATGCCCTAAATCCAAATATTCGAAGACAATGTAACATCCGCCAAGACACACTGGACCCATGTCTTGGACCTGCCTGGTCCTTCTCACATATAGAGAGAAACCATGTGGTTCAGCAGTGGGGAATGGGGATGTTCCATACTGATTATCATGTTGGCCGCTGCCGATCCAATTTAGCTAAATAGGGTATGATCGACCCATCACGGATACAATGCGAGTGAGAGGCCCCAACACGGAGGCATACCTCACCTCCTCTTGCCCAAGTAACTGCACCAGGACTCCAGGATTTGAATGAAGCAAACGACAAAGCTGTCCAGGTTGCTATGTACTGGTTGGTCAAAATCTGAGCCATTGATTGGAGAAGAAGAAACTACTGATAATTTAACGGGCAATATTTATTATATAATTATACCAAAATAAACAAAGCAGGAAGTGGAACATTTCCTCGCTTAAAATAAAACTTTGTTCATTATCTTGCAGAAACCTAGGGGTCACCCAGTTCGAGCCGACTTCGGCGCGGTCAGCGTTTCCTTGTTTCGACGAGCCCGCCTTCAAGGCTAAGTTCGAGATTAGCATTGCTCATCCCGAAACTGTTACTGCCTTGTCGAATATGAAGATAGTTACCCAGGAACCAATGTGAGTGTTATTTGCAACTTTATGGTGCTAAAAATAGAGACTTATGACTTAGGTCTGTGAATTTATTCTGACATCATCACTATGACTAGCATCGCTCATCCTAATCCTGTCACTGCCTTGTTAAGATAGGAAGATTGTTACCCAGGAACCACTGTACAGCCAGCGGATCTTGTTACCACAAACTGTCAAGTTTTCACGTTCGATTTTGAACTTAACCATCAACATTTTAAGATTTAATATCATTTGGAGAAATTGTGACAGTTTTTGGTAACTGGGTACGGTAGCTACTGTACAAAGTCAATCAACAATTTGTTCTTGTCTCACAGCCCAGATCAGCCCGGCTGGCAATGGACCCACTTCGACAGATCAGTCAGCATGTCAACCTACCTAGTAGCATACGTACTCTCAGACTTCAAGTCCTTGGAGACGAGTTACATCAGCAAGGACAATGTCACCATTCCCATCAAGATATGGACCAGACCAGAACTGATAGGGAAAGCGAAATACGCTTCAACGATAACGCCGAAACTTCTGGCGTACTACGAAGATGTTTTCGGAGTGTCCTACGCGCTGGATAAGGTGGATCTGATCGCTATTCCTGACTTCTCTAGTGGTGCTATGGAGAATTGGGGGCTGGTTACTTTCAGGTGAGTTTTTGTTGTTTGAATTTGTTGCCCGTTTTCAATAATCTTGCCTTTGTACCATTTTATTTGAGGTCGGTGCAACGCGTTTTTTTTTTCCACACGCCTCTGTCAATTGTCACGTTATCATGTTTTTTCTATCATAATAGGGGATCGGAGTGAGTCAAAAAAACATGATTCTAATTAGTCCGTCAGTTAGATTATCGAAAAAATATAGGATACCTGTTTTTTGTTTTATCAAATTAATCAAAATTGACGAAGATAAAACGCGTCAAAGATCATGAGTGGGGGGTTGTGACGTCATTTGTAGGTAAAAAATGTACTGATATGTGACGTTTTCGAAGAGTTTACGAGTTTTCGAAGCACTGTATCGTCTTCATTTTTCGTTTATGTGAAAAAAGAAAAAATATGTGTTCAATATTTTTTGGAAATCTATCTGACGGATTAATTAGTTTTTTTTTTGTCCGATCCCCTATTATAATTAATGTATTTTAATATGCGAGTAATCTTTTCTTTGGTGAAGACGAACTCACGAGAGACTCTCGCTCTCCATCCATCAACATTTATATTAATTTTGTTTGTGCTTTATAATTTTTATTAAAGCCAATTATTTTGATCTGGTCCTGAGTGCTAACGTTTCGATGTACAGTACGATATGTACTTTAAGCTAAGCCGGTTCCTGGGCGCACTAATGTGTGTATTATATATGTCAATAAGGAAATAGAATCTACATACGTCATCACAAGATTTGGCCAGGATATTTGTTAGCCATGACGCACAGTATCGGGATATTTTGATTGACTGGATACTTTCTTTTACGTCGCCATACCTGGTTGCATCCAGTTCTTACCAGACACCCTAGAACGAGATGTAACAGCATACCGGCGTACAATCATAGCAGGGTGTGACCCTTTTTTTATGGTGGGTGGAAAATCATCAAATAACCCCTCCCGTTCTTGGGCAGAGCGGATGGGAGTGTCAGACTTGTACTGACTAGAAACCACCCATGTTCCTTCTTAGCCCTTCATGTCGAGGCCGCGGTATTTCTTAACAACCCGCAGCCCAGGGTGTTAATGATAATAAGATTACACTTTTATTTTCTGATAGGGTGGGCTGTACTGTATTATAGTGGAGTCATGGAAAATAATTGACTAGCAACTTACACTGTCCAAATATTGAAATATACAGGGTGGGGCCGACAATACGACAATAAATGAAACCACTGGTGGTTCTAGTTCTTAGGAACATTTTTAAACTATCAAATAAATCCTCACACCGTCGTTGTGCCGACGATACGACAATAACCTACCTAAATGTCTTTGCCAAATTCGTTTGTTTTATTTTATTTCCACACGTTAATCGGTGCAAATTATTCCTAAGGTTATTAAACCAATATTTGTTTGTAAATTGTAATGTATTTCGTTTACAGTTTTATGCTACTTAGTTTTATTGATTGAAATATATAACGTGGTAAATTGACTTGTGTTCTCAATAGTATTGACGACTAATTTCTCTGACTGTACAAGTGTACATGCACTGGTTGGTCTAGTGATCGCAAGCGCGGGTGCTGAGTATGGGCCCTAGGTTCGATTCCTGGTTCGGTCAAAGTGTTATTGAGTTTTTCCTTCAGGAATATCTCAGTAACAGCCACGGAGTCTGGAGTTTGTGCCCGGTTGATGACAATAGGCTCGCTCCCAAATGCATGCCACTTGAAATATTACTGGCGATATGGTGGTCTATTCGGTACGTACCGACACCTCTGCCTAACCCTTCATGGGATTACAGGCTTGATGTAATGTTCATGCACATTTTGCCATTTATATTTAAGTCTTATACTGTTCCTATGTCAACAATGACGACTATTAATATAATTAGAACACACCTGTGTACAATCTTATGTCACGCGACAGTAAGGTAAACTGAGTTATATGACGTAAATAGGTAATGACATAATTATATAAATTCCTATTGTTGTACAAGCTTAATGGCTGCTACGACACGTTACGAAAAATCATAACGATCGTACGGTACAGTTTAAACTGCACAGTTTTGGAAGTGCTAAAATCGGCCAAACTGTACAGTTTTTCTCATACACACATGTAAATTAATTTATCGTTGCAGTTTGAACTGTACCGTCCAATCGTAACGATTTTTCGTAACGTGTGTAGCGGCCTTTATGCGAGGCCTAGTTGACAGTTGAGTTCAGTTACATCGTGTAGTTAATGAGTTAAAATATTTGTTATACATTGAGGCTGAGATAACGCTGACGCCAAAAAGGTTTTATACAACACGTAATTTGTGCTGCACATCATCATCATCTGCCTAGCCTTTTCCCAACTATGTTGGGGTCGGCTTCCAGTCTAACCGGATGCAGCTGAATACCAGTATTTTACATGGAGCGACTGCCTATCTGACCTCCACAACCCAGTTAATACTAGGTCATACGATACCCTTTGGTAAGACTGGTTGTCAGACTTTCAGGTCACTGACTACCTGTAGCGACTGCCAAAGATCTATATAGGGCAGCCGGGACCAACAGCTTAACGTGCTTTCCGAGGCACGGAGGAAACTCGGTATGTCGGGCGGTCACCCATCCACAGACCGACCTAGGCAAGCACAGCTTTACCTAAAGATCGACCCGAGTGGCAGTTCTTATTAAGCCACGAGCTCCTCCTTATTAATTTGTGCTGCACATATTGAAACATAAATGCAGAAAAGCTAAGTTAGATTAGGTTGCCCAGAAATGAAAATTTAAATGGACAGACCTCTACCCATAACAAACGAAGGGCACTTGTTCTCCCCACCACTGCGGTCATTATTTTGTTCTAGACCATACCTGGGAACCTCCTAGTTACGGAGATATTGGGGGTCAAAGTTCCAAATTTTTCACAGCTGTTTTTGTAAATACTAGTTTTTCAGGTTATAAATTTACGTAAATGACCTCCATGACCCGTTTACTATTCAAAGCATCCACAAGCACAATGTTTTAAGAGTGCTACGTACATTGAGTTTTACCGAAAAACGTGATTTTTGACCCCAAAAAAAAAAGTCGTTTCCCAGCAAAAACATTTGCGTAGGGGTACTTATAGTGTGATGTACAGAATGCTTGGTTGACGGCTGTGTGATGGGTTGATTTACACCCTGTAGGTACCTATAGTCCAGTTTCTGGTAAACACAAACGATTTCCCATAGTAACATTGGTTAGACTTTCGATTTTCACTTCTGACTTCCCAAAACGACTGTCAAAGCGGTACAAAAATGACAGCCTCGATCAGCTGTAAAATTAATTAGCTTTCGGTGGCACGGAAGCGTTGCGTAATGAACGGTCATCCATCCTCGGACCGACCTCGGCAAGCGCTACTTAAGCTAGAAGACGATCGACCCGTACGACTGTTATTGCTTAGCCAGGAGCCCTTTTTTTTTGGCCGGTTGAAAATCATCGAAAACCCCTCCCGCTCTTGGGCAGAGCGAAAGGGAGTGTCAGACTTCTACTGACTAAAAACCACCTATGTTCCTTCTTAGTCCTTTAATGTCGAGGCCGCGGTTGTTCGCAAGAGATACTTGCAAACAACCCGCAGCCCCGACGGGCGTCGGCCCTTGCGGGCCCCTTCCATGTTGCTGACATCTCTTTGAGGCGCGCGTGGAACACGAACGCGCCGTCGACACGGCCTGTCGTCGTCATAAGACGGACTGACGGCGAGCTAGGAGTAGCCAGGAGCCCTTAGAACTCATAATTCTCTTTCCCTTATTCCAATTCATTTGGGGTCGGCGCAGCATGTCTTCTTCGTCCATACCCCTCATCTTATCAGACACCTCATTTCTTGCCAGATCAGGCAATAGCAGTCCATCCATCGTTTCTTTGGTCTTACTCTACTCTTATACCCCTCCACATTCATAACAAAAAACTCCTCGATCTAATACCAGTTAAAACCGGTAAAACAATAATACACATGTCTTGACACATGCGTAACATACATAGGTCTAATCGCAATAGAATTTTAACTCGGCGTAGCGATAGCCGAGCGTTTTTAACGCCTTTTAACGAGTTGCACTAGCTGTACTAAACAAAGAAGGCATTATACGCAATTTCTTTCTTTCTTTAACTTGGCTATGCTCTGCCTGTGTCCTCAAAGCAGGGAAGGGAATGCGTATTCCTTCAGTTGTGTTTAAGTCTCACGTCATAGAGTGCGAGCCTATTGCCATCAAACGAGCTCGAGTATAGACTCCGAGCTGATGCCGAGGAATTCCTATTGCAAAAACCCAATAATATTTTGCCCGACTTGGGAATCGGAACCAGGAACTCGTGCTCAGCTTGCATTCACTTAAGCAACGGGGCAGTCACAAATATTCAAGATGTTCATAATGGTGGTCATTCTAAACGCTACTAAAACTTTTAAAAATAACAACTGCCTGATGATCAAAAGTTAGTGAAACTGAATAAAATTACACTCGTTACTCTATTTATTTTTAACACAAATATTATTTAGTCGAAATCCAGCTGCTAAACACTAAGACAAACAAACGAACTGCACACATGGTTTTAAGTACGCAATCGACCTATGTGAAATCAAATTCGAGGTCGAATTGCTGATCAGAGCACATTGAACTGCTATTAAATGTCGGTTCTAAGCTTAAGAATGATAACCATCGCCACTACAATGAACAATCAAATCAAGCCACTGCAATCAGGTTGATAATCAGGACTTTTTGACGTCATAGTTTAGAAGAGAGATTACCCTAAAACGCACACCCTTCGACACTTCCTAGCTAGCTAGGAACAAGAAGTGGCGGAACAAACTCCCCAGCAAGACACCTGTATGTTAGGTTAGAAGAACTAGATTCTATACATTAGTGTTTAAGGTAATTCAAAAAAAACAATTACATTATTCCTGGATGATCATTTTTATTTATCTCGCTTTGGGTCGCTTTTCCCTTTTTTCTACATGCAAAACAAGCGTTTTCATGACACCGCTTTTCACCGTAATCAATCTTGCGCAATACGCGGCCAAAACCACAACTTTTGGCCACACAAGCTCTAACCATGAAGAAATTCTGGCCGCACGACCAGTCGTCAGACCTGTTTTATTCTCAGCAATCCCTTTCATTTGATACCCATATCATGGGAATGCCTAAAAAGGTAACAAAACCTTCGTCTATGGGATTCCGCCATATCGGATTTAAAATATTATCACTTAGCTAATCATGCATTGTCATCCACACTCAACATGCATGCTAAATTTCAGCTCAATCGGAAACCAGGAATTGGACCAAAATTGAATTCTAAGATTTGGTTACATATTTAGTGCGTGTTAAAAGGTGTGATGATGACAATGCGGTGCTTGTAAGTGTGTTATGTGAGCACAAAGGGAAGCTGCTTTCTTTCCTTCCCCCCTAAATTCCTCCAACTCCGCCTTTATTTGCCGAAATAGAAAAGACCAGTAACAGTTTCTGACAAGGCCATCTCCAAATGACATCATGCCCTACTACCTTACAATGTCAGTGGAAATTGCTTATCTTTATCACTGTGAGTTTTGACGCATTTTAAGGCCGTTAACAACCACTTAACCTAGGGTAATTATACTTTACTATACTTCGTTTCTTATCACCGGAAAAGATAGTTGAAGTTTTAAAAATGTGTGGAACTGATAAGAGATTAGTTTTAAATGACGTCTTAACACTTGTCTATCATAACTATAGTAGGATAGTGTAGAGGTTATCACCAAACTACATATGTCTAGTAAATATCGAATCAGGTACTTGGATGGCAGGGACGTAGCGTGCCCATAACTCGATTCCCACCGGCTCGGCTTCCCTTCGGGAAATTACACTCTACGTAGTGTCTACTTTAGTAAAAATATGTAATAGATCATAGAATTAAAAATTTTGCGATATTAGTGTCAATTTCGTGGTTTTAGGAGTCGCTGTTATCGAAAATATAGATGTTTACTAAATAAATAATAGAAAAAAACTATTTTTTTTCTTTGGCTTGCCCTTTTGTATTATCGACGTTTCGTCACTGTTGGGTGGACTATGATATGGCAAGAAAAAACAATAAAATTGTCTGTTGAGATGACGAGTAAAAGAGAAGTACCCCAAATGAATTGGGATAAGTACCTATTGTGTGGGGTTAAACTTATTGGTTTAAAAGCCTGGTTACAGGCAGAGAATTTGCATGCGCAAACGAAAAGTCTTTATTGAAATCTGAAGCCCATTTCATATACAGTGTAACCACAGATATAGATAGACCTAGATAACGCAAGAGCAACACTTTGCGTGCCTAGCTTACGTGCAAAAATCGTAAGTGGCCACTTTCGCACTCAGTCTGCATCGGTGTATAGCGCTAGTCGGACGTCGGCGCTGGTGCAAAAGGCGGGGGTTGGGCCAAGAGGGCGCCGTACGCGGCGGCGTCTTTCAATCGATTTGATTTTCCGATTTTCCATCGCTAACTAGTGCTTGTGACGTCATAATAGGTAGTCAAAAAATGGCACGCTTGGTTTTCATACAGATCGTGATACTTGCGCTATCTAGGTCTATCTACATCTGTGAGTGTGACCTATTTAGCATAACATAACATCACACCTGGGCCCCGAATCTGCTATTCCAGCGCTGCGGTATTTGTTTTTTTTCATCTATCGCAGCACCATGCTGAGATAGGAGCCTTTTTGGCCTCGCACAGGTCTTTTTTTTTATTATTTAGTTTTAGATTCTTTTTTTATTATTTTTGTAGTTCCTGTGCTTGTCCCAAATAAATATTTTTCTTTCTTTCTTTCTATTCAATAGTGTCAGAATGGTCTATCATTGATCTCATAATTGTTGATTTTGACAACACCAAACTTGTCAAAATCAATAATTATGAGATCAATGATAGACCATTCTGACACTATTGAATAGCAGATTCGGGGCCCTGTATTTCCGGTACCACAATTTAGACATCACCATCAGCCCTTATATCCCAATTTATTTGGATACGGCGCAGTATGTCTTCTTTTTCTATGCTTCTCCAAATACTTGGCATCTCTTCAGTCACTTCCTTTCTAGCCATCATCCTTCACACAGTCCATTCATCGTTTCTTGCTTTTCCTCTACTCACATTTATACTCAAACATTTTCCTCATTCCTCCGCATCACATGTCCATACCACGATAACCACAACTATTCATTCACGAGCCCCAATTTCAGTCTTCCTATGTACTCATTCCTTATTTTAGCGTTACATCACACATCTCCCAAACACAGCTTAGTTACTAAAGTAATGATTCTCCAACAGAGAGACAACCCTACTCTTCGATGAAGCCGAAAGCGTTCCCCGCGACAAGCAAAATGTTGCCATCGACATAGCGCACGAGTTAGCTCACCAGTGGTTCGGCAACCTCGTCACTATGCGCTGGTGGACCGATCTATGGCTCAACGAAGGATTCGCGACTTATATCGAGTATGTTGGAGTGGACCATGTAAGTACCAGCAAGCTGACTGTGTATCCTAGAGAACCTACTCTTAAAATAGGTTTCCGTACAATATGCCACTCCTGTAAACCGCGAATGGTACCATCGGTACGTATGATACAGTTGGTACACCCACATTTTACCAGGAATGTTTAACTCCAACATGGGGCGAGCCTACTGCCATCAACCAGGCACAAACCCAGACTGCGGGCTACTACTGAGAAGTTCATCATCATCATCAGCCTATAGTGTTCCCACTGCAGGGACTCAGGCCTCCTCTCTAGGAGAGTGATGGGCTATAATCCACCACGCGGGCCCAGTGTGGATTGGTAGATGTCACGTCTTCGATTTTTTTGGTTCTAAGACATGCCGGTTTCCTCACGATGTTTTCTTTCACCGTTTTGAGGGCAATGGTGATGAAATAAATTACGCAAAGTAATGCGCCTGACTTTGTGTAATTTATTTCATCACCATTGCCCTCAAGGAATTGGGGGAGGCCTTTGCCCAGCAGTGGGACAGGGTAGGCTAAAGAAAAAAAATAAAAAATGCGCCTGACTGGGTTCGAACCCACGACTCACTGCTCGTAAGTCGCGGCCGCCACCACTGGGCCACTACTGCTCTCTGCGAAAACTGAGAAGCTGCTAAACTGTGAAGTTACCAATAAAAATACTTACCCTATAATCACTACATAGTATAAAACAAAGTCGCTTTCTCTGTCCCTATATCCCTATGTATGCTTAAATCTTTGAAACTACGCAACGGATTTTGATGTGGTTTTTTTTAATAGATGGAGTGATTCAAGAGGAAGGTTTTAGTATATAATTTGACCGACATCCACGCGGGTGAAGCCGCGGGCATCAGCTAGTACCTACTAAACGAAGAAATGGAAATTATGTTTTTTCCTACTCCTCCGCTATTCTTTTCTGATAAATTTCGTTGCGGGATCCAAGACAGTTAAATCGTTTCTCTGGGACTTCATCGAGCTTCATTGTCTCGGCGCTTTTCTTGTGGTCGCCACTGATGATGCTAGCTAACAGGAGTTACAGTGGTTTGGGAATAGTGTGGCGGGCTAACGGGCTTGTCCCATTTTAACCTTAACGAAGAACTGTTTCCGTCAAAAATCTGCAAATAACAAACTTGATAAGAAAAACGCTTGCTTCTTTCCAGGTGGAACCCGAATGGAACATGTTCGAATCGTTCTCCCGGGACAAAATGGACCTCCTTCGTTCAGATGCCCTCAAGAACACCTCCCCCGTGTCTCGCAAAGTGGAGGACGCGTCAGAGATATCGCAGAAGTTCGACGAGATATCGTATACTAAGGGCGCTAATCTGATCAGGATGCTGAACCATACGATCTCTGAAGAGCTGTTCCATAAGGGATTGGTTATCTATTTGAATGAGTGGTGAGTTTTGTGTATTATTGTGTGCCTATAGCAGTCCACTGCTGAATGAAAATGCTCATATTGGCAAGTAGTTACAGTATTCTAGTCAATACAATGGGTTTGTCGAACTCAGTCGCGCCCATCAACGTGGGAATAAAACGACATGATACTCAAACCCGAAAAAAGAACACCATAAAAGCAAGACATATGACCGTGACTACCGAAATCTATGCACCAGAGTATCGGTGTCACAGCACACTCCCAAGTAACCTAAACATAACACTATTATTTATACTGAAAACGGGATATTTACCATGTTTACTTAAATAATAGTGCTAGTGACCATGTCAGTTTAAAATTTTATAACTTAGACATGTTCTTGACTTGCACATGTATTGCTTAGTACCGTTTATAGATGTTAGCCTTACCGACTAGTCAATCTTAAAATATCCCTTTTTTTAAAAAAAAAAACTGCCCCCCACACTAGGAATTTCTCCTGTATCGTGGGTGCGTTTACAAACATTTAAACTCACGTACACAAACACACCCAGACCCGAAACAACTATCTTTAGACCTTACAAATATTTGTTCCGGGCGGGGAACGAACCCGCGACACGCAGCGCAGCAGTCCAATCTCTCAGCCACTGCGCCACCCGTGCCGATATAAAACCTCACTCGTCTTTTCAACAGGAAATACTCAAACGCTGAAGAGAACGACCTCTGGTCCGCGATGGCCAAGGGTACTCTATCGGACCCGTCGCTCAAAGACCTGAACGTGGTCGACTTCATGAACTCCTGGACCAAGCAGGCTGGATACCCAGTCGTTAATGTTAACAGGAATTATGAGAACGGAAAAGTTGAGCTTGAACAGGTGAGTTTACTATTGCGAGTTTCAGGAGCGGATCCAGGAATTCTTTCTGGGGGGGGGGACACATGTAGTCTAGCTATTCAACAAGAGCTTTTTGGTAAATTTAAAAAAAAAAAAACACGAAACACGTAATACATGCCTAAACAATTTGAGGGTTGCCCTCGATTTCCCTGGGATCCCATCATCAGATCCTGCATCTGCTGATCTTGTTGATAAGACTACATGTGCCCCCCCCCCTTCCCCCAGAAAAATCCTATTTCACCCAGAAACGCGCAAGTTTCACTCATGTTCTTTCTGATATGTTGCTTTGATAATTCGATTTGGTTATAAAGTAAGTGATGTGATGGAAACTCCATAACAGTATGGGGGGGGCACGTGCCCCCGTGCCCCCCCCCTGGATCCGCCCTTGGCGAGTTTAGAATTTTGTCTGGGAGTGTGAATGGGTCTAGGGAATGCCTCGTTGGTGTAGTACAGTAGTGGTTTCATACGCATTCGGGGTCACCCACCGCCCCCACATCACTCTAGATACCAGAAGGCGCGTGTGTTCCATTTGTGCCTCTCTTAGACGTAACGAGGGGAGTTTTAATTAGTTTTAAACCTTACTGCCCTCCGGGATTCAGCCCACAAGCACGTAGGCACAAGACCGGGGCAGCTCTAAATCGCATTCAATACCCCCGACGCAAGTGTCCGACATCGGTGTGGTTTTGGTCAGTATGAGTTTGACAGACCTCTCAGCTCTACCCAGCTCGGAGGCAAACCATTGAGTATTTGCACATCGAAAAAAAAAGTGGTCTTACAAGCTACTTTTGAGCTTGAGGTCCAGGATTGATTCCCAAGTGGGCTAAGTTTATTTGATTTTTCTGGAACGACATCCTAATTTGAATAAAAGACTCTTGATTTACATTCCAACGACTCGAGAGTCAACAATATAATAACATCAAAATATTCTCATTTGCCAATCCACAAACCGCCCGGCCGGATGAAACAAACTCCTCAGAATCACATCTGTCTGTTTAGTCAGAAACAAAAAATAATTCATCATCCATTGTCCCACAGCACCTCTTTACCTCAGCCACAGACCCGTACCAGAAGATGATAGACCAGCTGTGGCACATTCCCATCAGCTACACCGTCGTGGACTCTCCACAAGACAGAAGGACCACTAAACCCAAGTCTTGGCTCAAAGGACGCATCAGTGTTATCGATGTGCCCATCAATGCGACGCAAGCGTTGTATGTCAATGTTGATGCTATCGGTAAGTTGCACCATAATTAGGATATAGCGTTCCCAGTGCTGGGACACAGTACTGATCGCTGGGAAAGCGAGTGGGTTGTAATCCACCATGCGTGCCCAATGTCGGTTGGTGGGTGGGGTAAAATTACGGATTCAGTGTTGTTCTTCGATTTAGCTGATTAACCAACTTTATAAATGGTTGTCCAGTAGATTTATTGTTTGGAACGATTGTTGATCCACATATTCCATTTTCGAAAGTTCCACGCTTCTTAATTAGTGATGTAGTTAGGTTTTATGCAGTTTTTATTTTTTTTAAACAGGAGAAATTTTTAAAGTGGGGCAACCCACTTTAAGAATTTCTCCTGTGTCGTGGGCGCGTATATAAACATTTAAACTTACATACGCAAACACCCAAATCCGAAACAAAAAAAATATGTATATAATATTATTCTTAATTATTTATTTTACTCCATATTTCGTTAAAAGCGTTTTCATTTATTATGAATTCTAGTATTACACAGTCCACAGATAGTTAACATCTGCCGGGCGTCCCGCGACGGCCAATTTTTCACTTACAGTACTGACGCGAACTTTGAAAATCCAAAAACAATTTAACTTACAATTCAACTTATGTCCTAAACTTATTCCCCAGGATACTACCGAGTAAACTACGACAAGAAGAACTGGCAGCTACTCAGCGAAGCCCTAAAGACCGGCATCATCAGGTCTCCTATCACCAAATCCCAGCTGATCGACGATGCCTTCAACCTCGCCAAGGTGTCCCAGCTGAACTACAGTTACGCGTTAGGTCTGACCACTTGTGTCATTAACGGAGAAGACTCGAAGATGGTGTGGGATCTACTGCTGAATAATATGGCGTTTTTGAAGCATAATTTAAGGGCTACGTCGGGATATGTGCATTTTCAGGTTTGTTGGCTTATTTTTGAAGATGTTAGGGCAATATAGTAGGTGGTCGTGGTATGTGCATGTGATGCGGAGGAATGAGGAAAATGTCGTGAGGAAAGTTTTGAGGATGAATGTGGAGGGGTATAAGAGTAGAGGAAGACCAAATAAAAGATCGTAGTGTAAAGCATAGAATTAGCACTGGATAGTTGAAATGGCGGCAGGTCACGGGAACAATTTGCGACTCCCGCATTCCCCTTAAACTCAAGGGGAAGAATTATAAAACCATGGTTAGACCTGCTGTCGTGTATGGATCAGAATGTTGGGCCACAAAAGGGATAAATGAAAGGCAATTGCATGTGGCTGAGATGAGAATGCTAAGGCGGATGTGTGGTGTGACGCGAATGGATAAAATAACGAATGAGTACATAAGAGGAAGTCTGAAAGTGGCGCCGGTAAATGAAAAGTTGTGCGGTAATCGATTGTCGTGGTATGGACATGTGATGCGAAGGAATGAAGAAAATGTTGTGAGAAAAATGTTGAGTATGAATGTAGATAGCTATAAGAGTAGAGGAAGACCAAAGAAACGATGGATGGACTGTGTGAAGGATGATATGGCTAGAAAGGAGGTGACTGCTGACATGACGAGAAATAGAGAAGTATGGAAGAAGAAGACATGTTGCGCTGACCCCAAATAAATTGGGATAAGGGCAGGAGAACGATGATGAAGACCAAAGAAACGAAGGATGGTAAGAAAAGAGTAGTCAGATGAGATGACAAGTAATAGAGAAGTATGAAAGAAAAAGACATGCTGCACTGACCCCAAATAAATTTCAAACCAATCCTAAATTTAATGCTCGGTGGTCGTTAATATTAATAGTAATCACAAATGAGAAATTTGTGCACATTTTTATTTAATTTACCTATCCCAACATTTGCGAGGGTAAATATTGCCACCATCCTACTAATCCTACTAATATTATAAATGTGAAAGTTTGTGAGAATGGATGTGTGGATGTTTGTTACTCTTTCACGCATAAACGGCTGGACCGATTTGGTTGAAATTTGGTATGTAGATAGGTTATACCCTGGATTAACATATAGGCTACTTTTTATCCCGATTTTCTCTTCCCGTGGGATAATTTTCGAGTTGTAGCGGGCGAAGCCGCTGGCAACAGCTAGTATGAAATAAATATACTTTGTTAGCTTATTTTTGTGTTCGCTGAATAACGTGAATATTTTCATAAACAGTCGCCTCTTTTAAAACCCCATTCGTAAATGAAAGATATAAGAGTGAGTTACTCTTTCCTTACTTAGCATAGATTGTCGTTAGTTTCCCATTTTCACCAAAAATATGAATTACCTTTCTTATCTTCCCTTTACAGGACTACATGAGAATAATCCTAGCGAAGCAGCTAGAACGCGTGAATTACGGTCTGTCCAAGCCTAAAGACGACAACGAAGCCTTCCT
Source organism: Diarsia brunnea (assembly GCA_949774965.1). Lineage (NCBI taxonomy): Eukaryota > Metazoa > Arthropoda > Insecta > Lepidoptera > Noctuidae > Diarsia > Diarsia brunnea. The sequence continues at coordinate 2,511,989 of OX459003.1, read as the reverse complement.
AATAGAGAACCTTGTGATGTGGGAGTGTTACGTGGAGTCCCCTCGCTGTCTCAACTGGGCCCGGGAGCAGTTCAGCAACTGGACCAAACAGGCTGATATTAATAATAATCCGTGAGTTATAATAAAACACACATCATCATCATCCACAGCCCGACTTCACCCACTGCTGGGTAAAGGCCTCTCTTTGGTTGTGCCAAGCTCCACTTTCTTGTGCCAGCCTCATCCAGTCTGCCCATCTCGCCACCGGGCGACTGACATTTCTTTTCATTCCTTGTACGCAAACTTTGCTTCACCTGCCATCACTCCCCTTGCTAGGTTTCCTGCCCAACTCATTTGAGGTCCATAACTCGATTTCCAGTATTGTCTCCGGATTTCGACGTTTGGAACTCGGTCATGGTATGCATGGAATGCTCCATGGCTCTCTGTGCTACTGTACTGTAGTCTGTTCCTGTGTAAGCGTCCACGTCTCAGCACTGTAGGTCATGGTCGGCAGAACTCGCAGGGGACGGATCTTCAGACTATGTGGAATTTCGGCCGATTTCAGGATGTCGTCCAATTTGCTGAATGCCAGCCCACCCAAACTGGATTATTCTTGATATCTCCGTAGTTTGATGCTCTTTGCCAAGCAAATATGCAAATTGTACTTCGACAGGGCCATCAAATCGCCAAAAAAAATATTATTTTAAGTTAATATTCTCATTTCCAGCATCCCCAGTTACCTCCGCTCTCTAGTATACAACATGGTGTTACGTCACGGCGGCCGCGCTGAGTTCGACTTTTTGTGGAACGTGTTTATGAACTCCACCGACCCCAACGTGAAGAGTCTCATCATCAACAACCTGCCCAGCACTAGGGAGGAGTCGCTTATTACTATGTGAGTACTTATTACCATCAGTTTACTCCCACCCTGACCCTTGCTAGTGCCAGATCGCGACGCTAAGCCAGTAGTTTTTTTTTTTTTTAAAAACCTTTCCCCACACTAGGAATTTATCGTGTATCGTGGGTGCGTTCACAAACATTTAAACTCACATACACAACCAAACACCCAGACCCGAAATAAATTATCTGTAGATCATACAAATATTTGTTCCGTGCGGGGATCGAACCCGCGACACGCAACACAGCAGTCCAATTGCTCAGCCACTGCGCCAACCGTGTCGTTTTATTTATTTTTTATTTTATTTATTTAATTAAGGTTTACCAACAGTTGTTACAGATATTTTACAGATAAGGAATAAATACTTAAGTAGTGTCTTAAATCTAACTGCACAACCAATTACAGGTAAACACCACATGCACCATGCTCTTTGTAATATAAAATTAATCTAAAGACTCAATATTGTTACATTATCAACATTCGTAAGGAATATGTAAAAAACAAAAAAAAAACAAAACTAAAAAAGAGAGAATACAGACAAAAAACTGAATGTACTTAAATTCTAGATAGGTACTTAATTATATTAATTACTAGCTGTTCCCGGCATGCGTTGCAATGCCCTTTTTCGTACCTACTACCTGCCTGTGTACCAACTACCTACCTACCTACTACCTCCTACCCTACCTACCTACTACCCTACCTACCTACTGCCCTACCTACCTACTACCCTACCTACCTACCTACTACCCTACCTACCTACTACCCTACCTACCTACTACCCTACCTACCTACTACCCTACCTACCTACCTACTACCCTACCTACCTACTACCCGACCTACCTACTACCCTACCTACTTACTACCCTACCTACTACTCTACCGACTACCCTACCTACTCTACTATCCTACTTACTACCCTACCTACTACTCTACCTACTACCCTGCCTACCTACCTACCACTTTCTCACCTTTTAAACCTTCCCTGGACTTCCACGAATAATTCAACACTATAATTAGCCAAATCGGTCCAGCCGTTCTCGAGTTTTAGCGAGACTAACGAACAGCTATTCATTTTTATATAATATAGCTGTACCCCGCGTGCGTTGCAATGCCCTTTTACCTGCCTACTTACCAACTACCTACCACCTACCTATTACCTACCTACCTACATACTACTAATTTCTCACCTTCTCTGGACTGCCACAAATGTTTTAAAACCAAAATTAGACAAATCGGTCTAGCCGTTCTCTAGTTTTAGCGCGACTAACTGCCGCACTCAGAGAGCTTTAATGATTACTTAGGCCATCACTTAGTAAAGGTTTTGACAGTTTTGTCATACAAAAGTATGTCAAACCTTTATTAAGTGACGGCTTAAGTAATCATTAAATATCTCTGAGTACCGCAGTAACTAACAGCAATTAATTTTTATATTATACGCAAACACCATTTGAAAAATCGTTTTTCTATTGGGAAAGAAACAGTAATTATTTGTGATTATTGTGATAATGTCGTATGGTCTGTTTGAAGTTATCATTCGTTGACTGAACAACTGAACGTCACTCAATTGTTTTGCCTTCCCGGAACCTCTCCACTAACACTTGAACTTTATGGGTACGGTATTAAAGCTCAAATTGATTTTACGTTTTAGTTAGAAAACGTTTGTATGGGAAAAAGAAAAGGGCTGTTTTTAGGGCTTTTCCGGCCATTATTCGATTTTTTCTCGCCGTAAGAACCATTCTTGAACATCAACGAACATTTAAAAAAAAAAATCAGCCAAATCGGTCAAGCCGTTTTCATGCCAAGTCGTGACAACGGAAAACGGGTTTCATTTTTATATATATAGATATAGATACGTAATAGTTTTAAACCAACCTCAAAATAATGTCACTCAGATCCCGCCTGACCCTTTGCTGCCCACCGCTAATGCGCTGTTACTTGTGGCAGCCCACGCTAGAGCTAATGCAGTGTGGAGTAAACACTTGCCGCTGTAGTATGCCACATTGAACCGGCCGCTTGACACTTGGTTTTTATCTGCTATTTTGCGCGGGGTTATAAATGAGTTTGTCTAAATTTGAACTTTCATGATTAGAAGGAAGTAGTTTTTTTGCTCAGGATATATCTATCTATACTAATATTATAAAGCTGAAGAGTTTGTTTGTTTGTTTGTTTGAACGGGGTAAACTCTGGAACTATTGGTTGGAATTGAAAAACTCTTTTAGTGTTGGATAGTCCATTTATCGAGGAAGGCTTTAGGCTATATAACATCACGCTAAATCTAATAGGAGCGGAGCATAAATGAAAAATGTTGCAAAAACGGGAAAAGGTATTCCTTTTTGAGAGCTTCCGTTGCGTGCGCTGCGAAAACCGTTTAAGTTAGGAAAATATCATGTATGAAAGAATTGTTCCTCTTTAAATGTTCTAAAAAAAAGTCCGCGACAGCATATATATATCTTTTAAGATTGACTAACTGTAACCATTTTTTACTATTAAAATGTTAGATTAAAAAGAATGATATTTTGCGATGCTTATTTAACCCATATGATATTAATCTATATGGAAATAAATATGTTTGTTAGCACGGAAATTTAATATAGAATATTTGTGCCCTTTACTCTATACAGTTTAAACAATTATCTTAGAAGATATCGCAATATCAAAATATCCGCGCGACAAAATAATTACGCGCGCGGCAGTCATTCGGTCCGGTGCGGTAGGTAAGTGGGGATTCTGGTCTCCGGGGGCTCCGGAGAAATTCAAATTCAAAATATTTACTGCACCATAATGTTTACAAGTACAATGGATTACTGTATATTTAACAGTAAGAGATACCAATAGTAATTGTCACTTTGTCACTTTAATAATATAATCGAAGAAAATCTAAACCAATAGGTATTATAAAGAGGAAAGGTAAAAATTTTTGTTTGATACGTACGAGTACGATTTAACTCAAGTTAATATGTTGAATAGTCGGTTTATCGAGAAAGGCTAAAAGCTATATTATGTGATGCAGACGAAGTTGCGTGGGTCAGCTAGTACTTAATATTATAAAGCTGAAGAGTTTGTTTGTTTGTTTGTTTGAACTGGGTAAACTCAGGGACTACTGGTTGGAATTGAAAAATTCTTTTAGTGTTGGATAGTCCATTTATCGAGGAAGGCTTTAGGCTATATAACATCACACCACAATCAATAGGAGCGGAGCATAAATGAAAAATGTTGCAAAAACGGGAAAAGATATTCCTTTTTGAGAGCTTCCGTTGCGTGCGCTGCGAAAACGGTTTAAGTTACATAAATATCATGTATCAAGGAATTGTTCTTCTTTAAAAGTTCTAAAAAAAAGTTCGCGACAGCATATGTTTATCTTTTACGATTGACTCACTGTCACCATTTTTTTATATTAAAATGTTAGGTTAAAAAGAATTATATTTTGCGAAGCTTATTTAACCCATATGGTATTAATCTATATCTAAATAAATGTGTTTACTAGCACGGAAATTTAATATAAAATATTTGTGCCCTTTACTCTATACAGTTTAAACAAATATCTTAGAAGATATCGCAATGTAAAAATATACGGGCGACAAAATAATTAGCGCGTGGCAGTCATTCGGTCCGGTGCGGTAGGTACGTGGGGATTCTGGCCTCTGGGGGCTCCGGAGAAATTCAAAATATTTACTGCACCATAATGTTTACAAATACAAGGTGTTACTGTATATTAAACAGTAAGAGATCCCTATAGTAATTGTTACTTTAATAATATAATCGAAGTCAATCTAAACTAATAGGTATTTTATAGAGGAAAGGTAAGATTTTTTATTTGTTACGAGAACGATATAGCTCAATTTAATAAGTTGGATAGTCGATTTATCTAGAAAGGTTATAAGCTATATTATGTGTTGCAGACGAAGTTGCGTGGGTCAGCTAGTTACAAATAAAAATGGGGGTTCATGATTTAAACAAAAACAGGCATCAGTTTGGTGAATACTGTAGACTGTAAGACGAATTTCGCAACTTAATTTATATTAATTATAAACGCGGATAATTCAACAAAATTTAATAAAAACGTAGGACGCCCGAACTCGTACTATTCCCTACGTTGCTCGCGGTCGCCTGACGCACGCCGCTCGCGCCAACATGGCACCCGTTCGACCCGTATTATTATGTTTCCCGCTCATCGCAGACGCAACACGCGTCGCGCCAGCGTGGCTTGCGACTTAGTCTATAAGTTTTACGCCCTGGGTGAATGCGTTTTTTTTTGGGGGGAAATCATCAAATAACCCGCTCTGGGCAGAGCGAAAGGGAGTATCAGACTTCTACTGACTAAAAACCACCCATGTTCCTTCCGAACAACCCGCAGCCCCGACGGGCCTGGGTGAATGCCTTACACTCAAGGCATCAAGATAGTCTGCTTAAGCAAAAGACAGCCTTATTGGTTGAAACCTCCGAGATGAAATGCTAATAAAAGAGAAGTATGGAAGAAGAAGACATACTGCGCCAACCTCAAATTAATTGAGATAAGGGAAAAGATTGATGACTAAAACACACAAGAAAGAAGACACTCGCCGAATGCATAACTTCCTCCTTCTTCAAAAGACTGTAATGGCAGACGATATAGTTACCATCGAGGGAAAAACCTGGATGAGATTGGCACAAGAACGGCGATTGGCACCAGAAAAGAGAGGCCTATACCCAGCAGTGGGTGAATTCGGGTTGTGGATGATGATTAATGGTTTTACACACCTAAGCCATGTCGGCGGCTTTCCTAAGCGTTTGTTAATGCGCCCGCCAAAATTTGGCGGCTTAGGTGTGTAAACCCATTACAGTCTTTTGAAGAAGAAGGAGGTTATGCATTCGGCGAGTGTCTTCTTTCATGTGTGTGCTGTGTGTTGTAGACATCAAACTTCTTTCATGGGTGTGTTTGTGTATGTGAGTTTAAATGTTTGTAAACGCACCCACGATACAGGAGAAATTCCTAGTGTGGGGCAACGTTTTTAAAAAAAAAAAAACTTGCCATTCATTCAATTCATTTGGGGTCGATGCAGCATGTCTTCTTCTATCTTCTTCTATACGTCATAAGAAAAGTGACAATTTATTTTCCCAGGCTCCTCGAGAAGTCCCTCTCGGAGATCCCGAAGCAGTACGCGGTGGCGGCGTGGAGCGTGGAGGCGCCGCTGGGCACGCGGCTGGCGCAGCAGTTCCTGCTGCAGCACTTCCACCAGGTCTACAGCAAGTTCACCGACATGGACGCCTTCACCTTCCCCGCTGTGCTCAGCGGCTCCTTCGGATTTATTTCCACGGAGGAGGAGCTTAGCAGGGTATGTCGATTTGGTTTTTGACCTGCATATGATTTATGCTGTCTTGGCTTTGTGTTTGGGCACGGGTGACCACTGTGTCCCCATGCACAGCACCATGCCGAGTGGTAACCTACTTGTTGCAGTCACATAGTGCAAGCTGTTAACTTTCTTTTAATTATCCCCGCTTGTTCCTAATATTTGTTTGAATGTATATTGCTTTTTATGTCTCCTTGTATGCTCTTGTTGTGTTATTGGGACAAATTAATATATTTTTTTCCGTTTTCTTTCTTTCACTGCCAAGTTCATAGAATGCATACAAATTGTCATGCCAAAAAATGTAAAGTCATCTATAGCTATGTATAGCGATGACTTGGAGGTAGGGTAGTTGACTGACTAATAAAAATATGATTCTGTTTAGTCCGTCTGTTAGATTATCGAAAAATATTGGATACGTGTTTTTTGTTTTATCAAATTAATACAAATTTACGACAATATAACGTGTCAAAGATCGTGAGTGGGGGCTGGTGACGTCACTTTATGGTAAAAAAATGTACCAAACTGTGACGTCGCGTGACTTTTCGAAGCACTATATCGTCTTCATTTATTGTTTACGTAAAAAAAGAAAAAATGTCTGACCAATATTTTTTGGAAATCTATCTGTCGGACTAATTACATTTTTTTTGTCAACTACCCTATTTTTGTTCGACCCATAATTATTATGCTGGGTGCTTGGCACTAAGTGTTAGGGACGTATTGACTAACTACACTCAAAGCATTTATTTCAATTAGACCATTACAATAATAAAATACTATTACGAAAATACTGTGGTTTTTTTGTCTTTAGGTTTTTGTCACTCCTGTACAATAGATTGGACTTTTTATGTGATATTGTACATGTTATTCCTCAAATAAATAAATAAACTATCAAACATTAACAAATCCCTGTTTCCACGTTCCAGCTAAAGAACTTCGCCCTCAAACACAAGGAGCAGTTGATGCCGATGTCCCAGACTCTTCAGAAGCTAGTGGACACGGCCACCTTCAGGATCGACTGGGTCAGGAAACATTCCGCCGGTATCAGCAAGTGGTTCCAAGATTATGTGGAAGGTATGTATTCTTTTTTACTTACTGGTCGAAAAATTCGAAGACATGTGACATCTACCAACCCGCACTGGGCCCGCGTGGTGGATTATAGCCCATCCTTCTCCTAGAGAGGAGGCCTGAGTCCCAGCAGTGGGAACATTATAGACTGATGATGATGATGGTCGGTGGAAGATTCGCCTGCTTCGCATTTATTCCTACACTAATTACTACCCACACTAGTTACCCACTGAGCTTAGCCGCCTCGTTGGTGTAGTGATCGCAAGCGCTACTGCTGTGCATGGAGTCCAGGGTTCGATTCCCTGATCGGGCAGTGTAATTATAGAATTCCTGGCCGGTTAGTGAACATAATATTATCGCCCCGTGTTACATGGGACTCAAACATTACTGGCGAAATGTGGGTCTAAATCTCAGACTGGCCTTTCAGAGAACTTCCAGGCATGGTGTTATGTGTTGTGACATAAACTGCTTGCAAACATAAAGAAGCACAAATGTAAGGCACACATTAATTTTAATTTCTTTTCACAGGTAAATCCCCACTATCGCAAGTAACTCCCGCTCCAACTCCGATCGCCTCGGTCAACACGACGACGCCTGACGTCGCTCCCTCTGACGTCACGACCGCTGCGACCAACGTCACGTCATCCACGGACGCTCCCACGGCCAAATAATAGTATGTCCACAATGTATACCTACTTGTAGGTCGATATAGATGGATGTAGAATAAACGTTCCTATGAGTATTTTAATTTGCTGAAGGAAAGCGTAGACCAGTTTAGTGTTTTTTTGTGCTAATTTCAGCTTTATGTGTTGGAAGATAAAATTGATTTTTAAATTATTTGGTCACACTTTGACGGTCTGCGTTTTACTCTTCAGGTAGCAGGTATATGAAAGTTGCTCGAGTTTGATCGGCGTTTGGGCAAACTCATATTAAATATATTCGGGATGAAGTCCCGAATTATAACCAGCATCGTTGCCATGTTTTAGTTTCATATAGTTTTAAACGAAAGTGATCATAAAAAAAACATTTAAAGATTTCTAAAATCGAGATTTTCTAATATAAACGGAGCCAAAGAGGCATGGAGTTTCAACCAATTTTAGTTGAAACTGGTGTGAAATAAAAATAGAGCATAAACTATTGGTAACTCTTAAGTTGTTTGTCAAAAGTAATTTAGTTCTTATTAAACAGTATACCTAAGAAGCGATCTAGTCGCTAAAATGAAAGTTAATAATAATAAATCATGTTTTGTTTTCTAATATCAAAGTTTTATCTACAACTTCATAAGCTTTTACGTATAATAGCGCAAATCAAGTAATTATCTTATGTGTCTCAATACATAATATGAATAATTAACGAATACAATAATTAGAAGTAGTTCTGCCATAATGAGCCAATCCACATTCTCTAATTAATTCAGTTAAATATGTCAAACTAAAAAAGGTCTGTTTGAAAATAAACCTTGTATTGTAGCTAGCCTTGTATTGTAGCCTAACCTAGTCTAGCGGACCGTGTATTGTAACTAGATAAAATTACAATCAAAACATTAGGAGAAAATCACTCTTTACTTAAAAGTCGGGACGTGTATTAATACAATGCTTGTAATTGTACATCTAGAATGCATACTCAGACAGAACAGATTTAATTCATTACAATTACTTCAGAAAATGGGAAAAAATGTGGGTTGGTACGTTTTGGCAAAAGTACTTTCAATTATTCTTTTTTTAAAAGTTCTTCATCAGTCAAATTCACATATTCTCATATTATTACTACACTGTAATCCGGACAGTATGTTAGATATTTTAATCTGATGAAAAATATGTAAATAAGCATAATCGATAAACTTACAACTCGATAATCGCTGTGAAAATCGATTCTTTTTAGTGCAATTTATTTTCTAAATCGTTATTTTTAAGACCTATTTTTAAAATAAACGCCTTTCCTCTATTTCTTTCCATATTTATGTATTTCTATGAACTTTAAATACTTAAGATATTATTTATTAGCATTTATAGCTTTTAAAGTGTGTATTTTATAATATTTGCCAAATTAGATAGTGCTTGTGTGGAGCCAAAGCTAATACATAATGTCACAAAAAAACTATTTTATTAGAGAATATTATTCGGCGATCTTTGTACTTATTTGAATAATTTTAAATAAAAATATTGATAAATTATTTTAAAAGTATCTAAAAATGGTTTTGTATTTAAGCATCACATTTTAGATTTAGTACAAGTAAAATATTTTTGACGTTACCATAATAATCTGTGGCCATACTATAAATGATCTAAAAACGAATGGATCTGTATACGAAATACGCACAAGATTTTAACTTGGCCTGTTTTAGCTTTAGCCTAATAAAGCTAAACACTGTTACAGTTTGACAGCCATACTTCATGGCGACAGCTGTCTATTGTATATGTATTTAGCGTAAGAATAATCTCAAATTGTCAAAAAAATTGTAAATTCAGTCGAAAGAAAGAAGAAAGTTTTCGAACGTTGTACGTGAGATGGATAGCATTGAATGGATTATACAGAAAAGTTTATGAGAAATTTCATAAGTAAAAAATACCATTTATATTAAAAGTAATTTGTCTAAATATAGTAACTACCGAAAAAATGGTGCATAAAATTAATAAAATGAACATAATATTGGAAATTAAAAATACGCACAACCCTAGTGTAGGGTTTATGTTGAAGTTACCTATTAAGGTGGTAGCTTCAGGGTAACGTATGTAAATTTGAATTTTGCGGTCTACTCTGGCACTTTCCCCTTAAGAACACCAGTTTAAGTTACACCTTACATTCCTTTGTAAAGGACAGTGGGCAACATAATTTGTTTTTAAATCTTCCATCTACCCTACTTTTACAATGCCTAGAAATAAAAATATAATGTATCTAAACCTAACCTTCGTCGATTCGACGAGTACGCGACAAAAATTCACTGACTCAGACGAAAATAGTCAGCGAATTTTCGTACTCGTCGAATCAACGAAGAGGTACGTGTCCAGGGGTAAATGTGATGTGTACTTTTATACCAAACATTCTAGCTCTTTGATTGTGTTGCCGACTGTAGGCACCTACTTTATTTATATAATTGTTCCTATTTATAATTTAAAACCACTCGAATTTAGATAATCTTATTTGTTAAAATGTATTTGTCTAAACTTTTATTATAAGTGTTTGCATGTGAAGGCTTAATGTTGATTATATAATTTAATTATTAGACAAGTATTTTATTACACCACACATATATATATAAACCTTATTTATAGTGCTGACTCAAATCCATTTTTTAAATTCGACCATCGTTTTTAGCACGTAGATATCATCCACACAATCAATCCTAGAATTTCTTGGCCGCAATTGGCGGGTCTTCGAATAAGGCCGCCAACACTTCGTATATGTACGTTGCCTCCGACATCCTTTTCAAACCCATAGTTGCATTCTGATTGATTCAATACTAAAGATGTCATAGTATGTCACTGTAATCAATGTTAAAGATGTCTATAATGTTATTCTGTATTAAAGAAAAGTGGGTGCTTAAATCAAATTATAAAAAAAAACTAGCTGTCAATATGTCTAATGGGGCGAAATGTAGGCGTGTGAAGTCCGACTCAAGTTCAGTCCACAACTAATACCAGTGATACCATTGGTCTAAAGCCGTAGTATAAGTACAGAAACAAGAAGCTACCCGAACCTTTAAAATCCTAATTAACCCTAAATCTAGTGCTATTTAACGATAAAGTTTAAAACCTATTAAATAGTTCGGTCAAATTAGACCAGAAAATAGAGATAAGGTTACACTAATTCCTTAACTAATTGAATTAGTGTAACCTTGGATGTCTAAATTGACCGGACTATAAACAAATTTGATAGATTTGTGCCTACGTCTGTACAAATCCTTTTGCAAGCGTTTGCCTCGTGTCTTTCTAGTAAAAAAACTAACTTACTCTGTACATACATACATAAACTCACGCCCTTTTCCCATGGGGGTAGGCAGAAACCACAGAACGCCACTTGCTACGATCCTTACATACTCCTTACTTACTCTGTAGTTAGTGTATATTACAAATGCATAAGTCTATATTGACGGATATTTGTTACTCATTCACCCCAGAACAGCTGAACGAATCTGGATGAAATTTGGCACAGACATAGATTATAGTCGGGAAGAACACGTGGCACGTTCCACGCTATCCAAGTCGCGGGCAACAGTACTACTAACGCCCAATCATACTACACACAATACCAGTTAATGCGGATCTCTCATTCTATGAGAAAGCTTTGTATAGATTTCCCGTGGAATGAGTATACTGGAACTATTTACCATGACGTGTCGTTGTGTTTACTAATAGTTTAAATATTATATATACCAGTAGACCCGTGGCAGTGAGTCACACAACGTACTAAAGTAATGAGGAAAGAGTAATAATGTACTTATGACGTCAAACAATTATGTTTGTTAGACAATAATGATTCATCGAATCGTCATTTGCCGAACCTTTTGCCAACCTGTTGAGTTCGACTTCTAGCCCAACCGGTTGCAGCTGAATACCAGTATTTTAACTTAGAGCGTCTGCGAATGCCTATCTGATATTCACAACCAAGGAACTGGGTATCACAATAACCTGTTGCGAGACTGGTTGTCTGATTTTCTAGCTTTGAATAGGTCCGTAAACTCTATCAAAGATCTACGTATTTTTTCCACAGCACTGGTTACAACAGCTAAAGAGAATGTGATGAAAAGTCATTCTGGGCAGTAAATGAATTTAGAAGTTTGTTTTGATGATTAATGGTGCTTACTGTACTAAGCCATATTTGTTACAGTCGCGAATCATATTTTAGTCAACATACAGCTTGACACTGGCCGGCAAATATCAAGAATCGTAAGAAAACTTGAATTTCGCGGTCTACCCTAGCTCTTCCCCTAACGCGCTGTGGAAAAAAAAACGCTTCAGTATTTTTCCGAAAACATACAAAACAGGTCATGGAATTTACCGCTAGATGGTGCTAGAGAAGCGCACCTGGTTCCCCTTCATCAAACTACGAACCTATTAGTGTCTGTACCGCATTCATAAAATTTGTACTTAAAATTATAACGTAATCAAAATATAACTTCATTTAACAATTGCCAGGGAAAAATAAGCTGGAATAAAGCGCCATATAAAAGTCGAGTTAAATCCCTACTAATAATATTATAAATGTGAATGTAAGTTTGTTTGTTATGCAGTTATGCTTTCACGCGAATACTACTTAACCGATCATCATGAAACTTTGTACACATATTCTTGGAGGTATCAGAAGAAACATAGGATACTTTTTATGAAAAAAAAGAAGCGGCAGACGAAGCCGCGGGCATCAGCTAGTAACTAATAAACCAGACAGTTAAGCCTACATGTGGAATGCAATAAAGAATTATTGAGTATAACAGTTTGTATATTTAAACCTTCGAAGAGTTTCTAATAAAAATGCATGAATTGACCTAGCTGGCATTGCAATATTTTATTTACAAATATAAATACTATATCTACTCGATAAATATTCTCGATGGCTCGCGCTTGCCACGTCACTTTTCCCTCCCTATCGCAAAGTATGGCAACTCCGACCCTCAGCGCGAAAATCAATAATCTGCTTGTAAACAACTCGAACCAAATGTAGGACAAACAAGTATCCCTATACAATTTTCATGTTCCGCAATTATTGTTTCGTGTAACCTTTTTATTTAACCACATTTTAGTTGTTAGTGAGTGTAAAATTAATTTAGTGAAGATGGATTCAGCTAATGTTGGGTATTCCTATCATTTGCCTTCAGGCGGCTGGAACTATAAAATTCGTAACACATTGTCGCAATTCAGTGATTTGTTCAGCGAATTTAATAAGTATATCGCACCGGCATATCATCATGACCGTTGTGAAAGGTATTTTATGGTTTTATTGTACTGTTTTTTAGGGAAGCAGGTAACTGCGTAATTAAATATTTACCTATATCTACCGCTGTAACATCTATGACAGAATTCTTTTAACATGGGGCAATTGGGCCATATTTCCTTAGGTTAATAAGATATTTAAAATTGCCATTATTTTGGTAACTCTGTAAACATATAGTTGCTTTAACAAAATTATCCTTATTTTTTATTACTCTTAAGATGTTTATTACCTATTTCAAGTATTATTTGCAAGATTTGTACTTTGCGTGTTTCATCATCTTCCTGCCCTTATCCCATTCTATTTGGGGTCGGCCCAACACGTTTTCTTCTTCCATTCTTCCCTGTTACACGTCAAGGTGGCATTTATTCCTTTCTCATTCATATCATTCCTCACACAATCCATCCATCTTTTCTTTGGCCTTCCTCTCCCTCTCCATCCATCAATATTTATATCCATCACTTTTTTAGTCACATGCTTCTAGTTGTACTTTGCGTGTTTGTGTACTTCAATTTTGTCTTCTTTCAGGTCCGTTCAAATGAGAATATATTCGATGCACAAAGGGGAGTTTGTGATGGTATTTATTGCGTTTTTCGCTTGTTTCGGCTTAGGAGTATTTATAGGACTGGCAGGTAAGATATTATATTGCATTTTATTAATTCATCATCAGCTGTCTAGTCTTTTCCCATACCAACTATGCTGGGTCGACGTCCAGTCTAACCGGATGTAGCTGACTACCAGTATTTTAAATGGAGCGACTGCTTATCTGACCTCTACAGGCCAGTTAGTACCTAATATGGTATCTCCGGGTACCTAAGACTGGTTGTCAGCCTTTTGGACCACTGACTACCTGTTTACGACTGTCATAGATCTACACGGCATAACGTACTTTCTGAGCTACGAAGGAAACTCAGTATGTAATGGGTGGTCACCCATCCTCATACCAACCTAGGCAAGCGCGGTTTAACCTAAAGATTGATCAAGGCGGCTGTTATTTTCCAGCCACGAACTTCTTTGTATTTTATTAATTACGTATAGGTACCTAATAGTTAGAAGGACCTACCGCGTTTTATGTTTTCTTGATTGAAATTATTGAAGCAGTAAATAATCAGGCCAAAGAAATTATTCTAAACGTACCGCAATTCAGTATTAGAGCCAGTCCGGTATACCCTAGATAGGAGTTAGTTAGCTAAAGTAATGATTGTAAATTATATTTTTTCTAAACAATACACATAGGTACATAATACTACTTACTCACGACCTTTTTTCCATGGGGTTCCTTGCATACTCCATTTGCCACGTCCACATCCATACATCTGGTCACACACGCACGCCTGTTGCGAGTACTATGCACCTGTTTTCTAAACAATTTTATACAATTAAATTATTAATTAGGAATATTAAACTGTTAATTCAAAGGTCAGTGGGCACCTTAGTATGGGAACTATACCCACGCTGTATAGATACAAAATATAGCACACTTTTTTTTATTTTATGCTGGTGTGAAGTGGCGCAAGACAAAAGTGTCTGCAATGATATGGGAGCGGCTTTTGTCCAGCTGTGGGACAGTAAACAGGCTACCTAAAAAAAAAAGTAACCTTAAAACATTTTTGTATTGACAAAAAAAGAATAAGTTACTTACTTACTTTTTTTTTGTTAAAATCAATAAATCAAAATCATAATATTATTTTTTATTTTTTGTTTCGTTCCAACCCCCACTTATATATGTTGATAATATCAAGTACATGAGTACCATTAAATTCCATCACTGGATGAGCAATCACTTTTTCCCAGTCATTTCTTGCTAAATGCGGATGACAGATTCTGGCAAGTGGAGGTATGTAAAAGTTATAATTATGTAATAAACGAAATTTTAAGTAAGCTGGTATAACATGCAACGCCATACTTCTGCATTTACGAAATATGCACCATCTTGCTGTATTTGCAGCTCGAGAGTAGCCTTCTAGGGTGATAATACCGGGATTTACTTGTATGCCCGCGTCTTGCATTTCCTCATCAGCATCTGGTAGTCGGACTTGTTGAAGTGGTTCGCGTCTGGATTGATTATGCAGAGCACGATCAAACCTCACCCTGCAATCATTGCATAATGATTGTGAGCCATCAAAAGAAATCTGAAACAAGTTGGAATATTTAAAGAAATGTCCTTGTTTTATTGTTTGTTTAGAATTGCTTAATTATCAATAACTAGCTGATGCCCGCGGCTTCACCCGCGTGGATGTCAAATTATATACTAAAACCTTCCTCTTGAATCACTCTATCTATTAAAAAAACCGCTTTAAAATCTGTTGCATAGTTTTAAAGATTTAAGCATACATAGGGATATAGGGACAGAGAAAGCGACTTTGTTTTATACTATGTAGTGACTATTAAAAAAACCGCTTTAAAATCTGTTGCATAGTTTTAAAGATTTAAGCATACATAGGGATATAGGGACAGAGAAAGCGACTTTGTTTTATACTATGTAGTGAAGCAACCATGCACATACCGACCCAAGAGGATAATGTAGTCTTCCTATTTCTAAAATAAAACTACAAACCATAACGAAAGAATACACTCCAGTTTGCAACAAAACAAAACGGTAAAGGTACTTACCTCACGTGGTTTAATTTCTTGTAATAACAACTCGACGTGATCTCGATATCTTTCAAAAAACAATTCTGTGAGGCGATATTTTCTGCGGCCTAACACAGATCGGTCACATGAAATACAATTATTTTGTCTTTCCATTTTAACGGAGTCCAATCCAAAGGCAAACAAACAAACCAGTCAAAACGGTAAAGTAGTCGATAAGGAAAATTTAGACTCTGAGAACACACAAATCGCAACGACAAATGACGAGGGACTGCGCTGTAGGTTGATCAGTGTGCGGGCGCAACTACAGCGCTACTAATGTGCAAGAGAGACAGCATATATACATTCCGCAGAGCACGTAGCAGGTATTTACAGAATACCGAATGATTTCATTCATAACAGAGTGTCATGTAAGGATATATAACATCGTTTTTTTTTATTGTACTGCTAATTTGTACTCCTACAATTTAAAACAAAATGTAGTTACGTAAGTTTTCACAAACCGGGAGAAATTACACCTAATGACCTTTACCGCTCTCTTACTAAACACAATCACTACCTATTAATAAGGCTGCGGTTCCAATGAAGCGGAGCGTAGCAGCGGAGACGAGGTGTGCCGCGATTCACCAATCACATGGTTTGAAATCCACATCTCTTCTCCACTCCAGCACTAAAGCCCCGCTCCGCACCGCTCCACTCCGCTTCAGTGGAACCGCAGCCTTAACATCATACATCTCATCACATCTTAGCATTAACATCGACTTTAATAATTTGTTTTCACTGTTTCCAACAAAAAGTATAGTTGAGTCGGCTATATTTAAATCATCACTAACACTACATATTATATTATAAAACAAAGTCCTCCACCGCGTCTATCTGTCTGTCTGTTCGCGATAAACTCAAAAACGACTGCACCGATTATTTATCATGCTGTTTTCATCAATAGATAGAGTAGTTCTCGAGGAAGGTTTTAGTATACATGTATAATTTACATACGTGTATAATTTACACGCGGATGAAGTCGCGGGCGAAGTGCTAGTTATTATTTTATTATTATAAGACAATGTCCTCCACTGCGTCTGTCTGTTGCACCAGCCCGCACTGGGCCCGCGTTGTAGATAACCCACCCTCTTCCACCGTACAGAAGCCTGGGACTGTGCCCCAGCACTGACAAAACAATAGGTTAATAAATTATACAACAAACCCAGCCAAGTTCTAATGATATTATATTCCCTTGCCATTTTAGGACCATCACCAACTATGACGACATCAATCACGGCCTCCTCCGTGCTGACGAACGCCAGCACTATATACCAGGGCCCCTTCCATCTACACAGCAAGGCACTAGGCCTCCGCGCGCAGCAACTGTGGCTCATGGCTGAGATACTCACCAACGATGATGACGGTAAGGGCTGTCTAGTCTCTAACACCATACCAGACTACATACAGTAGGTACTATACTAGGAAGTCCACATAGTGAGGTCATGAAAGAAAAACTGACCAACAGGTTTAAAAAAAAATTGAACACTTTTTTTCACGGCTCTTTTCATATTTATCTAAGTTCCCGAGATCCCGAGCTTCCGAAGTCGTGAAAACGACCAAAAGTGAGACTCGATCGCATCATCCCAAATATATGTATATTTAAGGACAACGGAAGACATCTTTCGTCAAATAGAAAACACAAAAGCATTATATTGGGCCCTCGCCGTGGCCACTGTCTTAAGAAAGAACAAAATAATGAGATCAAGGGGTGAAACAGACGCCCCTTGCAAGAAGCTATGTTATACAACACCCACTTGTTTATATTATGAAATAGTTTTTGCTAAAGACAAAGTGTTATGGTAATTTCGAAAAACTTTCGAGATAGTCATGTAATGAATGCTTTCTTTTTTTCAGAGGAGATATTCGATAAGAGCTTCCAAGTTAGCATTTCGATAGAGGGCGTGTTGGCAGACCATAGCACGGAAGAAATATTGTCCGAAGCCGACGCCCCTAATAGGTAAGCCCTTACCCTAATCAAGACGGTGCTAAACTGCCAAGTCATGTGTCATAGACTCAAAATCTGGGAAGACACTGTGCGTTGTATAATTTATTTCATCACCACTGCTCTCAAAACAGTGAAAGCAAATTTCGTAAGGACTAAAGTAGCCGCAGCAAAATGACATAACTTGTATTATTTGGTGGAGAATATAGAATTTGAAAACAAAACTAAAGAAAAATAATATTTTTAAAAAACATGCCGTGCTCAAAGGACACTGGGCATATTCGTATGAAAATATTAAACATAAGGCCAATAGAAAATAATAAACTAAAATTGATATGTTAATAAAAATAAAAGTTGAGGGTAGAATAAAATTGAAGGTGTTGAAATTGATCCTGTATGAGAATAAAACGTCCCAATCTCAGCATAGACATGACTATGAGACATCGATCAACCCTCACTGGACCCGAGTGGCGTTTACGATCCACACTTTATCACAGGAAGGAAACCAATGTCCCAACAGTACGAATGTTTAAGGCTAATTTAGCACCTGGAATACTGCACGAACTAACCAAAAAACTCCGAAATTAAGACCATATTATCTCTTTCAGGACTCAGCATCTAAAATGCAAGAAGCGTGTCTGCGACGAGGTGATGATCCTACACATCTTGTGGCTGGACTACACGCATTACGTGTTTAATATTAACTTCTTTGGACTCAAGGAGTTCCATCACCGATATTTTATAAGAGACATTATATTCTATGTGAGTATCAACACCGGTGGACAAATTCACTAATTATGTACGTACACGTCTCCCAGAAAATGTTTTTGCTTCGGCAATCTTCGTTGATGTGATCTACTATTGAGCTGTGTTACAATCCCAACCATGAAAGTACTTGCCCGTTTTTCATTTCCAAAGTCAGAAAATCATCCAAAAAACTTTTGTAGTATGTAAACTGACAAAGATATTTAAAAATGTAAGAAGCTTAATCTTCTATTATGAAATACTCAGTGTAGCGACATTCATGCTAATTCTGACGCACGAACATAACTGAAGCGCATACCTTTTCTGGTTTAACTATGTAAGTGTTTTGTACTTAAATGTTACCTGAGACAAATAATATAAGTACAAGATTAGTTCGCTTCCCTTTCGGAATGGTTATGGTGGCCTATGAAAGTTCGTTACGAAAGAAAATTAACGTTTTACGAACGTTGGGACCAAAAAATTTAAAATTTACTCATCTGCTGAAAATCCTATCGACCACATAAAGGATACAAGAACTAACGATATGTATTCGTTTTCAGTTCAAGACCTACAATCCAGCATTTACACAAATGGAGACGTGGTTCAGATTTATATTTGTGATGACATCATTCTTCATGACCGTAAGTTTCACATAAGCATATAGTCAGACTATAAGGTTCCCACTGTTGGGACATAAGCCAGGGTCTCTATGAGAGGCAATGTACAGTGGTCGCAAGCGCGAATGCCGAGCATGAGGTCCTGGGTTCAACTCCCGGGTCGGGCAAAGAGTTTTTCCATAAGGAATTTCTCAGTAGCAGCCACGGCGTCAGAATCTGGGCCAAGTTGATGCCAATAGGCTCGCCCCCTATTACATTGGACTTAGACATAACTGACGAAAGTGGGGGTAAACCTCTGCCTAACCCTTCGGGGATTACAGGCGTGATGTTATGTATGTCTGTATCAGACGGGGGATGCAGGTGGTCTACACTTTTGAACACAATCCACACCAATCCAAGTGTGAGGAGGATGCATTTTTCCACAAACTCACTAATCAATTTCTTTCTTTCTTTGATGAACATTTTTGTATGTGTTCAAGTGGATTCGAGAACGTTTTAGATTTACAATAGTGATGTTTACCGACTAAAAAAAATATGATTCTAATTAGTCCGTCTGTTAGATTACCGAAAAATATTGGATACGTATTTTTTGTTTTATCAAATCAATAAAAATTGACGAAGATAAAACGCTTCAAAGATTTGAGTGGGGGGTTGTAACGTCACTCACCGGTAAAAAATGTCATTAGAATATGACGTCACACGAGTTTTCAAAGCACTGTATCGTCTTCATTGTTTGTTTACGTGAAAAAAGAAAAAATACGTGTCCAATATTTTTTGGAAATCTATCTGACGGACTAATTAGATTTTTTTAGTTAACTACCCTATTGGACCCGGTAGGTGGCGCTGCTCGGGCAGGACGACGTCTGCCAGGTCCGCTAGTAATTTATAATAACTTCATAATCTATTTTCAGTTCTGGTTTGCGTACATGATGCGGAAATACCCCATGTCCGACTGGTCAATTGAACAAAGATGGATCTACATTTTATTGCCGTCCTTACTTACTTTCAATGGTGAGTACCTATATAAGAATATTATTGTTATTTTGAATTTCACATTCCGTGAAGAACAATAATAATAATTGCGTATTAAAGGGGATAGAACCGGTGTGGCATATCAATCTCCCGCCATTTTGTTTTTTTTTTCATCGCGGGACACTATGAAAGTGGTATGTATGGATAGATGACATATTATATACGAACAAAAAATGTCCAGTAACATGGTACCCCAAAGTGTCACGTTACCGAGATATTTGAACGTAAAGATCGACAAATGAGTACAACGACAATCATTAAAAATAGAGTCATTACGTGTATAGGCGCTAAATTGTATCCAAATAATCGTTCCCAGGTTGATTATTATTATGTGCGCGAGAAAATCGCTTCGCATCGTAATGAAACGCTATGTTTTAACAAAGAATAGATTTCTCGTGCTCCTAGTAGGAGAAATCTCCCATATGCATCACCTACTCTCTTTTACTAAACAGTAATAATAATAATCAACGCCTATAGACACGTAAAACGTAATTTTTTTGTGTGGTCATTGTACTCATATGTCGATCTTTACCTTCAAATATCTCGATAACGTGACACTTTGGGGTACCATGTTTCATGACATTTTTTGTTCGTCTATGTGTCCTCTACTCATACATTCAATTTGATTGCGGGCCGTGATTTCTAAAAAAATCAAAGTGGGAGGTGTCGATATGCCAGCTTCCCCGGTAGCAGGTGGTGGAGGTGGTCCCATTGTCACCAAGACAATGGGATTACCATGGATTATCGCTCCATAAGTGAGTATAAATAAGAAAGAATTTTCTTTCAACTCCTAACTGTTGAGGAGTTGTACCTTCCATCATCATCAGCGAATTCACATGATATTATGATGGTCAGACGCAAATACTTAAACAGCCTTAGAAAATATATATATAACATCATATGTGCCTATAAAATTTGAGGGTGGCCCCCGATTTCCCTGGGATCCCATCATCAGATCCTGATTTGGTGACAATGGGACCACCTCGGGAGTATACCTATTCGAACACAAAAATAATTTTGAAAATCGGTTCATTAATGACGGAGATATGCGATAACAAACATACAAAAAAAAAACATACTGACAAATGGATAACCTCCTCCTTTTTGGAAGTCGGTTAAAAACGATATTGTACAAACAAAACACAGATTGAAAGAAACATATTTACAATAAGGAATGATAATTTAAGACGTGTACCTTATTGTTGTAGCCACAAAAAATGGTAGATTATCCATCTCAACTCGTATCTTAAAACAAAGGAAGTGAATCCACACACCTACTTATACTTCAAGCGTACCTTTATAAATCTAAAAGGCGTCCATGTTTAAAATGCCGGGGACGCGGACGGTGCACGATTACCCCGGGGACCGGTTTGTCTCCCTTGTTCGTAGACGGAGAATAGTATATACAAGTCACTAAACAATAATATCAGTAAGACAAAGACACAGATATTTGAGACAGTTGTAGAGAAAACAAGACAGAAATAATTTTGTGTATTTTTTTCAATACCCTTCCTCAAAAACTGGCTCTTATCGCACTACGATTAGGTTCAACATGCATTTTCACACTTGTGGATTTGTTTCAATTTTCACAACTAGTGTGGAAATATTTTTTTGCACAGATAAACTAGTCCAAATTATTTCAATTCCTGAAGATAGCTGTGACTGTTTTTTTTTAATTGGCTACACACCTTTCGGTGGCCCAGTGGTGGCGGCCTCGACTTATGAACAGTAAATCGTGGGTTCGAACCCAGTCAGGTGCATTACTTTGTGTAATTTATTTCATCACCACAGCTCTCAAAAACGGGAAGGAACATTATAGCCTATTCCCTCTCAAAGAGAGAAGGTCTGTTCCCCTGCAGTGGGACCATTAATAGGCTGATGATAAAGACTACTTAAAGCCTTCCCAAAAAGAAATTCCACGATTGACGTAGTGTTGTATGGATCACTATGGAAACCTCTTAACACCGACACGGTGAGACTATAATAAAAAATAAAAAAAAAATTATTTATTTTTATTATAACACCTTAAAAATTTTAATTATACAAAACAAACAATTTGATAATGCCAAAAGGCCTTCAGCTCAGTATAATGCCTGATGCCAACAAACACAGTGTGTACCACAGTGTGATTTTGATAACCATCGCGCCTGCGAAAGGACAATGGCAGCCATCCATACATTAATTTAGCTGAGATAAAATACTGGCGTCTATAAATGAAAAATATCTTGTTTAACTCGCCGTCAACTTCTGAATTAGTTTGTGCAAGAATTTTTGTTCGAGAAGGCCGAGAATAATAGAAATTCAGTGATGAACTTTTGTAGGTTATGTCTATGGTAATTCCAATTCGAGGAAGTAAAAGGGCAACATTGCATTAGTATTTCTATTTCCCAGTTATTACAGCATGCAATGTTAAAAAGGTAGGTAATCCCAGTGGTTATAAATACTCTTTGGCACGCCTTACTATAGGTATACAATTGGTATCATGTACACACGGCGGCACATCAAGCTTTACATTTCCAGTATAACGTGGCCTCGCTTTGTATATATTTTCTGTACAATGAGAGATCCATAAACTGGTTAGCTTGATCAGCCGTCGTGGGTACAACAGGTCTGAGGCTGCCAGACACCGTCAGCATAGTTTTAGGTATTGAAGTGCGGGTTCGATCCACGCACGGAATAAATATTTGTATGGCCTACAGATAGTTGTTTCGGGTCTGGGTGTGTTTGTGTATGTGAGTGAGTATAAATGTTTGTAAACGCACCCACGATACAGGAGAAATTCCTAGTGTGGGGCTCTTAAAAAAAAATATATATATTTCATCCAGAAATTCTGCAGGTGCGGTAATATTTTGTTGATGTCTGGCCCATCCTAAGTACCAGACTAGGGTCATTACATGAGCGCAACATCCAACTGTGCGCCAACCAACTAAGCAATTACAGCAGTACTCACTAATTCCTGTCCGTCCAGGAATATTATTTTCTATTATATATGCACATAATATGGCGTCTGTGACATAAACGTAATCAACAATTGTCAAACGCAAGTTATTTTTTTTAGATTTGGGTATTAGTCTTTTTACCAGTCATTAATTAAAAGTAATTCATTTATTTTTACAGTATTATGTTTTTACCTCCCTGCAAGGAACACTTCCACTTAGAAATAAACAGTATTGTTACTTAATTTACTCAGTTTAATTACAATAAGAAATTAAAACTGAATAAAACACAATAATGCCGAGGTTAATGTCACTAGGCAGAATAAATATAAAATGGCAACACTCGACGTCAATGAAAAAATCTCGAAATGAATGAAAAAATCAATTAATTACTTTTCATTTAAAATATTTTTTTTTATCCGGCCCTAACTAGTTAATGTGATACTTTGAAAAAACGTAGAAAAATAATGGAACTGCCTTCGTATATAAGTCACTTTTAGACGCTCAAAATAAATTCAGCTAAGATTTCGCCATTGTCCTTTCTGTTGCTAATTCATTTTACCTTGAATAGGAATTCTCTATTCACGCCTCTGCACGAAGCACGATACTCGATGCGCAGCACGTTTATTCACTGGCCTCTAGCTACAGACGCCACAAGCAATCTGGAACTGTCACATTTTCCCGGTGAATCTTCAACCTAAAGCGTTAGCGATAAAGTTGAATATGTATTAAAGAAATTTGACAGATGTGCTGGCATCTGTCTGTACCAAGACGATTATATCCGAGTCTTGAGTCATACTGTGAAGACAGCCTACGCTTGCCTTCCCCCACACGTAGCTACAGCTGCCAACGTTCGCTGTTAACCACTTTTGAACTTTAAAACTAGGGTTATAACGTTCAAAAAAGATCAACCGCTCACTTTGTAGAGTGCACCAACGCAAATAAGGGCCTTTTTGTGAGCCTTGACTGCCCCTTCTTATACAGGGTGTAAATCAACCCATCACACAGCCGTCATCCAAGCATTCTGTACTTCAAACTAAGTACCCCTACGCAAAAAAATTTGCTGGGAAACGACTTTTTTTTTTGGGTCAAAAATCACATTTTACGGTAAAACTCAATGTAGCACTGTTAAAACATTGTTCTAGTGGATGCTTTGAATAGTAAACGGGTCATGGAGGTAATTTAAGTAAAGTTATAACCTGAAAAACTATTATTTACAAAAACAGCTGTGAAAAATTTGGAACTTTGACCCCCAATATCTCCGTAACTAGGAGGTTCCCAGGTATGGTCTAGAACAAAAAAAATGATCGCAGTGGTGGGGAGAATAAATGCCCTTCGTTTGCGTTAAGGGTACTTTTACACCCTATTTTTGCTATCGATAAATAGTAAAATCGCGAGTTACTTAAGTAAATAGGCTTCTTCTAGGTTAGCTTGTTTCATCGTCGACCCCATCTTTGTCCTCAGGACCGGATTAAGGTCAAAAGTAGGCCCCTATCATATTAAATAAATAAAAAATAGTTTACCTTTTTTTTTTATAATATAACGATGCTAAAATAACAGCTGTAGCTGTGTGATAATACAATAATATTATTATTGTATTATCGATTATCTTATTCACAACACTAGTCGTGTCTTGAAAATCCTTTGTTCAAGTCGTTGCCTACGATGCGCTCTCTCCTTGTAAGACCCCCGCGTTTGAAGCGATATTATAGGGTGGAAGACTGGAAGGGATAGTGGCACAAAAAAAACAACAGCTGCTTCCTAGCAAGACCTACACGGTCAAAATGTATCATAGCTATTTTTTTATTTACCGATGAAAATCTTCTATGTTGGGTTGCGAGGTTCAGAATCATGTTCTGAGTATATATGTAACCGTTTTAGTGTTCGTATCCTTTCTACCTTGTATTTAAGGACGCTACGAATTAATAAGACAGGTCTCGGATTATTACCTATGCCGTTTTATTGCTCGACTTGACGGGGGCGCTGCCGTGCCCCCATATTTGATTCGCATAGCCCTGCTCAATTTGTTCATAGCTTTGGTTGCTTACAAAGATCTTAGGAAACATGGAAAAACCCGCTATAACCAAGTCCTACCACAAAAAACACAGTCTGCTCTTCCACAAATAGAAACCGATACACTCGGACATACCCAACTTAAATTCGGGCGTTTTTTTTTATCCAATATACTTTGTGCAGCTGCAGGTACATATAGTTCCCTTTCCTTTATGGAACACAATACGGGAGCAAGATGCCGCAAGGCATGCCATTGTAGCAATTGTGGTTATGAAAAGTGCATTATGTGAAACGATCTTGATGCACGCAAACGATGTGGAGTAATCTATAGAGTCCGTAGTTGAAAACAAATGTAATGCCTAACACTTTTCTTTACATTTTAAAAGAAAAATACTGAAAAGCAAAAAGTAAGCATATTTTAAATTAAACAGAACTTTTGAATATAAAATAATGTAAGTTCTGTTTAATTTAAAATATGCTTGATTTTTGCTTTTCGGCTTTTTCATTCGGGTTTTTTAGTTTTTTAACTACTTACTTACTCTTTTTATTTCTAGCTTTTTTGTTAGTCACGTAAAGTAGGCACTTCGCGGGCGATTAAAGTTTTTTTATACGATTTGTCGCTCTAAAATTCTTTTAAAAAAATAAGTTGTATATATTTTGTAATCTCCTTTTAAAACCCTTCATTTTGATAGGTAGGTAGGTACCCTACTCGATTATAATGGAAGACAAAAATAAATTCGAACTCCACAATATGGCCCCCAAAATACACAATTTTATATAGCCAGTGACACTTGCGCCACCAAGACAAATCAAACGACGTTTATTTTATCTAAATCCGGTCATCCGTTAAGGAGTTATGAGGGAACAAAGAAACGGACATACATACAGGTCAAACACATAACCTTCCTTTTGGGCTTCGCCGCAGTCGGGTGATAATATAGATAGGTAGTACTTTTTCTATTTTTTTATTAAGTCTATATTGTCCCGCGACTGGGCAAAAGCCTCTATAGACTTCTACTCTTCTCTCCGTGCGGTTTTCTCCGGCCAATCTGGCACAAAAGCCTCTTGGTAGTACTAACTAAGTAGAAAAAAATACTTATGTATGGGTATAGCGATACGTTTCACCGTGGCAAAGAAAGTGGTGAAACGCATGGAGAAATTGTAGTTCTCACCTAACCTAGCTTTAAACTATAGAGTGAAATAGTCTATCGCCATTTTGACTTTTTTGTAAAGTTATGACGCGCGGCTCATAGTGAAACTGTAGATGGATCTGAAGAAGACACTTTTTAAACAAAAAAAAATATATTTGGAAATACTTGGGGTATGGCGCCCAAACGTGTCAACACTGCAGTTCTTTGCCCTCTGGATATGATCCTCTACATCCTATCCAAATTGATGGGTATCCGACTGGAATAACCCCTGAATAGTGCATATTCTGTCTGAATGACGTCACCATCTTTCGGGGGCGTTTTAATCTTATTCTATTGTGAGAAAGCTATACAGAGTGTCCAGCGCCATCTCGTTTTCCACACTGGAATAAGTCACGTCAAGTTTTGAATCACTCATGATAGATTGGTCGACAAAATCAGCAACATTAATACTGATTTTTACCCTTATTCGCCTTCTACATCTGTTATAGTCACTGGATTGAAAAGGGCAACTGGTCAAGGGCATATTTCTCTCTTCCCAGCACGGTCCACTCAATTGGGGTCATCAATCAATTAACAGTTTATTGGCTTAATAAGAACTGCCACTCGGGTCGATCTTTAGGTTAAGCTGTGCTTGCCTAGGTCGGTCTGTGGATGGGTGACCGCCCGATATACCGAGTTTCCTCCGTGCCTCGGAAAGCACGTTAAACTGTTGGTCCCGGCTGCCATATAGATCTTTGGCAGTCGTTACAGGTAGTCAGTGACCTGAAATTCTGACATCCAGTCTTACCAAAGAGTATCGTATTACCTAGTATTAACTGGGTTGTGGAGGTCAGATAGGCAGTCGCTCCATGTAAAATACTGGTATTCAGCTGCTTCCGGTTAGACTGGAAGCCGACCCCAACATAGTTGGGAAAAGGCTAGGCACATGAAATTAATCAATTAACAGTTTATCCTAACATGATACTAACTTCTTGGAATTTCGGCCACGTAATCAATGTCCTTCGTTGATGGACAGGAACGAAAAGGATAAATGGATTGTGTGAGGAATGACTTGAAAGAAAAGGTAATGAATGGTTGAAGAAAACGTGTTTTACTGAGTCCAAGTAACATGGGTCAAGGACGATAGCGAATATGTTGAAGAATTCATCCTCTATCATTTTCATACCAACTTTTAAGGCCAGTGTATTTATATTTTCAGATCCCCTGTATCCATTGAGATTCTTCCCGGGGGCCATCATGGCGCCTTTGATTGGCAACTTCTTCCAAACTGCATTTCTGGCAGTGGTCATGATATCGTGGCTCTCACAGTATCACGGACTAAGACAGGTATGTCACCACCTTTTTGAAGCAGACAGGCTAACAGCTTACCTGATAGGGAGCGGTTACACCCGGGGGTTTCCGGATGTCATCTAAGTGGCAAAGTGCCTCGCAGAACGACAAAATATGCCCGTAGGCTGTTCCCTGGGTGAATTCATATAAATCGACCTCTTTACGTACCTGAAGTAGGTACAACGACTGCAGACCACAAACGAGAAGTGCCGTCACTATCGATCAGAAATCTTATTTCATTTGAAATCACTTTCGCGAAACTGTAGAAGAACCACGAAGTTGACGTTGCGTTCGTTGGAGTAAACAATTTATTGGCAGGCACTGGCCCTAGTGAGCCGCGTCTACTATTTGGAGGGGTGCCATAAATATTGCAGGTGTTTAAAACTGTGTCCATATCTTCCAGAACGACAGAGGCCTGGTCTCCTTCTACTTGTTCAAGTTCGTGCTGGTGACCCTGTGCGTGATACCCGCCTTCATGCTCGGCAACTGGCAGAAGTTCAGCAGCTACCTGGATCCCACATTCAACTACATGATGGATCCCGACTATCCAGTAAGTCACATTCGCTTAATACGCACACGATAACTAGTATTTTGATCATAAACGCAACTGTTAAAGGACCAGGGCCTATTCACAAACGCTTCGATTCGATTTTGATTCGACAAGTCGTTTGTCCATCTTTTTTTCGCATTACGAAAGCGAGCAAGATAGACATAAGTACGACTTTCCAAATCGAATCGAAGCGTTTATGAATGAGGGGCTTATTTAGGTTCGATTGGTTGTGGAAATTGTTAAACTTAGAAACTTCCGATTTGTTTTTTTAAATGAAGACTTAAGTACTATAAAGTTTTAATACCATTAAGTTCTGCTCTGTAAAAAGCTAAACAAACACTAAATTAGTTGTTTCAAGCATAATAAAACAAATACCAATGTTGTATGTTCATATTTCCTTTATTCATTTATGTATAAATTCAAAACTTAATTTATACTCACTATTAAGAAAAATCGTGACGTTATTCAGTAAACGTTTCGAGTCCCTGCAGACTATCTATCGGCCGATAGTGCAGTCGGGTTGGTTGGCGATGAAAGCAAAGAATAATAATTCCTCCATGGAAACTAGTTACGTACAAGGACAAATCATTCCTTCATCGAAACCAGTTATGAAACTACGGTTTCGTAGACGGCCGAAGCCGTATTCACAAATGCTTCGATTCGACAAGTCGTTTGTCCATCTTTTTATCGCATTACGTAAGCGAGCGAGATAGACATACGACTTTCCAAATCGAATCGAAGCGTTTGTGAATAAGGGGCCAGACCAACTGTCGGTCGACTTCGTTCGAACAATTTGCTTGTTTGAACTATCGGCCGAATCGGCTGCTAAAACAATCGGCAAATAGTCTATAGTGATCTAGCAGTTGACCGATAGTCTGAAGAAAGAGGAGGAAGAAGAAACTGATTTGTCAGCCGATACAAACGTAATAATATGCTCACTAACTAGCATAGTCATGTTCATACTGATTATGAGCCCGACAAAACTATCGGCCGATGAAAGTCTGCAGTGTGCGGGGACACTTATAGTAACAGCTCTTTCTGTGTTAAAATTCTCTTTTATTTTATTTTCAGCTCGTGAAACTGTGGTTCTTCTGTGCAATCACGATATACTTCTTATACTTAATAATATTGATCATAAAGGCGTATAGTGATTTAAGGAATATGCCATTTTTCGGTAAGTCTTGGATTTTATTACCGCACATAGCTTCCGGTGTTTTATGAGACTTACTTACGTGTATTACTTAAAATTTATTCTTTTGCGGTTGAAACATTGTCCCATTGGAGGCGTGATACAAGAGAAAAGTGTAAAAGTTTTTTTTAAATATGATTTCCGTACCGTGGTCGACTCGTCTGATGTTTAAATACCACATAATCCAGCCATTTCGGATATCCAAAACGGTGTACCTATCCCCATGGAAAAAAATGCTTCATTTTATTTATATCTTACAGACATTCGACTCCGATGTCAATCAATAGTAGTGGGTACTGTGACGTCCATCATCACAATCCTGGCGCTACAAGGTTGGGGCCCGGCAGCTCTGCAGGACCACTGGGCTTGCCAACCGAAGATACACTTCGACACCTCAGCACCTTTCATGGCCCTCTATGGACTGTTCAACTTTTATATTTACATACTGGCCTATTTGTTCTCTCCTGGCGGTGGAAATATTCATGGTAAGTTTGGCAGCTTTAATTATTATAGTGCAGCGAAAGAAACGACAGTGCTGTTCAGGTTGCCACCAAATCACCAAAATCTGAGTCATCCATTCGAAAAAAAGATAAATAGTTCGGAATGGTTCTTTTTGGTGCCTAGATGACTTTGGCAGGAGGGCGCCGTTAACATTTAAAATTTGGGCGGGAAATTTATTAAAAAACAAAGTCGTGGTGAGACACGGGAAAAAAATATTTGGCACAATCCAAAACAATAATCAACTTAACCAGATTCCCTTGCCATTTGGAAATGTGTGACACCTGCCTTCCGCGCTGCATGTCTAGTTCTCTACCATTTTTAACCGACTTCCCAAAAAGGAGGAGGTTCTCAATTCGATCGGTGTTTTTTTTTTTTTTTCTATGTACCTATGTACACCGATTACGCCGAGATTTATGATCCGATTTACGTGATTCTTTTTTAGTTTGATGCGTAATAGTTGCCATTTGGTCTCATAAAAATTTAACAGTGTTTGACCTAGTACTTTTCATTTTATGAACATTTTTTTCAATTTATGAACATTTTTCGTTTATGTGTGTCCGCTAATAACTTCGTCGTTTATGAATCAATTTTGATGATTCTTTTTTATTGTAAAGGAGATATTTCACGGGAAGTACCATGATATAGAAACCGGGACCTGGTGATGGGATCCCAGAGAAATCGAGGGCGACCCTCAAATTTCATAGGCACGTACCTACTATTTGTTTTGTGCTTTTTCTGACGCTATTCAAGTATTCCCATCTAGCAGTTATCACTTCATGTTGATAAGCTGATGATGGAAGGCACTACTTAACGGTTAGGAGTTGAAAGCAATAATAAGGGAAACTTGAAGGTTAGGGTTAGGTTTCTTGGTTGGACGTTAAATGCATAGTATTCTATGGATTTATGGATCTGAAATAAACGTTTAATAAATAAAATAAATAGTAAATATTTGTATATAATATAAAAATCTGCTGAAAAATACTTCTGAAGTCGGTGACAAAAAACGAAATCAAAGAAACAATTTGAATATCACCGACTTCAGAAGCTGATTTTTTTTTTGAAGTTTATTTTTCACTTTTTGGTGTTTTTGAAGTCGGTTGTTTTTTTTGCAAAAAAGTTTTTGCTCTCGTGCATTCGTAACAGCTCGTTCAATTTCGGCGCCTGCTACTAACCTTTGGTTTTGACCAAAACTTAAAACGAAGGTTTGGCCAATGGTGGATTTTTGGCCCCGTATAATTGCTACGGCAGATACGGCGGTAGCTTAGCGGTAGGGAGTGTCAGACTTCTACTGACTAAAAACCACCCATGTTCCTTCTTAGCCCTTTGTCGAGGCCGCGGTATCTCTTGCGAACAACCCACAGCCCAATACGGCGGTAGCTACGCCCCTGATAAGCATAACACATACAAAATAATATAAAATACCACGTGTTGTTTCAGAAACGGCCATAACCAAAGACAACCCCGCATTCTCTATGATCAACGATTCAGACGAGGAGGTTATCTATGGCTCGGATGAAGAGAGCAGACGTCCACTCAACTCCCACCATAGGATTACTACTGACGAAGATCTATGAATAATTCATTATTTAAATTATAAACTTAAAATAATATTTTCCGTAAATGTAAATTTTTTCTTGTTATAAAATTCTAAAACTAATTAGATGACACTTGTTTTATTTGAGCATTCCTCTGCTGAGCAGCAAACAAAATCCCATGAAAGTCTGAGGACTAAAACTTTTGTTCCACTCTTTTTTGTCCTATTGTACCTAGGTACTCATTTGTGAGCGATAGCATTCCCGCTGGTTCTCGCTTTATGAAGCGATAGCCGCCTCTGACAAGTCTGTCAAAGTCACAACTGAAACATATTCCTTTTAAATTAGATGTAAAATAATCGCGATAAGACTGTTCCTTCTATTTAAGATAATCAACATGGATTTTCGTACTTATTAATCACTTAGGTGCTTATTTATGCCATTGGCAACACTCAATACTCCTACTATTAATAGACAAAGACAGTGCTGCCGCTCTCGAAGAACAGACGCTTTACTTAGCGGCAAGCGGTCAATCCACCCAGAGTGGCGCGGCGAGTACCCAGCGTCGGACTGGCCAATACGGGCCTTATAGGTAGTCGAAGTGGCGTTTGCCAGCCGGGTCCCCCACGGGCCTGGCTTGTGAGGCTTTTTGCAAGCGAGGCGGTAAGTCGGATTGGGGTGGGGCACGCACCCGTAATTATAAACTTATAGTATTCCATCTACCACTATCCAGTCTCAGGCTTGTGGCTTGAGGGGACTCACTCGGCCCATTTAGGCCCAGTCCGACCCTGCTAGTAGTTACCCATAATATTCAAGCATAAAGAATCCCAAATGCGTAGCACCCACATGAAAGCTATTCATTAACTACTTAGATAAGATCGTTACCAAACGATTATATTATTAGTCAACAAATTCATAGGTACCTAAGTCTTACGAAAAAGGGCTAATAGATTTCTAATAATACCTATTGAGGAACTAATCAGGTTATTTTTAAGATTTGGTGAAAAACCATACTACAGTAAAGGTTAACCCAAATTACAGGGTTATTCAGCCAGAGTTGATTTTTGTAGGAGGTAGGTACACAAATAATATGCAAGGGATGAAGTTAACCCGCGCTCGGTGTTTCATCTCTTTCATAATGGTGAAAATCATGGGTTAATAATGTCTAACCGGTTAATCTTTTAACCCGATTAATTGGTGCCTGGTATCTAAGGATAGAATATTTTGTGTACTCGTAGGTACTTGATTATGATTGTGATCGAAATTGTCGATCGACTGAGAAAATTGCCAAAAAGACCGCGAAAAGAAAGTCGGGCTCGATTGCTGTTGTAGCAAACTTATCTATATCTACAAAATTTATCTACTCGGGTAGGTACTTATAACATTAGGTATTTAGATAGGCACCTCCATTCAGAAATAAATGTATTATTCAATACCGCTTTATATTCATATCTGGGTATGGCGCCCTGACGTATCAAGAGATATGTGAATTTGGCATCTGATAACTGAAAATGAATAGTAGAACTAGCCCCTAATGTGAATAAAACATTTAGAATAGTTAGACATACAATAAAATATTTATTTATTCATTCACACAACGTCAAATCACGTTAGATATTAGTCATGGAAGCAAGCCTTGTGAACTGCAGCGCAAGCGGTGTCAACGACCCGAGTTCCTGGCTGTAACGTACCCAGCGTAGTGTTACTGAGAATTAAGTTACAACCAAGTAATCTCGGTAAGCTGCAATATACTGTCAGTTGCTACGCTGGAAAATTAACCTACGCGTAGACTGTTGGCAAATAGGTAGGTAGTTCGTAAGAATTTCTTGTTGGTTCTTGAGGTATTTTTTAAGTTGGTATAAAGGCCACTAGGGCTTATAGATCGATTGATACGGTCCAGAATTTTAGGGGTCAAGGGATTCTTTTTTGAAGTCTAGGTATCTAATTCTGGGGTTTCACCTTTGCTTTTCAGTTCCACGTAAGAGTTAAACCTCATCTGGCTGCAGGTAATCGCACTACTATTCCGATAGCATCATCGATGCTGCCGTTTGCGAAAGCATTCCCGCTCGCTTTCTCACTCAATCAAAAGGCGGTTCTGAGTGACAGAAAAGGATAGGACCATGAACAAGTGCGATTCGGTGCTGCCAGAAGAGGTAATGATGTCAACCGGGTCGGCAAACTACACAAAGATGTTAAAGATAGGCCTGCATGTTATTCGCTTACTCGATTTAAGGATTACGGTAGGTACCATATCGGAAGATGCTATCTTCGATTGAAGAACCATAATATATTTACCGTACATACGAGTAAAAACACTAGCACGTCTGTAGAACTGTACCCTGACAGAAAAGGTTGTATTGATTATGTAATATCTAGTTTTGTCATGACAATGGGTCAGTAACTAGAGACTTCGATATAATATAATCCACAGACTAAGTGGACCAAGTCAGAACTGAATCCAATGACGATGCCCAAACAGATCAGATCGATGCAGACTATCCCAGATAGATTCTGACTGTCTCAGAACGAAACAATCTGTTCCAAATCGTCACAAAACATCCTAGAGCCAGACTGTCCCAGAAAGATCCTGAATGTATCAGATGGATCCATAAGGGTTCAGAATGTCTCGGATGGATCTAGACTGTGTCAGAAGGGTTCAGAATGTCGCCATGGGATCTGGAGGCGATAGTCCTCGCACGCCTGCATGAATGGCGCGCGGAGGCGCTACACCAGGGTGTCACTCCGTTGTCGCGGCAAATTACAGCTCAACGGGCGGACCACCAGTGCGATCTCATGACGACATGGAGACAGCGACTGTCGCAAGGCACGCCACGATAGTGGCGGTAAGTCCCCTCTTTGAGGAGTGGCTTGAAAGGCGCCACGGCGCCCTCACCTTCCGTCTGATGCAGGTCCTCACCGGACACGGTTGTTTCGGGAGGTACCTACCTGCACCGAATCAGGCGGGAGGAAACGCCCGGATGTCACCATTGTGAGGATCGGCCAGAGGACACGGTGGAGCACACCGCGGAGGTCTGGCACGCTTGGGTGGAGCCCCGCCGTGTCCTCGTAGTGGCGATCGGCGGCGGCGACCTCTCGCGTCCGGGCCTGGTGCAAGCCACGGTCCGGGGCGAGTGGGAATGGGACGCTTTCGCCTCCTTCGGCGAAGCAGTGATGCCAGCGAAGGAAGTGGCGGAACGTGAGAGGGAGAGAACCTCTCGTCCCAGCCGCCGCGGAAGACGCTCCGGGCGTCCGGGGCCACGCGACGGCTTCCGGCCACCGTAGACGCGGGCCTGTGGACGGTGAGTAATAGGCCAGCTCGCCGTCCGTCCGTCTTATGACGACGACAGGCCGTGTCGACGGCGCGTTCGTGTTCCTCGCGCGCCTCAAAGAGATGTCAGCAACATGGAAGGGCTGACGCCCGTCGGGGCTGCGGGTTGTTCGAAAGAGATACCGCGGCCTCGGCGCAAGGGGCGTCGCGCGGCGTGTTGTGCGTTTTTAATTCAAACACATGGCGATATATGAAAACGTTAACGATTTCAAACGTCGATTTTACGATAAGCGATTTTTCGCTCGTTAGTTTAAAATGCAGCGTTCGTTGCGGTGGTCGCGCCTCAAAAAAGCTCGAGACGAGGCTTCTGCACGCGCCGCGCGACGCCCCGCGTCTCCGTAAACGAGCCATAAGAAGGAACATGGGTGGTTTTTAGTCAGTAGAAGTCTGACACTCCCTTTCGCTCTGCCAAAGAGCGGGATATTTAATGATTTTCCATCCGCCAAAAAAAAAAGGGTTTCAGAATGTCTCACATGGATCCAGACTGACCCAAACGGGTTCAGACTGTCCCAGTACGTGGATACAGATTGTCCCAGAATTGTCCAGAATGTCCCACGTAGACCCAGACGAATTCAGAATGTCCCAGAATTGTCCAGAATTTCCCACGTAGACCCAGACGAATTCAGAATGTCCTAGAAGGGTTCAGAATGTCCCAGATGGATCTAAACTGTATCAGAAGGGTTCAGAATGTCCGGTTGTCACCATTGTGAGGATCGGCCGGAGGACACGGTGGAGCACACCGTGGAGGTGTGTCCCGCTTGGGCAGAGCCCCGCTGTGTTCTCGTATCGGCGATCGGCGGCGGCGACCTCTCGCGTCCGGCCCTGGTGCAAGCCATGGTCCGGGGCGAGGAGGAATGGGACGCCGTCGCCTCCTTCTGCGAAGCAGTGATGCTAGCGAAGGAGATGGCGGAACGTGAGAGGGAGAGAACCTCTCGTCCCAGCCGCCGCGGGAGGCGATCCGGGCGTCGGGGGCCACGTGATGGCTTCCGGCCACCGTAGACGCGGGCCTGTGGACGGTGAGTGATGGGTAAGCTCGCCGTCCGTCCGTCTAATGACGACGACAGGCCGTGTCGACGGCGCGTTCGTGTTCCACGCGCGCCTCAAAGAGATGTCAGCAACATGGAAGGGGCCCGCAAGGGCCGACGCCTGTCGAGGCTGCGGGTTGTCCGCAAGGGATACCGAGGCCTCGACATGAAGGGCGAAGAAGGAACATGGGTGGTTTTTAGTCAGTAGAAGTCTGACACTCCCTTTCGCTCTGCCCAAGAGCGGAAGGGGTTATTTGATGATTTCCCACACCCCAAAAAAAAAAAAAAAAAAAAAAAAGGGTTCAGAATGTCTCACTTGGATCCAAACTGACCCATATGAATTCAGAAGGGTTCAGAATGTTCCAGATGGATCTAGACTGTGTCAAAAGGGTTCATAATACCCACATTGGTCCAGACTGACCCAGACGGGTTCAGAATGACTCGGATAGATTTAGAATCTCCCAGTTGGTTCAGACTGACCCAGAAGGATCCAGAATGTATCAGATCGATCCAGAAGGGTTCAAATTGTCACAGATGGATCTAGACTGTGTCAGAAGGGTTCAGAATGTCTCACATGGATCCAGACTGACCTAGATGGGTTCAGAATGTCCCAACGTGGATCAAGACTGACCCAGATGGGTTCAGCAGGGCTATTGCGTATCTTTTCAAATGTCAGTGGCTATCATAGTGTCCATCGATAAACTGTCAAATGGTTATGGTTTGGTATAGAGGTGGGCGTTGAATCAACTAACTGTTTTTAACGACTTTTCATTCGTCAACGAATTAACTACAACAGGTTGAAAATGTAAGCTGTTATTTGCGTCAACGCACACAACGCATTGGTTAAATATTAATTTCTAAACTCTGAATTTCGATGCAGAACGACACTTCCGAAGAATACCGAACACTGGTGATTCCGTCGCGAACACCGTCGTGTCGCGTAAAATTCACATAGAAATTTTAATAGGTAATCTTCATTCTTGTCAAATCAATCTTCACTTAATTAGTTGCAACAAAATTGTTATTGATCTAAAATTCGAAACCGTTGACAACATCAACGTCAACTTTATAAAACCTGTTAATAATTGAAGTCCTATTTTTTTTTTCAATAAACTGTTTGCAACAAAACATTGCGTTGACTCAATGAATGATCATACATTGACTCTAAAGACTCTAAACGCTAACGATTGAAATTAAAAAACCTGTTAATAATTTAACAATTTTTTCAACCTGTTGACCATTGACGATTAACAGTTATATTACGTTAACCAGAAAACCGTCAATGACACATCTCTAGTTTGGTACAAAATGGAACCATTTGACAGTTAATCGATAAACACTACGATAGCCACTGACATTTAAAAAGATGAATGAATGAATGAAGAATGTTTCAGATGGGTTCAGAAAGTCCCAGATGGGTTCAGAATGTC
This sequence comes from Diarsia brunnea, assembly GCA_949774965.1. Classification (NCBI taxonomy): domain Eukaryota; kingdom Metazoa; phylum Arthropoda; class Insecta; order Lepidoptera; family Noctuidae; genus Diarsia; species Diarsia brunnea. The sequence continues at coordinate 2,474,842 of OX459003.1, read as the reverse complement.
CCACATGGGTTCAGAATGTCGCAGATGGGTTCCGAATGTCCCAGGTGGATCCAGACTGTGTAAGAAGGGTTCAGAATCTCTTACATGGATCCAGACTTACCCAGATGGGTTCAGAATGTCCCACGTGGGTCCAGACTGACCCAGATGGGTCCAGAATGTCTCAGATGGGTTCAGAATAACCCAGATGGGTTCAGAATAACCCAGATGGGTTCAGAATTTCCCAGACCGAATCAGACTGTCCCAGGTGGATCAAGAATATCCCAGGTGGACCCAGAATGTCCCAGATAAATCCAGAATGTCTGCAATAGGTTCAGAATACCCCACGTGGATCCAGAATGTCCCAGATGAAACCAGACTGTTCCAGAGGATGCAGGCTGTCCCAGACCGATACAGACAGTCGCAGATGGATCCAGAATGTACCGGATTGATTCAGACTGTCGCAGATGTATCCAGACTGTCTCACATTGATAAAGTCTGTTCCAGATCGATACAAACTATCCTAGACAATCCCGAATGTCCCAGTTGGGTTCAGAATGTCCCAGATGGATCCAGAATGTCCCAGAAGAGTTCAACATGCCCCAGATGGACCCAGAAAAGTTACGAATTCCCCAGATGGATCCAGAATATCCCAGATGAGTTCAGAATGCCCCAGATATATCTACGATGTCTGAAGTGGGTTAAGAATGTCCCAGATGGATCCAAAATGTCCCAAATGGGTTCAGAATGTCCCACCCGGATCCAGAATGTTCCTGATGGGTTCAGGATGTCCCTGAGGGATCCAGACTGTCCCAGGCAGAATCAGACCAGCTAAGCAAGGTATTACGGAACGGACCATGCTGTTCAATGCCGCACCAATTTTTGGGGCACTCTGAAAATCAAACCATCCATCGCCAATCGTAATCAAACCTTTGGAAGCCGGTAGTTTGGATATTCTCAAGGGTGGTGACTTCGAGATTATGGTCACTGCTGTCGTATTATGAAACGGCTGTGTTCTGTAGTCACGTGTGCATAATACAGTCACGTTTGAGCTTTATAGGAACACGTGCACATACATATCAATTTAAAATTACTAAACTAGAAACGCATATAGGTATTAGGTACCTACATACACGCCTTGTTTACAAAGAAGAAAGCAGAAACTTCAGAACGCCATTTGCTACAATCCTTACATGCTCCTTTTGGGTCTTCCAAATTCATATATCCTGGTCATTCAAGCACGCCACATAAGAGCAAAACAATATTTGTGTCGTTAGATTTCAAATCGCATCAAGTCCACTTTTGACAAAAAATTGCTTTTATTTTTATTTAAAAGGCAAGGGAAGTATCTTTCACAATATTTTACCAAATTTACGCAAGTCCCTGTAGTTTTCAAGCAAAATAAGTTTAAAACACACCCCTTTTTTCAAATTTAACCAAGTCCATTTGACATGTTATATCAAAACGCAGCAAGTCGCAATGAGCCAATCAGAGCGAAGTGATCGTTCAAAATGGCGCCCAGTTGAGTGTTGATTGTCGCCACGCGTGTGAATTCGTGTCGTGTTTTTGATTCAAACTGCACTAAGTCCAGTATTTTGTTAGATCAAATGAAGCTAAGTCCAAAGGACTTGGTTCATTTTGACAAAATAAACCTAAATCCAAATTAGACATTCGTTTTTCTCGTAATCTATAAATATTTCACAGAAACAATGATAGAAAGGATGATAGAGAATCCAATTTTTGATAGTCACACCACCCATCAAAATAAGATAGTAAAAAGCCTTACTCGAACAGAAAAAAAACCGCTTTTTATGAGTTTTAACATTTTGGACTTAGGTACTTCAATTTGAAATCTAACGACACATTTACGTAATGATCGAACGGACACTGATAAGTTATCTGCAGCATTAAATTGGAGTCTAAACGCAACACCCTGTATGATTACGAAGCGTTGAATGCATATTTACATCCACGACTCTTAAATTTGATTTTTAATGACATGCCAACATCTGCATAATTATTCAGTGTTGACTACAAATCAAAAATAAGACAGGATTCAGAGTGGCGAGAATTGATTTGACTTGGATTGAATAAAGCACCAAGCCACCAAAATAATAATTATATGCATCGCAGCAGGAAAGTAGCTCCAAGAGTGACATGAGTGGACTGTAAATGTGCGCCAGATAAACAATTTGTGCGCTTCATCGTTTTGTAAAAAAACCATTCCTGCTGGAGTAACGTTGTTCCAGCAGGAAAATGCAGAGTTTATATTTCTGCAAAAAAGGGCGCCTGCTGGAGTAACGTTTTGTCAGCTCTCTGCCCATGCAGAATAATTGAAGGAAACGTTTTTTTTTTCGTTCTTTTTTTCAAAACGGCAAACCGCACAAATTATTTCTAAGGCACATTCACAGTAGATTACCTACACACTAATTATACGTTTCACTCATATATATCTAGGAGCCACTTTCCTGCTGGGGTAACACCATTGATATAAAAACTAAAGATACGGTCGTCCGAACATTTGCTCGACGCGTTCGCCATACGGAGGATCGGTGTAGTCTGCTCGTTAACGTAACCTTGTATAAGCGGCGTGGTATTTTCGAGGTCTAAAGAACATAAATAAAGCTTTTAATAAAATTTACGACCGCACCCGAAGAGAGCCGATCGTGGGCTAGTTCACTTCGGCTTAGGAAAGACCGTTTTAGGACCACGTTCGAGGCGTCATTTTAACACATTAGCTGTCCAATGTACCGAATACAGTACATGCCGCATGGGTCCATCACGTCCGTGTACCGTAAATGGTACACTCGCTCCTATCTCTTTCTATGCGCTCTAACTTCATGGACTTGTGTGTTATGTTGCTCTATTTATCAGGACTTGTCAACAGGACACCAATGAATAGAAAAAACGGAAAACATGATATATATTTTTTTCCTTCTAAATGTGGGTAGTGGAAAAAAAAACAACTGTTTATTAGTAAAAAGGTTGACTTTTATTGACAGTTGATAGAATTTAAAAGTCTTTTTTACTTTCTCTCAATGTCAGTTTGTGACCATAAACAAGAATATTAATAAAAAGGTGTTTTTTTTAAATAATTAGCCGTTCACAAGTCCACGGTACACGCTAAGTGTACACGGTGCTTCAACTCGACAAGTCCGTGTACCGAACTACCGACCGAATACGGTACACGGGTAAAAGGTGTGATAAACCGAGTGATTTGTTATTAATAAGGCATATTTATCCAAAACTTATTTTGTATTGATTTGAGACAGAAAATTACAAAAAATAATTTGGACATTTGGGGTTATCAAAAAATTATGTATGGGGACAGTTAACGTGTTAAGATGCGGTCCGCCCAGTCCTTACGCAGTAAAATATAAGTCAATGGGTAACGCACACCAATTTAATACTGCAATAAAAATGGCTTCTATGCAGCCGAGTTACAGAAGGACGCGATTTGGTGATTCTGTATTTCTTAAATTTCCAGATCTGTTCAGTTTAATCATTAACGAGGTTTACATTCCAAACCGACTGACTCCACTCGGTTACAGCACCCACATTAGGTACTCTATTTGATCTATTCTAGATTCTTTCTATGAACCTCCATACTGCAGCGCACGCTTATAAGCATCGTAACGGCATCGCCTTGGCTCGGAATGTAGTGACGAGGTGTCACCCTCACCCCACTTGCAGCGAGGCGTAGCCTAGCTTACGCAGGGTTGTCGCTACTTCACCCAGCCGTTAGCAGCGCAAAAACTAGGCGCAACCGCGGCATCAGCCCACCACAAGCGGTGAAGGCTGGATTTATTGTCGCCTCGCCGCTATTGAGCAGATCTGGTTATGTCCTTACGTTGGATAGATACCTAGCTGATCTTGCGCAGGGCTTCTAAGAGTGGGATGACATTTAAGGTCAGTTCAGACTAAACGGACAAACCCTCGCGCAATGCGGCTGCATTGAAAATAGGACCGGATTACCATTGTTTAAAGAAAATTGTATGAATATCGACGCGGACTACAAGCATCGCTTTGCGCATGCCCGCGAATAAGTCGCGCGCCTTCTCGCGAATGCTTGGAGTCCTCGAGGTCCCGATACCCCGCGAGCAAGTATAATTGACGTGCTTACGTAATATCCCTTCTTGTGCTTTCAGAGTTGGCGCGAGCGCCGAGCTTTCTGTCAATGTCGTACCGCCTCGCGAGTTTCTGCTCTTGGTGTGAATTGCGACCAGAAGAAACTCGAGCATGCGCAAGAGCTTTTCCGTTCTCTGACCCTTAAAATCTCTTTTCAAAACTAAAACAAATACATAAAAATCAACAAAAAAATCGCATCTGCTAAGAAGTACAATCATAACGAAAAATTAACAAAGATCGAGCCTTGTTCTAATCTAAATGAAAGAAGAAAAAAGTTAGTGTAATCACGATTGTAGCTCCTGCACACAATGGATCGGATTGCGACACCTTTCAACAACCGTCGCTCTCAGGAGCGACGCAAATGTAGTTCATCATAATCATCATGGTTCTTTTACCGAGTTGTCATAGTCCGCAACTAACGCAGCCATCTTCTTTTTCGATAAAGTTTCCAGAAATATTTTCACACACCAACAGCGCTCAAGATACGGCGATTGAAGCGCCAAAAAATCATGACGCACTCTAATAATCCATCAATGAACGACTTTGACAAGATTTTCGAAAAAGATTCAACCTTTAAACAATATTATTTAATAGAATAGCATTCCGACTCCTGTGAGATAAATGAAAAATGAACTGTCAGTATCATCGTACAATTTGAGCTGCTGGCATTGACTTATATATTACTGCGTAAGGACTGGGCGGACCGCATGTTACAATGACGCCTCGAACTTGGTCCTAAAACGGTCTTTCCTAAGCCGAAGTGAACTATTCCACGATCGGCTCTCTTCGGGTGCGGTCGTAAATTTTATTAAAAGCTTTATTTATGTTCTTTAGACCTCGAAAATACCACGCCGCTTATACAAGGTTACGATAACGAGCAGACTACACCGATTCTCTGTATGGCGAACGCGTCGAGCAAATGTTCGGACGACCGTATCTTTAGTTTTTATATCAATGGCTGCTGGTCAACTTTTTTGACACTCGCCATCACTCGCAAGAATATTTTTCAATTTTGGGAAATACGTGTCGCCTACATTTAAATAAGATCCGAATTCACATAAATATCGCATTTAGTTGAAGACCTTCTCATTACACTCTTGCGTATAAATAAACCTCTCTCATGACATTTTGCTCAGAATAAATCGCACCTTTGGTAGAACAAGGGCACAATTGCAGTTTTTGCAATTTTACAGGAGAGTCATTTTAAGATATTTTTTGTACTTAATGTGGTCTAGCTATGTTAATAATGTTCTAAGGTTGTTGTTGCCACTATTTCCATCTGGCGGTTTTTTGAAGGAATTAAACGAATGTCTTTGTCCCTCCAGTTCAAAGGGCCTTTTTAAAGCATTTCAGCATATTTAAGTCATTTTGGCAATTTATGACAATTATGCCCTTGTTCTACCAAAGGTGCGAAATGTAATACAAGCCAGCCACAGCTAAATATAATGCCACACTCATAAGAGGAAATTGTTAGCAGTGATAGATAATATTCACATTAACGCGTCATTAAAGGTAAAAAAACTAGGTCTGTTACTATCTGTTAGCCTATCAGTACATATTTTAAATGTTAGAAATTAATAATGTTCAACAAGATGGCGTCATGTTGTACGATCTTTAGCAACGTGAAATGGCTGATCTCGCTATTTGCGAAATGCGCATACGCAGTCGTACTACACATGAATGGAACTTTAGTTTCAGTTTTCTTAATATATCATATTATTTTAAAATATTTCTTGATCATTAGTCATTCTATTACACTACTACCCAACTACCGCCATTTTGATCACAAAGGTCGACTCTGCCTACATGTCTGTCCGCCATTTTGTGGTTTCGAGTTTTCGACAAAATGTAGAACAAGCTATGTTCTCAATCATGGAAATGAAATGAAACCCTGTCTCTTTCTTGACATTAAAATTTTAATCTCGAAGGAATAATAAATAATAATTAGCAATGTTACCTAATGATAAATATTATTACAATTGGAAGTTCAATCTATGGCTATAGTCTGTAAATTGTTCAAGGGATGCGTATGTGCAATGAGAATCACGGGATGTGGTTGTATCATTGAGGAAGGTAGAGGGCGCTGGCGAGCGCCGCAGGGCTCCGCGGGCAGTACCATTGGGGTTGCAGCCGTGCGCCGCAGAACTGCGCCACCACGCATCACGCATGTCACTCCTGCGCGAGGGTCACAGTTCTCATTAACACTAGAAGTCTCATCATCCGAACACAAGTCGATCACTTCACAATCATTGTCCAAACGTTTCAATGGGTCTAACATCATATCCGAATCAGCTGGTTGGTCGCAGTCCAGCCCGTCTACAAAAACTATGTCCTTGTCTTCTATGCACTGAGGTTTACTCTCTCTTTCTTTTCTCAAGTACTCAAGGTATTCGTCTATACTTTTTTCTGACATCCTATCTACATGCACCGTGACCGGTTTACATTTGAGGAGAAGCAACTGTCCCTTGATATCAAGTACTCTTTTATTTCTTTGCTTAGGAAATACATAGTTTCTGTTCCAGTAGTTCAAAGGTCGTCTGTACCTCACCGGAAATTGCTGATTTTTTACTTTGACATTATAATTTTTATTAACAGGAGTGGATGTGCAGCAATATCTTTCAACCCTCTCTCTGACAAAACTTAAGTCTCTCTGGGCATTTGATTTGGCATTCCGTCTGTAAGCTAAGGAAGAAAATGGATATGGTGGGCCCCGGTCAATGCTGCCAGTATTTCTAAGGTGCTTTATCTTCTCAGGTTTAATGCCAGTATCAGTGTGTGAATTCATGAAGTCCTCATATTTTTGTCCAGCTGGGTGAAGCTTTAAAGCAGAAAGAAACTCTGGCAACCCACCCCTACAAGTACTTGTTGGGATGGTTGCATTATTACATAGCCTCTCATGTGCTCTCAATATATCTGGATTGTCAAAGTGGCTGTCACAGTTATCACATAGGTATATGTCAGCAGATTTAACTTGAGTGTCTTCAGTGCTGTTGGGAGTATTATTTTCATAATGCAGGTTCTCATTTCTGAATGTTACCAGGAGTCGTCCATTGGGACGATAGTATAGAGAAGTGGTGCGGTCTCTGTTGTCAACGTATCTGAGCCTGTTACGCGGGTACCTCGCGAGCTGCGCAGAGAACACCAACAGGAATGCGCTCTTGTGGTATTCATAACACTTCCTCACTAAAAGTTTTAATTTTACGGCCCAATCCTTGGGCAACACGGCGGGTCTCACAAAGGGGTGCGAAAACGCGACATCTTTAGGCCACCACGGTGGTTCACGAATGTCTTTCGCAGTATCATGTCCCCAGGAACAAGTCACCATGAAAGTTATGAACTTTTCCAGCTCAGCTGCCGTTATCATCGACAGTGCTGTCGGGTTGCCGTTGGCAAAGAGAAGCGGCAAGTTGGCGATCATGATTCCCGCTGACGCTTATGGTCATCGAAACCGAAGGGAGGCCAGCGCTTGCGATGTCAGTCCGCACAAGTTCACACTAACAGTTATTGCGTTACAGTCCATTTTAGAGGTGAATCGGGAACATTTATCACACATAAGGATAGCCACAATTGTGTAAATACTCAAACACTATTACTAAACACAAAATTCACAAAATTGTTCAGAGCGAGAGCGCTAACTAAAAAGTGAAAGATCCATAGATCCACCACAGACTTCATAGTCATAGATCTTTGTTACACCGATTTTGCACACTGTACGAGCTGTGCAAGACGCGCGTCACTAACACTAACCATATCGAGTTTTATGAAAAAAAAACACGTTATATTAATGGCGCGTATTAAGGTGAATGCTCCAACCACCCCGCGAAATTCAAATTTTCTTACGTTTTTTGTAATTTGCAGGTCAGTGTTAGTTTGTATGTTGATTAAAATATTAATTGCGGCTGTAAGACGTATGTAGTTACAGAAATATAATCATCAAAATCATCAATACAAGCCTCCAAGTTCATAAAGGTGCAAAAATGACTTTTTCAAGTTCCTGCACCTTTATGAACTTGGAGGCTTGTATTGATGATTTTGATGATTATATTTCTGTAACTACATACGTCTTACAGCCGCAATTAATATTTTAATCAACATACAAACTAACACTGACCTGCAAATTGCAAAAAACGTAAAAAAAATTGAATTTCGCGGGCTAGTTGGAGCATTCACCTTAACGAACGAGTGCAAGCAACACCATATAAAAATGTACTCTGTGAGCAACACACACACGATTCGTTCTTTTTTTCAAAGTCATCCTCCAGTCCTCCATTTTGAATTTTTCAAACAACGCGATTGGTGATTAATTTAGTTGGATGGTAAAAGAACCAATCACAATGTTTAGAACGTTATGCTGATTTTTATTCTGTGTCATGTAAGTGAAAACATTATAAGCTACGAAACTATGATTTTTATTTTAAAACATTTTTAAGTCCTTTTCAAATGGTTTGGAAAACATAATTATGTAGAATAAAATAAAATATGACCTGTACAATTTTTTGTAACATTTGTATATTACCGTAACTTAGTGATTTAGGCTATCGTTTTGAGACTATAAAGATTACACACACGTGTGTACGGCACTCGTCGAAAAAGTATTATTTCTTACAAAAAAAGGATTCAAGTAACGTGACGTTTTTAGAAAAATAAATAATGGTTTGACTCTGACTTGACTATCATTTTAATATGTTCTGAGTTTTTACCTCAGGTTACATAGGGCCATGCTAGAGATGTGTCTGTGTTGACTTGTGACTTTTTGTCAACATGGTGCAGAATGGAATAACATTAATGTACCTAGTGTGAGCGTATTCATACTAAATGCACATATTGATATTTCCACCTTTTTGAATGCAGTTATATTCTTGCTACAAACATCGTTGCTATTAATTTCTGCTGCTATTGATTCGCATTTATTGTGGTAATCCATCATCAAACCATCGATAATCGATTTCTTACAAGCCCGTAAGAACTTCCCTCTGGAGGTTCTTTTGGTTATGTCATTGTCAAAAGCTTAAATGTCAACTGAAAATTCTGTCTTGTCAATGTTGACATTGTTGTCAGTTTCGTACTTTCGTCGTGTGTAATCTCCTCTGTTGTTATCACATTGATAAACCGAGAAAATACAATAAAATCAAAAATAAAACAGATCTGTTTCGTATCAGAAATTGTGATAAAAAATTCCACGATCTGCTTCGTTTGTTAGTAATCAAAATGCATTCCCGTAATTAATAAAAACGAAAATGGTCAGTATCGACGAGTTTGCCTTTCGGGTTTTAAAAGAAAATTCTAAGTTATAAAACTATAATTGTTTTACAGGAACATAACAGTGGCGATAGTTCTCCTAATTCTCCATCAAAGAAGTTTCCTGAAGTGACTGACTATCAGTAAGTAAAATAAAGCCTCCTTGAACCAAAACCTGAATGTTGTTATTTTTTTCTTTGTTCAAGGTTCTTGCCGTAAATACTTACGACTGTTTGAAAGTCCACCGTTGTTATGTATGATAATCCATTAATTTTTGATTTTAAGTATACAACTTGCCCCTTTTTTTTTAGACTGCCTCTTGGTCACTTTGCTCGAATGGTCACCAGCGCGATTGCTGAGCATGAGGTCCTGGGTTCAATTCCCAGATTAGGCAGTCTTAATGGGTTTTTCAGAACAGCAATGGAATCTCGATTTGTGCCCAGTTAATGACAATAGGCTCACCCTCTAATACAAGGGACTTAAACATATTTGGCAAATTGTGAAAGTAGGTACTAGTATTAGCTATACCTCTGCCTAAACCATCGGGATTACAGGAGTGATGATGCTTTGTAATTTATGATGCCATTTTCATCAAAAAGTCACTCAATGGAATTAAATCAACTCAAGCGGATTGTATTCATGATCGTAATGATAATATATCTAAAAATACATACACATTACGTACGGAAATCATATTTTAATCAACATAAAACCTGACACTGACTTGCAAATTGCAAAACTTGAAAATTTGAATATCGCAGGCTACCGTGATGGATTCACGTTAACCAGTGCCCGTAATATGATGTTGGGATAATTAAAGAGTAAACAAAATAGGAATGTCCACTGGCTCTTCAATGCTTGTCATACCACGTGGAAATCTCACACTGGGACTTACTAAAGTTAAATGATCCCTTCATAACAGTAAATTGCTACTTCCAGGTTGGACCTCCCAGCATGGAGTGTGGACAGCCTGAAGGCTATAGCCATCCAGCAGAGGTTACCACGTCCCCGGAGCTTGGCGTGGGCCATCTTGCTTAATGCTCTGCCTCCACCTAACATGGATATTGTGTCCAGGTAAGAATGAGGAATTTATTTGCTCTTTGAATCTAACTACTACTATTCAAATATCATTTTATGTTTTGTTGGTAGATAAAAAGTACTTATTAATTTAAAGTTAACGCAACTCCAGCCCCCAAGAAACAGGCACAGCCTAGTTTGGGGACCTCTGTTTAGTAAGCATGTTAAAATATAACTTGTTACATTTTTTATTAACGTTAAGCTAGATTAAGGATTTACTGTAACAACAATTTAATAAAAAAATATTATTGTTTCCTTTATTCATTTCCTTACATACTAAATACATTTTTATATATTTCTTTAAAAAAAAAAGATATAGAAAACATTTAAAAATATAGAAAATAGTAGCCCACCGGCATTTGAACAGGGTCCGAGCTACCGGTGGTAAGGGCTCTTGAGAGAGAAACCTCCTGATAATGCGCGCCGTGTCCAGAAGTACTGCCTTCTTTGTTGTTGTTACTTTGTTGTTACTTGCCATCCGTTTTTATATGTTGTATAGAACATTAAAACAAACAATAATCTGACTACAATTGTGTGAAGTATTCAAGGGCGGATCCAGGGATCAGGGATCACGGTTATGGGGTTTCCATTACAATTCACACTTACAGGCAAAACAGTTGTTAAAATAAAAATGATGTATAAAATAATAGAAAGAACATGAGTGAAACTCTTGCATGTTTCTGGCCGGAATAAGATTTTTTCTAGGGGCACATGTAACAAGTGCTTTTTTTTGTGAGTCAACAAAGTGCTTTTTGGTTCAATTTTTTTTTCTCCGCCTCCGAAAAATATGAACGAGGTGTCATTCGATTCGGAATGGCGTTCGGAATAGGTATTTTTTTTAAAAATTTTCAAGCCGCTTACAAAAATTATAAACAAAAGTAAAACTAAAAATGGGGTTTGGTGTTTTGCTAATATCTCTAAAACAGTTTGGCGTTTTATGAATTTGAAAAAAGATTCGAAAAGAGGAGGAAATAGCCCACTGAAAAAAGTGGGACTGTAGAACACTGCAGAACCAATTTTTATAACGTTCCCAGAGGGTTGAAAGTACGACTGAAAACGGGGACTCTGGCTTGCGTAAGTTTCGCTCACTCTCGACTTTTCATGAATAAATACTATTTAACTGCTTCAATATGAAAGTTAAGAATCGAATAAAATCAGGGTTATTGTTCAATCATTTTTAAGTCAAATTTCAATATAACATGGTTCACGATTGCTTTAATAGGCAAAATATCCAACCCTTATTTTTTCCCCTTGGGGTAAGTGTAAATGCCACTAACTTCGAAGAATACACCAATGCTTTTGCCTCTCCTGGCGACGCCCATATGTCCCTAGGTAGTAGACCCTATCCACCAAATAAATTAAGCACTGGAACATTTGTATGAATTCATCTGTCATTTAATTTAATAATATGTTAAAAATAAAACGAACCGTTTTAGAATTTAAATAACAAGTTCTAACATGAGGAAACCATTCCCTTTCCTTAAAAACTGGTTTTTCTGTAGCAAACATTGTGTACTACTTAAACAAGATTTCTTTATTCCAAAAGGAATGCAAATGTCCCAAACAGTGGGTGATATTATTGTTGATCTGCGTCACCCTTCTCAAGTTTGTAATTATAAGCCAGCTTTATTCAATGGATGTAGTAATCCATAAGTTTGTAAACAAACAAAAGATCATTTAAACAAAACGCATCTGTAATACTCAGCGGTCGTTGACACGCTGCGCTATCATATTCTAACTGCGGTAGTCAGAGATATTTAATGATTACTTTAAGCCGTCACTAAGTAAGGATTTGACATAGTTTTGTATGACAAAACTGTCAAAACCTTTACTAAGTGATGGCCTAAGAAATCGTTAAAGCTCTCTGAGTGCGGCAGTTAGTATTATCATTGGACATTGGAGATTTCCAAAAATCTCCACTAAGCTGTTTTATTCATGAATGGGGATTTAAAAAAATAAATTATGACCACATATCCTTGAAGCAATTGTTATACTGGAAATGGAAGTACTCGTAACTACAGTACCCGGCGATAAATATTGCACATGTCGATGTGCATGTGTTTGAAATTGGTGTATTTTATACAAAGAATAAAAAGAATTATGAAAAGAAGTAAATCATAATTGTTTTAACAGCTCCTAATTGATACCGGACTGTTTGTATTTCGTGCGACAGAGATAACGCTCTACGAAGCCGAAATTAGCCGATTGTCTCTTTCCAAAGGTCGATGTGCAATATTTATCGCCGGGTACTGTAATAGTTACTCACCTGTATTTTATATGGGGTGATTGCCTACCTGACCCTAGCAGTTACTGAGTTAAATGTAACCCCCTGTTATAGAAGAAGTCTATAATGGGTGTAAAAAGTACCCTAATGAAGCAGATAGAGGATGTCAAAATATAGGGCAGTTAAATTGTTTCATTCGGTCATTTACCGTAATGTATCCTACGGTCTAAAACTGGTGTTCAGTGTTCCTCCTTGTCACTTCTGACTTAACAATCTTAGCACGCTTATTTTAGTTCCTAGCCCAAAACCTATTCTCATATTCTCCATCTTTTTTGTTTCAGTCTAAAAACTCATAGGAATTTCTACAATGATTTGAGCGACAAGCTGTCTATGGACCCGAGAGCTGTCATCGGTGACGACCCACTTTCACAAGATGATGAGGTAAAAAATATAACCATAAAGTATTATAAGGACAGCTCATGCCATCATTAATAACTTTAGCCAGCTAGTAGTGTGGTAGAGCAGTGTGTACCATGGTATTTGATTATAATGGTTGGCTACAACGTAAGCGTAACCCTGAAGAATGTCTGCAGTCTGATGAAGAATGTTCATACTAGAAACGAAATACATAGTACTTACTTTAGACCCCAGTAACATTATTTTCCAATTTATAAAAGGTTGTAAATCCCTGAAGATCAGCATCAGACCTTTGCCTAATTTAAACGGGACCACCGCAGACAATATTCTTCCGAAAAAAAACATCGAGATCGCAAAGGCTAACACCGAAGAGCGAACGTTTCAGCCTGTCCAGTTGAGTTTCATTTTAAACATATAAACCCCATAGCAGTCATTAAAGCTTTTAAGGAAATTAAAGTCAAATTACCGGAGATCTATGGGGACTGTCGATTAAAGTTTGTCAAGCTATTATTGAGACTGTAGCTCCGTACTTACCTTTAATATTTAATTTGTGTGTGGACCAGGGAGTCTTCCCGGACCTTATGAAATACAGCAAGGTAATACCACTTTTTAAAACCGGTGACTGTAAAGACACCAATAACTATAGACCCGTATCCGTTTTGCCAGTTTTCAGCAAGGTGTTTGAAAAGGTAATGCTTAATCAAATGCTCATCCACTTGTAACACCAATAAAATCTTACATGAGAAACAGTATGGTTTCACGAAAGGACGTTGTACGACTGACGCCGGTGTCACCTTATTAAAACATATATTTACTGCGTGGGAAGACTCACAAGATGCCATAGGGATCTTCTGTGACCTCTCGAAAGCATTTGATTGCGTCAACTACGAAACCCTTCTCATAAAGCTTGAACATTACGGTTTAGGGAAACTTGCGTTCAGTTTAATGAAATCGTATTTAAACGACAGACATCACCAAGTACAAATAAATGGTGTCAATTCAATGGGCTTAAAAGTAAGTATGGGTGTGCCTCAAGGTTTGATATTAGATCCTTTTCTCTTTTTTGTCTATATTAATGATCTATCGGACAGGGTTTTTTTTAACATTGTATTTTGGCGAGTGCCAACACCGGGAGGAGACGTCCTAGAAAGGCACACTGATGACCTTATTGGTGATGTTCTTCAGAAGGGACAGGTGCGTAGTACTCGTAACCGGCGCGCGGCGTGCGTGTATGATCAGATGTATGAATGTGAACGAGGCAAAAGAAGTATGTAAGGATCGTTGCAGGTGACGTTCTCTTTTTTCTGTCTACCCCTATGAGAAAAAGGCCTGAGTTTATTTATAATATATTTCAGTTAAAGCCAGCCCGCATCTGAAATTCTTTAGTAAAACCATTAGATTCCCAGTTAAATTCTTTATTTTACTGAATTCAATACCGCTATGTAACCTCTTTTACAGAGTTCAATAACCCACACCACATGTAAGACTAACCAAGGTGAAATAATATTTGTTTTAATTTATCAGATGTCTGTGATATCCATTGTTTAAGTTAAGTTATAACAGCAAATAATAATATGTTTAGACCTGCTAAATAAATGCCTTTGGGGCTCTGTCAGTCATAGCTGTGAGTAGGGAACGGCAGCGTGGTTGTGAAGCTGTATCGTAAACTTCTCCAAACCTCGTGCCTTTCGTGCTCAAAACATGTTTTGTTTTATTTTTTATTTTATTTGGAATGGGCTTGCTCTTGACCTCAATCTTGCCCTAAGGGCAGAGATGAGGTCGATGATAGAACGAGCTTACCCAGAAGAAGCCTATTTACTCGCGACTTAAATAGATTAGGGTTATATGAACTCGGGAAAACCGACGCAGGCAGGGAGTTCCATTCCTTGGCTGTGCGCATAATAAAGGACTTAGCAAAGCGCTTCGTTCGAATGTGTGGAACATTGACTAGGTATGGGTTGCAGTACGCCTAGTCTCCCGATGGAAGAAGGGATACCAAGAAAGTACTGAAGTTTTGAACCAATAAAATATAGAATACTATCGTGCAAGCAACATGTACATTGCACAATGTAGAATGCACTGTCTTTGACAATCTCTTTTTTAAAGCTTGCTGTGTAATTTTTTGCTGAATGAGGCTTTCCTGCTGCAGTAGGCGTCTTTAGGCTGAATGACCATGCTACTGTCCGCCGCGTTGGTCTAGTGTTCGGAAGCGCGACTGATAGATTATGAGGTCCTAAATTCGATTTCCAGGTCAGGTACAGTGTTGGATGTTTTCCATGATGAATTTCGCAACAGCGAACCCGGAGTCTGGATTTCTGCCCGCTTGCCAGTATAGGGTCGCCTCCAATTACATGGGACTTACTGCCGCACTCAGACGCGCACTCTGACGTTTAATGATTACTTAAGCCATCACTTATTGATTTTACACTATATATTATATAAGGTTTTGTACGTCAAATCTTTACTAAGTGACGGCTTAAGTAATCATTAAATATCTCTGAGTACGGCAGAGTGTTAAAGGGATCACATCTGACTAACCCTTTGAGGTTAACAAGCGTGAAGTTATGTAATGCCGATGATAACAGTAGTATATTTTTTGTTTCAGAGTGTTTGGAAACAGCATTTCTGTGATAATGAGCTCAAAACGTTAATTCTACAAGATGTGGTCAGGACATTCCCCGAGGAGCTGTACTTTAGAGATAAGGATGTGCAGAATTTGATGGTAAGACTATGTTCGCGGGACGAGCTGGACAGAACCAACGACCTGTGGTCCACATTGACCCTGTATCAAAAGATTTAGAGATCATGAGGAAAACCGTTTTTTGTGGGGTGGTGGGAAATCATCAAATAACCCTTCCCGCTCTTGGGCAGAGCGGAAGAGAGTGTCAGACTTCTACTGACTAAAAACCACCCATGTTCCTTCTTAGCCCTTGCGCCGCAGCCGCGTTATCTCTTTCGAACAACCCGCAGCCCCGACGGGCGTCGGCCCTTGCCCCCTGGCCCCTTCCATGTTGCTGACATGTCTTTGAGACGCGCGTGGAACACGAACGCGCCGTCGACACGGCCTGTCCTCGTCATAAGACGGACGTACGGCGAGTTAGCCCATCACTCATCGTCCACAGGCTCGCGTCTACGGTGGCCGGAAGGCATCTCGTGGCCCCCATATTCATTAAACCTTACAGCTATTATCCCTTTAGCTCGACTGTAGGTAGATACTTCTTCTTGTATTTGTCTATTCTAAGTGCCTGATAATAATTGATATATTTCAAACAACTGCCTCGTTGGTCTAGTCGCAAGCGCGACTGCTGACTGCGACTGCTGAGCATGAGGTCCTGGGTTCAATTCCCGGGTCGGGCAAAGTGTTATTGGCTTTTTCCATCAGGAATTTATCAGTAACAGCCACGGAGTCTGGATTTGTGTCCGGTTGACGGCAATAGGCTCGCCCCCTATTACATGGGACTTAAACATAACTGGCGAAATGTGGGTGTACTATTTGGTACTCCTCTGCCTAACCCTTCGGGGATTACAGGCGTGATGTTATGTGTGTTATGTTATTTCAAACAACTGCTTTCAGTTTTTGAACTTAAGAATAACTATAATTTAAGTTCTTTATTCCACCCCCGCTCTTTATTAGAGACTCAACATGGATTATGATTTCAGGTACGCATCCTATTCTTCTGGGCACGATCTCACGCAAACGTGGGCTATAGACAAGGCATGCACGAAATCCTTGCGCCCGTGCTGTTCGAACTTTATCTCGATAGGAAGTTCGCGCCTGACGATCTAGGGTAAGTCTGGAACTTGCATGATTTTTAAAGAAATTAATGACGAGATTCAGGCCTTTAAACTGGCGCTAGTGTCAGAAAAGTTGAAAAGGAATCGTGTGTCTTCTTAGTGATTCGAAGGGTGCCATAATAAAACCCATCATTCCCGGGTTTTATTGTAGGACCAAAACCGGGTTTCGTAACCTATATTCTATTATCACTACATAGTATAAAACAAAGTCGCAGTCTGTCCGTCCCTATATATGCTTAAATCTTTAAAACTACGCAAAGGATTTTGAAGCGGTTTTTTTAAAAGATAGAGTGATTCAAGAGGAAGGTATTAGTATATAATTTGACTGACATCCACGCGGGTGAAGCCGCGGGCATCAGCTAGTATTCTCTAAATAAAACTCATGTGGTTAAAAGAGTAATGATGAATATAAATGAAGTATACGTAAGAATGAATTGAAAACACATTACAATATTGATGGATTGTGTGAGAGATGATACGAAATAAAAGGTTATATGCGATAAGGACAGGTTTATGAAGAAGATTCTAAATAACTGTTTAAATCTTACTTGTGATGAGCCCGCTCCGCCACCACCGCAACACCTGTGCACCAGCATCAGCAGTGATCCACTAGAAAAGCACCGAGACAACAATTTGACTAAAAAATCTAAATAGTCCGTCAGATAGATTTCCAAAAAATATTAGACACGTACTTTTTCTTTTTTCACGTAAACAATAAATAAATACGATACAGTGCTTCGAAAAGTCGTGCGACGGCATAGTTTGGTTCATTTTTTACCAGAAAGTGACGTTACCAGCCCCCCACTCACGATCTTTGACACGTTTTATTTTCGTAATTTTTTATTAATTAAAAAAACACGTATCCAATATTTTTCGATAATCTAACAGACGGACTAAACAGAATCTTATTTTTTTAGTCAGTCAACTACCCTATTTTACTGTCTTGGATCCCGCAACCAAAGAATAGCTGAGGCGTACGAACAAACTAAATTAAAGAACTGCTTGTGTTTTGTTTCAGGGAGAAGTTAAAGATTATATTAAAAGAAGACTGTTTAGAGCACGATAGCTAGTAAGTATTTACTTTACTAAGGTAATTCCTGCCTTAACACGGCTAAGAAACGAGATTTTATCCAACTGGATGCCTCTGAATACCAGTATTTTACATGGGGGCTACTGCCTATCTACCTACGATACCCACGGAAGACTGTTTTCCCAACTTTTGGGCCGAGGGACCAACGACTTAACTACAATATTCATCATCAGTCTATAACGTTCCCACTGCAGGGACTCAGGCCTCCTCTCTAGGAGAGGAATGGGCTATAATCCACCACGAAGGCCCAGTGCGGGTTGGTAGATGTCATATGTGTTCGAATTTTTGGTTCTAAGACATGCCGGTTTCCTCACGATGTTTTCCTTCACCGTTTTGAGAGCAGTGGTGATGAAATTAATTACACAAAGTAATGCCTGCCTGGATTCGAACCCACGACCAGTATGTAAGGCCGCCACCACTGGGCCACCGCTGGTCCAATAAACTTAAAATCCAATAAACTACAATATTAGCTTATCTTAAATACCTAATTCCTGTTTCATATTTAAATATGAAACATCATCCATTGAGAAATACACAGGCGTGTTTCAATGTCAATTAATTAAAAATGTTTCTTTTTCAGCATGCTTTTCAGTGCAATAATGAAAGGTTTAGAAAGGTTCTACACAACGGGGGATATCGTACCGACCTCTTGTGGCAGACTACCCGTTTCTAAAATATCTCATGTAAGTTTGTAACAGGAAAATAAATAATTATTATTATGAATGTACAGTCGAACAAGCTAATAAGTATACAGCCATCTAACTTGCATTTACTTTTAAGATTATACAGATACATTTAGAAACTGATGCCAAACGAAACAGTGTTTTACATCGGTCGCTTAATGCGAAACGCGTTATAAAACAAAATTGCAATCAATATTTTCAGTGTAATAGAATTATAAAAAACTCTACCTGTATACTTATTAGCTTGTTCGACTGTACCATTTTTTGAGATTCCAAATTGCATGAGGAAAAACCAACAATAGTCCACAGACCCATGGTCACAGGTCCATAGTCCTGCAGTTCTGAGAAAGGTCATAATTTGCTTATTCATTTATATTAAAATTTATTATTTCTGTAAATAACTATTTACATTAAAAATGAAAACAATAACAATGCATTAAAAACGTCCTCCTCTATAGGGTATTTCACCAAAAAAATCTAATTAGTCTGTCTGATAGATTATCGAAAAATATTGGATACGTGTTTTTTTCTTTATCAAATTAATAAAAATTGACGAAAATAAAACGTGTCAAAGATCATGAGTCGGGGCTTTTGACGTGACTTTGTGGGTAAAAATGTACTAACCTTGTGACGTCACACGACTTTTCGAAGCACTGTATCGTCTTCATTGTTTGTTTACGTGAAAAAAGAAAAATACGTGTCCAATATTTTTTGGAAATCTATCTGTCAACCGGTAATATGCTGAAGAGAATGATGGCATTGCTTAGCTTTCACGCAACGTAAAAGCTAGCCGTTGGGACTCGGGGTGGAAGAGACATCGACACACAAACGGTAACCACATACTCAGTACATCATTTTGAAAGACAAAGAAATATTTAATCGGTAATAAAACAAATACTTTTCATACAAAAAAAAAAAAAAAAATGAAATGTAGAAATGAAAATATCTGGCTTGCTTTCTATAAGAGAGAGAGAGACAGACAGAGAAACATGCGACGCCGCACAGCTTACAATAGCTTACTATAGCAAAAAGTGTCGTGACAACTTTTCGTAAGAATTTTTTCCGTCTAGTCCCCTTTCACAACGCGCGATAAGGAACTTCGTTCCAATAAGAACAATACCAAAAAATAAAGTGCAATACCTACTAGGGCACGCGAATCCCAATTTCGAACCAATAGTAACATCCGGGAAAAATCGGTTATAATATATATAAGTCTATATTTATATTTTACATATATATATACGTAATACCTACACGGTCAAAATGTATGATTTGTATATCGTCGTTCCTTCCACCTTGTATTCCTCCCGTATTTAGTCACTTAATAAATAAATATATAACCATTTTGTTTCAGAATCCTAACGAAGTAATAAGATATTTGGACAGCGTGAGAGACGAATACTTAGTACCATTGGATCTAGAATTATCTACACATTTAGTTGAATGTAACATATCTATGGAGCTTTTTGGCATGTAAGTTTCAAACTAAGTTATTTAACATCTTCTAAATCATAGTCCTTAACAAATATTTTGTTTCAAACAGCGACCGACCCAAAAGCAGTCTTATTGCAACAGGAATTAAGATCCTCCGGCTGCCTCGTTGGTCTAGTGGTCGCAAGCGCGACTGCTGAGCATAAGGCCCCGGGTTCGATTTCCGGGTCGGGCAAAGTGTTATTGACTTTTTCCATCAGGAATTTATCAGTAACAGCCGCGGAGTCTGGATTTGTGCACGGTTGATGGCAATAGGCTCGCCCCCTATTACATGGGACTTAAATATAACTGGCGAAATGTGGGTGTTCTATATTAGGTACACCTCTGCCTAACCCTTCGGGAATTACAGGCGTGATGTTATGTTATGTGAATTAAGATCCTTGCGATTTTGGCAGTCTTCTTTCTTTATCGTGTGGTTAGCGCCTAATATGGTGTCCAGAGTTTTGATGCCATGTGTCTCTGACTTGACTTTATATGCCGTCGAAAAATATATCAGGTATGCTATATTTTGACAGTTAGGTCATATTATTATAATCAATATAATCTTTCAGTTTAGTTCTTTTTACAGCTAAACTTAACGAAGAGCGCATTGCAAAAATAAATCTATCGACTTGAATAATACATTTTATTATAAAGTGGAAACAAAGCACCTTTCATGATAGCAAGGATATTGATACAACTTTCAAATTTATGTCCCTAAAAAAAACGCCAAAAGCTCTACCTCATTTGAAGGAGTTCGTTTAATGACTGCGTCGCAGTTCATGCAACTTTGATCTATAAGTTACCAACAACAAAGTGTTTAACGTCAGAAACTTTCGACCTCGCTTTAATAACCCTGTTTTTATAACTACGTCGGTGTTCGTACAATTTTGCACCTTACAGCACCAATTATAAAGTTCATTATTCTAGTCTACGTTAGGTTATACTTATTTATGCCTTACATTATTTCAGCCGATGGTTAAGACTACTCTTCGGTCGAGAGTTCCCAAGATCTGAGATCCCCAATCTATGGGGCTTCCT